>CM067842.1:91753371-94165871 GCA_034509565.1 Triticum monococcum
ACCTTATTAATTTGTCTATTAATCATGTTCAAAAATAATTAACTCAATATAACTCTCCAATAAAAACTGGCAGCAATTCTCGTGAGCGCTAAGGTTTCTGTTTTTTACAGCATGATCGCAAAGACTTTCCCCAAGTCTTCCCAAAGGTTCTACTTGGCACAAACACTAATTAAAAGCATAAAACCACATCTAAACATAGGCTAGATGAATTATTTATTACTAAACAGGAACAAAAAGCAAAGAAAAAAATAAAATTGGGTTGCCTCCCAACAAGCGCTATCGTTTAACGCCCCTAGCTAGGCATGATGATTTCAATGATGCTCACATAAAAGATAAGAATTGAAATATAAAGAGAGCATCATGAAGAATATGACTAGCACATTTAAGTCTAACCCACTTACTATGCATAGGGATTTTGTGAGCAAACAACTTATGGGAACAATAATCAACTAGCATAGGAAAGCAAAACAAGCATAACTTCAAAACTTTAAGCACATAGAGAGGAAACTTGATATTATTGCAATTCCTACAAGCATATGTTCCTCCCTCATAATAATTTTCAGTAGCATCATGAATGAATTCAACAATATAACCAGCACCCAAAGCATTATTTTCATGATCTACAAGCATAGAAATTTTATTACTCTCCACATAAGCAAATTTCTTCTCATGAATAATAGTGGGAGCAAACTCAACAAAATAACTATCATGTGATTGAAAATTAAGATCAAGATGACAAGTTTCATGGTTATCATTATTCTTTAAAGCATACGTGTCATCACAATAATCATCATAGATAGGAGGCATGCTTTCATCATAGTAAATTTTCTCATCAAAGCTTGGGGAACAAAAAATATCATCTTCATCAAACATAGCTTCCCCAAGCTTGTGGCTTTGCATATCATTAGCATCATGGATATTCAAGGAATTCATACTAACAACATTGCAATCATGCTCATCATTCAAATATTTAGTGCCAAAAATTTTAATGCATTCTTCTTCTAACACTTTGGCACAAATTTCCTTTCCATCATACTCACGAAAGATATTAAAAAGATGAAGCGTATGAGGTAGAATCAATTCCATTTTTTGTAATTTTCTTTTATAAACTAAACTAGTGATAAAACAAGAAACTAAAAGACTCGATTGCAAGATCTAAAGATATACCTACAAGCGCTAACCTCCCCGGCAACGGCGCCAGAAAAGAGCTTGATGTCTACTACACAACCTTCTTCTTGTAGACATTGTTGGGCCTCCAAGTGCAGAGGTTTGTAGGATAGTGGCAAATTTCCCTCAAGTGGATGAACTAAGATTTATCAATCCGTAGGAGGCGTAGGATGAAGATGGTCTCTCTCAAGCAACCCTGCAACCAAATAACAAAGAGTCTCTTGTGTCCCCAACACACCCAATACAATGGTAAATTGTATAGGTGCACTAGTTTGGCGAAGAGATGGTGATACAAGTGCAATATGGATAGTAGATAAAGGTATTTGTAATCTGAAAATATAAAAACAGCAAGGTAATTAATGATAAAAGTGAGCGTAAACGGTATTGCAATGATAGGAAATAAGGCCTAGGGTTCATACTTTCGCTAGTGTAAGTTCCCTCAACAATACTAACATAATTGGATCACATAACTATCCCTCAACATGCAACAAAGAGTCACTCCAAAGTCACTAATAGCGGAGAATGAACGAAGAGATTATGGTAGGGTACAAAACCACCTCAAAGTTATTCTTTCCAATCAATCCGTTGGGCTATTCCTATAAGTATCACAAACAGCCCTAGAGTTCGTACTAGAATAACACCTTAAGACACAAATCAACCAAAACCCTAATGTCACCTAGATACTCCAATGTCACCTCAAGTATCCGTGGCTATGATTATACAATATGCATCACACAATCTCAGATTCATCTATTCAACCAACACATAAAACATCAAAGAGTGCCCCAAAGTTTCTACTGGAGAATCACGACGAAAACATGTGCCAACCCCTATGCATAGGTTCATGGGCGGAACCCGCAAGTTGATCACCAAAACATACATCAAGTGAATCACGTGGTATCCCATTGTCACCACAGATACGCACGGCAAGACATACATCAAGTGTTCTCAAATCTTTAAAGACTCAATCCGATAAGATAACTTCAAAGGGGAAACTCAGTTCATTACAAGAGAGTAGAGGGGGGGAGAAAACATCATAGGATCCAACTATAATAGCAAAACTCGCGATACATCAAGATCGTACCACCTCAAGAACACGAGAGAGAGAGAGAGAGAGAGATCAAACACATAGCTACTGGTACATACCCTCAGCCCTGAGGGAGAACTACTCACTCCTCGTCATGGAGAGCACCGGGATGATGAAGATGGCCATCAGAGAGGGATCCCCCTCCGGCAGGGTGCCGGAACGGGTCTAGATTGGCTTTCGGTGGCTACGGAGGCTTCTAGCGGCGGAACTCCTGATCTATTGTCTGTTCTGGAAGTTTTAGGGTACGTGAGTATATATGGGTGCAGGAAGTACGTCGGTGGAGCTTCGGGGGCCCCACGAGGCAGGGGGTGAGCCCTAGGGGGCGCCCCCCACCCTCGTGAGCACCTCCCTTGGCTCCTGACGTGGGGTCCAAGTCCATCCGGTAGCTTTCCTTCCAAAAATAACTTCTCCAGTTGATGTCGTTCCGTTTCAACTCCGTTTGATATTCCTTTTCTTTGAAACACTGAAATAGGCAAAAAACAGCAATTCTGGGCTGGGCCTCCGGTTAATAGGTTAGTCCCAAAAATAATATATAAGTGGATAACAAAGCCCAATATTGCCCAAAACAGTAGATAACATAGCATGGAGCAATCAAAAATTATAGATACGTTGGAGACGTATCACAAATCACTACTCTAATTACTGTTGCAAACCAATTCATATTTTGTTTTTGCATTGTGTCTACTGTAATATAATTTTTTTCATGGCTTAATCCACTGATATGAATCGATAGTTTCATCAAAACAAGCAAACTATGCATCAAGAACAGAATCTGTTTAAAACAGAACAGTCTGTAATAATCTGAACATTCACCATACTTCTGATACTTGAAACATTCTATCAAAATTAGGAAAAATAAAAAATTTGTATAGGAAGACAGTGCGAAAAGAATCAGAACTATTTGACGTTCCAGCAAAAACTGTAAAATCGCTCACAACACCCAAAGTTTCTGTCATGCACCGTACAAACCATCAAGCAAATGTAAACATCCTAAAGGCAAACCTTGGCACATTATTTTTATAATACAATGGAATTATACAAGGGGATAATTATTTTTATTGAAAAGTTTCTGTAATCAAGATTCACAAAGTTTTCGTGAGCATGAACAAAGTTCAAGGCTAGCTCCCACTTCAACATTGTTTGTCTTCCTCACTTTCGCTTTCCTTTTTGAAAAAGTTTTGGGTTCCCCTCTTTATTTTTGTTGTTTTTAAACTATATAAAAGCACTCAACAGAAATTAATGACTCTCTAAAACTTCCGGGTTGTCTCCCTGGCAGCGCTTTCTTTAAAGCCATTAAGCTAGGCATATAGTGCTCAAGTAGTGAATCCACCCGGATCCCAAGGTATATCAAAGCCAATTTTAATTAACAATGATTTGTAATTTAGTGGTGAGCACAAGGTAACATATATCATGTAATAACGAAGTCTAACTCTCTTCCTATGCATCGGCATGTCATAAAAGAACAATTCATGCACACAAAGTAAAGGCCAATGCATAGTATAAATAGTTTCTTGCAATTTTATCATATTGGAAAAATAGAGAGGTGGAGATATAGTTCCTCTCTCATAATAATTGCAAGTAGGAGCAGCAAGCACATGCATATTATATTCATCAAAATCATCATGTGCAACAGTAAAAGGCAATCCATCAATATAATCCTTAATAAGTGCAAACTTCTCCGATATAGTGTAGTCGGGAGAATTCAAAAAGATAATACGACTATCATGCGTGGGTGCAATAGCAACAATTTCATGTTTAACATAAGGAACTATAGCAAGTTCATCTCCATAAGCATAATTCATATTGGCATCTTGGCCACAAGAATAGCAAGCATCATCAAAAAGGGATATTTCAAGAGAATCAACGGGATCATAACAATCATCATAGCAATCATCCTTCGGAAAGCATGAAGTGAAATTAAACAATGTATGAGTTGAAGAGTTACTCTCATTAGAAGGTGGGCACGGGTAGCTAATCCGCTCTTCCTCCTTTTGTTCTTCGTTCTCCTTCTCATCTTTTTCATCCAATGAGCTCACAGTTTTATCAATTTCTTCTTCCATAGACTCTTGCAGAATATTAGTCTCTTCTTGGACAGCGGGGTAGTCCTCAATATATGGTTCAACATAGGCATTAGAAGCATAATTTGAAGGAAATATGCCCTTGAGGCAATAATAAAGTTATTATTTATTTCCTTATATCATGATAAATGTTTATTATTCATGCTAGAATTGTATTAACCGGAAACATAATACATGTGTGAATACATAGACAAACAGATTGTCACTAGTATACCTCTACTTGACTAGCTCATTGATCAAAGATGGTTATGTTTCCGAACCATAGACATGAGTTGTCATTTGATTAACGGGGTCACATCATTAGGAGAATGATGTGATTGACATGACCCATTCTGTTAGCTTAGCACCCGATCGTTTAGTATGTTGATATTGCTTTCTTCATGACTTATACATGTTCCTATGACTATGATATTATGCAACTCCCGTTTACCGGAGGAACACTTTGTGTGCTACCAAACGTCACAACGTAACTGGGTGATTATAAAGGTGCTCTACAGGTGTCTCCGAAGGTACTTGTTGGGTTGGCGTATTTCGAGATTATGATTTGTCACTCCGATTGTCGGAGAGGTATCTCTGGGCCCACTCGATAATGCACATCACTTAAAGCCTTGCAAGCATTGCAAGTAATGAGTTAGTTGCGGAATGATGTATTACGGAACGAGTAAAGAGACTTGTCGGTAACGAGATTGAACTAGGTATTGAGATACCGACGATTGAATCTCGGGCAAGTAACATACCGATGACAAAGGGAACAATGTATGTTGTTATGCAGTTTGACCGATAAAAGATCTTCGTAGAATATGTGGGAGCCAATATGAGCATCCAGGTTCCGCCATTGGTTATTAACCGGAGACGTGTCTCGGTCATGTCTACATAGTTCTCGAACCCGTAGGGTCCGCACGCTTAAAGTTCGATGACGGTTATATTATAAGTTTATGTGTTTTGATGTACCGAAGGAGTTCGGAGTCCCGGATGAGATCGAGGACATGATGAGGAGTCTCTAAATGGTCGAGACGTAAAAATCGATATATTGGACGACTATATTTGGACACCGGAAAGGTTCCGAGTGATTCGGGTATTTTCGGGAGTACCGGGGAGTTACGGGAATTTGTATTGGGCCTTAATGGGCCATACGGGAAAGGAGAGAAAGGCCTCAAAGGGTGGCCGCACCCCTCCCCATGTGCTGGTCCGAATTGGACTAGGGAGGGGGGTTCCCCCTTCCTTCCTTCTCCTTTTCCCTTCCCTTTCCTTCCCTCCTACTCCTACTACTTGGAAGGGCTCCTAGTTCTACTAGGAAAGGGGGAATCCTACTCCCAGTGGGAGGACTCCCCTAGGGCGCGCCATAGAGAGGGCTGGCCCTCCCCCTCCTCCACTCCTTTATATACGGGGGCAGGGGGCACCCCAAAGACACAACAATTGATCCCTTGGATCTCTTAGCCGTGTGCGGTGCCCCCCTCCACCATAAACCACCTCGGTCATATCGTAGCGGTGCTTAGGCGAAGCCCTGTGTCGGTAGAACATCATCATCGTCACCACACCGTCGTGCTGACGGAACTCTCCCTCAAAGCTCGGCTGGATCGAAGTTCGAGGGACGTCATTGAGTTGAACGTGTGCAGAACTCGAAGGTGCCGTGCGTTCGGTACTTGATCGGTCGGATCGTGAAGACGTACGACTACATCAACCGCATTGTGCTAACGCTTCCGCTTTCGGTCTACGAGGGTATGTGGACAACACTCTCTCCTCTCGTTGCTATGCATCACCATGATCTTGCGTGAGCGTAGAATTTTTTTTGAAATTACTACGTTCCCCAACAGTGGCATCCGAGCCAGTTTTTATGCGTTGATGTAATATGCATGAATAGAACCCAAGTGAGTTGTGGGCGATATAAGTCATACTGCTTACCAGCATGTCACACTTTGGTTCAGCGGTATTGTTGGATGAAGCGGCCCGGACCGACATTACACGTACGCTTACGCGAGACTGATTCTACCGACGTGATTTGCACACAGGTGGCTGGCGGGTGTCAGTTTCTCCAACTTTAGTTGAACCGAGTGTGGCTACGTCCGGTCCTTGCGAAGGTTAAAACGGCACCAACTTGACAAACTATCGTTGTGGTTTTGATGCGTAGGTAAGAACGGTTCTTGCTAAGCCTGTAGCAGCCACGTAAAATTTGCAACAACAAAGTAGAGGACGTCTAACTTGTTTTTGCAGGGCATGTTGTGATGTGATATGGTCAAGACGTGATGAGATATAAGTTGTTGTATAATATGATCATGTTTTGTTGAAATTATCGGCAACTGGCAGAAGCCTTATGGTTGTCTCTTTATTGCATAAGATGCAAGCGTCAAATAATTAATTTACTTTATCACTATGCGATAGCAATAGTTGCAAGAGCAATAGTTGGCGAGACGACCATGTGACGACACATTGATATAGATCAAGATGATGGATATCATGGTGTTATGCCGGTGACGATGGAAATCATGACGATGCTTTGGAGATGGAGATCAGAGGCACAAGATGATGATGGCCATATCATGTCACATATTTTGATTGCATGTGATGTTTATCTTTTATACATCTTATTTTGCTTAGTTCGACGATAGCTTTATAAGATGATCTCTCACTAATTATCAAGGTACAAGTGTTCTCCCTGAGTATGCACCATTGCGAAAGTTCTTCGTGCTGAGACACCACGTGATGATCAGGTGTGATAGGCTCTACGTTCAAATACAACGGGTGCAAAATAGTTGCACACGCGGAATACTCAGGTTAAACTTGACGAGCCTGGCATATAATAGATATGGCCTCGGAACACTGAGACCGAAAGGTCGAGCGTGAATCATATAGTAGATATGATCAACATAGTGATGTTCACCATTGAAACTACTCCATCTCACATGATGATCGGACATGGTTTAGTTGATATGGATCACATGATCACTTAGAGGATTAGAGGGATGTCTATCTAAGTGGGGGTTCTTAAGTAATATGATTAATTAAACTTAAATTTATCATGAACTTAGTCCTGGTAGTATTAGCAGATCTATGTTGTAGATCAATAGCTCGCGTTTAGCTCCCATGTTTTATTTTTGATATGTTCCTAGAGAAAACTAAGTTGAAATATGTTAGTAGCAATGATGCGGATTGGATCCGTGATCTGAGGTTTATCCTCATTGCTGCACAGAAGAATTATGTCCTTGATGCACCTCTAGGTGACAAACCTATTGCAGGAGCAGATGCAGATGTTATGAACGTTTGGCTAGCTCAATATGATGACTACTTGATAGTTTAGTGCACCATGCTTAAACGGCTTAGAATCGGGACTTCAAAGACGTTTTGAACGTCATGGACCATATGAGTAGCTCAAGCAGTGAGCATGTGCTCAGATTGTCTGGGTACTACAATCGCTTGAATCAAGTGGGAGTTAATCTTCCAGATAAAATAGTGATTGACAGAATTCTCTAGTCACCATCACCAAGTTAGTAGAACATCATGATGAACTATAATATGCAAGGGATAACGGAAATGATTCCCAAGCTCTTCGTGATGCTGAAATCGACGAAGGTAGAAATCAAGAAAAGCGTCAAGTGTTGATGGTAAACAAAACCACTAGTTTCAAGTAAAGGGACAAAGGGAAGAAAGGGGAACTTCAAAAAGAACAACAAGAAAGTTGTTGCTCAAGTGAAAAAACCCAAGTCTGGACCTAAGACTGAAACTGAATGCTTCTACTGCAAAGGGACTGGTCACTGGAAGCGGAACTACCCCAAGTAATTGGCGGATAAGAAGGATGACAAAGAGAACATAGGTATATTTGATATACATGTTATTGATGTGTACTTTACTAGTGTTTATAGCGACCCCTCAGTATTTGATACTAGTTCAGTTGTTAAGAATAGCAACTTGAAACGGGAGTTGCAGAATGAACAGAGACTAGTTAAGGGTGAAGTGATGATGTGTATTGGAAATGGTTCCAAGGTTGATATGATCATCATCGCACACTCCCTATACTTTCCGGATTAGTGTTAAACCTAAAATAAATGTTATTTAGTGTTTGCGTTGAGCATGAATATGATTGGATCATGTTTATTGCAATACGGCTATTCATGTAAGTTAGAGAATAATTGTTGTTCTGTTTACATGAATAAAATCTTCTATGGTGATACACCCAATGAAAATGGTTTGTTGGATCTCGATCGTGGTGATCCACATTTTCATAATATTGAAGCCAAAAAAGGCAAAGTTAATAATGATAGTGCAACTTATTTGTGGCACTGCCGTTTAGGTCATATTGGTGTAAAGCGCATAAAGAAAATCCATGCTGATGGGTTTTTGGAATCACTTGATTATGAATCAGTTCATGCTTGCGAACCATGCCTCATGGGCAAGATGACTAAGACTCTGTTCTCCGAAACAATGGAGCGAGCAACATATTTGTTGAAAATCATACATACTGATGTATGTGGTCCGATGAATATTGAGGCCGCGGCAGATATCATTATTTTCTGATCTTCACAGGTGATTTGAGCAGATATGAGTATATCTACTTGATACAACACAAGTCTGAAACATTTGAAAAGTTCAAATAATTTCAGAGTGAAGTGAAGAATCATCGTAACAAAAATAAAAGTTTCTACGATATGATCGCAGAAGTGAAATATTTGAGTTACGAGTTTAGCCTTCAGTTAAAACAATGTGAAATAGTTTCACCACTCACGCCACCTGAAACACCACAGTGTAATGGTGTGTCCGAATGTCGTAACCGTACTTTATTAGATATGGTGCGATCTATGATGTCTCTTACCAATTTACCACTATCTTTTTGGGATTATGCATTAGAGACAGCTACATCTATTATATAATTAAGACAAAAGACAAATAAGCTACCACGATTAATCCACATATGCTAAAAATTTATTATCCATTAATTCTGATTAAAACGGTCAAGATTGAAAGATGAAAAAAAGTTACACAGAACATCTCTTAGGTACAATTCTTTGTTGGCACGTACAGAGGGTCCATCGTGGAAAAGAAAAGGAGTTCTTTTTTTGGCACCTACAACACGAGTGCATCATTGGCACGTATAGAACCAGGTCACGTGAAAAGGAGTTTTTCTTTGGCACCTACAAACGAGTACATTATTGGGACGTATAGAACCAGGTCACGTCATAGAAGGAAATACTTCTTCATCTTCTAATATATCTCTGGGTCCCCTCAAAAAATATATCAATATCTCTCGGACAGATTACACGTACATGGTGAAGGAACCATAAGGCGCTCACGGTCTTGAACACATAAACACAGACGAGAAACAAGATCGGCGCCGAGCACATGAACACAGTCATCTCCCAATTGAATAGAGGCTTGCCTACAAACCCTAGGAATATGATCTGATCAGGAATGCAGTCTCGCGACTAGAAATCAGCGGGCGGGAGCAAAGGTATGAGTACGACAGAGCAAGTTGAAGCAGTCATCCCATGGCCGACGCAGAAGAAGCAGCAGCAGCGTCGAAAATAAAATTTTGAGCTACGGTGCAACCAAGTAAAATAAAAAAATCAGGTCAATATGATTTTGCAATTCATCATTTTCTATTCCTATTTTATTAATCTTATGAGTTAGAGAGATCCTTATTATTAGATAAATATGTACATGTATTGCAGATTCAACCAAACTGGTTTATGTGCATGCCATGAAAATAACCTTCCTTCACACGCACGTGCTTCTCATGAAGGCAAGAATGGATGCAGATATTGATGTCCAGTCCGGCCGGTTTCCTAAAAACATAAAAAAAGAGTTGGGAGATAATCCGTAGTGGCTTCCGGAATCCTTTAAATTGTGCTGCTGGCCCATGTCTCTACGCTTTGCCAATCCGGCACACAATTCATATGTACATCAAAAACTTACTCTATATGGCCTGACATCTAAGGCTACATAAATATTACCATATATTATTCATACTCTAAATATTTGTGATAGTTTTTTTATCATCCTTGTTATTTTATGGCAACTTATATTCTAACCAAATTGAAACTGAGCCGTTGTTTATCTGAATTTTTAGTTGACGCTCACGTTCATGCACGAAATCAGGTTGGATGTACCTTTCATTTTGTGTGTGTAGGGGGGGGGGGGGTACCTCTCATTGGTAGTACTATTTTTTTACGTGAATTACAGGTAAATATATCAGGCGAGCATGGTCTGGTGGACACGCGCACACCCAATTGTGACGTGAGGGTGACTGTTGTGATATAACATGGAAACGTTCATGCTAGGTCGCATGCAACGTCCTGCTTCGTTCTCACATGTAGTCAGCGCAGGTGATTATGCCATGTGCAGACTTTAGCAATCACATAGAAATTAGCTTTTCAAACAAATTGATCTATTTGTAACTGCATATGTTTACATTGACATTATATTCAAATTTTGACATCCCAGGCTTCAATTGCTAGCTTCAATGAGATGGTTGTAGCCTGTAGGCTTACCTCATCGTCGGCATTGTCTCTCCAGCCGCCGCCACTTCTTTGATGCATACGTCCACGTCGGCGATGGGATGGCTGCTTCAACACCATTTGTCGCACTCGTACCTTTGCTCCCGCCAGCTGATTTCCGGCCGCGAGACTTTGTCCCTGTTGGATCATATTCCTAGGTGTTGATGGCAATGCTCTATTCAATTCGGAGATGGCTGGATTTCTAAACTTGGAGCCAAATTTGTTTCTTGTCTATGTTGATGCGTTCGAGTCCTGCTACGTTCTCATGCTGTAGTCACCGTCGGAGGTGACGTCATGTGCAAACAAATTCATCTATTTGTAAGTGCATGGCCCTATATTTAAATTTTGACATCTTAGGCTTCAATTATAGCTTCAGTGAGACGGCTGTAGGTTTACCTCATCGCCTGCGGCGTCTTTGACGCTGCTGCTGCTTCTTCCGCGTCGGCCATGGGATGACTGCTTCAACTTGCTCTGTCGTACTCATACCTTTGCTCCCGCCCGCTGATTTCTAGTCGCAAGACTGCATTCCTGATCAGATCATATTCCTAGGGTTTGTAGGCAAGCCTCTATTCAATTGGGAGATGACTGTGTTCATGTGTTCGGCGCCGATCTTGTTTCTCGTCTATGTTTATGTGTTTGAGACCGTGAGCACCTTATGGTTCCTCCACCATGTACGTGTAATCTGTCCGAGAGATATTGATATATTTTTTGAGGGGTCCAGAGATATATTAGAAGATGAAGAAGTATTTCCTTCTATGACGTGACCTAGTTCTATATGTCCCAATAATGTACTTGTTTGTAGGTGCTAAAGAAAAACTCCTTTTCACGTGACCTGGTTCTATACGTGCCAATGATGCACTCGTTTGTAGGTGCCAAAATAAGAACTCGTTTTCTTTTCCACGATGGACCCTCTGTACGTGCCAACAAAGAATTGTACCTAAGAGATGTTCTGCGTAACTTTTTTTCATCTTTCAATCTTGACCGTTTTAATCAGAATCAATGTATAATAAAATTTTAGCATATGTGGATTAACGTGGTAGCTTATTTGTCTTTTGTCCAAACATCGTAACCGTACTTTATTAGATATGGTGCGATCTATGATGTCTCTTACCAATTTACCACTATCTTTTTGGGGTTATGCATTAGAGACAACTACATTCACGTTAAATAGGGAACCATCTAAATCCGTTGAGACAACACCGTATGAACTATGGTTTGGCAAGAAACCTAAGCTGTCGTTTCTTAAAGTTTGAGGTTGCAATACTTATGTGAAAAAGTTTCAACCTGATAAGCTCAAACCCAAATCGGAGAAGTGCGTCTTCATAGGATACCCAAAAGAAAATGTTAGGTACACCTTCTATCACAGATCCGAAGGCAAGATATTCATTGCTGAGAATGGATCCTTTCTGAGAAGGAGTTTCTCTAGAAAGAAGTGAGTGGGAGGAAATTAGAACTTGATGAGGTAACTGTACCTGCTCCCTTATTGGAAAGTAGTTCATCACAGAAATCTGTTCCTGTGACTACTACACCAATTAGTGAGGAAGCTAATGATGATGATCATGTAACTTCAGATCAAGTTACTACCGAACCTCGTAGGTAAACCAGAGTGAGATCTGATGACCCACAAGTATAGGGGATCTATCGTAGTCCTTTCGATAAGTAAGAGTGTCAAACCCAACGAGGAGCACAAGGAAATAATAAGCGGTTTTCAGCAAGGTATTCTCTGCAAGTACTGAAATAAGTGGTAACAGATAGTTTTGTGATAAGATAAATTGTAACGAGCAACAAGTAACAGAAGTAAATAAAGTGCAGCAAGGTGGCCCAATCCTTTTGTAGCAAAGGACAAGCCGGAACAAACTCTTATAATAGGAAAAGCGCTCCCGATGACACATGGGAACATCGTCAAGCTAGTTTTCATCACGTTCATAAGATTCGTGTTCGATACTTTGATAATTTGATATGTGGGTGGACCGGTGCTTGGGTGATGTTCTTACTTGAACAAGCATCTCACTTATGATTAACCTCTATTGCAAGCATCCGCAACTACAACAAAAGTATTAAGGTAAACCTAACCATAGCATGAAACATATGGATCCAAATCAGCCCCTTACGAAGCAACGCATAAACTAGGGTTTAAGCTTCTGTCACTCTAGAAACCCATCATCTACTTATTACTTCCCAATGCCTTCCTCTAGGCCCAAATAATGGTGAAGTGTTATGTAGTCGACGTTCACATAACACCACTAGAGGCTAGACAACATACATCTTATCAAAATATCAAACGAATACCAAATTCACATGACTACTCATAGCAAGACTTCTCCCTTGTCCTCAGGAACGAACGTAATTACTCACAAAGCATATTCATGTTCAAAATCAGAGGGGTAATAATATGCATATAGGATCTGAACATATGATCTTCCACCAATTAAACCAACTAGCATCAACTACAAGGAGTAATCAACACTACTAGCAACCTACTAGCACCAATTCCGGACTTTGAGACAAGAATTGGATACAAGAGATGGACTAGGGTTTGGAGATGAGATGGTGCTGGTGAAGATGTTGATGGAGATTGCCCTCTACCGATGAGAGGAGCATTGGTGATGACGATGGTGATGATTCCCCCTCCGGGAGGGAAGTATCCCCGGCAGAACAGCTCTACCGGAGCTCTAGATTGGATCCGCCAAGGTTCCGCCTCGTGGCAGCGGAGTCTCGTCCCGAAAAGTTCCTCCTTATTTTTTTTCTCATCAAAAGACCTCATATAGGAGAAGATGGGCATCGGAGAGCCACTAGGGGGCCCACGAGGTAGGGGGCGCGCCCTAGGGGGGGAGCCCCCCACCCTCGTGAGAAGGGTGTGGGCCCCCTGGCCTTCATCTTTGGCGTGGATTTTTCTTTATTTCTTTTAAGACGTTCCGTGGAGTTTCAGGACTTTTGGAGTTGCGCAGAATAGGTCTCTAATATTTGCTCCTTTTCCAGCCCAGAATTCCAGCTGCCGGCATTCTCCCTCCTTACGTAAACCTTTTAAAATAAGAGAGAATAGCCATAAGTATTGTGATATAAAGTGAAATAATAGTCCATAATGCGATAAATATCGATATAAAAGCATGATGCAAAATGGACGTATCAACTCCCCCAAGCTTAGACCTCGCTTGTCCTCAAGCGAAAAGCCGATAACAATAAATATGTCCTCATGTTTAGAGGTAGAGGCGTCGATAAAAATAAAATACGGACATGAAGGCATCATGATTATTCTTATAACAGCAACATATATAGGTTTTGTCATATGATTACTTATGTTCAAGTGATGACCTATTCACAATGCAAAAGTATAAATCATAAACCTTATTGGGTTCCAACAAACTATAATCTCAGTCATTGAAGCAATTGCAATGTATCATAACATCGGAAAGAGTCTATGTCAGAGCTAAAAAGAAAGTCCACATACTCAACTATCATTTAGTCTTCCATAATTGCTAACACTCACGCGATACTTGTGGTTACAGAGTTTTAATCGGACACAAAGAAAGATAGGGGCTTATAGTTTTGCCCCACAACCTTTTACCTCAAGGGTAATGTCAACAATAATGGTTCATGCTCCCCTACATCCAATTAGATATATATATATATATATATATATATATATATATCATGTTCTTTCCAACATGCTGAGCTTGCCAAAGGATAAAATGGAAAAGGAAAGGTGAAGATCACCGTGACTCTTGCATAAGGTAGAAGATAATAATAAAGGATAAGCCCTTCGCAGAGGGAAGCAGAGGTTGCCATGCGCTTTTATGGTTGGATATATAAAATCTCAATGCGAAAGAACGTCACTTTATATTGCCACTTGTGATATGAACCTTTATTATGCAGTCCGTCGCTTTTATTACTTCCACATCACAAGATCGTATAAAACATATTTCTCCCACACCAATCAATCATACATATTTAGAGCAATTTTTATTGCTTTGCACCGATGACAACTTACTTGAAGGATCTTACTCAATCCATAGGTAGATATGGTGGACTCTCATGGCAAAACTGGTTTAGGGATATTTGGAAGCACAAGTAGTATTTCTACTTGGTGCTGAGAATTGGCTAGCATGAGGGGGAAAGGCAAGATCAACAAGTTAGAGGAACCATGACAACATACTTTATCTCAGATATAAGAAAGACATAACTCATTACGTTGTCTTCCTTGTCCAACATCAACTCTTTAGCATGTCATATTTTAATGAGTGCTCCCAATCATAAAAGATGTCAATGATAATATATCTATATGTGAAAACCTCTCTTTCCTTATTACTTCCTATTAATTGCAACAATGACCAAAGCTATGTCTGCCAACTCCCAACAACTTTTAATCATCATACTCTTTCTATGTGAAGTCATTACTCTCAATAAGATCAATATGAACTTTCTGTTTCTTTTTATTCTTTTTCTCTTTTCTTTTATTCAACCAAGATCATGGAAAAATAATCAAGCCCTTGACTCAACACTAATCTTTATTATATATAGCTCACGGACTCGATTACATAGAGGGATCATAAAGCAAAACTCAAAACTAGATCATGCCATAAACTTTATTCTACTAGATCAAGATACTACAAATAGGATCGAACTAAGAAAAACGGTAAAGATAGGAGTTGTGATTGTGATACGATACCGGGGCACCTCCCCCAAGCTTGGCAGTTGCCAAGGGGAGTGCCCATACCCATGTGGTTATGTCTCCTTCTTTGTTGTCGGTGTAATATTCTTGGCAATGATTCCCCTCAGGATGCGGTTCTCCTCCTCGAGCTTATCGACTTGCTGTTTGAGATCCATTATTTCCTTACGAAGCTTTCCTGTGACAGCTAAAGCTCCTTGCACCCAAGGGTGTTGCATAGCTGCAGGAGAACAAGTGACACTTCTCTTCATATTTCCATAAGAAAGAAATCTAACATTAGAAGGGATAACCGAGTTTGGAATAGCTGAGCTCTGCAGTTCCCCCATCGTGAACCCAGCTCGGAGGCGAGAGGTGACTTCTTGATTCTCCATGGCATCTACTCTCATTAAGTCAACCTCCATCTCTTCCTCTGTTGCTGGCCCAAAGTGGTCAGTGTCGCTGTTTGCCCTTGGTTCCGGTGCCGGATTAGATACCCGGCTCTCCCCAATTGACTCTTGAGAAGGCATCTTGCTCTAATCTGCAGCAGCAACAGCTCGAAAACAAAAACAGAGGAAATTTGCGTGATACGGGAGTCAAAACCTTCGGGAGAATATATAATGATTTTTTACCGACCAAAATATGTAACGTGCAAGAAAACGGAGTCCGGAAAGCACACGAGGCGCTCACGAGGTAGGGGGCGCGCCCAGGGGGTAGGGCGCACCCACCACCCTCATGGGGCCCTCGTGTCCTTCCCGGACTGCTACTTATTTTTCTATTTTTCTAAATATTCCAAAACGGAGAAATATTGCCTTAAAATTGTTTTGGAGTTGGTTTACTTACCGTACCACATACCTATTCCTTTTCGGAGTCTGAAACATTCCGGAAAGTGTCCCTTATGTATTCCTCCGGGGTTATGGTTTCAATAATATTGGTTTCAACATTTATGGGATTACCTGAGATATAATGTTTAATTCTTTGACCATTTACCACCTTCTGATTTGTGCCCTCGGAGTTGTTGATTTTTATGGCACTGGAACGATAGGCCTCTTCAATAACATAGGGGCCTTCCCATTTAGAGAGGAGCTTTCCTGCAAAAAATCTTAAACGAGAGTTGTATAACAATACATAATCATCTACATTAAACTCACGCTTTTGTATCCTTTGTCATGCCGTCTTTTAACTTTGTCTTTAAACAACTTGGCATTTTCATAAGCTTGGGTTCTCCATTCATCAAGTGAGCTAATATCAAATAACCTCTTTTCACCGGCAAGTTTAAAATCATAGTTGAGATCTTTAATAGCCCAATATGCCTTATGTTCTAGTTCAAGAGGTAAGTGACATGCTTTTCCATAAACCATTTTATACGGAGACATACCCATAGGATTTTTATATGCAGTTCTATAAGCCCATAATGCATCATCAAGTTTCTTAGACCAATTCTTTCTAGACCTATTAACAGTCTTTTGCAAAATTAATTTGAGCTCTATATTGCTCAATTCTACTTGACCACTCGACTGTGGGTGATAAGGAGATGCAATTCTATGATTAACATCATATTTAGCAAGAATTTTATGGAAGGTGCCATGAATAAAGTGTGAACCACCATCAGTCATTAAATATCTAGGGACTCCAAACCTCCGAAAAATAACTTCCTTAAGCATTTTAATAGAAGTGTTATGATCAGCACTACTAGTTGAAATAGCTTCTACCCACTTAGTAACGTAATCAATAGCAACTAGAATATGTGTGTACCCATTAGAGGCAGGAAAAGGTCCCATATAATCAAAGCCCCAAACATCAAACGGTTCAATAACAAGTGAATAATTCATAGGCATTTCTTGACGTCTACTAATATTACCAATTCTTTGACATTCATCGCAAGACAAGACAAACTTACGGGCATCCTTGAAGAGAGTAGGCCAATAAAAACCAGATTGCAATACCTTATGTGCCGTTCTATCTCCAGCATGGTGTCCTCCATAAGACTCGGAATGACACTTGCGTAGGATCTGTTCATGTTCATGCTCAGGTACACAACGTCTAATAACACCATCTACTCCTTCCTTATAAAGATGTGGGTCATCCCAAAAGTAATGTCTTAAATTATAGAAAAACTTTTTCTTTTGCTGGTATGTGAAGCTAGGTGGTATAAACTTAGCAACAATATAATTAGCATAATCAGCATACCATGGAGTACTATGAGAAGTACTTATAACATTTAATTGTTCATCAGGAAAGTCATCATTAATAGGTAGTGAGTCATCAAGAATATTTTCTAACCTAGATAAGTTGTCTGCAACGGGGTTCTCGGCTCCCTTTCTATCAACAATATTCAAATCAAATTCTTGTAGCAAGAGAACCCATCTAATAAGTCTAGGTTTAGCATCTTTCTTTTCCATAAGATATTTAATAGCACCATGATCAGTGTGAAATTACTTTAGAATCAACAATATAAGATCTGAACTTATCACAAGCAAATACAACTGCTAAAAGTTCCTTTTCAGTAGTAGCATAATTTCTTTGAGCATTGTCTAGAGTCTTACTAGCATAATGGATAACATTTAATTTCTTATCAACTCTTTGCCCTAGAACAGCACCTACAGCATAATCACTAGCATCACACATAATTTCAAAGGGTAAATTCCAATCAGGTGGCTGAACAATAGGTGCAAAGACTAATGCTTTCTTAAGTATTTCAAATGCTTCTACACAATCATCATCAAAGACAAATGGTGTATCTTTTTGCAATAAATTAGTCAGAGGCCGAGAAATTTTTGAGAAGTCCTTAATGAACCTCCTGTAAAATCCGGCGTGACCAAGGAAACTTCTTATACCTTTGATGTCCTTGGGACATGGCATCTTTTCAATAGCATCAACCTTGGCTTTATCAACTTCAATATCTCTTTCAGAAACTTTGTGCCCCAAGACAATACCTTCATTAACCATAAAGTGGCACTTTTCCCAATTCAAGACAAGATTAGTTTCTTCACATCTCTGCAAAACTCGATCAAGATTGCTCAAGCAATCATCAAAAGAGGAACCATAGATGGAAAAGTCGTCCATGAAAACCTCACAAATCTTTTCACAAAAGTCAGAGAATATAGCCATCATGCATCTTTGAAAGGTAGCAGGTGCATTACATAAACCAAAAGGCATACGTCTATAAGCAAAAGTACCAAAAGGGCATGTAAAAGTAGTCTTTGATTGATCTCTAGCCGACACAGGTATTTGAGAGAAACCAGAATAACCATCTAGAAAGCAATAGTGTGTATGTTTGCATAATCTTTCTAGCATTTGATCAATAAAAGGTAAGGGGTAATGATCTTTCTTAGTATCTTTATTTTATTTGCGGAAATCAATTACCATCCTATAACCTGTGATAATTCTTTGTGGAATCAATTCATCTTTATCATTAGGAACAACAGTAATACCTCCCTTCTTAGGGACACAATGGACAGGACTTACCCACTCACTATCAGCAACGGGATAGATTATACCTGCCTCCAGAAGCTTTAGTATTTCTTTTCTTACCACTTATTTCATTTTAGGATTCATACATCGTTGAGGATCACGAACTGGTTTGGCATCTGCTTCCAAATTTATTTTATGTTGACATAGAGTGGGACTAATGCCCTTAAGATCATCAAGAGTATATCCAATAGCAGCACGATGCTTCTTCAGAGTTTTCAATAATCTTTCTTCTTCATGCTCTGCAAGGTTAGCACTAATAATAACATGATATATCTTCTTTTCATCAAGATAAGCATATTTAAGATTATCAGGCAAAGGTTTAAGCTCAAACATGGGATCACCCTTGGGTGGAGGAGGATCCCCTAGAATTTCAACAGGCAAATTGTGTTTCAGACTAGGTTCCTGTTTAAAGAATACTTCGTCTATTTCCCTTCTTTCATTCATGAACATATCATTTTCATGGTCTAGCAAATAGTGTTCTAAAGGATCACTAGGAGGTACGGCAATAGAAGCAAGACCAATAATCTCATCCTTACTAGGTAATTCTTCCTCATGATGTTGTTTACTAAATTTAGAGAAATTAAACTCATGAACCATATCATCCCAGCCAACAGTAACAACATTCTTTGTGCAATCTATGATAGCATTGACAGTATTTAAGAAGGGTCTACCAAATATAATGGGACAAAAGCTATCTTGTGGGAACCAAGAACAAGAAAATCAGCAGGATATTTAGTTTTCCCACACAAGACTTCAACATCTCTAACAATTCCCATTGCTGAAATAGTATCTCTATTGGCAAGTTTAATTGTGACATCAATATCTTCTAACTCAGCAGGTGCAATTTCATTCTTAATTTCTTTGTATAAGTCATGAGGTATAACACTAGCACTAGCACCCATATCACATAAGCCATGATAACAATGATCTCCTATTTTAACAGAAATAACAGGCACGCCTACCACAGGTCTATGTTTATCCTTATCACATGGTTTAGCAATTCTAGCAGTTTCACCTTCGAACTGAATAACATGCCCATCAATATTATCACACAAGAGATCTTTAACAATAGCAATATTAGGTTCTACTTTAACTTGCTCAGGAGGTGTATAAGTTCTAATATTGCTTTTACGAACAACAGTTGAAGCTTTAGCATGATCCTTTATTCTAACAGGGAAAGGTGGTTTCTCAATAAAAGAAGTAGGAACAATAGGATCATTATAAGTGACAGTCTTTTCTTCAACTTTAATAGGTGCAGCTACTTTTACTTCTATGGGAGGATGATATTTAAACCACTTCTCCTTAGGGAGATCAACATAAGCAGCAAAATATTCACAGAAAGAAGCTACTATCTCAGAGTCAAGTCCATATTTAGTGCTAAACTTACGGAAAATATCGGTATCCATAAAAGATTTAACACAATCAAACTTAGGTGCCATACCTGACTCCTTACCTTCGTCGAGGTCCCAATCTTCAGAGTTGCGTTTAATTCTATCCAATAAATTCTATCTGAATTCAATAGTCTTCATCATAAAAGAGCCAGCACAAGAAGTATCGAGCATGTTGCGATTGTTTTCAGAAAGCCGAGCATAAAAACTTTGCATAATTATTTCTCTCTGGAGGTCATGATTGGGGCATGAATATAACATTGATTTAAGCCTCCCCCAAGCTTGAGCGATGCTTTCTCCTTCGCGAGGCCAGAAATTATATATAGAATTGCGATCACGATGAACAAGATGCATAGGGTAATACTTTTGATGAAATGCCAACTTCAATCTTTTATAGTCCCATGATCTCATATCATCACATTGCCTATACCATACCAATGCGTCTCCCTTCAAAGAAAAAGGGAAGACCTTCTTCTTAGCAACATCATCGGGTATACCTGCAAGCTTAAATAATCCACAAACTTCATCCACATATATTAAGTGCTCATCAGGATGCTTTGTTCCATCTCTTGTAAAAGGATCAGCTAGCATTTTTTCTATCATACCCGAAGGATACTCATAAGGAATTTCATTTTCAATAGGTTCAGTAGGTTGAGGAGCAACTCTTTGCTCTACTGGACGGGGTGAAGATACCCCGAACAAGCCCCTCAGAGAATTACTTTCCATAGTAACAAGTGATAGTAAATTTCAGCACACTATATAAATTTTTCCTTACCAAATTCCACCTACCAAAGGCGCTACACACCCCGGAAACGGCGCCACAAAAGAGTCTTGATGACCCATAAGTATAGGGGATCTATCGTAGTCCTTTTGATAAGTAAGAGTGTCGAACCCAACGAGGAGCAGAAGGAAATGATAAGCGATTTTCAGCAAGGTATTCTCTGCAAGTACTGAAATAAGTGGTAACAGATAGTTTTGTGATAAGATAAATTGTAACGAGCAACAAGTAACAAAAATAAATAAAGTGCAGCAAGGTGGCCCAATCCTTTTGTAGCAAAGGACAAGCCGGAACAAACTCTTATAATAGGAAAAGCGCTCCCGAGGACACATGGGAATATCGTCAAGCTAGTTTTCATCACGTTCATATGATTCGCGTTCGATACTTTGATAATTTGATATGTGGGTGGACCGGTGCTTGGGTGCTGTTCTTACTTGAACAAGTATCCCACTTATGATTAACCTCTATTGCAAGCATCCGCAACTACAACAAAAGTATTAAGGTAAACCTTACCATAGCATGAAACGTATGGATCCAAATCAGCCCCTTATGAAGTAATGCATAACTAGGGTTTAAGCTTCTGTCACTCTAGCAACCCATCATTTACTTATTACTTCCCAATGCCTTCCTCTAGGCCCAAATAATGGTGAAGTGTTATGTAGTCGACGTTCACATAACACCACTAGAGGCTAGACAACATACATCTTATCAAAATATCAAACGAATACCAAATTCACATGACTACTCATAGCAAGACTTCTCCCTTGTCCTCAGGAACGAACGTAATTACTCACAAAGCATATTCATGTTCAAAATCAGAGGGGTAATAATATGCATATAGGATCTGAACATATGATCTTCCACCAATTAAACCAACTAGCATCAACTACAAGGAGTAATCAACACTACTAGCAACCTACTAGCACCAATCCCGGACTTTGAGACAAGAATTGGATACAAGAGATGAACTAGGGTTTGGAGATGAGATGGTGCTGGTGAAGATGTTGATGGAGATTGCCCTCTCCCGATGAGAGGAGCGTTGGTGATGACGATGGTGATGATTTCCCCCTGCTGGAGGGAAGTATCCCCGGCAGAACAGCTCTGCCGGAGCTCTAGATTGGATCCGCCAAGGTTCCGCCTCGTGGGGGCGGAGTCTCGTCCCGAAAAGTTCCTCCTTATTTTTTTTCTCATCGAAAGACCTCATATAGGAGAAGATGGGCATCGGAGAGCCACCAGGGGGCCCACGAGGAGGGAGGCGCGCCCTAGGGGGGGCGCCCCCCACCCTCGTGAGAAGGGTGTGGGCCCCCTGGCCTTCATCTTTGGCGTGGATTTTTCTTTATTTCTTTTAAGACGTTCCGTGGAGTTTCAGGACTTTTGGAGTTGCGCAGAATAGGTCTCTAATATTTGCTCCTTTTCCAGCCCAGAATTCCAGCTGCCGGCATTCTCCCTCCTTATGTAAACCTTGTAAAATAAGAGAGAATAGCCATAAGTATTGTGATATAAAGTGAAATAACAGTCCATAATGCGATAAATATCGATATGAAAGCATGATGCAAAATGGACGTACCAAGATCCGCACCAGAGTGGTACGGTAATCCTGTTCTGGAGGTCATGTTACTTGACCATGACGAACCTACGAACTATGAGAAAGCGATGATGAGCCTAGATTCCGCGAAATGGCTTGAGGCCATGAAATCTGAGATGAGATCCATGTATAAGAACAAAGTATGGACTTTGATTGACTTGCCCAAAGATCGGCGAGCTATTGAGATTAAATGGATCTTCAAGAGGAAGACGGACGTTGATAGTAGTGTTACTATCTACAAAGCTAGAATTGTCACAAAAGGTTTTCGACAAGTTCAAGGTCTTGACTATGATGAGAGTTTCTCACTCGTATATATGCTTAAGTCTGTCCGAATCATGTTAGCAATTGCCGCATTTTATGAAATCTGGAAAATGGATAACAAAAACTGCAATCCTTAAATGGATTTATTAAAGAAGAGTTGTATATGATGCAGCCAGAAGGTTTTGTCAATCCTAAAGGTGCTAACGAAATATGCAAGCTTCAGCGATCCATCTATGGACTGGTATAAGCATCTCGGAGTTGGAATATACGCTTTGATAAGTTCATCAAAACATATAGTTTTATACAGACTTGCGATGAAGCATGTATTTTACAAGAAAGTGAGTGGGAGCACTACGACATTTCTGATAAGTATATGTGAATGACATATTGTTGATCGAAAATAATGTAGAATTATTCTGCAAAGCATAAAGGCGTGTTTGAAACGAGTTTTTCGAAGAAAGACCTCGGTGAAGTTGCTTACATATTGAGATTCAAGATCTATAGAGATAGATCAAGACGCTTGATAAGTTTTTCATTGAGTACATACCTTGACAAGATTTTGAAGTAGTTCAAAATGGAACAGTCAAAGAAAGAGTACTTGCCTATGTTACAAGGTGTGAAACTGAGTAAGACTCAAAGCCCGACCACAGCAGAAGATAGAAAGAGAATGGAAGTCATTCCCTATGCCTTGGCCATAGGTTCTATAAAATATGCCATCCTGTGTACCAGATCTATTGTATACCCTACACTGATTTTGGCAATGGAGTACAATAGTGATCTAGGAATAGATCATTGGACAGCGGTTAAAATTATCCTTAGTGTAATAAGGATATGTTTCTCGATTATGGAGGTGACAAAAAGGTTCGTCGTAAAGGGTTACGTCGATGCAAATTTTGACACTGATCCAGATGACTCTAAATCTCAATCAGGATACATATTGAAAGTGGGAGCAATTAGCTAGAGTAGCTCCGTGCAGAGCATTGTTGACATAGAAATTTGCAAAATACTTACGGATCTGAATGTGACAGACCCGTTGACTAAACTTCTCTCACAAGCAAAACATGATCACTCCTTAGTACTCTTTGGGTGTTAATCACAAAGCGATGTGAACTAGATTATTGACTCTAGTAAACACTTTGGGTGTTGGTCACATGTCGATGTGAACTATGGGTGTTAATCACATGGTGATGTGAACTATTGGTATTAAATCACATGGCGATGTGAACTAGATTATTGACTCTAGTGCAAGTGGGAGACTGAAAGAAATATGCCCTAGAGGCAATAATAAAGTTATTATTTATTTCCTTATATCATGATAAATGTTTATTATTCATGCTAGAATTGTATTAACCGGAAACATAATACATGTGTGAATACATAGACAAACAGATTGTCACTAGTATGCCTCTACTTGACTAGCTCGTTGATCAAAGATGGTTATGTTTCCTAACGATAGACATGAGTTGTCATTTGATTAACGGGGTCACATCATTAGGAGAATGATGTGATTGACATGAACCATTCCGTTAGCTTAGCACCCGATCGTTTAGTATGTTGATATTGCTTTCTTCATGACTTATACATGTTCCTATGACTATGAGATTATGCAACTCCCGTTTACCGGAGGAACACTTTGTGTGCTACCAAACGTCACAACGTAACTGGGTGATTATAAAGGTGCTCTACAGGTGTCTCCGAAGGTACTTGTTGGGTTGGCGTATTTCAAGATTATGATTTATCACTCCGATTGTCGGAGAGGTATCTCTGGGCCCACTCGATAATGCACATCACTTAAAGCCTTGCAAGCATTGCAATTAATGAGTTAGTTGCGGAATGATGTATTACGGAATGAGTAAAGAGACTTGCCGGTAACAAGATTGAACTAGGTATTGAGATACCGACGATCGAATCTCGGGCAAGTAACATACCGATGACAAAGGGAACAACGTATGTTGTTATGCGGTTTGACTGATAAAAGATCTTTGTAGAATATGTGGGAGCCAATATGAGCATCCAGGTTCCGCTATTGGTTATTGACCGGAGACGTATCTCGGTCTTGTCTACATAGTTCTCGAACCCGTAGGGTCCGCACGCTTAAAGTTCGATGACGGTTATATTATGAGTTTATGTGTTTTGATGTACCGAAGGAGTTCGGAGTCCCGGATGAGATCGGGGACATGACGAGGAGTCTCGAAATAGTCGAGACATAAAGGTCGATATATTGGACGACTATATTCAGACATCGGAAAGGTTCCGAGTGATTCGGGTATTTTCGGGAGTATCATCGAGTTACGGGAATTCGTATTGGGCCTTAATGGGCCATACGGGAAAGGAGAGAAAGGCCTCAAAGGGTGGCCGCACCCCTCCCCATGGGCTGGTCCGAATTGGACTAGGGAGGGGGGCGCCCCCTTCCTTCCTTCTCCTTTTCCCTTCCCTTTCCTTCCCTCCTACTCCTACTACTTGGAAGGGCTCCTAGTTCTACTAGGAAAGGGGGAATCCTACTCCCGGTGGGAGTAGGACTCCCCTAGGGCGCGCCATAGAGAGGGCTGGCCCTCCCCCTCCTCCACTCCTTTATATACGGGGGCAGGGAGCACCCCAAAGACACAACAATTGATCCCTTGGATCTCTTAGCCGTGTGTGGTGCCTCCCTACACCATAAACCACCTCGGTCATATTGTAGCGGTGCTTAGGCGAAGCCCTGCGTCGGTAGAACATCATCATCGTCACCACGCCGTCGTGCTGACGGAACTCTCCCTTAAAGCTCGGCTGGATCGGAGTTCGAGGGACATCATCGAGTTAAACGTGTGCAGAACTCGGAGGTGCCGTGCGTTCGGTACTTGATCGGTCGGATCGTGAAGACGTACGACTATATCAACCGCATTGTGCTAACGCTTCCGCTTTCGGTCTACGAGGGTGCGTGGACAACACTCTCTCCTCTTGTTGCTATGCATCACCATGATCTTGCGTGTGCGTAGGAAATATTTTGAAATTACTACGTTCCCCAACATAATAATCATAGCAATATTTAAGTATGTCGAAATTTTCAGATTTGTAAAGAGTAGCATCATACTTTTCAATTAAAGAAGCAATTTCGTAAGCACCCTTAAAAGCAAAAAATTCTTCAATTTGTTGAACATCATAGTAATTATAAACACCCTTAGCATACGAAGATACGATTCCATTATCACTAAACTCACATTGATAGGGAAGGTGTTTCTTAGGGTTTTCAGAACAACAAGTAAACTCGTATATTTCACATAAATTCCAAGCATAGCATTGCAAACGATGAATTTGACCCAGTGAAATTTTCCCCTTTTCAGATATTCGGTGTCGCACATAACAAGCATGCTCATCTAAGGATTTGCCCTCAACTAAGCTAGTTGGGGTTTCAGCACGAGCACATAGGGATCGAAGATGATCCAAGTAATAAGCTTCAGCAGTGTGATAGATTTTGAGTGGTTCTTTAACCATTGGTTTAGTAGGCACAACTAATTTTTTTGGTATTTTGCGTTTCCTACCCATAACTAAAGATAGAAAACAACTAAGAACATCAAATAAAAATTACTTAGTGATAAAGCAAACAAGCACACACGAGAATATTCACCCCACACTATTGCTCCCCGGCAACGGAGCCAGAAAAAGGTCTTGATAACCCACAAGTATAGGGGATCGCAACAGTTTTCGATAAGTAAGAGTGTCGAACCCAACGAGGAGCTAAAGGTAGAACAAATATTCCCTCAAGTTCTATCGACCACTGATACAACTCTACGCACGCTTGACGTTCGCTTTACCTAGAACAAGTATGAAACTAGAAGTACTTTGTAGGTGTTGTCGGATAGGTTTGCAGGATAATAAAGAGTACGTAAATAAAAAGTAGGGGCTGTTTAGATAAATAAACAATAAAGTAAATATAGCGAGTGTGGAAAAGTGGTGGTAGGAGTTGTGAAATTGCCCCTAAGCAATTGACTACTTTACTAGACCGATAGCAAGTATTATGTGGGAGAGGCCACTGCTAGCATGTCATCCCTGACTTGGAATTCTATGCACTTATGATTGGAACTATTAGAAAGCATCTGCAACTACTAATGTTCATTAAGGTAAAACCCAACCATAGCATTAAGGTATATTGGGCCCCCTTCAATCTCGTATGCATCAATTTCTATGCTAGGTTGAAGCCTCTGTCACTCTTGCCCTCCAATACATAGTCCTATCAACATACAACTAACCCTAGGGTGTGATCCACGCGCGCAATCATATGATGGGCACCAAAGGACAGCAACATAACCACAAGCAAATTAAATCAATCATAGCAATTCATCAACCACCGATAAGACAATGAAAATCTACTCAGACATCATAGGATGGCAACACATCGTTGGATAATAATATGAAGCATAAAGCACCATGTTCAAGTAGAGGGTAAAACGGGTTGAGGGAGAGTGGACCGCTATAGATAGAGGGGGGAGGTGATGGAGATGTTGGTGAAGATGGCGGAGGTGTTGGTGTAGATCGCGGTGATGATGATGGCCCCCGGTGGCACTCCGGTGCCACCGGAAGCGAGGGGGGGAGAGCCCCCCTCCTTCTTCTTCTTCCTTGACCTCCTCCCTAGATGGGAGAAGGGTTTCCCCTCTGGTCCATGGCCTCCATGGCATGGGAGGGGCGAGAGCCCCTCCGAGATTGGATCTGTCTCTCTGTCTCTCTCTGTTTCTGCGTTCTCAGATTCTTCCCTTTCACCGTTTCTTATATCCCGGAGATCCGTAACTCCGATTGGGCTGAAATTTTAACATGATCTCTATCCAGATATTAGCTTTCTTGCAGCGAAAGAAGGGCATCAACCGCCTTACGGGTGGCCCACGAGGGTCAGGGGCGCGCGCCTCTGCCTCATGGCCACCTCGGGCACCGTCTCGCGTGGATTTTTCTTCCCAAAAATCATATATATTCCAAAAATCTCCGGCAGTTTTTATCCCGTTTGGACTTCGTTTGATATGGATATTCTGCGAAACAAAAAACATGCAACAAACAGGAACTGACACTGGGCACTGGATCAATATGTTAGTCCCAAAAATAGTATAAAAAGTTGCTAAAAGTATATGAAAGTTGTAGAATATTGGCATGGAACAATCAAAATTATAGATATGACGGAGACGTGTCACGGGGTCTTTTTCGCCGGATTGGCGGTTTGCCTCATAAGGCTGCTTTGCGCTTCTGCTGCGAGGGCCGCATTGTGCTCCTCCGTGCGGAGCGAGCGTTCTGTGTTTCCATTAACTATTATAACCCCACGAGGTCCTGGCATTTTGAGTTTGAGGTATGCATAATGCGGTACCGCATTGAATCTGGCAAATGAGGTTCGTCCGATCAGTGCGTGATAGCCACTACAGAAGGGGGCAGTATCGAAGATTAACTCCTCGCTTCGGAAGTTGTCCGGTGATCCGAAGACCACTTCCAGTGTGATTGAGCCCGTGCAATAGCCCTCTACACCTGGGATGACACCTTTAAAGGTGGTTTTGGTGGGTTTGATCCTTGAGGGGTCTATGCCCATTTTACGCACTGTATCCTGATAGAGCAGGTTCAGGCTGCTGCCACCGTCCATAAGGACTCAAGTGAGGTGAAATCCGTCAATGATGGGGTCAAGGACCAATGCGGTAGAACCACCATGACGGATACTGGTGGGGTGGTCCCTACGATCGAAGGTGATCGGACAAGAAGACCATGGTTTGAACTTTGGGGCGACTGGCTCCATCGCATAGACGTCCCTCAGTGCATGCTTCCATTCCCGCTTGGGAATATGAGTTGTGTATATCATGTTTACCGTTTTCACTTGGGGAGGAAATTTCTTCTGTCCTCCTGTGTTCGACAGCCGGGGCTCCTCCTCGTCGTCGCTATGCAGCCCCTTTTCCTTGTTTTCGTCATTTAACTTGCCGGCCTGTTTGAACACCCAGCATTCTCTATTGGTGTGGTTGGCTGGTTTATCGGGGGTGCCGTGAATTTTACACGAACGATCGAGTATGCGGTCCAAGCTGGACGGGCCCGGATTGCTTCTTTTGAATGGCTTTTTCCGCTAACCGGATTTAGAGCCACCGAATTCAGCATTAACTGTCGTGTCTTCGGCGTTGTCGCCGTTGTTGCGGCGCTTGTGTTTGTTGTGACGTGGCCTGTCGTTGCTATCTTTGGCATCTGAATTGCCAGGGGTTTCTTGATGTGTTGTTGCTGCGAGCCAGCCAGCTATCCTCGCCCGCACAAAAGCGGGTCATGAGTGTCGTGGGGGCTGCCATAGACTTCGGCTTTTCTTGGCCGAGGTGTCGAGCGAGCCACTCATCACGGATGTTATGCTTAAATACCGCTAAGGCCTCGGTATCCCGACAGTCGACGATTTGGTTCTTTTTATTTAGGAACCGAGTCCAGAATTTCCTGGCTGATTCCCCTGGCTGTTGGGTTATGTGACTCAAGTCATCGGCATCCGGTGGTCGCACATAAGTGCCCTGGAAATTATCAAGAAATGCATCTTCCAAGTTCTCCCAACTGCCAATGGAGTTTGCAGGCAGGCTATTGAGCCAATGCCGAGCAGGTCCTTTGAGTTTTAATGGGAGGTACTTGATGGCATGTAGATCGTCACCGCGGGCCATGTGGATGTGGAGGAGGAAATCTTCGATCCATACCGCGGGGTCTGTTGTGCCATCATATGATTCAATATTCACGGGTTTAAAACCTTCTGGGAATTCGTGATCCATTACTTCATCAGTGAAGTATAGGGGGTGTGCGGCGCCTCTGTGCCGAGCTATATCACGACGCAGTTCATAAGAGTCTTGTCTGCTATATTCGGCCTGACTAGATTTGCTTTTAGTATATCCGGCGTGACGGTCGTCGTCACTCATTGGGGCGCGCCCCCGTGATCCATAGATCGATCTTGTATGTCCTGCTTTGTTTTCCAATACGACTCGCAGGTCCTGCGTGTTGCCCCCGGCCTTGGTGTTTTTGTTTGACTGGCGATGGGGTGCAGGCTGGACTTCAGGCTGATACGCCGCTTTGTCTCGGCCACGAGGTGGCCGGTTAGCCGCATCATACGCTGGTAGTGTAGGCTTTATGCTTCCTCCTCGAGTTGGGGTAGCAACCTGCGCTTTGGGTAACTTTTGGTTGGGCGCTCGAGTTCGTATTCCTCGGCTGCCAGCACCTCGGTCCATCTATCCGCTAGTAGATCTTGATCAGCTTGAAGCTGTTGTTGCTTTTTCTTCAGGCTTTTTGTTGTGGCTATAAGCCGACGCTTGAAGCGCTCCTGCTCGACGGGATCCTCAGGCACGATAAATTCTTCGTCGCCGAGGCTCACCTCATCATCGGAGAGAGGCATGTAATTATCATCCTCTGACTCTCCGTCTGCCGCGTGTTCCTTAGGGCTAGCTTGCCCATCCTCTCGCTCGAAGCCTGGCTGGAGGGGATTGTCTTCGGCACTGTCCGCAGCATTATTGTCTCTTGTGCCGGTATCGCTGCTTTTGCTATGGCGGGGCTTAGAGCGGCGCAGATGACGCCAGTGCTTAGATTGCTTCTCGAGGGGATTATCCTCCGTTGCCTTATTGTCATCGCTTTCTTTGGGGGTGTCGAGGTGGCTATCCAGCGCCCTGTGGGCGGTGGTTCCTGTTCTTCTCCTGCATCGTCGTCCATACTGTCGATGTCTTCGGAGCCGATATCAAGCATGTCGGTTAAGTCGTTGACAGTGGCTATTAAGTGGGTGGTAGGTGGGGAATGAATTTCTTTGTCGTCCGCTTCCCACTCAAGCCGGACATAGTTCGGCCAAGGGTCTCCTGACAAGGAGAGAGACCTCAATGAATTTAGCACGTCGCCCAAGGGTGAGTGCTGAAAGATATCCGCGGAGGTAAACTCCATGATCGGTGCCCAATCAGATTCGATAGGCACGGACGCAGGCGGTTCAGAGCCTGTGGCCGGGGACGAATCCAAGGGTCCGGCAACACAGGTCTCGTAGGAGGTTAAGTCAGTATTCGGCTCTATCGTCGCTGAGTGTGCGGCCTCCGTGGCGGGGTCCATCCACCCGTCCTTGGACGGCACAATCTTCTCCGGATTGAGGGTCGGAGTAGCCACAAGTGTGATCTCCCGAACACCATCCGGCGACAGAGCTAAGTCACGCTCGTCGTGACTGTGCGGCGCACCTGACATGGGCTCGAATCCATCGAAGATCAAGTCTCCACGGATGTCGGCAGTATAGTTCAAGCTTCCAAACCTGACCTGATCGCCAGGGGCGTAGCTCTCGATCTGCTCCAGATGGCCAAGCGAGTTGGCCCACAGTATGAAGCCGCCGAATACGAAGATCTCTCCGGGGAGAAAAACCTCACCCTGGATCGCATCGTTGCCGATGATCGAAGGAGCCATCAAACCTTACGGTGACGACACAGTGGAACTCTCAATGAAAGCACCAATGTCGGTGTCAAAACCGGTGGATCTCGGGTAGGGGGTCCCGAACTGTGTGTCTAAGGCGGATGGTAACAGGAGGCAGGGGACACAACGTTTACCCAGGTTCGGGCCCTCTCGATGGAGGTAATACCCTACTTCCTGCTTGATTGACCTTGATGATATGAGTATTACAAGAGTTGATCTACCACGAGATCGTAGAGGCTAAACCCTATAAGCTAGCCTATGATTATGATTGTTGTTGTCCTATGGACTAAACCCTCCGGTTTATATAGACACCGGAGGGGGCTAGGGTTACACAGAGTCGGTTACAAGGAAGGAGATCTACATATCCGAATTGTCAAGCTTGCCTTCCACGCAAAGGAGAGTCCCACCCAGACACGGGATGAAGTCTTCAATCTTGTATCTTCATAATCCAACAGTCCGGCCGAAGGATATAGTGCGGCTGTCCGAGGACCCCCTAATCCAGGAGTCCCTCACCCCTCCATCCTCCACTTTAAAGCCTATGGTTGTTGCGTTGAGCCTGACGATTAGTGTCAGCCGTCCCATGATGCCTCCCATCGCTCCTCTACCTCCCACCAGACCCTCCAACCACTCCATCTACTCCCTCCTCTCCATCCTGATGGGTCGGCGCTAGATCGTCTTCACACCTACACTGTATTCCTAACTCTACGGCACCCTCCCGCCGTATGTGACATCGTCGTCGATGGCACGGTCGGCCAACCCTCACAACCCCACCTACCCATGGTGGTCGTGGTCTTGTATTATTGGGTCGTCGACGTTGGTGTGCGGTGTCGTAGTTCTAGCATTTCCACCAACATCTTTGGTCGCGGCAGTGGCCACACTAGTGAGCTCCTTTCCCTCTTATCGATGAGAAATATAGTATAGTTTTGTTCCAAACATAATCTAGTATGTCATGTGTGTTAGGAGTTTGCTATAGTATTATGGTATGAGAGTAGTATAAATAGTTTGTTAGGGAAGTTTGAAGTAGTCTGTTAGGATATACTCCCTCGGTCCTCAAATAAGTGGATGTTTGGCATTTTAAATTTGTCCATAAAAGAGTGTATTTATATCTTCTCAATGCATTTTAAAGTAGAAAAAATGTTTCTTTCTCATCACATAGAAATCAAGACCAATAACATTCAATACATGGTCCACTTATTTGAGGACAAAGGAAGTATGTTGTAGCGACATATACAGATCTATAGAAAGTTGTGATCTGTTAAGATTAATTACAAATGTAATTAGGGGAAATCTCCTCTTGCCCAACCGTCCTGCGGTTGCCTCCCGCACAGACGCATCTGGTCTGGAACCGATGTCTTGTCCGAACCATCGTATCCCTCCAGACCATATAAATGACATCCTGTAACCATCGATGAGATCAATCAATCACTTAGATTCAAAACACGTTATCAGCACGCTCGTAACCGAGAGCACCAGGCCTCAAAACTTCCGCACGACCGCGCATCGTGCCCTCTTCGCCGGCCGCCTGCGCCGTGGCCGTTCCGGGCCGCGTAGGTGCTGCGCCCCGCCCGGCCATGCCGCGCGTCGCGCCATCGCCTTCTGGCCGCGCCGGCCGCCCCGCGCCTCGGCCGCCGCCCTCCGCGCCGTGCCCCAGACCACGGCCTCCGCGCTGCAACGCGCCCCCGCGCCCGGCCGCCCGGCTGCGCGCCCTCCTGCCCGTGGCCGCTGCCTGGCCGCGTCGCGCTCCCGCGCTCTGTCGCGCCAACGCGGGCTGGAGCACTCTCGCGGAGAGGCTTTACGGCCGCACTATGGCCGCCATCGACCGCCGTGCCGGGACTTGAGCACCGGCCAGCCGGACGAGGTCGTCATAATCGACGATGACGACGAGGCCGTCTCCAACCCCTGCGGTTGTTGAAGCCGAAGCCAGCGATCTGGTTGTCGACGCGGACACTGTCGGGCCGTCGCGCCTGCCACTCCTCCGCCTTTGCCTCGCACGGGCGCTCGCCGTCGCCTCATGGCTCTCGGCGTCACGCTTCCCAGCCCGCCGGACGCCTCGCCATCAAGCAGCCGGGGCCGCCGTGCCGGCTCATGGAGCCCGGCCGCGCTGGGACTGACGAACGGCGTCGCGCCCGAGACGCAGCTCCCCGGCGGATCCTCGGATGAGGACGAGCGCGACGGGAACACATCTCGTCGCCGGTGAACGCTGCTGCGGCGGCATGCGTGGAGGTGGTGCCGGCCATGGGCTGTCCGGCTCTCCGCCATTTTGAGTCCCAGGAAGATTGGGGATTTATTCTCTAGTCTGTTTCCTTATTTGTTCGGCGCTGGACCAGGAAATCAAGGCACTACCGAACGTAGCCATGTGCGCTCTGCCTTAGGTGGCCAGGCCATGTACATGCTTCAGCGAATCACCAGCAGCCCGTGTATTTGTTTATTGTCTACTAGTTGCTTGATCGTTTCACTGGTACTAATACTAGTTCACTTATTAGCAACAGTGGTTCTAGCAGTGATCTATTCCTGTTTTAGACTAAATTCTCTAGAATATGTTTTCAGCGATTGAGATTAAGTTTTTTCGCAAAACAATATAAATTTGCGATTGAGAATTATTATTTTTTCGCAAAACAATCTCATTGTGATTGAGATCAATTTTTTCTCGCAAATTATTAATTCACCTCGCTGAATTATCTTGCAACTTGATACAAGATCATCTCAGTTTAATTTGAGGTCTATACAATTCAAGTTTTTCACTTGAACATCAAGTTTGCAGCATCATTATTATTCACTACATTAGTACTATTTTTCTGTTGAGTACTGAGATATATTTCAGATCTTAAGTTGATATAATACATTTCCACGTTTATCACGTGTTGAGATTAATTACGTCCATTTGCAATAGAGATTTTTAATCTCTTGCAAAGATAAATTCAATACCTCTGCAGTACTGTTTCTCCGTTGAGTATGATGTATTCCGGAATATATCTATGATGTATTTATTTCCATGTTAAACCCATGTCGAGATTAATACGTCTATTTGCAATTGAAATTTTCAATTTCTTGCAAATACAGATGCAACAATCAAAGTGATTTCGTCAAATTGATGCTTGGGATCACAAGGTAGTTATATGGATCTACTGCCTACGCAGATTATTGATGACTACTGATAAAGCATACATTTTATCGTTTTTGACATTATGATTGCTTTACAAAGTGCTCTCCCACACATTTTACTAAGTCATGACATAAGGCCCTACGAGTGAGTATCTACTGATTTCATCAGATTATACTCCCTAGTGCTATGAGATCTACTTCATTTTGAAGATTATCTTCAAGATGTCATACTTGGCAATTTGAGATTCACACTAATGGTTTCAAGATAACTTCTTGAAATACCCATTGATTTTGCTAAGTTCATTACAACATCAACCATGATGGTCCTCAATTTACCGACCATAAATTGATTATCTCTGGTTCACCCATAGCGGTAACATATGGTATAGAATTTGAGGCATTCGCCCTCAATGGCCACCACTGCCTATCTGGGCCATGGACATCATGATCGCTCTTGTGTCTCGTGGGATAATTTGTGCAATCCAGGAATCACTTCTGGTTAGCATCACACTGCTAACAGAAAATGTTGTCTTATACATTATAAGGCATTAGATTCATATCTCAGCATCTGATTATTCTGTATCAGCAATCCCTGGGATACAATGGACTCAAGGGCAAATGATTGAATCTCACTTCAACCTTCAACCCGACATCACCAGTGATGACGGGATCCTATGGGCACGGAGAATATGATGGTTGAATATGCCTCAACCGACATGTTTGGAGACTATGAATAGTCTTTCAATCTCCTGAGTGGTCAATATTATTACTACCCATTTATGATGTTGTTGTTGTTGTCATCGTATATTGTATATCACAATATATTGTATCAGCCCTTTGGTACAAATACATTTGTATGTATTCTCTATATCTGATAGTGATTTTCATATTGAGAATCTTCATGTCTGTATATATATTTCTACGGGAGTCAATCTGATGAAAAATGATGTGCCTTGTGGACATATGCACCACAAACTCTATATTTAGGGAAGTCCAATATTTCCACTTTCATTGAGAGAAAGGGGATATTTTAAAATCGCTATATGTGATGAGGTATTTGGTGGCTCAACTCAAGTCATATTTACTATCCCTGTGGGTACTCGAGTAACATCGGGATGCTTTATTGCTTCCCAGGTTTAACACATACCCTACTAAACTATGGAGGTATCCGTCAAAATAGTTTCCATAGCGAAACTTATGATGACAACAAAGAGAAATAACTTCTCTTTACCATATGCAACGGATATGGCAAGCACATTCTCTATGTATCATCCGGGTTGTACTGCACATACTACAAAACCCGTAGCACATGTTGCGTGCGAGATAGCTTTCCAGAGTGTCTTTTGCATGACAAACTTGGCATTCTAGCTTTGGTCATCATTGACATTGGGTTGAAATCGAAACTATCAGCAATTCCAATGGTTTATGATTATTATGATGGTAAATTCTAATAATATTTGGATTTTGTGTGCACTACATGTGACACAGGGAGGCAAATTTTAAGGCTCGCACACCTTAAAGTGTATGCTGAACCACTCAGACTCCTTGAATGCATCAAGTCGAGGTAAGTGGCTCTTCCCAACCATTGAGTAGACTGTTCAGGTATTCCATGGTTCTAAAAGACATATCTACATGATCGTCTTAAGTGTGTGCTTTATTCACACGAAACCATTGGCTCATTATCCTGACATCGATTTCAAGCAAATCGAATGGATAGCATTGCAGAATTCTCCTTGAGTGCCTTCTCTATGGCCCTCGGATTGAAGTTTAGCAATTTGTCCTGATGTTTAGACTCAAAATGGTTTGGTAGAATCACATCCAAAGAATTGAGCTCATTACATGATCTTTACTTTGAAATTGCAACTTACCAACTTTATGTTGGAGTCATGCAGTCTTACACGCTCGTGACCAAACTGCATAATGTTATTCCCCTCTATCTTTGATACGTGGAAATCTACCAAGTATTTCCCATCTGTAGTAATTCGGTTGCATACCGATATCACCACCCGGCATACATCATTGGCCCCTCAACATATAGTTGGGATCTATGTGAGGAATGACTGTATCTCCGTCAATACTTCAAGCCCCTCCATGGGGAGTTATTCAAGGCCAGTATGTTGATTCAATGAGGAACATTTCCAGGCATTAGGGGGAGATTTCAAGTACCATAAAGAATGCCAAGAAATTAGTGGAATGTTCAACACATTTCTGCCTCAAATCCACGTACTCAAAGATCCGAACCATGCGTTCAGAAGATTTGCAACACAATGCAAATAACCTTCCAGATTCATTTACTGACTATAAAGGTGTCACACAATCCTACTATCCTGCAAAAGTACGCCTGAAAGAGTGGAGGTACCAACAAAATTCACTCCACTCCCCGTTCAAAGCAACAGGGGGAGATGTATGGCAGAAGTACACATCAGGATTCAGCTTCTCGCAAGCAAGGATATCAAGGCCTGTGAATCAGTAAATGCAAGTCAACTTCACGTTGACAGACACCTAATGGGTAGTATACACCCAGTGGACGGGAAACCGCCACCAACTCAGGTCATAGTGCACACAATGACCGGAACATCAGAATACCCGACTCAATCGCATTGGGAAATCGCGAGCAGTCACCATGGGTAACGATATTTCCATCAACTATATATTGATATATAGATTCTGGAGAAACATATAACCAGAAGTCTACAAATGTCAACATACATTTCTCAACTAGATTGCAAAAACCTTTCAAGTGATTCAGATTCAAAGACCATGGCCATGGCAAAGTGTGAACAACACTCGGACTGAACTCAAGCAAAGGGTATAATCTAGATAGAAATGATCTTGCTCAATAATGGAAAGGTATTCATAAGCAATACCTACACCAGTTTTCTTCTAGAAACAGAATTGAAAACAACAAGGTGGTGAAACATAGAGCAAGTATTGTAGCACAAGGGTTCACGCAGATACCCAACTATTCTTCAGAGGTGGAATCTTTTTCTGATAACTTATATCATTGGCAGCACAAAATCATCTATCTTTGCAGTTGATAGATGTAGTGATTACATATCCATGTGGATCACTAGATTCAGACATATATGATTGATTCCCGATGGAACCTCAATTCTGAATCGAAATACAAAATGCAACATGCATTGTGTAAAATCAGTAAGTCACCATACGACTTATTGTTGTCGGTACATATGGTACAACCGACGTAGTGAGTTCCTTATGCACAAGGATTACTCCTACAATGATGATTATCCATGTTTGTGTGTCTACAATGACAACACATGTAATCATCTAAATGACGGAGTTTAAAATGAAGGATTTGGGTAAACCAAAACACCGCTCGTTACTACAACTTGAGCACCTTCATTCAGACATTCTGGTACACCATGTTGTCTATATCCATATTATATTGGAGAAATTCATTATGGACAAATCTTATCCATCCATAACTCTCATGGTAGTTCATTCTCTAGACGTAAGAGAAAGATCTATTTAGACCAAGAGATGATGGAAATGAGATATTGGGACTAAATGTTCCATAATGCCATTGGATCCACCAAACACAATTGGTTGGTACTCAAGAATATCTTTTGATATCTCCAAGGCATCAAACATCTTGTCTTGATTTTTCAATTTCACAGAAATGTGAACACCGATATCATTGGATACATCGATCAGATCCCTACTATGGCAGATCATAGACAAGCTTAGTGTTCCTACTAGGTGTGGTAGCCCCCTCATGAAGAGTCTTTGAAACAGACCTCATGGCTACATCCACCAACCATTATCTCAACGATAATGTTTCTTGTGTTATCCGGATGCAAACAGGTTACATAATAAGCAATATCGTTATATTGCATATCTTGCAAGTCAAACCATATGACTGATTTGTTCACGAAGTCTCTACCAACTTCTACATTCCAGATATATGTTCTTGGAATTGGTGTGTGACGGCTTCGAAATTTGCAAGAATCAGGGGGAGTATCTTCCTAAATTGTTCCTGTTCAATGCATCATATTATACTCTTTTTCCCTTCATGATTTTATTATACATGTTCTCATAAAGGTTTTTAATGAGGTAATATCAACACAAGATCATGTGCCCTACTTTCTCTTTTCCCCATAGGTTTTTTAGGAAAGTATATGCGGCATATTATTGTCCTCTAAACTCTATGAGTTTTCTCGTATTGAGTTGAAAGAGACAATAACCATTATATGTTGCATCCTTTTCTTCTTCTTTTCCATTGGGTTTGAAGGAGTTTTAGCAACATATCCTACACTACTCCTCATATTTTTCCCACGGGGTTTTTGGAGGAGACTTAATCAAGATGATGGATTCTTATGACAAGCGGTGATTAGGAGAAGTCCCTTCTTGAGATATCCTTATTTTATGACATCATATTATGCTATCTCTTTGTGAGTTTATGTTCCAGGTTCTCATCAAGTTTTCATGAAGAACTTTTTGGAGAAGAATATTTTAAGATGATAGCCCTACCTGGAAGATCGTGAGACAATTCTACATGGTCAAGCGTAGATTAGGGGGAGTGTTAAGATTAATTACAAATGTAATTAGGGGAAATCTCCCCTTGCCCAACCGTCGTGCGGTTGCCTCCCGCACAGACGCATCTGGTCTGGAACCGATGTCTTGTCCGAACCGTCGTATCCCTCCAGACCATATAAATGGCATCCTGTAACCATCGATGAGATCAATCAATCACTTAGATTCAAAACATGATCTATTATGATTAGAAAGTAAGACAATGCTAGTGTGCAAAGTAAATGGTAATGCATGGATATGTTTCATTCCCACATTTCATGTGTATGCATGTTATTTCTCATTTGCCATTAACTTAGCAAAGCCTATATATGTACGATATTATATACAAAAAATAAATATATTGTTTATTTTATATGGACAACGGACAGACACAAATAGTTGCAGTTGTGACCATTTAGTGTACTGCATAATACACATTTTCTGTAAGAGTGTTTTGTGCAATGCACCTAAAATGATACATTGGTGATGTTACTCTATTTTAGATGCACTACACAAAATAAGGTAGTTTTATGTATCATTTTGACCGCTAATCTAAAAAATCAAGGGGCATTTCCAGTGTGTTGAAGGACTCATTCAAATGTCAGATTAGCACTTGCGGTATTGCTGATTCTTCGACAAGACTCATCTACTCGTAGATCAATACATTAACACTTACTTGAATTTATAGCCCTAAACATTTGGACATGTATGTGTGAAATGAAATGCAATTTCGTTGTATGTGCCTGTGTATTGTGCATGTGTATAACTTTCTACCTTAGTGCATGTTGGGGCTTCACCGCTAGCAGATTGCTAATCGTGGAGACCCAATTTGCTTAAACCAAATTTCATTATCAAGGATCTTGGGGCTTTTAGAATGTCAAAATAATGGAGGACGGAGAGTGGACTAGTCTAGTTCGCAGTTAGGAAGAAGGATCCTTTACAAGGTACCTCCAAAATCTGACCTTTATGCCGCATAATGTACAGCCTGGAGGGTCCGAGCTGACCTAGAGGTTCAGGAGCAAGCTTCGGGAGAGGTTACGGGCAAGTCTAGAGTGATTCTGGACAGGTCCGGAGGCCCATCCAGCAGTCTACCTGGAGGTGTCGGGCTGCACTACGTCCAAATTCTAGGCGACATCAAATGTGTACTGACCTCAACCGGAGGCTCCGGGCTAGGTTGGGGGGCAACTAGAGGCAGCACACATAGAGTTTTAGAGGGGCTCTCTGTGACGCCCGGGCAATTAAGCTACAGTGGTCCTTTGCTAATGATACCATGTCACCACTATTACTGTTAATAATCTCACGTTGATCCAAATCCGGTTCCAATTCAAATTCAAATAATAAATGAAATTTTAAACTTCTCAAACATGAAAACTAAAATGATCATCATGTGGCAAATAATCCCTAACTTATTTTGGGTGTTGGAACCAACATTTTCCAAAATGTTTAAGTGCCTAAACAATATAAAAAACAGGGGCTAAAACACCTATTAAATATTTTTAAATAATAAACAGATGTAAAACTAATTTATTTAGTGCCAAATTAATTATGAAAGTAGCCTAACTAATAATGCTAATTTAGGGACTGAGTTGATATATTATAAAACTACATATAAAGTAAATCTAAAAGAAATAGAAATTAGATAAACAGAAATAAAAGAAAAGGAAAATACAAGAGAGAAAACAAAGCAAATCAAAAAAAAAAAGAAGAAAGACCCCCCCACGCTGGGCCTCGGCCCAGCTGGCCACCCACCCTCGGCCCAGCCAGTGGCCTGCCAGGCCGGCCCACTCCCTCTCCTTATCCCCCCACCCGGTGAGACCCACTCCGCCACCGACACCACTCCCCCCGAAAATATCTCCCCCTCCCTCTTCCCCCGATTGGATCGGGATCGAGAGGAGGAGGTCGCCCGACGCCGCCCCGCGCCCGGAGCTCGCCTCGCCGGACCTCCCTCACTGGTCTGCTTCCACGCCATCGCCAGACCCCGCCGCCCTGCCTCGTCCCCGCAGCCCCTTCCTCGACTCCTCGCCCGACTCGATCTGGACGGCGCTCCGCTCCCAGCGCCGCCACGCGCTGCTGCCCGAGGACCTCGCCGCCTGGAACCGCACGCCGCCACCTCGCCATCCTCCTCCACTCCGTCGCTCGTCCCCGTCGCCCCTCCCCAACCTTCCCCGAGCCTGCTGCCCGAACCCCTACTCCCCCCGTGAGCACGCCCCGCGCTCCCCTCCTCTCTCTCTCTCTCGCCCGTGGCCGCGCGCCGACCCCTGCCGCTGCTCCCTGTTGCCGTCGCCGTGCCCAGCCACCTCTGCCACAGCCATGCGGCGCGGTTCCCCCTATAGCTCGCCGCAACCCGCTGCTTCTGCAGCGCTCGTCGCGTTCGCCGCACTTCTGGCGCACCCGCGCCCCATCTCCGGCCACCACGGCCGACCGTCCCGCCCGCTCGTGCCCCGGCCATCCTCGGTTGTGTGCATCCGCCCGGCGCTCCTCCCGAACCCCCCCTCACTGGCTGCCACTCCGCCGCGCCCTGCTAGTGGCTCTGGCCGCCGGCGCCGGTGTGCGTCGTGCGTGCCCAGCGCCCTCTCGTGCTCATGCCCGTTCGGGCGCTCACGCCACTGCCCGCTAGTGTCCGCCCCGCTAGGCCCCGATGGGCCACTGCCAGGGGGCCCCACGCCCCTTTTGATTAAAACGAAAATAAAAAAAGATATAAAGAAAAATAAATAATAAAAATAATTATTATATTAATTAGTTAAAGAAATAATTAACTTAATAATTCCTAATTAGATTAACCTAATCACTTAGTTTAGTTAATTAATATGTTAGGTTAGTTAACAGTCAATGACATGCGGGACCCACGCGCCAGTTTGACCAAGTCAACTGACTGTTGACTGCTGACATCACCCTGATGTCATCCTGACATCATAATGGTATTTCCTAATTAAATTAATTCTGATAATTCAAGAAATGAATTAAAACTTTGAAAATTAATATAAAATAAACCGTAGCTCGGATGAAAAAACTTTGTACATGAAAGTTGCTCAGAACGACGAGACGAATTTGAATACGCAGCCCGTTTATCCGCCACGCATCCCTAGCATAGCAAACTCGCAACTTTCCCCCTCCGGCTCCTCTGCTCGAAGACGCAAAACACCGGGGATACTTTCCCGGATGTCATCCCCCTTCACCGGTATCACCTATTACCGCGTTAGGGCACCTCTAACACCGTTACTTGTCATGTCATGCATCACCATGCATATGCTTGCTTAAATATTTATTGTTTCTCCCCCCTCTTCTCTCGATAGACTCCGAGACCGACGCCGCTGCTTCCCAGTACGACTACGGAGTTGACGACCCCTCTCTCTTGCCAGAGCAACCAGGCAAGCCCCCCCTTTGATCACCAGATACCGCCTACTCTTCTCTATACTGCTTGCATTAGAGTAGTGTAGCATGTTACTGCTTCCCGTTAATCCTATACTGATGCATAGCCTGTCCTTGCTACTACTGTTGTTACCTTTACCTGCAAACCTAATGCTTAGTATAGGATGCTAGCTTATCATCAGTGGCCCTACATTCTTGTCCGTCTGCCATGCTATACTATCGGGCCGTGATCACTCGGGAGGTGATCACGGGTATATACAATATACTTTATACATGATACATGTGGTGACTAAAGACGGGTAGGCTCGTAGGAGCACCCGCGAGTGGATCTTTGAGGCGGAGCGACAGGGCAGGTTCCGACCACCTAGGAGAGAGGTGGGCCTGGCCCTGGTCGGTGTTCGCGGATACTTAACACGCTTAACGAGATCTGGGTATTTGATCTGAGTCTGGCCATTTGGTCTATACGCACTAACCATCTACGCGGGAGTAGTTATGGGTATCCCGGCGTCGTGGTATCAGCCGAAGCCTTCGTGACGTCAGCGACTGAGTGGCGCGCGCCGGATTGGACTGGAAGGCCACTAGGCTAGGTCTGCTTTCGGCCGCGTTCGCAACGTGCAGGTGTGCAAAGGGCGATGGGCCCAGACCCCTGCGCCATAGGGTTTAGACCGGCGTGCTGACCTCTCTGTTGTGCCTAGGTAGGGCTGCGACGTGTTGATCTTTCGCGGCCGGGCATGACCCCGAAAAGTGTGTCCGGCCAAATGGGATCGAGCGTGTTGGGGTATGTGGTGCACCCCTGCAGGGAAGTTTATCTATTCGAATAGCCGTGTCCCTCGGTAAAAGGACGACCCGGAGTTGTACCTTGACCTTATGACAACTAGAACCGGATACTTAATAAAACACACCCTTCCAAGTGCCAGATACAACCGGTGGTCGCTCTCTCACAGGGCGACGAGGGGAGGATCATCGGTTAGGATTATGCTATACGATGCTACTTGGAGGACTTCAGTCTACTCTCTTCTACATGTTGCAAGACGGAGGCTGCCAGAAGCGTAGTCTTCGAAAGGATTAGTTATCCCCCTCTTATTCTGGCTTTCTGCAGTTCAGTCCACATATGATACCCTTACTCCATTTGATACCCATGCATATGTAGTGTAGCTCCTTGCTTGCGAGTACTTTGGATGAGTACTCACGGTTGCTTTCTCCCCCCTTTTCCCCCCTTTCCTTTCTTTCTGGTTGTCGCAACCAGATGTTGGAGCCCAGGAGCCAGACGCCACCATCGACGACGACCCCTATACCGGAGGTGCCTACTACTACGTGATGCCCGCTGATGACGACCAGGAGTAGTTTAGGAGGATCCCAGGCAGGAGGCCTGCGCCTCTTTCGATCTGTATCCCAGTTTGTGCTAGCCTTCTTAAGGCAGACTTGTTTAACTTATGTCTGTACTCAGATATTGTTGCTTCCGCTGACTCGTCTATGATCGAGCTCTTGTATTCGAGCCTTCGAGGCCCCTGGCTTGTAATATGATGCTTGTATGACTTATTTTTATTTGTAGATTTGTGTTGTGATATCTTCCCGTGAGTCCCTGATCTTGATCGTACACGTTTGCGTGTATGATTAGTGTACGATTAAATCGGGGGCGTCACAAGTTGGTATCAGAGCCGACTGCCTGTAGGAATCCCCCTTCCACACTCCTTGGCCGAAGTCGAGTCTAGACATTGCAAAACTTTTACTAACATGGCTGTGTGCCTTACGGGCCCACGTCGCCATCTGGGTGGTATTAGGATCTTTTACTCCTCGATCCTTACTCTGGGACTCTGAGCTCTCTTCTATTCGGGTTAAATGAATTTTGCTAAATCTAACATTAGGATCTCGTTATCACATTCACCCGGAGAGCCCCTTATTACTGATGATCGTCTGCTGTACGTGAAGACCCTGAAGATACTCTTCGCTGTTAACCCGAGAACTTGTGTTCATCGCGTTTGCAATTCCGCTTCCACCGTCAACCCTTATGGATAACTACTTGCAGTTGTTATTCTTACATTTATCCCCAGTTGGTCTTGTTATTACAAGATACCCCGTAATACTTGTCGTTGTTTCGATAATCCTTTGAGCTTACTGCCTTGTTGTTCCTTGTCACCTGAATACCCCTATGGATAATTCTCGCACTTATCGAGTATCCGCTCACCCCCAGTTGTTCATGTGTTTCACAATGGCCTTCGAAATACTATTCGATCTTCCGAAAATCCTTGGCAGCTTATTGCTCTTGAAATTCTTTGCTTGCTTGCATTATGGTTAATCCCATAAGTATAGTAATCTTATTGGCATTCCTTGCCACCGTCATTTTGATCCTATTGATTCAACATGAGTGCGAATGCACGCAATCATCAGTCAGATCCTAGAATTCATCCTTCCGGCTCAGATGCCAGTTTAAACATGAGCTGGATCTCGACCAATCAATTGACCATCGATCGTACCCTTAAGGCTATTCAACTTATCCATCCCTGATCAGAGCATTGCTTCTGATCCCTTGTCTTGGAATTGATAGTTCCTTTGCATTTGAGCCTTGAATTAGTCAGTTGTTTCTAAAGACTGATCTCCTTGCATTATTTCTCCCTCTGGGTGAGTACCGATGCTCGCACCAGATTCCTTGAGGACCACCAGATCATTTGCGGGATTTTATCCGACAGCGTCCTTCATATCCAATAAGTCTGTGAGCCTTTCCTCGGATACATAATACCTTTGGTTAATTGTATCCTCTGCTTTCTCAAACATGCTCTACTATCGAGCTGGTGTTATTTATTCTTGAAATTTGTGGTATATACTCCTAAGATGCCCTGATGGGTTGAACATATGCCTTCTCTAAACTGTGTGAACTCGAAAGATTTCACGAGTCATACTCTTCTGGTATTTTGTTAGATAAAATTTCTATACTACAGCTTCATCAAAAGCGAGAAGTAAAATGAAAGGTTATGCATGGAAGAATTGGGAGTCGACCTTGAGCCTTTGCGTTCATGCCCATGGACCCGATGTGAAACTTATCATCGAAGCTTCTTGTAAATGATATTAGTTCCCTTGGTATAAGTTCATCTAATATCTGGGATCCGGCCTTTTACAATCGTGGTTCCGACCATGTTCTCTTTTAAATACCATTTTCGATGCAAGTGTAAGCACTTGTCTCATGTGGATCAATACCTCGGTCCAACCTCTACTTTGATCCGTCTTCGAGTATTACCCCCCTGGTATCTCGAGATTATCTTGAAACTGCATAACTTCTTATGAGTTCTTCATCAAGTACTACATTCTCACTGATTACAGTTTTCATGGGCTCTGAGTTATTAAACACTCAAAGACACCGATAACTGAACCGAGTCTGCCCTACGGTTCAGCAACTCTTGATAATCTTCTTTAAGTCCGAGTTTGTACTCGATCATGCCATTCCTAGCCTGATCGGCTATATCATTATCGTGCTAAATTTTAACTGTGCTACCTGGTCCTTAATCCCGGAGCACAACTTTCGATGATGAGCTAAGCTTACGTCGATCTTCCTCGTCATATCAATTCACCTTGAACAACAAGCTTGATTTCAAGTTCATGCCCTACCCATGGTTCCAATAACCTTCCGCTTCATCATTCCTTTGATTTGATGTTGTCACTGATTGATTACATCTTGAAATCTCTCGACCAATGTGCCGTGAAGATCATCAACCTTATGAGGTCTTCCTGGATATCAATTGAATTCATGATGAGAAATACCATCCTTGCCCCCGATGAATTGTATTATCATCAGCCACTTTATTGCCTTCCCTCCAACACAAACTTATTCATGTTTTGAGTTATACCTTGAGGTCCTTGCTATACAACATTTGTTCTTCTTTACCTTGGAATGTTACCACCTTTTATGTCAAGAATGTCGTGGTAATTTTACCACCTCTTGAGAAATTCTTGATATAGTAATATCTCTCGCCTTTTGCGTTCATCTCTTGGTCTCTGTATTGTTTCTAACCGGAATACCGACTAATGGTCTGTGTTGTGCAAATTCTAAACTTCTAGCAACCCTATTGCTTGAAGTTATTGGTCTACAGTTTCATTCTAAGTCTATTGATTATTGAATCGTCATTCAAACATTGATCGTGCTACCTAGTCCAGATTCCTGGTTGCACCCCTCTATCATTGTTCATTTGTGTATGTTTCCCTCGAGCTTACATCATTATGACATTTGATCCGACAAATGATATTTCCTTGTTCACATAATTGTGGAAATCAATCCTTTGGAAATCGCGATGATTTGTTGCTGAGTCTATCAGCCACCTCCTCATCCTCTCCTTGGTTTACTGATGAACTCTTGTTTCGGAACTCGCTTCCATAGTTCATTTCCCGAGATCTTACAATGTCACCTCGTCAAATTGTGCCGCACCCCTTTCTTCTCAGGCATCCTAAGTCTGAGGTATCGTGACACCAATCAGATCTGAATCTCGGTCAGATATGATGGTTGGAACTTATTTCCAAGAGTTATAATGTTGGTCTTTATATATGACCCGGTAAGGTTATGTCAGGCCTAGCACACCTGGCCGGAGGACCTATTGTTGTAGTATCCTTTTTAGCAAGTTTAGCCATTCTTCCGTGAGGAAATTGTAAGACTTATTTCACAAGCTATTCCTGATGGATCCTTTGTGTTTCCAAAAATCTGACCTTTGCTTGAATACCATGTCAATGCTTCTTGAAGCATGTTTGTGGTACTCCGATTTTCAATAAGAGCATTGAAAGCGCAATGCTAAGTTTTCTTTAACCATTATCCAAACACCGTTGTATGGGTACTGTCATGAAATTTCTCTCCCCTTACTTAAAGGGTTTTCTACATGATATCCTGCCACGGATATCATGCTCTGTTTGTCCTTGGGAAGGATATACCCCTGAAATATGTGTTTAAACACATTTTCCTTTCCATTCTTCTGTTAAATCTGATAATCATATTTTCCTTTCCATTGTTCTGTTTAACCTTCTTGAGGTTTATATGATCTAAGCAGTAATACGTCACTGCTTTTATAAGCACCTCGGCGTACAACTCTGTCAGTAAGACCCTGTTACTATTGTTGTTGACATCCCGGTAACCACCGATGAACGAGAACTTTGCCTATTGGTCCGCCTCGTTTCAACGAGCAGGAAAATGGTTCTCTTCGTCCCTCGCCCTTGGTACCGACATTGTTGCCAACATAAATGATAGGCTACCCTCTGACATGTCTTGCTATCACGACCGAGCAAGATATCAACGCTTTACCTACTTTTAACCACATGGTGGGCCCATAACCCACAGTTCCACAGGATCGAAACCTGACTCCCCTATACACCCCCGGTTTCCAAATTTAATTCCTCGCACTTGGCCTCGTTTGTGATTCACGAGCCACCTTCCGAGAAATCATCGATTCTGGTATTAAACACAATACCTAAACCGTTGCCTTGTTTCAGGCAACGAAGATTGTCTATCCGTTTCAAACTTCTTATGGTACCTTCTTACTTTGCTCTCGATGTGTTTTAATTGTTCAACTCGAGAGATACTCTTATGATCATTCTTGGGATACCCCCTAAATGAATTTCCCTTATAACATTCAATTGTTGTAAACTGCCCCTTACCTATTCGTAAGTACGATGGAGAACCCGAAGAAAGGGTGACAGATTGATCATGGTGACTTGAAGCAGTGAAATGAAGACATCCATGCTATGGATCGACCTCTTCGAGAAGAGCATCCAAGACCGAGAAGATTCGTTAGAATATCGTAACAAGGACTTTCCCCCATACTCCCCTCTTAAATCTCGGGACGAGATTTCTTGTAGTGGAGGAGAATTGTGACGCCCGGGTAATTAAGCTACAGTGATCCTTTGCTAATGATACCATGTCACCACTATTACTGTTAATAATCTCACGTTGATCCAAATCCGGTTCCAATTCAAATTCAAATAATAAATGAAATTTTAAACTTCTCAAACATGAAAACTAAAATGATCATCATGTGGCAAATAATCCCTAACTTATTTTGGGTGTTGGAACCAACCTTTTCCAAAATGTTTAAGTGCCTAAACAATATAAAAAACAGGGGCTAAAACACCTATTAAATATTTTTAAATAATAAACAGATGTAAAACTAATTTATTTAGTGCCAAATTAATTATGAAAGTAGCCTAACTAATAATGCTAATTTAGGGACTGAGTTGATATATTATAAAACTACATATAAAGTAAATCTAAAAGAAACAGAAATTAGATAAACAGAAATAAAAGAAAAAGAAAATACAAGAGAGAAAACAAAGCAAATCAAAAAAAAAGAAGAAAGACCCCCCCACGCTGGGCCTCGGCCCAGCTGGCCACCCACCCTCGGCCCAGCCAGTGGCCTGCCAGGCCGGCCCACTCCCTCTCCTTATCCCCCCACCCGGTGAGACCCACTCCGCCACCGACACCACTCCCCCCGAAAATATCTTCCCCTCCCTCTTCCCCCGATTGGATCGGGATCGAGAGGAGGAGGTCGCCCGACGCCGCCCCGCGCCCGGAGCTCGCCTCGCCGGACCTCCCTCACTGGTCTGCTTCCACGCCATCGCCAGACCCCGCCGCCCTGCCTCGTCCCCGCAGCCCCTTCCTTGACTCCTCGCCCGACTCGATCTGGACGGCGCTCCGCTCCCAGCGCCGCCACGCGCTGCTGCCCGAGGACCTCGCCGCCTGGAACCGCACGCCGCCACCTCGCCGTCCTCCTCCACTCCGTCGCTCGTCCCCGTCGCCCCTCCCCAACCTTCCCCGAGCCTGCTGCCCGAACCCCTACTCCCCCCGTGAGCACGCCCCGCGCTCCCCTCCTCTCTCTCTCTCGCCCGTACCCGCGCGCCGACCCCTGCCGCTGCTCCCTGTTGCCGTCGCCGTGCCCAGCCACCTCTGCCACAGCCATGCGGCGCGGTTCCCCCTATAGCTCGCCGCAACCCGCTGCTTCTGCAGCGCTCGTCGCGTTCGCCGCACTTCTGGCGCCCTCGTGCCGGCGCACCCGCGCCCCATCTCCGGCCACCACGGCCGACCGTCCCGCCCGCTCGTGCCCCGGCCATCCTCGGTTGTGTGCATCCGCCCGGCGCTCCTCCCGAACCCCCCCCTCGCTGGCTGCCACTCCGCCGCGCCCTGCTAGTGGCTCTGGCCGCCGGCGCCGGTGTGCGTCGTGCGTGCCCAGCGCCCTCTCGTGCTCATGCCCGTTCGGGCGCTCACGCCACTGCCCGCTAGTGTCCGCCCCGCTAGGCCCCGATGGGCCACTGCCAGGGGGCCCCACGCCCCTTTTGATTAAAACGAAAATAAAAAAAAGATATAAAGAAAAATAAATAATAAAAATAATTATTATATTAATTAGTTAAAGAAATAATTAACTTAATAATTCCTAATTAGATTAACCTAATCACTTAGTTTAGTTAATTAATATGTTAGGTTAGTTAACAGTCAATGACATGCGGGACCCACGCGCCAGTTTGACCAAGTCAACTGACTGTTGACTGCTGACATCACCCTGATGTCATCCTGACATCATAATGGTATTTCCTAATTAAATTAATTCTGATAATTCAAGAAATGAATTAAAACTTTGAAAATTAATATAAAATAAACCGTAGCTCGGATGAAAAAACTTTGTACATGAAAGTTGCTCAGAACGACGAGACGAATTTGAATACGCAGCCCGTTTATCCGCCACGCATCCCTAGCATAGCAAACTCGCAACTTTCCCCCTCCGGCTCCTCTGCTCGAAGACGCAAAACACCGGGGATACTTTCCCGGATGTCATCCCCCTTCACCGGTATCACCTATTACCGCGTTAGGGCACCTCTAACACCGTTACTTGTCATGTCATGCATCACCATGCATATGCTTGCTTAAATATTTATTGTTTCTCCCCCCTCTTCTCTCGATAGACTCCGAGACCGACGCCGCTGCTTCCCAGTACGACTACGGAGTTGACGACCCCTCTCTCTTGCCAGAGCAACCAGGCAAGCCCCCCCTTTGATCACCAGATACCGCCTACTCTTCTCTATACTGCTTGCATTAGAGTAGTGTAGCATGTTACTGCTTCCCGTTAATCCTATACTGATGCATAGCCTGTCCTTGCTACTACTGTTGTTACCTTTACCTGCAAACCTAATGCTTAGTATAGGATGCTAGCTTATCATCAGTGGCCCTACATTCTTGTCCGTCTGCCATGCTATACTATCGGGCCGTGATCACTCGGGAGGTGATCACGGGTATATACAATATACTTTATACATGATACATGTGGTGACTAAAGACGGGTAGGCTCGTAGGAGCACCCGCGAGTGGATCTTTGAGGCGGAGCGACAGGGCAGGTTCCGACCACCTAGGAGAGAGGTGGGCCTGGCCCTGGTCGGTGTTCGCGGATACTTAACACGCTTAACGAGATCTGGGTATTTGATCTGAGTCTGGCCATTTGGTCTATACGCACTAACCATCTACGCGGGAGTAGTTATGGGTATCCCGGCGTCGTGGTATCAGCCGAAGCCTTCGTGACGTCAGCGACTGAGTGGCGCGCGCCGGATTGGACTGGAAGGCCACTAGGCTAGGTCTGCTTTCGGCCGCGTTCGCAACGTGCAGGTGTGCAAAGGGCGATGGGCCCAGACCCCTGCGCCATAGGGTTTAGACCGGCGTGCTGACCTCTCTGTTGTGCCTAGGTAGGGCTGCGACGTGTTGATCTTTCGCGGCCGGGCATGACCCCGAAAAGTGTGTCCGGCCAAATGGGATCGAGCGTGTTGGGGTATGTGGTGCACCCCTGCAGGGAAGTTTATCTATTCGAATAGCCGTGTCCCTCGGTAAAAGGACGACCCGGAGTTGTACCTTGACCTTATGACAACTAGAACCGGATACTTAATAAAACACACCCTTCCAAGTGCCAGATACAACCGGTGGTCGCTCTCTCACAGGGCGACGAGGGGAGGATCATCGGTTAGGATTATGCTATACGATGCTACTTGGAGGACTTCAGTCTACTCTCTTCTACATGTTGCAAGACGGAGGCTGCCAGAAGCGTAGTCTTCGAAAGGATTAGTTATCCCCCTCTTATTCTGGCTTTCTGCAGTTCAGTCCACATATGATACCCTTACTCCATTTGATACCCATGCATATGTAGTGTAGCTCCTTGCTTGCGAGTACTTTGGATGAGTACTCACGGTTGCTTTCTCCCCCCTTTTCCCCCCTTTCCTTTCTTTCTGGTTGTCGCAACCAGATGTTGGAGCCCAGGAGCCAGACGCCACCATCGACGACGACCCCTATACCGGAGGTGCCTACTACTACGTGATGCCCGCTGATGACGACCAGGAGTAGTTTAGGAGGATCCCAGGCAGGAGGCCTGCGCCTCTTTCGATCTGTATCCCAGTTTGTGCTAGCCTTCTTAAGGCAGACTTGTTTAACTTATGTCTGTACTCAGATATTGTTGCTTCCGCTGACTCGTCTATGATCGAGCTCTTGTATTCGAGCCTTCGAGGCCCCTGGCTTGTAATATGATGCTTGTATGACTTATTTTTATTTGTAGAGTTGTGTTGTGATATCTTCCCGTGAGTCCCTGATCTTGATCGTACACGTTTGCGTGTATGATTAGTGTACGATTAAATCGGGGGCGTCACACTCTCTCATGCTTTTGCGTAGGTTTTGGGGTGATATGTTTTGCGTAAGTATTGTTGATTCCCAAGATCATCCAAAGCATCCCATGTATGTTTTTCTTCCATTGCACTAAACCATTGTGTATACACCTAAGCACATGGTTAGACTACTAACCATCTTGTCATTAACACAAAAACTCTCAAGGGGGGCATATATGTCCTTACAGATAGAAAGTCACTGGAGTGAGAGAAAGAGGCTCCATGCAGTGTGCAGGTCAAAAAATGTATTGTGTTATCAAGCGAAGCCAGGTCTAGAGCACGGTGGTCGCCGAGGAAGATGGTCATGAATGCACTACCGACAGTTGTGACATGAGATAACAATCATGCCAGCACGTCCTAAAGTTGAAGTAGATGTTATGTGTACTGTTTGGGGGCCAAGAAAGCACATGCGGCAAAATGGGAAGAAGCATAGGAAAATTGTCAAAGAAACAAAGGTAAAAAAAGATGTTGAATATTGTTGAATGAAACCATCATGAGGTAATGAGAAATTAGAAGATGTTGAACACTATACCAATGTGGTGACAATCATGCTAGGAAGTTGTCGGAGTTGGACAAAGATAGCAGAGCATGTTGGTCATCAAGAGAGAAAGGTGCTTGAAGATGACAGTATTTCGCATGACAATATCTGTAGCCACATCCATGCCTCACTTGACAAGTATATTCGTGTGATGCAAGCTTCTTTATCCCATGTATGACCATTTTGTTGTTCCATAGCGACGTGCGGGTATCTTGCTAATCACAATAACCAATATGCATGGTCGCAATGAAAAGTATAAAACCATGCAACGATGGAAAACTTAATGAGCTTATGCAACAAAAATCATAGGTGATACCAACAAGATCGGACTATTAACATAGCAAAAAGAAAGTTCATTGTGGCAAATCAAAGATGTACTCCCACAACATCAAAAAATGCAAGAAAAATCTTGCATGGCGGTAACAATTAAATTACATGTGCAACAACTATGAATCACCATGTGTTCAAACATCACTGGCACAAAATAAACCCTAAAAATTGATGGGTAAAAAATGCTCATACATAATATCATTGTCCACTCGGCTCAACATAGAATTCCAAGGGAGCCATGTGTCAACCACTTTCCTAACGGCCTAAACATCTTGGCTGAGCCATCGCAATCAAGAGCTTGAACCATATCGTTTGTCGAGGGGAGACTTGGCGGCAGGAAAGGAAGGCAAATATTTTCAGCATGCGTTTTGGTGTGAGCGCACTATGAACATGTCAATTAGTCATATCTCCTACATTCCTGACCGTGGCTCGTGCAGAGATTTTGTTTCTTTGACTCTATAAGAACTTAGTTGTGGTTTTCTTGTTTTTTAAGATGTATTGTACCATTAGAAGTTTGACAGTATCAATCCAGGGCCTCATTCGAAAATCCCCAAAAAAAACCTCTTGGACTAAAAAAATTGTCAAAAGCCATCTTTCTCTTTAACTAACTAAGTATTCTTAAAAATATGTATGTCTATGAGGTATTTTGACTTAATGGGAAGTAGGCATCTCATTCATAGGCAAGAGCAGGCCGGCCTGAAGGCATGAACTGAAGGCAGGCAAGAAGGCATTAAATGGCTTTTAAGGATTCGGTGTAAAGATGCGGAGTACAGTATCTTTCTTTCTATAAAAATATATGGAATCCGCGATCCTATCCTATTTTTGAAGTCATTTTTTCATTCGAAATTATTTTCTTTCGCAAGAGCACTCAAACATAGATTGAAGATCTTCAGTTCTTCGGTCGGCAGCCGCAGTCAGTAATAGCAAGCAGCGTCCCATACTACTTTTCCTTTGAATGTTCATTCTGGAATTGAATGTCACAAACAAGACTCATACTTCAGAAAAAAAACTGCTTGAATCAGGAGCTGTAATCCGCAGCTTTAGAGATAGGGGCGGCAGTCACAGCATTGGCAGCAGTGAGCAGAGGTCAAGAAGAAGAAGCGGTAAGAGCAGTTAGAGAGCAAGCAGCGGCTCATCAAACCTTTCTGTTTCGGTTACAGCTCAAGCGGTTTGTTTTCAAGTAAGGTACTCAAGCAAGCTTTCCTCCTGAAGACAGAGTTTCGGGTGAGCTAGCAAAGAAAGTCAGCAGTTAACCGGAAATTTAGGTCAAATTAGCATTTCGTAAGTTTTAGTAAGGCCAGTTATGGGAAGCAGGCCATGGAGAAAGAGAGGAATCAATCGTCCAACGCTATGTTAACAAATACGTGAAAGGTTTGATTATTCCATACACTTGAACGCGTTCCTTATCAATAGGTTTCGGAGAGACGAGCAATGATTGCTTGACGATCTTCACTGCATGAGACTAGACTTGACTCAAGCTTCATACGAAAGCATTTACTGAACTAAAGCCGTTGAGCCAAGTCAAGCGAAAGACTTATTCGAAGAAAGCTTTAAGAGAGTTTGTTGTCCCATGCCTTTCTGATGGTGAACCTCCTACTGCTTCTTCCAATTCTGAAACTGGGATTGGCCTGTTGACTTTGCCCCTCCTTTAGACAAAGAGCCCCCAGTTTCGCCAAAAGACCTCTGCGTGTTGTCATTCAACTCCACACAAGCCTGTCGTTGGGCTACTTGCGTCTTCGGTAGATACAAAGGAGAAGTGACGGTCGGTGAAATAGCCCTCCAACTCGTAGCTCTTCTTGCTTAACGTGAAAACTCTCCTTTCCGATGAAAACGAGAAAGAAAGATGTCAACTACTAAATGTGCTGCTTTGTGAATTTGATACTAGGTAGTTCTCCCCCCTCGGCAGGCAAGTAGCCTTTGCGACTTACATCTCTGCTACAGGAGGGTATGAACCCCCGGATCTAGGCGAGGTGATGGCGGGGAACTCCAACAGGTTTTGGTTTCCTCCTCACTGATTGATGGAGCCCAAGACTGCTTGACGACTTTCGGTGTGGGGTCAGCTTGAGCCGAGGTCGTCTCGTAACAGGAACAGGAAGAATAGCAAACAAGCACACAAGCAGGAATAGGAATATTGGCTGTCACTATCCTATGGTTAGCAATCAACTACGGAGCTGGCAACTCACAAGCCAGCAAGTCAACCTCTGTCAGATCTTCGGCCCAGTTTATGGACGAAACTGACTCTACTTCCTCATTCAGGCTAATATGAACTGCAAAAGTTTTCATCTTTAGCGTGGATATCGTAGGTATAAATGAAAGAAACTGGAATCAGGAAGTTGTTTCTTTCTCTCGATACGCAGAGGGGAGAGCATGCCCTGTCTCAGGCAGTATATCAGTCGTTAACGATCTTATCGGGACACATCCAATTGAAACTAGAATCCCAACCTCTTTGGAAGAAGCTCCAAATAGAAAAAAATTCAGAGCGGGGAATCTTCCTACAAACTAAAATGTGTTAAATATATATATACCTACCTCTGCCTAGAAAAACTGGAGTTTCAGGCACCCTCGTGGGAGACATTGGATGTTGTCAACCGGCCTTAAAATGCTCATAAACAGCTCTTCCCCCTTTGACTTAGTTTTCGCTCTCCTCTGTTTCTAGTAGAAAAAGCCTGATCCTACTTTGCGAGTCCAACAGGTCTAGTATTCTTTTCTTTTTCGTCTGAGGGAACGTGGTAGCCCTGATCTAGCTAAGACTTGAGATTCCATTCTATTTCATTCTGATCTCGTTATGAGGAAATAGGTGAGGCGAGGCTAAGACAAGATATGGGACTTCCCGCGCTAAGTTGTTCCAATCTCTGTACTTAAGTAACCGAACTCGAAAGTGCTGCTATGAGCTAGATTTGTGCGTACAAGGGTAAAGAAGCGAGCAAGGCTACCTTTCCGCTGGAAATCCTATACCTGAGTGCTATTTGATCAGAGTGAGTTGTAATTGAGCTTGATTTACTTGCTCTTCTATTTGCATTTTTTGTTAAGTATGTGGGTGACTCATCGTCGTGAGATCGGTTGGTCGAAAATTCTTTTCAAGTAGTCTCAGTCGGCGAACTCGGCTCCATAGAAGAAGTCAGTAGTGAATCAAAGAACTCATGCATGTAATCAGTGACTAGGGATCGATCAATCGGATGCAACCGAGCCATACAAAAAGAATTGGAAAAGGGATGACGCAAGAGCAGCGGAAGGTGACTTAGCAACATCAGTCATTTCCTATAGAAAGGAAGGAAAGGATCTCTCTTCTGTCTAGACGAAAGATCTCATTTTTGCTACCGCTCTCCCTCTTATGAGTCTCTGTCAGCCGTTGTTTAGTAGCTTTCAATGCGAGTTCAGTCATTCTCTTATATACTGAAAAGTACGAACTGACTTAAAGCACGAACATGAAGGAAAGGCTGAATTCGAAACATCTTGAATCGGATTCTCTCTTCTCAGAGAGCTTGAGAGTGAAATGAGTGGGCCGGCCAAAGAAGACCACTATGGAAGTGAAAGGGGAGGGCAAGAGCGGTTCGAAGACCATAGCCCGATGTGGGTACATTGGCGTCATCGTCGTATGAAATTCACGCACAAAGGGCGCCGCATCACTCTCAATGGCATTCAAGATAATCCTTCCTGCCGTCCAATCTCTGTCCGTAAGCTGCAAGGATTGCGGAAACGGGGTGCTGTTAGCCAGTGTGTGCAAGTGCGTCAGATTCACCAGGAGCATGATCTGCAAGCAATTACTCTGGATGCTGATCCTGCAGAGCAGACACCTCCAGCTGTTCAAGAACTGCTACAGGAGTTTGATGCTTTGTTCCGGGAGCCAAAGGAATTACCCCCTCGTCGTGCCTGTGACCACCAAATTCCGTTGGTGCCAGGTGCAGTGCCAGTCAATGTCCGGCCATATAGATATGCACCCCACCAGAAAACAGAGATTGAGAAGCAAATCTGTGAGATGATGAACAATGGCATTATTCGTCGCAGCACGAGCCCCTTCGCTTCTCCAGTGCTCTTGGTTCGTAAGAAGGATGGATCCTGGCGCTTTTGAAATATCCTATGCCAGTCGCGGGTTGTCCCAAGCTCAACGTAGGTTCGCAAGAGAAAAGGAGGGGGGTACCTTGTCTGTCGGTCGAAGAAGGCAACAAACAAGTGGAAGCAACCGATGCTTTGGTCATTCTACTCCTTGATGCCAGTCTGTGCTTGCTGTCATGCTGGCAAAAGCGGGGGTTTCGGCCGGCTTTACCTACTATTGGATTTGAACCAATGACTCTCGCCGTATGAAAGCGATACTCTAACCGCTGAGTCAAGTAGGTCAAGCTGAGTCAAGTCAGAGAAAATCGAAAAAAAAAGAAAGCCAACCAAAGCGCAACCAGAGTTCTCCGCGGGGTGGAGCGCTAAGAAAGAAAAAGCGTTATCGCTATACGAAATGAAGCAGCGGCTAGCACACTAAGATAAACCACTTGGTTTAAAAAACTGCTTAGTGGCGTGTGATTTCAACACTATTCCAGAGGTATATGACAAAAATTGTGGGAGAGACCTCTATGTTCCTCAGCTTAAATCATTCTATGATTGTTTACAATTCTGTCATCTATTTTACATGAGGGCTAGAGGGTGGTCTTGGAGCAAGAAAAGTGTTGAGTCCAGGCGCATTATGGTACGACTGAGACTGAGTTGGGCAGGAGCAAGCGGTTGGATTGGCCTGACTCTTCAAGACCAAAGATACTCGGCTTCCTCTTCATCAAGTCACGAAATTCGACCCTTAGTTAGCAGCACCAAAACTAGAGCAGGCCCAAGACAAGCAAGAACAGTCAGTCAGCACCGATCAGGCAGGAAGCAGACAGTAAGCTAAGAATACTGGAAGAAGGTGGTCGCTCAGCCAAAGCCCTAGTTCAACCAGAACAGTAGGGAAAGCGGTAGAGGCCGCTCCGTAGCTTTGGTCGTCGCACTCTAATCCGCTTTAGAAGAAGCAGCTATTCTATTGCTTGGCTATAAAGCCTATAAGTAAGAACTCTGGGGAAGGAATCCGATCTGCAGATGAAGCAGAAGCAGGCAAAAGGCGAGCGCACAGCGAGGAATTTTCCATACTAGATCGACTCAACATTACCGAATCTACTCTGAGACTCTCTTCTCTTCATGGTTGGCTGTAAAAAAAGTCTCTTTAGTCCCCAACTCTATGGATTCTCCTGCAACGAAAAGTTTTGGAGTGAATTTTGTATTTCATTTCAAAAACCGCCTAAAGCACCATTCTACAAACCTATACGTTGATAATGTGCAACTACCTCCATTTCTAAATATAGGTCTTTTTAGATATTTTCCTAGGGACTACATACAGATGTATATAGACATATTTTAGATTATAGATTCCCTCATTTTAGATTGTAGATTCCCTCATTTTGCTCCGTACAAGTACATATTGAAATCTCTAAATGGGCGTATACTTAGGAACAAGTCCATATTGAAATCTCTAAATGGGCGTACACTTAGGAACGGAGGCAGTACTTTGGAAATCCAAAGAGATGCAGCTTTGCTTGAAAATGTTGTTCTCAAATGGTTTATCCTCGGGTGTAAGTTTTAAACTATTGCTACTGGGATGTTTTTACAACAGTTTATCCCAGTTGAAAACCACATACAGTCAGACACCCGCAAAAAAGAACATTCTAGATTGTGGCCATATACAATGTCAGACAGTTTCAGTAAGGTGCTTGAAATGACAGTTGGATTACAAAAGGGATATTTGAATGGAAATCAATAGTGAAGAATTTCTCAACAACACAGTAGACTGTAAGGCTAACTAGATTGTTACAGAACAGCTCTACGCACCATTGAAGTCCCTTCCGTTTCTGCATTTGCAGAAGAATGGTGACATACATTTGTACAACCAGGGCCTGTTCCATCTCTTCTTTTGCAAAGAGATTTCATGCTAAGCCCGTCCGTGAATGGAGACAATGAAGATCCCCTTCACGGCCCACCAAAGGCAAAAAGAAAGAAAACTAAAATCTATAACCTGGAGTAAAATTGCAACATAATGTGTCAGACAAGCAGTGTCCCCAAGCAACTAAACAGTGGTTTCTTCAGACGAAGTGGATTGAAAGATGTACCATTAAAATTGTCAGGAATTATCCCTCTTCTGGAAACCATTGTACTGTTAATCTGCCAAGATAACACAGCTTGAGCATGAAACCAGGACGGTGCAGAAAACAGATGCAGTGGGGGCTGCTATCATTTCATTCTTATCATAAAAAAAGTGTGAGGAGTACCACAGATGAGGCTCAGCATGGTCGAGACACAAAGCTTCTGCGGCCCTTCATCTATGGAATCTATCATTATTGTGTCTTCCGTGCCTCCTCCAACCTGATTTTGCAATGAAGATTAACACATTCGCCTTGCAATGTTGCTACAACCAAAATAATACTCCCTCCGTCCCACAATATAAGACGTTTTTGCAAGCTATGTGCAAAAACGTCGTATATTATGGGACAGAGGGAGTAGAACACATGGCAAAAACAGTTGTCTTCTCATGTTTTGATGAGGCGCAAAAATATTCACTTTTGACAGGACGCAATCTGAAGAACATGGGAAGTGCGCAAAGCACTGCTGGAGCAAACAAGAAGGTATCAAGTGGAAAACCATACTATGCTGAAAATTTAGAGAAGTATGATGTTAGAAACATATTTGTTGTAGGGGGTATGCAAAAAACAAATTCAGCAATGAATAATAGTGCCTACCGTTTTCTACTACTATGTTTTTTATACGACCTAAATGATTGAGGTTGAACATGAAATTTTACGTGTTTATAGACTGACCTCCACCTCTATGCATAGTGTATTTTTCTTTTAAACTTTTGGGCATGATATTTACATGGTTTTCACCAGTTTTGACCACAAGTTGGTTTCCACCAGGTATTTTCTCAAAGCAAACAGATACAACTCCTAAGAGCAAAGCGCGACATGAAAGCATACCTCCTTCATGGGACATTGGAGGCTCCATTGAATGTCTGGAGCCAGGAGGATACTTGGATCTCCTAGGCGGCATCGACCAGTCGGTGCATGGACCAGGTGGACCGTCCGATGGTCGCCCGTGGTGGGAGGATGAAGCTTCAAAATGGTCAGGGTACGGGGGATCTGAACAATTGTAAAGATATTTCAGTCAATAAAAGGATATTTAATGGAACCAACTTGCTCAATACCGAAGCCTAACACTGATTGTAACTGTCAATGGATCTGATATTCAAAAGAGAAGATAAATATGCAGGCATGCAGTTAGATGCAGAACTTCAAAATGCTGATAGCTAAACAACAAATATACCTGGTCCAAAATGTGGAGGAAACCTTCCTCTATCCATAGATTCATGGTGCATTTGTCCTCTGTCATTGAAGTGATGCCCTCTATCATCATAGCGATATGCTCCATCGTCAAAGTGAGGACCTCCGGCATTGAAATGATGCCCTCCATCATCAAAGCGTCGCCCTCTATCGTCGAAGTGATGCCATCTATCATCAAAGTGATGTCTCCTATCGTATGGAGGGTGTCCTCTGTCATGTCCATTGTACTGATATCCCTCAGGATAGGGAGGATTACAATTCCAAGGTTGTGCTCTTTGTTGGTGTTCAGGTGGCATATATGGGAACTGATTCGGACCTGGTGGATGCGGTGGTGGTGGATGCGGTGGTGGTGGTGGCTGCAAATGGTATGCATTATTCGGAGGTGGTGGTGCTGGTGGACGGTGATAGTTATTTCCATGGGGCGGTACTGGGGGCCCAGAAAAATTTCCATGGGGTCCAGGAGGATGGAAAGGTGGGACAGGTGGTGGAGGTGGCGGTGGAGGCAGCGGTGGCGGCGGATGCATCTGGTTTGGATGCCCTGCACACCCAGAAGTATAGGGCGGTGGAGGCTGGAATGGAACCGCACAAGGATCCATGTTGCCTCGATTATTTGCAATAGAATGAGGGTGCTGATCTTGAACATTCTGCAAAGAATCATTAAGGACTCATTAGATTCACAATAATAAAAAATTCATAGTGGTCATATTATAAAAACAACAGAACTACATACTCTTAAAGTATCTGGCTCGACTCGATCAGGTGCCACATGCAATGCTCCTTGAACCTGTGAACCTTGAATGACAGGACACTGAGGGCGTGGTAGAGGTGGTGGAGATGATGGCAACGGGGGAGGAGTTGGAGGTTTGTCTTCAGGTAGTGGAGGAACAGAATTAACATTTTGACTAGTCGGTGTACACCTCGCAGCTGTTAGATCTGGTTGGCATGCAGAGCTAGCTTCCGCTTCAGATGATGGGGCTACATCTTCCATCTCAAGATCACCATTCACTTCTTCAAAGACAAGTCGATGCTTCGCCCCATCCAATTGAGAACCCTCCCCTTGCTCAGCACCAGTAGATTCATGTTCAGGAGTGACAGCTTCAAAGCTCCTATCCTCAGAGGAGCTTCCTTCCTCGTCCAGCAGTTTCACGCAGATCAAATTTGGAAGATGGAAACCAGTATTGCTGCGAAGAATAATCTAATCAAGTAACCATACGAGGATAACACTAAACATATTCTTTAGTATAAAAAGATAATATAGCAGAGCTCAGCTTGCACATCGGCACTTGTCACATACAGTGTTCCAAATTATGACCGAAGTAAATATTTTTGCATGTTTTGAGTCTTCTAAACACCTTATAGTTCCATACTGCAGCCATACACCAATCAATGCCCCCGTTTTTTACTAAATATGCTTGAGGATTTTTATATTTGCCTCAGTTGTACACCCACCGACCCACGGGACCTTAGAAATGCAAAACGAGAGCTATACCTTCCATATTCATCTACAAGCATTCCCTCGTTATCCCGTAAAGGGTCATTCAGAGCTCTCTCTGTCCCTGAATGACGACGAGAGGTCCCAAATGATGCTTCATTAAGAGCTTCAAGCTCCTTAATATGATGACGAATGATGTATTCTGAAAGGGTTTTCCTCTCAAGCCAGAGTTTCAAAACCTAATCAAAGACACACAGCCATGTGAAAAAAAGTAAAACGACACTACATTATAGTCTCCCATAATTAGGGCACTGAACAAAAAACTTGCCTTAAGACATTGTCTTCGATTCTCCCATGCAGAATTTCCAGGAGGTGCAGAAGCATATAGTATTCGTGGCAGGACTGCTTGGATAAGAGAAGGATAGGCATCTCCAACTCCACCTAGAAGATGTATGAAAGTAGCTTGAAAAGGTGTATCCAAAAAATGCTGAGAACACAGAAAACTATGCGAGTACCTTTCTGATTGCGACAGCACTGGATTATTGAATCAACAAGGAAGAACAGGTCCACCCTTTTGTATAAATTTGATTCTTTTTCCAGGCGTTCGATGATGACATCCATTACCTAGATTCTCAAACCAAAACAAAGATGCATCAATAAGGGGGAGTTCAACCGCATTGATTGGCCCAATGGCCATAAAACAGTATAATCTTTCACATGTAAAACTGAAACTGGCCATGGACAGGGGTGTGTGGAAATTAGCTATCCACGTGCCAAAACCATGAGTTGGTGTCGAGATCTTTTGGGTTTCAACTCTAGCCTACCCCAGCTTGTTTGGGACTAAAAGGCTTTGTTGTTGTTGTTCTTGTTGTATAAAACTGAAGGCTACAAGTGTCGTTCTGTACTCCCAATTTTAGGAGAAGTGTATTCATTACTAATTTCTAACTTATGTCATGTGCATATCATTTTGTGTCACATTAGAGGTATGTACTAAGGAAATGGCTCCCCATACCAATGGTTTGTTTCTCAAAATAGAAGCAAAACCTACTTCATCTTTGTTCCTCTAAATAGAAGCAAAATCTGCATTCATCGGTGTAGAAAGCTAACAACCAAAAGATACATCTATATTCCTCATTGTAGAAAGCTAACAACAAAAAGATACATCCACGTTTCTCATTGCAGAAAGCTAACAACAAGAAGATACCGCAATCAGGCTAAGTAATTAATCAAAAGATGGACAAACCATAGACCAAAGAAAAGCTACCAAATCTACAACTACAAGCATTCAAGCAAGTACATGTTTTTTATCGACGAACAAAAGTGTGGAAGTAAGCAACACACTTAAGGTATATTCACCGAAGTAAGCAACACACTGTCCAACAACTATGCTTGTAAATGAGAAGTGCAGACTGAAAGAGTATGAATGATCTAACCTCCCCAGCAATGCCATGCTTAGCACAATCCAGAGCGAGACGTGTTGCACGGGCTATACATTCTTTTGTTCTTGTTAATGTACCTAGGAAATTTTCAAAGGCCCTCCGTGCTGACCTGGCTTCATCATGACCTGCTGGTTTGTTCAAGCTCTTCTGTTGTATGTTATCAGAAAGAATCTTACCACTAGTCTGCTGAGTATGAATCCTATCTGATGCAGACCTTATTATAGTATTTGAAGGTGAACACCGGCCACCTGATCCTTCCTTAACTGAAGGTATATTCACGGAAGGTTCAGAAATAACATTGGAATCTAAAAAACTGTCTATGAAAGAAGTTGGTTGAGAGAATTTCTGAGCATGTGCAGCAGCAATAAGTCCTTTCATAGGCATCGGGCCAGGAGATAAACCAATATCCTTCATGTTAATTTTGTGGTCCGGTTCTCTCAGTGCCGTTGCTGAAGAACCATGCCTACAAGATGAACCAATGAAACTGATGTGAAGCCTATCCAAGTGATCGACATAAGACTTCAATAGATACAAGTAAGAAATAACAAAAAAATGGTCTATTTGATCCTTCATACAATAGTCCCATATATCACTGTTTCAGAAGCCACCTGGACTAAATAAAGACTTTTCACATCAGCAAGAATAGCTTCTTTAGCATGTTCCCCACAAATTTTAAACTGCTTGCAGAAGAATGATTTACACACACATATTATAAAAAGCCACCTAGACTTAAGAAAGATGTTTTATATCAGCAAAGATTAGCTTGATTAGCATATTCCATGCAAATTTTAAACTGCTTGCAGAAGAATGAATTACACACATAAATTATACTCCCTCTGTCCCATAATATAAGAACGTTTTTGACACTACACTAGTGTCAAAAACGTTCTTATATTATGGGACGGAGGGAGTATTACTTATACAGATGAATATGTTCATTTGAGATAAGATAGGAAGACTGAACCAACAATCCATAATATCACCCATAGATGCCAAATATTAGAAGAGGCCAGCGTTCCCACATTTGGGTAGTAAACTTTGGCATCCATGTGCTTCAAACTAAACGCCCCCCACACAGACTTGTGTGTATTATTCTAACCCAATGAAGCAGCTCCCACTTATACTTCTATATTACTGGATACTGTTGAACATATACTCCCTCCAGTCACAAACAAGTGACATTTTGGAAATTGACAGTTCTCAAACATATATTTAACCCTTAATTTCTATTGCTATATGCTTATAGGATCAAGTAAAATTATGATGTTCGATTGCACATATCGAACACCATTGTTTAATTTGACTGGATCAGTGTGGTGACTGAACTGGCACAATAAATCAAGTTTAAGGTATATAATCAGCATCCATCTTTATCTACACAAGACCTTCAATCATGTTTGCATAATTCGCTTGCAAAAAGGTGCAGAAAAAAGAATACATGCAATATGTACTATTGCATTATAACATATTTACATGTGCACAATAAACTGAGTGATTCTTTGAAGTGAATAATAGCAGACTACATGGAAGGGGCTATGCTGGAACACATAATTTTGGGGACAGGAACAATGTTAAAATGGAAAACACAAGATACCCAAGATTGCTGGAATTAGTTAATTAAGGTAAAGACGTACAATATATCTACCTAGGCAGAAAATAGTGCGTATGTATCTAAGAAAAAGAAAATAGAAGGCTTACGCTTCAAATGCTCGGGCGCCTGCAACATTCTGGCTGCATGTAACTTTAGTAACCAACGAAGAGGCACTTGTCCTGTCACCCACACTGACTGTTGGTTCAGCCAAAACTGTCCTATTTTGTGGCTCGGAATTGGAGTCGTGATTAGCACCTGGCACAACAGTCTTTGCATGGCTAAGTGGATAAGCAGATCCATCAATATTTTTACTAAAATCTCGACTAGAATTACCAATTGGATCCGGGAGCTCATTTGTACTTACTTTCCCCATAGGCAACCGATCAAACTTAGATACAAAGGCAGGCTCTTTCGACTCCAAGGAGCAGGCTGGAGAATTTCCACAGATATCATCATCGTCCCTGGTGCTAACTTTGTCTTTTGGAAGATCATGATTGCCACCATTTGTCAATTCCAGTGAAACAGAAGACGGGGAGTCCTTGTTTAATATGAATGGTTGTGACATACACTTTAGGCCAGTTGGGGTATCTAAAGAAAGTACTGGTGAACATATTTCCGGGCCTTTAGTTGTTGCAGATCTTGGACTTCTGACAAGTGCATCTGCAGAGTTATTAAAAGGAGAGCTTCCTATCGACGTTGTGCAAGGCTTCAGGATACACTCTGGCTTATTCACTTCAGGCAGATTACCAGTAGTTTCAGCAGCATTAGCAGACATAGCCTCTAAGGCACGATGGAGACGTTTAGATGGAGGTAAAGCAGCTTCTCCATCTAACGTCAAAACCTTTGATTGATACTCTTTGTCCTTGCAAGCAGTCTGAACTTCTCCTGATGCAGACGGGTCTACTTTGGGTGAAGGATCTATGCCAGGAAGCACCTCCTCAGCTAAATGGTCATTTCCCGATGCCAGCAGTTGGTCTACTTTGGGTGAAGGATCTATACCAGGAAGCACCTCCTCAGCTAAATGATCATTTCCCGATGCCAGCAATGGGTCTACTTTGGGTGAAGGATCTATGCCAGGAAGCACCTCCTCAGCTGAATGATCATTTCCCGATGCCAGCGATGGGTCTACTGTGGGTGAAGGATCTATGCGATAGGGGACATCATCAGCTGGATGATCCTTTCCCACTGTTGAAGACAGGTCATGTTTATAACATTCATCTACAGGTATAGCCAACTCTATTTTGTTATCAGAAATATCAAGCTCATCAACCATGGAGTCCTCCAGCTGGGGTCTTCCCATTCGAACCCGTGCCCTTTTCACTAATGGCAAGTGGTCATCTCCATCTGACTTATTGACTTCATTCCCTGAATTTGGAGAATCTGGCAGGTTTCCACTTGAATTAGGCTGCAATTCTTCATCCATATTTGGTACCACACTGCTGATAGAATTATTAACATCATTGGTGTCCGGGCTTCGCTTTCTTTTAAAAGTAACTGTTGTACTCGTGGAAAGATCTTGTGTCCCATCCAGATTATCTTCTTTACCCATGACAGTTTGACATATTTCAACATTAAGATCACTTTCTATATTTGCAGCAGAACTCAAATTGTTCTCATAATTACCATTCAGAGAAGCTCCAGATTGACTTGAGGTGCCTCGACCGCAATTGAACAGCATAACATCCTTCGTAGCTGAAAGGAGATCCGATTTAGGTTTGTCATCACCTATACATTTAAGCCGAGAAGAGCCTTCCTGCCTATCATCAGTGGTCATATCAACAGGAGGCAGATTGAGACCATTCGGCCCACAAGAATCCCGAGTCCTATGATCAGCACCTAATGAACTTCTTGGCCTCCGTGGGGAAGTAAGATTACGGTGAGTGCAAGAACCTAGTTGCAGAGCATTACTTCTCCTCTTCTTTGAAAATGAAGTAGCAGGCTCATCAGGTGCAGAGTTCACAACACAGTGTTCACTCTCCAATGCAGCAATATTAGACCCAGGGGCACTGGCCATGCTGTGATCCATGGAAGAGGCAGGATTACCCTCGAGCTTGTTATCATTGGCCAAATCAGAACCTTCTTCGGGACCTCCAGTGTCCAAACTGCTGCTATTGTTGGCAGGGGCCAACCCGCTCTTATTATTGTCCTCGTTCTTCATAGAATCAAAAATTTCCACTATTTCCTTAACTGCTTTGACAAAATCTGCTCCTTTCCCATGTCGTTTAACAAGTAGAGATTTCTTTTTCTCTTCAGTGAACGCCTCAAGATCAGCATAATTGCAGAAAGCACTACAATATTAAAAACTAATGTCAGAGCGAACATTTAAACATCTGGAATCAAGAATACTGGATTGAGAGTAAAACGTGCAAACATGATAGCCATCATGGCGCGACTGATGTGAGTTACAAACATCTCAGGTTGAGATCGCTCATTACCAACAATTCCTACCATTACATAATTAGATTTTAAGATGGCGGTGGAGGTGTCTTTGGCCTAGTGGTGGGAGCAAAGGTGTTTGTTGCAATCAACTTAACTTCAATCCCTAGCACCAACAAGGTTTGCCGCATTTAACAGGAGTACACATGTGTGTGCTTCAAGAGTGTGTTCCCACTTTGAGTGGGGGTGTGAAATCTAATATATTAAGCATCGCGTGAAGGGCGGCCAACCAGCTATGCCACGTGGCACAAGCTGGTTGGCCGCGGTGAAAAAGCTATTGGGATATTATTTTTAGATGGAGGTGAGGGATTTTTATAAATGTTTTTTTTCCTTTTTAGATGGAGGTGATGACCCCACACATTTTTTTAAATGAAGAGCTACGCAAAGTGGTGCTCGCTGGTAGGCTGCGTTGATGATTTTTCTTTTCTTTTCTTTTTTACTTCTTTTTCAAGACGGATGTGAGGATTTGTTTTTAATAATGTTTTTCTAGCTGGAGGCGAGGACTCCGTCTATTTTTTAAATGAAAACGTGCGCACAACTTTCTCTCAAGCAGCGCCCCAACCACTAGTCTAATATATTCATAGCATGTGTAGAAGATGTGCATGCATGTGTGTGCATAGGAGTGGTGTGATAGAATGATGATTCCTCCCCTTACAGTGCTTCCGTGCTATGCCACCTACGTACATAAACACAAGCAAAAGGCTACAGAAGATGACAAAATTGACAAATGACAATTTTGTGGCATGGTACATGCATCTTATAACAATTGTTTGAATTGTTTTCATGACTTCTTGATGGTGGTTCATGCATGTGTGGGTTGTCTGTGTGCACCTTGTACTCTACAGAAAGATTTTTAGGGCTCTTTTGATTCAAAGAAATTCTCCATAGAGCTTTTTGAGGATTTGAATGCTTAGAAATTTTTCTACGTAGCCTGTTTGATTTGTAGGATTAGAATCCTTAGGGAAAATTCCTAAGGAATGCTTTCCACTCTAGTTGGGAGGAAAATTTCCATCCACTCCAACCTCTTTGTACAATTAAACACTCTTTGATTCGCAGGAATTTCAAAACATAGAAATAGGAAACTGGAGTGGCATGGCCTTGTCCCTGGGTTATGGTGGAGCAAGTGTGCACATGACTTGTTTCTGTGCCAAAAACAAAAAAATAGAGTGCCAAAAACAAAAACAAATAAAGAGTGCCAACAACCCTGATTCTAATGCCAGATTTATTTCCAAGAAAAGATTTTACACCATTACATTTCCATGACAATGATTAAAACACAGTGCATAAATGGGAACTATTATGCCGGCCCTGATTATATCTACATACGAAGTTGCCATTTCAATCCTTTTGCGTTGCCCCAAAAGCAACATAATTTTGATTATGAGCGTGTATTACCTTCCAACCTATGAGACAGACCATGCCAGCACCAACACATCCCAAAATAGGAAAATTCGACAGAACTTAACCAGTGTCACATCCACTAGCCTCAAGTTCTTTACTGCACTGTACTTATATCATCGTATAACTATTTATCATTTGGGACACCCTTTATGTTAACAAATTATCATTAGTCTCTCTTGGAACTTGGAAGTTCCTGTGTTCTTAGCACTTCGACTAAAACTGTGCATCTATTAAAAATCATAGGGATCAAGTACTTCAGAGATATCATCCCCTTGATTTTACTGAATTGCAATTTACTGATTCTAACTTGCCCGTTAACTCATTAAGTTTTTCAGGCTCCTCATGTAAGCTACTGTAAGATTGTGTGGCAACCAAAGAGATGCTTTATCAAGATAACACAAACAGGTACATGATTAGAACTTACAACAACTAAACTTGAGTGCTGCAAGGAAAATACTTGCACCCATCCCAGGAACTCCTAAAAGTCTATGCTAAAATAAACATAAAGTGTATGATAGTACACTGTCCTTATCATAAATAAGTTCCCCAGATTTACACTAGTATGCCCACAGCATATTGCTGAATCAAAAAATAATGTTTATAGTGCTCCATAATAGCTAGAACAAGCTTTTGATTACGTAAACAAACACAGTCCAAAAGCAGACACCTTGAATGACCAAAAAGCCCAAAACCCATCATGCGGTCATCGTGACAGGAACCATCTACTGGGCACTTACACAAATGACAGATTCATGTAGAAACAACGCATGGCTTACGTGTAAATAGACAAAAGCTAACATAGACATACTCATTGTGTTCATCGTCACAAAAGTAAATAGATGAATTATCAAAATAAAAATATATACCATGTCTCCTCATATCTCATGCAGTAAGTAGTAACTAGTAACAAGAGGACAAAGAGCTAAACTATTGTAAAAATAATCAAAACTAACATGAGAAGCTATTTGATAGTTTGGCACGAGCAAATGGTGCATATAGTAAAATATGCATCAACCAATAATTGTCAATTCATAAGGACAATCTTAAATACAAAGTAGAACTTACATCTCTTTAGTTCCATAAAAGTAGACCAGCAACTTCTTTTTAGTTGAAGGAAGCCCCCATTTCTGCGGCTCGCTAATCTGTTACAGTATGGATATCCGTAAATCAAGTGCTCATTATGATTCCTGTGATCTTTCAGTTTCAATTCAAGCAAATATCAGTGCCCCAAAACACAGCTTTTCAGACTAATCAAGCCAGACCTAGGAATGGAACATCGCAGCTCCACATAGGCTGCCTATGGCATTAAGGCCCGAATCACCAAGGAGCTAAATTAGTATATGCGCAACTTCAACATAGATAACGAGAGCCATGCTAGGTTGTGGCACATTCATACGTGAAGAGGGTCCAAGGATCTCCCAGTTGTCTTTATACTATATTCTCATGGTCAGGACTCAGGACAGAGAAAATGAACAATCGCTGCCAAACCTTCATGGACTTATATAACAATCACATCCAGCTGCTGAGGAGGCCAATTTAAGGAGATCAACCATTCAGGAAGTATATCGGAGCTAATGACATAAATTACCCAATAGCGAAGAACCATTTGAAACATCATATAGTTAATCTGGCACATGTAAAAACTAACAGCATCAGTTAGCTGCACCTATTCTAGTTGCCGAAACATCATAACAACTGGATCTAAACAACAGGTTCTCGTTTACTCATACAAATTAATCCGGAAAAAAGATGGCATTCTCCTTTACCAACCAGGTTACCGCCATCTTCCACCCAGCTACCAAAACAGTTGGATAATCACATTAATAGACTATAGTGATTCCATCATAAAGGCAGTACACTTACACGTGATCTCACAAAATGGAGCGCTAAGATTTATCCCAAGAGAACTATTTATCAACCTCACCATCATGTCCCAAAACAAAAACAAAAACTAACCAAGCTCGGCTGCCTGACTCCAAACAGATCAAAGACTCCATGAAGCCCCAACTGCCAGATGGGTGAAATCTGAACTGCAACAACCATTCGCTAAACCTCACTAGAATCAAGACTTGGGAAACGCATGAAGTCACAGTACCAGATCGTAGTTTGGTGCATCGATTTAGCAGGAACCTCAGGCAAAGAACAAAAGGATCTGCATACGGCTAACCACCAACTGCCTCCATGGTCTCAGAACCCTAGACATGCCAGGCCTCGCTAGGATCGGCACTATTATAGCCACGAAAACAGAAAGGGTCACGAAATCAGCGTTAGCAGCTACCTGTAGACCTCGTTTGTTACTGCGAGTCATGGCGGTACAGTGCAAAGAAACTACTATCTGACCGAACCCTAAGCAAGCTCCCCAACCCACAGCATGATTCGTCGAACCCTAGGTCATCCAGACCACTTGGGGAGCCCCAGATCAGAGAGAAGGAGCGAGGGGGCGAGCAACTCACCATGGCCGGCCAGGCCGGGTAGCCCTTGAGCTTGGCGAGCACGAGGTCGCCGACCTTCCACTGGGCCGCGGCGGCGGCGGCCGCGGCCGCGGAGGAGGCGCGCTTCTTCCGGGTCGGCGCCATCGCCGACGCCGCTCCCGCCCGCCCAGAACCGACGGCCAGAGGGCGCGTCCGCTGCGGCTAGCGGGCCAGGGGGCGGCGCTGCCGCCGGGCGCTGGGGCGCGCGGAGGGCCCTCGTATGGGCTCGGTGGCGGCGGCGGCGGCGGCGGGGGGGAGGAGGGGGAGGGGGCCAGGGGGCATGGAGCGCCGGAGTGGGGATGGGGGAGGCGGCTTGGGCTCGGAGATTTTTCTCTTTTTTAATTTGTTTTTCCCTTTTCTGTGTTTCTTTCCCCGTTTCGCTGCTGCCTGCTCTGGTTTCGTGTCTCTGTGGGGTTTGTTTGGTCTGGTTCGGTTTGGTGGTAGGAAGGAGGGCTCGAACACGTGAGAGGGCTTGGTCGGCGATGGGCCTGGGCTCACTGGGCTTTCCTGGGCTTATGAGGTTCTGCACGAATGGTGTGTCGGCAAAGTCAAATCACTCGCTTGTTCTACAGGAAAAAGCACTTGATCACTCGCCGTAATGACAGAACGTATAGCCGTAAAGAAATAAGCAAAGTTTGGAAATCACCAATTTTATTTCCGCAGACGCACACGCGATGTTACAACATGCTACACGTACTACCGTGTAAACATAAATTACAACTCTGGAGTGTGAAGTTGACCGGGACAGCTCAAAGAATGCTTTGATGCAAAAAAAAAAAACTCAAAGAATTCTTACTTACGTATGTGTTGGACATGAGGGTCTGAATCCAAGTAGGTGGGCTGGTAGTTCCCATACACAATAAGCGTTTCTCTTTCTTATCTTATGGAAAATAAACTTTATTATTTTACCACTCAGTAGCATCATGTCATTTACCAATTTAAGTCACCACAACACCTCAGACCGCCGTCGGTCACAGCAATCATAATTCAAGCAGATAGAATCAAACGGGTCGACAAACAAACCAATGCGCTGACTCTGTTCATTGCTCATGGAATGCCCCTGGGCCTCAAAAATGCAAAGCGGAAAACTCTCAGCAATCAGTGCGCGGCTAAATTGTGCTAACAAACATGATGCTATCATTGCACAGTTCGGCATATGGTTCCCTAAATCAGTAAAATCACACATTCTCGCATCACCACCTCCCCTAGAAGCACTTACAGATGGATATAAACTAGGGAACAGAAAGAGCTCGCGGTCGAACCGACGATGCTCCCTTGTCCTCCAGACAACGTCACTTGGGTAACGCAGCACCGGGAATTCACAACATTCGCAGGTCATTTTTGCAGAAGGCTCAAACTTTGTCGGATGCGTCGAGAGAAGTGCTCTCTGTACTCTTGACCGCGGCCAGCTTCTCAGCCAATCTTTGCTCCAGTGCCCTTTGACCCCTTTCCCTGCAGTGAGATCAACACAACCAAGTGAGATCGAGTACACTACTAGCTCATATGCACATATGCATTTCTTGTGACTTGTTCTCGAGTACACTACTACTCCCTCCATTCCAAAATACAAGTCTTTTTAGAGATTCCAATATGGAATACATACGAAGCAAAATGAGTGAATCTACACTCTAAAATATGTCTATATACAAACAGAGGGGGTGGCATATATGCATTTCTTGCAGCAACCGAAGCACCAAATAGGGCTATTAGTTACTGAACCAAAAGACCCAAAACTAAGAATATCGCAATCAGTTCAAACGGAATGGCGTAACAACATAGATTCCACAAGCTCACAAACTGCATGCACAAAGTATAAATAATCCTAAAGGAGTGACCGTCTCAAAACATAAATCCAATATTCACTTGAGCATTGCCTATGTGTGATAATTAACAAAGATACAGAGGGGAAGTACTGAAGGGTTGCAAAGACTAGTTTGTGTGAGCAAGGGTTACTTGAGAACAAGTCACAAAAACTAACCTCCTCCTGTTTGCCTCAGTAGAATCTGAACCCGGCAATGATGACGTTTCCAATGTCTGACCCCGGTCTGCCCTATCAGATCTTCCACAAAGAAGCCTATGGAATATTGTGGCTATTGGATCCAGAACTGGTCTGCATATTTTTAATAAATTAATCAAAATATGAAGGCTATCAAATCCAGAATTTGGCTACTCCCTCCTTCCATCTATATAGGGCCTAATGCGTTTTTTAAGACCGCCTTTGACTATTGACAAGATTAATATTACATGACATGCATAATGTGAAAATTATATCATTGAAAGCTCCTTTCACACACGAATTTAACGATGTGCTTTGTGTAAGTTGCATGTCATATATTATTGCTCTAATATTTGGTCAAAGTTAGCCTCGAAAAACGCATTAGGCCCTATATAGATGGAAAGAGGGAGTATGTTTTTATAAATTAGTCAGGAAATTCAACCGTAAACTATCTTAGTATTATATAAAGGGGAAGCCGTAATACCTCAGAATTGCAGGGAAGAAACTTGAGAAAGAGAACTCCTCGCTTGGATCCCCTTTCAGGCCTGTCTCTAGCCTCTTTTGGAAGTAACGCAGGTAAATCCAACTCATATAAATGCCAAACAGTATAACTGGGAGGTAAGATACCAAGTCCTTCATGAAGAAGCTTACAACAACGGAGATCAGTGCAATAAGTGATGGGATCCACTGAGTAGGGACAAAAATAAACATGTAAGGTCAGACGATAACATCAAACAGAGTTATTTTATTAACAGTACCAGTTACAGACCTTTCCCTTAATCTTCAGCACGAAAAGATTAAGCTCCATCTCTGGCATAAGTTGCTTGATGCCCACCAGCAATCCTGAGAGAACCCCATAGAAACCAGAAAGAGGAGTGTAGCTGAGAAATGAAACATTAAGAAAAACTCGTCAGTTTACCCAATACAGAACATCAAATCAGACGTGCTCGGACACTTCTATAGAAGTAGAATACTTACAGGTAGCTCTCTTGTTGTGTTACGTAGTACACAGCAATAGCAGTTACGAAGACACACATTGAAGTTGAGAAGTTGACAATAAAAACGAACTTTGATAACTCCTTTGTGCCCCATAAAGGCTCTAATAATTTCCCAAATAAAAGAAGACCAATGATGCTGATAATCACCTGGAAGCACATTAACCATGTGAATTTGAGGGGGCTCGATTAAATATGAATGGTTCAAGTCTTATTAAAATAGCGCACTTGGCAGCTGGGGAGCAAGGAAAGGCGAATCTACAGATATGATAGTATATTTTATTTAATATATAGACACCAATATGAAATCTGATCACATGGTCCAGAGCAAACAACGATAAAGGAGAGCGCTACTCGCTGTCACTCCCAAACAAGCTCAACATGATCCTGAAGTTAAGGCGCATCTGCAGAAAGTATCTCAGGCAAGTACTATAGATAGCTCACTGTACATCCGTGCCATACACTGCATATGTGTTATCATCACTTCTCACAGATATTTCCACTCAATTGATTTTACGACTGTTGCTCAGCATAAATGAAGATTAAAATATGATTTAATTCATGAGAAAAACTTACCAATCTATAACCAGAGACATTGCAACCATACTCTGATTCACTCCCTACTCCAATTTTCACCAAATTAATTACTAGTTTGAGTAAGCGCGTTCTTTTTCATAGCTGACCATCTAAAAGCTTTGCCACCTCGTCTACATATTTTGGAGAAGGCAATCTCTCACACGGTGGTAAATATATCTTTACTTCACATACAGTTACTTTAGTTGCCATAGTTCTTACTTATTTTCATTTCAGGGAGATTTAGTTTCAGTAATCTTCCATAAAATTAATTAGAGGACACATACCGAGTGCTAAGATGATTACAAAGCATACAAAAGAACAAATCAGAACTCTGCCCTTGACAAAGATGAGAGGAAGAACTTACCCCTGGAATTGTTTGCTCGACATAGCCAGCAGTAATCAAGTTCCAGGCGAAAGGGATTGTCCTATAGAAGAAATAAATTAATCAAACAATTCCAAAGAAAATAGAAGCATGATATTTTATGAGAAGTATGAAAAACATCTACCATGTTCAAGTTATACAGGGTAACACCTCAAAGGCATGCTTAACATTCATTGGCTTCTTAAGGAAAAACTACCGGTGACTTCATTTCAAAACAAGCAAGATGGGTAGCTTTAATTTTGTGTGCACCAGATGAAATAATGAATACAATGATGCAATCTAGAGGTTAGAAAATATACAACTTCATTACTGATTAGAATGCACAGCACTACAAACTAAAGTGACAAACTATCACTACCGCGGCAAAATTGCATTTGAAACTAGCACTCTAGATGGGCATGTTGACTAGCTGTACTAGTTATGTATACCAGACAGTGCTAGCCTGCTAGGGTACTAGCACATCTACACATGATATTTCTCCTTGGAAGGTTACTAGATGCTATAAAAATCCTTGCGGTCTCAAAACTCAAACTAATGGTGCTGACAGTAAAGTAACTCAAAACTGACGGTGCTGACAGTATAGCGGTTAATTAAGAAATTAGGTCAGGTTCCCCTTCTTGACATGCAACCACCAACTTCACCATTACTCACGTATGTGGCTAAAATTTCGCTGCACACATCGGATTAAAGTGCAGCAAAGATCTGTTTGCATTGGCTACCTTGCGGGGATGAGCGCGAGATAGTTGACGGCTGATGGGAACAGCTGGACCAAGAGGTGCACGAGAAGCAATATGACGGCGAGGCCCTTGCAGAGCTTCGTGTACCCTCTGAAGAAGCTGCCGCCCTGCATTTCGATAAACGCGGCATCTGTCAGTGCCCGAGACGGCTCGAGATGTACAGCAACAAGTGTTTCCGCACGTAATTCAGCTAACCAGGCCTTTCCTCAAAACAAAACCAAACAAAATCAGCTACCAGGCCACATCCGAGGCATACAAATCTGTTAAAACTCCGGGCAAGAGCAAACAAATCCACATGAGACCACCAAAGGTGGCTTGGAAACAGCATGATGCAGGTATTTCTTTCTCTGGCATTGGTGCGGACAGGGAGCTGGTGAACGGATTCAGCTATCCAACTCTAGAACCGTTACCGAGATCCGCGCACCCCAACTCAGCCACGCGTTTACAAGCGAAGCGCGTCACAGGCTCGACAAACACATACACATCGCCCCCGGAATTCCACGGCCAACATCTCGGCAACGTGCTCCGGGGGAACACGGCAGGGGCGTCGACGGGCGTTAAGGACGCGCCCCGTGCCACACGGCAGGCACCAGAGGCGCCCGGGCCGAAGGATCTAGAGGCGTCCGACAGCGAGGGGCGTTCGCCGCACCAGATCTGGAGAGAGGGGGAGGAGGAGGTACGTACCCCGGAGGGGAGCGACGGCGGCGGAGGGGAGACGCTGCTCATCATCGTGGCGGCCGCCGCCCGACGAGATCCGCCGATCCGGAGCGCGCTGTGGCCGCAGTGCGCACGCAGTGAGGGGAGGGGAGGGGGGAGTGGAGCGGGGGCCACGCAAAGGTTTGATGGGTTTGGGGATCGATCGTTAGGTCCGTGGGGTCGACTGGCTTTCGGGGTACTCTCCCTGCTGCCTCCCGTGGCTTGGCTTGGCTTGGCTCGAACACACTAGTTCGACACGAGATAAATGAGGTTTTTTATGTCAAGACAAGAGAATATCACATGAAAATCAAATTTGAAAAAACTTCATGAAAACCATGTTTGAAAAGTTTTGAAAAAATCTCAAAAGAAAAATCAAGATGTTAAGGCAGTGATGTTTGGTGAGTTTGGAGGTTGATATAGTGCATTCGGTGGTGGCAGTCCTGCGTTCAAATACTTCCACCCCTCTAGTTATGATCTGACTCAGCACGGTACTTACAAAGTTGTGATGTATAATATCACCATGCCTCGTGATTTTCTTCTGTGATCAACCTCTCCAGATGCTTGCCTTCCAGTAGTCGATGGTCCTCCTACATGCTTCTAGTACAAAGGTGGTTCATTTGAGGGCTCACACATGACCTCCCGTTCAGACTAGTGCTTCCAAGGATAGGTAATGTTTACATGTAACGTTTACTTTGAGAAGCCTGGATCAATCACCTGCATAGGATGATTTCTGTCATTCCTATAACATCACACTACATGTAGCGTTTACTTTGAGCAGCATGGATCAATCACCTGCATAGGATGATTTCTGCTATTCCTATAACATCACACTACATGTAGCGTTTACTTTGAGTAGCATGGATCAATGTGACGCCCCGAGACCGTTGCGCCAGGTGTTTCCCAGTTGTTCGCTGTTGTTGCCTTGTCATTCGTTTGCATGTTGCATCTTGCCATGTCACCATCTGCATTGCATCATCATGTTTTCAAAACTTGCATCCGTCCGGGTTCCCCAGTTCCATCCGTGGTCCGTTCTGAGCCCAGACACACTCGCACGCGCTCGCGGCACCTCCGAAATATTATTTTATAAGTGGCCGGAAAATGTTCTCGGAATGGGTTGAAAATTGGCATGCGGTCTTGTTATGTTGTAGGTAGACCGCCTGCCAAGTTTCATCGCGTTCGGACTCCGTTTGATGCCCCAACAGATACCTTTAGCGGCATTATAGCCGGCCAAACGTCGGACGTTTTCGGTCTCCGGAAACGGTTGCCGGGTTGCTTTCCTCCTCTTTCTTCGCAGTCCAACCACACACTTGACCTTGTCCGTCAAACCCTCTTTGCACGGTGCATCGACCCCCCTCGTGCGTCCGAAAGCTGTCCCGAAGCCGACCCGGAGTGTCGCCGCCGTTGTGTCCGGATCATCCCCAAACATCTACAAAACGTCTTTGTTTTCTTATTTGGGCTCCCTAGCCTATTTTTCCCGACTGTCCGATTTTGATCGGAGGGTCCGATTATCCCCTGTCCGAAAATCCTTTTGCTATATATATATATATATATATATATATATATATATATATATATCAGACCAAACCCTAAAGTCTAGGTCATTTGTCCCCCTCAGTTGCCGCCACACTCCAAATCCCCCTCGGGATCCATCCCCTCGGTCGCCGCCGCATCCTCCTCGTTTTTCTTAGCCACCCAACCAGATCCACTCCCCTGCCTTCTCGATCCACCCCCACCGAGCTCCGCTGCTCGACCCCCCAGGTCCAGGCACCCAACGTCGCCTCCAGCCGTTCACCCAGAGCAAGCAGCAGCCCCGCCGTCGTCAGGCGAGGACCTTCCCGTCGCGCCTTGTTTCTCCTCATCTCCCCTGCACCTCCTTTTCTATTCGTTCTCTCCCTTCTCATCTTCCTCGTGTTCTGCACAGGTACAACCATGGAGCAGCCCCACGCCCGAGCGTCCCTGCTCGCTGTCATCTCGTCTCTGCCAGATCCTCCTCAGCCGACACTCGATCCAGTTTGGGATCAAGGCCACAGCCTCGCTGCACCCGAGGGAAGGAGCTCCTCGCGCCCACTCCTTCCATATGCCCCCTCACCGACGCCTGCACCTCGCCGACACCACAGGACACGCCCCCCCCTCCCCCCGGCGACCCGCTGAGGGAGTCCTGGATTAGGGGGTGTCCGGATAGCCGGACTATACCTTCGGCTGGACTCCTGGATTATGAAGATACAAGATTGAAGACTTCGTCCCGTGTCCGGAAGGGACTTTCCTTGGCGTGGAAGGCAAGCTTGGCGATACGGATATCTAGATCTCCTACCATTGTAACCGACTCTGTGTAACCCTAGCCCTCTCCGGTGTCTATATAAACCGGAGGGTTCTAGTCCGTAGGAAAAACAACAATCATACCATAGGCTAGCTTCTAGGGTTTAGCCTCTCTGATCTCATGGTAGATCTACTCTTGTACTACCCATATCATCAATATCAATCAAGCAGGACGTAGGGTTTTACCTCCATCAAGAGGGCCCAAACCTGGGTAACACATTGTGTCCCCTACCTCCTGTTACCATCCGGCCTAGACGCACAATGTTGGGGAACGTAGTAATTTTAAAATTTTCCTACACACATGCAAGATCATGGTGATGCATAGCAACGAGAGGGGAGAGTGTTGTCCACGTACCCTCGTAGACCGAAAGCGGAAGCGTTAGCACAACGCGGTTGATGTAGTCGTATGTCTTCACGATCCGACCGATCAAGTACCGAATGCACGGTACCTCCGAGTTCTGCACACGTTCAACTCGATGACGTCCCTCGAACTCCGATCCAGCCGAGTGTTGAGGGAGAGTTTCGTCAGCACGACGGCGTGGTGATGATGATGATGTTCTGCCGACGCAGGGCTTCGCCTAAGCACCACTACGATATGATCGAGGTGGATTATGGTGGAGGGGGGCACCGCACACGGCTAAGAGATCAAGAGATCAATTGTTGTGTCTTTGGGGTGCCCCCCTGCACCCATATATAAAGGAGCAAGGGAGGAGGAGGCCGGCCCTAGGAGGGGGCGCGCCAAGTGTGGAGTCCTACTAGGACTCCCTAGTCCTAGTAGGATTCCACCTCCCATATGGAATAGGAAAAGAGGAAGGGAAAAGCAGAAGGAAGGAAGGGGGCGCCCCCCTTCCCTAGTCCAATTCGGACCAGACCACGGGGAGGGGTGCGGCCACCCTTGAGGCCCTTTTCCTTCTTTCCCGTATGGCCCAATAAGGCCCAATACGTATTCTCGTAACTCTCTGGTACTTTGAAAAATACCCGAATCACTCGGAACCTTTCCGATGTCCGAATATAGTTGTCCAATATATCGATCTTTACGTCTCGACCATTTTGAGACTCCTCGTCATGTCCCCGATCTCATCTGGGACTCCGAACTCCTTCGGTACATCAAAACTCATAAACTCATAATATAACTGTCATCGAAACCTTAAGCGTGCGGACCCTATGGGTTCGAGAACAATGTAGACATGACCAAGACACGTCTCCGGTCAATAACCAATAGCGGAACCTGGATGCTCATATTGGCTCCCACATATTCTACAAAGATCTTTATCGGTCAGACCGCATAACAACATACGTTGTTCCCTTTGTCATCGGTACGTTACTTGCCCAAGATTCGATCGTCGGTATTTTAATACCTAGTTCAATCTCATTACCAGAAAGTCTCTTTACTCGTTCCATAATACATCATCTTGCAACTAACTCATTAGTTGCAATGCTTGCAAGGCTTTAGGTGATGTGCATTACCGAGAGGGCCCAGAGATACCTCTCCGACAATCGGAGTGACAAATCCTAATCTCGAAATACGCCAACCCAACAAGTACCTTCGGAGACACCTGTAGAGCACCTTTATAATCACCCAGTTACGTTGTGACGTTTGGTAGCACACAAAGTGTTCCTCTGGTAAACGGGAGTTGCATAATCTCATAGTCATAGGAACATGTATAAGTCATGAAGAAAGCAATAGCAACAAACTAAACGATCAAGTGCTATGCTAACGGAATGGGTCAAGTCAATCACATCATTCTCCTAATGATGTGATCCCGTTAATCAAATGACAACTCATGTCTTTGGTTAGGAAACATAACCATCTTTGATCAACGAGCTAGTCAAGTAGAGGCATACTAGTGACACTCTTTTTGTCTATATATTCACACATGTATTATGTTTCCGTTAATACAATTCTAGCATGAATAATAAACATTTATCATGATATATGGAAATAAATAATAACTTTATTATTGCCTCTAGGGCATATTTCCTTCACACAGTTCGGGACCCCCTACCCGAGATCCGCCGGTTTTGACACCGACGTTGGTGCTTTCATTGAGAGTTCCTCCGTGTCATCACTTTTAGGCCCGATGGCCTCTCCGATCATCAACAGCGATGTGATCCAGGGTGAGACTTTTCTCCCCAGATAGATCTTCGTATTCGGCGGCTTTGCACTGCGGGCCAATTCACTTGGTCATCTGGAGCAGATCGAAAGCTACGCCCGTGGCCATCAGGTCAGATTTGGAAGTTTGAACTACATGGCCGACATCCGCGGAGACTTGATATTCGACGGATACGAGCCACAACCGAGCGCGCCGCACTGTCACGATGGGCATGATCTAGCTCTGCCGCCAAATAGTGCCCTGGAGGCCACACCTGTGTCCGCTCCGACCCCTAGCTTGGAGCCGATCACACCAATCGAGGATGGGTGGTTAGACACCGCCTCGGGGGCTGCAATCTCTACGGCGATCGAGCTGAACACCAGCCCTATTCTCTGCGAAGCCCGTGACTCCAAGGAGCCGGACTCCTCTCCTGACTTCGAGCCCTCCGCGCCCCTACCGATCAAACCCGATTGGGCGCCGACCATGGAGTTCACCGCCGCGGACATCTTTCAGCACTCGCCCTTCGGCGATATTCTGAATTCACTAAAGTCTCTCTCTTTATCAGGAGAGCCCTGGCCAGACTATGGTCAGCAAGGTTGGGATGCGGATGATGAAGAAATTCAAAACCCACCCACCACCCACTTCGTAGCCACTGTCGATGATTTAACCGACATGCTCGACTTCGACTCCGAAGACATCAACGGTATGGACGCCAATGCAGGAGACGATCAAGAACCAGCGCCTATAGGGCACTGGAAAGCCACCTTGTCGTATGATATATACATGGTGGACACCCAAAAAGAAGGCAATGGCGATGGAACAGCGGAGGATGACCCCTCCAAGAAGCAGCCTAAGCGCCGGCGTCAGCGGCGCCGCTCTAAATCCCGCCAAAGCAAGAACGGTGATTCCGGCACGGGAGATAATAACACCCCAGACAGTGCCGAAGACAACCACCTCCAGCAAGATTCAGCACAGGAGGATAGAGAAGCCAGCCCTCATGAGAGAGCGGCAGACAGAGAGGTCGAGGACGATAATTATATGCCTCCCTCCGAAGACGAGGCAAGCCTCGACGACGACGAATTTGTCGTGCCGGAGGATCCCATCGAACAAGAGTGTTTCAAACGCAGGCTTATGGCCACGGCGAACAGCCTCAAGAAAAAACAGCAACAGCTTAGAGCTGATCAAGATTTGTTAACCGACAGATGGACTGAAGTCCTTGCGGCCGAAGAGTATGAACTCGAACGCCCCTCCAAGAGCTACCCAAAGCGTAGGTTGCTACCCCAATTAGAGGAGGAAGCACCTAAACCTACATCACCAGCGCATGATGCGGCCGACCGGCCACCCCATGGCCGCGACAGAGAGGCCTCTCGGCCCTCCACTCAAGCCGCACCCCGGCGCCGCTCAAAAAATACCAAGGCATGGGAAAATGCGCCAGAACTGCGAGATATATTGGAGGACAAGGCAAGGCAAACAAGATCGATCTACGGATCGCGTGGGCGCCCCACGGCACGAGGCGGTACTCGTCACGCCGGATACAATAAATCCGGCCGGGCCGAACACAGTAGACAAAGCTCGTTTGAGCTGCGTCGTGATATAGCCCAATACAGAGGCGCCGCACAACCACTATGCTTCACAGATGACGTAATAGATCATCAAATCCCTGAGGGTTTCAAACCCGTGAACATCGAATCATACGATGGCACAACAGATCCTGCGGTATGGATCGAGGACTATCTCCTTCATATCCACATGGCCCGCGGTGATGACCTACACGCCATCAAATACCTCCCACTCAAGCTTAAAGGACCAGCTCGGCATTGGCTTAACAGCTTGCCAGCAAAATCAATTGGTTGTTGGGAGGACCTGGAAGCCGCATTCCTCGACAATTTCCAGGGCACTTATGTGCGACCACCAGACGCCGATGACCTAAGCCACATAATTCAGCAGCCAGAGGAATCGGCCAGACAATTCTGGGCATGGTTCCTAACCAAGAAAAATCAAATCGTCGACTGTCCGAACGCAGAGGCCCTAGCAGCCTTCAAGCATAACATCCGCGACGAGTGGCTTGCACGGCACCTAGGACAGGAAAAGCCGAAATCTATGGCAGCCCTCACGACACTTATGACCCGCTTCTGCGCGGGAGAAGACAGCTGGCTAGCTCGCAGCAATAACATGACCAAGAGCCCTGGTAATTCGGATACCAAGGACAGCAGTGACAGGTCGCGTCGCAACAAGCAAAAGCGCCGCATTAACGGCGACAATGCTGAGGATACGACAGTTAATGCCGGATTCAGAGGCTCTAAACCCGGTCAGCGGAAAAAGGCATTCAAAAGAAATACTCCGGGCCCGTCCAGTTTGGACCGAATACTCGACCGCTCATGCCAGATACATGGCACCCCCGAAAAACCAGCCAATCACACCAACAAGGATTGTTGGGTGTTCAAGCAGGCAGGCAAGTTAAATGCCGAAAGCAGAGACAAGGGGCTGCATAGCGATGACGAGGAGGAGCCCCGGCCGTCGAACAACAGTGGACAGAAAGGTTTTCCCACACAAGTGCGGACGGTGAACATGATATACGCAACCCACGTCCCCAAGAGGGAGTGGAAGCGTGCGCTAAGGGACGTATATGCGATGGAGTCAGTCGCCCCAAAGTTCAACCCATGGTCTTCCTGCCCGATCACTTTTGATCGAAGGTACCACCCCACTAGCATCCGTCATGGCGGATTCGCCGCATTGGTTCTAGACCCAATTATTAACGGATTTCACCTCACTAGAGTCCTTATGGACGGCGGCAGCAGCCTGAACCTGCTTTACCAGGATACAGTGTGGAAAATGGGCATCGATCCCTCGAGGATTAAACCCACTAAAACGACCTTTAAAGGCGTCATACCAGGTGTAGAGGCCAACTGTACAGGCTCAGTTACACTTGAAGTGGTCTTCGGATCTCCGGATAATTTCCGAAGCGAGGAGTTAATCTTCGACATAGTCCCGTTCCGCAGTGGCTATCATGCACTGCTCGGGCAAACCGCATTTGCTAAATTCAATGCGGTGCCGCACTACGCATACCTCAAGCTCAAGATGCCAGGCCCTCGAGGAGTCATCACGGTCAATGGAAACATCGAACGCTCTCTCCGAATGGAGGAGCATACGGCGGTTATCGCGGCGGAGGTACAAAGCAGCCTCTCAAGGCAATTCTCCAGTCCGGCCATTAAACGTCTGGACACCGTCAAGCGCGCCCAGAGTAACCTACAACAAGACCGCCTGGCACGTTTCGAGCAAGCGTAGCAATGCGGCCCCAACCCTAGCCCTCGCGAACTTGCGAAACCAGTGTTGCTCGTACATAACTACGCTCTAGAAATACCATGGGCACAGGGGGAGGGGCACCATCACGGCACGCCCGAAGCACGGCTTAAACCGCACTAGGGGCTGCCGATTTCTTAATTTTCTCTTATTTTCAGGACCCCATTCTTCGGAAGGCTTGTCCGGCAGTACAATTGCCGCACAAACGATACAACCAGGGAAGCAGAAAGCTACGCCACACTATGGAACTCTAAGGTGGTCTCTATAACAAGCAGTATACCTGTTTCAAATACCATCCCGCAACTCGCCCCTGGAAAGGACATGTTAAATAGTCTCATCTTTTGCTTATTGCACTATTTGTATCGTTCTGCTTTGATCGCGGCTTTTTAGAATAAACAATGCATAGCTTTCGTCTATTATGGCATTACTCTTTTTTACGAATATATGTTCATTAATGACATGTTGCACCCGTACACTTTGGTACGGCCAATACGCCAGGGGCTTAAGTACCCCACAATACGGTGTGAGAAGTCTGAACAGTTTCACAAGTGCGGCACCCCGAACTTATAGCATTATATGCATCGGCTCCGAATCATGTCTTGGGTCAATAGTTGGGTTTGCCCGGCTCCTATGTTTTGGTACCTTACGTTCCGTTATATCGGCTAAGGTAGCACTAGGAGAACTACTGCGATTGTGCCCCAGTTGAGCTGGGCTAAGCACCTCAGTAGAGAAAGTTAAAACTGACCGTCATGATGAGGCGAGAGCTGGTCGCTGTTCGAGAGGTTCTTGAGTCCCTAAAGACTTATGCCGCTTAGAGCGAGGAGTTGGCTTTGTCCGGCCTAGGCGTGGATAGCGCCCCGAACTCGGTCTTCCGAACACTAGGGGCTTCGCCGAAATTTAAAATTATAGAATTCTATGGCTAAGTGAGAGTGTTCAAGCATTATAGTCCGATTGCCTTGTTCGTTGTGTTGAGCGCCTCCCTCGAAGGACCCAAGAATGGGAAAAAGAGCGCTCATGTTTACCCCGAACACCCCAGCACTCGTGGCATGGGGGCAGAAGCCGGCGACTCGCCATCTCTCAAATTTGATAAACGGCCGCACAGAAGGTAATATTTTAAATTCAAAAGCGTTGCTTAGCGCATATGAACAAGTTTTCAGCTTACAGGATCACAAATGCGAGTTTACTCAAAAATTACATCTTTGGAGCATTCATCCGCTATAAGGCGGGCACCCTTCAGGACGCCCTCATAATACGCTTCCGGGACGCGATGCTCCTTGCCCGGCGGCGGCCCATCCTTTACCAGCTTCTCCGCATCCATCTTGCCCCAGTGCACTTTAGCACGGGCAAGCGCCCTACGGGCACCTTCGATGCAGACGGAGCGCTTGATTATTTCAAGCCGTGGACAGGCATCCACCAACCGCCTCACCAGCCCGAAGTAGCTACCAGGCAGAGCCTCTCCAGGCCAAAGCCGAACTATGAGGCCCTTTATGGCCTGTTCGACCACCTTGTGGAGCTCGACCATTTGCTTCAGCTGGTCGCTCAAAGGCACCAGGTGTCCGGCCACAGCATACTGAGACCAGAACACCTTCTCTGTCGAGCTCCCCTCCTCGGCTCGGTAGTAGGCGGCGGCATCAGACGCACTGCGGGGCAAATCTGCGAATACTCCTGGAGAGCTCCGGACTCGGGTAAGTAACAAGTAATTCACTTTCACGTGCTTGCTTTGCATAATGAATGCCTTACCCGCCGCTATCTTCTTCATTGCTTCAATTTCTTGGAGGGCTTTCTGGGCTTCGGCCTTGGCAGACTTCGCGCTTTTGAGGGCTGCCGCAAGCTCGGACGCTTGCGTCTTTGAGTCAAGCTCCAAACTCTCGTGTTTTTTCACGAGAGCCTGGAGCTCTTTCTGCACCTCCTCCACCCGCGCCTCCTGCTTCCCTCTCTCCGTGCGCTCCACGACCACTCTGTTTTCGGCCTCGGACAGCGCTTGCTTAAGGGTTGCCACCTCGGTCGTGGCCCCTATAGTAGCACATTGATCCTGTCATTTTTTGCAACCACATCTTCTCTATATACTTGCGCAAGGTATTACTTACCTTCCTTCTCCTCGAGTTGCCTCTTGGCATGGCCGAGCTCGTTCTCGGACCGCGTGAGGTTTTGCTTCAGCGTATCCACCTCCGCAGTCAGTGCGGCGGAGGCCAGCAGCGAAGCCTGCATACGCATATTGACTTGATTATGTTAGACTCCTGCGAATGTTATTAGATCCTCTATTCGGTTTTTCTTTCCGAATGCCGAACAGAGCATCAGGGCTACTGTCTATGCGATAATATTTTTACATATTCTTCACTTACCTCAAAGCCTATTAGAAGGCTGGCATAGGCTTCAGTCAGTCCGCTCTTGGCGGACTGAACCTTCTGGATCACCGCACTCATAATAGTGCGGTGCTCCTCGTCGATGGAGGCGCCGTTAAGCACCTCCAGCAAATTGTCCGGTGCCTCCGGTTGGACGGAGGTCGCCGGCTCGGTAGGCTTGCTCCTCTTGGAAGGAGGCTGCCTACCGGAGTCCGGAACCGTTGAAGGTTCCGGCGCGGTGTCCGGCTCAAGGCCGGACTTGGAGCCCTTGGGGGTTCTATCCCCTTTACGACTGGAGTCCGGGAGGTCGCCTTGCGGCGCCTCCAGGACCACCTCCTCCTGGCTTGGAACCTATTGGGACAGCACCTCGGCGTCGTCCGTAGGGTGGGGGGAGGTAGCCGTCGTAAGCGAATTCACATCCGACGAATCCAAGGAACCGCTCGACGACACGTCGAGCCGGTCTTTGGGTGGACTGCATAAACATGTTCGACATAAGGAAAAGCTGTGCAATGGAGGAATACTATGAATCACTCTGGTATCCGGATACTTACGATTTCGCCAGGGGCTTGGCCCTGAGCGGCCACTCCTCTTCGCCGTCGTCGGCGTTGGTGGAGTAGTCCGGAGGAAGGGTTTTCCCCTTCTTGGACCCTTCGGCCTCTCCAGTTGGGGCGGCCTTCCTTTTCTTCCCTCCCCCCGCGGGAGGGGAAGAGGTCTCTTCTTCCTCCTCCTCGTCTTCATGGGAGGAGTGCGCCTTGGAGTCGTCGGATGATGAATCCGACACCTCCTGGCGCCGGGCACTCTTTCGAGTCCCCGTGGCCTTCTTCTTGGCCTTATTCTCCGGTACCACATAGGGTGCCGGAACCAGCAGTTTCGCCAATCGAGCGTCCGCTAGGCCTTCGGGCAAAGGAGCCGGACAGTTGATCTGTCCGGACATCTCCTGCCAAACCTGTCAAAGGTAAGGGGGCTTAGATCCCGCATGGAGTCAAACTATGAAAAACTAATACCCTGTAAAAGGTAAAAACGTCTTACCGCACTAGCGTGACGCTGCATGCTGAATCCGCGATCCTCGGTAGCGGATGCGGGGGCCTCGGCGCCCTTGAAAATCACCTTCCACGCATCTTCGTACGTCGTGTCGAAGAGCCTGCTCAGAGTTCGGTGCTGCGTCGGGTCGAACTCCCACAGGTTGAAAGCCCGTTGTTGACACGGGAGGATCCGGTGGATGAGCATGACCTGGACTACGTTGACAAGTTTGAGCTTCTTGTCCACCAGGGTTTGGATGCATGTTTGGAGTCCGGTCAACTCTCCTTTTTTACCCCACGACAGGCCCGTCTCTTTCCAGGAGGTGAGCCGCATAGGGGGTCCGGATCGGAACTCGGGGGCTGCGATCCATTCAGGGTCGCGCGGCTCGGTGATGTAAAACCACCCCGATTGCCACCCCTTTAGGGTCTCCACGAAGGAGCCCTCGAGCCATAGGACGTTGGGCATCTTGCCCACCATGGCGCCTCCGCACTCCGCCTGGGTGCCGCGCACCACCTTCGGCTTGACATTGAAAGTCTTGAGCCATAGGCCGAAATGGGGGCGGATGCGGAGGAAGGCCTCGCACACGACGATAAACGCCGAGATGTTGAGGACAGAGTTCGGGGCTAGATCGTGGAAATCCAGGCCATAGTAGAACATGAGCCCCCGAACAAATGGGTGGAGAGGGAAGCCCAGTCCGCGGAGGAAATGGGGGAGGAACACCACCCTCTCATGGGGCCTAGGGGTGGGGATGAGCTGCCCCTCTTCGGGAAGCCGGTGCGCAATGTAGTTAGACAAGTATCCAGCCTTCCTTAGGTTTTTGATGTTTCCCTCCGTGACGGAGGAGACCATCTACTTGCCTCCCGCTCCGGACATGACTGGAGAAGGTTGAGGTGGGGTGTGCGGACTTGGGTGCTGGAGCTCGAGTGCGCGGAAATGGATAGGCAAAGGAGGAAGAAGGCGTGGATGAAAAGGTGGATCCTTATCCCCTTATATGGGTGGACGCGACTATGCGTCCCCACCAGCCTGGTAAAACTCGCTTATCTCCCGAGCGCCGTAATCAATGGCGCGGTTGGGTTACCCACGCCCGTATTGATGAGAATCCCGGAATAAGGGGACACGATCTCTACTTTGACAAGACGTGCCAAGGAAACCGCCTCGCTAAACGCGCTGAGGTGGGACAGTAAAACGATTCGAATAAAGACTTGGTCGTGGTGTGATGTCACGCTACAGAATACGTCAGCAGATTAGATTTGTGTAAATATTATTCTCTCTATGGCAATATGTGGAAACTTATTTTGCAGAGCCGGACACTACCTTTGTGTTCAAAATCTTCTATGAAGTACTTGGAGGAGGAACCCGCCTTGCAATGCCGAAGACAATCTGCGCACCGGACTTGTCGTCATTGAAGCCTGGTTCAGGGGCTACTGAGGGAGTCCTGGATTAGGGGGTGTCCGGATAGCCGGACTATACCTTCGGCCGGACTCCTGGATTATGAAGATACAAGATTGAAGACTTCGTCCCGTGTCCGGAAGGGACTTTCCTTGGTGTGGAAGGAAAGCTTGGCGATACGGATATGTAGATCTCCTACCATTGTAACCGACTCTGTGTAACCCTAGCCCTCTCCGGTGTCTATATAAACCGGAGGGTTCTAGTCCGCAGGAAAAACAACAATCATACCATAGCCTAGCTTCTCGGGTTTAGCCTCTCTGATCTCGTGGTAGATCTACTCTTATACTACCCATATCATCAATATCAATCAAGCAGGACGTAGGGTTTTACCTCCATCAAGAGGGCCCAAACTTGGGTAAAACATTGTGTCCCCTGCCTCCTGTTACCATCCGGCCTAGACGCACAGTTCGGGACCCCCTACCCGAGATCCGCCGGTTTTGACACCGACACCCGCCTTCTGCGACAACAACCAGGACCGACCTCCTCCGTCGCTACAAGTCCCTCACCGCGCCGCGTGCCGTTGGCTGCATCGGCCCGAACCGGCCTCCTCAAGTCCGGTGTGCCCCGCTGCCTCCGCTCGCAGTTCCGGCAAGTCCCAGTCATATTGCGCCGCCTCAGCTCCTCCCTGTCGTTGCCTGGCGCCGCCAAGTACCCCTGCCTCGCCTGCAAGCCCCATGGCGCTGCGTCCTCTGCTTCCATCGAGAGAGAGGACGACCACGTTGACCTTTCCCCGATCGAACCCAGTAGGCCGTCCCAGTGCGCCCTGCCGGTCACTCCCTCTCCGCAAACTGGGCCTGGCCCATGGGTGAGGCACACCCCAGCGCCCCTGTTGTTATCCTCCTGTTGGGCCAGATCTTAGATGCGGCCCGAATCATGTTTTTTCCCGTGGAACGAATTTAGCTATAATTCCTGAGACGGTTGTTTTGTAGAAAAGTCCCTAGAGTTCATGCATATCATATCTCACAAACCGTGCATCGGAATTAAACAAACTTAACATGAAAGTTGCTTAGAAATTCATCTAGTTTTATAATATGTCACTCTCATCCATGTTTAAAATGTTTAAAATGTTGTTTGGTTAAATTTTGCTCCTATGTCATGTTAAAATGCTTTATTTCATAACTAATTGACCGTAGCTCCAAATTTAATAAACTTTATATGTAAATGGGGTAGAAAAATGCCTAGTTTAACATGGTGATCTTACTTTGCATGTTTAACAACTCTAAAATTGTGTTTAGGGCAGAACAGTACCAAATCTAATATACGCTCATGACGATTTTTCCGGACTTGTAGTTTGTTGTTCCGGCCTCATTTAAACTTGCCTAGATAGGTAGTTTTCATATGCTTCACCTCTTGCCATATTAATCAACGTTTAATATTGTTGGTTACATAAACGAGATCGAACTAAATAAGTCATGTGGTGTTCCGTCAATATGCAACTCGTTGCATATTGAGCTCCACTTAATTTGTAGTATTGTTTGTGCACTTTGCCATGCCATGCTTCATTAAACCGGACATGCATCATACTTGGTTGTGCATCATGCCATGGTTACGTGATGGTTGTTTACCATGTTGTTTGCTTCTTTCCGATGTGCTTCTTCGGGTTGGTTCCGATAACGTCGCGTTTGTGAGGGTCCGTTCGACTACGTCCGTTTGTCTTCTTCATGGACTCGTTCTTCTTCCTTGCGGGATCTCAGGCAAGATGACCATACCCTTGAAATCACTTCTATCTTTGCTTGCTAGTTGCTCGCTCTTTTGCTATGCCGCGATACCTACCACTTGCTATATCATGCCTCCCATGTTGCCATGTCTAGCCTCTAACCCACATTGTCCTAGCAAACCATTGTTTGGCTATGTTACCGCTTTGCTCAGCCCCTCTTATAGCGTTGCTAGTTGCAGGTGAAGATGGAGTTTGTTCCTTGTTGGAACATGTTTTTGTTGGGATATGGATATGTTGGGATATCACAATATCTCTTATTTAATTAATGCATCTATATACTTGGTAAAGGGTGGAAGGCTCGGCCTTATGCCTGGTGTTTTGTTCCACTCTTGCCGCCCTAGTTTCCATCATGCCGGTGTTATGTTCCTTGATTTTGCGTTCCTTATGCGATTGGGTTATAATGGGAACCCCTTGACAGTTCGCCTTGAATAAAACTCCTCCAGCAAGGCCCAACCTTGGTTTTACCATTTGCTACCTAGCCTTTTTTTACCTTGGGTTCTGCAGACTCAAGGGTCATCTTTATTTTAACCCCCCCGGGCTAGTGCTTCTCTAAGTGTTGGTCCAACCTGAGCGATGTCCGGCGCCCCCTGGGCAACCAAGGTCTATGCCAACCCGACGTCTGGCTCATCTGGTGTGCCCTGAGAACGAGATATGTGCAGCTCCTATCGGGATTTATCGGCACATCCGGGCGGCTTTGCTGGTCTTGTTTTACCATTGTCGAAATGTCTTGTAACCGGGATTCCGAGTCTGATCGGACCGTCCTGGGAGAAGGAATATCCTTCGTTGACCATGATAGCTTGTGATGGGCTAAGTTGGGACACCCCTGCAGGGTTTTGAACTTTCGAAAGCCGTGCCCGCGGTTATGGGCAGATGGGAATTTGTTAATGTCCGGTTGTAGATAACTTGACACTTAACTTAATTAAAATGCATCAACCGCGTGTGTAGCCGTGATGGTCTCTTTCCGGCGGAGTCTGGGAGATGAACACGGTTCTTGTGTTATGCTTGAACGTAAGTAGTTTCAGGATCACTTCTTGATCACTTCTAGTTCATGACCGTGCTTTGCTTCTCTTCTCGCTCTCTTTTGCGTTAGTTAGCCACCATATATGCTAGTGCTTGTTGCAGCTCCACCTCACTACCTTTTCCTACCCATGAGCTTAAATAGTCTTGATCGCGAGGGTGTGAGATTGATGAGTCCCCGTGACTCACAGATTACTTCAAAAACCAGTTGCAGGTGCCGATGTTACCAGTGCAGATGACAAAGCTGGGCTCAAGTGGGAGCTCGTTGAAGATTGTGTGCGTTGTGTTATTTCGTTTCCAGTTGATCAGTAGTGGAGCCCAGTCAGGGCGATCAGGGATCTAGCATTAGGGGTGGTCTTCTTTTATTTTGATTTTGTAGTCGGACCTTGATTGTATCCTGGATGATGTAATGCTATATTCATGTATTGTGTGAAGTGGCGATTGTAAGCCAACTCTTTATCCCTTTCTTATTCAGTACATGGGATGTGTAAAGATTACCCCTCTTGCGACATGCCTACTATGCGGTTATGCCTCTAAGTCGTGCTCCGACACGTGGGAGATATAGCCGCATCGTGGGTGTTACAAGTTGGTAATCAGAGCCTTCCCCGACTTAGGAGCCCCCTGCTTGATCGAATCGCTGGCGTTGTTGAGTCTAGAAAAATGTTTTGAGTCTTTTAGGATTATATATATTGGAGAGTAGGATTCTTTTTACTCCTCAGTCCCTCCGTCGCTCTGGTGAGGCATCCTGACGTAGAGTTTTGACTCTTCTCTCCTCAAATTTCACGAATTTTTTTTAGGATCATGCGGGTACCTTGGAATCATTCCGATGGTTTTGTGACGAGAACATTGTTCTTGGTGCCTCCTAACATTTAGGGGTTGTGGCAGTGTCCCGGGGAGTTGAGCTCCGAGGTGTTGTCATCACAATTTTATCGTTGCAATTCTGGAATACCTGAGTTTCACCGACATCGAAAATCTCTTTTATGCAGTTGTTGGTGAGATAACCTCGACGCTACCCAGTACTGGGGCGGGAGTTCGGGAGTATTGCCATAACTCGTATAACGGATGCTTTTCGAAGGTTGAGGTAAATGATTTCCGAAGGTTTCTTGGTTATGTGTTGAAGGATGGATACAACTGCATGTAGGATTTGTTAGTTTTGGGTGAGATATTATGCTTCCCCTGTATCCCCAACACCTGATTGCATAACCGGAAAGTTTCGGGAGTTTATAAGTGGGAATTCAAGTATATCGTAGGATATCTTTCCGACAGATGTATGATATGAGATTGGGGTTCGACGTCTAGTGGTCCGCCCATCCACGGTTGGTTTTTACAGTGATCTCGTTGTGTCTCAAAGAGTCCTTGGCTATGCTGACTCGGGGACGCTTCGTATGTCATGTGCACTGCCTTGTACATGATGGTGTTGTACGATCGAGCCCGTGTGGGCCCCACCACAAAAATTTCGGACGAAATCTCTATCATATGTTTGTTCCGGCTTATTCTGCAAGCCAATCCTTTGTTTTGTTTTCAGTTGTGGTATCCGAGTTGCTTCGAAGTCAAGTGTTGATTCCATACCTTTCCTAAGCAGTATTCTCATATCCCCATGTGAATACTAATCCTTCTTATTTATCAAGATTGTCATCCCAATTCTATTTCCAACCGGTGCGCTTCTCTTCGAGATGATTCCATCATTCTCCCCATCCGCAAGATCAATTCTAAGTCTTCTCAACGGTGTTTGTTTCATCCGTCCCCAAGTTGCCTTTGTTTTCCCGCCCTCCCACCCTTTCTTTTCTTTGAGGACTCGGATTTCTTAATCAAGCAACCATCTTATTGATGGGAAGTCTCTCCATTCAGTCACGTTAATGTTCTTATCTGGTGATTCTCAGGAAGATACTAACAAAACTTAGAGTTTATTATTATTCGTTCTCTTTCTTCTCCGGTGGATTTAATTCAAGCCTTGTCGATCATATCTTTTCCTCGTTCCAAATGTTTCCTCTTGCCAGTGCACCTCTTAATCATCCACTTCTCGCTATTCAATTGTTCCGGAATGCTGAAGATACCTCGAAGATTCGTGTTTCCACTCTGCATTCATTCAAGCTCTTTCGAGATTGGTATCTCTTGCAAGCCATTTAATTCAACCGGTGCAATTTCTCTTTTCAAGCAATCTCTTCAACGGTGTATCATTTGAGTGGGCCTTAACCCACAGGTCTTTTTCCAGTATCTTACCCGACTCTTCTTATTTTCCCGGAGCTATTCTAAATTTCATTTCAAAGTTTGATGTAAGAATGATTTACCATCAGTAATATGTCTTTCTCCAAGATCTTTCAAAATTCTTTCATCGTTGGCTCAACCTCTTCGCTTTTGATTCTCCCGGAGTGTCTAAACAATTCTCAGTGGTGGTTCTCGTCATCATTCTCAACATTTGAAGACCGAAAAAGAGTTTTTCCTCTAAATCTTATCCGTTCTCTCAAAGATGTGAAGTTCAAGATGGATGCCATCCTCTCATAATTGTTTTCGATTGTGAGAATTCTTTTCACCCATCCGGAGCAATTCAGGAGTTTTTTTCCAGTTTGATTCTCCAGAGCCCATCATCTCAGAAGTATTCATTCTCAGCTTTCAGCTCTCTTTCTCCAAATCTTACCGGCGCATCATTCAAATATTCTCTAATAAGTTCGCGATCTATTCGTCCTCATGTATCAAATCCCCTCAAGTATCGTCATTCATTTTCCAATTCTTACCGGTGATTCATCTCTTTTCTTCGTTCATTTTCAATTCCTACGGTGGCTCTTCCAAGATTCTTCTTCCTTCGTTTTCACATCAATTAATTCGTTGTTTCAATCCTATCGGTGGTTCGTTGAAGACCTTCCTAAGTTGCGCAATATCTATCTTAATCCTTTCTATGGGAATAAGTAGTATGTCAAATCCGTTGCTTGTCATCAATTTAATTGATGAATGATAAGCATAATGTAATTCTTATTCTTGTTTCATCAAGTAAATTCAATTCCTTATTCCGGAGGTTCATCAAGTTCTCGGTTTTCAATTGTTTCATCTTTTCTTTCCCGGAGTTCCAAGCTCTTGCATTTATATCACCACGGAGATCCATCTAAATCATTATAAGGCTTCACTTTGTGTTGTCAATTTCTCTTTCTTTTATCATCATTTTATTACCTGAGTTCTTCATGGAGGTTCTACATGATGGTTCATCAAGGACTTAATCCATTCTCGAAACGTTCATCAAGATTTTTTTCAGAGGATCTCAAGTATTCTTCATCTTGCATTCCGAAGTGCAATTCTTCCTACCGTCTCATTTGAGGTGGTGCTATGTCATTCTTCATAATTTGAGTTCACGTTTCATGATTCACACGTGGTCAAGAATGAGGTATCTTAAATCCATTAATCTCTTCGTTGGAGCTATCTTAGTATAGATTTCACTTAAAGCCTTCCCTAAGGAATGTCGCTATTATGGTGTTTATCAATGATCCAAGTTTTCCTCCTATTCTCGCGGTGAAAGAAGTTTTCCATCTCTTCGTCCATCTTAGCTAATCAATCTTTTGGTAGTGGTTGGTTGTCACCTCATAATTTTGAGATGACTCCATAAGCCCACGAGGATCATATCCTTTCGTATTGATCTTCCAACAACTCCATTCAATCCTTCTTTTTAAGGATGCTTTCTTAAATTCATTTCAGACAGAACTTGTTGTCTTCTTCTCTGTTCTTTTGGTTCCATTCTTATATTTGTTCCGGAGGCATTGTGATGTTGCTCTCCTCTCTCATCATCTCAAGTTGTGAGGATCATGTTCTTTTCATGCTTATCTATTTAACCGCAGTGTCGTGTTTTCATTCAAGCTCTCTCATCTTATCAAGTTTTACCTCCCTTCTCAACCGGAGTGCTGTCTGAATTTGTTCTTACCCCTGGTGCCATTCTTTCTATAGTTCCGGAGGCAGTGTGTTGTTGATTTCATCAAGTATACTCTCATCTTGTCAAGTTCATGTTCAATTCCTTCCATTTACAGTTGGAGTGCTGTCCAAATTATATCATTCTTAATCCTTCTCTATCTTGTTTTAACCGGAGTGTTGTGTCTTTCATTCCTCTTCTAACCAGACTCTCATCCAAGTGCTTTCATGTTGCCAAGTTCATATTCTATTCCATCCATTTCCAACCGGAGAATTGTCGTAATTGTTCTTATCGTTCCTTGTACATATCGTTTCATCCGGAGTGCTTGCATGTACTTCCTGTCCATTGCAACCCTTTTCTTAAGTCTTTCAACCAACAAGGTTCCCGTAATGTTCTTTGTTCCTCTTTTCGAACGGAGTGTTTTCGACTTTGTTCACCTTTGTTGTTTTCTTTTCTCGAATTTGCTCAACCTCGCAAGGTTCTTTGGTTTCACTCATTCGTTAAAGAAGCAACTTAGTTTTACCTCTTCTCTTTCTCTTCCGTTTTTCCCTCCGGTGCCATCCTAGATCTCGGGACGAGATCCTCTCATAGTGGTGGAGTGTTGTGACTCTCCGAGACCGTTGCGCCAGGTGTCTCCCAGTTGTTGCCTTGTCATTCGTTTGTATGTTGCATCTTGCCATGTCACCATCTGCATTGCATCATCATGTTTTCAAAACTTGCATCCGTCCGGGTTCCCCCAGTTTCGTCCGTGATCCGTTCTGAGCCCAGACACCCTCGCACGTGCCTGCAGCACCTTCGAAATAGTATTATTTTATAAGTGGCTGGAAAATGTTCTCGGAATGGGTTGAAAGTTGGCATGCGGTCTTGTTATGTTGTAGGTAGACCGCCTGCCAAGTTTCATCGCGTTCGGAGTCCGTTTGATGCCCCAACGGATACCTTTAGCAGCATTATAGCCGGTCAAACGTCAGACGTTTTCGGTCTCCGGAAACGGTTGCCGGGTTGCTTTCCTCCTCTTTCTTCGCAGTCCAACCACACACTTGACCTTGTCCATCAAACCCTCTTTGCACGGTGCATCGACACCCCTCACACGTCCGAAAGCTGTCCCGAACCCGACCCGGACTGTCGCCACCGTTGTGTCCGGATCATCCCCAAACATCTACAAAACATCTCTGTTTTCTTATTTGGACTCCCTAGCCTATTTTTCCCGACCGTCCGATTTTGATTGGAGGGTCCGATTAGCCCCTATCCGAAAATCCTTTTGCTATATATATATATATATATATCAGACCAAACCCTAAAATCTAGGTCATTTGTCCCCCTCAGCTGCCGCCACACTCCAAATCCCCCTCGGGATCCATCCCCTCGGTCGCCGCCGCATCCTCCTCGTTTTTCTCAGCCACCCAACCAGATCCACTCCCCTGCCTTCTCGATCCACCCCCACCGAGCTCCGCTGCTCGACCCCCCAGGTCCAGGCACCCAACGTCGCCTCCAGCCGTTCACCCAGAGCAAACAGCAGCCCCGCCGTCGTCAGGCGAGGACCTTCCCGTCGCGCCTTGTTTCTCCTCATCTCCCCTGCACCTCCTTTTCTATTCGTTCTCTCCCTTCTCATCTTCCTCGTGTTCTGCACAGGTACAACCATGGAGCAGCCCCACGCCCGAGCGTCCCAACTCGCTGTCATCTCGTCCCTGCCAGATCCTCCTCAGCCGGCACTCGTTCCAGTTTGGGATCGAGGCCACAACCTCGCTGCACCCGAGGGAAGGAGCTCCTCGCGCCCACTCCTTCCATATGCCCCCTCACCGACACCTGCACCTCGCCGACACCACAGGACACGCCCCCCCCCCCCCCGGCGATCCGCTGAGGGAGTCCTGGATTAGGGGGTGTCCGGATAGCCGGACTATACCTTCGGCTGGACTCCTGAATTATGAAGATACAAGATTGAAGACTTCATCCCGTGTCCGGAAGGGACTTTCCTTGGCGTGGAAGGCAAGCTTGGCGATACGGATATCTAGATCTCCTACCATTGTAACCGACTCTGTGTAACCCTAGCCCTCTCCGGTGTCTATATAAACCGGAGGGTTCTAGTCCGTAGGAAAAACAACAATCATACCATAGGCTAGCTTCTAGGGTTTAGCCTCTCTGATCTCATGGTAGATCTACTCTTGTACTACCCATATCATCAATATCAATCAAGCAGGACGTAGGGTTTTACCTCCATCAAGAGGGCCCGAACCTGGGTAAAACATTGTGTCCCCTGCCTCCTGTTACCATCCGGCCTAGACGCACAGTGTTGGGGAACGTAGTAATTTCAAAAATTTCCTACGCACATGCAAGATCATGGTGATGCATAGCAACGAGAGGGGAGAGTGTTGTCCACGTACCCTCGTAGACCGAAAGCGGAAGCGTTAGCACAACGCGGTTGATGTAGTCGTATGTCTTCACGATCCGATCGATCAAGTACCGAATGCAAGGTACCTCTGAGTTCTGCACACGTTCAACTCGATGACGTCCCTCGAACTCCGATCCAACCGAGTGTTGAGGGAGAGTTTCGTCAGCACGACGGCGTGGTGATGATGATGATGTTCTGCCGATGCAGGGCTTCGCCTAAGCACCGCTACGATATGATCGAGGTGGATTATGGTGGAGGGGGGCACCGCACACGGCTAAGAGATCAAGAGATCAATTGTTGTGTCTTTGGGGTGCCCCCTGCACCCATATATAAAGGAGCAAGGGAGGAGGCGGCCGGCCCTAGGAGGGGGCGCGCCAAGTGTGGAGTCCTACTAGGACTCCCTAGTCCTAGTAGGATTCCACCTCCCATATGGAATAGGAAAAGAGGAAGGGAAAAGGAGAAGGAAGGAAGGGGGCGCCCCCCTTCCCTAGTCCAATTCGGACCAGACCAAGGGGAGGGGCGCGGCCACCCTTGAGGCCCTTTTCCTTCTTTCCCGTATGGCCCAATAAGGCCCAATACGTATTCCCGTAACTCTCCGGTACTCCGAAAAATACCCGAATCACTCGGAACCTTTCCGATGTCCGAATATAGTTGTCCAATATATCGATCTTTACGTCTCGACCATTTCGAGACTCCTCGTCATGTCCCCGATCTCATCTGGGACTCCGAACTCCTTCGGTACATCAAAACTCATAAACTCATAATATAACTGTCATCGAAACCTTAAGCGTGCGGACCCTATGGGTTCGAGAACAATGTAGACATGACCGAGACACGTCTCCGGTCAATAACTAATAGCGGAACCTGGATGCTCATATTGGCTCCCACATATTCTACGAAGATCTTTATCGGTCAGACCGCATAACAACATACGTTGTTCCCTTTGTCATCGGTACGTTACTTGCCCAAGATTCGATCGTCGGTATTTTAATACCTAGTTCAATCTCATTACCGGCAAGTCTCTTTACTCGTTCCATAATACATCATCTTGCAACTAACTCATTAGTTGCAATGCTTGCAAGGCTTTAGGTGATGTGCATTACCGAGAGGGCCCAGAGATACCTCTCCGACAATCGGAGTGACAAATCCTAATCTCGAAATACGCCAACCCAACAAGTACCTTCGGAGACACCTGTAGAGCACCTTTATAATCACCCAGTTACATCGTGACATTTGATAGCACACAAAGTGTTCCTCTGGTAAACGGGAGTTGCATAATCTCATAGTCATAGGAACATGTATAAGTCATGAAGAAAGCAATAGCAACAAACTAAACGATCAAGTGCTATGCTAACGGAATGGGTCAAGTCAATCACATCATTCTCCTAATGATGTGATCCCGTTAATCAAATGACAACTCATGTCTTTGGTTAGGAAACATAACCATCTTTGATCAACGAGCTAGTCAAGTAGAGGCATACTAGTGACACTCTGTTTGTCTATATATTCACACATGTATTATGTTTCCGGTTAATACAATTCTAGCATGAATAATAAACATTTATCATGATATAAGGAAATAAATAATAACTTTATTATCGCCTCTAGGGCATATTTCCTTCACACAGTTCGGGACCCCCTACCCGAGATCCGCCGGTTTTGACACCGACGTTGGTGCTTTCATTGAGAGTTCCTCTGTGTCATCACTTTTAGGCCCGATGGCCTCTCCGATCATCAACAGCGATGCGATCCAAGGTGAGACTTTTCTCTCCGGACAGATCTTCGTATTTGGCGGCTTTGCACTGCGGGCCAATTCACTTGGTCATCTGGAGCAGATCGAAAGCTACGCCCCTGGCCATCAGGTCAGATTTGGAAGTTTGAACTACACGGCTGACATCCGCGGAGACTTGATATTCGACGGATTCGAGCCACAACCGAGCGCGCCGCACTATCACGATGGGCATGATCTAGCTCTGCCGCCAAACAGTGCCCTGGAGGCCGCACCTGTGTCCGCTCCGACCCCTAGCTCGGAGCCGATCACACCAATCGAGGATGGGTGGTTAGACACCGCCTCGGGGGCTGCAATCTCTACGACGATCGAGCCGAACACCAGCCCTATTCTCTACGAAGCCCGTGACTCCAAGGAGCCGGACTCCTCTCCTGACTTTGAGCCCTCCGCGCCCCTACCGATCGAACCCGATTGGGCGCCGATCATGGAGTTCACCACCGCGGACATCTTTCAGCACTCGCCCTTCGGCGATATTCTGAATTCACTAAAGTCTCTCTCTTTATCAGGAGAGCCCTGGCCGGACTATGGTCAGCAAGGTTGGGATGCGGATGATGAAGAAATTCAAAACCCACCCACCACCCACTTCGTAGCCACTGTCGATGATTTAACCGACATGCTCGACTTCGACTCCGAAGACATCGACGGTATGGACGCCGATGCAGGAGACGATCAAGAACCAACGCCTATAGGGCACTGGAAAGCCACCTCGTCGTATGATATATACATGTTGGACACCCAAAAAGAAGGCAATGGCGATGGAACAGCGGAGGATGACCCCTCCAAGAAGCAGCCTAAGCGCCGGCGTCAGCGGCGCCGCTCTAAATCCCGCCAAAGCAAGAACGGTGATTCCGGCACGGGAGATAATAACACCCTAGACAGTGCCGAAGACAACCACCTCCAGTAAGATTCAGCACAGGAGGATAGAGAAGCCAGCCCTCATGAGAGAGCGGCAGACAGAGAGGTCGAGGACGATAATTATATGCCTCCCTCCGAAGACGAGGCAAGCCTCGACGACGACGAATTTGTCGTGCCGGAGGATCCCATCGAACAAGAGCGTTTCAAACACAGGCTTATGGCCACGGCGAACAGCCTAAAAAAAACAGCAACAGCTTAGAGCTGATTAAGATTTGTTAACCGACAGATGGACTGAAGTCCTTGCGACCGAAGAGTATGAACTCGAACGCCCCTCCAAGAGCTACCCAAAGCGCAGGTTGCTACCCCAATTAGAGGAGGAAACACCTAAACCTACATCACCAGCGCATGATGCGGCCGACCGGCCACCCCGTGGCTGCGACAGAGAGGCCTCTCGGCCCTCCACTCAAGCCGCACCCCGGAGCCGCTCAAAAAATACCAAGGCATGGGAAAATGCGCCAGACCTGCGAGATATATTGGAGGACAAGGCAAGGCAAACAAGATCGATCTACGGATCGCGTGGGCGCCCCACGGCAGGAGACGGTACTCGTCACGCCGGATACAGTAAATCCGGCCGGGCCGAACACAGTAGACAAAGCTCGTTTGAGCTGCGTCGTGATATAGCTCGTTACAGGCAAGTCTCTTTACTCGTTCTGTAACACATCATCCCGCAACTAACTTATTAGTTGCAATGCTTGCAAGGCTTATAGTGATGTGCATTACCGAGTGGGCCCAGAGATACCTCTCCGACAATCGGAGTGACAAATCCTAATCTCGAAATACGCCAACCCAACAAGCACCTTCGGAGACACCTGTAGAGCACGTTTATAATCACCCAGTTACGTTGTGACGTTTGGTAGCACACAAAGTATTCCTCCGGTAAACGGGAGTTGCATAATCTCATAGTCATAGGAAAATGTATAAGTCATGAAGAAAGCAATAGCAACAAACTAAACGATCAAGTGCTATGCTAACGGAATGGGTCAAGTCAATCACATCATTCTCCTAATGATGTGATCCCGTTAATCAAATGACAACTCATGTCTTTGGTTAGGAAACATAACCATTTTTAATTAACGAGCTAGTCAAATAGAGGCATACTGGTGACACTCTGTTTGTCTATGTATTCACACATGTATTATGTTTCCGGTTAATACAATTCTAGCATGAATAATAAATATTTATCATGATATAAGGAAATAAATAATAACTTTATTATTGCCTCTAGGGCATATTTGCTTCATATATATATATATATATATATATATAGTGTTACTATTCATCACCCAGGATGCAGAATAAGTTATTCTTCACCCGAGGTAATATTACAATCATTTCATAATTAAATTACGTTTGAAATTTAAATAGTCACATTTCTATTGATTCACTACGTAAATTTTGACATAAGAACATAAAAAATATAGGTCATAAGACAAGAGAATTCGAAGTTTATGTGTATTTTAGACTATGTTTTTACGTTTGTAATTTTACATAACATAAAATATTTTTTATGGCAATTATATATTTTCTTATGGTCTCTTTTTGCGTCGGAAATAAGACAAAACTTAAAATTACGGTGCATTGATGGTAAAATAGAGAGGGGTGAAGAATAACTATTCCTCACCCAGGGTGACGAATAGCACGACCCTATATATATATATATATATATATATATATATATATATATATATATATATATATATCAGACCAAACCCTAAAAACTAGGTCATTTGTCCCTCTCAGCCGTCGCCACACTCCAAATCCCCCTCGGGATCCATCCCCTCGGTCGCCGCCGCATCCCCCTCGTTTTTCTCAGCCACCCAACCAGATCCATTCCCCTGCCTTCTCGATCCACCCCCATCGAGCTCCTCTGCTCGACCCCCCAGGTCCAGGCACCCAACGTCGCCTCCAGCCGCATCCAGCCATTCACCCAGAGCAAGCAGCAGCCCCGCCGTCGTCGGGCGAGGACCTTCCCGTCACGCCTTGTTTCTCCTCATCTCCCATGCACCTCCTTTTCTATTCGTTCTCTCCTTTCTCATCTTCCTCGTGTTCTGCACAGGTACAACCATGGAGCAGCCCCACGCCCGAGCGTCCCTGCTCGCTGTCATCTCGTCCCTGCCAGATCCTCCTCAGCCGGTGCTCGATCCAGTTTGGGACCGAGGCCACAGTCTCGCTGCGCCCGAGGGAAGGAGCTCCTCGCGGCCACTCCTTCCATATGCCTCCTCACCGACGCCTGCACCTCGCCGACACCATAGGACACGCCCCCCCGGCGACCCCGCCTTCTGCGACAACAAGAGGGCCCGAACCTTGGTAAAACATTGTGTCCCCTGCCTCCTGTTACCATCCGGCCTAGACGCACAGTTCGGGACCCCCTACCCGAGATCCGCCGGTTTTGACACCGACACCCGCCTTCTGCGACAACGACCAGGACCGACCTTTGCCGCCGCTACAAGTCCCTCACCGCGCCGCGCGCCGTTGGCTGCATCGGCCCGAACCGGCCTCCTCAAGTCCGGTCTGCCCCGCTGCCTCCGCTCGCGGTTCCGGTGAGTCCCGGTCGTATTGCGCCGCCTCTGCTCCCCCCTGTCGTCGCCTGGCGCCGCCAAGTACCCCTGCCTCGCTTGCAAGCCCCATGGCGATGCGTCCTTTGCTTCCATCGAGAGAGAGGACGACCACGTTGACCTTTCCCCGATCGAACCCAGCAAGCCGGCCCAGCGCGCCCTGCCGGCCACTCCCTCTCCGCAAACTGGGCCTGACCCATGGGTGAGGCACACCCCAGCGCCCCTGTTGTTATCCTCCTGTTGGGCCAGATCTTAGATGCGGCCCGAATCATGTTTTTTCCCGTGGAACGAATTTAGCTATTATACCTGAGACAGTTGTTTTGTAGAAAAGTCCCTAGAGTTCATGCATATCATATCTCACAAACCGTGCATCGGAATTAAACAAACTTAACATGAAAGTTGCTTAGAAATTCATCTAGTTTCATAATATGTCACTCTCATCCATGTTTAAAAGGTTTAAAATGCTGTTTGGTTAAATTTTGCTCCTATGTCATGGTAAAATGTTTTATTTCATAACTAATTAACCGTAGCTCCAAATTTAATAAACTTTATATGTAAATGGGGTAGAAAAATGCCTAATTTAACATGGTGACCTTACTTTGCATGTTTAACAACTCTAAAATTGTGTTTAGGACAGAACAGTACCAAATCTAATATACGCTCACGAGGATTTTTCCGGACTTGTTGTTTGTTGTTCCGGCCTCATTTAAACTTGCCTAGATAGGTAGTTTTCATATGCTTCACCTCTTGTCATGTTAATCAATGTTTAATATTGTTGGCTACATAAACGAGATCGAACTAAATAATTCATGTGGTGTTCCGTCAATATGCAACTCATTGCATATTGAGGTCCACTTAATTTGTAGTATTGTTTGTGCACTTTGCCATGCCATGCTTCATTAAACCGGACATGCATCATACTTGGTTGTGCATTATGCCATGGTTATGTGATGGTTGTTTACCATGTTGTTTGCTTCTTTCCGGTGTGCTTCTTCACGCTGGTTCCGATAACATCGCGTTTGTGAGGATCCGTTTGACTACGTCCGTTTGTCTTCTTCATGGACTCGTTCTTCTTCCTTGCGGGATCTCAGGCAAGATGACCATACCCTCGAAATCACTTCTATCTTTGCTTGCTAGTTGCTCACTCTTTTGCTATGCCGCGATACCTACCACTTGCTATATCACGCCTCCCATGTTGCCATGTCCAGCCTCTAACCCACCTTGTCCTAGCAAACCGTTGTTTGGCTATGTTACCGCTTTGCTCAGCCCCTCTTATAGCGTTGCTAGTTGCAGGTGAAGATGGAATTTGTTCCTTATTGGAACATGTTTTTGTTGGGATATGGATATGTTGGGATATCACAATATCTCTTATTTAATTAATGCATCTATATACTTGGTAAAGGGTGGATGGCTCGGCCTTATGCCTGGTGTTTTGTTTCACTCTTGCCGCCCTAGTTTCCGTCATACCGGTGTTATGTTCCTTGATTTTGCGTTCCTTACGCGGTTGGGTTATAATGGGAACCCCTTGACAGTTCGCCTTGAATAAAACTCCTCCAGCAAGGTCCAACCTTGGTTTTTACCATTTGCCACCTAGCATCTTTATTTTAACCCCCCGGGTCAGTGCTTCTCTAAGTGTTGGTCCCACCTGAGCGATGTCCGGCGCCCCCTGAGCAACCAGGGTCTATGCCAACCCGACATCTGGCTCATCTGGTGTGCCCTGAGAACGAGATATGTGCAGCTCCTATCGGGATTTGTCGGCACATCCGGGCGGCTTGCTGGTCTTGTTTTACCATTGTCGAAATTTCTTATAACCGGATTCCGAGTCTGATCGGACCGTCCTGGGAGAAGGAATATCCTTCGTTGACCGTGAGAGCTTGTGATGGGCTAAGTTGGGACACCCCTGCAGGGTTTTGAACTTTCGAAAGCCGTGCCCGCGGTTATGGGCAGATGGGAATTTGTTAATGTCCGGTTGTAGAGAACTTGACACTTAACTTAATTAAAATGCATCAACTGCGTGTGTAGCTGTGATGGTCTCTTTCCAGCGGAGTCCGGGAAGTGAACATGGTTCTTGTGTTATGCTTGAACGTAAGTAGTTTCAGGATCACTTCTTGATCACTTCTACTTCACGACCATGCTTTGCTTCTCTTCTCGCTCTCTTTTGCGTAAGTTAGCCACCATATATACTAGTTCTTGCTGCAGCTCCACCTCACTACCTTTTCCTACCCATGAGTTTAAATAGTCTTGATCGTGAGGGTGTGAGATTGCTGAGTCCCCGTGACTCAGAGATTACTTCAAAAACCAGTTGCAGGTGCCGATATTACCAGTGCAGATGACGAAGCTGGGCTCAAGTCGGAGCTCGATGAAGATCGTGTGCGTTGTGTTATGTCGTTTCCAGTTGATCAGTAGTGGAGCCCAGTCGGGGCGATCAGGGATCTAGCATTAGGGGTGGTCTTTTTTTATTTTGATTCCGTAGACGGACCTTGATTGTATTCTGGATGATGTAATATTATATTCATGTATTGTGTGAAGTGGCGATTGTAAGCCAACTCTTTATCCCTTTCTTATTCAGTACATGGGATGTGTAAATTACCCGACTTGCGACATACCAACTATGCGGTTATACCTTTAAGTCGTGCTCCGACACGTGGGAGATATAGCCGCATCGTGGGTGTTACAATCAATCACCTGCATAGGATGATTTCTGCCATTCCTATAACATCACACTACATGTAGGTGTGGAATGCCTGATTTCTGAATTCTTTTGCATGTATATGTTTGTTTGTCTGTGCCTACTACTACGTCCTTCTGTCACCTACTAGAAATATTGCATAGTTTTGATTCCTTCTTGACCTCCTTTCTGATCTTCGGGCAGATGTTAACTGGCCATCTATCTGACTTAGTTTATTTGTTGTAGTACTTTTTTTTGTTGTAGTAACTTACCATGAGATGCCTATGTGTCAACCATCGTGAGAATTGGCAACCCTGCAGCCTTCAACATGTATTTCCTGATGTCATAGGAGTCTGGTTAAACCTTAAATTGGAATATAATTAATCTACTGAGCAAAAAATAACACAACGAGAATACCTTACCTGTTGAGCACCTCACAAATGTTGTTTAGAAGTCCATGTCAACGGCCTCCTACTGCACAACTTCCCTCTCTACAGCTTCGCAACCGCGCCGCTCCCCTTCGGCGACGGTCTTCGGGTTGGTCGCGATTATCGGGACTCCCACGGACTCCGTCGAGCCGTCGTCCATGGTTATGGAGGTCGGGGTAGTGGGTGTCGGCATCTATGATGATGATGTGGATGTGAAGCAAGGGTGACGACTCGAAGGCGGTTAGAGCAACTCCAAAGGGCCGATCCATTTTATCCGCCTGCGTCCGTTTGGGTCGGCGTGGACAAAAGTGGCGGCCCAATGCGCCGACCCAAACCCAAATCACGTCCGCGTCGCGTCCGCACCGACACATTTGCGACCCAAATTTGCGCCCCAAATGCGTCGGTGCGAACGTCGAACGGACGCTTCGCGCGCCTTCTCGCTATCCGACGTGTCCCCACATGGCGGCCGTCCAACTAACCGCTGCCCACGCGGTCAGCTTAATTTATGACGACGGGCCCACGCGGCAGCGACGACGCTCGTCCTTTTTTAAGCCGACCGTGCGGCGGGGCTGTCCTCATCCACACTCGCCGTCCACATCTGCCATCCTTTGCTCCCTCGTCGCCAGCAAACCCTAGCCACCACAACCACAGCGAGATGGGCCTCTTCTCCGGCGCCAGCGGCAGCAAGGCCAAGGGCAAGTCCCCCGCCACCCCTTTCCCCTCAGAGTTCCTCCCGCCTCCGCCAGCGCCGGCGCCTCGCCGGCAGATGCAGCGCGTGAACGTGCCAGTGCACCAGGCGGAGTGGCACTGGCAGCACCGCCAGCCTCTGTCGTATCCCCACGTGACGCTGCCGCGCGACTCGCATCTGGATCCAGATAGGATCCCAGTGCCGGCGGCGCCGCGGTCGGCTCGGGCTCACGCGGAGGAGGTGCGGTGTCGATGGGCGCTGCTGACGCCGGAGCAGCGCCGCGACCCCGCCTACGCAACTGACTCGCCCAACTGGGCGAGGTGGTTCGCCTTCGAGCACGAGGAGGCGAGGCGACAGGGCGTGCGCGAAGTCGACCGGAGGTCGCCGCTACCAGCGCTCGTCGTCCGCGAGGAGGACCAGGCGGCGGAGGACGCCTACCAGGCGGCCCTTGCGGCCGTCTACCGGGAGAGCGAGGAGGACGAGTGGCGCAGGGCGAAGGCGGACGAGGAGGCTCGGTACGAGGCGACAATGGCGCAGGCCCTTGCCCTCTCTGCGGCGGGCGACAGCGTGGTGCCGCCGGTGGCCCCGCCGTCCTCCATCAAGCCAGAGCCGGAGCGGGAGCCGTCCCCCATCGAGCGCTACTCCTGGACGGGAGTAGTGCGCGAGTGGGTACGCACGCCGCCAGTCTGGATGGGAGCGACGCCGGCGCAAGAGCAGGCGTACCTCGAGCACTGGCACAAGATCAGGGTGGCCGAGGAGCGCCGCGACGGCGAGTATCTCGAGATGCTCGAGCGCGACCTCGAGGAGGAGCAGCGCGAGGCCGAGGAGGCGCGCCAGGCCGCAGCTGCACAGGCGGCCGCACCCCCTCTTCCCTCGCGCCAGCACAGCCTGACATGACAGCGCTCTGGAACATGGCGTTCGCCTGGGCCGGGCTAGCGCCGACGCTCATCGACCTCACAGACCCCGAGGACGACGACGACGACGACGCCTAGGACAGCGCGCCGCCTCATAGTTTAGGCTGTTTTTATTTTTTTTAAATGTAAATGTGAACGCGTAGACTCTCGCCGACCTTCGTGGCCGGCTTTAATGTTTAATTAATGTTGTTTTCTCTTTTTTAATATGCATGTATTCATTTTTTTTTACGCCGTCAAAATGGGTTCAGGCCAACGTTGGGCGCACGCGCTGACCCAAATACGGAAGCGAACATCCGTATCCGTCTGGCCAACCCAAACGGACAAAAAGCGGACGAAATCGCCGTCCGTTTGGGTCGGCCCCTTGGAGTTGCTCTTAAGGGAGAACCGGCGTAGGAACAGGGCAGTTGATTTGGTGAAGTTGTCCATTTGGAGGGATTTGAAGGACATGCTTGATTTTTTTTTTGGGGGGGTGGGGAGGGGGTCCGATTGGGGCATTTGTTTAGTTCAGGCTGTCCGCCTGGACGTTTAGGGGGTAACCAGCGGTCTAGTTGTACATGCTTTTTTTTACATCACTCTTTCTTTCATAAATAATCCCCTCTTTATTAAACCACAATCAACATTGCATCTTGAAATGAGCTCACCAGTAAACTCGTCTAAGAAAATATTTCACATTAGATTCTCTAAAGCAATGAGCAAAAGAGGTAGACAGGAATTCACAAGCTAAATGATAACAGTCATCCACAATAGCCGCTGCAGGTCCATTGTTCAACAAGTTGAGTAGCTCCAAGCTGTCCAAATTCACAATAAGCTTGTTGCAGCCCGCCCCAAGTAGTAAACCATGCCTGAGAACTATTGCTTCATCTGTAGGTGCTCTCAATGGCAAATACTGCAGATTAAGTGAGGATCTACAAAAATTGAACTTTGTGAGAAAACAGTTCAATTCCTAAGTTGAATGCTTAAAACCATTAGCATTCTCACGTAGCAGCAAAACCACACCAAACCACTCGCAAATTTTAGGACTCGTAGGACAAAAGCAAACTCAAGAACTTTAAACATACGGATTCAATTCAAATAGATCTCATTGGGTTACATCAATTCAATACAACTAGTCATGCAGACGACTAGGAATCGACAAGGCTGACCTAGCACAAACCAATTTCTGTGAACACATCCTGCGCTTTTATTTCTGCTTGATCAAACCTTGTACCAGTCAGGTCAGTCAACCCTCGCCGCGCCACCTGTGTGTGTGTGCACTTATGACCACAGGCTGCAAAGTAACAGAGCTTCGCAGCAAATGCAATTGTAGGCCAGTCAGTTGAATATATATCAGCAACAACGAGCTCCAGACTAGCATCACGGCTGAGGATGAAGATGAAGATCAGAATCACAAGACAAACACCGATACACACTACAACATGCCACATGCATGCTGTTATAGGAACACTTTACAGCACAACAGCCATGAAACTCCTAGGCTGACCTGGGGAGCAGTTAAAGTCTTGGTTTCACACGTCTTCCATTGGCATCGCCACCATCCAGCACTTCGTTGGAATATAAGCAGGGGGGCACAGCATGGTCTCCTACCTTTGCAACATACTCCAGAAGCTCAGTCAGGAGAGAAGGGCAGCTTTGCTGCAAATAATCGAATCCTTCGGTTTGCATGACAGCTGCACAAGAAAGGAAGGTGTGACAGATTAGGATTTCAGATCACTAAAGTAGTGTAAGATCGTTTAGAGTAAACGATCTTATATTGGTTTACGGAGGGAGTATATTGCTATGGTTCCAAAACCAAGGGTATCAGTTTGCATAGAAAAAGAAAAATACTCATCGCTTTTTCATATATTCAAGATGCTTGTGGCTTGGTTGGTAGTAAATACATACTGCAAGGTCAAGGGTACAACTAATAGGTCAGACACTAGCAAAAGGTTCACGCAGCATACCATTGACCAATAAGCAGCGGCAAAGAGTTCATAGACTGACAGACTCTCGAAAAATTTAAGTACTACTCCCTCCGTTCCTACATATAATAAGTCTTTCTAGAGATTCCAATATGGACGTTTAGATCACTAAAGTAGTGTAAGATCGTTTAGAGTAAACGATCTTATATTGGTTTACGGAGGGAGTATATTGGAACAACTTGTTTTGCACCAGCGGAACTCATGTTCACAACTTCACATGCAAGACCATAAAAGCCATAGCCTTGTGGTATACCACTAAATTAATCAAAGAGCAAATCTAGGCTACTCGTGTCAAAAGCCTCAACAAATTCGTGTTGCAGCTTATGTGATCCTGAGTACACTGATGGATGTTTACTGATACTCCCATTTCAGTGTTCATGCAGTATGTATGACGGAGTGGTCATGGGATCTGATAGGCAACTCAGTACGTAGAATTGTACTAGTAAGCATTGTAGTTCAACATATATATGCTAACAAATTCTATAGCCACAAGTCGGATGTCACCAAATTCTATAGCAAAACATATTCTCAGGCTTAAATTCAGAAGAATGCTGGCTACCTTTCAAATTTTCCGGCGAGGCCACGAATTTCAAGCAAACAGTTTTTAGCTGGTGGCAATGGTGCTGTTCAGCCAGCGCCAAAGTATTTGCAACTGTGTTTATCGCAACGTCTTCACATAGCTTGAGTTCAGAAAGCAGCTTTAGTCTCTCCAATGCATAACGGTCAGCAGCTGCAAGCAAATGCTGAGCCATCAAAGTGGTAACCCAAGTCGTATTTAGACCAGTAAGCTCTTCTATATTGGGCAACTCGTCCCAGTACATAAAATGGAGCAAGGCCTGCAAAGTAGAATATGATGCTTACCAAGTCAGCTCAAGTGATAGAAGGTTTTCAAAAGGCAATGAAAATGGATGAACCATATTTCTGCACAGCTAAGAGAATGCAAGTGTTTACAGTAAAAAGATAGAAGACCAAGTTAAACTTGATGAACTAGAACTACGCTGATTACAGCTTACAGTGCAGCTGGTAGCTCAAAACTAATATAGTTCCTAGCAGCATATTCCATCAAACTGATTGCCCTAAAAATGATGGATGCAAAAACAGCATATCTGCACTGCGTTATCCTTTACCGGACTTATCACGTACTATAAATAGTTCACGGAACAAAGGAAAAACCTTTAACTTGCTTGAAATCCGAAAATGAAATCATGACAGTTACACTGAAACTCCCATTTCCAGATGCTACGGTATAATATTATGCACCAAGGCACTAAAGTTATGTTTAAACCAGGTTGTTTTTACAAAAAGTAACTAACTTCCTTCCAATTCAATAATAATTAGATAAAAAAAGGTTGCAAGGAGAAAGCGTCAAGACTTTATGGCAGTAAAAAGACGACATGGTAGTAATTAGTTAGGCAGGAACAGACAGCATGAAAGATAAATAAAATGAAAAGAAGAAGCCATGTAAAACCTTGAACACTGGAGCCTCCATGTCTTCAATCTTTATGCACTTCATGTTTTTATCCTTCATGGGACCAAAGAGTTGTGCCCTAAAAACTGGCGATCGGGCTGCAAGAACCACCTTGTGAGCAGGAAACATCTCTTCATCAACTTCAAATGTTATGTCTGTTCTCTTTCCGCTGGTCAACAAATGCCCAATATGCTGAGACATGTCAGATTGTGGCACTGGTATCCTGTGTATCTTTGGCCCTTCAGTATGTGACTGAACAACACCAACGGTGCAGTTTACCAGAAGGCAATCATCTTTGAGATAATCTGATGTTTCCAGGCCAGAGCGTTTGAAGAAACGTTTGTAACCCCTGCAAGATGTGCAGAAATAAGTTAGGAAGTTACTTGTAAAGTTGCTTTAGTTACTTCGCGGCAAGCAAAATAAGGGTTCAATGCATACAATAATATCAAACAGCTAAACCAAGAAGCTATTCAAACAGGATGGACAGATGCATGTGGTCAAATAAGCGAAGTGAGAACAAGGATAAATCAGTACATACATGTTTACATGAACCGCTTGCTCTACACTGTATTCTATCAATACCCTGTATTCTATCAATTTACATAACATCCAGAAACACGACTACACGCAAGAATGCCAAATAAAAGATAGGAAGTGGAACCAAACACAATAAAATACTCATCATTAGAAAGAGACTATAATGTCAATCCAACAAGGAACTACAACCACACCTAGATGGTCACACTACTAACTTATGCGAGACACAACTGTCTAAGATTTGCGAAGGAACTACAATCTCATCCAACAAGAAAGTGCAATCTGATCCTAGGTGGTTATTTAATTAGCAACTAGTTGGCAGGGCTGGGATCAACTCAAATATATGCTTTCGCAAACATGAATGAGCTGGTAACTAATTTCCGTTACATCCACTGTAACTCTATAAGCATACATTATCATATCAAAGTATCTTTGCTTCTGGAGAATACCATAGCGCCATAACTGTGCCACACATATTAGGGCAACATAGCCTACAATACTCTTACCACAAAAAATACAGAAACAATGTATATATGAATGTCCCAGCACCATATAGATAGTAGTCCTATGCAATCCCGGATGACAAAAGGGCAATTCTCAACCTCACCAGATACTTATGTGAAACAGCATATGGATCTCAAAGGAAAATTGAACAGGATTGCTTCCATCAACTTTTGTACTGCAACACTACCGGAGGAAGAGTGGTAGGCATATCAAGTTTAATGTGCCCATGTCTTATTCTGTGGTTATCAAATCGACATATATAACCCAATCGGTAACAACGACCAACCATGCCTACAACAGAACTCCATACCATCATGGACTAACTTACTGGCCTAAAAACTAGCAAGGTAAGTTTTCTAGTGCAGAACTGCAGATTTTTGAAAATAAACATCAAAACTACTTAACTTTACATTCCCAAAACAAAAACAATAGCATAAAGCCCCAATGAATTGACACCCAGTTAAGACATAATATGAAACAGAAGATGGCATAACAATCTTATTATAAAGCATGAACAGACATGCAGAGCAGCTAAGTAGCCAACTCCGGCAAACTAAGCTATATAAACTGAATCCCTAGGACATATACAGAACGAACCAAGCTACACATGTATACATATGGGGGGTGATTACCACGACAAGTAATTTGGAACGGAGGGAGTAGATGAGATCTAACAAAGTCACATCTAACTTTTATACCATTTGATTTTACGCGGAGATTCATGGGATTTTTTTTTGTTTGATTAATTATATGGTGTAGGAGCTAGATGTGACCTAGTTAATTCTCATCTAGATGAGAATTAGCAAATCTGGCTTTGAAGGATGCGGTGTAGCCTGTGCGGAGTAGAGTATATGTAGATCTGCCTGTGGGGAGAAGGCAGCCCCTCTGCCATCTTGTCTCTTCCTCCTGGCCCCCTCGTTAAGAAATTCCCCGGGTCACGACATAACACCGCCGCGCGGGGGGGGGGGGGGGGGGGGGGGGGGGATGGGATGCGCACGCGGTGCCCCAGTGAGCAGGGGAGTTCTCCGGCAGGGAGCGCCACACTGCCCACTTGTGAGTTGATCCAACGACCATGAGGGCGACGCTGGGGCACCGGTGTGTGCATGCATGCCGCGACAACGCCTCCTAATACCATGCAATACTAGGTTCATTTCTAACACATTTGCATTAGAAACACCCTAAACGCAAACTGACCACTAAACCTAAAGCAGCTCCCATCTGCATATATATCTCCCAAATTGCCGAAGACCTAATTGCCACCAGCAAACCTAAGAACTTAGTAATTCCTACTCGAGAATACTGTCCAATGTTATCCATTCCAACTGGAATAAACGACTTAGTTCTCTAAACAGCAATGAAAAACAGTGTATGCATCTAATGACCTATGCAGTCCGATCATAAAAGTTTTATAGCGCAAGCAAAGGGGACTGACCACATGCTGCCCCGGTACTTGAGCGTGTAGGGCCCACCCTCGAGCGACCTCCCGAAGTGGGTGTGCACCTTGTCCTGGCCCTTGCCGCTCTGGTCGACGAGCGTGAGCTCGAAGAGCGCGCGCACGTCGGTGCCCTCGCTGGCGAGCGCGATGAAGAGCGAGACGTAGGCGGCGCCGTCCTCGGCGCTCTTGCCGTCGGGGTAGAAGTAGATGGCCCACTCGAAGCCGCCGACGGTGAAGGACTCGGAGGCGATGTACTTGCCGACCCCGATGCCCTTGGCGAGCGAGTATCCGGCGATCTTGAAGTGGTGCGACCCGTTGACGGTCTTGGTGACGGAGGTGGAGGCCGTCTCGACGGGGGGCGCCGGCGGGGACGGCGGGGAGGGGGAGGACGCGGCGGCCGGCGCGGAGATCGGCGGGAAGTAGGGCCGGCCCGCGGTGGAGGGCCCGCCGCGGCTGGTGCGGCCGACGCCCATCTGAGGTTGGGTTGGGCGCCCGCGGCGGGGGGAGGAGGGGATCCGGCGCGGATCGGGCGGATCGGGGCGTGGGGGCGCCGGATTTGCGGTGCGGCGGCCGCGGGGGGCGGGGCCGGCGGTGGTGGATTTGGGGGGGCGGAGGGGAGGGATGTCGGAGGAGATGGGGGAGGTGGTGGTGGTGTTTGGTTTTGGGTTGTGGTCTGGTCTTCTTGGTTGGGGTTGGGTGGGCGATGATAAATCGGGTGGGGGGCAGCCGGTCAGACGGGTCAGGCGGCAGGGGTGCCTTGTGGGGCTTGCCGACTGGGCGGGCTTGGTGGCTGGTGGCCCCGGCCCGAGCCGGCTGGCGAGGGCTGTGGACCCGTGCGTGGTGCGCGGAGGACTTTTCAGGCTGCGTCGGGGCGTTCATTCACTCGGAAAAAAAAAGGGCTGGGTCGTGGCGTCAGTTATTGCTGCCGCATGGGGGGGGGGGGGGGGGGGGGGTGGATAGGGGTAACCGTTGGTAAAAGTTGAGTGTTCTGAACTGGGGTTGCATGCGCCTGGCATTGAAAAGCAAATCTAGTTCGAATTGGATGCGTGTGCCGTGCGGAAAAAAGCCATGGACTCGTCACAGTACCTTCGGTCATCTGTGCAGGGTCGCCGTGTCGTCGATTCGCCCGTGCTTGCAAATAGTAGTAGCGTGCATGTTGTTGCTGGAGCAAACAATGGTTTTTTTGTTTTTGTTTTTTGAGGTGAATGGAGGGGTAGACCCATGCTGACACAAAACCCAATAAAGACGGTAATAAGAGCAACTCCAATGGGGCGACTTATTTCGTCCGTCCGCGTTTTTTTGGGTTGGCACGGACAAAAGTGGCGACTCAACGCGTCGACCCAAACTCAAATCGTGTCCGTCCGGCTCCGCGCCGACCCATTTCCGGCCTAAAATTGCGCCTGGAATGTGTCGGGGCGGACGTGAAGCGGACGCGCCGCGCGTCTCCTCGCCGTCCGTCGCGTCCCCATCTGACGGCCGTCCAACTACAACGGTCAACATAATTTATGACGATCGCCCACCTTGGACCCACACGTCAGCGACGGTGGTCGTCCTTTTTTAAGCCGGGCGTGCGGCGGGGCCGTGCTCATGCACTATCACTCGCCCCCCGTCCCCATCTGGCCACCCCTGCCCCCACGCCGGCGACAACCCTAGCCACCGCCAGCATGAGTTTCTTCTCCGGCATCGGCAGCAGCCGCAAGGGCAAAGCCCCCGCTCGCCATCCCCCCTCCCTCCCCGCCCTTCCCGCGCCGGCGCGCGCTCCCCGGCAGAGGCAGTGCATCAACGTGTCGTTGCACCAGGCCGAGTGGCACTGACACCACTGCGTGCCTCTGCCGTACCCGAACGTGATGCTGTCGCATGACTGACATTTGGATTCAGAGAGGATCCTAGTGCCGGTGGCGCCGCGGACGGCGAGGGCCCACGCGAAGGAGGTGCGGCGCCGGCGGGCGTTGCTGACGTCAGAGCAGCACGTCGACCCGCACTTCATCGTCGACTCGCCCAACTGGGCTCGATGATTCGCATTCGAGCACGAGGAGGCGAGGCGACACGGCGTCCGCGGCGTCGACCACAGCCTGCCGCCGCCCCGCGCTCGTCGTCCGCGACGAGAACCAGGAGGCCGAGGCGGCCATCAAGGAGAGCGAGGAGGAGGAGCGGTGGAGGGAGGCGGATGAGGCGGCTTTCGAGGCTGTCATGGCGGAGGACATGGCCCTCTCCGTGGCGGGCGACTGCGTTGTGTCGCCGATGGCCCCGCCGTCCCCGTCCAAAGCTGAGCTGGAGGAGCCGGCCTACCGCGAGCGCTATTCCTATACCGGAGCAGTGCGCGAGTGGGTCAGCGCTCAGCCGATCTGGCTCGGGGCGACGGAGAAGCAGGAAACAGCCTACTTCTAGTATCTTATATGACGGGTTCAAAAACCCTTGTATTCGCAAAACCGTACGCGAGAACACCTATAGGTTTTTTTTACCTCCATCCGCACAAGGGCCTGGACCTGTATACTTCTTCTGTCACCCACCTGCCTCTTGTTAGATCAAGCCTCGTTCTCATACATCTTTTACTGTCAGATTTTACCCCACGACAGTTATGGCCTACCATGGGATTGGCAGTATTTCGATCCATGGCGCAGGTCATTTCTTCACCATTTTTCGGCGTTTAGATGATCCCGAGGAACGTCGTCCTCCTTAGTGCGGTTAGTTTCGTGGACGACGACTCGGCGTGGCGTCCTGACGCCTTGCTGACCCGCGGCGCGTTGCCTGCTAGCAGCAGTACACACTTCCGCGTCAACAACTCCGACGTGCTCGTCCTCCATGAGCTGGTTCCATACCGCGTTGTGGCCCGCTCGCCGTCTTTCGTCGTCGGAAGCGCTACGACAAACTGTGTCCCCATTATCGTTCTGCGCATCGTGCGACAACATAGCAGGTAGCTATGATCCAGCCTGCCGAGTCCATTCATGGTTTATTTGCATCCATCACAAATGGCAAGGAGAGTCGTGGGAACCCTGATTCCGTAGTGGAGGGTTTCATGGCGAATCTACCGGCAAGATCGCCTCGAGTCGATATGTTGGCTGCGAGTGATGATGATGCACAGAAAAACCAGGACGCCAATGGCAGCGATGATGCTGGCCGCGGTGCCGATGAATCCTATGGCGGCCAAAGCTCTCACTCGGGAGCAGATAGCCACTATGGCTAGAGAAAGCTGAGCAGGCGCTGCAGACACCATTTGACTTACCTACTCCAGAAGGTATACGGCTTGATGCTGCCTGATTGGCCATTTTGGCTGGAAGGGAGAGCTTGAGTGGAATGGAGCGAAACCTGATGGCGTGGGCAAAGTATATCATGAGCAACAGTCAGCCTTGAAGGCAACTTTTTCCTGAATGCTGATGCACGTGTTTATACGTTTTTGCGTACCTTGATGTAAATTTTGGCGGCCGCTATACGTATTGCAGACTCGATCCAACCATCAGGCTCAACGTTAGAAAAAATTCGCTATGTGCAAGTGTTGCTAAAGGCAGCTGTTAGAAAAAAAAATTGATTCACAGAACATAGTTTTGATAATCCTTGTTTGGCTTCAAACGCCAGGAATATGATGAACCGACGGTATGACCAAAAATATCGCAGGTATGATATTTCGTTATAATTATATAAAGGTTATGATTAAACCGACGTGGTTATGGACAGAGCAAGTCTCCAGTGGTTTTTATATGGGGTGTTATGACCTGCCCTGGGGTGAACCGCCAGGGCACTTGTGATATGTTTATGTGCAGGAAAAATAATAGCTCTGATCTATATATTTTATGAGGTCATGAGCATAAGTGGCACATCTTCAATTGGCGGATCGGCAATATTGTGCGAAACAAAATATGCACGATGGCACGACAGATCAAAATTTAACTAGTCTATTACATGGCTCCCCGAGCCCAATTGGTTAAGTGTTTTCAAAGGTAATGCTTGATGATGAACATTGTGAGCCGTCCGGCGGTTCAACTCCCCTGGTCTTGGCGGTTCGAGGCTTCCGGGTCATCCCGCGCCGGTTCTTCTTCTCCATCCGCCGTCTGGAAGTGAGGCGATGACCAATCGATGCCAGACAAGGCTTGGAATTCAGCTTTATCATCGATAAGCTCAGACGGGTCGATTTCAGGGGCAAAAGTATGCTTATGAATTGGAGGGATAAGATCTGCAATTTTGTTGCCGACATGGGCATCTCCTGGTTCTCTGCAGTATAAGCCGCCTGATATTTGGTCAAATCTGTTTCTTCAACAAGCAGGCTCGCCAAGGGATGCATCTCCTTCACACATGCAGCAAAATCTTTCTTATCGAAAATAGACTCGTCCTCTTTGAAACTAGGACAGCCAGTGGCAAGCTCGGCCGGGTCTAATTCCGACTGACATGCCTTCGCCCGGCTTAAAGCCGTAATGGCACCGGCTCTCGCAGCCGACCATTTGTTTTCTTGGATACGGGCAGGCAGAACAGAAAGTTGGCTTAAAACGTTGCTGAGCAAAGTTGGAGCTTGATTACTTGGGGAAATGGTGGCTATTGTACGCTGAACTCCGGTGTATAGTTGTTCCACCAACGTGTAAACCGCCTTCAGCTTTATCCGCATTTCCTTCCCAAGATTGTTGCTTCTGGGACCTACATATGGCATATAAGGATTAACTCACCTGATGGTTTATAACATGGAGGGTGGAAAATCATTACAAGATAACAGGTCTTACCAAAGATAGCAAAAGTCATCTGATTGATATGATGCTTCAAGCTCGTAAGTTCGGTGTTGACCTCTTCTAATGAGGCCTCAGCCTTTTCAGCTCTCTTGATCAGGGAAGCTTTTTCTTCAACCCAAGCAGATTTTTCAACATTAAACTTAGTCTTGAGTTTCTCATTTTCTTCCAAGCTAAATTTGAATTTGGAATCAGCCTTCCGGGTCTCAGATTCTTGTGCTTCAAGCCGGGTTTTTAAACCAGTTAGCTGAGATTGAAATTGACCGGATGCTTCCTGAAAATAGCAGATTCAAACAAGTATGCACAGTTATGAAATAATATATTTTGATAAGTCCCAAGCCCTTTGCAAGCAATAGCACTTGGCACTTGGGGGCTAATGCATGCAGAAAGTTTTCTTGTATCACATTTACATATTGCTAAGTCCCAAGCCCATTGCAAGCAATATCACTTGGCACTTGGGGGCTAATGCATGCACATTTTTTCCTTTATGATATGATATGATGACAGATGACCCCGGTTCATACTTTGTAACAAAGTTCACCCAGTTGCAAGAGGGATTAAAGATTATCTGACAATGATAAATTCCGGTTTAATCATATGGATTCAACTAGCTTTTGGTGGCTGCCGCTGGGAAATTGATCATTATTACCGAAGACCCGGTTCAATTCTTTAAGCCGGCCCTTGGGGGCTACAGGTGCAAAGTTGATCATTACAAGTCCCGGCTTATCTTTATAAGTGTAAGCCGACCATTGGGGGCTACACGTTTGGCTTAAGGCTATCTAACAAGTCTATAGTATATTAAATTCTATCATATTCATTACACTTGGGGGCTAAAGGAATATAACTTATGTGAAAGCAAGAAATAATACCTCATGCTTCTGATGCATGTGCTTGACCATGTCAATTTCCAGATCACGATTGCTGTGTATTTGATTCAAATAACCGGAGGAGGGTTTCACTCATACTCAGATGAGAATAGTTGGCCATGTCAAATTTGACCTTGCGCCTTTCAACCATCTCTTCCTTGGCAGAATGCTTTGCTAGAGCAATAGGATTCCCCGGTTCTTGGAAACCAGTGCCAGTGATCAATACCTCCTTAGTATCTGGCTTTAAAGATTTGACTGGAATCGGCGGTTTAGTGCTTAAGGGGTCAACAATTATATGATCAACAGAGGTACCACGATCCTCTGGTGGTGGGTCATCGGCAGGTTCCTCCGGTTGTTCTACGGAAGCTTCAGAAATGGGTGCTTGCTTTTCAGGTTCATGAGTCTTGGGATCCTCTGTTGGCTTGTTTATCTTACCCTTTTTGCTAGGCTTTGCTTTCCCACTACAAAAGGGTTACAAAGTCAGTATGAGTTTATAGATGTTGAAAAGGTCAGACTAAGTTGGTACCCAGGGGCAATCTTGAAAGCTGGAAGTAGGGTCTGAGATGAATCGCCAGATGAAGAGTGAGAGGTCCCCTGGTAATTTGAGTCAGGAGGGATAAGCATTTGACAAATAAAATCTGCTGGAGAATAAAGAAGAGTTGGAATTGTTTGGAAGTACCTCATTCCGTCGCTTGCGTGGGGCTGGCGTGTTGGGCAAGCCGGAGGAAAGTTCTCCACCTCCACTAGTCCGGGTTCTGCGCCGGTTCTCATGTTGTCGCTGCTTCAAAATAAAGTTGGGATCCAAGTGAGCTAAAGGGTTAGAAAACCTTACTTTCCGGATCACTTGTCGAGTTTTCTGGCTTGGCAATGGCTCTGAGTCAGAGGACATAATAGTTACCTCGTCATCACTCGCCTGGATGGTTTCCGCATCATCCTGATAATAATTAGTGTCAATAAGATGGATGAAAAAAGAGCCAAGAGAATCAAGGTCTACCTCCAACTCATCATCATCTTTGTCCAAATTGAGTAGATCAGAAGCAGTGGATTTCTTCTTGTTCTTCTTGACGGCTTTGGTCTTAGTCCTGGCCCTTTTGGTGGCTTTTTCATCATATTGTTTATCCCAAAAGGCCGATTTAGCCTGTAACAAATTACAGCGAAGGTTAGAAAATTTCCAGATTTTATGAACAACAAAGTAAGGTATATAAACCGGACATACTTACATATGGTGCAGGGTTGAGTGTGCAGAAGGGATTCAGACCCACTTGACTGCAGCTCTCCAAACTCTCATTGAGAAGAGTCTTGGTCATCTTATTGATATCTTTATCAGATAAACGTTTTGAACTGTAATGCAGTGAATCTTTGGTGTCGCCGGTATACGTACACATTAAACCGGACCGGTGGCTTAAGGGTATGATCCTCCAGGCTACCCAGCATCGAACCAGGTCAATTCCGGTCAATCCATTGCCCAGTAGAGCTCTGACCTTTGAGAAGGTAGGCGCAAGTTTGGCCTGCTCAGCAGTGGTAAGCCGGTCGGGAGAGGATGCTTCGGATTAAGTCGTTGGTCACAAAAGCCGGGCATGGGATTCTCATTAGCCGGAGATGTATCCTTGCAGTAGAACCAGGTCTTATTCCAATCCTTAGGATGGCTTGGAAGTTTGGCATAAGGAAAGATGGCGTCTCTGCGTCGTTGAATCGAGATCCCTCCGAGTTCCTGAATGGGCCCATCAGTGAATTCATTTTGGCGATTCAAGTAAAAATACTCTCTAAAAAGTTCAACACTTGGTTCCTCTTAAAGATATACTTCACAGAAGACTTGGAAGTTGCAGATGTTTGACACGGAATTGGGACCAATGTCTTGAGGATGAAGTTGAAAAAAGTGCAGAACATCACGGAAAAACTTTGACTCGGGCGGTGAGAAGCCCCGGCTCATGTGGTCAGTAAAAACAATTACTTCATTGTCTTGGGGATGAGGCCTGACTTCATCCGGTTTGGGAGCACGCCAATGAATGACATTCTTTGCCGGTAAGAAGCCAGTCTTGACATAGTTGAAGGAAATATGCCCTAGAGCCAATAATAAAGTTATTATTTATTTCCTTATATCATGATAAATGTTTATTATTCATGCTAGAATTGTATTAACCGGAAATAGGATACATGTGTGAATAGACAAACAGAGTGTCACTAGCTACTTGACTAGCTCGTTGATCAAAGATGGTTATGTTTCCTAGCCATAGACATAAGTTGTCATTTGATTAAATGGGATCACATCATTAGAAGAATGATGTGATTGACTTGATCCATTCCGTTAGCTTAGCACTTGATCGTTTAGTATGTTGCTATTGCTTTCTTCATGACTTATACATGTTCCTATGACTATGAGATTATGCAACTCCCGTTTGTCGGAGGAACACTTTATGTGCTACCAAACGTCACAACGTAACTTGGTGATTATAAAGGTGCTCTACAGGTGTCTCCGAAGGTACTTGTTGAGTTGGCGTATATCGAGATTAGGATTTGTCACTCTCCTTTGTCGGAGAGGTATCTCTGGGCCCACTCCATAATACACATCATTATAAGCCTTGCAAGCATTGCAACTAATGAGTTAGTTGCGGGATAATGTATTACGGAACGAGTAAAGAGACTTGCCGGTAACGAGATTGAACTAGGTATTGAGATACCGACGATCGAATCTCGCGTAAGTAACATACCGATGACAAAGGGAACAACGTATGTTGTTATGCGGTTTAGCCGATAAAGATCTTCGTAGAATATGTGGGAGCCAATATGAGCATCCAGTTTCCGCTATTGGTTATTGACCGGAGACGTGTCTCGGTCATGTCTACATAGTTCTCGAACCCGTAGGGTCCGCACGCTTAAAGTTCGGTGACAATCGGTATTATGAGTTTATGTAATTTGATGTACCGAAGGTAGTTCGGAGTCCCGGATGAGATTGGGGACATGACGAGGAGTCTCGAAATGGTCGAGACGTAAAGATCGATATATTGGAAGGCTATATTCGGACATCGGAAAGGTTCCGAGTGATTCGAGTATTTTTCGTAGTACCGGGAAGTTACGGGAATTCGTCCGGGGAGTCAATGGGCCTTAATGGGCCTTAGTAGGAAGGAGAGGTAGCAGCTAGGAGGTGGCGCACGCCCCTCCCAAGCCCAGTCCGAATTGGACAAGGGGTTCGGGGCGCGCCCCCCCTCTCCCTTCCTTCTCCCCTCCCACTCCTTTCCCCCTTCTCCTAGTTGGACTAGGAAAGGAGGAAACCTACTCCTACTAGGAGTAGGAATCTTACTCCCTTGGCGCGCCCCTCCTAGGATCGGCCTCCTCCTCCCTCCCTCCTTTATATATGGGGGCAGGGGCACCCCAAGAGACACACAAGTTGATCATTGATCCCCTAGCCGTGTGCGGTGCCCCCCTCCACCATAATCCACCTTGATTATATCGTAGTGGTGCTTAGGCGAAGCCCTGCGTCGGTAGCATCATCATCACCGTCACCACGCCGTCGTGCTAACGAAACTCTCTTGTGAAGCTTTGCTGGATCGGAGCTCGCAGGACGTCATCGAGTTGAACGTGTGCAGAACTCGTAGGTGCCGTGCGTTCGGTACTTGGATCGGTCGGATCGTGAAGACGTATGACTACATCAGCGTTGTGCTAACGCTTCCGTATTCGGTCTACGAGGGTACGTGGACACACTCTCCCCTTTCGTTGCTATACATCACCATGATCCTGTGTGTGCGTAGGATTTTTTTTGAAATTACTACATTCCCCAATAGTGGCATCCGAGCCAGTTTTATGCGTAGATGTTATATGCACGAGTAGAACACAAGTGAGTTGTGGGCGATACAAGTCATACTGCTTACCAGCATGTCATACTTTGGTTCAGCGGTATTATTGGATGAAGTGGCCCGGACCGACATTACGCGTACGCTTACGCGAGACTGGTTCTACCGACGTGCTTTGCACACAGGTGGCTGACGGGTCAGTTTCTCCAACTTTAGTTGAACCGAGTGTGGCTACGCCCTGTCCTTGTGAAGGTTAAAACAACACTAACTTAACGAACTATCGTTGTGGTTTTGATGCGTAGGTAAGAACGGTTCTTGTTCAGCCCGTAGCAGCCACGTAAAACTTGCAACAACAAAGTAGAGGATGTCTAACTTATTTTTGCAAGGCATGTTGTGATGTGATATGGTCAAGACGCGATGAGATATAAATTGTTGTATGAGATGATCATGTTTTGTTAAAGTTATCGGCAACTGGCAGGAGCCTGATGGTTGTCTCTTTATTTGCATAAGATGCAAGTGCCATGTAATTGCTTTACTTTATCACTATACGATAGCAATAGTTGCAAAAGCAATAGCTGGTGAGACGACCATGTGACAACACGTTGATAAAAGATCAAGGTGGTGGAGATCATAGTGTCATGCCGGTAACAATGAAGAGCATGATAGTACTTTGGAGATGGAGATCAAAAGCACAAGATGATGATGGCCATATCATGTCACATATATTTGATTGCATTTGATGTTTATCTTTTATACATCTTATTTTGCTTAGTTCGACGGTAGCTTTATAAGATGATCTCTCACTAAATTTCAAGGTATAAGTGTTCTCCCTGAGTATGCACCGTTGTGAAAGTTCTTCATGCTGAGACACCACGTGATGATCGGGTGTGATAAGCTCTACGTTCAAATACAACGGGTGCAAGACAGTTTTTGCACACGCGGAATACTCAGGTTAAACTTGACGATCCTAGCATATGCAGATATGGCCTCGGAACACTGGAGACCGAAAGGTCGAGCATGAATCATATAGTAGATATGATCAACATAGTGATATTCACCATTGAAAACTACTCCATCTCACGTGATGATCAGACATGGTTTAGTTGATTTGAATCACGTGATCACTTAGATGATTAGAGGGATGTCTATCTAAGTGGGAGTTCTTGAGTAATATGATTAATTGAACTTTAATTTATCATGAACTTAGTCCTGATAGTATTTTGCAAATAATGTTGTAGATCAATAGCTCGCGTTGTTGCTTCCCTATGTTTTATATGTGTTCCTAGAGAAAACTAAGTTGAAAGATGATAGTAGCAATGATGCCAACAGGGTTCGTGATCTAAGGTTTATCCTCATTACTGCACAGAAGAATTATGTCCTGGATGCACCTCCAGGTGACAGGCCTATTGCAGGAGCAGATGCAGATGTTATGAACGTTTGGCTAGCTCAATATGATGACTACTTGATAGTTTAGTGCACCATGCTTAACGGCTTAGAATCGGGACTTCAAAGACGTTTTGAACATCATGGACCATATGAGATGTTGCAGGAGTTGAAGTTAATATTTCAAGCAAATACCCGAGTTGAGAGATATGAAGTCTTCAACACGTTCTATAGCTAAAAGATGGAGGAGAATAGCTCAAGCAGTGAGCATGTGCTTAGATTGTCTGGGTATTATAATCGCTTGAATCAAGTGGGAGTTAATCTTCCAGATAAGATAGTGATCGACAGAATTCTCTAGTCACCATCACCAAGGTAGTAGAACTTCGTGATGAACTATAGTATGCAAGGGATGACGAAAATGATTCCCGAGCTTTTCATGATGATGAAATCGGTGAAGGTAGAAATCAAGAAAGAGCATCAAGTGTTGATGATTAACAAGACCACTAGTTTCAAGAAAAGGGCAACGGGAAAGAAAGGGAACTTCATGTAGAATGGAAAGCAAGTTGTCACTTCCGTAAAGAAGCCCAAATCTAGACTAAAGCCTGAAACTGAGTGCTTCTACTGTAAAGGAAATGGTCACTGGAAGCGGAGATGCCCTGAATATTTGGTGGATAAGAAGGATGGCAAAGTGAACAAGGGTATATTTGATATACAGGTTATTGATGTGTACCTTACTAGTGTTTATAGTAGCCCCTGGGTATTTGATACTTGTTCGGTTGCTAAAAATTAGTAACTCAAAACAGGAGTTACAGAATAAATAGAGACTAGTTGAGGGTGAAGTGACGATGTGTGTTGGAAGTGGTTCCAAGGTTGATATGATCATCATCGCACACTCCCTATACTTTCGGGATTAGTGTTAAACCTAAATAAATGTTATTTGGCATTTGCGTTGAGCATGAATATGATTTGATCATGTTTATTGCAATACGATTATTCATTTAAAATCAGAGAATAATTGTTGTTATGTTTACATGAATAAAACCTTGGATGGTCATACACCCAATGAAAATAGTTTGTTGGATCTCGATCGTAGTGATACACATATTCATAATATTGATGCCAAAATATGCAAATTTGATAATGATAGTGCCACTTATTTGTGGCACTGCCGTTTAGGTCATATCGGTGTAAAGCGCATGAAGAAAATCCATGCTGATGGGCTTTTGGAATCACTTGATTATGAATCAGTTGATGCTTGCGAACCATGCCTCATGGGCAAGATGACTAAGACTCCGTTCTCCAGAACAATGGAGCGAGCAACAGACTTGTTGGAAATAATACATATTGATGTATGCAGTCCGATGAGTGTTGAGGCCCGCGGCAGGTATCGTTATTTTCTGACCTTCACACATGATTTGAGCAGATATGGGTATATCTACTTAATGAAGCACAAATCTGAAACATTTGAAAAGTTCAAAGAATTTCAGTGTGAAGTGGAGAATCATCGTAACAAGAAAATAAAAGTTTCTACGATATGATCGCAGAGGTAAAATATTTGAGTTACGAGTTTGGCCTTCAGTTAAAACAATGTGAAATAGTTTCACTACTCACGCCACCTGGAACACCACAGTGTAATGGTGTGTCCAAACATCGTAACCGTACTTTATTAGATATGGTGCAATCTATGATGTCTCTTACCGATCTACCACTATCATTTTGGGGTTATATATTAGAGACAGCTGCATTCACGTTAAATAGGGCACCATCTAAATCCGTTGAGACGACACTATGTGAATTGTGGTTTGACAAGAAACCAAAGTTGTCGTTTCTTAAAGTTTGGGGTTGCGATGCTTATGTGAAAAAGTTTCATCCTGATAAGCTCAAACCCAAATCGGAGAAATGTGTCTTCATAGGATACCCAAAGGAGACTGTTGGGTACACCTTCTAATCACATATCCAAAGGCAAAAATTCGTTGCTAAGAATGAATCCTTTCTAGAGAAGGAGTTTCTCTCGAAAGAAGTGAATGGGAGGATAGTAGAACTTGATGAGGTAATTGTACCTTCTCCCTTATTGGAAAGTAGTTCATCACAAAAACCGGTTTCTGTGACACCTACACCAATTAGTGAGGAAGCTAATGATGATGATCATGAAACTTCACATCAACTTACTACCGAACCTCGTAGGTCAACCAGAATAAGATCTGCACTAGAGTGGTACGGTAATCCTGTTCTGGAGGTCATGTTATATTACTAGACCATGACGAACCTACACATTATGAGGAAGCGATGATGAGCCCAGGTTCCGCGAAATGGCTTGAGGCCATAAAATCTGAGATGGGATCCATGTATGAGAACAAAGTATGGACTTTGATTGACTTGCCCGATGATCAGTGAGTCATTAAGAATAAATGGATCTTCAAGAGGAAGACGAACGCTGATAGTAGTGTTACTATCTACAAAGCTTGAATTGTCGCGAAATGTTTTTGACAAGTTCAAGGTGTTGACTACGATGAGATTTTCTCACTCGTATTGATGCTTAAAAGTCTGTCCGAATCATATTAGCAGTTGCCGTATTTTATGAAATCTGGCAAATTGATGTCAAAACTGTATTCCTTCATGGATTTTTTAAAGAAGAGTTGTATATGATGCAACCAGAAGGTTTTGTCGATCCTAAAGGTGCTAACAAAGTGAGCAAGCTCCAGTGATCCATCTATGGACTGGTGCAAGCATCTCGGAGTTGGAATATATGCTTTGATAAAGTGATCAAAGCATATAGTTTTGTACAGACTTGCGGTGAAGTTTGTATTTACAAGAAAGTGAGTGGGAGCACTACAACATTTCTGATAAGTATATGTGAATAACATATTGTTGATCAGAAATAATGTAGAATTTTCTGGAAAGCATAAAGGAATGTTTGAAAAGAGTTTTTTAAAGAAAGACCTCGATGAAGCTGCTTACTGTAACACCCATAATGCGGCTATATCTCCCACGTGTCGGGGCACGACTTAGAGGCAAAGCCACATGGTAGGTTTGTCGCAAGAGGGGTAATCTTCACACAATCCCATGTACTGAATAAGAAAGGGATAAAGAGTTGGCTTACAATCGCTACTTCACACAAATACAAGTTAAACATACATCATCCAGAATACAATCAAGGTCCGACTACGGAACCAAAATAAAAGAAGGAAAACCCAAATGCTAGATCCCCGATCGTCCCAACTGGGCACCACTACTGATCAAAAGGAAACGAAACAAAACAATGACCAAGATCTTCATCGAGCTCCCACTTGAGCTGGGTTGTGTCACCTGCACTGGTATCATCGGCACCTGCAACTGTTTGGAAGTATCTGTGAGTCACGAGGACTCAGCAATCTCACACCCACGAGATCAGGACTATTTAAGCTTATAGGTAGGAGGGTAATGAGGTGGAGCTGCAACACTAAGTATATATGGTGGCTAACATACGCAAATAAGAGCAAGAAGAGAAGCAACGCACAGACGAGAAGCTAAAAGTGATCAAGAAGTGATCCTGAAACTACCTACGTTCAAGTATAACACCAAAATCGTGTTCACTTCCCGGACTCCGCCGGAAAGAGACCACGGCTACACACGCGGTTGATGCATTTTAATTAAGGTAAGTGTCAAGTTCTCTACAACCGGATATTAACAAATTCCCATCTACCACATAACCGCGGGCACGGCTCTCGAAAGTTTATACCCTGCAGGGGTGTCCCAACTTAGCCCATCACAAGCTCTCATGGTCAACGAAGGATATTCCTTCTCCCGGGAAGACCCGATCAGTCTTGGAATCCCGGTTACAAGACATTTCGACAATGATAAAACAAGACCAGTAAAGCCGCCCGGATGTGCCGACAAATCCCGATAGGAGCTGCACATATCTCGTTCTCAGGGCACACCAGATTGTCCAAACTTCCGGTAGGCCAACCCAGAGTTGCCCCTGGTGGCCACCGGCGGCTGACAGGTTGGACCAACACTCAGAGGAGCACTGGCCCGAGGGTTTAAAATAAAGATGACCCTTGAGTCTGCAGAACCCAAGGGAAAAGGCTTAGGTGGCAAATGTTAAAACCAAGGTTGGGCCTTGCTGGAGGAGTTTTATTCAAAGCGAACTGTCAAGGGGTTCCCATAACACCCAACCGCATAAGGAACGCAAAATCAAGGAACATAACACTGGTATGACGAAAACTAGGGCGGCAAGAGTGGAACAAAACACCAGGCATAAGGCTGAGCCTTCCACCCTTTACCAAGTATATAGATGCATTAATTAAATAAGAGATATCGTGATATCCCAACATATCCATGTTCCAACATGGAAAAAACTTCAACTTCACCTGCAACTAGCAACGCTATAAGAGGGGCTGAGCAAAAGCGGTAACATAACCAAACAACGGTTTGCTAGGAAAGGTGGGTTAGAGGCTTGACATGGCAATATGGGAGGCATGATATAACAAGTGGTAGGTAACGCAACATAGCAATAGAGAGGACAACTAGCAAGCAAAGATAGAAGTGATTACGAGGGTATGGTCATCTTGCCTGAGATCCCGCAAGGAAGAAGAACGAGTTCATGAAGAAGACAAACGGACGTAGTCGAACGAATCCTCAGAAATGCGACGTTAATGGAACTAACCCGAAGAAGCAACACCGGAAAGAAGCAAACAACATGGTAAACCAACAAGCATAAACATGGCATGATGCACAATCAAGTATGATGCATGTCCGGTTTAAATATGCATGGCATGGCAAAGTGCACAAACAAAACTACAAGTTAAGTGGAGCTCAATATGCAACGAGTTGCATATTGACGGAACACCACATGACTTATTTAGTTCTCTCTCGTTTATGTACCCAACAATATTAAATGTTGTTAAACATGGCAAGAGATGAAGCATAAGTAAAATACACAGTTAGGCATTTTAAATGAGGCCGGAAACATCAAACAACAATTCCGGTAAATCCTCATGTGCATTTAGCAATTTAATGCAAACAACAATTTTAACCATTTTAAATGTTGTTATCATGATGCGAATGACATGCTCAAGTTTATGCAATTTTTATGAAAATGTTGACATGAGCATGTTAGAGCATTTGTCGCCATGGCGGAACAAAAGGGTGCCACGGCGGCGAAACGAGAATGGTGCCACGGCGGTGAAAATGGACATGGCGCCACGGCAACATATCGGTTCCGGTAGCTCATGGAATACCGGTGCAAAAGGAAAAGTGACGGGAGCGTGTCATGCAAGGATGGTGGGGTGCTCCCGGATACTGGGTTCCCACATGTCGGTGCCAAGACAAAAGAGGGGCAACATGCACCGACAATTCGGACTCGAGGCGAACAAGGGTGCATCTCATACAACATGCATTCATTCGTTCACGGGCGTCGTCTCGGGGTGATACCTTCGAAGCGTGCAAACGGGACGGTTCTCGTTCGGTGCAAAATAGAGGAAGTAGGTGTTCTCGGGACGTTCGTAGTGGAAGTAGTCGTACACGGCGACGGTAGTTGTACACGGATCTTCGACCACGGAAGTAGTCGTACAACGTTTTCGTAGATGTTCGGGGTCACGACACGGAACTTGACGTCCACGGAGTCTTCGTGATTCGACGGTAGTGGCACACGTTTTGTAGCCGTTAGAGTCATCGGTGGAGGAGCTTGGCGGTCCATGTAGTCGCACTTGGCACATCCGAATGGTACTTGGTGAATCCCTATAGTCGTACCCGGATCGTAGGGAAACTTGACAGACCCAAGGTCTCCGGACGTAGTGGTATTTGGTGAATCCCGAATGGTTTTGATGATCCGGCGAGACGACATGGTTCGGGGTAGTCTCAAACTTGATGGTCTCGGTGAATCCTCATGGTGGTCATTGGACTTGAGTCATGGCACGTTACAGGGGGCAGCAAGGCATGGCCGACTTGGTGTGCAACAACAACAAAAAATGGAGTCCGGGCGTCCGGGTGGTCTTGGCCACGATAGAGGCAGCAGGGCCAAAAGGGCAGCCAGGAGACGAGCGCAGGCTTGTAGGTCGGAGCAGAGGCGGTAGGGCGGAGCAGCAACACAAGACGCGGACAGAGGAGGTGCTGCCGGGCACTTATGGTGATGGAGCAGGGGCTCCATGTGAACAAGGCCGCGGTGGAGGTCGTCGTTGGGCGCACAAGCACGCCGAGCAGGAGCGCCCTCGGGTCGTGCGGAAGAGGGGGCTAGAGCAAGGGAAGGAGGGCGACGCAGAGGAGAGGCATGGCCTCGCTAGAGCAGCTGGCGACGGCGGGATAGCCTGGACGAGGCCGGAGTTGGAGAGGAGCTTGGGGGTCGCGACGTGAAGGAGAGGAAGCAGGGCATGGTGATGGCCCCGTGGGCACCGACGGCGGCGTCGGTCGTCGGACAGCGAGGCGGGATCGCGGGGGAAGGAGAGGCCGACGAAGGTGGCAGAGGCGAGGAGGAGGCGGGTCGACGGGTTGATGTAGGAGGAGGTCGGGCGTAGAGAGGGAGAGCGGGAGAAAGATGGGGATGAGCGGGATCGAGAGGAAGATGGGGACAAGCCAAGGCTCTCTGGCAGCGGGGTGGAGACGAGGGAGAGGGAGAGATGGGATCGGGCAGGGGAGAGGGTTAGGTTAGGATTAGGTGGGCCTAGGAGGACAAATGGGCCGGCTGCGGGAATGGATGGCCTCGGGTGGGCCGGCGTGAGAGGTTGGGAGGCCCAGGAGGCCGGCGGCGCAAGCTCTCTCTCCCTCCCTCATAATCTTCTATTTATTGCATAAACAGAAACAGAGAGAGAAGTACAGGGGGTTAGGTGTTGAAGTAGGGATGGAGGAACATATTTCTGGAAAACATGAAATATGCCCGATTTAATCAAATTAGTTTGGGAATTTTTACAGACTATAAATTTAAACATGTTCGAATTTAATTCAAACTTGCATGAATTTATAATCTAACCAAACTTAAGCCAAATGGGCTTAAATTTTATAGGATGACCCTACATAATAAATATGATTTATGGGCAAAAGATGAACATTTATTTGAGCAATTCTATTTGCAACTCAAATAATAGAGAAAAGGGAAAGAAGGAAGTGGCATAGGGATTTGAAACTTGGGTGAAACCAAGTTGGAAGTGAGCATGGGGTTGATGGAAGGATCAAGAGAAGAAAAGAAGTTGCAATGCACATGAGCAACTAAATTAAACACACACAACAATGGTATGGAGAAGATGCATGGTGCAAAATAAAATAAAACAAACATCACAAGCGAGCAAGCACGCATGAACATGATGGATGCAAATGCACATGATGCAAAGATGAATGCAATAAACCTAACAAAATACACGAGAATCTCGAAAAAACATGGAAGGCATCTGGAGTGCCGGTCTTGGGGCGTCACACTTACATATTGAGCATCAAGATCTATAGAGATAGATCAAGACGCTTGATATATTTTCAATGAGTACATACCTTGACAAGATTTCGAAGCAGTTCAAAATGAAAAAGTAAAAGAAGGAGTTCTTGCCTGTGTTGCAAGGTGTGAAGTTGAGTAAAGACTCAAAACCCGACCACAGCAGAAAATAGAAAGAGAATGAAAAGTCATTCCCTATGCCTCAGTCATAGGTTCTATAAAGTATGCTATGCTGTTTACCAGTCCTATTATATACCTTAGCATCTTTATGGCAAGGGAGTACAATAGTGATCTAGAATTAGATCACTGGAGAGCGGTCAAAATTATCCTTAGAGGACTAAGGAAATATTTCTCGATTATGGAGGTGATAAAAAGAGTTCGTCGTAAAGAGTTACGTCGATGCAAGCTTTTTACATCAATCTAGATGACTCTAAGTCTCGATCTGGATACATATTGAAAGTGGGAGCAATTAGCTAAAGTAGCTCCATGCAAAGCATTGTAGACATAGAAGTTTGCAAGATACATACGGATCTGAATTTGGCAGACCCATTAACTAAACTTGCCTCACAAGAAAAACATGATCACACCTTAGTACTCTTTGGGTGTTAATCACATAGTGATGTGAACTAGGTTATTGACTCTAGTAAACCCTTTGGGTGTTGGTCACATGGCGATGTGAACTATGGGTGTTCATCAAATGGTGATGTGAACTATTGGTGTTGAATCACATGGCGATGTGAACTAGATTATTGACTCTAGTGCAAGTGGGAGACTGAAGGAAATATGCCCTAGAGGCAATAATAAAGTTATTATTTATTTCCTTATATCATGATAAATGTTTATTATTCATGCTAGAATTGTATTAACTGGAAACATGATACATGTGTGAATACATAGACAAACATAGTGTCACTAGTATGCCTCTACTTGACTAGCTCGTTGATCAAAGATGGTTATGTTTCCTAGCCATAGACATGAGTTGCCATTTGATTAAACAGGGTGACATCGTTAGAAGAATGATGTGATTGACTTGACCCATTCTGTTAGCTTAGCACTTGATCGTTTAGTATGTTGCTATTGCTTTCTTCATGACTTATACATGTTCCTATGACTATGAGATTATGCAACTCTTGTTTACCGTAGGAACACTTTGTGTGCTACCAAACGTCACAACGTAATTGGGTGATTATAAAGGTGCTCTACAGGTGTCTCCGAAGGTACTTGTTGAGTTGGCGTATATCGAGATTAGGATTTGTCACTCCGATTGTCGGAGAGGTATCTCTGGGCCCACTCGGTAATACACATCACTATAAGCCTTGCAAGCATTGCAACTAATGAGTTATTTGCGGGATGATGTATTATGGAACGAGTAAAGAGACTTTACGGTAACGAGATTGAACTAGGTATCGAGATACCGACGATTGAATCTCGGGCAAGTAACATACCGATGACAAAGGGAACAACGTATGTTCTTATGCGATTTGACCTATAAAGATCTTCGTAGAATATGTGGGAGCCAATATGAGCATCCAGGTTCCGCTATTGGTTATTGACCGGAGACGTGTCTCGGTCATGTCTGCATAGTTCTCGAACCCGTGGGGTCCGCATGCTTAAAGTTCAGTGACGATCGATATTATGAGTTTATGTGATTTGATGTACCGAAGGTAGTTTGGAGTCCCGGATGAGATCGGGGACATGACGAGGAGTCTCGAAATGGTCGAGACGTAAAGATCGATATATTGGAAGGCTATATTCGGACACCGGAAAGGTTTCGAGTGATTCGGGTTTTTTTCGGAGTACCAGGAAGTTACGGGGAGTCGTCCAGGGAGTCAATGTGCCTTAGTGGGAAGGAGAGGCAACAGCCAGGAGGTGGCGTGCGCCCCGCCCAAGCCCAGTCCATATTGGACAAGGGGTTTGGGGCATGGCCCCCCTCTCCCTTCCTTCTCCCCTCCCCCTCCTTTCCCCCTTCTCCTAGTTGGACTAGGAAAGGAGGAAACCTACTCCTACCAGGAGTAGGAATCCTACTCCCTTGGCGCCCCCCTCCTAGGGCCGGCCTCCTCCTCCCTCCCTCCTTTATATACGGGGGTAGGGGCACCCCAAGAGACACACAAGTTGATCATTGATCCCTTAGCCGTGTGCGGTGTCCCCTCCACCATAATCCACCTCGATTATATCGTAGCGGTGCTTAGGAGAAGCCCTGCGTCGGTAGCATCATCATCGCCGTCACCACGCCGTCGTGCTGACGAAACTCTCCTGTGAAGCTTTGCTGGATCGGAGCTCGCGGGACGTCATCGAGTTGAACGTGTGCAGAACTCGGAGGTGCTGTGCGTTCGGTACTTGGATCGGTCGGATCGTGAAGACGTATGTCGGTGTCAGAACCGGCGGATCTCGGGTAGGGGGTCCCGAACTGTGCGTCTAAGGCAGATGGTAATAGGAGGCAGGGGACATGATGTTTTACCCAGGTTTGGGCCCTCTTAATGGAGGTAAAACCCTACGTCCTGCTTGATTAATATTGATGATATGAGTAGTACAAGAGTAGATCTACCACGAGATCAGAGAGGCTAAACCCTAGAAGCTAGCCTATGGTATGATTGTATGTTGTTAGCTACCCTAAACCGGAGAGGGTTAGGGTTACACAAGGTCGGTTACAAAGGAGGAGATATCCATATCCGCACTGCCCAGCTTGCCTTCCACGCCAAGTAGAGTCCCATCCGGACACGAGACGAAGTCTTCAATCTTGTATCTTCATAGTCTAACAGTCCGGCCAATGGAAATAGTCCGGCTGTCCGAAGACCCCCTAATCCAGGACTCCCTCAGTAGCCCCTGAATCAGGCTTCAATGACGATGAGTCCGGCGCGCAGTATTGTCTTCGGCATTGCAAGGCGGGTTCCTCCTCCGGATACACCACAGAAGAATTTGAATACAAGGATAGTGTCCCACCCTGCAAAATAAGTTCCACATACCACCGTAGAGAGAATAATATTTTCGCAAATCTAATTTGCTTACTCGTTTTGGCAACACAACATTATATCATGGCCCGGTGATTATTCAAACCGTTTCCTTTAACTAGCCCCGCACATAACGCGAGGCAGTTTTTTGACACGTCTTGTTGTAAGTGCATCTAGTGCCACCCCTTGTTGGTTTTGGAGTATTGACGACAAACCTAGTTGAGGGACTAATGTGTTTGTGAGAATTGTAGGATAACACAGGTAGAAGTTCCTAATTGATTCGGTTTTCCTACCAGAGATGACCCCTAAAAATGTTTGAAGACATTGAAGACAAAGGTGGTATATGAAGATATTCACATTGAAGACTATGACAAGAGAAGACACCACATGAAGCCTATGGAGCTCGAAGACTTAGATCCTTCGCAGTTCTTTTTCATTTTTGTTGAGTCATAGGAACCACCGTACTGTAAAGTGGGGTCCAAGAGAACCAGTCAGAATGACTGAAGTGATGCCTAATTAAAAACCTATGTCTTCGAGTGAAGACTATGAGAGCTAATCTTGTCCAGAGTCAGATAAGTCAGCTTTGCTTGTAGCCCAAGTAAAGTTGCCGTGTGAGTTTGAAATCTGACCGTTGGAACACGTGTCAGTTCCTTAGTGACCCAGGGTCATTTCGGACAAATCAGGTCGGGTTGCCAAGTGGCTATAAATAGCCCACCCCCTACAACCATAAACGGTTGGCTGCTCAGATTCAGTGCACGGCTTTTGTCGTTTGAGAGCAACCCACCTCGAAGCCTTTGAGAGAGAATACCTAGCGAGGATAAAGCCCTAACCACCCAGAGCCAGAGAGAATTGGGCATCACTTAAGTCTTCTTGTCTGAGTGATCTGAAGACTTATTACACTTGAGGACTGTGCATCCTCCAGCCGGTTAGGCGTCGCGTTCTGAGCATCCAAGAGACATTGTGGATTGCCGGTGAACGAAGTCTGTGAAGGTTTGGGAGTCTACCTTGAAGACTTACCAGAGTGATTGGGCGAGGTCTGTGTGACCTTAGCTCAAGGAGAATATGGTGAGGACTGGGTGTCCTGAGCTGCGTGTTCAGGACTGGGTGTCCGGGACTGTGTGTCCTAAGGTTTAAATACCTAGCCGCTCCAACCAGACGTACAGTTGTCACAGCAACTGGAACTGGTCCAACAAATCATTGTCTTCAACGAGTCACTGGTTTCATCTTCACTTCCCTTTACTTACTGTTACTCGTTGTGAAGTCATTGCATGTTTGCTCTATCTTCTGTCTTCACTGAGTGACTGTGTGTTCTGTTTGGCTTCACAATATCTTCCTACCTGATCCTTACTACACTGCAGCTATTTGTCATTGTGCTTTAACTCTATTGGATACTTGACCATGGCTTGCCTAGTGTAGTCTACCTTCCGCTGCATAGTAATAGGCATATCTCTACTGTTTGTCTTCATAACTTCCACGTTTTGAAGACTTTCATAAAAATCGCCTTTTCACCCCCCCTCTAGTCGATATAACGCACTTTCAATTGGTATCAGAGCAAGGTGCTCCCTTGTTCTGTGTGATTCGGTTTAACCACCTGGAGTTTTAGCTATGTCGACTGCAGAGATAATTAAAGTCTCCGCTGCGTGCCCCGTCTTCGATGGAACTGAATATCCCTACTAGAAGAATAAGATGCGCATGCATCTTGAAGCCATTGACGTCGACCTATGGTATGTCGTCGAGAACGGCGTTCCCAAGGCTGGAGAAGGTGTCACTTCTGCTGATGTCAAGAAGTTCACTCAACTGGACTCTACTGCCAAGAATATCATCTGTGGTCATCTGACCAAAGGACAGTATGGCCGTGTGAGTGCCTTGAAGACAGCCAAGCTGGTCTGGGACTGGCTCTCCAAGGTCAATGAAGGCATCTCAACCCAAAGAGATCAGAGAATCAGTGTCCTTCACAACCTCTTCAACCGCTTCAAGCGAAATGACAATGAGAATGTCCAACACACATTTGATCGACTCACTGACATCACAAATGAGCTTCAAGCCCTCGGCGCCACTGAGATCACCAAACATGAAGTCGTCAAGACGCTGCTGAGATCACTTGATAGTTCATTTGACATCCTAGCCCTGATGATTCAAGAACGTCCTGATTTCAAGACACTCGATCCGTCTGACATACTTGAGAGGCTCAACACACATGAGTTTCAGCTTTCTGAGAAAAGAGATATCTACGGTCCAAACTATGGGAGAACTCGTGCCTTGAAGGCAAAAGCTGTTTCCTCATCTGAAGAAGAATCTGACAGCAGTTCTGATAATCCTGAAGACATTGGAAGGGAACTTGCAATGCTTGTGAAGAAGTTCCAAAAATTCACCAAGAAGAAAGGCTTCAGAAATTCTTCACGATCAAGCTCAAGGAATGATGAAGCTTTTGCTCATGACTACAAGAAGAAAACATGCCACAAGTGCAAGAAAACTGGACACTTCATCTCTGAGTGTCCACAGTGGGAAAATGAGAACAGAAAGAAGAAGAAGAGCAAGGAATATGACTCTGACGACAAGAAGAAGAAGAAATACTCAAAGTCTTCTTCCAAGTCTTCCTCAAAGTCTTCATCACACAAGAAGAGCTCATCTGGCAAGTCACGTGCGTTTGTTGGCAAGGAAATGGATTCAGAGGAGGAGTCCGCTTCTGAGGAGGCAGAGGTGGAGTCTGAAGAGGAGTCTGATTCTGGCATTGCAAGTCTGGCTACAACATACGTCGCCAAGTCCATCTTCAACACTGAAGACAATGACTTCATCACCGACACCGATGCAAATAACAAGGACTACTCCGCTCCTACCTACTGCTTCATGGCACGCGGTGCCAAGGTAAACACACGCACTACTCACTATCAAACATCTAGTGACGATGACTCTGATTGTGGTTCGAAACCCAGCTACAAAACACTTGCTAAAATTGCAACTGAACAACAGAAAGCTATGGAACATATTCAAAAACTGTTAGACAGAAGCGATGATCTGTTGGGTGCTGAAATGACTCGATCTGAATCCTTAATTGAAGACATAAAAAATCTTCACGTTAATTATCAGGAACTTGAGAGTCGTCATGATACTCTCTCAACAACTCATGAAAAGCTTTCCTATGATTATCTTCAAAGGAAGCAAGATCTTGAGAAATTGAGGGCGGCTCATGAAGATCTTCAAAAGGAAAACGAGTCACTTCGCACCAAACAGATCAGTTCCGCTCAGGAAGGATTTGAACCACCATGTCTTAAATGCATTGAGCGTGATAATGCTGCTTCTGTTGCTGAATGTTCTACTGCTGCTGTTGTTGCAATATCTTTAACTGTTGATGTGGTAACTAACCCCTCCGCTAAGGACACCACTGCTATTGCTGATGAGAATGCTAGGTTGAAGACATTGCTTGAAACAGGGATGTACAAAAGTCTTAAAGGGCATCAGACATTATGTGATGTCCTCAAGAAGTAGATTCTGAACCGAAACCCTAGGAAAGAGGGTGTTGGGTTCGTAAGGAAAATGAATGCTGATGGCTCTTACTGGAAACCTGAGCAGTACCCCGAAACCACATGGGTTGCTGCAAAGGAACCTTTAGCAGATCCATCCAATCTATCTGGCTTCACTTGTGCTAACCCCATTATCATTGATGAGTCCTTTGATGCAAACTATAAACTGTTTAAGAATCAGAATGGTGAAGTGTTTGCCAGGTACATTGGTACTAACTGCAGGAATGGACCGCCTATGAAGAAGATCTGGGTTCCGAAAAGGTGTCTGGAAAATCTTCCTGTGAATGTCTTCATGACACCTCGCATAAAGAAGACAAACCTCAGACCAAAGGCTTCATATGGTCCAAAGGCTTCATACAGACAGAGGACTTACCTGAGTCGCACTAATGCAAATGTTTTGCAGGGAAACCATACTCAGGCATATGAATATGAGAGCGGTTCATCAAACCGCCATGTTCATATGACCAAGAACTATTCTGCCTATTCTTATGAGTACTATTGTCTGCCAACTAGACTGTTTGCTAGGGCTCCAAAGCCAAAATTCTCAGATGCTGCACTTAGACTTATTGCTTCGAAGCCACCCTTGAAGATGTGGGTGGCTAAGAAAGCTTAACTCTCTTTTGCAGGGAAAGGTCTCCAGCAGAAAACCAAAGTCTTCTGACGCTATTGCTGGGGACCTTAAACATCTTGTAGGACGCAAGATCAAATGCCCGAATGGCATTACTATGTACTTCGTTCCTGAATCGCATGCTACTCTCCCTGTTAGTCCTAATCTGGATCTAAGTTTTCATAACCCACTGGTTCGTCAAATGTTTTTGCTTCACAATTCTCTTCGTGAAGCCTATCCCCCTAACTGTACTGTAGGGTACGACACCAGCGTCTTCAGAATGGATTATTGACAGTCGGTGTACAAATCACATGACCGGCAAAAGAGGCCTTCTTATGGACTCAACCTTACGTCCATCCGACAAGAGCCACATCACATTTGCTGACACTGGTAAAAGTAAGGTATTGGGTCTAGGTAGAGTTGCAATCTCAAGGGATCAACACATGGATAAAGTCATGCTTGTTGAATCCCTTGGCTTCAACTTAATGTCTGTCTCAATGCTTTGTGACTTGAACATGATCGTAATATTTGGAAAATATCGTTGCCTGGTACTAATGGAATCTGACAAGTCTCTAGTGTTTGAAGGATATCGGAAAGATGATTTGTATGTGGTAGATTTCTCAGCAGGGCCACAGCTTGCAGTATGTCTTCTGGCAAAAGCTTCAGAATGCTGGCTTTGGCATCGGAGGCTTGGGCATGCTGGCATGAGGAACCTCCACACCCTTGCAAAGAAGAAGCATGTCATAGGCATCGAAGGCGTCAAGTTCAAGAAAGATCACCTATGCGGTGCCTGTGAAGCAGGGAAGATGACAAGGGCCAAACATCCCTCGAAGACAATCATGACCACTACTCGACCCTTCGAACTGCTTCACATGGATCTTTTTGGTCCCACTCACTACTCAACTTTTACCACTACTGCTTGCCTCTATGGCTTTGTCATAGTTGATGATTACTCTAGATACACTTGGGTGCACATAATCCTTTATAAGACTGAAGTGCAGGATGTCTTCAGACGCTTCGCCAATCGAGCTATGAACAATTACGGCGCCAAGATAAAGCACATCAGAAGTGACAATGGCACTAAATTCAAGAACACTGGACTTGATACATATCTTGATACCTTGGGCATCACACATGAATTCTCAGCCCCGTACACGCCACAGCAAAATGGCGTCGTCGAACACAAGAACAGAACACTCATTGAGATGGCCAGAACGATGCTAGATGAATACAAGACTCCAAGAAAATTCTGGCCTGAAGCCATTGATACTGCATGCCATACAATCAATCGTGTTTATCTTCACAAGCTTCTGAACAAGACATCTTATGAACTCCTAACTGGCAAGAAGCCAAATGTCAGTTACTTTAGAGTATTTGGCGCAAGGTGCTAGATCAAGGACCCACACCACACCTCAAAGTTTGCACCAAAAGCACATGAGGGTTTTATGCTTGGATATGGAAAGGATTCACACGCCTACAGAGTCTTCAATCTCTTTCATTACAAAGTGGTTGAAACAGTGGATGTGCGGTTCGATGAGACTAATGGTTCACAAAGAGAGCAACTGCCAAATGTGCTAGATGAAGTTCCATGCAGTGAATCAATCAAGCTAATGGGAACTGGAGAGATTATACCTTCTGAAGCTCATCCTGAAGAAGAACTTATCATCTCAGCATCTGATCCACATGAAGACAATGCTCAGCCTGAAGACATTCCTCCCAACAACAACACAAATCAGCAAGAGCAAAGTCTTCGCCCTGTACATCCTTGTGTTGCCAATGAAGTGCAGATTGAGAGAATAATTGACAGCATCAATGCACCTGGTCCACTCGCTCGTTCAAGGGCAACTCAGCTGGCAAATTTCTGTGGGCACTTCGCATTCGTCTCAATTACAGAACCCAAGAAAGTTGAAGAAGTCTTCATGGAACCTGAATGGATTCAAGCTATGCAAGAAGAGCTTCAACAGTTTGAGCTGAACAATGTATGGGAACTGGTTAAGCATCCTGATCCACGGAAGCACAATGTAATAGGCACCAAATGGATATACCGCAACAAGCAAGATGAGCATGGTCAAATTGTCAGAAACAAAGCTCGTCTCGTTGCTCAAGGATATACTCAAGTGGAAGGCATTGATTTCGATGAAACATTTGCTCCTGTGGCTAGACTTGAAGCCATACGTATACTGCTGGCCTATGCAAATCATCATAACATACTTCTATATCAAATGGATGTGAAGAGTGCCTTTCTCAATGGCAAGATTGAAGAAGAAGTGTATGTTGCACAACCGCCTGGGTTTGAAGATCCAAAACATCCTGACATGGTATACAAGCTCAACAAGGCACTGTATGGCCTCAAACAAGCCCCTCGGGCCTGGTATGACACACTCAAATATTTCCTAAAGAGCAAAGGCTTCATACCTGGTTCCCTAGACCCCACTCTCTTCACGAAGACATATGATGGTGAACTATTTGTGTGCCAAATATATGTGGATGACATTATCTTCGGCTGCACCAATCAGAAGTACAGTGAAGAGTTTGGCTATATGATGCAAGAGCAATATCAGATGTTTATGATGGGGGAGCTGAAGTTCTTCCTCGGTCTTCAAATACGACAACAACGCAACGACATCTTCATATCTCAAGAGAAGTATTTAAAAGAGTGCCTGAAGAAGTTTGGTATGCAAGACTGCAAAGGCTTCACAACACCAATGCCAGCCAAACATCATCTGGGTCCCGAAGACAATGGTAAAGAGTTCGATCAAAAGGTATACCGCTCCATGATTGGTTCTTTGCTTTATTTATGTGCATCTAGGCCAGATATTATGCTTAGTGTTTGCATGTGTGCTCGATTTCAAGCGGCACCAAAGGAGTCGCATCACTTAGCTGTGAAGCGAATTCTTCGATATTTGGCTCACACCCCAACTCTAGGATTATGGTATCCAAAGGGCTCAGAGTTTGATCTGGTTGGATTCTCGGATGCTGATTATGCTGGTGACAAGGTTGATCGAAAGTCAACATCAGGCACATGCCACTTTCTGGGACGATCACTTGTATGTTGGTCTTCAAAGAAGCAGAACTGTGTATCCCTCTCCACTGCTGAATCGGAATACATTGCTGCTGGATCTTGCTGCGCTCAGCTTCTGTGGATGAAGCAAACTCTCAAGGACTATGGCATTCATCTGAAGTAAGTGCCACTTTACTGCGACAACGAAAGCGCCATCAAGATTGCCAACAACCCAGTTCAGCACTCGAAGACAAAGCACATAGAAATTCGTCATCACTTCCTCAGAGATCATGTTGTGAAGGAAGATATTGATATCATACACGTCAACACTGAAGAGCAATTGGCAGATATCTTCACCAAGCCCTTGGATGAGAAGAGATTTTTCAAGTTACGGTGTGAGCTAAATATCCTGGAATCCTTAAATGTCCTGTGATCAGGCACACATCCTAACACTTATGCATATTGATGACTTAGATGTGCAACACACGAAGTGACGTATATCTTCAATCAATGAAGACATACATTCTAAGTGTGAATACATTAATGTGGAATTTGGTTTCGGAGCGCCACGATAATTGTGCGCCGTGTCTGGGTCTAATACTTCCTATACGGTGGGTAACGCCACCACCAAACGTTCTATTTTGAAGTGTTTCACTCATGGAGTTACCTTGCAATGTCTTCACATTTGGTTTGGCTTCAATCTCAACACGTCTTCATGATTATCTTCACTATGTTGATTGTATATATATATATATATATATATATATATATATATATATATATATATACTAGTGTTCTGTCCTCTACAGCATTCACTTATAGCTATGTCTTCTTGTTTGAATCTTTTGAACTAAGTGAATGTGATCGGACCTTAACCTCTCTATGCTTTCTATCTCAAATTCTATCTCTCCAAGTCATATGCATTCTATTGAAACTGTCGAATGTCTTCTCTACGCCCTTGACAGCAGAAGACACAGAGACAACCTTTAAGTCCGTTTTCAATGCTCATTCATCCACATGAAATCCGGAGAAGTAGGAACGACCACCCGACAATCCAGGCGTGCGTGGGACGTGGAACAAACCCCAAAATTCCGCATGATGGCCATGTGTTACTCAGATGCGAATCGCCAGGGGCACCTATGTAATAGCGCAGTGCCGCCCCTGTACCTATAAATACACACTCACAGCGGTCATTATCTCTTCTTCCACCCTCGCACGAACCCTAGCGCCACCGCTAGCCCTCGACGACGCCGGCGACGAAGCGCTTCGCTGCCGCAACCTCTCCGACACCGTCTTCACGCCGATCGCGGACATCGTCCTCTCCGCCGTCGCCGTAGGTGTCCTCCGTCGCCAAGTTAGGGACGGAATATTAAACTGCTCGGCCTCATCTCCCACTCCGTCTAGCAGTTCCCAGTGTGGTAAATAAAACTTCTTTTTACGGCCCCTTTTGATCCTATGACTTTGTCACCTTCTACCATAAGAAGTTTCTATTCACACAAGTTAGATAAGTTAGATCTCCCTCATACTGCATCTCATAACATGCCTAGTATATTCACTTGTGCTTCACAAAGTTGTTAGATTCCTCACTTGTACTGATCTGTGGGTTCGTACAAATCTGGAACCAACTTCTTACCTATGAGTGAATGTCTTCGCACGATGAGGTCAATGTCTTCTAAAATGATTTATCTTCAAAATCTTTTGAGAATGCATATGACCTCTTCCCCTTCCCTCGCACCTTAATGCTGTCATAGGTACATGTCCGTGGGAGAATCCTTTGGTTCTCATAGTCTGCATTCATTTGCAGAATTCTTACAGCATCACATAAATTCTCCTGAAGCCAGTTCTTGTTGGTCCAGCAAGAGAAAGCCTTTGAAGCCTTTGAACATCTTGAAGCCTTTCAAGTTAAAGTTTATGGCTTCAGAGAAAGCGGCAAGGAAGGGGGGCAGACAACATCGTGGCGGAACATCCAGAGATCTGCCAGATGAACTTGCAGAAATGTACAAGACAGATCCTGAAGAGGATTACAGTCAGCATAAGACCCGAATCCAATGGATTCGACGATATTGGGCAGAACAATGGTTCAAATACCGCTTCGTAACCCAAGAGTACGCTGAGAAAAGTGCCATCAAAAGACCATGGGGAGACATCCTATACAAGAATCTTCTACCCAGGTCCAGAGATGAAGCCATTGCCCAAAGCTTCTATCCATGCATGGTCCGTGGGCCACAGCCTGATGATGCACATCCGTCGTCACTACTCTGGTGTCGTGACGACCATCTGTTCAAGCGCAACTTCCAGTTTGCCCAAAACTCAGCGAAGCAGAACAAGAAGAAATTTGGGTTAGACTTCAACCCTGGTCCCTCAGCACCAAGGGCAGATGGCACACGAGAAGCAGAACCCAATGTCATCGGTCCTTATGCCAACCTTGAAGGCCTCATCACCCGCATCTTAGTTCAAGGGACTGCAGTGAATGAGCCTCCAGCTGACTCTGAATCAAAAGAAGCTCCTGCAGTGCTGAAGCCAAAGAAGATGAAGAAGCCTAAAGCTTCAAAGCCTGCCCCTTCACCCAAAATTTCAAGGGTGAAGCCACTGGCAACTGCACCTCCTGAAGATAGTGTGCCATCTGAAGACTTATCACGCATCTCAAAGCCCCAAAAGGCCAAGGTGCCTCTGCCACACAACGGCCAAGAGCTCACAGCTGCTGCCATTCTGCGCAATGATGACATTGACCTGTCAAGTGATGAAGACCTAGCAGATGACGCTCTTGAGCAACTCATCAAAAGCAAAGAAGAAGCAGAAATCTTCAATGATCTGCCGCTCTTTGACGTCACCATCATCCACAACTTCATTGACGAGTGGTTTGACATGCCAAACATCAGCTTTAATGATCTGCACCTACCCATTGGCCTCAGTGTCGCCTTCCAAGGAGCCATTGCTTCAGAACTAGCCATCGCCCAACGCGTTGTTGAGCTGAAGCAGAAGATTCACTATGAAAAGGCTCAGTTCAAGAAGCATATGGCCAAGCTCAGCGTGCAAGATGTGAAGAACTTCAAGATCATGCTGCACGAGCTCAAGGAAGCCTTTCTGAAGAAACGTGCAGAAGCTCAGGGTTGGCGTGAGCGCATGAAGACTCCGGCTGACAGATGTGTGCAAGCCTACAATGAGGCTGAGAAGCGCAAGGCACTTGGGCGTCCTGGCATCGACCCCAGGATGGCCGCAAAGAAGAAGAAGAAGCCTATTACAGCTGAACCCGATGCACCAAGGCAGGAAGTAGTTCCGATTGTCTTCCCCACAAGAATGACTAGCTCAAAGCCAAAAAGCCGGTCAACAGCTTCAGAGCTCAAGAAGACCAAGACTGCTGAGGCTGAAGCAAGGAAAAGGAAATATCCTAAAGCCTCTCCTACTGCCCCCTCTAAGAAGAAGAGGAATACCAAGAAAGATCGGGCTGCTCCCATAGAGCCCTTGATGGTTGAACCCCTTTCTGTGGTCTATCCTGAAGCTGAACGCCAACTGACTGTCCATGAGCCTGCTTCCACAGAGGCTCATGAAGCTGAAGACATTCCAGCAGCTGATCCCATCACTGCTGAAGACATTGGTCAACATGACAATGTAGAAGATGATGCAGTCCTTCCTCAGCAAGACAATAGCAAACTCATCAGCATTGGTCGTCCATTGACGCCAATTGCCCAGGATGCCTCATGGGCGGATCACCCACAAGAGGAGGAAGACAATGAGGCCCAGCCCACTCAATCTCCACAGGCGTCGCCCGCGTTGCGCAGGCTTCGCAAAGGTCCAAGGCCTCAAGTCTCTGCTGAAAACATTCCGGCTGCATCAGTCGAAGACGAAGAAGTACCACAAGTCCCCTCGTCTCACCAAGAAGCAGTTCTTACGGAGAACGTGCCTGTGTCCGACCCTCCAGCTCGTCAAGTGGAGGATGAAAATCGTGAGGCTGCCACAACTAACAGTGAAGCTAATGTGGAGCCCTCCCCACCAAAAGCATCAAAAGAAAGCGAAGCCACTGATCCTGACACTTCTGTTCCTGAGTCTGCTGCCGGTCCCCAGTTCGACTATCATGTTGAGCGCAGGCCTCAGGTACAGAAGCCAATCCCAAGACTGCCAAGGTTCCCAGGTCCTGCATCAGCACCTAGCTCCTTCAACATCAATGGCTTCAGGGCAGACAATACATTCTTCAATAGCTCTTACTCAAGGGAAAGGATTTCATCAGATCGGTTCTGGAGCTATCCTCAGCGAAGCTACTACTCATGCATACTGTACAACCAAGGTTGCATCTTCCCACACAAGCGCCTTGACGTTGAAGCTATAGCTGGTCTGCCGTGCCTAGAAGAAGCTTTGGATTGCTTCAAGCAAGTTGGACTGCTGCCATTCATAACTGACCAAGAGCATTGGAATGAAGAGTTGCTGCTCCAATTCTATGCCACACTCCACATCCGTGGGTACAACAGAGATCCGAAGACTTGGGTCCTGGAGTGGATGACCGGAAATGTTCATCACGAAGCCAATGCATTTGACATCATTGAGATCACTAGCTTGCCCACTCCTGGCGATCTCTTCGAGCAAGGCTGTCAGCTGCATACTGAAGCTATTGAGAGCATCTTTCAGAGGCCTGAACCTAATATGAGTCAGATGCTCAGCATGATGAAGCCATTGCCCCAAGATGCTGCTTATCCCACAGAGTTCTTCGTTGAAGACCTTGAGTATCTGCCAAGAACCATCTATCACATCATCAGGCGGACTCTCTGGCCCATTAAAGGACACTCTCCAAATGCCAAGATTGAGGGTGCAATGAAGACTTTGATATTCTATATCCTTCATGGCAAATGCTTCAATGCACAGGACTTCTTCATACGCCAACTTGCTGCATCAGGCTCTGATCTGTTTGGTTTGAAGTTCTACGCCCCTTGGGTAATGCGGCTGATCAAACTTCACTCTGCTATCTCGTATCAGCCCTCAGCCCGCAACCATCGTATCTTCTTGCCTGATGTGGATACCTCTGCTGAAGCCATCTATCCTGAGCCTGCCAAGCAACCTCTAAGTCTTCAAAATGCAGAGCATCAGAGTTTCACTTAGAACGTTGAAGGTGTCGAAGCTGTCTCTCGGGTGTATCCTTTGGCTGGCACTACACGTGCACCACGCCCTGCTTCCACTGAAGCCACTGACAGCACAACTGCTCCAAGATCCAAGAAGCGCACTCGTGTTCTCACCGACCGAGAGCTTCTTGTGGCTCTACATCAGAAACAGGATAGGCATCATGACTGGCTGAAGCAACAAATGAAAAGCCTCTTGGTGGATGTAAATCGCATTCGAAATCTTGCCACCAAGAATGCCTTTGTTGCACATGAAACCTGTCGCCGCACATGGAAAGGACTCACGATGATGTGTTCTGAAGCTGATCTTCAAGAGGATGGCTTCACAGAGCGATTCAAGTTTGACTCCACACCTCCTCGAAGGGCTGTGCTGCGAGGAACTCCATCACTTGAAGACTCTGAGTTCTCTTCCTCTGCTGCAACAGTGACTGCCAGAGTTATCGAGGATGAAGACGATGCTACATCACCGCCACCTCCTTCAGCACGCGCCGACTCTGCACCAAGCTCGTCTGCACCGCCAAACACCACCAACGACCCTGCTGCTCATGGGAACGAGTAGAAACTCTATGTCTTCAAACCTTTTTGGTCCTTACTGACAAAAGGGGGAGAAGCATATGGGGTTGATAGTCTTCAAGCGGGTTCATATGGGCGGGAGCTTTATATTTTGCTATATTTTGCTTTGTGCTTACAACTCTCGTTTTGCTACATTTGGTTCTTTGAGTTGTAACACTTAAACTCGATGGTCGTCTGCTACTTGTTTGCCACCTTGTTTTGCAAAGATAAATTCCGCATGTGCGACGATAAATTCCGCACTTAGATCATTCTGCAGACGTCCATTTTCCATTATGCATGACATTATCTTCATATACTTTTACATGCATAGTGGATTGTCATCATAAGTTGAAGTGGATCTCCACAAGTACAACCTGCCATGTGCATTTGCATTCCAAAAGCAAATTACTTATATGCACATCTTCAGGGGGAGCCCTTGCAACTTATGAAGACAATTCCTTATCCTTTACAATTTCAAAGATTATATTCCCCATTGAAAACTTCAACTAGTTTTTCATCAATCACCAAAAAGGGGGAGATTGTAAGTGCATCTAGTGCCACCCCTTGTTGGTTTTGGAGTATTGACGACAAACCTAGTTGAGGGACTAATGTGTGTGTGAGAATTGCAGGATAACACAGGTAGAAGTCCCTCATTGATTCGGTTTTCCTACCAGAGATGACCCCTAAAAATGTTTGAAGACATTGAAGACAAAGGTGGTATATGAAGATATTCACATTGAAGACTATGACAAGAGAAGACACCACATGAAGCCTATGGAGCTCGAAGACTTAGATCCTTCACAGTTCTTTTTCATTTTTGTTGAGTCATAGGAACCACCGTACTGTTAAGTGGGGTCCAAGAGAACCAGTCAGAATGACTGAAGTGATGCCTAATTAAAAACCTATGTCTTCGAGTGAAGACTATGAGAGCTAATCTTGACCAGAGTCGAACAAGTTAGCTTTGCTTGTAGCCCAAGTAAAGTTGCCGTGTGAGTTTGAAATCTGACCGTTGGAACACGTGTCAGTTCCTTAGTGACCCAGGGTCATTTCGGACAAATCAGGTCGGGTTGCCAAGTGGCTATAAATAGCCCACCCCCTACAAGCATAAATGGTTGGCTGCTCAGATTCAGTGCACGGCTTTTGTCGTTTGAGAGCAACCCACCTCGAAGCCTTTGAGAGAGAATACCTAGCGAGGATAAAGCCCTAACCACCTAGAGCCAGAGAGAATTGGGCATCACTTAAGTCTTCTTGTCTGAGTGATCTAAAGACTTATTACACTTGAGGACTGTGCATCCTCCAGTCGGTTAGGCGTCGCGTTCTGAGCATCCAAGAGACATTGTGGATTGCCGGTGAACGAAGTCTGTGAAGGTTTGGGAGTCTACCTTGAAGACTTACCATAGTGATTGGGCGAGGTCTGTGTGACCTTAGCTCAAGGAGAATACGGTGAGGACTGGGTGTCCTGAGCTGCGTGTTCAGGACTGGGTGTCCGGGACTGTGTGTCCTAAGGTTTAAATACCTAGCCGCTCCAACCAGACGTACAGTTGTCACAGCAACTGGAACTGGTCCAACAAATCATTGTCTTCAACGAGTCACTGGTTTCATCTTCACTTCCCTTTACTTACTGTTACTCATTGTGAAGTCATTGCATGTTTGCTCTATCTTCTGTCTTCACTGAGTGACTGTGTGTTCTGTTTGGCTTCACAATATCTTCCTACCTGATCCTTACTACACTGCAGCTATTTGTCATTGTGCTTTAACTCTATTGGATACTTGATCATGGCTTGCCTAGTGTAGTCTACCTTCCGCTGCATAGTAATAGGCATATCTCTACTGTTTGTCTTCATAACTTCCACGTTTTGAAGACTTTCATAAAAATCGCCTATTCACCCCCCTCTAGTCGATATAACGCACTTTCACTTGTCAAAGCAGAGATCGTGTCCCCTTATTATGGGATTCTCATCAATACGGGCGTGGGTAACCCAACCGCGCCATCGATTATGGCGCTTGGGGGATAAGAGAGTTTTACTAGGCTAGTGGGGGGCGCATAGTTTCATCCGCTTATATAAAGGGGTAAGGATTCACCTTTTCATCCACGCCTTCTTCCTCCTTTGCTCATTCGTTTTCGCATACTCGAGCTCTAGCGCCCAGGTCCGCACCTCCCACCTCAACCTTCCCCAACCATGTCCGGAGCGGGAGGCAGGTGGATGGTCTCCTCCGTCATGGAGGGAGACATCAAGAAGCTGAGGAGAGCCGGATACCTGCCCGACGACATCACGCACCGGCTCCCAGATGAGGGGCAGCTCATCCCCACCCCCGGGCCCCATGAGAGGGTAGTGTTCCTTACCCATTTCCTCCGCGGACTAGGATTCCCTCTCCACACATTCATCCAGGGGCTCATGTTCTACTATGGCCTGGATATCCACGATATGGCCCCGAACTTCGTCCTCAACATCTCGGCGTTTATCGTCGCGTGCGAGGCCTTCCTCCGCATCAAGCCCCACTTCGGCTTATGGCTAAAGACCTTTAATGTCAAGCCGAAGGTTGTGGGCGGCCGCCAGGCGAAGTGCGGAGGCGCCATGGTGGGAAAGATGCCCAACGTTACATGGCTCGAGGGCTCCTTTATGGAAACCATAAAGGGGTGGCAATCGGGGTGGTTCTACATCACCGAGCCGCGTGACCCTGCATGGGCAGCGGCCCCCGAGTTCCGATCTGGCATCCCCACGCGGCTCACCTCCTGGAAAGAGAAGGGCCTGTCCTGGGGTAGTTCGGGAGAGCTGACCGGACTCCAAACATGTATTCAAAACATGGTGAACAAGAAGCTCAAACTCGTCAACGTAGTCCAGGTCATGCTCCACCGCCGGATCCTCCCGTGCTAACAACGGGACTTCAACTTGTGGGAGTTCGACCCGGCGCAACACCGAACTCTGAACAGGCTCTTCGACACAACTCAGGAAGATGCCTGGAGGGTGCTGTTCAAAAGCACCGAGGTCCCCCCTCCCATTACTGAGGATCGCGGATTTAGCGCGAAGCGCCAAGCCAGTGCGGTAAGCTGCTTTACCTTTCATAGGATACTTATCTTTTATAGATTGACTCCATGCGGGATCTAAACTCTCGTACCTTTGACAGGACTGGCAGGAGACAGCCGGACAGATCGACTGTCCGACTCCTTTGCCCAAAGGCCCAGCAGACGCTCTTCTGGCGAAGATGCTGACTCCGGCTTCTTATACGGTGCCAGAGAAGACCAATAAGGCCAAGGGAACCCGAAAGAGTTCCCGACGCCAGGCGTTGTCGGACTCACCGTCCGAGGACTCTACGGCACAATCCTCCCCCGAAGACAAGGAGGCGGAAGAGGATGCTCCCCCTCCAGACGGAGGAGACAAGAAAAGGAAGGCCGCCCCAACCGGGGAGGCCGAAGGGTCCAAGAAGGGGAGAACTCTCCTTCCGGACTACTCCACCACCGCCGCCGACGGCGAAGATGAGTGGCTGCCTAGGGCCAAGCCCCTGGGGAAGTCATAAGTATTCGGATACCAGTGTAAGTCATAGTATTTCTTTGCCGCACTACTTCACCTAACGCCGAAATATGATTATGCAGGCCGCCCCGAGCCCGTATCGATGTATCATCGGACGGCTCCCTGGGCTCGTCGGACATGGATAGCGATCCAGTCCCGACCGCCACCTCCCCCTATCCCGCGGACGACGCCGAGGTGCTGTCTCATGAGGCACCGGGTTGAGGGGAGACAGTCCCGGAGGCGCCTCAAGGCGGCCTCCCGGACTCCGGGAGCCGAGGGGACAAGGCCCCTGAGAGCTCCGAGTTCGGCCCTCAGCCGAACACCGCGCCGGAACCTCCAGTGGTTCCGGGCTTGGGCATGCGGCCTCCTTCTAAGAGGGGCAAGACGCCTGTGCCGATGACCTCTGTCCATCCAGAGGCGCCAAACAATCTGCTGGAAGCGCTTTGCAGCGTTTCCATCGACGAGGAGCACCGTACTATTATGAGTGCGGTGGTCCAGAAGGTTCAGTCCGCCAAGAGCGGATTGACTGAAGCCTGTGCCAGCCTTCTAACAGGATTTGAGGTAAGTGTTAAAATATAGGAAAAATATTACCGCATAGACAGTAGCCCCTCATGCTCTGTTCGGTGCTCACAAAGAAAAGCCGAATCAAGGATCAAATAATATCGCAGGAGTCTAATATAAGTATGTCAATATGCATATGCAGGCTTCGCTGCTGGCGTCCGCCGCACTGACTGCGGAGGTCGCCGTACTGAAGCAGTACCTTAAAGGGTCCCGGGACGAGCTCGGCCTTGCCAAGAGGCAGCTCGAGGAGAACAAAGGTAAGTAGTACCTAGTCTGTGGATATGTATGAGAAGAGTGCGATTGCAAAATGACAGGATCATCGTGAATTTGCCAGGGGCCACGACCAAAGTGGCGACCCTAAAGCAAGCGCTGTCCGAGGCCGAAGATAAAGCTGCCAAGGAGCGCACCGAGCGAGAAGAGCAAGAGGCTCGGGTGGGCGAGGTGCAGCAAGAGCTCCAGGCTCTCGTGACGAAGCACGAGGCGTTGGAGCTTGACTCGAAGACGTGAGAGTCTGAGCTTGCCACGGCCCTCGAGAGCGCAAAAACTGCCAAGGACGAAGCCCAAAAGGCCCTCCAGGAGATGGACACAATGAAGAAGATAGCGGCAGGTAAGGCATTCTATATGCAGAGCAAGCATGCAAAAGTAAATTACTGATTACTTACCCGAATTCGGAGCTCTCTAGGAGCATTCGCAGATTTTCCCCGCAGCGTGTCGGATGCCGCACAGTTTTACCAGGCCGAGGAGGGAAGCTCAACGGAGAAGCTGTTCTGGTCTCAGTATACTGGGACCGAACACCCGATGCCTCTGAGCGACTAGCTAAAGCAGCTGGTCGAGCTGCACAAGGCGTCCGAGCAGGCCATGAAGGGCCTTATAGTCCGGTTGTGGCCTGACGACGCCCTTCCGAACAGCTACTTCGGCCTGGTGAGGCGGCTTGTGGATGCCTGGCCACGGCTGGAGGTCGTCAAGCGGTCCGTCTGCATCGAAGGTGCACGCCGGGCTTTCACCCGTGTGAAGGTGCAGTGGGCCAAGCTAGACGTTGTGAAGCTGATCAAGGAAGGGCTGCTGCAGGGCAAGGAGCATCGCACCCCCGAGATTTATTATGAGGGTGTCCTGAAGGGTGCCTGTCTTGTAGCGGACGAATGTTCAAAGGATGTAATATTTGAGTAAACTTGCTCGTGTGATCCTGTATGATGAAAACTTGTTTCATATGCGCTATGCAACGCTTGTGTGAATTTAAAATATTACCTTCTGTTTGGCCGTTTATCCAATCTGAGAGATGGCTAGTCCTCGGTTTCTGCCCCCATGCCACGAGTGCTGGGGTGTTCGGGATAAACCTGAGCACTCTTGTTCCCATGTTTGGGTCCTTCGAGGGAGGTGCTCAGCACAACGAACAAGGCAACCAGACTAATAATGCTTTATCACTCTCACTTAGCCATAGAATTCTATAATTTTAAATTTCGGCGAAGCCCCTGGTATTCGGAACGCCGAATTCGGGGCATGATACACGCCTTTAAGCCGGACAGGGCCGGCCCCTCGCCCTAAGCGGCATAAGTCTTTAGGGACTCGAAAACCTCGCCGAACAGCGACCAGTCTCTCGCCTTATCATGACAGTCAGTTTTAGCTTTCTCTGCTGAGGTGCTAAGCCCGGCAGAACCGGGGCACAATCGCAGTAGTTCTCCTAGCGCTACCTTAGCCGATAGAGCGGAACGTAAGGTACCAAAACATAGGAGCCGGGCAAACCCAACATTTGACCAAAGACATGATTCGGAGCTGATGCATATAATGCTATAAGTTCGGAGTGCCGCACTTGTGAAAGTGTTCAGACTTTTCACACCATATTGTGGGGTACGTAAGCCCCTGGTGTATTGGCCGTACCAAAGTGTACGGGTGCAAGGCGTCATTAATGAGAACACACACACACACACACACACACACACACACACATATATATATATATAACAAGAATGCAACAAAAGTCGTAATGTTATGCATTGTTTATTCAAAAAGGTGCGTTGAAGCAGAATGATACAGATAGTGCGAGAAGCAAAGAGTGGGACTATGTCCCTTCCAAGGGCAAGCTGAGGAATAGTATTAAATCAAATATTTCGCTCGTTATTGTAATCCACCTGGGAATTCCGTGGTGTGACGTAGCTTTCTGCCTCCTTGGTTGCTGCATCATGTGTTCGGCAATAGTGCTGCCGGACAGGGTTTCCAGAGATTAAGGTCTTGAAAAAGAGAAAAATAACCAAACGGGAAGCCCCTAGTGCGGTTTAAGCCGCGTCTTGGGGCGTGCCGCAGTTGTGCCCCCCTCCCCACCCGTGCCCATGGTGTTTTTAATGCGTAATTATGTACACGTGGCACGAATTTCACCGTTTGACTGGGACTGGGGTGGGGGCCGCATTGCTACGCGAGCTCAGATCGCGACAGGCAGTCTATTTGCCGATTGCTCCGAGCGCGCTTGAAGGTGTCTGGGTCTTGAAACGCCGAATTGGTGGATTGCCTTGAGAGGCTGTTTTGCGCTTCTGCTGCGAGGGCTGCAGTGTGCTCCTCTGTTCGGAGAGAGCGCTCTGTGTTTCCATTGACTGTAATAACCCCGCGAGGTCTTGGCATCTTGAGCTTGAGGTATGCATAATGCGGTACCACATTGAATCTCACAAATGCGGTTCGCCCGAGCAGTGCATGATAACCACTGCGGAATGGGACTATATCGAAGATTAACTCTTCGCTTCGGAAGTTATCCGGGGATCCGAAGACCACTTCCAGTGTAATTGAGCATGTGCAATGGGCCTCTACGCCTGGAATGACGCCTTTGAAGGTCGTTTTTGTGTGCTTGATCCTTGAGGGGTCTATACCCATTTTGCGCACCGTGTCCTGATAAAGTAGGTTCAGGCTACTACCGCCGTCCATAAGGACTCGAGTGAGGTGAAATCCGTCAATGATTGGGTCCAGAACTAGTGCGGCGAATCCGCCATGATGGATACTAGTGGGATGGTCCCTGTGATCGAAAGTGATCGGATAGGAGGACCATGGGTTGAACTTTGGGGCGACTGGCTCCAACGCATATACGTCCCTGAGCGCACGCTTCCGCTCCCTCTTGGGGATATGGGTTGCGTACATCATGTTCACCGTCCGCACTTGTGGGGGAAACCTCTTCTGTCCTCCGGTGTGTGGCTGCTGGGGCTCCTCCTCGTCATCACTATGTGGCCCCTTATCCTTGTTTTCGGCAATTAACTTGCCAGCCTGCTTGAACACCCAACAATCCCTATTGGTGTGATTGACATGAGCGATCGAGTATACGGTCCAAACTGGACGGGCCCGGCGTACTTTGTTTGAATGGCTTTTTCCGCTGACCGGGTTTAGAGCCTTTGAATCCGGCATTGACTGCCGTATCCTCGGTATTATCGCTGTTAATGCGGCGCTTATGTTTGTTGCGACGTGACCTGCTATTGCCGTCCTTGGTATCCGAAGTACCATGGTTCTTTGATATGTTATTATTGTGAGCCACCCAGCTGTCTTCTCCCGCACAAAAGCGGGTCATGAGTGTCGCGAGGGCTGCCATAGATTTCGGCTCTTGCTGACCAAGGTGCCGGGCTAGCCAGTCGTCGCGGATGTTGTGTTTGAAAGCCGCTAGGGCCTCTGCATCCGGATAGTCGACAATTTGATTTTTCTTTGTTAGGAACCGAGTCCAGAATTGCCTGGCCGATTCTTCTGGCTGCTGAATTATGTGGCTCAAGTCATCGGCATCTGGTGGCCGCACATAAGTGCCCTGAAAGTTGTCGAGGAATGCGGCTTCCAGATCTTCCCAACAGCTGATGGACTCTGCTGGCAAGCTGTTAAGCCAATGCCGCGCTGGTCCCTTGAGCTTTAGTGGGAGGTATTTGATGGCGTGTAAGTCATCACCGCGGGCCATGTGGATGTGGAGGAGGAAATCCTCAATCCATACTGCGGGATCTGTTGTGCTGTCATATGATTCAATATTTATAGGTTTGAAACCTTCTGGGATTTGATGATCCATTACTTCGTCTGTGAAGCATAAGGGGTGTGCGGCGCCTCTGTATTGGGCTATATCGCGACGCAGCTCGAATGGGTCTTGCCCGCTGTGTTCGGTCCGGCCGGATTTACTTTTACTGTATCTGGCGTGACGTTAGGGATGGCAATTTTATCCATGGATCTGGATATCTATGGATACCCGACCTGGTTGGGCAAGGATATGGAGCACATTTTCGCCCATGGGTCCATGGATATGGATACCCATGAACAGTCGGGTTGGGCATGGTTTTAGTTTGTACTCCATGGATATCCAATGGATACCCGTATGACATGTGGGGCCATATGCCAGTGATAGTAGAAAGAGAGAATCAATGGGAAATGGTAGGATATATGCAACTTGTTCCATGAGCTATATGCTGTAGAATCAACCTCTGGTATGTCACACTTAAGGACTCATCGTATTACTTGTTGCCTACTTATGCATGTAGCTTATGTTGTCATTTGTGAGTGAATGCTGATGAGTTAATTTGCTCTTTGGCGAGGCTTCATGCTGACTTTTCTATGCCCATGGAGCTCCATGGGTATGTGGGTATCCAGTGGGTTTGGACATGGGCACAAGTTTTTCCCATGGATAATTTGGTGGATGGGCAGAGGGTAGGAAGATGGGTCATGGGTTGGATTTGGACCAGCTCCACCCGCCCCAAACCCGACCCATTGCCATCCCTACGTGACGTTTATCGTCTCGCATAGTGGTGCACCCCTGTGATCCGTAGATTGATCTTGCATGCTTTGCTTTGTCCTCCAATATGTCTCGCGGGTCTGGCGTATCTCCCCATGCCTTTTTATTTGAATGGCGTCGGGGTGCGGGCTGAGTTTTTGGCTGGAATGCCTCTCTATCGCAGCCACGAGGTGGCCGATTAGCCGCGTCATACGCTTCTTCCTCTAGTCGGGGTAGCAACTTGCATTTTGGGTAACTCTTGGAGGGGCGCTTGAGTTTATATTCCTCGGTCGCAAGGACTTCAGTCCATCTGTCAGCTAGCAGATCTTGATCAGCTTGAAGCTGTTGCTGCTTTTCCTTAAGGCTATTTGCCGTGGCTATAAGCCGGCGTTTGAAGTGCTCTTGTTCGACGGGATCCTCTGGAACGGCGAATTCATCGTCGCCGAGGCTTGCCTCGTCTTCGAAGGGGGGCATGTAATTATCATCCTCCGCCTCTCCATCCGCCGCTCTCTTAGGAGGGCTGGCTCTTCCATCCTCCTGCTCTAAATCTTGCTGGAGGGGATTGTTGTTGTCTTCGGCACTATCTGGAGTGTTATTATCTCCTGTGCCAGTATCACCACGTTTGCTTTGGCGGGACTTAGAGCGGCGCCACTGATGTCGGCGCTTGGGTTGCTTCTTGGAGGGGTCATCTTCCGCGATCCCGTCGCCATTGCCTTCTTTGGGTGTATCCACCATGTATATATCGTATGATGAGGTGGCTGTCTAGTGCCCTGTGGGCAGTGGTTCCTCTTCGTCTCCCGCATCGTCGTCCAAACCGTCGATGTCTTCGGAGTCGAAGTCGAGCATGTTAGTTAAGTCATCGACAGTGGCTACTAAGTGGGTGGTGGGTGGGCCGCGAATTTCTTCGTCGTCCGCATCCTAGTCCCGCCGGACATAGTTCGGCCAGGATTCTCCTGACAAGGAGAGGGACCTTAATGAGTTTAGTATGTCGCCAAAGGGCGAGTGCTGAAAAATATCCGCGGAGGTAAACTCCATGATCGGCACCCAATCGGATTCGATAGGAACGGGCGCAGGCGGCTTGGAGTCCGTGGCCGGAGAAGGATCCGACAGTTTAACAACACATCTCTCGTGTAAGGTAAGGTCGATGTTTGGCTCAATCGCCGCTGAGGGTAAGGCCTCCGTGGCGGGGTCCATCCACCCGTCCATGGACGGCTCAACTGGCTCCGAATTGAGGGTCAGAGCGGCTGCCTGTGCGATCTCCTGAACACTGTCCGATGGTATAGCTAAATCGTACTCATCGCGACCACATGATGCACAAGGCAGAGGCTCGAATCCGTCGAAGATCAAGTCTCTACGGATATCGGCAGTGTAGCTTAAGCTTCCAAACCTGACCTGGTGGCCAGGGGTGTAACTTTCAATCTGCTCCAGATGGCCAAGCGAATTGGCCCGTAGTGCAAAGCCGCCGAACATGAAGATCTGTCCGGGGAGAAAAGTCTCACCCTGGACTGCATTGCTGTCGATGATAGTAGGAGCCATCAAGCCTAACGGCGATGACACAGAGGAACTCTCAATGAAAGCACCAATGTCGGTGTCAAAACCGGCGGATCTCGGGTAGTGGGTCCCGAACTGTGCGTCTAAGGCGGATGGTAACAGGAGGCAGGGGACACGATGTTTTACCCAGGTTCGGGCCCTCTTGATGGAGGTAAAACCCTACGTCCTGCTTGATTAATATTGATGATATGGGTAGTACAAGAGTAGATCTACCACGAGATCAGAGAGGCTAAACCCTAGAAGCTAGCCTATGGTATGATTGTATGTTGTAGTTGTTGTGTCCTACGGACTAAAACCCTCCGGTTTATATAGACACCGGAGAGGGTTAGGGTTACACAAGGTCGGTTACAAAGGAGGAGATATCCATATCCGCACTGCCTAGCTTGCCTTCCACGCCAAGTAGAGTCCCATCCGGACATGAGACGAAGTCTTCAATCTTGTATCTTCATAGTCTAACAGTCTGGCCAATGGAAATAGTCCGGCTGTCCGGAGACCCCCTAATCCAGGACTCCCTCAACGTACGACTACATCAACAGCGTTGTGCTAATGCTTCTGCATTCGGTCTACGAGGGTACGTGGACACACTCTCCCCTCTCATTGCTATGCATCACCATGATCATGTGTGTGCGTAGGAATTTTTTTGAAATTACCACGTTCCCCAACAATAGTCTTGGAGCATTGTATCAGTAACGATGGACGAAACCCAATCACAGGATGTGACAGTCTTAGTCATTGTTGGATGTATAGCCTGCACAAGGCGGTTCAAGATGTCATTAAACTGAAAGATATATGGCGACTTACAAATTATTGTTCTCTGTACAAGGCTAATAGTTATGGAGATACAGTTCAAAACATGCAGTTTTAAACCGGAAGGATGTTACAGAGTTAGTAATTATGAAGTAAAGGATGGTGGCTTAACGGGGCCTAATGATATATAGTGGGTTACGATCTGTGTCATAAGCCGCCATGGCAGTGTTGGTGCTTCAGATCTGTCAAATGAAATATTTGCTAAGTGGTGGACAAACAGACTTTGTAAGCTAAAGCTATAGTTTTGGATCTATGGCAGTTCAGAAAAGGCAGTGAAATTCTAAACCTAAGGTGGCGGCAGCGGCAAGTTTTGATGCTCTGATAAGGTTTTTCTATGGAAATATGCTACTTTGACGATGCGCACGAATGCTAAACTAGTACCGCACAAAGTCTATGACCTAGTCAGATTGAACACTCTTTGGAGTTGAGGAATACGAAGAACAACAGGTGTTAGTGAACGCAGTATTTCAAAAAAAATCCCGCGGTCACGCAAGATCTATCTAGGAGATGCATATCAATGAGAGGGGAGAGTGTGTCTACGTACCCTCATAGACCAAAAGCGGAAGCGTTTAGTAACGCGGTTGATGTAGTCGAATGTCTTCGCGATCCAACCGATCAAGTACCGAACGCACGCCACCTCTGCAATCTGCACACGTTCAACTCGGTGACGTCCCTCGTACTCTTGATCCAGTTGAGGCTGAAGGTGAGTTGCGTCAGCACGACGGCATGTTGACGGTGATGATGAAGTTACCGATGCAGGGCTTCGCCTAAGCACTACGACAATATGACCGAGGTGGAAAACTATGGAGGGGGGCACCGCACACGGCTAAAGATCAACTTGTGTGTCTATGGGGTGCCCCCTCCCCTGTATATAAAGGAGGGGAGGAGTAGGGGTGGGCGTTCGGTTCCCCCGAATCAAACGGTTTGGTGCTTCGGTGTCTCACTTTTCTCGGTTCCTAGAAAACACCAACCGATCGGTCTCTAGCTATAAACAAAACCGAGCCTTCGGTGCACCGATTGATCGGTTCGGTATTCGGTTTTGCACCGAATACACCGAACAGCTGGGGCCTCGCCGCGTGGGCACTACTGCGCTAGGCTGGTTTGGGCTGGCTAGATGGAATGGCTGCTAGTACTTGTTTGTCTCGGTTGGGCTAAGAGCTTTGGTCTGTGTGAGCTACGTAGCTACTCAAAGAATAAAAAAGATGACAGGAGCTGAGAAAGACCGCAGGCAGCAGCAAACACCACCTAGGTTCACTATAAAAATGAAAGCAGACCGTCATCCAGTACACGTGGATGAGAATCAGGCATCACATCAAGGCGCCAACACTTCAATTGATTTTCGTTTCGCTGGCAGCACAGAGCCAGAGCGTACGAACGGAAATTAATTTATGGAGGACATGTGATTAGCTACCAAAACTTCTCGAGTTAGTAGTGGGCCTCGGTGCTTCGGTCAATTTGGTGCAGTGAGCGCGCAGACCAAAATCACCGAAGTAAATTCGGTTTCTCAAAATCACTAACTGAGCATGGTACCGAATAAATCGGTTTCGGTTAATTCAGCTTTGGCTCGTGTTAATTCGGTTCGGCCATCCGGTTTTCTGGTTATATGCCCACCCTTAGGGAGGAGGAGGAGGGCCGGCCTCGAGGGGGGATTCCTACTCCTAGTAGGAGTAGGTTTCCCCCTTTCCTAGTCCAAGTAGGATAAGAAGGAAGGAAAGGAGGAAGAGAAGGAAAGGGGGTGCTACCTCTTGAGCTTGCGTTGGATTTCCCCGAAGAGGAAAGGATGATGCAGCAGAGTAGCGTAAGTATTTCCCTCAGTTTTTGAGAACCAAGGTATCAATCCAGTAGGAGGCCACGCTCAAGTCCCTCGTACCTGCACAAAATGATAGCTACTCACAACCAACGCGATTAGGGGTTGTCAATCCCTTCATGGTCACTTACGAGAGTGAGATCTGATAGATATAATATTTTTGGTATTTTTGGTATAGAGATGCAAAGTGAAAAGTAAAAGGCAAAGTAAAAAGTAAAGCAAGATTAAAGTGATGGAGATTGATATGATGAGAATAGACCCAGGGGCCATAGGTTTCACTAGTGGCTTCTCTCAAGAGCATAAGTATTCTACGGTGGGTGAACAGATTACTGTTGAGCAATTGACAGAATTGAGCATAGTTATGAGAATATCTAGGCATGATCATGTATATAGGCATCACGTCCGTGACAAGTAGACCGAAACGATTCTGCATCTACTACTATTACTCCACTCATCGACCGCTATCCAGCATGCATCTAGAGTATTAAGTTAAAAATAGAGTAACGCTTTAAGCAAGATGACATGATGTAGAGAGATAAATTCATGCAATATGAAATAAACCCCATCTTGTTATCCTCGATGGCAATGATGCAATACGTGCCTTGCTGCCCCTTCTGTCACTGGGAAAGGACACCGCAAGATCGAACCCAAAGCTAAGCACTTCTCCCATGGCAAGAAAAACCAATCTAGTAGGCCAAACCAAACTGATAATTCGAAGAGACTTGCAAAGATAACTAATCATACATAAAAGAATTCAGAGAAGATTCAAATATTATTCATAGATAGACTTGATCATAAACCCACAATTCATCGGTCTCAACAAACACACCGCAAAAAAGAAGAAGATTACATTGAATAGATCTCCACAAGAGAGGGGGATAACTTTGTATTGAGATCCAAAAAGAGAGAAGAAGCCATCTAGCTAATAACTATGGACCCGAAGGTCTGAGGTAAACTACTCACACTTCATCGGAGAGGCTATGATGATGTAGAAGCCCTCTGTGATGACGGCCCTCTCCTGCGGAGCTCCGAAACAGGCCCCAAGATGGGATCTCGTGGATACAGAAAGTTGCGGCGGTGGAATTAGGTTTTTGGATCCGTCTCTGTTCGTTTGGGGGTACGTAGGTATATATAGGAGGAAGAAGTACGTCGGTGGAGCTTTGGTGGGCCCACGAGGGTGGGGGGCGCGCCTGGGGGTATAGGGCGCGCCCCCTACCTCGTGCCCACCTCGAAGCTTCCTTGGCGTAGGGTCCAAGTCTCTTGGGTCATATTCGGGAAGAAAATCACGTTCCAGAAAGGTTTATTCCGTTTGGACTCCGTTTGATATTCCGTTTCTTTGAAACACTGAAATAGGCAAAAAACAGCAATTCTGGGCTGGGCCTCCGGTTAATAGGTTAGTCCCAAAAATAATATAAAAGTGGAAAATAAAGCCCAATATAGTCCAAAACAGTAGATAATATAGCATGGAGCAATCAAAAATTATAGATACGTTGGAGACGTATCAGGCATCCCCAAGCTTAATTCCTGCTCGTCCTCGAGTAGGTAAATGATAAAAAGAGAATTTTTGATGCGGAGTGCTACTTGGCATAATTTCAATGCAAATCTTCTTAATTGTGGCATGAATATTCAGATTAGGAAGATTCAAGACAAAAGTTCATATTGACATAGAGAATAATAATACTTCAAGCAAACCAACAAAGCAATTATGTTTTCTTAAAGTAACATGGCCAAAGAAAGTTCATCCCTACAAAATCATATAGTTTAGTCATGCTCCATTTTCATCACACAAGAATGCTCTCATCATGCACAACCCCGATGACAAGACAAGCAATTGTTTCATACCTTAATAATTTCAAACCCGTAAACTTTCACGCAATACATGAGCGTGAGCCATGGATATAGCACTATGGGTGGAATAGAATATAATGATGGGGGTTATGTGGAGAAGACAAAAAGGAGAAAGTCTCACATCAACGAGGCTAATCAATGGGCTATGGAGATGCCCATCGATTGATGTTAATGCAAGGAGTAGGGATTGCCATGCAACAGATGCACTAGAGCTATAAATGTATGAAAGCTCAACAAAAGAAACTAAGTGGGTGTGCATCCAACTTGCTTGCTCACGAAGACCTAGGGCACTTGAGGAGGCCCATTGTTGGAATATACAAGCCAAGTTCTATAATGAAAATTCCCACTAGTATATGAAAGTGATAACTCAAGAGACTCTCTATATGAAGAACATGGTGCTACTTTGAAGCACAAGTGTGGAAAAAAGGATAGTAGCATTGCCCCTTTTTTGGGGCCTTCTTTTTTTCTTTGGCCTTTCTCTTTTTTTTGGGACAATGCTCTATTGAATGATGATCATCACACTTCTATTTATTTACAACTCAATGATTACAACTCGATACTAGAACAAAGTATGACTCTATATGGATGCCTCTGGCGGTGTACCAGAATATGCAATGAATCAAGAGTGACAAGTATGAAAAAATTATGAACGGTGGCTTTGCCACAAATACTATGTCAACTGCATGATCATGCTAAGCAATATGACAATGATGAATGTGTCATGATAAACTGGATGGTGGAAAGTTGCATGGCAATATATCTCGGAATGGCTATGGAAATGCCATAATAGGTAGGTATGGTGGCTGTTTTGAGGAAGATATAAGGAGGTTTATGTGTGAAAGAGCGTATCATATCAAGGGGTTTGGATGCACTGACAAAGTTTGCACCAACTCTCGATGTGAGAAAGGGCAATGCACGGTACCGTAGAGGCTAGCAATGATGGAAGGGTGAGAGTGCGTATAATCCATGGACTCAACATTAGTCATAAAGAACTCATATACTTATTGCAAAAATCTACAAGCCATCAAAAACCAAAGTATTACGTGCATGCTCCCAGGGGGATAGATTGGTAGGAAAAGACCATCACTTGTCCCCGATCGCCACTCATAAGGAGGACAATCAAATAACACCCCATGTTTCAAATTTGTTGCATAATGTTTACCATACGTGCATGCTACGGGACTTGCAAACTTTAACTCAAGCACTTCTCAAATTCACAATTACTCTACTAGCATGGCTTTGATATTACTACCTCCGTATCTCAAAACAATTATCAAGCACCCAACTTTTCTTAGTATTCAACACACCCAAAAGAAAGTTTCACAAATCTTGAATACCAAGCATGTTATTATTAAGCAAATTACCATGCTATTGAGACTCTCAAAATAATTTAAGTGAAGCATGAGAGATCAATAGTTTCTTTAAAACAAATCCACCACCGTGTTCTAAAAGATCTAAGTGAAGCACATAGAGCAAAACTACTTAGCTCAAAAAGATATAAGTGAAGCACATAGAGTATTCTATCAAATTCTAATTCATGTATGGCTCTATCAAAAGGTGTGTACAGCAAGGATGATTGTGGCACACTAACAACCAAAGACACAAATAATACAAGATGCTCCAAGCAGAACACATATCATGTTGGTGAATAAAAATATAGCTCCAAGTAAATTACCGATGGAAGTGGACGAAAGAGGGGATGCCTTCCGGGGCATCCCCAAGCTTTGACCTTTTGGTGTCCTTGGATTATCTTGGAGGTGCCATGGGCATACCCAAGCTTAGGCTCTTGCCACTCCTTGTTCCATAATCCATCACAAGAATTCACCCAAAACTTGAAAACTTCACAACACAAAACTCAATAGAAATCTCGTGAGCTCCGTTAGAGAAAGAAAACAAAAGACCACTTCAAGGTACTATAATGAACTCATTATTTATTTATATTGGTGTTAAACCTACTGTATTACAACTTCTATATGGATTATAAACTATTTTACTAACCATAGATTCATCAAAATAAGCAAACAACAAACAAAAAACAGAATCTGTCAAAAACAGAACAGTCTGTAGTAATCTGTAACAAACGCAAGATATGGAACCCCAAAAATTCTAAATTAAATTGATGGACGTGAGGAATTTATCTATTAATCATCTGCAAAAATAATTAACTAAATAGCGCTCTCCAAATAAAAATGACAGCAGTTCTCGTGAGCGCTAAAGTTTCTGTTTTTTACAGCAAGTTCAACAAGACTTTCCCCAAGTCTTCCCAACGGTTCTACTTGGCACAAACACTAATTAAAAAAAAAACACATACAAACAGAAGGTATATGGGTTATTTATTCCCTAACAGAAGAAAAACACAAAAAACTAAAAATAAAATTGGGTTGCCTCCCAACAAGCGCTATCATTTAACTAGCTAGGCATAAAAGCGAGGATAGATCTAGGTATTGCCATCTTTGGTAGGCAATCCATAAGTGGCTCTCATGATAGTTTCATATGGCAATTTTATTTTCTTTCTTGGAAAGTGTTCCATGCCCTTTTTTAATGGAAATTGAAATCTAATATTCCCTTCCTTCATATCAATAATCGCACCAACTGTTCTAAGGAAAGGTCTACCAAGAATAATAGGGCAAGAAGGATTGCAATCTATATCAAGAACAATGAAATTTACGGGCACATAATTCCTATTTGCAACAATAAGAACATCATTAATCCTTCCCATAGGTTTCTTAATAGTAGAATCCGCAAGATGCAAGTTTAGAGAGCAATCATCAAAATCGCAGAAATCTAGCAAATCACACAAAGTTTTGGGGATAGTGGAGACACTAGCACCCAAATCACACAAAGCATAAAACTCATGATCTTTAATTTTAATTTTAATAGTTGGTTCCCACTCATCATAGAGTTTTCTAGGTATAGAAACTTTCAACTCAAGTTTTTCTTCATAAGATTGCATCAAGGCATCAATAATATGTTCGGTGAAGGCTTTCTTTTGACTATAAGCATATGGAGAATTTAGCACGGATTGCAACAAGGAAATACAATCAATTAAAGAGAAACTTTAATAATTAAATTCCTTTAAATCCAATATAGTGGGTTTAGCAACATCTAGATTTTTATTTCTTTCAATCCCACTTTCATCAATTTCATCATAAAGATCTAAATACTCTGAATTTTTAGAATGCCTTCTAGGTAAAGGAAGATCATATTCAGTTTCATCAAGATTAATATTGCAAAACAAAGATTTGATAGGAGACACATCAATAACTTTTAGATCTTCGTCTTGATTTTCATAGGAATTGGAATAACACGCTTTAATAAAGGCATCTTTGGAAGCACGCATCCTAGCGGTTCTTTCCTTGCACTCATCAATGGAAATTCTCATGGCTTTGAGAGACTCATTGATATCATGCTTAGGAGGAATAAATCTAAGCTTTAAAGAATCAACCTCAAGAGAAATTCTATCAACGTTCCTAGCCAAATCATCAACTTTAAGCAATTCCTCTTCAAGCAAAGCATTAAAATTCTTTTGTGAATTCATAAACTCTTTAACACTATTCTCAAATTCAGAGGGCATCTTATTATAATTTCCATAAGAGTTGTTGTAGGAATTCCCATAATTATTAGAAGGATTACTAGGATATGGCCTAGGATTAAAATTCCCTCTATAAGCGTTGTTACCAAAATTATTCCTACCAACAAAATTCACATCCATAGATTCATTGTTATTCTCAATCAAAGTAGACAAAGGCATATCATTAGGATCAGAAGAAACACTCTTAGTAGCAAATAATTTCATAAGTTCATCCATCTTTCCACTCAAAACATTGATGTCTTCTATCGCATGCAATTTTTTATTAGAAGATATTTCAGTGTGCCATTGACAATAATTAACCATAATATTATCTAGGAGTTTAGTAGCATCTCCTAAAGTGATTTCCATAAAAGTGCCTCCTGCGGCCGAATCTAAAAGATTTCTAGAAGCAAAATTCAATCCGGCATAAATTTTTTGTATAATCATCCACAAATTCAAACCATGAGTAGGGCAATTAAGTATCATTAATTTCATTCTCTCCCAAGCTTGTGCAACATGTTCATGATCAAGTTGCTTAAAGTTCATAATATCGTTTCTAAGAGAGATGATCTTAGTGGGAGGGAAATACTTAGAGATAAAAGCATCTTTGCACTTGTTCCAAGAATCAATACTATTTTTAGGCAAAGACGAAAACCAAGCTTTAGCATGATCTCTAAGCGAAAAAGGAAATAGCTTCAATTTAACGACATCATTATCGACATCTTTTTTCTTTTGCATATCACATAAATCAACGAAGCTATTCAGATGAGTAGCAACATCTTCACTAGGAAGGCCGGCGAATTGATCTTTCATAACAACATTCAACAAAGCAGTATTGATTACACAAGATTCAGTATTGGCAAGAGGAGCAATCGGAGTACTAAGGAAATAATTATTATTTGTATTGGTGAAGTCACACAATTTGGTGGTATCTTGAGCCATCGCGACAAACAAGCAATCCAACACATGGGCAAAGGCAAGCGAGAAAAAGGCAAATGGAGAAAGAGAAGGAGAAGGAGATTGAGAAAGAGAGGGCGAATAAAAAGGCAAGGGTGAAGTGGGGGAGAGGAAAACAAGAGGCAAATGGCAACTAATGTAATGCGAGAGATAGGGATTGGGATGGGTACTTGGTATGCTGACTTTCTGCGTAGACTCCCCGGCAATGGCGCCAGAAATTCTTCTTGCTACCTCTTGATCTTGCATTGGATTTCCCCGAAGAGGAAAGGATGATGCAGCAGAGTAGCGTAAGTATTTCCCTCAGTTTTTGAGAACCAAGGTATCAATCCAGTAGGAGGCCACACTCAAGTCCCTCGCACCTGCACAAAACGATAGCTACTCGCAACCAACGCGATTAGGGGTTGTCAATCCCTTCACGGTCACTTACGAGAGTGAGATCTGATAGATATAATATTTTTGGTATTTTTGGTATAGTGATGCAAAGTGAAAAGTAAAAGGCAAAGTAAAAAAGTAAAGCAAGATTAAAGTGATGGAGATTGATATGAGGAGAATAGACCCCGGGGCCATAGGTTTCACTAGTGGCTTCTCTCAAGAGCATAAGTATTCTACGATGGGTGAACAAATTACTGTTGAGCAATTGACAGAATTGAGCATAGTTATGAGAATATCTAGGCATGATCATGTATATAGGCATCACAACCGTGACAAGTAGACCGAAACGATTCTGCATCTACTACTATTACTCCACTCATCGACCGCTATCCAGCATGCATCTAGAGTATTAAGTTAAAAATAGAGTAACGCTTTAAGCAAGATGACATGATGTAGAGAGATAAATTCATGCAATATGAAATAAACCCCATCTTGTTATCCTCGATGGCAACGATGCAATACGTGCCTTGCTGACCCTTCTGTCACTGGGAAAGGACACCGCAAGATCGAACCCAAAGCTAAGCACTTCTCCCATGGCAAGAAAAACCAATCTAGTAGGCCAAACCAAACTGATAATTCGAAGAGACTTGCAAAGATAACTAATCATACATAAAAGAATTCAGAGAAGATTCAAATATTATTCATAGATAGACTTGATCATAAACCCACAATTCATCGGTCTCAGCAAACACACCGCAAAAAAGAAGAAGATTACATCGAATAGATCTCCACAAGAGAGGGGGAGAACTTTGTATTGAGATCCAAAAAGAGAGAAGAAGCCATCTAGCTAATAACTATGGACCCGAAGGTCTGAGGTAAACTATTCACACTTCATAGGAGAGGCTATGATGATGTAGAAGCCCTCCGTGATGACGGCCCTCTCCTGCGGAGCTCCGGAAGAGGCCCCAAGATGGGATCTCATGGATATAGAAAGTTGCGGTGGTGGAATTAGGTTTTTGGCTCTGTCTCTATTCGTTTGTGGGTATGTAGGTATATATAGGAGGAAGAAGTGCGTCGGTGGAGCTTTGGTGGGCCCCCGAGGGCGGGGGCGCGCCTGGGGGTATAGGGCGCGCCCCCTACCTCGTGCCCACCTCGAAGCTTCCTTGGCGTAGGGTCCAAGTCTCCTGGGTCATATTCGGGAAGAAAATCACGTTCCAGAAAGGTTTATTCCGTTTGGACTCCGTTTGATATTCTGTTTCTTCGAAACACTGAAATAGGCAAAAAAAACAGCAATTCTGGGCTGGGCCTCCGGTTAATAGGTTAGTCCCAAAAATAATATAAAAGTGGAAAATAAAGCCCAATATAGTTCAAAACAGTAGATAATATAGTATGGAGCAATCAAAAATTATAGATATGTTGGAGACGTATCAGGGGGCCGACCCCCTAGCTCTAGTCCAATTCGGTTTGGGCTAGGGGGGCGCACGCCACCTCTTGGCATGCCTCCTCTCTTCCACCACTAGGCCCATAAGGCCCAATAACTTCTCGGAGGGGGTTCTGGTAACCCTAGGTACTCCGAAACTTATCCGGAACGACGCGGACCATTCCGGTGTCCGAATGTAACCTTCTAATATACAAATCTTTATGTCTCAACCATTTCGAGACTCCTCATCATGTCCGTGATCTCATCCGGGACTCCGAACAACCTTCGTTACATCAAATCACATAACTCATAATACATATCGTCATCGAACGTTAAGGGTGCGGACCATACGGGTTCGAGGACTATGTAGACATGACCGAGACACATCTCCGGTCAATAACCAATAGCGGAACCTGGATGCTCATATTAGTTCCTACATATTCTATGAAGATCTCATCGTAGTCAACTCCTTAAACTTGTCGAAAACCTTTCGCAACAAGTCGAGCTTTATAGACAGTAATATTACCGTCAGCGTCAGTCTTCTTCTTGAAGATCCATTTATTCTCTATGGCTTGCCGATCATCGGGCAAATCAACCAAAGTCCACACTTTGTTCTCATACATGGATCCCATCTCAGATTTCGTGGCCTCAAGCCATTTCGCGGAATCTGGGCTCATCATTGCTTCCTCATAGTTCCTAGGTTCATTATGGTCAAGTAACATGACCTCCAAAACAGGATTACCGTACCACTCTGGTGCTGATCTTACTCTCGTTGACCTACGAGGTTCGGTAGTAACTTGATCAGAAGTTTCATGATCATCATCATTAGCTTCCTCACTAATTGGTGTAGGAATCACTAGAACTGATTTATGTGATGAACTACTTTCCAATAAGGGAGCAGGTACAATTACCTCATCAAGTTCTACTTCCCCTCACTCACTTCTTTCGAGAGAAACTCCTTATCTAGAAAGGATCCATTCTTAGCAACAAATATCTTGTCTTCGGATCTATGATAGAAGGTGTTCCCAACAGTTTCCTTTGGGTATCCTATGAAGAGACATTTCTCCGATTTGGGTTCGAGCTTATTAGGTTGAAGCCTTTTCACATAAGCATCGCAGCCCCAAACTTTAAGAAATGACAACTTGGGTTTCTTGCCAAACCACATTTCATATGGTGTCGTCTCAAAGGATTTCGATGGTGCCCTATTTAACGTGAATGCAACCGTCTCTAAAGCATGACCCCAAAATGATAGCGGTAAATCAGTAAGAGACATCATAGATCGCACCATATCTAATGAAGTGCGGTTACGACGTTCGGACACACCATTACGCTGTGTTGTTCCAGGTGGCGTGAGTTGCGAAACTATTCCACATTGTTTCAAATGAAGACCAAACTCATAACTCAAATATTCACCTCCACGATCAGATCATAGAAACTTAATTTTCTTGTTACAATGATTTTCCACTTCACTCTGAAATTGTTTGAACTTTTCAAATGTTTCAGACTTATGTTTCATCAAGTAGATATACCCATATCTGCTCAAATCATTTGTGAAGGTCAGAAAATAACGATACCCGCCATGAGTATCAACACCCATCGGACCGCATACATCAATATGTATTATTTCCAATAAGTCTGTTGCATGTTCCATTGTTCTGGAGAACGGAGTCTTAGTCATCTTGCCCATGAGGCATGGTTCGCAATCATCAAGTGATTCCAAAAGCCCATTAGCATGGAGTTTCTTCATGTGCTTTACACCAATATGACCTAAACGGCAGTGCCACAAATAAGTTGCACTATCATTATTAAACTTATATCTTTTGGCTTCAATATTATGAATATGTGTATCACTACTATCGAGATTAAATAAAAATAGACCACTCATCAAGGGTGCATGACCATAAAAGATATTGCTCATATAAATAGAACAACCATTATTCTCTGATTTAAATGAATAACCGTCTCGCACCAAACAAGATCCAGATATAATGTTCATGCTTAACGCTGGCACCAAATAACAATTATTCAGGTCTAATACTAATCCCGAAGGTAGATGTAGAGGTAGCATGCCGGCCGCGATCACATCGACTTTGGAACCATTTCCCACACACATCGTCACCTCGTCCTTAGCCAATCTTCGCTTAATCCGTAGCCCTTGTTTAGAGTTGCAAATATGAGCAACAGAACCAGTATCAGATACCCAAGCGCTACTACGAGCATTAGTAAGGTACACATCAATAACATGTATATCAAATATACCTTTCACTTTTCCATCCTTCTTATCTACCAAATACTTGGGGCAGTTTCGCTTCCAGTGACCAGTCCCTTTGCAGTAGAAGCACTTAGTCTAGGCTTAGGTCCAGACTTGGGCTTCTTCACTTGAGCAACAACTTGATTGCCGTTCTTCTTGAAGTTCCCCTTCTTCCCTTTTCCCCTTTTCTTGAAACTAGTGGTCATGTTAACCATCAACACTTGATGCTCCTTTTTGATTTCTACCTCCGTAGCCTTTAGCATTGCGAAGAGCTCAGGAATTGTCTTATCCATCCCTTGCATATTATAGTTTATCACGAAGCTTTTGTAGCTTGGTGGAAGTGATTGAAGAACTCTGTCAATGACACTATCATTAGGAAGATTAACTCCCAGTTGAGTCAAGTGGTTGTGGTACCCAGACATTCTGAGTATATGTTCACTGACAAAACTATTCTTCTCCATCTTGCAGCTGCAAAACTTATTGGAGACTTCATATCTCTCAATCTGGGCATTTGCTTGAAATATTAACTTCAACTCCTGGAACATCTCATATGCTCCATGATGTTCAAAACGTCATTGAAGTCCCAGTTCTAAGCCGTAAAGCATGGCACACTGAACTATAGAGTAGTCACCAGCTTTTCTCTTGTAATGCCCAAGATGCGGCTATATCTCCCATGTGTCGGGGCACGACTTAGAGGCATAACCGCATTTTGGTTTTGTCACAAGAAGGGTCATATTCACACAATCCCATGTACAAGAACAAGGATAAATAGTTGGCTTACAATCGCCATGTCACACAATGATCAAATAATTCATACATCATTCAGAGTACACACATAGTCCGACTACGGATGGAACCAAAAGAAAAGAATACAACCCCAAATGCTAAATCCCGATCGCCCCAACTGGGCTCCACTACTGATCATCCAGAAAAGACATGTAGTAACGGCCAATGTGTTCGTCGAACTCCCACTTGAGCTCGGTGGCATCACTTGCACTGGTATCATCGGCACCTGCAACTGTTTTTGTTGGGCATATTACTACTGGGCGTAATCCGGCCAGGAGTAGCCAGATTAACTTTATGAAGATTAGAAGCCCATGAGGACGTAAAGATGATGGCACTTTACAAAGGCCCAAGGCGCAGAAGCGAGTCAAGGCCTGTAGATGTAAACCAGCTTAATCATGTAACTTGCTTTGTAAGATAGGAAGTGTGGAGGCCGAACCGGACACGTTTATGATCCGGCTTTGGGACTCTGTAAACCGACGGGCGCCACCCATGTATATAAGGGGACGACCCGGCAGCGGTTCAAGGGACAGACAACAACTCGAGAGCCAGACAAAGCGGATTCGCTCCCTGGCCTTCGAAACCCAAGCAATGCCAATCACAACTAGACGTAGGCTTTTACCTTCGTCGAAGGGGCCGAACTAGTATAAACTCTCCGTGTCCCTTTGTCCGGTTTAACCCCTTTAAGCTAACCCGTTGCGATGGCTCCACGACTAAGTCCTTTCACGAGGACATCTGCCGTGACAAACCCATGACAGTTGGCGCCCACCGTGGGGCTATCACACGATGGTTTTGAGTTCTTGAAGGGCAACTTTGATGGACTCAAGGGATATGCTGTGGGCTGGATGACAAAGAGTCGTCACGGCAAGCTCTACATCGACAACGCAGGATGGGGTCCCGAGGCCGATTCAATCGAATATGGGTATCGGGTCCCCTTTGGTGGGATTCATGTCTTCATCAGCAAAGTTGACGAACCGGCCCCTGAGCCGGACACCTGCACCAACATCATCGAAACGGCTCAGCGTGCAAGTTCTTTGCCGGTTCAGCCCATGACGAGGCGTGTTTTCATAGGTGTCATCCATGGAGAAGAATACGGGGACGAACCGGTGTCCGATGGAGAAACCGTTGTCGGTTCCGATGACAAGTCTTCTGGAGAGACCGAATCGCTTTATCAGTTGTAGGATGGCCGGATTGGTGGAGGATCCGAGGGCAACAGTATTCCAGATTCCCCTGATCTGCCAAACCGGGCCGCTATTTTTATGGCCGGTACACAGTCAACGCCTCATTCATCAACTGCAGCAGCAATACTATCCGGTTCAACAACGGCCATGCTGGCGGGGGTAGGAAGCTCTGCGCCACCTCCGGCTCAGGTCCTGTCTGATTTGATCGATGCTTTGGCGACATTGATGGCCGCAGAGGTGGACGCAGCAACCCGGGATCAGCACAACGCGGAGATTGCAAAGGTAAAGGATCAGATAGCACAGGCTAAAGTGGACCTAGCGGCGGAGAATGCTAGGATGGCTACAGAACGGGCTGAGTTGGAAGCTGTTGGAAATATGCCCTAGAGGCAATAATAAAATGGTTATTATTGTATTTCCTTGTTCATGACAATTGTCTATTGTTCATGCTATAATTGTGTTATCCGGAAATCGTAATACATGTGTGAATACATAGACCACAAGACGTCCCTAGTGAGCCTCTAGTTGACTAGCTCGTTCATCAAAAGATAGTCATGGTTTCCTGACTATGGACATTAGATGTCATTGATAATGGGATCACATCATTAGGAGAATGATGTGATGGACAAGACCCAATCCTAAGCATAGCTCAAAGATCGTGTAGTTCGTTTGCTATAGCTTTTCCGAATGTCAAGTATCATTTCCTTAGACCATGAGATTGTGCAACTCCCGGATACCGTAGGAGTGCTTTGGCTGTGCCAAACGTCACAACATAACTGTGTGACTATAAAGGTGCACTAAGGGTATCTCCGAAAGTGTCTGTTGGGTTGGCATGAATCGAGACTAGGATTTGTCACGCCGTATGATGGAGAGGTATCTCTGGGCCCACTCGGTAATGCATCATCATAATGAGCTCAATGTGACCAAGTGGTTGATCACAGGATCATGCATTACGGTACGAGTAAAGTGACTTGCCGGTAACGAGATTGAACGAGGTATTGGGATACCGACGATCGAGTCTCGGGCAAGTAACGTACCGATTGACAAAGGGAATTGTATACGGGATTGATTGAATCCTCGACATCGTGGTTCATCCGATGAGATCATCGAGGAGCATGTGGGATCCAACATGGGTATCCAGATCCCGCTGTTGGTTATTGACCGGAGAGTCGTCTCGGTCATGTCTTGTGTCTCCCGAACCCGTAGGGTCTACACACTTAAGGTTCAGTGATGCTAGGGTTGTTGAGATATTAGTATGCGGTAACCCGAAAGTTGTTCGGAGTCCCGGATGAGATCCCGGACGTCATGAGGAGTTCCGGAATGGTATCTGACGATCGCTGAGTTTGGCGAAGCCCTGCCGAGATCACCGATGTTTCCACCACCACGCCGTCGTGCTGCTGGATCTCCATCAACCTCTCCTTCCCCCTTGCTGGATCAAGAAGGAGGATACATCTTCCCAACCGTACGTGTGTTGAACGCGGAGGTGCCGTCCGTTCGGCGCTAGGTCATCGTTGATTTGGATCACAACGAGTACAACTCCATCAACCCCGTTCTCTTGAACGCTTCTGCTCGCGATCTACAAGGGTATGTAGATGCACTCCCCTCTATCTCGTTGCTAGATGACTCCATAGATAGATCTTGGTGATGCGTAGAAAATTTTAAAATTCTGCTACGTTCCCCAACAGTGGTATCAGAGCTAGGTCTATGCGTAGTTTCTATGCACGAGTAGAACACAAAGCAGTTGTGGGCGTCGATATTGTCAATTTACTTTCCGTTACTAGTCTTATCTTGATTCGGCGGCATCGTGGGATGAAGCGGCCTGGACTGACCTTACACGTACGCTTACGTGAGACTGGTTCCACCAACTGACATGCACTAGTTGCATAAGGTGGCTAGCGGGTGTCTGTCTCTCCCACTTTAGTCGGATCGGATTCGATGAAAAGGGTTCTTATGAAGGGTAAATAGAAATTGGCATATCACGTTGTGGTTTTGGTGTAGGTAAGAAACATTCTTGCTAGAAACCTATAGCAGCCACGTAAAAACTTGCAACAACAATTAGAGGACGTCTAGCTTGTTTTTGCAGCATGTGCCATGTGATGTGATTTGGCCAAAAGGATGTGATGAATGATATATGTGATGTATGAGATTGATCATGTTCTTGTAATAGGAATCACGACTTGCATGTCGATGAGTATGACAACTGGCAGGAGCCATAGGAGTTGTCTTAATTTATTTATGACCTGCATGTCAACATAAACGTCATGTAATTACTTTACTTTATTGCTAAACCATTAGCCATAGTAGTAGAAGTAATAGATGACGAGACAACTTCATGAAGACACGATGATGGAGATCATGATGATGGAGATCATGGTGTCATGCCGGTGACGACGATGATCATGGCGCCCCGAAGATGGAGATCAAAAGGAGCAAACGATATTGGCCATATCATGTCACTATTTGATTGCATGTGATGTTTATCATGTTTTACGTCTTATTTGCTTAGAACGACGGTAGCTTAAATAAGATGATCGCTCGTAATAATTTCAAGAAAGTGTTCCCCCTAACTGTGCACCGTTGCGAAGGTTCGTTGTTTCAAAGCACCACGTGATGATCGGGTGTGATAGAGTCTAACGTTCGAATACAATGGGTGTAAGCCAGATTTACACACGCAATACACTTAGGTTGACTTGACGAGCCTAGCATGTACAGACATGGCCTCAGAACATGGAAGACCGAAAGGTCGAGCATGAGTCGTATAGAAGATACGATCAACATGAAGATGTTCACCGCTGTTGACTAGTCCGTCTCACGTGATGATCGGACACAGCCTAGTTGACTCGGATCATGTTTCACTTAGATGACTGGAGGGATGTCTATCTGAGTGGGAGTTCATTGAATAATTTGATTAGATGAACTTAATTATCATGAACTTAGTCTAAAATCTTTACAATGTGTCTTGTAGATCAAATGGCCCACGCTAATGTTGCCCTCAACTTCAACGCATTCCTAGAGAAAACCAAGCTGAAAGATGATGGCAGCAACTATACGGACTGGGTCCGGAACCTGAGGATCATCCTCATAGCTGCCAAGAAAGATTATGTCCTAGAAGCACCGCTAGGTGACGCACCCATCCCAGAGAGCCAAGACGTTATGAACGCTTGGCAGTCACGTGCTGATGATTACTCCCTCGTTCAGTGCGGCATGCTTTACAGCTTAGAACCGGGGCTCCAAAAGCGTTTTGAGCAACACGGAGCATATGAGATGTTCGAAGAGCTGAAAATTGTTTTCCAAGCTCATGCCCGGGTTGAGAGATATGAAGTCTCCAACAAGTTCTTCAGTTGTAAGATGGAGGAAAATAGTTCTGTCAGTGAGCACGTACTCAAAATGTTTGGGTTGCACAACCGCTTGACTCAGCTGGGAGTTAATCTCCCGGATGACGCGGTTATTGACAGAATCCTTCAGTCGCTTCCACCGAGCTACAAGAGCTTTGTGATGAACTTCAATATGCAGGGGATGGAAAAGACCATTCCTGAGGTATATTCAATGCTGAAATCAGCGGAGGTGGAGATCAAAAAGGAACATCAAGTGTTGATGGTGAATAAAACCACTAAGTTTAAGAAAGGCAAGGGTAAGAAGAACTTCAAGAAGGACGGCAAAGGGGTTGTCGCGCCCGGTAAGCAAGCTGCCGGGAAGAAGCTAAAGAATGGACCCAAGCCCGAGACTGAGTGTTTTTATTGCAAGGGAAGTGGTCACTGGAAGCGGAACTGCCCCAAATACTTAGCGGATAAGAAGGCCGACAACACTAAAGGTATATGTGATATACATGTAATTGATGTGTACCTTACCAGTACTCGTAGTAGCTCCTGGGTATTTGATACCGGTGCGGTTGCTCACATTTGTAACTCAAAGCAGGAGCTGCGGAATAAGCGGAGACTGGCGAAGGACGAGGTGACAATGCGCGTCGGGAATGGTTCCAAGGTCGATGTGATCGCCGTCGGCACGCTACCTCTACATTTACCTACGGGATTAGTTTTAAACCTCAATAATTGTTATTTAGTGCCAGCTTTGAGCATGAACATTGTATCAGGATCTCGTTTAATTCGAGATGGCTACTCATTTAAATCCAAGAATAATGGTTGTTCTATTTATATGAGAGATATGTTTTATGGTCATGCTCTGCTGGTAAATGGTTTATTCTTAATGAATCTCGAGCGTAATGTTACACATATTCATAGTGTGAATACCAAAAGATGTAAGGTTGATAATGATAGTCCCACATACTTGTGGCACTGCCGCTTTGGTCACATAGGTGTCAAACGCATGAAGAAGCTCCATGCAGATGGACTTTTGGAGTCTCTTGATTATGAATCATTTGACACGTGCGAACCATGCCTCATGGGTAAAATGACCAAGACTCCGTTCTCAGGAACAATGGAGCGAGCAACCAACTTATTGGAAATCATACATACTGATGTGTGCGGTCCAATGAGTGTTGAGGCTCGCGGTGGCTATCATTATGTTCTCACCCTCACTGATGACTTGAGTAGATATGGGTATGTCTACTTAATGAAACACAAGTCTGAGAGCTTTGAAAAGTTCAAGGAATTTCAGAGTGAGGTTGAGAATCAACGTGACAGAAAAATCAAGTTCTTGCGATCAGATCGTGGGGGAGAATACTTGAGTCACGAATTTGGCACGCACTTAAGGAAATGTGGAATAGTTTCACAACTCACGCCGCCTGGAACACCTCAGCGTAATGGTGTGTTCGAACATCATAATCGCACTCTATTGGATATGGTACGATCTATGATGTCTCTTACCGATCTACCGCTGTCATTTTGGGGCTATGCTTTAGAGACTGCCGCATTCACTTTAAATAGGGCTCCATCGAAATCCGTTGAGACGACACCGTATGAATTATGGTTTGGGAAGAAACCTAAGCTGCCATTTCTAAAAGTTTGGGGATGCGATGCTTATGTCAAGAAACTTCAACCTGAGAAGCTCGAACCCAAATCGGAAAAATGCGTCTTCATAGGATACCCTAAAGAAACTATTGGGTATACCTTATACCTCAGACCCAAAGGCAAGATCTTTGTTGCCAAGAATGGATCCTTTCTAGAGAAGAGTTTCTCTCAAAAGAAGTAAGTGGGAGGAAAGTAGAACTTGATGAAGTATTACCTCTTGAACCGGAAAGTGGCACAACTCAGGAAAATGTTCCTGAGGTGCCTGCACCGACTAGAGAGGAAGTTAATGATGATGATCATGAAACTTCAGATCAAGTTGCTACTGAACTTCGTAGGTCCACCAGGACACGTTCCGCACCAGAGTGGTACGGCAACCCTGTCTTGGAAATCATGTTGTTAGACAATGGTGAACCTTCGAGCTATGAGGAAGCGATGGCGGGCCCAGATTCCGACAAATGGCTGGAAGCCATGAAATCCGTGATAGGATCCATGCATGAAAAGGAAGTATGGACTTTGACTGACTTGCCCAATGATCGGCGAGCCATATAAAATAAATGGATCTTTAAGAAGAAGACAGACGCGGATGGTCATGTAACCATCTATAAAGCTCGGCTTGTCGCTAAGGGTTATCGACAAGTTCAAGGGGTTGACTACAATGAGACTTTCTCACCCGTAGCGAAGCTGAAGTCCGTCCGAATCATGTTAGCAATTGCCGCAGTCTATGATTATGAGATCAAATGGACGTCAAAACGGCATTCCTTAATGGTTTCCTTAAGGAAGAATTGTATATGATGCAGCCGGAAGGTTTTGTCGATCCTAAGAATGCTGACAAGGTGTGCAAGCTCCAACGCTCAATCTATGGGCTGGTGCAAGCATCTCGGAGTTGGAACATTCGTTTTGATGAGATGATCAAAGCATTTGGGTTTACGCAGACTTATGGAGAAGCCTGCATTTACAATAAAGTGAGTGGGAGCTCTATAGCATTTCTCATATTGTATGTGGATGACATACTGTTGATGGGAAATGATATTGAATTCTTGGAAAGCATAAAGGCCTACTTGAACAAGTGTTTTTCAATGAAGGATCTTAGAGAAGCTGCTTACATATTAGGCATCAAGATCTATAGAGATAGATCGAGACGCCTCATTGGTCTTTCTCAGAGTACGTACCTTGACAAGATATTGAAGAAGTTCAATATGGATCAGTCAAAGAAGGGGTTCTTGCCTGTGTTGCAAGGTACGATATTGAGCACAGCTCAATGCCCGACCACGGTAGAAGATAGATAAAAGATGAGTGTCGTCCCCTATGCCTCGGCCATAGGGTCTATCATGTATGCTATGCTGTGTACCAGACCTGATGTAAACCTTGCCGTAAGTTTGGTAGGAAGGTACCAAAGTAATCCTGGCATGGAACACCGGACAGCGGTGAAGAATATCCTGAAGTACCTTAAGAGGACTAAGGATATGTTTCTCGTTTATGGATGTGACGAAGAGCTCGTCGTAAAGGGTTACGTCGATGCTAGCTTCGATACAGATCTGGATGACTCTAAGTCACAAACCGGATACGTGTATATTTTGAATGGTGGGGCAGTAAGCTGGTGCAGTTGCAAGCAAAGTGTTGTGGTGGGATCTACATGTGAAGTGGAGTACATGGCAGCCTCGGAGGCAGCACAGGAAGCAATCTGGGTGAAGGAGTTCATTACCGACCTAGGAGTCATACCCAATGCGTCGGGCCCGATGACTCTCTTCTGTGACAACACTGGAGCTATTGCCCTTGCCAAGGAGCCCAGGTTTCACAGGAAGACCAGGCATATCAAGCGTCACTTCAATTCCATTCGTGGAAGTGTTCAAAATGGAGACATAGATATTTGTAAAGTACATACGGACCTGAATGTAGCAGATCCGTTGACTAAACCTCTCCCTAGAACAAAACATGATCAACACCAGAACTCTATGGGTGTTCGATTCATCATAATGTAACTAGATTATTGACTCTAGTGCAAGTGGGAGACTGTTGGAAATATGCCCTAGAGGAAATAATAAAATGGTTATTATTATATTTCCTTGTTCATGATAATTGTATATTGTTCATGCTATAATTGTGTTATCCGGAAATCGTAATACATGTGTGAATACATAGACCACAACACGTTCCTAGTGAGCCTCTAGTTGACTAGCTCATTGATCAAAAGATAGTCATGGTTTCCTGACTATGGACATTAGATGTCATTGATAACGGGATCACATCATTAGGAGAATGATGTGATGGACAAGACCCAATCCTAAGCATAGCTCAAAGATCGTGTAGTTCGTTTGCTATAGCTTTTCCGAATGTCAAGTATCATTTCCTTAGACCATGAGATTGTGCAACTCCCGGATACCGTAGGAGTGCTTTGGGTGTTCCAAACGTCACAACGTAACTGGGTGACTATAAAGGTGCACTACGGGTATCTCCGAAAGTGTCTGTTGGGTTGGCATGAATCGAGACTAGGATTTGTCACTCCGTATGACGGAGAGGTATCTCTGGGCCCACTCGGTAATGCATCATCATAATGAGCTCAATGTGACCAAGTGGTTGATCACGGGATCATGCATTACGGTACGAGTAATGTGACTTGCCGGTAGCGAGATTGAACGAGGTATTGGGATACCGACGATCGAGTCTCGGGCAAGTAACGTACCGATTGACAAAGGGAACTGTATACGGGATTGATTGAATCCTCGACATCGTGGTTCATCCAATGAGATCATCGAGGAGCATGTGGGAGCCAACATGGGTATCCAGATCCCACTGTTGGTTATTGACCGGAGAGTCATCTCGGTCATGTATGCGTGTCTCCCGAACCCGTAGGGTCTACACACTTAAGGTTCGGTGACGCTAGGGTTGTTGAGATATTAGTATGCTGTAACCCAAAAGTTGTTCGGAGTCCCGGATGAGATCCCGGATGTCACGAGGAGTTCCGTAATGGTCCGAAGGTGAAGAATTATATATAGGAAGTCCAGTTTCAGCCATCGGGAAAGTTTCGGGGTCACCGGTATTGTACCGGGACCACCGGAAGGGTCCCGGGGGTCCACCGGGTGGGGCCACCTATCCCGTAGGGCCCCATGGGCTGAAGTGGGGAAGGGAACCAGCCCCTGGTGGGCTGGTGCGCCCCCCTTGGGCCTCCCCCTGTGCCTAGGGATGGAAACCCTAGGGATGGGGGCGCCCCACTTGGCTTGGGGGGGCAAGCCACCCCCCTTGGAGATTGGATCTCCTAGGGCCGGCGCCCCCCTAGGGGTCCTATATATAGTAGGGGGAGGGAGGGCAGCCGGACCCTAGCCCCTGGCGCCTCCCTCTCCCTCCCGTGACACCTCTCCCTCTCGCTGAGTTTGGCGAAGCCCTCCCGAGATCACCGCTGTTTCCACCACCACGCCGTCGTGCTGCTGGATCTCCATCAACCTCTCCTTCCCCCTTGCTGGATCAAGAAGGAGGAGACGTCTTCCCAACTGTACGTGTGTTGAACGCGGAGGTGCCGTCCGTTCGGCGCTAGGTCATCGGTGATTTGGATCACGACGAGTACGACTCCATCAACCCCGTTCTCTTGAACGCTTCCGCTCGCGATCTACAAGGGTATGTAGATGCACTCCCCTCTCTCTCGTTGCTAGGTGACTCCATAGATAGATCTTGGTGATGCATAGAAAATTTTAAAATTCTGCTACGTTCCCCAACAGAAGCTTAGGCCTACCGGATTAGGCTGGATCAGAATGCTTTCGAAGAAGTCATGAGAAGAAGGTACCAATCGCATCTCCCGTCGGGTTATGAGCCACGAAATCTCTTCAATACGCCGGGAGCGGGAACCAGTAACCAGCCGATACTGAACCGGATGGAGGCACCAGGAACAGGAGCACCGGTCCAACCACGCATGATGGACACGCCTCGTCAGAACAATGTTGTGCCACAGTATGTACCAACACCTCCTGGGCATTATTCCAACCCGTTGGACAACATTGTGGCCACCCCTTGTCGTCTAGCAGCCCTCCCAACCGACGGCGAATCACCAGTGGCGATTGGGGCACGTCGGGCAGATATCTCCTTCAAACGGCGTTAAATCAGCAGCAGGCATATTAACACAGTCGTGAGAGGATTCATTCCACTCCCCGTCCAAGCCAGAGCTATAGCAGGCATGTTGAGGATGAATTGGCCGTGTCGAGCAGTGCACGTCGCCGTAATTCGCCACGAGGACACAACCCGGCAGGGGGAGGAGCTAATGCACCGGATGTAGTGGATCATGGTCGCGCACGTCGGGAGGCTGAGTTGGCAGCTCAATACGGAGCTCGTCAACCTACTCCGGTTCAACCCACCGCTTCAGTCGAACCAAGGATGGTATTCAGCTCCTTAGGGGTGCCATGCCTCACCCCCGCTTTGCGTAATGTGAGACTACCCAAGGATTTCAAAGGACCTCATAAGGTGCCCAATTACACCGCCGATTTGCAACTAGAGGCGTGGGTTGAAAGTTACGAGATGGCAATGGAGATGTTAGATGTGGATGAGGCAGTGTGTGCTAAATACTTCACCATGATGTTGGAAGGAACAACTTGTACTTGGTTGAAGAGCTTACCAACTAACTGAAGGAAATATGCCCTAGAGGAAATAATAAAGTTATTATTTATTTCCTTATATCATGATAAATGTTTATTATTCATGCTAGAATTGTATTAACTGGAAACATAATACATGTGTGAATACATAGACAAACTTAGTGTCACTAGTATGCCTAAACTTGACTAGCTCGTTAATCAAAGATGGTTATGTTTCCTAACCATAAACAAAGAGTTGTTATTTGATTAACGAGGTCACATCATTAGTTGAATGATCTGATTGACATGACCCATTCCATTAGCTTAGCACCCGATCGTTTAGTATGTTGCTATCGCTTTCTTCATGACTTATACATGTTCCTATGACTATGAGATTATGCAACTCCCGTTTATCGGAGGAACACTTTGTGTGCTACCAAACGTCACAACGTAACTGGGTGATTATAAAGGAGTTCTACAGGTGTCTCCAAAGGTAGATGTTGGGTTGGCGTATTTCGAGAATAGGATTTGTCACTCCGATTGTCGGAGAGGTATCTCTGGGCCCTCTCGGTAATGCACATCACATAAGCCTTGCAAGCATTGCAACTAATAAGCTACTTGCGAGATGATGTATTACGGAATGAGTAAAGAGACTTGCCAGTAACGAGATTGAACTAGGTATTGGATACCGACGATCGAATCTCGGGCAAGTAACATACCGATGACAAAGGGAACAACGTATGTTGTTATGCGGTCTGACCGATAAAGATCTTCGTAGAATATGTAGGAGCCAATATGGGCATCCAGGTCCCGCTATTGGTTATTGACCGGAGATTTGTCTCAGTCATGTCTACATTGTTCTCGAACCGTAGGGTCCGCACGCTTAACGTTACGATGACAGTTATTATGAGTTTATACATTTTGATGTACCGAAGTTAGTTCGGAGTCCCGGATGTGATCACGGACATGACAAGGAGTCTCGAAATGGTCGAGACATAAAGGTTGATATATTGGAAGCCTATGTTTGGATATCAGAAGTGTTCCGGGTGAAATCGGGATTTTACCGGAGTACCGGGAGGTTACCGGAACCCCCCGGGAGCTATATGGGCCTTAGTGGGCTTTAGGGGAAAGGAGAAAGGGGCAGCCCAAGGTGGGCTGCGTGCCTTCCCCCTCCCCTAGTCCTATTAGGACTAGGAGAGGTGGCCGACCCCCCCCTCTCTCTTCCCCCCCAAGGAGTCCTACTCCAACTAGGATTGGGGGGGGGGAGTCCTACTCCTGGTCGGAGTAGGACTCCTCCTGCGCCCTCCTTCTGGTCGGCCGCCCCCTCCCCCTTGGCTCCTTTATATACGGGGGCAGGGGGCACCTCTAGACACACAAGTTGATCCTTGAGATCGTTCCTTAGCCGTGTGCGGTGCCCCCTGCCACCATATTCCACCTCGATCATATCGTTGTAGTGCTTAGGCGAAGCCCTGCGTCGGTAGTACATCATCATCGTCACCACACCGTTGTGCTGACGGAACTCATCCCCAAAGCTTTGCTGGATCGGAGCCCGGGGATCGTCATCGAGCTGTACATGTGCTAAGAACTCGGAGGTGCCGGAGTAACGGTGCTTGGATCGGTCGGATCGGGAAGAAGACGTACGACTACTTCCTCTACGTTGTGTCAACGCTTCCGTTGCGATCTACAAGGGTACGTAGATCATACTCTCCCCTCTCGTTGCTATGCATCACCCTGATCTTGCGTGTGCGTAGGAAATTTTTTGAAATTACTGCGTTCCCCAACAGTGGCATCCGAGCCTAGGTTTTATGGTTTGATGTTATATGCACGAGTAGAACACAAGTGAGTTGTGGGCGATATAAGTCATACTGCCTACCAACATGTCATACTTTGGTTCGGCGGCTTTGTTGGACGAGACGACCCGGACCGACATTACGCGTACGCTTACGCGAGACCGGTTCTCCCGACGTGCTTTGCACATAGGTGGCCTGCGGGCGACAGTCTCTCCAACTTTAGTTGAACCGAGTGTGGCTACGCCCGGTCCTTGCGAAGGTTAAAACAGAGTCAAATTGACAAACTATCGTTGTGGTTTTGATGCGTAGGTGAGACTGGTTCTTGCTTAAAGCCCGTAGCAGCCACGTAAAACTTGCAACTACAAAGTAGAGGACGTCTAACTTGTTTTTGCAGGGCATGTTGTGATGTGATATGGTCAAGACATGATGCTGAATTTTATTGTATGAGATGATCATGTTTTGTAATCGAGTTATCGGCAACTGGCAGGAGCCATATGGTTGTCGCTTTATTGTATGCAATGCAATCGCGATGTAATGCTTTACTTTATCACTAAGCGGTAGCGATAGTCGTGGAAGCATAAGATTGACGAGACGACAACGATGCTACGATGGAGATCAAGGTGTCGCGCCGGTGACGATGGTGATCATGACGGTGCTTCGGAGATGGAGATCACAGGCACAAGATGATGATGGCCATATCATATCACTTATATTGATTGCATGTGATGTTTATCTTTTATGCATCTTATCTTGCTTTGATTGACGGTAGCATTATAGGATGATCTCTCACTAAATTATCAAGAAGTGTTCTCCCTGAGTATGCACCATTGCGAAAGTTCTTCGTGCTGAGACACCACGTGATGATTGGGTGTGATAGGCTCTACGTTCAAATACAACGGGTGCAAAACAGTTGCACACGCGGAATACTCAGGTTATACTTGACGAGCCAAGCATATACAGATATGGCCTCGGAACACGGAGACCGAAAGGTCGAGCGTGAATCATATAGTAGATATGATCAACATAGTGATGTTCACCAATGAAACTACTCCATCTCACGTGATGATCGGACATGGTTTAGTTGATTTGGATCACGTGATCACTTAGAGGATTAGAGGGATGTCTATCTAAGTGGGAGTTCTTAAATAATATGATTAATTGAACTTAAATTTATCATGAACTTAGTCCTGGTAGTATTTTGCAAATTATGTTGTAGATCAATAGCTCGCGTTGTTGCTTCCCTGTGTTTATTTTGATATGTTCCTAGAGAAAATTGTGTTGAAAGATGTTAGTAGCAATGATGCGGATTGGATCCGTGATCTGAGGTTTATCCTCATTGCTGCACAGAAGAATTATGTCCTTGATGCACCGCTAGGTGACAGACCTATTGCAGGAGCAAATGCAGACGTTATGAACGTTTGGCTAGCTCAATATGATGACTACTTGATAGTTTAGTGCACCATGCTTAATGGCTTAGAATCGGGACTTCAAAGACGTTTTGAACGTCATGGACCATATGAGATGTTCCAGGAGTTGAAGTTAATATTTCAAGCAAATACCCGAGTTGAGAGATATGAAGTCTCCAACAAGTTCTATAGCTAAAAGATGGAGGAGAATCGCTCAACCAGTGAGCATGTGCTCAGATTGTTTGGGTACTACAATCGCTTGAATCAAGTGGGAGTTAATCTTCCAGATAAGATAGTGATTGACAGAATTCTCTAGTCACCATCACCAAGTTAGTAGAACTTAGTGATGAACTATAATATGCAAGGGATGACAAAAATAATTCCCAAGCTCTTCGTGATGCTGAAATCGACGAAGGTAGAAATCAAGAAAATATCAAGTGTTGATGGTTGACAAGATCACTAGTTTCAAGAAAAGGGCAAAGGGAAGAAGCGGAACTTTAAAAGAACGGCAAGCTAGTTGCTACTCATGTGAAGAAGCCCAAATCTGATCCTAAGCCTGGGACTAAGTGCTTCTACTGCAAAGGGACTAGTCACTAGAAGCGGAACTACCCCAAGTGATTGGCGGATAAGAAGGATGGCAAAGTGAACATAAGTATATTTGATATACATCTTATTGATGTGTACTTTACTAGTGTTTATAGCAACCCCTCAGTATTTGATACTAGTTCAGTTGCTAAGATTAGTAACTCGAAACGGGAGTTGCAGAATAAACAGAGACTAGTTAAGGGTGAAGTGACGATGTGTGTTGGAAGTGGTTCCAAGATTGATATGATCATCATCGCACACTCCCTATAATTTCGGGGTTAGTGTTGAACCTAAATAAGTGTTATTTGGTGTTTGCGTTCAACATGAATATGATTTGATCATGCTTATTGTAATACGGTTATTCATTTAAGTAAGAGAATAAATTGTTGTTCTGTTTACATGAATAAAACCTTATATGGTTACACACCCAATGAAAATAGTTCGTTGGATCTCGATCGTAGTGATACACATAATCATAATATTGAAACCAAAAGATGCAAAGTTAATAATGATAGTGCAACTTATTTGTGGCACTTCCGTTTAGGTCATATTGGTGTAAAGCGCATGAAGAAACTCCATGTTGATGGGATTTTGGAATCACTTGATTATGAATCAGTTGATGCTTGCGAACCATGCCTCATGGGCAAGATGACTAAGACTCCGTTCTTTGGAACAATGGAGCGAGCAACAGATTTGTTGGAAATCATACATACTGATGTATATGGTCCAATGAATATTGAGGCTCGCGACAGGTATCATTATTTTGTGATCTTCACAGATGATTTGAGCAGATATGAGTATATCTACTTGATGAAACATAAGTCTGAAACATTTGAAAAGTTCAAAGAATTTCAGAGTGAAGTGAAAAATCATCGTAACAAGAAAATAAAGTTTCTACGATCTGATCGTAGAGAAGAGTATTTGAGTTACGAGTTTGGCCTTCAGTTAAAAACAATGTGAAATAGTTTCACTACTCACGCCACCTGGAACACCACAATGTAATGGTGTGTCCGAACGTCATAACCGTACTTTATTAGATATGGTGCGATCTATGATGTCTCTTACCGATCTACCACTATCGTTTTGGGGTTATGCATTAGAGACAGCTGCATTCACGTTAAATTGGGCACCATCTAAATCCGTTGAGACGACACCGTATGAACTATGGTTTGGCAAGAAACCTAAGCTATCGTTTCTTAAAGTGTGAGGTTGCAATGCTTATGTGAAAAGGTTTCAACCTGATAAGCTCAAACCCAAATCGGAGAAATGTGTCTTCATAGGATATCCAAAGGAAACTATTGGATACACCTTCTATCACAGATCCGAAGGCAAGATTTTTGTTGCTAAATTCGGAAACTTTCTAGAGAAGGAGTTTCTCTCGAAAGAAGTGAGTGGGAGGAAAGTAGAAAACTTGATAAGGTAATTGTACCTTCTCCCTTATTGGAAAGTAGTTCATCACAGAAATCTGTTCTTGTGACTACTACACCAATTAGTGAGGAAGCTAATGATGATGATCATGTAACTTCAGATCAAGTTACTACCGAATCTCGTAGGTAAACCAGAGTGAGATCCGCACCAGAGTGGTACGGTAATCCTGTTCTGGAAGTCATGTTACTAGACCATGACGAACTTGCGAACTATGATGAAGCGATGATGAACCCAGATTCCACGAAATGGCTTGAGGCCATAAAATCTGAGATGGGATCCATGTATGAGAACAAAGTATGGACTTTGATTGACTTGCCCGATGATCGGCAAGTAAATGGATCTTCAAGAGGAAGACGGACGCTGATAGTAGTGTTATTATCTACAAAGCTAGAATTGTCGCAAAAGGTTTTCGACAAGTTCAAGGTGTTGACTACGATGAGAGATTCTCACTCGTATCTATGCTTAAGTCTGTCTGAATCATGTTAACAGTTGCCGCATTTTATGAAATCTGGCAAATGGATAAACAAAACTGCATTCCTTAATGGATTTATTAAAGAAGAGTTGTATACGATGCAACTAGAAGGTTTTGTCAATCCGAAAGGTGCTAACAAAATGTGCAAGCTCCAGCGATCCATCTGTGGACTGGTGCAAGCATCTCGGAGTTGGAATATACGCTTTGATGAGTTGATCAAAGCATATAGTTTTATACAGACTTGCGGTGAAGCCTGTATTTACAAGAAAGTGAGTGGGAGCACTACAACATTTCTGATAAGTATATGTGAATGACATATTGTTGATCAGAAATAATGTAGAATTATTCTGTAAAGCATAAAGGAGTGTTTGAAAGGAGTTTTTCAAAGAAAGACTTCGGTGAAGCTGCTTACATATTGAGCTTCAAGATCTATAGAGATAGATCAAGACGCTTGATAAGTTTTTTCAATGAGTACATACCTTGACAAGATTTTAAAGTAGTTCAAAATGGAGCAGTCAAAGAAAGAGTTCTTGCCTGTATTACAAGGTGTGAAGTTGAGTAAGACTCAAAGCCCGACCACGGCAGAAGATAGAAAGAGAATGAAAGTCATTCCCTATGCCTTGGCCATAGGTTCTATAAAGTATGTCATGCTGTGTACCAGATCTATTGTATACCCTGCACTGATTTGGCAAGGGAGTACAATAGTGATCTAGGAGTAGATCACTGGACAGCGGTCAGAATTATCCTTAGTGAAATAAGGATATGTTTCTCGATTATGGACGTGACAAAAAGGTTCATCGTAAAGGGTTACGTCGATGCAAGTTTTTGATATTGATCCAGATGATTCTAAGTCTCAATCTGGATACATATTGAAAGTGGGAGCAATTAGCTAGATTAGCTCCGTGCAGAGCATTATAGACATAGAATTTTGCAAAATACATACGGATCTGAATTTGGCAGGCCCGTTAACTAAATTTCTCTCACAAGCAAAACATGATCACTCTTTGGGTGTTAATCACATAGCGATGTGAACTAGATTATTTAATCTAGTAAACCCTTTGGGTGTTAGTCACATGGAGATGTGAACCAATCACATAAAGATGTGAACTATTGGTGTTAATCACATAGCGATGTGAACTAGATTATTGACTCTAGTGCAAGTGGGAGACTGAAGGAAATATGCCTTAGAGGAAATAATAAAGTTATTATTTATTTCCTTATATCATGATAAATGTTTATTATTCATGCTAGAATTGTATTAACCGGAAACATAATACATGTGTGAAAACATAGACAAACTTAGTGTCACTAGTATGCCTCTACTTGACTAGCTCGTTAATCCAAGATGGTTATGTTTCCTAACCATAAACAAAGAGTTGTTATTTGATTAACGAGGTCACATCATTAGTTGAATGATCTGATTGACATGACCCATTCCATTAGCTTAGCACCCGATCGTTTAGTATGTTGCTATTGCTTTCTTCATGACTTATACATGTTCCTATGACTATGAGATTATGCAACTCCCGTTTACCGGAGGAACACTTTGTGTGCTACCAAACGTCACAACATAACCGGGTGATTATAAAGGAGCTCTACAGGTGTCTCCAAAGGTAGATGTTGGGTTGGCGTATTTCGAGAATAGGATTTGTCACTCCGATTGTCGGAGAGGTATCTCTGGGCCCTCTCGGTAATGCACATCATATAAGCCTTGCAAGCATTGCAACTAATAAGCTAGTTGCGAGATGATGTATTACGGAACGAGTAAAGAGACTTGCCGGTAACGAGATTGAACTAGGTATTGGATACCGACGATCGAATCTCGGGCAAGTAACATACCGATGACAAAGGGAACAACGTATGTTGTTATGCGGTCTGACCGATAAAGATCTTCATAGAATATGTAGGAGCCAATATGGGCATCCAGGTCCCGCTATTGGTTATTGACCAGAGATTTGTCTCAGTCATGTCTACATTGTTCTCGAACCGTAGGGTCCGCACGCTTAACGTTACGATGACAGTTATTATGAGTTTATACATTTTGATGTACCGAAGTTAGTTCGGAGTCCCGGATGTGATCATGGACATGACGAGGAGTCTCGAAATGGTCGAGACATAAAGATTGATATATTGGAAGCCTATGTTTGGATATCGGAAGTGTTCCGGGTGAAATCGGGATTTTACCGGATACCGGTAGGTTACCGGAACCCCCCGGGAGCTATATGGGCCTTAGTGGGCTTTAGTGGAAAGGAGAAAGGGGCAGCCCAAGGTGGGCCGCGCGCCTTCCCCCTCCCCTAGTCCTATTAGGACTAGGAGAGGTGGCCGGTCCCCCCCTCTCTCTTTCCCCACAAGGAGTCCTACTCCAACTAGGATTGGGGGGGGGGAGTCCTACTCCCGGTAGGAGTAGGACTCCTCCTGCGCCCTCCTCCTGGCCGGCCGCCCCCTCCCCGTTGGCTCCTTTATATACGGGGGCAGGGGGCACCTCTAGACACACAAGTTGATCCTTGAGATCATTCCTTAGCCGTGTGCGGTGCCCCCTGCCACCATATTCCACCTCGATCATATCGTTGTAGTGCTTAGGCGAAGCCCTGCGTCTGTAGTACATCATCATTGTCACCACGCCATTGTGTTGACGGAACTCATCCCCAAAGGTTTGCTGGATCGGAGCCCGGGGATCGTCATCGAGCTGTACGTGTGCTAAGAACTCGGAGGTGCCAGAGTAACGGTGCTTGGATCGGTCGGATCGGGAAGAAGACGTACGACTACTTCCTCTATGTTGTGTCAACGCTTCCGTTGCGATCTACAAGGGTACGTAGATCATACTCTCCCCTCTCGTTGCTATGCATCACCATGATCTTGCGTGTGCGTAGGAAATTTTTTGAAATTACTGCGTTCCCCAACACTAACTCCGTCGGATCATGGGCCAAGTTGAAGCACCGGTTTATCCAGAACTTCAAACATACTTGTAAACAGCCCATGTCAATCATGGATCTGGCTGCTTGTGTCCAAGAGGAGGGGGAGTCCACGACCCATTGGGTCAAGCGGGTCTCAGGGATTTTACATTCATCGGATCGTATCAATGCAGATACCTCAGTACTAACGTTGGAGGGCAATTGCCGTTTTCTGCCGCTGAAACAGAAGTTAGGAAGGCTCAAACGTCACTGCAATGATATGTCAACACTCATGGCCGCTTTGGTTAAGTACGCCAATTCAGATAATACCAAGGACCCAGACTCAGAGGAGGACAAATCGGGGAAGGGGAAGAAGAACATCAACGCCAAGGGTCAGCGGCATAATTCGGCAGGCCACGGGAACAGTGGTAAGCGCAAGGTCGACAGTAGCTTGGACTTTGTCGCTAATACCAATGCTCAGGAGAATGGCCAGCGCCGCAAGGGCAAGCAGCCCCAGAGGGGCGGAGGTTCAGGCCCCAATTTGGAGCGCCTGTTAAATCAGCCCTGTCCAAAGAATGGATCAAAGGAGAAGCCAACATCGCATCTTTGGAAGGACTGTTACATCATGCGGGATTTTAAGAACTCCAATATGTTCCAGTATGATAATGGCCCGCCCGGTGGTTCAGGAGGTGGTTTCAACGGGCCGGGTTGCGGAGGTGGCAGTTCCGGTTCAGGATTTCAAGGCAATCAAACCGGACACATCAATCAAGGGCACCAAGGCAACTAGGGAGGCTACAACCATCAGGGGAACCAGCAGCAGCAGCAGTACTCAGGTTATCAGAGCCATCCTAAGCATTTAAATAGTGGGCAATATCATGTCTTCACTACTAGCTTGTGTAAGCGTGATCAGAAGCTTCACAAGAGGGCAGTAAACTCTGTTGAACCGGCAGTGCCTCAGTATCTACGCTGGTCTGAGCAACCCATTTTGTGGAGTAGAGAGGATCACCCACCCCGGGTTGACAATCCGGGTCACTTGGCCCTAGTAGTGGCCCCTCAAGTTGGGGGATATAAGTTCACTAAAGTGCTCATGGATGGGGGAAATAGTATCAAAATTCTATATTATGATACATTCCGTCGAATGGGGTTGACAGATAAGAATCTTAAACCGTCAAATACCATTTTTCATGGTGTGGTGCGTGGTAAGTCCGCATATCCAGTGGGCAAGATAGCCTTAGAGGTGGCTTTTGGAGACGATTATGATTCAAGGTCAGAAACATTGACTTTTGAGGCGGTGAAAATCAAAAGTCCGTATCACGCCCTATTTGGGCGGCCAGCTTATGCTAAGTTCATGGCGAGGCCGTGTCATGTTTATCTACAGCTTAAAATGCCAGGTCATAAGGGGACTATCACAGTACATGGAAGCAGAAAGATCGCTTTGGAGTGTGAGGAAGGTGATGCGGCTTATGCTGAGTCGGTTTGTGCCACAAAGGTGTTGAAATTCTATAAGGAGCAAGTTTATCCGGAAGATATGACCTCTTTGAAAAAGCCGACTACAGAACATGATCCGGCGTTGAAGTTCAAATCGGCTATAGACACTAAGATGATTGATTTTGTTCCTGGCGACTCATCCAAGCAATTCACCATCAACGCTAACCTGGATCCAAAATAGGAAAGCGCGCTCATCGAGTTCATCCGTGAGAACAGGGACATCTTTGCATGGAAACCTTCTGACATGCCAGGTGTACCGAGGGAACTCGCTGAGCACACACTTAACATTGATCCTAAGTTTAAACCAGTCTAGCAGTTTCTCCGCCGCTCCAATGAAGAAAGGCTTAAGGCTATCGGTGAAGAGGTAGCTCGATTGTTGGCCACAGGGTTTATTGTGGAGGTCTTTCATCCAGAGTGGTTGGCTAATACGGTGCTAGTTCTTAAGAAAAACGACACTTGGCGTATGTGTGTGGATTACACAGATTTAAACAAGGCTTGCCCTGCAGACCCCTTTGCCCTCCCTCATATTGATCAGATAATTGATGCTACGGCAGGTTGTGACCGTTTGTGTTTTCTGGATGCTTATTCTGGTTATCATCAGATCAAAATGGCGGTTAAGGACCAGGAGAAAGCGACTTTCATAACTCCCTTTGGAGCCTTCTGCTATGTCTCCATGCCCTTTGGACTCAAGAGTGCCCAGGCAACTTATCAGCATTATGTTCAGAATTGCCTTCATAAGCAGATTGGGCGCAATGTTCATGCGTATGTGGATGATATTGTGATAAAGTCCAGAAAGGAGGAAACATTGATAGATGATTTGAGAGAAACCTTTGACAACCTCTGGGTTTACAAGATGATGCTCAATCTGGAGAAGTGTGTCTTTGCTGTCCCGGCAGGCAAGCTCTTGGGTTTTCTGGTGTCAAACAGAGGCATTGAGGCTAATCTGGAAAAAATTTCAGCAATCACATCTTTTGCTAAACCGGCGTGTATCAATGACATTCAACGTCTGGCCGGTCGGATTACAGCTTTGAGCCGTTTTATCAGTCGTCTCGGGGAGAAGGCCATCCCTTTATATCAGATGCTCAAGAAAACAGATAATTTTGTCTGGAGCGAGGCAGCTGATAAAGCGTTTGAGGATCTGAAGAGGCAGTTAGCTGAACCGCCTGTACTTGCAGCACCGATCGATAAGGAGCCGTTATTGCTATATGTGGCTGCTAATGCCCGACCTGTTAGCGCGACTATCATGGTGGAGCGTAAGGAAGTTGGCAAGGAATATCCGGTTCAACGGCCGGTTTATTATATCAGTGAGGTGCTCATTGAGTCAAAGCAGAGGTATCCACATTGGCAGAAGCTGGTGTATGGGGTGTTTATGGCAAGCCAGAAGCTTAAACACTATTTTCAGGGCCATCCCATCATAGTGGTCAGTTCAGCCCCTCTGGGAGATATCATTCAAAACAGAGAAGCAACTGGCCGGATTGCCAAGTGGGCTATTGAGCTTGGACCTCATGGGCTCAAGTATATACCCCGCACAGCGATCAAGTCCCAGGCACTCGTGGACTTCATCAATGATTGGACGAAGTTACAGGCACTAGAAGAGAAACCAGATAATACGTATTGGCCTATTCATTTTGATGGATCCAGGCAGTTGGAGTGCTCGGGGGCTGGAGTCATACTAACTTCCCCACGAGGTGACAAGTTTTGTTATGTCCTTCTTTGATGTTCCCTTGTACTAACAATGCGGCTGAATATGAGGCTTTACTCCACGGTCTTCGGATGGCTAAGGAGATGAACTTAAGCCGGGTTAAGTGCTTCGGCGATTCAGATCTGGTGGTTCAATAGGTGTCCGACACTTGGGATTCTAAAGACCCACTCATGGCTGCATATCGGCGAGAGGTGGATACAGTGGCTAGTCACTTCAAGGGTTATCAGGTGGACCATATAGACCGGCAAAAGAATGAAGCGGCATACTCTTTAAGTCGTCTTGGTTCTCAGCGTAAACCGGTTCCACCAAATGTCTTTGTTGACGTGTTGCACAATCCGTCAGTCAAGGTACCAACAGAAGAAGAGTTGGCTATTCCTGATCCGGAGGCTCAATTGGTGGCAGCTTTGCACGTCATACCGGATTGGACAATCCCATATCTGGCTTACATGAACCGGGGTGAGTTACTGATACGTCTCCAACGTATCTATAATTTTTGATTGCTCCATGCTATATTATCTACTGTTTTGGACTATATTGGGCTTTATTTTCCACTTTTATATTATTTTTGGGACTAACCTATTAACCGGAGGCCCAGCCCAGAATTGCTGTTTTTTTGCCTATTTCAGTGTTTCGAAGAAACAAAATGTCAAACGGAGTCCAAACAGAAAAATCCTTTTTGGAACATGATTTTCTTCTCGGATAAGACCCAGGAGACTTGGACCCTACTCCAAGAAGTACGGGAGGCGGTCACGAGGGTAGGGGGCGCCCCCCTACAGGGCACGCCCCTGCCTTGTGGGCCCCTCGATGCTCCACCGACATACTCCTTCCTCCTATATATACCCACGTACCCCCAAACGATCAGAACAGGACCCAAAAACCTAATTCCACCGCCGCAACTTTCTGTATCCATGAGATCCCATCTTGGGGCCTGTTCCGGAGCTCCGCCGGAGAGGGCCGTCATCACGGAGGGCTTCTACATCATCATAGCCCCTCCGATGAAGTGTGAGTAGTTTACCTCAGACCTTCGGGTCCATAGTTAGTAGCTAGATGGCTTCTTCTCTCGTTTTGGATCTCAATACAATGTTCTCCCCCTCTCTTGTGGAGATCTATTCGATGTAATCTTCTTCTTTTGTGGTGTGTTTGTTGAGACCGATGAATTGTGGGTTTATGATCAAGTCTATCTATGAACAATATTTAAATCTTCTCTGAATTCTTTTATGTATGATTGGTTATCTTTGCAAGTCTCTTCAAATTATCCGTTTGGTTTGGCCAACTAGATTGGTAGTTCTTGCCATGGGAGAAGTGCTTAGCTTTGGGTTCGATCTTGCGGTGTTCTTTCCCAGTGACAGAAGGGGCAGCAAGACACGTATTGTATCGTTGCCATCGAGGATAACAAGATGGGGTTTATTTCATATTGCATGAATTTATCTCTCTACATCATGTCATCTTGCTTAAAGCGTTACTCTGTTTTTAACTTAATACTCTAGATGCATGCTGGATAGCGGTCGATGAGTGGAGTAATAGTAGTAGATGCAGAATCGTTTCGATCTACTTGTCACGGACATGATGCCTATATACATGATTATGCCTAGATATTCTCATAACTATGCTCAATTCTGTCAATTGCTCAACAGTAATTTGTTCACCCACCGTAGAAAACTTATGCTCTCGAGAGAAGCCACTAGTGAAACCTATGGCCCCGGGTCTATTCTCATCATATCAATCACCATCACTTTAATCTTGTTTTGTTTTTACTTTGTCTTTTACTTTTCACTTTGTATCTTTATATCAAGAATATCAAAAATATTATCTATCGGATCTCACTTCCGTAAGTGACCGTGAAGGGATTGACAACCCCTAATCGCGTTGGTTGCATTGAGCTCTTTGTGTTGTGTAGGTATGAGGGACTTGCGCGTGGCCTCCTACTGGATTGATACCTTGGTTCTCAAAAACTAAGGGAAATACTTACGCTACTCTGCTGCATCATCCCTTCCTCTTCGGGGAAAACCAACGCAAGCTCAAGACGTAGCCATTACCACCCGATGAAATGTTGGCCCGACAGATAATCCGGCGTTCCAAGTCCATGACCATACTTAACGGGGAGTTACATCGTTACAATGTTTCAGGAGAAATTCAGCGTTGTGTTTCTCCTCAAGAGGGTTGTGAGATTTTACGAGAAATCCATGAAGGGGATTGCGGTCACCACGCCGGTTCAAAGTCTTTGGTTGCTAAAGCTTTTTGCCACGGTTTTTACTGGTTAACAACACATGCTGATGCGGAGGATTTAGTCAAGAGATGTGACGGTTGTCAAAAATTCGCACGCCATGCTCATGTTCCGGCTCAGGAGTTGAGGATGATTCGAATAACTTGGCCGTTTGCGACTTGGGGGCTTGATATGGTTGGACCCTTCAAGCGATCCAAGGACAAAAAGACCCACTTATTAGTGGCAGTTGATAAGTTCACCAAATGGGTGGAAGCAGAGCCAGTCAGTAACTGTGATGCAGCCACGGCGGTTCAATTCATCAAAAAAGGTGATATTCCCATTTGGTTTTCCACACAACATTATAACTGATAATGGTACTAATCTGTCAAAGGGAGAGATGGAGGAATTTTGTCAATGTGAGCACATCCGGCTTGATATAGCATCAGTAGCTCACCCCCAATCTAATGGTCAAGCGGAAAGGGCAAATCAAGAAATTTTGAGAGGTATTAAACCCTGGATTATGGTTCCTTTGAAGCGGACACCGGGTTGTTGGGTGGAGGAATTACCTTCTGTGTTATGGATCATCAATACCACACCTAACAGATCGACAGGTTACACACCTTTCTTCATGGTTTATGGAGCGGAGGCGGTTCTCCCTAGTGACATCCGTCACGATTCGCCCCGGGTGGCAGCTTATGTTGAAGCGGATAACGAGACAACACGTCAGGATTCTTTGGACCTGTTAGATGAAGAACGTGATCTTGCAGCAGCACGTTCGGTGATTTATCAACAGGATCTCCAACGATATCATAGCCGCCGGGTTAAGACCAGAACCTTTCAAGAGTGCGATTTGGTGCTCCGGCTCATTCAGGATCAAACTGATATGCACAAATTATCCCCACCTTGGGAAGGACCTTTTGTGGTCAGCAAGAATCTGCACAACGGGTCATACTACTTCATTGATGTTCGAGAGCACCAAGACTCACATAAATTGGAGGAGGAGACCAAGCGGCCATGGAACATAGCTCTTTTTCGGCCTTACTATACTTGAGCCATTGGCTCTTCATATGTACATATTTATGACGATGTATATATTATATAATAAACTGGAGCCTCCATTAAAGCGGGGTATCTATTCTTTTTACATCATGTGTGTGCTTACAAGAGTTTTCTACTGCTAAAGTGGAGTTTTTTGTTAATCCGGTCTCTACAGCCGCACAGATATAAAGGAAATCACTAGGGGGCATGGTCATATCTGAACCACAGCTACACCTCTTGATCGGTTGGAAACCATGAAGGGATATCACTAGGGGGCTTGGTTGTTATCGCACCATAGCTACACCTCTTGATAGGCGTTTAAGCCACAAAGGAAATTATGTGGGGCCAAAGAGAGTGTTGCACAGAGCACAAACTCAAACATAGGCACCCACCGAGCACAGCTCGCAAAGTTACTTGGGGCCTCTTTTTGCAAAGGAACAAAGAGTTTGAAAGGACCCTTGTAATTGGCTATCAAGCCACAGCTTGGAAGCCTGGTGTATTCACCTAAAACCCCGGGTTAACCTGCCTTCATCAAGTAAGCCACTCCTGTCCAGGTAATCCTGGTATGACCCACCAAACGTTTGACAAGTCAATCTTTTACAGACCCTGAACTTGTCAAAGTTAAAACGACGATTGGTTAATTGAAGGCCCATCTTAAAAGGCTTTGTTAAATGGTTTAACTCAGAGGCCTGGCAGCCCATGAAAAGCCTCGATTTGGAGCCTGACATCTCGTAAAAATCCTTGCATATTTCCTTTTTGACTTTTATTTGTTAAGGTTTTTACTTTATAAAAGTTCATAAATGTCTTCTGATAAACCGGTGTCCTTGACCCGTCTTGCCTTTCAACTACAAGTTGTCAGTACATGATCAGTTATAAACCGGTGTTCATTGTCCCGGTCTGGTTTGACTAAATCGCCAGTGCTATAAAGAAAACCCGGTGATTATTATATCCCGGTACAGTTTATTATCATAATCTGGCACTATAAGGATGGAGTTATTATTACTTCAGATTGGTGTTAGCACCTTTACCAAACAGTTGGTCAACCAACGAGGTATGTTGCACATATTACTTTTTATACAACAACTTTGATCATTCATCTAAGTATTGTATATACATTGAGCATCATAACCCGTCCAGTGGTAAATCACTAGGACACTTTGCAAGCTTTTGTATTCAGGAACGAAACTATTCCTGGGTTAAGGATAAATCGATCCCAAAAGGTAGAGCAAGTTTTCACATCAGCAAAGTGTCACAAAACATGCTCTATGGCATGACAGATAAAGGAGTTTTCTGCTATCCTATTACATGAAGCTTTCAAAACGGTTCCAATTGAATAGTTGTTTTTAAGCATTGGCGTACAAAAGCTGGTACACCGGCGGCCGGTTTAAGATGCTTCGTCTAGACGGTTTGATGGTTGAGGGTTAGTTGGTGCGACCACTTCTTCTTCATCCCTCCCCAGCCGCTGGAAATCAACCGTCGACCAATCGATTCCATTTAACGCTTGAAACACAGCCTCTTCATGGATAAGGCTGGAAGGGTTAATATCAGGAGTGTAGGTATGCTTACGAATTGGAGGTACAAGTTCTTCAACTTCATGGATTTCGGCAGGCTATCTCTTCCCTTCAGCGTCATAAGCCGGTTGGAAATGAGACAAGTCTGTGTCCTCTGCCAGTTTGCTGGCCACTGGCCGCATTTCTTTGGTCAGCCTTTGGAGGTCATCATTGTCAAAGTTTGAACTATCCTCCTTTACACCTGGGTATCCTTTGATAATGTCCTCTGCTTCAAGATCAGGGATCCATGCCTTCGCCCTGATTAGTGCAGTTAATGCGCCTGCTCTTGCGGCTGCTTTCTTCAATTGAGCAATCCGGGCTAGTAACATGGCCAACTTCTCAAGAGTTTCCTTTATCAGCGTTGGCGCCGGTTTATTATATGCTGCTGTGCAAATAGCTCGCTGCGACCCAGAATACAACTGTTCAATCAAAGTATATGCCGCTTTAAGCTTCATTCGCACATCGGTGCCGAGATTGGCGATGCGAGTGCCTGTCACGGTTTTATGTCAATATTCTGGTCAAAGATAAGGTTCCATGAATTGCACAAAACACATAAGGAGATACTTACCAAAGATAGCAAAAGTCATAGCGTTGATTTGCCGTTTCAAGCCAGCTAGTTCATCTACAACTGGCTTCAGGGCTGCCTCGGCGTCTTCAGCTCTTTTTGTTAAACCGGATTTTTCAGTTTCCCAGTCAGCACGATCTTTGTTGAAAGATTCTTTCATCTTTTCCATTGCGGCCAGGGTTTGGGTCAGCTCCTCTTTGGCTTTCGCAGCTTCTGCCTGTTGTGACTTCACATTCTCTTGCAAGTCAGCGTTTCGAGCATCTCTATTACTCAGTTCAGCCTGCAACATTGAAGATATGTCAAACAACAGGATATATATATATATGCTCTAAAGTACAAAGTGTATAACAAGTTATGCACTTCGTACTTGGGGGTAATGCCTATTTGCTCTAAAATCACTACATTTTATACAAGTCTCCAGAACAATGCAAGCATTATCCTTGACACTTGGGGGCTAATGTACGTCTGTTCAAAACGGATGCATGGATTAAAACCCGGATTAACTTGCCAAGTTAAACCGGCTTTTGGGGGCTACGCTGCAGAAAGTTTTATAATTGCTAAGGGATGGATCTTGGTTTTTATTACATACCTGACATTTTGAGGTTCAATGAAGAGAGACTTAAAGTGATACAAAGACCCGGTTTATGATTAACATCATAAAATGACCCTTGGGGGCTACTTGGGTTAGTAGTTCAACTTTGAATCAACAAGCAAAGGGAGATGGAAATACCTCATATCGTTCCTTCATCAAGTTCACCAAACCGGCTTCATAGTCACGATTTGAGTGCAAACGGTTTAAAAGACCAGAGTGAAGCTCTTCAGCGTTGAGATGGGCATAACTTGATAGATCACTACTCCATTTGCCTTTTTCCCTAGCAGCCTGCTCTTCTTTGGCACTATGTTGAGCCAAGACTATGGGATGGCCAGGAGAGCTGTGGCCCATTCCAGTAATGATAACATCGTCTCCTTGGCCTTCAGTGTTTTTGGCTGGTGATAATGGAATCTCAGCATCTCTCACCGGACTAGCCCGGTTTGGCGCTGCCGATTCAGTATCAGGCGCGGTAGGCGCAACGTCCGTTGGTTCATCAGTGTTTGGACCTTGAAAGGGCGGGTCGTCAGAGGCGGCTTCAGGATGAGGGCCCTCCGGTTCACAAGTTTGGTCCGGTTCACCTCTTGGTTCTTCTTCGAAAGTGGCCGGGTCTTCGGGTGGATTGTTGACCCGAGCTTTCTTGCTGGGTCTGGCTTTGGCTCTGCAGACAAAATTAAAAGAGGGTTAACATTTTATTCCAGATTTACAACACATTGAAAGGAAAGGTTTTAAAACCTTACCCAACCACATTTTTCAGAGGAGGGAGTTGAGTTGCTGTCGACTCGCCAGAGGATGAGGGAGGTGTCACCTGATAATTTGAACTGGACGGATTAAGAGGTTGTTTGAAATAACCTGCCTTGGGGTAAGAATTGTCAGAAGTGGGAGAGACCTCAGACCGGCGCTTCCGAACCGGGGTATCAGGTAAACCGGCCGAAGTGACTTGTTGGCAACTGTGCCGGGTTGTCCGTCGAGCTTCATGCTGTTGAGTCTTCAAAATAAATGTTGGGTCCAAGTAAGCAAGAGGATGAGAAAAGCTTACTTTCCGGACTGCTTGACGGGTTTTTTGTGTTGGCATAGAGTCTGAACCGGAGGAAAGGGTAATTACCTCTACATCATCAGCTTGGCTGCCTTCTACGTCCTCCTAATAAAGATCATTGTTAATGAGGTGCATGAAAAGGGAGCCAAGTGAGTCAAGTTCTACCTCAACTTCCGGGTCATCATCATCGTCATCAAGTTCCATGTTGATCTGGTCAGCTGATTTCCATTTTGACATTCGTTTTACAGCTTTGGTTTTGGGGTGAGATGGTTTGACCGCTTTATCCCCGGTTGGCTTTACTGCTTTCTCTACGAATTTCCGTTTCCAGAAGGGATCATCACCCTATACATACATACATACACAGAAGAAGGATTACAAGTTGAACAAATTAAAGATATCAAAGATGAAAAGGAAGTATAGTGCTTACAGCAGGCGGTTTGTTCTTGGTATAGAAGGGGTTCAAGCCGGTTTGACTACAGACTAATTCCGACTCATTCAAAATTTTCTTTACACCTTCAGTGACTTCTTCATCGGTCACCTGAATGTTGCAATGGCGTTGAGGGTCTTCAACTTCACCGGTGTACTCACACATTAAACCGGGGCGCCAGCTTAGCGGCAAGATGCTCCAAGATATCCAACAGCGCACGAAATCAACGTCTGTTAAACCGTTGGCCATAAAAGCCTGGAGTTTGGCGAGTTGAGGGGCATATTTGGCCCTTTCTGTGGAACTTAAGCGTTGCGGCATTGGATGGGTGTTGGAAATCCGGTGATCACGAAAGTCTGGGAGGGGATTCTCATCTTCAGGAGAAGTGTCTCTGCAGTAAAACCAAGTCTGGTTCCACTCCTTAGGGTGGCTGTGTAGTTTGGCATGAGGAAATTCAACCTCCTTCCGCTTCTGAATTGAGACACCACCAAGTTCAGTGTTGGGGCCATTTACAAATTCTGTGTGCCGGTTCAAATGAAAGAAGTCCCGGAACAGCTCTGCAGTTGGTTCTTCCTGTAAGTACACTTCACAGAAGACCTGGAAGTTGCATAGATTGGATACTGAGTTGGGCTTGATGTCCTGAGGATGGAGTTGGAAACTGGCAAGCACATCTCGGTAAAACTTTGACCCTGGCGGTTTGAAGCCACGACCTATGTGGTCAACAAAGACCACCACCTCACCCTGCCTCAGGGTCGGAGGATTTTCTGTTCCTGGAACTCGCCATTTAATTTCAGTCTTCTTAGGCAAAGTACCAATGCTAACCATATCATTCAATTGTTCCTCGGTGACCCGGGAACGAGCCCAGTTGCAAGCGGTAAATTGCTTGGCCATTGTGGAGCAAAAAGGCTGCAGAAGAAAGGTTGGTTTACAAATCATTCAGGATGACATACGAGATGTAATGAAATCAACATATACTGGTACATAAAATTGCGTAAACCGGAGACTGATATAATAGTGAAGGACAAGGTCATATCAAGGATATAAGCATATTGCTAAACTGGAGTTGGCAATTCTATACCAGAATTTACTAAATAAAGACTATAAGGAGAAGTACATTGGCAGTTCAACAAGGGGACTAATGGTGTATACCGGATTATCATTCTTGCAAAGTTAAACCGCCTATATTGGTGTGAGGAGTATAGATCTAAAAATACCTAAGTAAGGGGAAACAGATTTCACAGAGTTATATGAAAATTTCAGATCTAAGGTATGACAGAAACTGGAATATATTCAGGTTCAAGCTTCAGGTATTTAAACAAGTTCAGCAGATTCAGATAAGTCGTTCTTGATATAAAGGGGGAGTCTAATGAGGAAAACACGATTATGACTACGGTCGAACAAGAATAACAGATCCAACCTAGCCTTGGATGCTACAGAGAAGAAAGGAGGAGAACAGCACTGAGGTTTTCGATGAACTCCGACGAACAGTGAAACCCTAGAAGACAAGATATAGGGTGGAAGCAAAGAAAGGTTACCAGTGTCACAGGAACGGCGGAGAGATGCCGCGGTTTTCTGGTTCGATCAGGGTGATGCATGATACGTCTCCAATGTATCTATAATTTTTGATTGCTCCATGCTATATTATCTACTGTTTTGGACTATATTGGGCTTTATTTTCCACTTTTATATTATTTTTGGGACTAACCTATTAACCGGAGGCCCAACCCAGAATTGCTGTTTTTTGCCTATTCAAGTGTTTCGGAGAAACAGAATATCAAACGGAGTCCAAACGGAATAAACCCTTCGGGAACGTGATTTTCTCACCGAACGTGATCCAGGAGACTTGGACCCTACGCCAAGGAACAAAAGAGGCGGTCACGAGGGTGGGGGGCGCACCCCCTGCCTCATGGGCCCCTCGATGCTCCACTGACGTACTCCTTCCTCCTATATATACCTACGTACCCCCAAACGATCAGAACAGGAGCCAAAAACCTAATTCCACCACCACAACTTTCTGTATCCACGAGATCCCATCTTGGGGCCTGTTCCTGAGCTCCGCTGGAAAAGGGCCGTCATCACGGAGGGCTTCTACATCATCCTAGCCTCTCCGATGAAGTGTGAGTAGTTTACCTCAGACCTCCGGGTCCATAGTTAGTAGCTAGATGGCTTCTTCTCTCTTTTTGGATCTCAATACAAAGTTCTCCCCCTCTCTTGTGGAGATCTATTGGATGTAATCTTCTTTTTGCGGTGTGTTTGTTGAGACCGATGAATTGTGGGTTTATGATCAAGTCTATCTATGAATAATATTTGAATCTTCTCTGAATTCTTTTATGTATGATTGGTTATCTTTGCAAGTCTCTTCGAATTATCCGTTTGGTTTGGCCAACTAGATTGGTAGTTCTTGCCATGGGAGAAGTGCTTAGCTTTGGGTTCGATCTTGCGGTGTCCTTTCCCAGTGACAGAAGGGGCAGCAAGGCACGTATTGCATCGTTGCCATCGAGGATAACAAGATGGGGTTTATTTCATATTGCATGAATTTATCTCTCTACATCATGTCATCTTGCTTAAGGCGTTACTCTGTTTTTAACTTAATACTCTAGATGCATGCTGGATAGCGGTCGATGAGTGGAGTAATAGTAGTAGATGAAGAATTGTTTTGGTCTACTTGTCATGGACGTGATGCCTATATACATGATCATACCTAGATATTCTCATAAGTATGCTCAATTCTGTCAATTGCTCAACAGTAATTTGTTCACCCACCGTAGAATACTTATGCTCTTGAGAGAAGCCACTAGTGAAACCTATGGCCCCCGGGTCTATTCTCATCATATCAATCTCCATCACTTTAATATTGTTTTGCTTTTACTTTGCCTTTTACTTTTTACTTTGCATCTTTATACCAAAAATACCAAAAATATTATATCTATCAGATCTCACTCTCGTAAGTGACCGTGAAGGGATTGACAACCCCTAATCGCGTTGGTTGCGAGTAGCTATCGTTTTGTATAGGTACGAGGGACTTGAGCGTGGCCTCCTACTGGATTGATACCTTGGTTCTCAAAAACTGAGGGAAATACTTACGCTACTCTGCTACATCATCCTTTCCTCTTCGAGGAAATCCAACGCAAGCTCAAGAGGTAGCAAGAAGAATTTCTGGCGCCATTGCCGGGGAGTCTACGCAAAAAGTCAACATACCAAGTACCCATCACAATCCCTGTCTCTCTCATTACATTATTTGCCATTTGCCTCTCGTTTTCCTCTCCCCCACTTCACCCTTGCCGTTTTATTCGCCCTCTCTCTCTCTATCCTCCCTCTCTATTTGCCTCTTCTGGCCCGTTTGCTTTTTGTTTGCTCGTATGGTTGGAATAGTCATTTATTTATTACTAAACAGAGAACATAAGATTTATGAATCCTCATCCGCTTGCTAATCTTTTTAAGAGATCCAGTTATGTTGAACCAATTGCTAGTGAGTTTTGTGCACTAGATTATCTTTATGAAGTTTTGCTTGAAATTCGTGAATCTAAAAATTGCAATGAAGTATGTTATGAAGTGATTCACGATAGATCTTTGAATAAAAAGCGTGATTGCAATGATGTTATTATAAATTTTATTAATGACAATTGTGCTAATAATATGCAAAACCCTAAGCTTGGGGATGCTAGTTTTGTTATGTCCTCTACTTGTTGCAATGATCATGATTGGGGTGATTCTTCTTTTGATCTTGAAATTTTATTTAAACCCGATGATGAATATGAGATTGATTATAATGTTTGCAATAATATTGAAAGTGGGTTTGGAAGAATGTCAACTTTAGATCCCACATATTTAGAGAATGTTCAATCTTATGAAGTTTTTGATAAAAGTGCGTTTGGGAAGGTCATGACTTTAGTTAATGTTAATCCCACTATTTCGGAAAAGTGCCAAATTTTCATGCATGTGGATCATGTTGAGAATATTTTATGTGATAGCTATATTGTTGAATTTGCTTATGATCCTACATGTAATTACTATGAGAGAGGAAAATATGGTGGTATAAATTTTCATGTTACTAAATTACCTCTCGTTATGTTGAGATTGCTATTGTTTCTTTCCTCTTCCATGCATATGCTAGTTTTTGCTTGCCTTGATAATTTGTTTTCCTATAATATGCCTATGCATAGGAAGTATGTTAGACTCATATGTCACATGCTTTATGATGCTCCTTTTGTGCTTCAATTCTTGTCTTTCATGTGAGCATCTTCAAAATTATCAATGCCTAGATAAGGCTTTAAAGAAAAGCGCTTGTTGGGAGACATCCCAATATTTTTCCTTGCTGTTATTTAATAAATAAATTATATAGCCTCTGTTTTGGTTGTGTTTTTTGTGTTCAATTAGTGTTTGTGCCAAGTAGAACCGTTGGGAAGACTTGGGGAAAGTCTTGTTGAACTTGCTGTAAAAAACAGAAACTTTAGCTTTCACGAGAACTGCTATCATATTTATTTGAGGAGTGATATTTAGTTAATTATTTTTGCAGATGATTAATAGATAAATTAATCATGTCCAGCAATTTATTTTAGAATTTTTGGGGTTCCAGATCTTGCGCTAGCTACAGATTACTACAGACTGTTCTGTTTTTGACAGATTCTGTTTTTCGTGTGTTGTTTGCTTATTTTGATGAATCTATGGCTAGTAAAATAGTTTATAATCCATAGAGAAGTTGGAATACAGTAGGTTTAACACCAATATAAATAAATAATAAGTTCATTACAGTACCTTGAAGTGGTCTTTTGTTTTCTTTCGCTAACGGAGCTCACGAGTTTTCTATTTTAAGTTTTGTGTTGTGAAGTTTTCAAGTTTTGGGTGAATTCTTGTGATGGATTATGGAACAAGGAGTGGAAAGAGCCTAAGCTTGGGGATGCCCATGGCACCCCAAGATAATCCAAGGACACCAAAAAGTCGAAGCTTGGGGATGCCCCGGAAGGCATCCCCTCTTTCGTCGACTTCTATCGGTAATTTACTTGGAGCTATATTTTTATTCACCAACATGATATGTGTTTTGCTTGGAGCGTCTTGTATTATTTGTGTCTTTGTGTTTTAGTATACCACAATCATCCTTGCTGTACACACCTTTTGAGAGAGCCATATATAAATTAAAATTTGATAGAATACTCTATGTGCTTCACTTATATCTTTTGAGCTATGTAGTTTTGCTCTATGTGCTTCACTTATATCTTTTGAGCGTTATAATTTTGCTCTATGTGCTTCACTTAGATCTTTTAGAGCACGGTGGTGGATTTGTTTTAAAGAAACTATTGGTCTCTCATGCTTCACTTAAATTATTTTGAGAGTCTTAATAGCATGGTAATTTGCTTAATAATAATATGCTTGGTATTCAAGATTTGTGAAAATTTCTTTTAAGTGTGTTGAATACTAAGAAAATATTGAAGCATGATAATTGTTTTGAGATATGGAGGTGATAATATTAAAGTCATGCTAGTTGAGTAGTTGTGAATTTAAAGAATACTTGTGTTAAAGTTTGTGATTCCCGTAGCATGCACGTATGGTGAACCGTTATGTGATGAAGTCGGAGCATGATTTATTTATTGACTGTCTTCTTTATGAGTGGCGGTCGGGGACGAGCAATGGTCTTTTCCTACCAATCTACCCCCCTAGGAGCATGCGCGTAATACTTTGCTTTGATAACTTCTAGATTTTTGCAATAAGTATATGAGTTCTTTATGACTAATGTTGAGTCCATGGATTATACGCACTCTCACCCTTCCACCTTTGCTAGCTTCTCTAATACCGCGCACCTTTCGCCGGTATCATACACAAACCATATACCTTCCTCAAAACAGCCACCATACCTACCTATTATGGCATTTCCATAGCCATTCCGAGATATATTGCCATGCAACTTTCCACCATCTAGTTCATGAAGACACATTCATCATTGTCATATTTCTTAGCATGATCATGTAGTTGACATAGTATTTGTGGCAAAGCCACCATTCATAATTTCTTCATACTTGTCACTCTTGATTCATTGCATATCCTGGTACACCGCCGGAGGCATCCATATAGAGTCATACTTTGTTTTAGAATCGAGTTGTAATCATTGAGTTGTAAATAAATAAAAGTGTGATGATCATCATTTAATAGAGCATTGTCCCAATATAAAAAAAGGGCAATGCTACTATCCTTTTACCACACTTGTGCTTCAAAGTAGCACCATGATCTTCATAGTAGAGAGTCTCTCATGTTATCACTTTCATATACTAGTGGGAATTTTACATTATAGAACTTGGCTTGTCTATTCCAATGATGGCCTTCCTCAAATTGCCCTAGGTCTTCGTGAGCAAGCAAGTTGGATGCACACCCACCTAGTTTCTTTTTGAGCTTTCATACATTTATAGCTCTAGTGCATCCGCTGCATGGCAATCCCTACTCACTCACATTGATATCTCTTGATGGGCATCTCCATAGCCCGTTGATACGCCTAGTTGATGTGAGACTATCTTCCCCTCCTTTTTGTCTTCTCCACAACCACCATTCTATTCCATCTATAGTGCTATATCCATGGCTCACGCTCATGTATTGCGTGAAGATTGAAAAAGCCTTGAAAAAGTTAGAGTATGAAACAATTGCTTGGCTTGTCATCGGGGTTGTGCATGATTTAAATACTTTGTGTGGTGAAGATGGAGCATAGCTAGACTATATAATTTTGTAGGGATAACTTTCTTTGGCCATGTTATTTTGAGAAGACATAATTGCTTTGTTAGTATGATTGAAGTATTATTATTTTTATTTCAATATAAACTTTTGTCTTGAATCTTTCTAATCTGAATATTCATATCACAATTAAGAAGATTTGAATTGAAATTATGCCAAGTAGCACTCCTCATCAAAAATTCTCTTTTTATCATTTACCTACTCGAGGACGAGCAGGAATTAAGCTTGGGGATGCCTGATACGTCTCCAACGTATCTATAATTTTTGATTGCTCCATGCTATATTATCTACTGTTTTGGACTATATTGGGCTTTATTTTCCACTTTTATATTTTTTCTGGGACTAACCTATTAACCGGAGGCCCAGCCCAGAATTGCTGTTTTTTGCGTATTTCAGTGTTTTGGAGAAACAGAATATCAAAGGAGTCCAAACGGAATAAAAACTTCGGGAATGTGATTTTCTCACCGAATGTGATCCAGGAGACTTGGACCCTACGCCAAGGAACAAAAGAGGCGGTCACGAGGGTGGGGGGCGCGCCCCCCTGCCTCGTGGGCCCCTCGATGCTCCACCGACGTACTCCTTCCTCCTATATATACCTACGTACCCCCAAACGATCAGAACAGGAGCCAAAAACCTAATTCCACCGCCACAAATTTCTGTATCCACGAGATCCCATCTTGGGGCCTGTTCCGGAGCTCCTCTGGAAAAGGGCCGTCATGACGGAGGGCTTCTACATCATCCTAGCCTCTCCGATGAAGTGTGAGTAGTTTACCTCAGACCTTCGGGTCCATAGTTAGTAGCTAGATGGCTTCTTCTCTCTTTTTGGATCTCAATACAAAGTTCTCCCCCTCTCTTGTGGAGATCTATTCGATGTAATCTTCTTTTTGCGGTGTGTTTGTTGAGACCGATGAATTGTGGGTTTATGATCAAGTCTATCTATGAATAATATTTGAATCTTCTCTGAATTCTTTTATGTATGATTGGTTATCTTTGCAAGTCTCTTCGAATTATCCATTTGGTTTGGGCAACTAGATTGGTAGTTCTTGCCATGGGAGAAGTGCTTAGCTTTGGGTTTGATCTTGCGGTGTCCTTTCCCAGTGACAGAAGGGGCAGCAAGGCACGTATTGCATCGTTGCCATCGAGGATAACAAGATGGGGTTTATTTCATATTGCATGAATTTATCTCTCTACATCATGTCATCTTGCTTAAGGCATTACTCTGTTTTTAACTTAATACTCTAGATGCATGCTGGATAGCGGTCGATGAGTGGAGTAATAGTAGTAGATGCAGAATCGTTTCGGTCTACTTGTCACGGACGTGATGCCTATATACATGATCATACCTAGATATTCTCATAAGTATGCTCAATTCTGTCAATTGCTCATCAGTAATTTGTTCACCCATCGTAGAATACTTATGCTCTTGAGAGAAGCCACTAGTGAAACCAATGGCCCCTGGGTCTATTCTCATCATATCAATCTCCATCACTTTAATATTGTTTTGCTTTTACTTTGCCTTTTACTTTTTACTTTGCATCTTTATACCAAAAATATTATATCTATCAGATCTCACTCTCGTAAGTGACCGTGAAGGGATTGACAACCCCTAATCGCGTTGGTTGCGAGTAGCTATCGTTTTGTGCAGGTACGAGGGACTTGAGCGTGGCCTCCTACTGGATTGATACCTTAGTTCTCAAAAACTAAGGGAAATACTTAGGCTACTCTGATGCATCATCCTTTCCTCTTCGGGGAAATCCAACGCAAGCTCAAGAGGTAGCAATGCAGCGGCGACGATGAGGCAGAGGTGAAGCTTGACAATGGCGGCAACGCTCAGGAGCGGAGACCTCGCAAGGAAGAAGTAGGGACGGAGGAGTAGCGGAAGGAAAAATAAAAGGGTCCCCTGCCCCTATTTATAAGGCGAAGCGATACAATGGCAAGTGTGGGAATCGAGGAGCTCAAAAAATGGATAAGTATTAATGGTGTTGCCTCGATGACTGGATATGCATTAATGAAGGTAATCTTCAGCTTCAACGAATAGATGACGTTAGGGCGGTTTGTTAAAGGACCTAGAGCATGACATCATGGCGGTTTACAAGATCAAGGTGAAGATGCAAAGGAGGGGTTTTTCTAAGTGTTGAAGATTGACATGAACAAGTTCAAACCAATCTGGGGCCTAATGTTGGGGATATTACTACTAGGCGTAAACCGGCCAGGAGTAGCCGGATTAACTTTATGAAGATTAGAAGCCCATGAGGACGTAAAGATGATGGCGTTTTACAAAGGCCCAAGGCCCAAGGCCCAGAAGCGAGTTAAGGCCTGTAGATGTAAACCGACTTAATCATGTAACTTGCTTTGTAAGGTAGGAAGTGTGGAGGCCGAACCGGACACGTTTATGATCCGGCTTTGGGACTCTGTAAACCGACGGGCACCACCCATGTATATAAGGGGACGACTCGGCAGCGGTTCAAGGGAAAGACAACAACTCGAGAGCCAGACAAAGCGGATTCGCTCCCTGGCCTTCAAAACCCAAGCAATACCAATCACAACTAGACGTAGGCTTTGACCTTCATCGAAGGGGCTGAACTAGTATAAACTCTTCGTGTCCCTTTGTCCGGTTTAACCCCTTTAAGCTAACCCGTTGCGATGGCTCCACGACTAAGTCCTTTCACAAGGACATCTGCCGTGACAAACCCACGATAGTTTTGGTAGTATCTGTGAGTCACGAGGACTCAGCAATCTCAAAACCCGTGAGATCAAGACTATTTAAGCTTATGGGTAGGATGTGGTTATGAGGTGGAGTTGCAGCAAACGCTAAGCAAATATGGTGGCTAACATATGAGTACAAGAGTAATAAGAGAAACTACGGAACGGTCATGAAACTAGAAGCGATCAAGAAGTGATCCTGGACTACTTATGTTCAAACATAACCCAACCGTGTTCACTTCCCGGACTCTACCGAAAAGAGACCATCATGGTTACACACGTGGTTGATGCATTTTAATTAAGTCAAGTGTCAAGTTTCTCTACAATCGGATATTAACAAATTCCCATCTGCCACATAACCACGGGCACGGCTCTCGAAAGTTTATACCCTGCAGGGGTGTCCCAACTTAGCCCATCACAAGTTCTCACGATCAACGAAGGATATTCCTTCTCCCGGAAAAACCCGATCAGTCTCGAAATCCCGGCTACAAGACATTTCGACCATGGTAAAACAAGACCAACAAGACCGCCCGATGTGCCGACAAATCCCGATGGGAGTCACACGTATCTCGTTCTCAGGGCACACTGGATGGGCCATACGTCGGGTTGGCTGAGACCCTAGTTTCCCAGGGGGCGCCGGACATCGCCCAGGTTGGACCAGCACTCAGAGGAACACTAGCCCGGGGGTTGAAAAAGATAATCCTTGGGTTAATTACTCCCTAGGCAAAGTTTTAGTTGTTATTAGGCAAATGTTAAAACCAAGGTTGGGCCTTGCTGGAGGAGTTTTATTCAAAGCGAACTGTCAAGGGGTCCCATAACCCCAACCGTGTAAGGAACACAAAATCAAGGAACATAACACCGGTATGACGAAAACTACGGCGGCAAGAGTGGAACAAAACACCGAGCAGAAGGCCAAGCCTTCCACCCTTTGCCAAATATATAGATGCATTAATTAAGATAAGAATAATGTGATATCCCAACATATCCATTTTCCAACATGGAACAACCTGCAAGGCACCAGCAACTAGTAACACTATAAGAGGGGCTGAGCAAAGGCAGTAACATAGCCAAACAATGGTTTGCTAGGAAGGTGGGTTAGAGACTTGACATGGCAATATTGGAGGCATGATCAACAAGTGGTAGGTAGCGCGACATAGCGATGGAGTGAACAACTAGCAGACAAAGATAGAAGTTGTCGGCATTCTGGGAACAGGGGTCCCCAGACTTGCCTGCCTGCGGCCCGCGGCGTGGCTAAGCCAGCAGGCCATATGACCCATCTTCATCAACAAGGCATCCAAGACCCTCGCGAGGGGCCAAGCCTCGCGAGGCGGACGACACAAGACCTCCTCTGGAGTGGCCTAGTCGGGCAGGCTCACGAGGGGCAGAGATAACAAGGCGAGGCAAACCTCACGAGGCTCTCGTGACGTGAGCCATGACGATCGACACCAGGCGGGTGCCAGCGCACGCAGCGTCCTTGTTTCCTCTTTGGTGCTAAGGAGGCCAGCGCAGGCGAGGAGTACCGAGGCATCAGGCGAAGGTTGCCATATCGGTGCAACAAGACCAAGACCAGAAGGACGGCAAGACGGAGATCATCGTGGAGCCCAAGACGGCGTCACCGCCAAAGCCTTTCGCAAGCGGAGACCACCTTTGTCAGGATAGCTTGTACTAGCTATCCCCTTCAAATTTACCCGCCATTGTTGGCTCCCTTCCCGCTCAATATTTGGGAAGAGGACCAGGGCCTCTATAAATAGGACTAGCCACCACCATAGGCAAGGACGGATCATCAAAATCATCCCCACACACACAAGTTAGCCAAGCACGAGAACACCTCACCCTAAGGAGGTTGTTCTTCCCATTGTATCGTTCGTCAGCCCAAGAGGCAATCCACCACCACCACACTGGAGTAGGGTATTACACCACAACGGTGGCCCGAACCAGTATAAATCTTCTGTCTTTCTGTGTTGAGAGTTCGCCGAGTTCGTCCGCGAGATCTTTGTGAGCTAGGGCGTAGATCGGTGGGAGGAAAAGACTTCGCGTGCACCCCAGTGTTCGAACCTTAAGGGTTTGCCGGAACCCCACATCCGACAGAAGTGATATCAGGGGTAATGATCATCTTGCCTGAAATCCCACTAGGAACAAGACCGAAACCATGAAGAAGAAGACGAACCAATGTAGTCGAATGGATCCTCACAATTGGAAAGTAGCATAACCGGAAAGAAGCAAACAACATGGTAAACCAACAAGCATAAGCATGGCATGATGCACAACCAAGTATGATGCATGTCCAGTTTAATGAGGCAAGGCATGGCAAAGTGCACAAACAACACTACAAGTTAAGTGGAGATCAATATGTAACAAGTTGCATATTAACGAAACACCACATTCAATTATTTAGTTCACTCCCGTTTAGGTACTCTACAATATTAAATGTTGGTTAACATGGCAAGAGGTGAAGCATAAGTAAACGAACTATTTAGGCAAGTTCAATGAGGCTGGAAATAACAAACAACAATTCCAAAAAATCCCCATATGCATATTTCGAATTAGGTATTGTTCTAACCTATGCACAATTTTAGAGGTATTAAGCATGCAAAATAAGTATACCATGTTAAACTATGCATTTTCTACCCATTTACATATAAAGTTTGATTAAAACAGAACTACGGTTATTTAGTTATGAAAAAACCTATTTTAGCATGTTATTTAGCAAATTAAATGCAAACAACATGTTAAACATTTTAAACATGGATGAAAGTAGTATATTATGAAACTAGATAAAATTATAAGCATTTTACATGTATAAAGTTTTTACATATGTTGCATGGTTTGTGAGTTATTAAATGCATGAAGTGCAAGGGCTTTTCTGCAAATCTGTAATTCTCCGGTTAATAGAAAAATTCGTGGCACAGGAAGAAAAAAACACTATGGGCCGAATCTGCTGGCCCAACAGTGCACATGTGGGGTTTTGGGTGGCTGCTCACATCGGGCCAAATCTGGCTGGGCCGGCTGGACGCAAGCGTTGGGCCTCCACGAGCTAGGCGCGGCAGGGGAGGTCAACGCGCCCACGTTTGCAACGGTTCGAGGCGAAGCACAGCGCGACTGGAGACGAACAGGGGTCGCGCCTACAGGGGAAGCAGGCTCGATGTAGGTCGGCTTGGCGTCCATCGCAGCAGGGGACTCGGGAACGACGCAAATCAAGTGTGGAGGAGGCCAAGAGGTGCAGGGACGGCGGATCTAGGCAGCAGAGCGCCCGACAAGAACTTGGCAACTGGAAGCAAAGCCTTTGCGGGTACGCACTTGGACTTGGCGGCGGGGTGACGAGGAGGCGGCAGAGTTCGAGGCCATGGCGACTCGACAGCGGCCGATACGTCTCCAACGTATCTATAATTTTTGATTGCTCCATGCTATTATATTATCTATTTTGGACATTATTGGGCTTATTTTTACACTTTTATACTATTTTTGGGACTAACCTATTAACCGGAGGCCCAGCCCAAATTGCTATTTTTTTTGCCTATTTTAGAGTTTCGTCGAAAAGGAATATCAAACGGAGTCCAAACGGAATGAAACCTTCGGGAGCGTTATTTCCGGAACAAACATGATCCAGGAGACTTGGAGTGGACGTCAAGCAATCAACGAGGCGGCCACGAGGTGGGGGGTGCGCCCACCCCCTGGGCGCGCCCTCCACCCTCATGGGCCCCTCGTTGCTCCACCGACGTACTTCTTCCTCCTATATATATATATATATCCGTATACCCCCCCAAACATCCAGGAACAGAATAGACTGGGAGTTCCACCACCAGAATCCTCTGTAGCCACAGAAAACCAATCTAGACCCATTCCGGCACCCTGCCCGAGGGGGGGAATCCCTCTCCGTTGTCCATCTTCATCATCCCAACGCTCTCCATGACGAGGAGGGAGTAGTTCACCCTCGGGGCTGAGGGTATGTACCAATAGCTATGTGTTTGATCTCTCTCTCTCTCTCATGTTCTTGAGGTGGTACGATCCTGATGTATCGCGAGCGTTGCTATTATATTTGGATCTTATGATGTTTCTCCCCCTCTACTCTCTTGTGATGAATTGAGTTTTCCCTTTGAAGTTATCTTATCGGATTGAGTCTTTAAGGATTTGAGAACACTTGATGTATGCCTTTCATGTGCTTATCTGTGGTGACAATGGGATATCACGTGATCCACTTGATGTATGTTTTGGTGATCAACTTGCGGGTTCCGCTCGTGAACTTATGCATAGGGGTTGGCACACATTTTCGTCTTGACTCTCCGGTGGAAACTTTGGGGCATTCTTTGAAGTTCTTTGTGTTGGTTGAATAGATGAATCTGAGATTGTGTGATGCATATCGTATAATCATACCCGCGGATACTTGAGGTGACATTGGAGTATCTAGGTGACATTAGGGTTTTGGTTGATTTGTGTCTTAATGTGTTATTCTAGTACGAACTCTATGATAGATTGAATGGAAAGAATAGCTTCATGTTATTTTACTACGGACTCTTGGATAGATCGATCAGAAAGGATAACTTTGAGGTGGTTTCGTACCCTACCATAATCTCTTCATTTGTTCTCCGCTATTAGTGACTTTGGAGTGACTCTTTGTTGCATGTTGAGGGATAGTTATATGATCCAATTATGTTATTATTGTTGAGAGAACTTGCACTAGTGAAAGTATGAACCCTAGGCCTTGTTTCAACGCATTGCAATACCATTTATGCTCACTTTTATCATTAGTTACCTTGCTGTTTTTATATTTTCATATTACAAATACCCATATCTACCATCCATATTGCACTTGTATCACCATCTCTTCGCCGAACTAGTGCACCTATACAATTTACCATTGTATTGGGTGTGTTGGGGACACAAGAGACTCTTTGTTATTTGGTTGTAGGGTTGCTTGAGAGAGACCATCTTCATCCTACGCCTCCCACGGATTGATAAACCTTAGGTCATCCACTTGAGGGAAATTTTCTACTATCCTACAAACCTTTGCACTTGGAGGCCCAACAACGTCTACAAGAAGAAGGTTGTGTAGTAGACATCAAGCTCTTTTCTGGTGCCATTGCCGGGGAGGTTAGCGCTTGAAGGTATTTCTTTAGATCTTGCAATCGAATATTTTTGTTTCTTGTTTTAGCACTAGTCTAGTTTATAAAATAAAATTACAAAAAAAATGGAATTGAGTTTGCCTCATACGCTTCATCTTTTTAATATTTTTCGTGATAATGATGGAAAGGAAAATTGTGCTCAATTGCTAGAAGAAGTCTGTAAAATGTTTGTCACTAAATCTTTGAATAATGAGCATGATTGCAATGTTGTTAGTATGAACTCCTTGAATATCCATAGTACTAATGATGATTGCACTAGTCATAATGAAAATGTCTCTTTTAAGCATGTCAATTTTTGTGGAGTGCATAGAGCTTGCAAGTACACACCAATTACGTATAATAGATTTTGCAAGAGGCATAAGTATTTGGAAACTAAGTGGTTGCAAGAGAGGCTAGATGTTTGTGCTGAAAATTTAAAATTTCTTCACCATACTTGTGAACTTTGCAATGAACATGGTCATTTGAATCTCAAATGCAAATTGTTTCATGATCGTATCGTGTCCAAAAATCGTGATGATTTGATTTCCCTTGCACATCATAATGAACTTAGTTTGTTTAGGGCTATGAAGAAATGAAACGTATAACTAAGCATATTCCAGAATATAACCTTGAGAAAATCCTCGATATTGATCTAGAAGAAATTTTTATGTATTGTGCGGTGAATTGCATTGAAAATCCTTATATCGCCAATTACATAAAGAAAACAAAACAAATAGAGGACGAAGATAATACTAATGAAAGGGAAGAGGCTTCCCAATATCCTCCTATTATTTCTTATGATGAATCAGGTAACGAGGAGGAGCCTTCTATTCAACCAATCTCATCAATAAGGAGCTCCAAAAAGAGGATCGAACCCACACATAATGTGAAGAAGAAAAAGAAAATACGGAGAAGTAAAGGTAAAAATGTATCGCTCCAAAATGATGTTGCTCCTACTACTCATTGTGATGATGATAATTGTTATACTATTGGTTCTATCCATACTATTAATGATGAGAGTGATTATGCTTATGATATGAAAAGGCCCAAGCTTGGGGATGCTATGTTTGATGAGAATGACAAGTTTGAAAATATATTTGCTGCAATTAATGTTTGTCCCAAGCTTGGGGATGCTATGTTTAATAAAAATAATATTTGTAGTCTCTCAAGTTTTGATATGCAAACTTATTATGATGATAGCATGCCTCCTACTTATGATGATTATATTGATGAAAGTGGATTTGGAGAGGTCATGACTTTATTTAGTAATGATTCCACTATCTTGGAAGAGGTTTCAATCGATTATGATGAGAACAAAGTTGCTACTTATGATGATTATTGTGATGACACTTATGCTATAAAAAGTAGTGATGATTATATTAAAACTTGTCATGATTATCATTACCCTTTTCCTGAACATTACTCTTTTAATGTGGAAACAATTTATAGTATTCGAGTCTCTTATGATACTCCCACTATTCCGATTGAGAAGAATTTTGCTTATGTGGAGAGTAATAAAATTTCTATGCTGGTAGGTCATGAAAAGAATGCTTTAGGTGCTGGTTATATTGTTGAATTCATTCATGATGCTACTGGAAATTATTATGAGGGAGGAACATATGCTTGTAGGAATTGCAATAGTATTAAGTTTCCTCTCTATGTGCTTAAAATCCGGAAGTTATGCTTGTTTTACCTTCCTATGCAAGTTGATTCTTGTTCCCATAAGTTGTTTGCTCACAAAATCCCTATGCATAGGAAGTGGGTTATACTTAAATGTGCTAGTCATATTATTCATGATGCTCTCTTTATGTTTCAATTCTTATCCTTTATGTGAGCATCATTGAAATCATCATGCCTAGCTAGGGGCGTTAAACGATAGCGCTTGTTGGGAGGCAACCCAATTTTTATTTTTGTTCTTTTGCTTTTTGTTCCTGGTTAGTAATAAATAAATCATCTATCCTCTGTTTAGATGTGGTTTTATGTTTTAATTAGTGTTTGTGCCAAGTAGAACCTTTGGGAAGACTTGGGTGAAGTCTTTGTGATCTTGCTGTAAAAAACAGAAACTTTAGCGCTCACGAGATTAGCTGCCGTGTTTTATTAGAGAGTGATATTTAGTTAATTCTTTTCGTAGATGATTAATAGATAAATTACTCAAGTCCAGCAATTTATTTTAGAATTTTTGGGGTTCCAGAAGTATACGTTTGATCCATATTACTACAGACTGTTCTGTTTTTGACATATTCTGTTTTTATTGTGTTGTTTGCTTATTTTGATGAATCTACGAGTAGTATTGGAGGGTATGAACCACAGAGAACTTGGAATACAGTAGATATTACACCAATATGAATTTAGAATGAGTTCACAACAGTACCTAAGTGGTGATTTATTTTTTAATACTAACGGAGCTTACGAGTTTTCTGTTGAGTTTTGTGTTGTGAAGTTTTCAAGTTTTGGGTAAAGATTTGATGGACTATGGAATAAAGAGTGGCAAGAGCCTAAGCTTGAGGATTCCCAAGGCACCCCAAGGTAAAATCCAAGGACACCAAAAAGCCTAAGCTTGGGGATGCCCAAGGCACCCCAAGGTAAAATTCAAGGACAACCAAGAGCCTAAGCTTGGGGATGCCCCGGAAGGCACCCCCTCTTTCGTCTTCGTTCATCGGTAAATTTACTTGGAGCTATATTTTTATTCGCCACATGATATGTGTTTCGCTTGGAGAGTCTTGTATGATTTGAGTCTTGGCTTTTTAGTTTACCACAATCATCCTTGCTGTACACACCTTTTGAGAGAGACACACATGAATTGGAATTTATTAGAATACACTATGTGCTTCACTTATATATTTTGAGCTATATAATTTTTGCTCTAGTGCTTCACTTATATCTTTTAGAGCACGGCGGTGGTTCTATAGAAATAATTGACCTCTCGTGCTTCACTTATATTATTTTGAGAGTCCTTTAGAACAACATGGCAATAATAAAAACTTTCATACAAGTGCATTGAATACTAAGAGAAGTTTGATACTTGATGATTGTTTTGAGATATGGAGATGGTGATATTAGAGTCATGCTACTTGAGTAGTTGTGAACTTGAGAAATACTTGTGTTGAAGTTGATGATTCCTGTAGCATGCACGTATGGTGAACCGTTATGTGATTAAGTCGGAGCATGATTTATTTATTGATTGTCTTCCTTATGAGTGGTGGTCGGGGACGAGCGATGGTCTTTTCCTACCAATCTATCCCCCCTAGGAGCATGCGCGTAGTACTTCGTTTCGATAACTAATAGATTTTTGCAATAAGTATGTGAGTTCTTTATGACTAATGTTGAGTCCATGGATTATACGCACTCTCACCCTTCCACCATTGCTAGCCTCTCTAATACCGCGCACCTTTCGCCGGTATCATACACCCACCATATATCGTCCTCAAAACAGCCACCATACCTACCTATTATGGCATTTCCATAGCCATTCCGAGATATATTGCCATGCAACTTTCCACCATTCCGTTTATGACACGCTCCATCATTGTCATATTGCTTTGCATGATCATGTAGTTGACATCGTATTTGTGGCAAAGCCACCATTCATAAGTCTTTCATACATGTCACTCATGAGTCATTGCACACCCCGGTACACCGCCAGAGGCATTCACATAGAGCCATATTTTGTTCTAAGTATTGAGTTGTAATTCTTGAGTTGTAAGTGAAAAGAAGTGTGATGATCATCATTATTAGAGCATTGTCCCAATGAGGAAAGGATGATGGAGACTATGATTCCCCCACAAGTCGGGATGAGACTCCGGACGAAAAAAAGAGGCCAAAAAGAAAAAAAGAAAGAAGCCCCAAATAAAAAAAATGAGAGAAAAAGAGAGAAGGGACAATGTTACTATACTTTTTCAACACTTGTGCTTGAAAGTAGCACCATGATCTTCATGATAGAGAGTCTTCTATGTTGCCACCTTCATAAACTAGTGGGAATTATACATTATAGAACTTGGCTTGTATATTCCAATGATGGGCTTCCTCAAATTTCCCTAGGTCTTCGTGAGCAAGCAAGTTGGATGCACACCCACTTAGTTTCTTTTGTTGAGCTTTCATACACTTATAGCTCTAGTGCATCCGTTGCATGGCAATCCCTACTCACTCACATTGATATCTATTGATGGGCATCTCCATAGCCCGTTGATACGCCTAGTTGATGTGAGACTATCTTCTCCTTTTTGTCTTCTCCGCAACCACCATTCTATTCCACCTATAGTGCTATGTCCATGGCTCACGCTCATGTATTGCGTGAAGTTGAAAAAGTTTGAGAACATCAAAAGTATGAAATAATTACTTGGCTTGTCATCGGGGTTGTGCATGATTTAAATATTTTGTGTGCTGAAGATAGAGCATTGCCAGACTATATGATTTTGTAGGGATAGCTTTTTTTGGCCATGTTATTTTGACAAGACATAATTGCTTAGTTAGTATGCTTGAAGTATTATTATTTTTATGTCAATATTAAACTTTTGTCTTGAATCTTATGGATCTGAATATTCTTGCCACAATAAAGAAAAAATACATTGAGAAATATGTTAGGAAGCATTCCAGATCAAAAATTCTGTTTTTATCATTTACCTACTCGAGGACAAGCTGGAATTAAGCTTGGGGATGCTTGATACGTCTCCAACGTATCTATAATTTTTGATTGCCCCATGCTATTATATTATCTATTTTGGATGTAATTGGGCTTATTTTTACACTTTTATACTATTTTTTGGGACTAACCTATTAACGGAGGCCCAGCCCAAATTGCTGTTTTTTTGCCTATTTTAGAGTTCGTCGAAAAGGAATATCAAACGGAGTCCAAACAGAATGAAACCTTCGGGAGCGTTATTTCTGGAACAAACATGATCCAGGAGACTTGGAGTGGACGTCAAGCAATCAACGAGGCAGCCACGAGGCAGGGGGCGCGCCCTCCACCCTCGTGGGCCCCTCGTTACTCCATTGATGTACTTCTTCCTCCTATATATATCCATATACCCCCGAACATCCAGGAACAGAATAGATCGGGAGTTCCGCCGCCATAATCCTCCGTAGCCATAGAAAACCAATCTAGACCCGTTCCGGCACCCTACCGGAGGGGGGAATCCCTCTCCGGTGGCCATCTTCATCATCCCGGCGCTCTCCATGACGAGGAGGGAGTAGTTCACCCTCAGGGCTGAGGGTATGTACTAGTAGCTATGTATTTGATCTCTCTCTCTCCCTCTCTTGTGTTCTTGAGGTGGTACGATCTTAATGTATCGCGAGCTTTGCTATTATAGTTGGATCTTATGATGTTTCTCCCCCTCTACTCTCTTGTGATGAATTGAGTTTTCCCTTTGAAGTTATCTTATCGGATTGAGTCTTTAAGGATTCGAGAACACTTGATGTATGCCTTGCATGTGCTTATCTGTGGTGACAATGGGATATCACATGATCCACTTGATGTATGTTTTGGTGATCATCTTGTGGGTTTCGCTCGTGAACTTATGCATAGGGGTTGGCACACATTTTCGTCTTTACTCTCCGGTAGAAACTTTGGGGCATTCTTTGAAGTTCTTTGTGTTGGTTGAATAGATGAATCTGAGATTGTGTGATGCATATCGTATAATCATACCCGCGGATACTTGAGGTGACATTGGAGTATCTAGGTGACATTAGGGTTTTGGTTGATTTGTGTCTTAAGGTTTTATTCTAGTACAAACTCTATGATAGATCGAACGGAAAGAATAGCTTCATGTTATTTTACTACGGACTCTTGAATAGATCGATCAGAAAGGATAACTTTGAGGTGGTTTCGTACCCTACCATAATCTCTTCGTTTGTTCTCCGCTATTAGTGACTTTGGAGTGACTCTTTGTTGCATGTTGAGGGATAGTTATATGATCCAATTATGTTATTATTGTTGAGAGAACTTGCACTAGTGAAAGTATGAACCCTAGGCCTTGTTTCAACGCATTGCAATACCATTTACGCTCACTTTTATCATTAGTTACCTTGCTGTTTTTATATTTTTTCAGATTACAAATACCCATATCTACCATCCATATTGCACTTGTATCACCATCTCTTCGCTGAACTAGTGCACCTATACAATTTACCATTGTATTGGGTGTGTTGGGGACACAAGAGACTCTTTGTTATTTGGTTGCAGGGTTGCTTGAGAGAGACCATCTTCATCCTACGCCTCCCATGGATTGATAAACCTTAGGACATCAACTTGAGGGAAATTTGCTACTGTCCTACAAACCTCTGCACTTGGAGGCCCAACAACGTCTACAAAAAGAAGGTTGTGTAGTAGACATCAAGCTCTTTTCTGGCGCCGTTGTCAGGGAGGTTAGTGCCAGAAGGTATATCTTTAGATCTTGCAGTCGAATCTTTTTGTTTCTTGTTTTAGCACTAGTCTAGTTTATAAAAGAAAATTACAAAAAATGGAATTGAGTTTGCCTCATACGCTTCATCTGGTGGTCAACAACGATGGCACAGGACAACGTTGATAACCCACAAGTATAGGGGATCGCAACAGTTTTCGAGGGTAGAGTATTCAACCCAAATCTATTGATTCGATACAAGGGGAGCCAAAGAATATTCTCAAGTATTAACAGTTAATACGTCTCCAACGAATCTATAATTTTTGATTGTTCCATGCTATTATATTATCTGTTTGGATGTTTAATGGGCTTTATTATGCATTTTATATTATTTTTGGGACTAACCTATTAACCAAAGGCCTAGTGCAAATTGCTGTTTTTTGCCTATTTCAGTGTTTCACAGAAAAGGAATATCAAATGGAATCCAAAGGGAATGAAACCTTCGTGAGGATCTTTTTTGGAACAAACGCAATCCAGGAGACTTGCAGTGGACGTCAAAGAAGCAGCGAGGCGGCCACGAGGTAGGGCGGCGCGCCTAGGGGGTCCAGGCATGCCCCCACCCTCGTGGGCCCCTCGCAGCTCCACCCACCTACTTCTTTCGCCTATATATACTCTTATACCCTGAAAACATCCAGGGGAGCCACGAAACGACTTTTCCACCGCCACAACCTTCTGTACCCGTGAGATCCCATCTGTGGACCTTTTTCGGCGATCTGCCGGAGGGGGGTTCGATCACGGAGGGCTTCTACATCAACACCATATCCTCTCCGATGATGTGTGAGTAGTTTACCATAGACCTTCGGGGCCATAGTTATTAGCTAGATGGCTTCTTTTCTCTCTTTGATCTCAATACAAAGTTCTCCTCGATGTTCTTGAAGATCTATTCAATGTAATTCTTTTTGCGGTGTGTTTGCCAAGATCCGATGAATTGTGGGTTTATGATTAAGATTTTCTATGAACAATATTTGATTCTTCTTTGAGTTCTTATATGCATGATTTAATATCTTTGCAAGTCTCTTTGAATTATTAGTTTGGTTTGGCCTAGTAGATTGATCTTTCTTGCAATGGGAGAAGTGCTTAGCTTTGGGTTCAATCTTGCGGTGCTCGATACCAGTGACAGAAAGGGAACCGACATGTATTGTAACTTTGCCATCGAGGATAAAAAGATGGGGTTTATATCATATTGCTTGAGTTTATCCCTCTACATCATGTCATCTTGCCTAATGTGTTACTCTGTTCTTATGAACTTAATACTCTAGATGCATGCTGGATAGCGGTCGATGTGTGGAGTAATAGTAGTAGATGCAGAATCGTTTCGGTCTACGTGACACGGACGTGATGCCTATGTTCATGATCATGCCTAGATATCATCATAACTATGTGCTTTTCTATCAATTGCTCGGCAGTAATTTGTTCACCCACCATAATATATGCTATCTTAAGAGAAGCCACTAGTGAAACCTATGCCCCCCGGGTCTACTTTACATCATATAAGTTTCTGATCTATAATTCTAGTTTACTATTTATTATGCAATCTTTACTTTTCAATCTATACAACAAAAATACCAAAAATTTATCTTATTATCTCTATCAGATCTCACTTTCGTAAGAGACCGTGAAGGGATTGACAACCCCTTTATCACGTTGGTTGCGAGGTTCTTGTTTGTTTGTGCAGGTACTAGGCGACTTGTGTGTAGTCTCCTACTGGATTGATACCTTGGTTCTCAAAAACTGAGGGAAATACTTACGCTACTTTGTTGCATCACCCTTTCCTCTTCAAGGGAAAACCAACGCATGCTCAAGAGGTAGTGATACGTCCATTTTGCATCATGCTTTTATATCGATATTCATCACATTATGGACTGTTATTTCACTTTATATCACAATACTTAAGGCTATTCTCTCTTATTTTACAAGGTTTACATAAAGAGGGAGAATGCCGGCAGCTGGAATTCTGCTATGGAAAAGGAGCAAATATTAGAGACCTATTCTGCGCAGCTCCAAAAGCCCTGAAACTCCATGGAACGTCTTAAAAGAAATAAAGAAAAATCCACGCCAAAGATGAAGGCCAGGGGGCCCACACCCTGCTCACGAGGGTGGGGGGCGCCCCCCCTAGGGTGCGCCCCCTATCTCGTGGGCCCCCTGGTGGCTCTCCGATGCCCATCATCTCCTATATGAGGTCTTTCGATGAGAAAAAAATAGAGAGTAACTTTTCGGGACGAGACTCCGCCGCCACGAGGCGGAACCTTGGCGGATCCAATCTAGAGCTCCGGCAGAGCTGTTCTGCCGGGGATACTTCCCTCCCGAAGGGGGAAATCATCACCATCGTCATCACCAACGCTCCTCTCATCGGGAGAGGGCAATCTCCATCAACATCTTCACCAGCACCATCTCATCTCCAAACCCTAGTTCATCTCTTGTATCCAATTCTTGTCTCAAAGTCCGGGATTGGTGCTAGTAGGTTGCTAGTAGTGTTGATTACTCCTTGTAGTTGATGCTAGTTGGTTTAATTGGTGGAAGATCATATGTTCAGATCCATGCACATTATTACCCCTCTGATATTGAACATGAATATGCTTTCTGAGTAATTATGTTCGTTCCTGAGGACAAGGGAGAAGTCTTGCTATGAGTAGTCATGTGAATCTGGTATTCGTTTGATATTTTGATAAGATGTATGTTGTCTAGCCTCTAGTGGTGTTATGTGAACGTCGACTACATAACACTTCACCATTATTTGGGCCTAGAGGAAGGCATTGGGAAGTAATAAGTAGATGATGGGTTGCTAGAGCGACAGAAGCTTAAACCCTAGTTTATGCGTTGCTTCATAAGGGGCTGATTTGGATCCATATGTTTCATGCTATGGTTAGGTTTACCTTAAAACTTTTGTTGTAGTTGCGGATGCTTGAAATAGAGGTTAATCATAAGTGGGATGCTTGTTCAAGTAAGAACAGCACCCAAGCACTGGTCCACCCACATATCAAATTATCAAAGTATCGAGCGCGAATCATATGAACGTGATGAAAACTAGCTTGACAATATTCCCATGTGTCCTCGGGAGCGTTTTTCCTATTATAAGAGTTTGTTCCGGCTTGTCCTTTGCTACAAAAGGATTGGGCCACCTTGCTGCACTTTATTTACTTTTGTTACTTGTTGCTCGTTACAATTTATCCTCTCACAAAACTATCTCTTACCACTTATTTCAGTACTTGCAGAGAATACCTTGCTGAAAACCGCTTATCATTTCCTTCTGCTCCTCGTTGCGTTCGACACTCTTACTTATCAAAAGGACTATGATAGATCCCCTATACTTGTGGGTCATCAGGTAGCAAGAAGGATTTCTGGTGCCATTGCCGGGGAGATCTACGCCAAGTCAAGACATACCAAGTACCCATCACAAACTCTTATCCCTCGCATTACATTATTTGCCATTTGCCTCTCATTTTCCTCTCCCCCACTTCACCCTTGCCATTTTATCCGCCTCTTTTCTATTCGCCCTTTTTCCGTTCGCCTTCTTTCGCTTGCCTCTTGTGTGAATATTTGTTGGATTGATTGTTTGACACGATGGCTGAAGATAATACTGAATTATGTGACTTTTCCAATATCAGCAATAATGATTTTATTAGCACTCCGATTGCTCCTCTTACCGATGCTGAATCTTGTGAAATTAGTACTGCTTTGCTAAATCTTGGTCACGGAAGATTAATTTGTTGGCCTTCCTAGTGAAGATGCCGCTACCCATCTAAACAACTTTGTTGATTTATGTGATATGCAAAAGAAGAAAGATGTGGATAATGATATTGTTAAATTGAAGCTATTTCCGTTTTCACTTAGATATTGTGCTAAAACTTGGTTCTCTTAGAAACGATATTATGAACTTTAAATGCAAAGATGCTTTTATCTCTAAGTATTTTCCTCCCGCTTAGATCATCTCTCTTAGAAACTTGGTTCTCTTTGTGAAGGCGTGTTCTTCTAGTTTTCATGATAATAATGATGAATATATAAAAGTGATTGGTGTGTCTCCTATTACATATTTGTTTGCCAATATGAATCTTAACAAAGATGGGACTGGAGATGAGTCAACTTTAGTTAGAAGGCGTCCCAATGATTCAGAGTTTTTAGATCTTGATGCAAAAATTGGTAAAAGTGGGATTGAAGAGGTCAAAACTTTACATAGAAATGAACCCACTATTTTTGATTTCAAGTAATTTAATTATGATAATTGCTCTTTGATAGATTGTATTTCCTTGTTGCAATCCGTGCTAAATTCTCCTCATGCTTATGATAAAAATAAAGCTTTTACTAAACATATCGTTGATGCTTTAATGCAATCCCATAAAGAAAAGATTGAACTAGAAGTTTCTATCTCTAGAAAACTTTATGATGAGTGGGATCCTAATATTAAAATTAAGATTGAAGATCATGAATGCTATGCTTTATGTGATTTGGGTGCCAGTGTTTCCTCGATTCTAAAACTTTGTGTGATGTGTTAGGTTTCCGTGAATTTGATGATTGTTCTTTAAATTTGCATCTCGTGGATTCCACCATTAAGAAACCTATGGGAAGGATTAATGATGTTATTATTGTTGCAAATAGGAATTATGTGCCCATAGATTTCATTTTTCTTGATATAGATTGCAACCCTACATGTCCTATTATTCTTGGTAGACCTTTCCTTAGAATGATTGGTGCAATTATTGACATGAAGGAAGGAAACATTAGATTCCAAATTTCGTTAAGGAAAGGCATGGAACACTTTACTAGAAAATAATTAAATTACCTTATGGATCTATTATGAGAGCCACATATGGATGCATACCAAAGATGACAATACCTAGATCTATTCTTGTTTTTTATGCCTAGCTAGGGGCGTTAAACGATAGCACTTGTTGGAAGGCAACCCAATTTTATTTTTGTTCCTTGCTTTTTGTTCCTGTTTAGTTATAAATAAATCATCTATACTCTGTTATGATTGTGTTTTTATGTTTTAATTAGTGTTTGTGTCAAGTAAAGCCTTTAGGATCTGCTTGGATGATTGTTATTTGATCTTGCTGAAAAAACAGAAAGTATGCGCTCACGAGAATAATTTTCATTTTTAACCAGAGATCGATAAAATACTGATTCCAACTTCAGTGGATCAATATACAAATTATTTAGGACGTCCTAATTTCTAATGATTTTTGGAGTTATAGAAGTATTTTAAACCTAGAGATTACTACAGACTATTCTGTTTTTGACAGATTCTGTTTTTCGTGTGTTGTTTGCTTATTTTGATGAATCTATGGCTAGTATCGAGGTGTATGAACCATAGAGAAGTTGAAATACAGTAGGTTTAACACCAAAATAAATAAAGAACGATTTTATTACAGTATCTTAAGGTGGTGGTTTGTTTTCTTATACTAACGGAGCTCATGAGATTTTCTGTTGAGTTTTGTGTTGTGAATTTTTCAAGTTTTTTGGTAAAGATTTGATGGATTTCGGAACAAGGAGTGGCAAGAGCCTAATATTGGGTATGACCAAGGCACCCCAAGGTAAAATTCAAGGACAACCAAAAGCCTAAGCTTGGGGATGCCCCGGAAGGCATCCCCTCTTTCATCTTCATCTATCCGTAACTTTACTTGAGGCTATATTTTTATTCACCACATGATATGTGTTTTGCTAGGAGCGTCTTGTATGATTTGAGTCTTTGATTTTTAGTTTACCACAATCATCCTTGCTGTACACACCTTTTGGGAGACACACATGAATCAGAATTTATTAGAATACTCTATGTGCTTCACTTATATCTTTTGAGCTAGATAATTTTGCTCTAGTGCTTCACTTATATCTTTTTAGAGCACGGGGGTGGTTTTATTTTATATAAATTATTGATCTCTCATGCTTCACTTATATTATTTTGAGAGTATTTTAGAACAACATGGTAATTTGCTTTGGTTATGAAATTAGTCCTAATCTTATGGACATCCAAGATGGGTATAATAAAAACTTTCATCTAAAGTGCATTAAATGTTATGAGAAGCTTGATACTTGATAGTTGTTTTGAGATATAAAGATGGTAATATTAGAGTTGTGCTAGTTGAGTAATTGTGGAATTGAGAAATACTTGTGTTGAAGGTGGCAAGTCCCGTAGCATGCACGTATGGTAAAAGTTGTGTGACAAATTTGAAGCATGGGGTGTTCTTTGATTGCTTTCCTTATGAGTGGCGGTCAGGGACGAGCGATGGTCTTTTCCTACCAATCCAGCCCCCTAGGAGCATGTGCGTAGTGCTTGGTTTTGATGACTTGTAGATTTTTGCAGTAAGTATGTGAGTTCTTTATGACTAATGTTGAGTCCATGGATTATACGCACTCTCACCCTTCCATCATTGCTAGCCTCTTCGGTACCGTGCATTGCCCTTTCTCACCTTGAGAGTTGGTGAAAAATTCGCCGGTGCATCCAAACCCCGTGATATGATACGCTCTATCACACATAAGCCTCCTTACATCTTCCTCAAAACAGCCACCATACCTACCTATTATGGCATTTCCAAGCCATTCCCAGATATATTGCCATGCAACTTTCCACCATTCCGTTTATTATGACATGCTCCATTATTGTCATATTGCCTTGCATGATCATGTAGTTGACATCGTATTTGTGGCAAAGCCACCTTCATAATTCTTTCATACATGTCACTCTTTATTCATTGCATATCCCGGTACACCGCCCGAGGCATTCACATAGAGTCATATTTTGTTCTAAGTATCGAGTTGTAATTCTTGAGTTGTAAGTAGATAAAAGTGTGATGATTTTCATTATTAGAGCATTTTCCCATGTGAGGAAAGTTCTTCGAAAAAAAGAGAAAGGCCATAAAAAGGAGAGGCCAAAGAAAGAAAAAAATGAGAGAAAAAGAGAGAAGGGGCAATGTTACTATCCTTTTTCCACACTTGTGATTCAAAGTAGCACCATGATCTTCATGATAGAAAGTCTCTTATGTTGTCACTTTCATATACTAGTGGGAATTTTCCATTACAGAAATTGACTTGTATATTCCAATAACGGGCTTCCTCAAAATGCCCTAGGTCTTCGTGAGCAAGCAAGTTGGATGCACACCCACTTACTTTCTTTTGTTGAGATTTCATATATTTATAGCTCTAGTGCATCTGTTGCATGGCAATCCCTACTCCATGCATTGACATCAATTGATGGGCATCTCCATAGCCCGTCGATTAGCCGCATCAATGTGATAATTTCTCCCTTTTGTCTTCTCACACAACCCCATCATCATATTCTATTACACCCATAGTGCTATGTCCATGGCTCGCGCTCATATATTGCGTGAAAGTTGAAAAAGTTTGAAAAGGCTAAAGTATGAAACAATTGCTTGGCTTGTCATCGGGGTTGTGCATGATGGGAGCATTTTGTGTGACAAAAATGAAGCATGGCCAAACTATATGATTTTGTAGGGATAAGCTTCCTTTGGCTATGTTATTTTGATAAGACATGATTGCTTGGTTATCATTGCTTGAAGTATTATTATTTTTATGTCAATATTAAACTTCTGTCTAGAATCTTTCGGATCTAAACATTCATGCCGCAATGAAGAGAAATACATTGAAAATTATGTTAGGTAGCATTCCACATAAAAATTCTATTTTTATCATTTACCTACTCGAGGACGAGCATGAATTAAGGTTGGGTATGCTTGATACGTCTCCAACGTATCTATAATTTTTGATTGTTCCATGATATTATATTATCTGTTTGGATATTTAATGGGCTTTATTATGCACTTTTGTATTACTTTTGGGATTAACTAGTTAACCGAAGGCCCAGTGCAAATTGCTGTTTTTTTGCCTATTTCAGTGTTTCGCAGAAAAGGAATATCAAACGGAATCCAAACGGAATGAAACCTTCGCGAGGATCTTTTTTGGAACAAATGATATCCAGGAGACTTGGAGTGGACGTCAAGGAAGTAGTGAGGCGGCCACGAGGTAGGGCGGTGTGCCCCCCACCCTCGTGGGCCCCTCGCAACTCCACCGACCTACTTCTTTCGCCTATATATACTCTTATACCCTGAAAACATCCAGGGGAGCCACAAAACCACATTTCCACCGCCGCAACCTTCTGTACCCGTGAGATCCCATCTAGGCACCTTTTCCGGCGATCTGCCGGAGGGGGATTCGATCATGGAGGGCTTCTACATCAACACCATAGCCTCTCCGATGATGTGTGAGTAGTTTACCAAAGACCTTCGGGTCCCTAGTTATTAGCTAGATGGCTTGTTCTCTCTCTTTGGATCTCAATACAAAGTTCTCCTCGATGTTCTTGGAGATCTATTCAATGTAATTCTTTTTGCGGTGTGTTTGCCGAGATATGATGAATTGTGGGTTTATGATTCAGATTATCTATGAACAATATTTAATTCTTCTATGAATTCTTATATGCATGATTTAATATCTTTGCAAGTCTCTATGAATTATCAGTTTGGTTTGGCCTACTAGATTGATCTTTCTTGCAATGGGAGAAGTGCTTAGCTTTGGATTCAATCTTGCGGTGCTCGATCCCAGTGACAGAAAGGGAACCGACATGTATTGTATTGTTGCCATCGAGGATAAAAAGATGGGGTTATATCATATTGCTTGAGTTTATCCCTCTACATCATGTCATCTTGCGTAATGCGTTACTCTGTTCTTATGAACTTAATACTCTAGATGCATGCTGGATAGCGGTCGATGTGTGGAGTAATAGTAGTAGATGCAGAATCATTTCGGTCTACTTGACAAGGGCGTGATGCCTATATTCATGATCATGCCTAGATATCAATTGCTCGGCAGTAATTTGTTCACCCACCGTAATATATGCTATCTTAAGATAAGCCACTAGTGAAACCTATAGCCCCCGGGTCTACTTTACATCATATAAGTTTCCGATCTATAATTCTAGTTTACTATTTATTTTGCAATCTTTACTTTTCAATCTATACAACAAAAATACCAAAAATATTTATCTTATTATCTCTAGCAGTTGAGTTGTCAATTCAACCACACCTGAAAGACTTAATATCTGCAGCAAAATATTTAGTAGCAAAGTAGTATGGAAGTAACGGTAACGGTGGCAAAAGTAACACTAGTAGTTTTTATAGCAATCGTAACAGTGGCAACAGAAAAGTAACTAAGCAAAGATCAATATGTGAAAAGCTCGTAGGCAATGAATCAATGATGGATAATTATGTCGGATGCGATTCCTCATGCAACAGTTATAACATAGGGTGACACAGAACTAGCTCCAGTTCATCAATGTAATGTAGGCATGTATTCTGAATATAGTCATACATGCTTATGGAAAAGAACTTGCATGACATCTTTTGTCCTACCCTCCCGTGGCAGCGGGGTCCTATTGGAAACTAAGGGATATTAAGGCCTCCTTTTAATAGAGTACCGGACCAAAGCATTAACACTTAGTGCATACATGAACTCCTCAAACTACGGTCATCACCGGGAGTGGTCCCGATTATTGTCACTTCGGGGCTGCTGGATCATAACACATAGTAGGTGACTATTGACTTGCAAGATAGGATCGAGAACTAACACATATTCATGAAAACATAATAGGTTCAGATCTGAAATCATGGCACTAGGGCCCTAGTGACAAGCATTAAGCATAACATAGTCATATCAACATCAATCTTAGAACATAATGGATACTAGGGATCAAAGCCTAACAAAACTAACTCGATTACATGGTAAATCTCATCCAACCCATCACCGTCCAGCAAGCCTACGATGAGATTACTCACGCATGGCGGTGAGCATCATGAAATTGGTGATGGAGGATGGTTGATGATGACGATGGCGATGGATTCCCCTCTCCGGAGCCCCGAACGGACTCTAGATCAGCCCTCCCGAGGAAGATTAGGGCCTGGCGGTGGCTCCGTATTGTAAAACATGATGAATCCTTCTCTCTGATTGTTTCCTCCCCGAAAGTGAATATATGGAGTTGGGGTTGAGGTCGGTGGAGTCCCAGGGGGCCCATGAGGTAGGGCGCACGCAAAGATTATGAACTAACCATATTCACAATAACATTTAGGTCTCATGTTTACTCATATCAATGACATAATCAACTAGCGAGCAATAATAATAAATCTTAGATGACAACACTTTGTCAAAACAATCATAACATGATATAATAAGATGGTATCTCGCTAGCCCTTTCTGTGACCGTGAAACATAAATGCAGAGCACCCCTGAAGATCAAGGACTGACTAGACATTGTAATTCATGGTAAAAGAGATCCAGTCATAGTCATACTCAATGTAAATTAATAGCAATGCATGCGAATTACAGTGGTGCTCTCCAACTGGTGCTTTTTAATAAGAGGATGATGACTCAACATAAAAGTAAATAGATAGACCCTTCGTAGAGGGAAGCAGGGATTTGCAAAGGTGCCAGAGCTCGAGTTTTGAAACAGAGATAAATAATATTTTGAGTGGCATACTTTCATTGTCAACATAACAACCAAGAGAGCTCGATATCTTCCATGCTACACACATTATAGGCGGTTCCCAAACAGAATGGTAAAGTTTATACTCCCCCACCACCAACAAATATCAATCCATGGCTTGTCCGAAACAACGGGTGCCGTCCAACTAACAACAATCATGGGGGAGTTTTATTTGCAATTATTTTGATTTGAGCATGGGACTGGGCATCCCGGTTACCGCCATTTTCTCGTGAGTGATGAGCGGAGTCCAATCATCGTGAGAATAACCCACCTAGCATGGAAGATATAGACAACCCTAGTTGATACATGAGCTATTCGAGCATACAAAACAGAATTTCATTTGAAGGTTTAGAGTTTGGCACATACAAATTTACTTGGAACAGCAGGTAAATACCGCATATAGGAAGGTATGGTGGACTCATATGGAATAACTTTGGGGTTTATGGAAGTGGATGCACAAGCAGTATTCCCGCTTAGTACAAGTGAAGGCTAGAAAGAGACTAGGAAGCGACCAACTAGAGAGCGACAACAGTCATGAACATGCATTAAGATTAATCAACAGTGAGTGCAAGCATGAGTAGGATATAAATCACCGTGAACATAATTATCGTGGAGGCTATGTTGATTTTGTTTCAACTACATGCATGAACATGTGCCAAGTCAAGCCACTCGAATCATTCAAAGGAGGATACCACCCTATCATACCACATCACAACCATTTTAATAGCATGTTGGCACGCAAGGTAAACCATTATAAACTCCTAGCTAATTAAGCATGGCATGGACAACTATAATCTCTAATTGTCATTGCAAGCATGTTTCATTCATAATAGGATGAATCAGGAACGATGAACTAATCATATTTACAAAAACAAGATAGGTCGAGTTCATACCAGCTTCTCTCATCTCACTCAGTCCATCATATATTGTCATTATTGCCTTTCACTCGCACGACCGAACGGTGTGGATAATAATAATACTGTACGTGCATTGGTCTAAGATGGAATCTGCAAGCATTTTATACAACGGAGAAGATAAGGTAATATGGGCTCTTGGTTAAATCAACAATAATGCATATGAGAGCCACTCAACATTTTCATCATGGTCTTCTCCTCTCGACCCCCAAAAGAATAAGAAAAGAAATAAAACTATTTACATAGGAAAGCTCCCAACAAGCAAAAGAAGAGCGAGAAATCTTTTTGGGTTTTCTTTTAATTACTACTACTACAGGCATGGAAAGGAAACTAGCTAAAAGCTACAACTATTTTTTTAAAGATTTTTCAAACACACAATAAGAAGGCTTAGAAAAGAAAATAAACTAGCATGGATAGTACAATGAAAAAGTATGAGCACCGACAACTAGAATGAGTGTGTGAACATGAATGTAATGTCGGTGAGAAATACGTACTCCCCCAAGTTTAGGCTTTTGGCCTAAGTTGGTCTATGCCCATGGATCGAATCTACTCTCTCTGGTGTACTGAGGAGGGTCCTCAGGGTGCCACTAGTTGGCGATCTCCTCCGGATCCCACTGATAAACAGACTGTCGATAAGGGTCAAGTGGTGGCTCAGGCTCAGGCTCTGAGACTTGTGTCAGCCTCCAGTATGCATAAATGGCCACGGGTAAGATGAGGTACTTGCCTGAAAGTATGTTAAACAAAGAGGGTGCATGCAAGGTAATAGTCTCACAGTGAGTTTTATCAAATATGAAATTATACTTAAGCATCTTCTTCTTATTTTTAACAATAAATTCATGTGCTACCATATTCTTATAATCTAGAAAAATAGGGGACAACAGCTTTTCCTCTTTCTCATAATGACTAATAGGTATCTCAAAGTGTTTAGCAAGGCGTGAAGCAAAGATGCCTCCGAAGATGGGGCCCTTTGTACAGTTCATACTTAATCGTTTAGCAACAATAGCGCCTAAGCTGAAAGTTGTATCACGAAACAAAGCATGGCACAAAATGACAAGATCAGGAGCACTAAGATTTCCACTATTCCCGTGACCAATTAAGCATCTACTAGCAAATATCGCAAAGTAACGTAGAAGAGGAAAATGTATACTAGTAATTCTTACATCGGAAACTTTCCTCGTTTCCCCTACAACAATTCTATCAATAAATCCATCCACATCACTATGATGTGGTTCCTCGATGCTGCCCACACAGGGTATCTTGTAGACCCGACAAAAATCATGGAGTGACATCTCCTTAACCTCATCACATAAGTGAAACTCCACCGAAGGTGGTGATTTCTTAGCATGCAAATACAAATTTTGCACGAAAATATTAGTGAGTAGGAGATACTGTTCGCGTTGGTCGTGGAGGAAGTCGGTGAGGCCTGCATTCTTAGCCAAGTAATAAAAGTCATCGTAAATTCCGGCGACTCTCACTAACACATCACAAGGCCATTCGCACGGCCGAACCTGTTGGAAATATGCCCTAGAGGCAATAATAAATTGATTATTATTATATTTCCTTGTTCATGATAATCGTTTATTATCCATGCTACAATTGTATTGATAGGAAACTCAGATACATGTGTGGATACATAGACAACACCATGTCCCTAGTAAGCCTCTAGTTGACTAGCTCGTTGATCAATAGATGGTTACGTTTTCCTGACCATGGACATTGGATGTCATTGATAACGGGATCACATCATTAGGAGAATGATGTGATGGACAAGACCCAATCCTAAGCATAGCACTAGATCGTGTAGTTCGTATGCTAAAGCTTTTCTAATGTCAAGTATCATTTCCTTAGACCATGAGATTGTGTAACTCCCGGATACCGTAGGAGTGCTTTGGGTGTGCCAAACGTCACAACGTAACTGGGTGGCTATAAAGGTGCACTACGGGTATCTCCGAAAGTGTCTGTTGGGTTGGCACGAATCGAGACTGGGATTTGTCACTCCGTGTAAACGGAGAGGTGTCTCTGGGCCCACTCGGTAGGACATCATCATAATGTGCACAATGTGATCAAGGAGTTGATCACGGGATGATGTGTTACGGAACGAGTAAAGAGACTTGTCGGTAACGAGATTTAACAAGGTATCGGGATACCGACGATCGAATCTCGGGCAAGTGTCGTACCGATAGACAAAGGGAATTGTATACGGGATTGATTAAGTCCTTGACATCGTGGTTCATCCGATGAGATCATCGTGGAACATGTGGGAGCCAACATGGGTATCCAGATCCCGCTGTTGGTTATTGACCGGAGAACGTCTCGGTCATGTCTGCATGTCTCCCGAACCCGTAGGGTCTACACACTTAAGGTTCGGTGACGCTAGGGTTATAGAGATATTAGTATGCGGTAACCCGAAAGTTGTTTGGAGTCCCGGATGAGATCCCGGATGTCACGAGGAGTTCCGGAATGGTCCGGAGGTAAAGAATTATATATAGGAAGTACTATTTCGGCCATCGGGACAAGTTTCGGGGTCATCGGTATTGTACCGGGACCACCGGAAGGGTCCCGGGGGTCCACCGGGTGGGGCCACCTACCCCGGGGGGCCACATGGGCTGTAAGGGGTGTGCCTTGGCCTATATGGGCCAAGGGCACCAGCCCCAAGAGGCCCATGCGCCAAGAGATAGGAAAAAGGGGAGAGTCCTAAAGGGGGAAGGCACCTCCGAGGTGCCTTGGGGAGGATGGACTCCTCCCCACCCTTGGCCGCACCCTTCCTTGGAGGAAGGGGCAAGGGCTGCGCCTCCCCCTCTCCCTTGGCCCTATATATAGTGGGGAAAAGGAGGAGCAAACCAATCTAAGGCCTGGCGCCTCCCTCTCCCTCCCGTGACACATCTCCCTCCTCCCGCAGCGCTTAGCGAAGCCATGTTGGAATCCCGCTACTTCCACCACGCCGTCGTGCTGCTGGATCTCCATCAAACTCTCCCTCCTCCTTGCTGGATCAAGGCATGGGAGACGTCTCCGTTCCGTACGTGTGTTGAACGCGGAGGTTCCATCCGTTCGGCGCTAGGATCATCGGTGATTTGAATCACGACGAGTACGACTCCATCAACCCCGTTCTCTTGAACGCTTCCGCGCGCGATCTACAAGGGTATGTAGATCCACTCCTCCCTCATTGCTAGATGACTCCATAGATTGATCTTGGTGACACGTAGGAAAATTTTGAATTTATGCTACGTTCCCCAACAGAACCTTCATAGTGCGAGGAAGATTGTATTTGGGATTTTTATTCTCCTCATTCTGCTTATCCTTCGAGCTTCGTCTCGAAGAGCTCCTCAACAATCTCTTCATCATTTTCTTTCTTTGAAAAATTTCTGAAATTTTAGTGACTCAAAATAAAAGTGAACCAAACTCAACAAGATTGATAGCAACTAATCCCATAGGTGCCTAGAGGCTATATCATGCATTAAAACTACTTTTGACCATATAAATTTGACATGCAAGCTCAAGAACAGGGTCACCTTGGCAGCAAAAATTTGCAATAAATAAAGCACTAGAACAAAAACTAATTGGACCTTTGGAGGAGTCACATACCGAAGAACAATCCCCCAAAATAGTTTTGTGAATGGAGCTTTGGGCAAAGAGATAAAAAATGGCCGCAAGATGAGCTAGAACACGGGTTTGAGCCATGGGAGGATTTTTTCTGGAGGAAGACGAAGTGAGTGGGTGCTGGAATAAGTGGAGGGGGTCCACCCTCGTGGCCAAATGGTGGCCCCCCTAGTGTGTTCTCAGTGCCAGAAACTCTTAAATATTCTACAGAAAATCATATTTCATTTTCAGGACATTTGGAGAACTTTTATTTTCGGGGTATTTTTATTGCAAGGATAATTCAGAAAATAGACAGAAAATACTTTTTTTGCTTTATTTAATCTAAATAATAGAAAGTAAAAAGGAGGGTACACAGCGTTGTGTTTTCTAACTTCATCCATCTCGTGCTCATCAAATGGAATCCACTAACAAGGTTGATCAAGCCTTGTTAACAAACTCTTTCCGAAAAACCTGAAACCGGAGAATTTTCGAATAACACTAGGTTACCTCAATGGGGATATGCATGTCCCCAACAATAAGAATATCACATTTCTTCTTGACAGTAGGAAGAGGGAATTCAAAACCTCCAATAGTAGTCGTTGAAAATTTTCCAATAGAATTGATACTGTGGACTTGAGTTTGTTTCCTCGGAAAGTGTACCGTATGCTCATTACCATTAACATGAAAAGTGACATTGCCTTTGTTGCAATCAATAACAGCCCCTGCAGTATTCAAAAAGGGTCTTCCAAGGATAATCGACATACTATCGTCCGATATGTATCCATCGTGTCTATAATTTTTATTGTTCCATGCCAATATTCTACAACTTTTACATACTTATGGCAACTTTTTATACTATTTTTGGGACTAACATATTGATCCAGTGCCCAATGCCAGTTCCTATTTGTTGCATGTTTTTTGTTTCGCAGAAAATCCATATCAAACGGAGTCCAAACGGGATAAAAACTTACGGAGATTTTTTTAGAATATATGTGAATTTTGGGAAGTGGAATCAACGCGAGAGGATGCCCGAGGGGCCCACGAGGGTGAGGGGCGCCCCCAGGGGGTAGGGCGCGCCCTGGGCCCTCGTGGCTACTCCGTAAGGCGGTTGGTGCCCTTCTTTCTCCGCAAGAAAGCCAATATCCGGGTAAAAATTGTGTCAAAATTTCAGCCCAATCGGAGCTACGAATCTCCGGGAATTTAAGAAACGCTGAAAGGGCAGAATAAGGGAGCACAGAAACAGAAGGAAACACAGAGAGGGAGAGAGAGATCCAATCTTGGAGGGGCTCTCGCCCCTCCGCCGCCATGGAGGCCATGGACCAGAGGGGAAACCCTTCTCCCATCTAGGGGAATGTCAAGGAAGAATAAGAAGAGGGGGGGGGGGCTCTCTCCCCCTCTCTCCCGGTGGCGCCAGAACGCCGCCGGGGTCATCATCGCGACAACGATCTACACCAACAACTTCACCGCCATCATCACCAACTCTTCCCCCCTCTATGCAGTGGTGTAACCCCTCTTTTACCCATTGTAATCTCTACTTAAACATGGTTCTCAACGCTATATATTATTTCCCAATGATGTATGTCTATCCTATGATGTTTAACTAGATCCGTTTTGTCCTATGGGTTAATTGATGATCGTGATTGGTTTGAGTTGCATGTTTTACTATTGGTGTTGTCTGATACGTCTCCAATGTATCTATAATTTTTGATTGCTCCATGCTATATTATCTATTGTTTTAGACATTATTGGGCTTTATTATCCAGTTTTATATTATTTTTTGGACTAACCTATTAACCGGAGGCCCAGCCCAGAATTGCTGTTTTTTTTGCCTATTTTAGGGTTTCGAAGAAAAGGAATATCAAACGGAGTCCAAACGGAATGAAACCTTCGGGAACGTGATTTTCTCACCGAACATGATCCAGGAGACTTGGACCCTACGTCAAGAAACAAAGGAGGAGGCCACGAGGTAGGGGGGCGCGCCTACCCCCCCTCCCAGGCGCGCCCCCACCCTCATGGGCCCCCTGTTGCTCCACCGACGTACTCCTTCCTCCTATATATACCTACGTATCCCCAAACGATCAGATACGGAGCCAAAAACCTAATTCCACCACCGCAACTTTCTATATCCACTAGATCCCATCTTGGGGCCTGTTCCGGAGCTCCGCCGGAGGGGGCATCCATCACGGAGGGCTTCTACATCAACACCATAGCCTCTCCGATGAAGTGTGAGTAGTTTACCTCAGACCTTCGGGTCCATAGTTATTATCTAGATGGCTTCTTCTCTCTTTTTGGATCTCAATACAATGTTCTCCCCCTCTCTTATGGAGATCTATTCGATGTAATCTTCTTTTTGCGGTGTGTTCGTTGAGACCGATGAATTGTGGGTTTATGATCAAGATTATCTATGAACAATATTTGAATCTTCTCTGAATTCTTTTATGTATTATTGGTTATCTTTGCAAGTCTCTTCGAATTATCAGTTTGGTTTGGCCTACTAGATTGATCTTTCTTGCAATGGGAGAAGTGCTTAGCTTTGGGTTCAATCTTGCGGTGTCCTTTCCCAGTGACAGTAGGGGCAGCAAGGCACATATTGTATTGTTGCCATCGAGGATAACAAGATGGGGTTTTCATCATATTGCATGAGTTTATCCCTCTACATCATATCATCTTGCTTAAGGCGTTACTCTGTTTTCATGAACTTAATACTCTAGATGCATGCTGGATAGCGGTCGATGAGTGGAGTAATAGTAGTAGATGCAGGCAGGAGTCGGTCTACTTGTCTCGGACATGATGCCTATGTACATGATCATACCTAGATATTCTCATAACTATGATCAATTCTGTCAATTGCTCAAAGTAATTCGTTCACCCACTGTAAAATACTTATGCTCTTGAGAGAAGCCACTAGTGAAACCTATGGCCCTGGGTCTATCTTCATCATATTAATCTTCCAATACTTAGTTATTTTCTTTGCTTTTTTTCTATGCTTTTATTTTACTTTGCATCTTTATCATAGAAATACCAAAAATATTATCTTATCATATCTCACTCTCGTAAGTGACCGTGAAGGGATTGACAACCCCTTATCGCGTTGGTTGCGAGGAGTCATTTGTTTTGTGCAGGTACTAGAGACGCACGCGCAACCTCCTACTGGATTGATACCTTGGTTCTCAAAAATTGAGGGAAATACTTACGCTACTTTGCTGCATCACCCTTTCCTCTTCAAGGGAAAACCAACACAGTGCTCAAGAGGTAGCAAGAAGGATTTCTGGCGCCGTTGCCGGGGAGGTTTGCGCAAGTCAAGATTTGACTCCCGACAATGAGCCATTTCTGGCGTTGCCAGGGAGTCTACGCAAAAGTCAACTTACCAACTACCCATCACAACCCTTACCTCCCACATTACATTATTTTCCATTGCCTCTTGTTTTCCTCCCCCCACTTCACCCTTGCCGTTTTATTCGCCCTCTCTCTCTCTCTCTATCCTCCCTCTCTTTATCTATTTGCCTCTTTTTGACCACTTGCTTTTTGTTTGCTTGTGTGTTGGATTGCTTGCTTGTCACGATGGCTCAAGTTAACACTAAATTGTGTGACTTTACCAATACCAACAACAATGATTTTATTAGCACTCCGATTGCTCCTCTTACCGATGCTGAATCTTGTGAAATTAATGCCGCTTTGCTGAATCTTGTCAGGAAAGATCAGTTTTCCGGCCTTCCTAGTGAAGATGCCGCTACCCATCTAAATAGCTTCGTTGATTTGTGTGATATGCAAAAGAAGAAAGATGTGGATAATGATATTGTTAAATTGAAGCTATTTCCTTTTTCGCTTAGAGATCGTGCTAAAGTTTGGTTTTCGTCTTTGCCTAAAAATAGTATTGATTCTTGGAACAAGTGCAAAGATGATTTTATCTCTAAGTATTTTCCTCCCGCTAAGATCATCTCCCTCAGAAATGATATTATGAATTTTAAGCAACTTGATCATGAACATGTTGCACAAGCTTGGGAGAGGATGAAATTAATGATACGTAATTGCCCTACTCATGGTTTGAATTTGTGGATGATTATACAAATTTTTTATGCTGGATTGAATTTTGCTTCTAGAAATTTTTTAGATTCGGCCGTGGGAGGCAGTTTTATGGAAATCACTTTAGGAGAAGCAACTAAACTCCTAGATAATATTATGGTTAATTATTCTCAATGGCATACTGAAAGATCTACTAATAAAAAGGTGCATGCGATAGAAGAAATTAATGTTTTGAGTGGAAAGATGGATGAACTTATGAAATTATTTGCCAGTAAGAGTGTTTCTTCTGATCCTAATGATATGCCCTTGTCTACTTTGATTGAGAACAATAATGAATCTATGGATGTGAATTTTGTTGGTACGAATAATTTTGGTAACAACGCATATAGAGGAAATTTTAATCCTAGGCCTTATCCTAGTAATCCCTCTAATAATTATGGTAATTCCTAGAACAATTCTTATGGAAATTATAATAAGATGCCCTATGATTTTGAATCTAATATTAAAGAATTTATTACTTCGCAAAAGAATTTCAATGCTTTGAATGAAGAAAAATTGCTTAAGATTGATGATTTGGCTAGGAACGTTGATAGAATTTCTCTTGATGTCGATTCTTTTAAACTTAGATCTATTCCTCCTAATCATGTTATCAATTAGTCTCTCAAAGCCATGAGAATTTCCATTGATGAGTGCAAAGAAAGAACCGCTAGGATGCGTGCTAAGAAAGATGCCTTTATAAGACCGTGTTCTTCTAGTTCCTATGAAAATAAAGATGAAGATCTAAAAGTTATTGATGTGTCCCCTATTAAATCTTTGTTTTGCAATATGAATCTTGATAATGATGGGGCTGAATATGATCCACCTTTATCTAGAAGGCGTTCCAAAAATTCGGAGTTTTTAGATCTTGATGCTAAATTTGATGAAAGTGGGATTGAAGAAATTAAAACCCTAGATGTTGCTAAACCCAATATTTTGGATCTCAAGGAATTTAATTATGAAAATTTCTCTTTGATTGATTGTATTTCCTTTTTGCAATCCGCGGTAAATTCTCCTCATGCTTATAGTCAAAATAAAGTGTTTACTAAACATATTGTTGATGCCTTGATGCAATCTTATGAAGAAAAACTTGAGTTGGAAGTTTCTATCCCTAGAAAGCTTTATGATGAGTGGGAACCAACTGTTAAAATTAATATTAAAGATCATGACTTCTATGCTTTATGTGATTTGGGTTCTAGTGTTTCCACGATTCCAAAGACTTTGTGTGATTTGTTAGGTTTCCATGATTTTGATGATTGCTCTTTAAACTTGCACCTTGCGGATTCCACTATTAAGAAACATATGGGAAGAATTATTGATTTTCTTATTGTCGCAAATAGGAATTATGTGCCCATAGATTTTATTGTTCTTGACATAGATTGCAATCCTTCTTGTCCTATTATTCTTGGTAGACCTTTACTTAGAACGATTGGTGCAATTATTGATATGAAGGAAGGAAATATTAGATTCCAATTTCCGTTAAGGAAAGGCATGGAACACTTTCATAGAAAGAAAATTAAATTACCTTACGAATCTATTATGAGATCCACTTATGGATTGCCTACTAAAGATGGCAATACCTAGATCTATCCTTACTTTTTATGCCTAGCTAGGGGCGTTAAACGATAGCGCTTGTTGGGAGGCAACCCAATTTTATTTTCATTCCTTGCTTTTTTCTCCTGTTTAGTAATAAATAATTTACCTAGCCTCTGTTTTGGTTTTGTTTTTTGTTTAATTAGTGTTTGTGCCTAGTAGAACCGTTGGGAAGAGTTGGGGAAAGTCTTGATATCTTGCTGTAAAAAAACAGAAACTTTAGCGCTCACGAGAACTGCTGCCATTTTTATTTGGAAAGTGATATTTAGTTAATTATTTTTGAAGATGATTAATAGATAACTTACTCACGACCAGAAATTTATTTTAGAATTTTTGGGGTTCCATATCTTGCGCTAGCTACAGATTACTACAGACTGTTCTGTTTTTGACAGATTCTGTTTTTCGTGTGTTGTTTGCTTATTTTGATGAATCTATGGCTAGTAAAATAGTTTATAAACCATAGAGAAGTTGGAATACAGTAGGTTTAACACCAATATAAATAAAGAATGAGTTCATTACAGTAGCTTGAAGTGGTCTTTTGTTTTCTTTCGCTAACGGAGCTCACGAGATTTTCTACTTTAAGTTTTGTGTTGTGAAGTTTTCAAGTTTTGGGTAAAGATTTGATGGATTATGGAAAAAGTAGTTGCAAGAGCCTAATCTTGGGTATTCCCATGGCACCCCCAAGATAATCTAAGGACACCTAAAAGCCAAAGCTTAGGGATGCCCCGAAAGGCATCCCCTCTTTCGTCTACTTCTATCGGTAACTTTACTTGGAGCTATATTTTTATTCACCACATGATATGTGTTTTGCTTGGAGCGTCTTGTATGATTTGAGTCTTTATTTGTTAGTTTACCACAATCATCCTTGCTGTACACACCTTTTGAGAGAGCCATACATGATTCGGAATTTGTTAGAATACTCTATGTGCTTCGCTTATATCATTGGACTTATATAGTTTTGCTCTAGTACTTCACTTATATCTTTTAGAGCACGGTGGTGGAATTGTTTTATAGAAACTATTGATCTCCCACGCTTCACTTAGATTATTTTGAGAGTCTTAAATAGCATGGTAATTTGCTTAAATAATCCTAATATGCTTGGTATTCAAGAATAGTAATAACTTTCTTCTGAGTGTGTTGAATACTATGAGAAGTTTGATACTTGATAATTGTTTTGAGATATGAAGATGGTGATATTAAAGTTGTGCTAGTTGAGTAGTTGTGAATTTGAGAAATACTTGTGTTAAAGTTTGTGATTCCCGTAGCATGCACGTATGGTGAACCGTTATGTGATGAAGTCGGAGCATGATTTATTTATTGATTGTCTTCCTTATGAGTGGCGGTTGGGGACGAGCGATGGTCTTTTCCTACCAATCTATCCCCCTAGGAGCATGTGCATAATACTTTGCTTTGATAAATTGTAGATTTTTGCAATAATTATATGAGTTCTTTATGACTAATGTTGAGTCCATGGATTATACGCACTTTTCTCCCTTCCACCATTGCTAGCCTCTCTAATACCGCACACCTTTCACCGGTATCATACACCCACCATATACCTTCCTCAAAACTGTAAGTGCATCTTCAGGGGGAGCCTTTGCCACTTATGAAGACAATACCCTATCCTTTACAATTTCACATATTTTATTCCTCGTTGAAAACTTCAACCAGTTTTTCATCAGTCACCAAAAAGGGGGAGATTGTAAGTGCATCTAGTGCCACCCCTAGTTGGTTTTGGAGTATTGACGACAAACCTGGTTGAGGTACTAATGTGTTTATGAGAATTGCAGGATAACACAGGTAGAAGTCCCTCATTGATTCGGTTTTCCTACCAGAGATGACCCCTAAAAATGTATGAAGACATTGAAGTCAGAGGTGGTATGTGAAGACATTCACATTGAAGACTATGAAAAGAGAAGACATCGCGTGAAGACTATGGAGCGCGAAGACTTTGTTGTTTCGTCGTTCTTTTTCTTCTTTGTTGAGTCATAGGAACCACCGTACTGTTAAGTGGGGTCCAAGTGAACCAGTCAGAATGACTGAAGTGATGCTTAACCAAAACCCTATGTCTTCGAGTGAAGACTATGAGAGAAAATCTTGTCCAGAGTTGGATAAGTCAGCTTTGCTTGTATCCCAAGTAAAGTTGCCATGTGTGTTTGAAATCTAAACGTTGGAACACGTGTCAGTTCCTTAGTGACCCAGGGTCATTTCGGACAACTCAGGTCGGGTTGCCTAGTGGCTATAAATAGCCCACCCCCTACAACCATAAACGGTTGGCTGCTCAGAGTTAGTGTACAGCTTTTGTCGTTTGAGAGCAACCCACCTCGAAGCCTTTGAGAGATAATTCCTTGCGAGGATAAAGCCCTAACCACCCAGAGCCAAAGAGTGTTAGGCATCACTGAAGTCTTCCTGTCTGTGTGATCTGAAGACTTATTACACTTGAGGACTGTGAATCCTCCAGCCGGTTAGGCGTCGCGTTCTGAGCATCCAAGAGTCATTGTGGATTGCCGGTGAACGAAGTCTGTGAAGGTTTGGGAGTCTACCTTGAAGACTTACTAGAGTGATTGGGCGAGGACTGGGTGTCATAGGCATCGAGGGTGTCAAGTTCAAGAAGGATCACTTATGCGGTGCCTGTGAAGCAGGAAAGATGACGAGGGCCAACCATCCCTCGAAGACAATCATGACAATGACTCAACCCTTCGAACTGCTCCACATGGACCTTTTCGGTCCCACTCATTACTCAACTCTTACTACTACTGCTTGTCTCTATGGATTTGTCATTGTTGATGATTATTCAAGATATACTTGGGTGCATATAATCCTCTACAAGACTGAAGTGCGGGATGTCTTCGGACGCTTCGCCAATCGAGCCATGAACAACTATGGCGTCAAGGTAAAGCACATCAGAAGTGACAATGGCACTGAATTCAAGAACAATGGCCTAGATACGTATCTTGATACTTTGGGCATCACACATGAATTCTCAGCTCCATACACACCACAGCAGAATGGCGTCGTGGAACGCAAGAACAGAACACTTATTGAGATGGCACGTACGATGCTTGATGAATACAAGACTTCAAGAAAGTTCTAGCCTGAAGCCATTGATACTGCCTGCCATATCATCAACCGTGTTTATCTTCACAAGCTTCTGAACAAGACATCCTATGAGCTCCTTACTGGCAAGAAGCCAAATGTCAGTTACTTCAGAGTATTTGGTGCCAGGTGCTGGATCAAGGATCCACATCACACTTCAAAATTTGCACCAAAAGCACATGAAGGTTTTATGCTTGGATATGGAAAGGATTCGCACTCCTACAGAGTCTTCAACCTCTTTCACTATAAAGTGGTTGAAACTGTGGATGTGCGGTTCGATGAGACTAACGGCTCGCAAAGAGAGCACCTGCCAAAAGTGCTAGATGAAGTTCCATCTAGTGAATCAATCAAACTTATGGGAACTGGAGAAATCATACCATATGAAGCTCAGCCTGAAGAGGAACTTATCATCTCCGCACCTGATCAACCTGAAGACAATGCTCAGCCTGAAGACAATCCTTCTAACGATGAAAATGATCAGCTAGAGCAAAATCTTCGTCCTGTACATCCTCGTGTTGCAAATGAAGTGCAGATTGAGAGAATAATTGATAGCATCAATGCACCAGGTCCACTCACTTGTTCAAGGGCAACACAACTAGCAAATTTCTGTGGACACTTCGCATTCGTCTCAATATCTGAACCCAAGAAAGTTGATGAAGCCTTCATGGAACCTGAATGGATTCAAGCTATGCAAGAAGAGCTTCAACAGTTTGAGCTGAATAATGTATGGGAACTGGTTAAGCGTCCTGATCCTCGCAAGCACAATATAATAGGCACCAAATGAATATATTGCAACAAGCAAGATGAGAATGGTCAAGTTGTCAGAAACAAAGCTTGTCTCGTTGCTCAAGGATACACTCAAGTTGAAGGGATTGACTTCGATGAAACATTTGCCCATGTGGCTAGGCTTGAAGCCATATGCATACTGCTGGCCTATGCAAATCATCATAACATTCTTCTGCATCAAATGGATGTGAAGATCACTCTTCTCAATGGAAAGATTGATGAAGAAGTGTATGTTGCACAACCGCCTGGCTTTGAAGATCCAAAACATCCTGACAATGGTGTACAAGCTCAACAAGGCACTGTATGGCCTCAAACAAGCCCCTAGGGCTTGGTATGACACACTCAAATGCTTCCTGAAGAGCAAAGGCTTCAAACCTGGTTCCCTCGACCCCACTCTCTTCACGAAGACATATGATGCTGAACTGTTTGTGTGCTATGTGGATCACATTATCTTCGGCTGCACCAATCAGAAATACACTGACGAGTTTGGATATATGATGCAAGAGCAATATCAGATGTCCATGATGGGTGAGCTGAAGTTCTTCCTTGGTCTTCAAATACGTCAGCAACGCAACGACATCTTTATATCTCAAGAGAAATACCTCAAAGATTGCCTGAAGAAATTTGGAATGCAAGATTGCAAAGGCTTCACGACGCCAATGCCAGCCAAACATCATCTGGGTCCCGACGACAATGGTAAAGAGTTCGATCAAAAGGTATATCGCTCCATGATTGGTTCCTTGCTTTATTTATGTGCATCTAGGCCAGATATCATGCTTAGTGTTTGCATGTGTGCCCGGTTCCAAGCGGCACCAAAGGAATCGCATCACTTAGCTATGAAGCAAATTCTCAGATATTTGGCTCACACCCCAACACTAGGATTATAGTATCCAAAGGGCTCAGAGTTTGATCTAGTTGGATTCTCGGATGCTGATTATACTGGTGACAAGGTGGATCGCAAGTCTACATCAGGCACATGTCATTTTCTAGGACGATCACTTGTATGTTGGTCTTCAAAGAAGCAGAACTGTGTATCTCTCTCCACTGCTGAATCTGAATACATTGCTGCCGGATCTTGCTGCGCTCAGATTCTATGGATGAAGCAAACACTCAAAGACTATGGCATTCATCTGAAGCAAGTGCAACTCTACTGCGACAACGAAAGCGCCATCAAGATTGCCAACAACCCAATTTAGCACTCGAAGACAAAGCACATTGAAATTCGTCATCACTTTCTCAGAGATCATGTTATGAAGGAAGATATTGATATCATACACGTCAACACTGAAGAGCAATTGGCAGATATCTTCACCAAGCCCTTGGATGAGAAGAGGTTTTGCAAGTTATGATGTGAGCTAAATATCTTGGAATCCTCAAATGTCCTGTGATCAGGCACACATGCTAACACTTATGCATGTTGATGACTTAGATGTGCAACACACGAAGTAAAGTATATCTTCAATCAATGAAGACTTACATTTTGAGTGTGAATACATTAACGTGGAATTTGACTTCGGAGCGCCACGATAATTGTGCGTCGTGTCTGGGTCTAATACTTCCTATACGGTGGGTAACGCCACCACCAAATTCTTCCATTTGAAGTGTTTTACCCATGGCGTTACATTTGATATGTCTTCACATTTGGTTTGTCTTCAATTTCAACTTGTCTTAATGATTATCTTCACTAAGTTGATATGATTGTCTTCTGGTATATACTGATTTGGTTTCTGTCCTCTACAGCATTCACTTATAGCTATGGCTTCTTGATGAATCTTTTGAACTAAGTGAATGTGATCGGACCCTAACCCCCCTATGCTTCTTTCCTAAGTCTATCTATCCAAATCATATGCATTTTATTGACACTGTCAAATGTCTTCTCTGCATCCATGTCAGCAGAAGACACAAAGACAAACATTAATCCGTTTTCAATGCTAAATCCTTTCACCCGAAACCCGGAGAAGTGGGAACGACCACCCGACAATCCAGGCATGCGTGGGAACGTGGAACAACCTCCGATGTGTTGCATGATAGCCATGTGTCCTTCAGATGTGAATCGCCAGGGGCACTTGTGTAATAACTCTGTGCCGTCCCTATCCCTATAAATACACGCCTCACCACAGTCATTATACCTTCTTCCACTCTCGCACAAACCCTAGTGCCACCGCTAGCCCTCGATGACGCCGGTGACGAAGCGCTTAGCTGCCGCGACCTCACCGACACCGTCTTCACGCCAGCCGCGGACAACGTCTTCTCTGCTGTCGCCGTAGGTGTCCTCCGTCGCCAAGTTAGGGCACAGACGATTGAACTGCTCGGCCTCCTCTCCCACTCCGTCTAGCAGTTCTTCGTGTGGTAAATAAAACTTCCTTTTTACGGCCCCCTTTGATCCTATAGATTCATCACTATCTACCACAAGCAGTTTCTATTCACACAAGTTGGATCTAGTCATGCTGCATCTCATAATATGCCTAGTATGTTCACTTATGCTTCACAAAGAAGTTTGATTCCTCACTTGTACTTATTCATGGATTCATACAAATCTGGAACCAACTCTCTATCTATGAGTGAATGTCTTCGCACTATGAGGTCAATGTCTTCTAAACTGATTTATCTTCAAAATCTTCTGAGAATGCATATGACCTCTTCCCCGTCCCTCGCACCTTAATGCTGTCACAGGTACATGTCCGTGGGAGAATCCCTTGGTTCTCATAGTCTGCATTCATTTGCAGAATTCTTACAACATCACATTAACTCTCCCGAGGCCAGTTCCTGTTTAGCAAGCAAGCGAAAGCCTTTGAAGCCTTTGAACGTATTAAAGCCTTTCAGTTTAAACTTCATGGCACCAGAGAAACCTACCCGAAGATCTTTATGAACTGTACAAAACTGACCCATAAGAAAGCTATGGTCAGCGCAAGACACGACTCCAATGGATTCGAAGATACTGGGCCGAGCAATGGTTCAAGTACAGGTTTGTGACCCAGGAATATGAAGGAAATATGCCCTAGAGGCAATAATAAAGTTATTATTTATTTCCTTATATCATGATAAAAGTTTATTATTCATGCTAGAATTGTATTAACCGGAAACATAATACATGTGTGAATACATAGACAAACAGAGTGTCACTAGTATGCCTCTACTTGACTAGCTTGTTAATCAAAGATGGTTATGTTTCCTAACCATTGACAAAGAGTTGTCATTTGATTAACGGGATCACATCATTAGTTGAATGATCTGATTGACATGACCCATTCCATTAGCTTAGCATTCGATCGTTTAGTATGTTGCTATTGCTTTCTGCATGACTTATACATGTTCCTATGACTATGAGATTATGTAACTCCCGTGTGCCGGAGGAACACTTTGTGTGCTACCAAACGTCACAACGTAACTGGGTGATTATAAAGGTATTCTACAGGTGTCTCCAAAGGTACATGTTGGGTTGACGTATTTCGAGATTAGGATTTGTCACTCCGATCGTCGGAGAGGTATCTTTGGGCCCTCTTGGTAATGCACATCACTTAAGCCTTGCAAGCATTGCAACTAATGAGTTATTTGCGAGATGATGTATTACAGAACAAGTAAAGAGATTTGCCGGTAACGAGATTGAACTAGGTATTGGATACCGACGATCAAATCTCGGGCAAGTAACATACCGATGACAAAGGGAACAACATATGTTGTTATGCAGTCTGACCGATAAAGATCTTCGTGGAATATGTAGGAGCCAATATGGGCATCTAGGTCCCGCTATTGGTTATTGACTGGAGACATGTCTCGGTCATGTCTACATTGTTCTCGAACCCGTAGGGTCCGCACACTTAAGGTTTCGATGGCAGTTATATTATGAGTTTATACGTTTTGATGTACCGAAGGTTGTTTGGAGTCCCGGATGAGATCACGGACATGACGAGGAGTCTCGAAATGGTGGAGACATAAAGATTGATATATTGGACGGCTATATTCGGACACCGGAAGTGTTCCGGGTGATTTCGGAGAAAACCGGAAAGCCTGAGGGTTACCGGAACCCCCCCCGAGAGATGTAATGGGCCATATGGGCCTTAGTGGAGAGAGAGAGGGGCAGCCAAAGGTGGGCCGCGCGCCTCCTCCCCCCTGGTCCGAATTGGACTAGGAGAGGGGGGGGGGGGGGCGGCGCCCCCCTTTCCTTCTCCCTCCCCACTTCTTTCCCCCTCCTAGTAGGAGTCCTACTCCTACTAGGAGGAGGACTCCTCCTTGGCGCGCCATAGGGGCCGGCCGGCCTCCTCCTCTCTTGAACCTTTATATACGGAGGCAGGGGCACCCTAGAAAGACACAAGTTGATCCACGTGATCATATTCTTAGCCGTGTGCGGCACCCCCAGCCACCATAGTCCTCGATAATATTGTAGCGGTGCTTAGGCGAAGCCCTGCGACAGTAGTACATCAAGATCGTCACCATGCCGTCGTGCTGGCGGAACTCTTCCCCGACACTTTGCTGGATCGGAGTCCGGGGATCATCATCGAGCTGAACGTGTGCTAAAACTCGGAGGTGCCGTAGTTTCGGTGCTTGATCAGTCGGGCCGTGAAGACGTACGACTACATCAACCGCGTTGTCATAATGCTTCCACTGTCGATCTACAAGGGTACGTAGATCACACTCTCCCCTCTCGTTGCTATGCATCACCATGATCTTGTGTGTGCGTAGGAATTTTTTTGAAATTACTACGTTCCCCAATAGAATATGCCGAGAAGAATACCATCAAGCGACCATGGGGATTCATCCTATACAAAAATCTTCAACCCAGGTCCAGAGCTGAAGCCATTGAACAAGGCTTCTATCCTTGTATGGTCCGAGGACCACAGCCTGCAGATGCAGACCCATCATCATTGCTATGGTGTCGTGATGACAATCTGTTCAAGCGCAACTTCCAGTTTGCCAAGAATTCGGCCAAAGAAAACAAGAAGTCGCGGGGATTAGACTTCAACCCAGGTCCCTCTGCTCCTCGTGCCGATGGCTCACGCGAAGCTGATCCCAATCTTGTTGGGCCCTTCTACAACCTAGAAGGTCTCATCACTCACATTATGGTTCAAGGGGCAATCATGGATCAACCTGCAGATGATGCTGAATCTGACGAAGCACCTGCACCACCGAAGCCAAAGAAGCTGAAGAAGCCTAAAGCTTCAAAGTCTGCCTCATCACCAAAAATCTTACGGGCGAAGCCACTGGCTACTGCACCTCCTGAAGACAGTGTGCAGTCTGAAGATCTATCACGTATCTCCAAGAAGACTGAGATGAAGAAGAATACGGATCAGGCATTGACCCCTGCTGCCATTCCGCGAGACGAACACATTGATCTGTTCAGTGATGAAGATCTTGCAGATGACGCTCTTGAGCAACTGATTAAGAGCAAGGAAGAAGCAGAAATCTTCAATGATTTGCCTCTCTTTGACATGGCAATCCTCCACAACTTCATTGATGAGTGGTTTGAAACCCCCAATCTCAGCTTTGATGATCTGCAACTTCCGATTGGCCTCAGCGTCTCTTTCACTGGCGTCATTGCTTCTGAGCTAGCTCTAGCTCAGCGCATCGTTGAACTGAAGCAAAAGATCGACTATGAAAAAGCTCAGTTCAAGAAGCACATGGCAAAGCTTAGCGTGCAAGATGTCAAAAACTTCAAGATTATGCTGCATAAGCTCAAGGAAGCCTTTCTCAAGAAATGTGAAGAAGCTAAAGGTTCTCGTGAGCGCATGAAGAGTCTGGCTGACAAGTGCGTGCAAGCCTACAATGAAGCTGAAAAGCACAAGGCTCTTGGGCATCCTGGCATTCACCCCAGAATGGCTGCAAAGAAGAAGAAGAAGCCATCGACTGACAGATCTGCACCTTCAAGGAAGGAAGAGCCTCGCATTGTCTTCCCAAACAGTATGACAGGCTCGAAGCCTAAGGTCCCCACAGTGGCTTCAGAACTAAAGAAGACAAGGGCTGCCGAGGCTGAAGCCAGAAAGAGGAAAAATCCTGAAGCTTCTGATGTCGCTCCCTCCAAGAAGAAGCGCAAAACCAAGAAAGATCGGGCTGCTCCCATAGAGCCCCTTGTTGTCGAGCCCATCTCGGTTGCTCGTCCTGACTCTTCGCATCAAGAACGACGGATGGTAGTTCATGAGCCTGCTTCCACAGAGGCTCCTGAAGCTGAAGACATTCCAGTAGTTGATCCCACCGCTGCTGAAGACATTGGTCACCATGACAATGTTGAAGACGATGAAGTCCTTCCTCAGATCGAGCACCAATTGGTATCATCGTCTGTGCTCGCGCACAGCAAACTCATCAACATTGGTCGTCCTCTGACGCCAACTGCTCAAGATGCATCGTGGGCTGATCACCCACAGAGACAAGACACTCCAAGCTCTCCCCAACCGCAAACTACCCCACCAGTGCAAGATGATGATGACTTTGAGGCCTAGTACACTCCATCTCCACAAGCGTCGCCCGCATTACGCAGGCTTCGCAAAGGACCAAGGCCCCAAGTCACTCCCACAATGCACGTGTCTGAATCCGAAGCCAAAATGGCTGAAGATATTCCGGCTCCATCAGCCGATGAAAAAGAAGATGAAGAAGAAGCCCCAAGAGTTACAAGAGTTGCTACACCCCCGTCTCACCAAGATGTTGTTCTCGAGGAGAACGTGACTGACCCTCCAGCTTCTGAAGTGGAGGTTAACAACCATGAGGCGGCCACCAACATCACTGCTGACGCCAATGACGTTGTCATGGTTGAAGCCAATACGGCGCCAGAAGCTAATGAGGCACCAGAAGTCAATGCAACACCTGAAGTCAATGCTGCAGCACCTGAGGTCCAAGCACCTGAAGCACATGTGGCCCCTGAAGCCCATGAAGACAATGCCAATGCCCCTGTTCCCCTCCAAGACCTCACACAATGGAGCTAGCATTTGATCATGGTTAGCCGGTTATGGTTCGATGGCCCATTCTGACTCCTCCGCCTGCTGCTGGTCCACAATTTGAGTACCACGCCGAGCACAGGCCTCAAGTCCAAAAGCACAAACCAAGACTTCCATGATTCCCAGGCACTTCCACTTCACCTGGGGTCTTCAATGCAAATGGCTTTGTGGCACATAATACCTTCTTCAACAGCTCCAAGAACCCTTATACAAGACCGCGCATTTCCTCAGATCGGTTTTGGAGCTATCAGCAGTGCAGCTACTACTCCTGTGTCCTATACAATCAAGGGCGCATATTTCCACATATGCGCCTCGACTCTGAAGCTATAGCTGGACTGCCCTGCCTTGAAGAAGCATTGGATTGTTTCAGAGATGCTGGTCTGTTGCAGTTCGTCACTGACAAGGAGCACCGGAACAAAGAATTGCTGCTTCAGTTCTATGCCACTCTTCATATTCGAGGCTACAACAGGGATCCGAAGACTTGGGTCCTTGAGTGGATGACATGCAATGTCCATCATGAAGCTAAAGCTCTTGATATCATTGAACTCACAGGCCTGCCCACTCCTGGTGAATACTATGAACCAGGTTGTCAACAACATCAAAATGCCTTGGAAAGCATCTTTCAGAAGCCAAAACCTAACATGAGTCAAATGCTGAGCATGATGAAGCCTCTGCCTAACGACGCTGAATACCCATCTGAGTTCTTTGTTGAAGACCTAGAGTACCTGCCTCGCACCATTTACCACATCATCAGGAAGACTCTATGGCCTGTCAAAGGACACTCATCTGCAATGAAGCTTGAAGGAGCAATGAAGACTTTGGTTTTCTATATCTTCAATGGCATCAGCTTCAATGCTCAAGACTTCTTCATCAGGCAGTTGGCTGCGTCTGGCTCTGACATCTGGGTTGAAATTCTATGTTGCATGGGTCATGTGTCTGATAAAGCGTCACTCAGCTTTCAACTATCAGCCGTCTGCGCAATCATCTTATATTCTTGCCCGAGGTTGATCTGTTAGTTGAAGCCATTTACCCAGAGCCTGCTAAGGATCCCATTTATCTTCCCAATGCTGATCACCAAAGCTTCACCCAGCCCATTGAAGGGATTCCAGTAGTTTCTCGTGTTTGTCCCCTTGCTGGAAACACACGTGTCTCTCGTGCTCAAACTGACGCCACTGGTAGCACCATTGCGCAAAGGCCTCAAAGACGATCTCGTGTCCTCAATGACCAAGAGCTTCTCATCGTGCTGCATCAGAAACAGGACAAACATCACGACTGGCTTAAGCGTCATATGCAAAGCCTCTTGGTGGATGTCAACCGCATTCGCAATCTTGCCACCAAGAATGCCTTTGTCACTCAAGAAACCTGTTGGAGGTCGTGGAAGAGTTTGACCCTACTGAGTGCTGAAGCTAATCTGCACAACGATGGCTTCACCGAATGCTTCAAGTTTGACTCAACTCCTCCCAGAAATGCTCACTTGTGTCGGACTCCCTCACTTGAAGACTCTGACTACTCGTCCTCAGCTGCGACCGTAAATGCCAGAGTCATCGATGACCAAGATGATGCAACTTCACCTTCTCCAACTTCAGCGCAAATCAACACTGCACCAAGTTCATCTGCACCGCCAACCAACACCGACGACCCTGCTGCTTCACCAACTCCTCATGGGAACGAATAGGTGCTCTATGTCTTCAAACCGTTTTGGTCCTTACTGACAAAAGGGGGAGAAGCATAGGAGTTTGATAGTCTTCAAGCGGGTCCATATGGGCGGTGGTTTTATATTTTGCCTACTGTTTACAACTCTCGCTTTCTGATACATTTGGTTCTTTGAGTTGTAACACTTAAACTCGATGGTCGTCTGCTACTTATTTGCTATTCTGTGATGCGATGATAAATTCCGCATGTGCGATGATAACTTCCGCACTTAGGTCATTCCGCGGACGTCCATTTTTCATTATGCATGTCATTATCTTCACATACTTTTCATGCATGATGAATTGTCATCATAAGTTGAAGAGGATCTCCACAAGTACAACCTGCCATGTGCATTTGCATTCCAAAAGCAAATTACTTATATGCACATCTTCAGGGGGAGCCTTTGCCACTTATGAAGACAATACCCTATCCTTTACAATTTCACATATTTTATTCCTCGTTGAAAACTTCAACCAGTTTTTCATCAATCACCAAAAAGGGGGAGATTGTAAGTGCATCTAGTGCCACCCCTAGTTGGTTTTGGAGTATTGACGACAAACCTGGTTGAGGGACTAATGTGTTTGTGAGAATTGCAGGATAACATAGGTAGAAGTCCCTCATTGATTCAGTTTTCCTACCAAAGATGACCCCTAAAATGTATGAAGACATTGAAGTCGGAGGTGGTATGTGAAGACATTCACATTGAAGACTATGACAAGAGAAGACATCGCGTGAAGACTATGGAGCGCGAAGACTTAGTTGTTTCGTCGTTCTTTTTCTTCTTTGTTGAGTCATAGGAACCACTGTACTGTTAAGTGGGGTCCAAGTGAACCAGTCAGAATGACTGAAGTGATGCTTAACCAAAACCCTATGTCTTCGAGTGAATACTATGAGAGCAAATCTTGTCCAGAGTTGGATAAGTCAGCTTTGCTTGTAGCCCAAGTAAAGTTGCCATGTGTGTTTGAAATCTGACCATTGGAACACGTGTCAGTTCCTTAGTGACCCATGGTCATTTCGGACAACTCAGGTCGGGTTGCCTAGTGGCTATAAATAGCCCACCCCCTACAACCATAAACGGTTGGCTACTCAGAGTTAGTGTACGGCTTTTGTCGTTTGAGAGCAACCCACCTTGAAGCCTTTGAGAGAGAATTCCTTGCGAGGATAAAGCCCTAACCACCTAGAGCCAAAGAGTGTTAGGCATCACTGAAGTCTTCCTGTCTGTGTGATCTGAAGACTTATTACACTTGAGGACTGTGAATCCTCCAGCCGGTTAGGCGTGACGTTCTGAGCATCCAAGAGTCATTGTGGATCGCCGGTGAACGAAGTCTGTGAAGGTTTGGGAGTCTACCTTGAAGACTTACCAGAGTGATTGGGCGAGGACTGGGTGTCCTTAGGTTAAGGGGAATAAGGTGAAGATGAGGTCTTCTGAGTTGAATCTCAGCCTCCCTAACCAGACGTACAGTTGTCACAGCAACTGGAACTGGTCCAACAAATCATTGTCTTCAACGAGTCACTGGTTTCATCCTTCCCTTTCCTTTACTTACTATTGGTCCTTGTGAAGTCATTGCATGATTGCATTATCTTTTGTCTTCACTGAGTGACTGCTCATTCTGATTGGCTTCATAATATCTTCCTACCTGATCTTTACTGCTTAGCTGCTATTAGTCATTGTGCTTTCACTTCATTGAATACTTGACTATGGCTTGCCTAGTGTAGTCTACCTTCCGCTGCATGGTAATAGGTTTATTTCTATCGTTTGTCTTCGAAACTTCCATGTTTTGAAGACTTTCATAAAAACCGCCTATTCACCCCCCTCTAGTCGATCACTAGCACTTTCAAAAACAGCTACCATACCTACCTATTATGGAATTTCCATAGCCATTCCGAGATATATTGCCATGCAACTTTCCACCATTCCGTTTATTATGACACACTCCATCATTGTCATATTGCTTAGCATGATCATGTACTTGACATCGTATTTGTGGCAAAGCCACCATTCATAATTCTTTCATACATGTCACTCATGAGTCATTGCATATCCCGGTACACCGCCGGAGGCATTCACATAGGGTCATATTTTGTTCTAAGTATCGAGTTGTAATTGTTGAGTTGTAAGAAAATAAAAGTGTGATGATCATCATTATTAAAGCATTGTCCCAGTGAGGAAAGGATGATGGAGACTATGATTCCCCCATAAGTCGGGATGAGACTCCGGACGGACAAAAAAATAAGAAAGAAAAGAGGCCATAAAAAAGAAAGAGAAAATGCCCAAATACAAAAAAAATGAGAGAAAAAGAGAGAAGGGACAATGCTACTATCCTTTTACCAGACTTGTGCTTCAAAGTAGCACCATGATATTCATGATAGAGAGTCTCTCATTTCATCACTTTCATATAGTAGTGGGAATTTTTCATTATAGAACTTGGCTTGTATATTCCAATGATGGGCTTCCTCAAATTGCCCTAGGTCTTCGTGAGCAAGCGAGTTGGATGCACACCCACTTAGTTTTTTTTGAGCTTTCATATACTTATAGCTCTAGTGCATCCGTTGCATGGCAATCCCTACTCACTCACATTGATATCTATTGATGGGCGCATCTCCATAGCCCGTTGATACGCCTAGTTGATGTGAGACTATCTTCTCCCTTTTTGTCTTCTGCACAACCACCATTCTATTCCAGCTATTGTGCTATATCCATGAAGCTTGAAAAAGTTTGAGAATGTCAAAAGTATGAAACAATTGCTTGGCTTGTCATTGGGGTTGTTCATGATTTAAATACTTTGTGTGGTGAAGATAGAGCATTGCCAGACTATATGATTTTGTAGGGATAACTTTCTTTGGCCATGTTATTTTGAGAAGACATGATTGCTTTGTTAGTATGCTTGAAGTATTATTATTTTTATGTCAATATGAACTTTTGTCTTGAATCTTTCGGATCTAAATATTCATACCACAATTAAGAAGAATTACATTAAAATTATGCCAACTAGCATTCCACATCAAAAATTTTGTTTTTATCATTTACCTGCTCGAGGATGAGCAGGAATTAAGCTTGGGGATGCTTGATACGTCTCCAACGTATCTATAATTTTTGATTGCTCCATGCTATATTATCTACTGTTTTGGACATTATTGGGCTTTATTATCCACTTTTATATTATTTTTGGGAATAACCTACTAACCGGAGGCCCAACCCAGAATTGTTGTTTTTTTGCCTATTTTAGGGTTTGGAAGAAAAGGAATATCAAACGGAGTCCAAACGGAATGAAACCTTTGGGAACGTGATTTTCTCACTGAACATGATCTAGGAGACTTGGACCCTATGTCAAGAAACAAAGGAGGATGCCACGAGGTAGGGGGCGTGCCTACCCTCCCCAGGTGCGCCCTCCACCCTCGTGGGCCCCCTGTTTCTCCACCGACGTACTCCTTCCTCCTATATATACCTACGTACCCCAAACGATCAGATACAGAGCCAAAAACCTAATTCCACCGCTGCAACTTTCTGTATCCATGAGATCCCATCTTGGGGCCTGTTCCGGAGCTCCGCCGAAGGGGGCATCCATCACGGAGGGCTTCTACATCAACACCATAGCCTCTTCAATGAAGTGTCAGTAGTTTACCTCAGACCTTTGGGTCCATAGTTATTAGCTAGATGGCTTCTTCTCTCTTTTTGGATCTCAACACAATGTTCTCACCCTCTCTTGTGGAGATCTATTTGATGTAATCTTCTTTTTGCGGTGTCTTTGTTGAGACCGATGAATTGTTGGTTTATGGTCAAGATTATCTATGAACAATATTTGAATCTTCTCTGAATTCTTTTATGTATGATTGGTTATCTTTGCAAGTATCTTCGAATTATCAGTTTGGTTTGGCCTACTAGATTGATCTTTCCTGCAATGGAGAAGTGCTTAGCTTTGGATTCAATCTTGCGGTGTCCTTTCCTAGTGACAGTAGGGGTAGCAAGGCACATATTGTATTGGTGCCATCGAGGATAACAAGATGGGGTTTTCATCATATTGCATGAGTTTATCCCTCTACATCATGTCATCTTGCTTAAGGCGTTACTATGTTTTCATGAACTTAATACTCTAGATGCATGCTGGATAGCGGTCGATGAGTGGAGTAATAGTAGTAGATGCAGGCAGGAGTCAGTCTACTTGTCTCGAACGTGTTGCCTATGTACATGATCATACCTAGATATTCTCATAAATATGCTCAATTCTGTCAATTGCTCAACAGCAATTCGTTACCCACCGTAAAATACTTATGCTCTTGAGAGAAGCCACTAGTGAAACCTATGGCCCCGGGGTCTATATTCATCATATTAATCTTCCAATACTTAGTTATTTTCTTTGCTTTTATTTTACTTCGCATCTTTATCATAAAAATACCAAAAATATTATCTTATCATATATATCAAATCTCACTCTCGTAAGTGACCGTGAAGGGATTGACAACCCCTTATCGCGTTGGTTGCAAGGAGTTATTTGTTTTGTGCAGGTACTAGGGACGCGCGCGCAGCCTCCTACTGGATTGATACCTTGGTTCTCAAAAAATGTGGGAAATAATTACGCTACTTTGCTGCATCACCCTTTCCTCTTCAAGGGAAAACCAACGCAGTGCTCAAGAGGTAGCATTGTCCTATGGTGCTTGTTGGGGAACGTAGTAATAATTAAAAAAATTCCTACGTGTCACCAAGATCAATCTAGGAGATGCTAGCAATGAGAGAGAAGGAGTGCATCTTCATACCCTTGAAGATCACTAAGCGAAAGCGTTACAAGAACGCGGTTGATGAAGTCGTACTCGCAGCGATTCAAATCACAGAAGATCCGATCCAAGCGCCGAACGGGCGACGCCTCCGCATTCAACACACGTACAGCCCGGGGACGTATCCTCCTTCTTGATCCAGCAAGGGGAGAGGAGAAGTTGAGGGAGAGCTCCAGTAGCACGACAACATGGTGGCGGTGGAGCTCGTGGTTCTCCGGTAGAGCTTCGCCAAGCACTACGGAGGAGGAGGAGTTGGAGGAGGGGAGGGATGCGCCAACGGTAGGGGTGCGGCTGCCCTGTCTCTCCCTCACTATATATAGGGGGAAGGGGGAGGAGGACGCGCCCTAGGGTTTCCCCAGGGGAGGGTCGGCGGCCACAGGGGAAACCCTAGATGGGTTTGGGCGCCCCACCCCTAGCAAACTTGCACCCCAAGCCAGGAGGGGCGGTTGCCCTAGGGGAAGCGCCCCACCTCTCGAGGTTACGTGAGATGGGATGGGAGGGGCGAACAGCCCCTTAGTGGGCTGGTGTGCCCCCTCCCCTTGGCCCATAAGGCCCCCAACGCTTGCTAGGGCCTCCGAAACTTCTTTCGGTCACACTGGTCGTCACCCGGTACTCGCAGAACAATTCCGGACTCCAATACCCTTCGTCTAATATATCGATCTTCACCTCCAGACCATTCTGGAGTTCCTCGTCACGTCCGGATCTCATCCGGGACTCCGAACAACCTTCGGTAACCACATACTATTCCCATTACAGCTCTAGCGTCACCAAACCTTAAGTGTGTAGACCCTACGAGTTCGGGAACCATGCAGACATGACCGAGACACCTCTCCGGCCAATAACCAATAGCGGGATCTGGATACCCATATTTCCTCCCACATGTTCCACGATGATCTCATCGGATGAACCACAATGTCGGGGATTCAATCAATCCCGTATACAATTCCCTTTGTCCATCGGTATGTTACTTGCCCGAGATTCGATCGTCGGTATCCATATACCTTGTTCAATCTCATTACCGGCAAGTCTCTTTACTCATTCCGTAACACATGATTCTGTGACTAACTCCTTAGTCACATTGAGCTCATTATGATGATGCATTACTGAGTGGGCCCAGAGATACCTCTCCGTCACACGAAGTGACAAATCCCAGTCTCAATTCATGCCAACCCAACATACACTTTTGGAGACACCTGTAGTGCACCTTTATACTCACCCAGTTACATTGTGACGTTTGATACACCCAAAGCACTCCTACGGTATCCGGGAGTTGCACAATCTCATGGTCTAAGAAAATGATACCTGACATTAGAAAAGCTCTAGCAAACGAACTAGATGATCTTGTGCTATGCTTAGGATTTGATCTTGTCCATCACATCATTCTCCTAATGATGTGATCCCGTTATCAACAACATCCAATGTCCATGGTCAGGAAACCACAACCATGTATTAATCAACGAGCTAGTCAACTAGAGGCTTACTAGGGACATGTTGTGGTCTATGTATTCACACATGTATTACGGTTTCCGGTCAATACAATTATATCATGAACAATGAAAATTATCATGAACAAGGAAATATAATAATAACCATTTTATTATTGCCTCTAGGGCATATTTCCAACAGTCTCCCACTTGCACTAGAGTCAATAATCTAGTTCACATCTCCATGTGATTAACACTCATAGTTCACATCGCCATGTGACTAACACCCAAAAAGTTTACTAGAGTCAATAATCTAGTTCACATCGCCATGTGATTAACACCCAAGAGTTTACTAGAGTCAATAATCTAGTTCACATCACCATGTGATTAACACTCAATGAGTTCTAGGGTTTGATCACGTTATGCTTACAAGAGAGGTTTTAGTCAACGAGTCTGCAACATTCGGATCTGTGTGTTCTTCGCAAATCTCTATTTCATATTGTAGATGTTGCTACTATGCTCCACTTGGAGCTATTCCAAATGGTTGCTCCACTATACGTATCCGGTTTGCTACTCAGAGTCATCCGGATGGGTGTTAAAGCTTGCATCGACATAACCCTTTACGTCGTACTCTTCATCACCTCCATAATCAAGAAACATTTCCTTATTCCTAAGGAAATTTTGACCGTTGTCCAATGATCCGCTCCTGGATCACTCTTATACCCCCTTGCCAGACACGTGGCAAGGCACATCGTGGTACACAACATGGCATATCGTATAGAGCCTATGGCTAAGGCATAGGGGATGACTTTTGTCCTTTCTCTTTCTTCTGCCGTGGTCGAGCTTCAATTCTTAACTTCACACCTTATAACTCAGGCAAGAACTCCTTGTTTGACTGATCCATCTTGAACTCCTTCAAGATCATGTCTAGGTATGTGCTCTGTGAAAGTCTTATCAGGCGTCTTGATCTATCCCTATAGATCTTGATACCCAACATGTAAGCAGTTTTACAGATGTCTTCCTTGGAATAACTCCATTCAAACAACCCTTTATGCTTTCCAGAAATTCTACATCATTTCCGATCAACAATATGTTATCCACATATACTTATCAAAATGTTGTAGTGCTCCCACTCACTTTCTTGCAAATACAAGTTTCTTGCAAACTTTGTATAAACCCAAATGCTTTGATCACCTCATCAAAGCGTATGTTCCAACTCCGACATGCTTGCTCCAGTCCATAGAAGGATCGCTGGAGTTTGCATACCTTTTAGCATCCTTAGAATCGACAAAACCTTCTGCTTGTATCACATACAACCTTTCCTCGTGGAAACCGTCAAGGAAACTTTGTTTTGACATCCATCTGCCAGATTTTGTAAATGAAAATGCAGCAACTAATAACATAATTCTAACAGACTTTAGCATCGCTATGATTGAGAAAGTCTCATCACAGTCAACTCCTTGAACTTGTCGGAAACTTCTTTCAGACAAGTCGAGCTTCATAAATGGTGACATTACCATCAGCGTCTGTCTTCTTCTTAAAGATCCATTTATTCTCAATGGCTTGCCGATCATCGGGCAAGTCCACCAAAGTCCATACTTTGTTCTCATACATGGATCCTATCTCGGATTTCATGACTTCCAGCCATTTATTGGAATCCGGGCCCACCATCGCTTCTTCATAGCTCATAGGTTCATCATTGTCCAACAACATGACCTTTAAGATAGGGTTACCACTCAGAAGTTGTACACACCCTTGTGGACCTACGAGGTTCGATAGTAACTTGATCTGAAGCTCCATGATCATCATCATTAGCTTTCTCTTCAACTAAGGTAGGTGCCACATAAACATCTTTCTGTGCTGCGCTACTCTCTGGTTGAAGTAAAGGTTCAACAACCTCATCAAGTTCTATCCCACTCAATTCTTTTGAGAGAAACTCTTTCTCGAGGAAGGACATGTTCCTAGCGACAAACACTTTGCCCTCAGATCTGAGATAGAAGGTATACCTGCTACCTCTTGAGCATGCGTTGGTTTTCCCTTGAAGAGGAAAGGGTGATGCAGCAAAGTAGCGTAAGTATTTCCCTCGGTTTTTGAGAACCAAGGTATCAATCCAGTAGGAGACTACACACAAGTCGCCTAGTACCTGCACAAACAATCAAGAACCTCGCAACCAACACGATAAAGGGGTTGTCAATCCCTTCACCGTCACTTACGAAAGTGAGATCTGATAAAGATAATAAGATACATATTTTTTGGTATTTTTGTTGTATAAATTGAAAACTAAAGATTGCAAAATAAAATAAATAGTAAACTAGAATTGTAGATCGGAAACTTATATGATATAAAATAGACCCCGAGGCCATAGGTTTCACTAGTGGCTTGTCTCATGATAGCATGTATTATGGTGGGTGAACAAATTACTGTCGAGCAATTGATAAAAAAGCGCATAGTTATGAGAATATCTAGGCATGGTTATGAAATATAGGCATCATGTCCGTGTTAAGTAGACCGAAACGATTCTGCATCTACTACTATTACACCACACATCGACCGCTATCCAGCATGCATCTAGAGTATTAAGTCCATAAGAACAGAGTAATGCTTTAGGTAGGATGACATGATGTGGAGGGATAAACTCAAGCAATATGATATAAATCCCATCTTTTTATCCTCGATGGCAACAATACAATACGTTCCTTGCCGCCCCTACTGTCACTGGGAAAGGACACCGCAAGATTGAACCCAAAGGTAAGCACTTCTCCCATTGCAAGAAAGATCAATCTAGTAGGCCAAACTAAACCGGTAATTTGAAGAGACTTGCAAAGATATCAAATCATGCATATAAGAATTCAGAGAAGAACCAAATATTGTTCATAGATAAAATTGATCATAAATCCACAATTCATCAGATCTCGCCAAACACACCGCAAAAGAATATTACATCGAATAGATCTGCAAGAACAACGAGGAGAACTTTGTATTGAGAAGCAAAGAGAGAGAAGAAGCCATCTAGCTAATAACTATGGACCCGAAGGTCTATGGTAAACTACTCACACATCATCGAAGAGGCTATGGTGTTGATGTAGGAGCCCTTCGTGATCGATTCCCCCTTCGGCAGATCGCCGGAAAAGGTCCCCAGAAGGGATATCACGGGTATAGAAGGTTGCGACAGTGGAAACGTGGTTTCGTGGCTCCCCTGTATGTTTTTAGGGTATAAGAGTATATATAGGTGAAAGAAGTATGTCGGTTGTGCTACGAGGGGCCCACGAGGGTGGGGGGCACGCCTACCCCCCTGGGCGTGCCCTCCTACCTCGTGGCCACCTCGTTGCGTCTCTGACTTCCACTCCAAGTCTCCTCGATTGCGTTTGTTCCAAGAAAGATCCTCGTGAAGGTTTCGTTCCGTTTGGATTCCGTTTGATATTCCTTTTCTGCGAAACACTAAAATAGGCAAAAAACAGAAACTTGCACTGGGCCTCCGGTTAATAGGTTAGTCCCAAAAATAATATAAAAGTGCATATTAAAGCCCATTAAACATCCAAACCAGATAATATAATAGCATGGAACAATAAAAAATTATAGATACATTAGAGACGTATCAATACCCAATCATCTTGTTTGGGTATTCTATGAAGACACAATTTTTTCTTTGGGTTCGAGCTTTACTGGCCGAAGCCTATCGACATAAACATCGTAGCCCAAAACCTTAAGAAACAACAACTAGGTTTCTTGCCAAACCATAGTTCATACGATGTCATCTCCATGGACTTAGATGGTGTCCTATTTAAAGTAAATGTGATTGTATCTAGTGCATAACCCCAAAATGATAGTGGTATATCAGTAAGAGACATCATAGATCACACCATATCCAATAGGGTGCGATTACGACGTTCGGACACACCATTACGCTATGGTGTTCCAGGTGGCGTCAACTGTGAAACGATTCCACCTTGTCTTTAGTGATTGCCAAACTGATAACTCAGATACTCTCCCCTTGATCAGAAAGTTGGAACCTTATCTTCTTGTTATGATGATTCTCATATTCACTTTGAAATTGCTTGAACTTTTCAAATGTTTCAGACTTATGCTTCATTAAGTAAATATACACATATCTACTCAATTCATCGGTGAAGGTGAGAAAATAACGATATCCACCGTGTGCGTCAACACTCATCGGACCGCACACATCAGCATGTGTGATTTCCAACAAGTTACTTGCCCGTTCCATTGTTCCGGAAAACGGGGTTTTAGTCATCTTGCCTATGAGGCATGGTTCACATGTGTCAGGTGATTCAAAATCAAGTGACTCCAAAAGTCCATTAGCATGGAGGATCTTCATGCGCTTTACACCAATATGACCTAAGTGGCAGTGCCACAAGAAAGTGGTACTATCATTATCAATTCTACATCTTTTGGCATCAATGTTATGAACATGTGTATCACTACGACCGAGATTCAATAAACCATTCACATTGGGGGCATGACCATAGGAGGTATTATCCATGTAAATAGAATAACCATTATTCTCTGACTTAAATGAATAACCGTATTGCAATAAACATGATCTAATCATGTTCATGCTCAACGCAGACACCAATGCAAACAACATTTATCTAGGTTCAACACTAATCCCGAAGGTGGAGGGAGCGTGCGACGGTAATCATATCATCCTTGGAAACACTTACAACACACATCGTCACCTCGCCCTTAGCTAGTCTCCATTTATTCCATAGCTTTTGTTTCGAGTTACCAATATTAGCAACGGAACTGGTATCTATGTGCTACTAGGAGTACTAGTAATAAGGTACACATCAATAACACATATATCAAATATACTTTTGTTGAAGTTGCCAGCCTTCTTATCTACCAAGTATTTGAGGCAGTTCCGCTACCAGTGACCGTTCCCTTGATAGAAGCACTTCGTCTCAGGTTTGGGTTCTTAGGTTTCTTCACTAGAGAGGCAACTGGCTTGCCATTCATGAAGTTTCCCTTCTTGCCCTTGCCCTTCTTTGAAACCAGTGGTCTTGTTAACTATCAACACTTGATGCTCCTTCTTGATTTCTACCTTTACGGCCTTAAGCACGACGAACAGCTCTGGGATCAACTTCCCTTGCATGTTATAGTTCATCACAAAACTCTAGCAGCTTGGTGATAGTGACTGGAGAACTTTTGTCAATCACCCTCTTATCTGGAAGATTAACTCCCACTTGATTCAAGTGATTGAAGTACCCACACATTCTGAGCACATGCTCACTGGCTGAGATTCTCCTCCATCTTGTAGGCAAAGATCTTGTCAGAGGTCTCAAACCTCTCAACACGGGCATGAGCCTAAAATACCAATTTCAGCTCTTGGAACATCTCATATGTTCCATGGCGTTCAAAACACTTTTGGAGCCCCGACTCTAAGTCGTAAAGCATGGCGCACTAAACTATCAGGTAGTCATCAGAACGTGTCTGCCAGATGTTCACAACATCCACACACGACGCCAGAGGGGTTGACACACGGAGCGGTGCATCAAGGACAGAAGCCTTCTGTGTAGCAGTGAGGACAATCCTCAGACTACGACCTTAGTCCGCACAATTGCTTACAATATCTTTCAACTTAGTCTTTCTCTAGGAATGTATTAAAACAAGGAGCTAAAGCGCAAGCTATTAATCCACAACATAATTTTGCAAAGACAATTTAGACTATGTTCATGATAATTAAGTTCATCTAATCAAATTATTTAATGAACTCCCACTCAGATAGACATCCCTCTAGTCATCTAAGTGATACATGATCTGAATCGACTAGGCCGTGTCCGATCATCACGTGAGATGGACTAGTCATCAACAGTGAACATCTCCATGTTGATCGCTTCTACTATACGACTCATGTTTGACCTTTCGGTCTCTTGTGTTCCGAGGCCATGTCTGTACATGCTAGGCTCGTCAAGTCAACCTAAGTGTTTCGCATGTGTAAATCTGGCTTACACCCGTTGTATGCAAACGTTAGAATCTATCACACCCGATCATCACGTGGTGGTTTGAAACAACGGACCTTTGCAATGGTGCACAGTTAGGGGGAATGATACGTCTCCAATGTATCTATAATTTTTCATTGTTCCATGCTATTATATATTATGTTTTGGATGTTTAATGGGCTTATTTATACACTTCTATATTATTTTTGGGACTAACCTATTAACCGGAGGCCCAGCCCAAATTGCTATTTTTTTGCCAATTTCAGTGTTTCGCAGAAAAAGAATATCAAACAGAGTCCAAACGGAATGAAACCTTCGGGAGCATGATTTTTGGAACAAACGTGATCCAGTGGACTTGGAGTGGACGTCAAGAAATCAACAAGGAGGCCACGAGGCAGGGGCGCGCCTACCCCCCTGGGCGTGCCCTCCACCCTCGTGGGCCCCTCGTGGCTCCACCGACCTACTTCTTCCTCCTACATATACCTACATACCCTGAAAACATCATAAGGCACCACGAAACCCTATTTCCACCTCCGCAACCTTATGTACCCAAGAGATCCCATCTTGGGGCCTTTTCCGGAGCTCCACCGGAGGGGGCATTGATCACGGAGGGCTTCTACATCAACACCATAGCCTCTTCGATGATGTGTGAGTAGTTTACCTCAGACCTTCGGGTCCATAGTTATTAGCTAGATGGCTTCTTCTCTCTCTTTGGATCTCAATACAAAGTTCTCCTCGATTCTCTTGGAGATCTATTCGATGTAATTTTCTTTTGCAGTGTGTCTGTCGAGATCCGATGAATTGTGGGTTTATGATCAAGATTATCTATGAACAATATTTGAATCTTCTCTGAATTCTTTTATGTATGATTGGTTATCTTTGCAAGTCTCTTCGAATTATCAGTTTGGTTTGGCCTACTAGATTGATCTTTCTTGCAATGGGAGAAGTGCTTAGCTTTGGGTTCAATCTTGCGGTGCTCGATCCCAGTGACAGTAAGGGAAACGACACGTATTGTATTGTTGCCATCGAGGATAAAAAGATGGGGTTTATATCATATTGCATCAGTTTATCCCTCTACATCATGTCATCTTGCTTAAAGCATTACTCCGTTCTTATGAACTTAATACTCTAGATGCATGCCGGATAGTGGTCGATGTGTGGAGTAATAGTAGTAGATGCAGGAAGGAGTCGGTCTACTTGTCACGGACGTCATGCATATATACATGATCATACCTAGATATTCTCATAATTATTCGCTTTTCTATCAATTGCTCGACAGTAATTTGTTTATCCACCATAATACTTATGCTATCTTGAGATAAGACACTCGTGAAATCTATGGCCCCGGGTCTATTCTCCATCTTACTAGTTTCCAATCTATTTTATTTTGCAATCTTTACTTTCAATCAATATCATAAAAATACCAAAATTATTTATCTTATTATTATTATTACATCTATCAGATCTCACTCTTGCAAGTGGTCATGAAGGGATTGACAACCCCTTTATCGCGTTGGTTGCGAGGTTCTTATTTGTTTGTGTAGGTACGAGGTGACTCACGCGTGGTCTCCTACTGGATTGATACCTTGGTTCTCAAAAAATGAGGGAAATACTTACGCTGCTTTGTTGCATCACCCTTTCCTCTTCAAGGGAAAACCAATGCATGCTCAAGAGGTAGCAAGAAGGATTTCTGGCGCTGTTGCTAGGGAGATCTATGCCAAGTCAAGACATACCAAGTACCCATCACAACTCTTACCCTTCGCATTACATTATTTGCCATTTGCCTCTCGCTTTCCTCTCCCCCACTTCACCATTGCCGTTCATTCGCCCTCTTTTCCTTTTGCCCTCTCTTTTCGTTCGCTTTTTCCTCGCTTGTTTGATTGTGTGTTGGATTGCTTGCTTGTCACGATGGCTCAAGATAATACTAAATTGTGTGACTTTCCCAATACCAACAATAATGATTTTATTAGCACTCCGATTGCTCCTCTTACCGATGATGAATCTTGTGAGATTAATACTGCTTTGCTGAATCTTGTCATGAAAGATCCGTTTTCTGGCCTTCCTAGTGAAGATGCCACTACCCATCAAAACAACTTTGTTGATTTGTGTGATATGCAAAAGAAGAAAGATGTGGATAAAGATATTGTTAAACCTAAGCTATTTCCGTTTTCGCTTAGCGATCGTGCTAAAGCTTGGTTTTCTTCTTTGCCTAAAAATAGTATTGATTCATGGAATAAGTGCAAAGATGCTTTTTATCTCTAAGTATTCTCCTCCTGCTAAGATCATCTCTCTTAGAAACGATATTATGAATTTTAAGCAACTTGATCATGAGCATGTTGCACAATATTGGGAGAGGATGAAATTGATGATACGTAATTGCCCTACACATGGTTTGAATTTATGGGTGATTATACAAAAAATTTATGCCGGATTGAATTTTGCTTCTAGAAATCTGTTAGATTCGGCCGCGGGAGGCACTTTTATGGAAATCACTTTAGGAGAAGCTATCAAACTCCTAGATAATATTATGGTTAATTATTCTCAATGGCACACTGAAAGATCTACTAGTAAAAAGGTGCATGCAATTGAAGAGATTAATGTTTTGAGTGGAAAGATGGATGAACTTATGAATTTTTTTGCTAATAAGAGTGCTCCTACTGATCCTAATGATATGCCTTTGTCTACTTTGATTGATAATAATAATGAATCTATGGATGTGAATTTTGTTGGTAGGAACAATTTTCGTAACAACGCGTATAGAGGAAATTTTAATTCTAGGCTATTTCCTAGTAATTCCTCTAATAATTATGGTAAGTACTACAACAACTCTGATGGAAATTTTAATAAGATGCCCTCTGATTTTGAGACTAGTGTTAAAGAATTTATGAATTCGCAAAAGAATTTCAATGCTTTGCTTGAAGAAAAATTGCTTAAGATTGATGAGTTGGCTAGGAACATGGATAGAATTTTTCTTGATGTTGATTCTTTGAAACTTAGATCTATTCCACCTAAGCGTGATATCAATGAGTCTCTCAAAGCTATGAGAATTTCCATTGATGAGTGCAAAGAAAGAACCGCTAGGATGCGTGCAAAAAGGATTGCTTTGTGAAAGCGTGTTCTTCTAGTTTTCATGATAATAAAGGTGAATATCTAAAAGTGATTGATGTGTCCCCTATTAAATCCTTGTTTTGAAATATTAATCTTGATAATGATGGGACTGGAGATGAGTCAACTTTAGTTAGAAGGCGTCCCAAAAATTCAGAGTTTTTAGATCTTGATGCAAAAATTGTTAAAAGTGGGATTGAAGAGGTTAAAACTTTAAATAGCAATGAACCCACTATCTTGGATTTCAAGGAATTTAATTATGATAATTGCTATTTTATAGATTGTATTTCCTTGTTGCAATCCGTGCTAAATTATCCTCATGCTTATAGTCAAAATAAAGATTTTACTAAACATGTCGTTGATGCTTTAATGCAATCTTACGAAGAAAAACTTGAGTTGGAAGTTTCTATCCCTAGAAAACATTATGATGAGTGGGAACCTACAATAAAAATAAAAATTAAAGATCATGAATACTATGATTTGTGTGATTTGGGTGCTAGTGTTTCCACGATCCCAAAAACTTTATGTGATTTGCTAGGTTTCCGTGAATTTGATGATTGTTCTTTAAACTTGCACCTTGTTGATTCCGCCACTAAGAAACATATGTGAAGAATTAATGATGTTCTTATTGTTGCAAATAGGAATTATGTGCCCGTATATTTCATTGTTCTTGATATAGATTGCAATCCTTCATGTCCCATTATTCTTGGTAGACCTTTCCTTAGAACGATTGGTGCAATTATTGATATGAAGGAAGGGAATATTAGTTTCCAATTTCCGTTAAGAAAAGGCTTGGAACACTTCCCTAGAAATAAAATTAAATTACCATATGAATCTATTATGAGAGCCACTTATGGATTGCCTACCAAAGATGGCAATACCTAGATCTATCCTCGCGTTTATGCCTAGCTAGGGGCGTTAAACGATAGCGCTTGTTGGGAGGCAACCCAATTTTATTTTTATTCCTTGCTTTTTGTTCCTGTTTAGTAATAAATAATTCATATAGATTCTGTTTTGGTTGTGTTTTTTGTGTTTAATTAGTGTTTGTGCCAAGTAGAACCGTTGGGAAGACTTGGGGAAAGTCTTTTTGATCTTGCTGTAAAAAACAAAAACTTTAGCACTCACGAGAATTGCTGCAATTTTTTATTGAAGAGTGATATTTAGTTAATTATTTTTGAAGATTATTAATAGATAAATTCCTCACGTCCAGCAATTTATTTTGGAATTTTTGGGGTTCCAGAAGTTTGCGTTAGTTACAGATTACTACAGACTGTTCTGTTTTTGACAGATTCTGTTTTTCTTGTGTTGTTTGCTTATTTTGATGAATCTATGGCTAGGAATGGAATTTATAAACCATAGAAAAGTTGGAAAACAGTAGTTTTAACACCAATCTATACCAATATAAAAGACCGAAATGGGCAGAACCAAACTATCTCGACCGTCAAATCATGTTATCTAGCGGTTCAAATCGCTCCAATGTTGAGCACCAAACACGTTTAACGCTCTAATTACCCACAACTGCCATTGGTTATAAAAACGCTATCCCTTGAAATATGCCATGTAATTAATATATACTACCAAATACTAATGTGCAATAGATATATCTTACCTAATATAACGTGCAACTAATATCCTACTTAATATAAACGTGCATTGCACGTACATTATTACTAGTATAAATAAAGGATGAGTTCATTACAGTACCTTGAAGTGGTGTTTTGTATTCTTTCGCTAACAGAGCTCACGAGATTTTCTGTTAAGTTTTGTGTTGTGAAGTTTTCAAGTTTTGGGTAAAGATTTGATGGATTATGGAACAAGGAGTGGCAAGAGCCTAAGCTTGGGGATGCCCAAGGCACCCCAAGGTAAAATCCAAGGACACCAAAAATCCTAAGCTTGGGGATGCCCCGGAAGGCATCCCCTCTTTTGTCTTTATTCATCGGCAACTTTACTTGGAGCTATATTTTTATTCACCACATGATATGTGTTTTTCTTGGAGTGTATTGTATGATTTGAGTCTTTTCTTTTTAGTTTACCACAATCATCCTTGCTGTACACACCTTTTGAGAGATACACACATGAATCGGAATTTATTAGAATACTCTATGTGCTTCACTTATATCTTTTGAGCTATATAGTTTTTGCTCTAGTGCTTCACTTATATCTTTAAGAGCAAAGTGGTGGTTTCATTTTATAGAAATAATTGATCTCTCATGCTTCATTTATATTATTTTGAGAGTCCTTTAGAATAGCATGGTAATTTGCTTTTAGGAATAATAAAAACTTTCATATAAGTGCATTGAATACTATGAGAAGTTTGATACTTGATAATTGTTTTGAGATATGTAGATGGTGATATTAGAGTCATGCTAGTTAAGTAGTTGTGAATTTGAGAAATACTTGTGTTGAAGTTTGTGATTCCCGTAGCATGCACGTATGGTGAACCGTTATGTGATGAAGTCGGAGCATGATTTATTTATTGATTGTCTTCCTTATGAGTGGCGGTCGGGGACGAGCGATGGTCTTTTCCTACCAATCTATCCCCCTAGGAGCATGCATGTAGTACTTTGTTTCGATAACTAATAGATTTTTGCAATAAGTATGTGAGTTCTTTATGACTAATGTTGAGTCCATGGATTATACGCACCCTCACCCTTCCACATTTGCTAGCCTCTCTATTACCGCGCACTTTTCGCCGGTATCATACACCCACCATATATCTTCCTCCAAACAGCCACCATACCTACCTATTATGGCATTTCCATAGCCATTCTGAGATATATTGCCATGCAACTTTCCACCGTTCCATTTGTTATGATACGCTTCATCATTGTCATATTGCCATGCATGATCATGTAGTTGACATCGTATTTGTGGCAACGCCACCTTTCATAATTTTTCATACATGTCACTCTTGATCCATTGCATATCCCGGTACACCGCCAGAGGCATTCACATAGAGTCATATTTTGTTCTAAGTATTGAGTTGTAATTCTTGAGTTGTAAGTAAAAAGAAGTGTGATGATCATCATTATTAGAGCATTGTCCCAGTGATGAAAGGATGATGGAGACTATGATTCCCCCACAAGTCGGGATGAGACTCCGGACGAAAAAAGAAGAAGAGAAAATAGGCCAAAAAAAGAAGGCCCAAATAAAAAATGCGAGAAAAAGAGAGAAGGGACAATGTCACTATCCTTTTTCCACACTTGTGCTTCAAAGTAGCACCATGATCTTCATGATAGAGAGTCTCCTATGTTGTCACTTTCAAAAACTAGTGGGAATTTTACATTATAGAACTTGGCTTGAATATTCCAATGATGGGCTTCCTCAACTTTCCCTAGTTCTTCATGAGCAAGCAAGTTGGATGCACACCCACTTAGTTTCTTTTGTTGAGCTTTCATACACTTATAGCTCTAGTGCATCCGTTGCATGGCAATCCCTACTCACTCACATTGATATCTATTAATGGGCATCTCTATAGCCCGTTAATACACCTAGTTGATGTGCGACTGTCTTCTCCTTTTTGTCTTCTCCAGAACAACCATTCTATTCCACCTAGTGCTATGTCCATGGCTCACGCTCATGTATTGCGTGAAAGTTGAAAAAGTTTGAGAACACCAAAAGTATGAAACAATTGCTTGGCTTCTCATCGGGGTTGTGCATGATTTAATATTTTGTGTGATGAAGATAGGGCATAGCCAGACTATATGATTTTGTAGGGATAACTTTCTTTGGCCATGTTATTTTGAGAAGACATGATTGCTTAGTTATTATGCTTGAAGTATTATTATTTTTATGTCAATATTAAATTTTTATCCTTAATCTTTCGGATATGAAGATTCATGCCACAATAAAGAAAAATTACATTGAGAAATATGTTAGGAAGCATTCCACATCAAAAATTCTGTTTTTATCATTTACCTACTCGAGGATGAGCAGGAATTAAGCTTGGGGATGCTTGACATATCTCCAACGTATCTATAATTTTTTATTGTTCCATGCTATTATATATTATGTTTTGGATGTTTAATGGGCTTATTTATACACTTTTGTATTATTTTTGGGACTAACCTATTAACCAGAGGCCCATCCCAAATTGCTGTTTTTTTGCCTATTTTAGTGTTCCGCAGAAAAAGAATATCAAACGGAGTCCAAACGGAATGAAACCTTCGGGAGCGTGATTTTTGGAACAAACATGATCCAGAGGACTTGGAGTGGACGTCAAGCAATCAATGAGGAGGCCACGAGGCAGGGGGCGCGCCTACCCCCTGGGCATGCCCTCCACCCTCGTGGGCCCCTCGTGGCTCCACCGACCTACTTCTTCCTCCTATATATACCTATGTACCCTGAAAACATCAGAAGGCACCACGAAACCCTATTTCCACCGCTGCAACCTTCTGTACCTAAGAGATCCCATCTTGGGGCCTTTTCCGGAGCTCCGCCGGAGGGGGCATTGATCACGGAGGGCTTCTACATCAACACCATAGCCTCTCCGGTGATGTGTGAGTAGTTTACCTTAGACCTTCGGCTCCATAGTTATTAGCTAGATGACTTCTTCTCTCTCTTTGGATCTCAATACAAAGTTCTCCTCGATTCTCTTGGAGATCTATTCGATGTAATCTTCTTTTGCGGGGTGTTTGTAGAAATCCGATGAATTGTGGGTTTATGATCAAGATTATCTATGAACTATATTTGAATCTTCTCTAAATTCTTTTATGTATGATTGGTTATCTTTGCAATTCTCTTCGAATTATCAGTTTGGTTTGGCCTACTAGATTGATCTTTCTTGAAATGGGAGAAGTGCTTAGCTTTGGGTTCAATCTTGCGGTGCTCGATCCCAGTGACAGTAAGGGAAACGACACGTATTGTATTGTTGCCATCGAGGATAAAAAGATGGGGTTTATATCATATTGCATGAGTTTATCCCTCTACATCATGTCATCTTTCTTAAAGCGTTACTCCGTTCTTATGAACTTAATACTCTAGATGCATGCTGGATAGCGGTCGATGTGTGGAGTAATAGTAGTTGATGCCTATATGCATGATCATACCTAGATATTCTCATAATTATTCGCTTTTCTATCAATTGCTCAATAGTAATTTGTTCACCCACCATAATACTTATGCTATCTTGAGAGAAGCCACTAGTGAAATCTATGGCCCCCGGGTCTATTCTCCATCATACTAGTTTCCAATCTATTTTATTTTGCAATCTTTACTTTCAATCTATATCATAAAAATACCAAAAATATTTATCTTATTATTATCTCTATCAGATCTCACTCTTGCAAGTGTCCGTGAAGGGATTGACAACCCCTTTATTGTGTTGGTTGCGAGGTTCTTATTTGTTTGTGTAGGTATGAGGTGACTCGCGCGTGGTCTCTGATACGTCTCCATCATATCTACTATTCCAAACACTTTTGCCCTTGTTTTGTACTCTAACTTGCATGATTTGAATGGAACTAACTCGGACTGACGCTGTTTTCAGCAGAATTGCCATGGTGTTATTTATGTGCAGAAACAAAAGTTCTCGGAATGACCTGAAACTCCACGGAGCGTATTTTTGGAAATAATAAAAAATACTGGCAAAAGATCAAGGCCAGGGGCCCCACACCCTAGCCATGAGGGTGGGGGGCGCGCCCCCTACCTCGTGGGCCCCCTGGAGCTCCTCCGACCTTAACTCCAACTCTATATATTCGTGTTCGGAGAGAGAAAAATCAAGGAGAAAGATTCATCGCGTTTTACGATACGGAGCTGCCGCCAAGCCCTAAACTCTCTCGGGAGGGCTGATATGGAGTCCGTTCGGGGCTCCGGAGAAGGGAATCCGTCGCCATCGTCGTCATCAACCATCCTCCATCACCAATTTCATGATGCTCACCACCGTGCGTGAGTAATTCCATCATAGGCTTGGTGGACGGTGATGGGTTGGATGAGATTTATCATATAATCGAGTTAGTTTTGTTAGGGTTTGATCCCTAGTATCCACTATGTTCTGAGATTGATGTTGCTATGACTTTTCTATGCTTAATGCTTGTCACTAGGGCCCGAGTGCCATGATTTCAGATCTGAACCTATCATGTTCTCATGAATATATGTGAGTTCTTGATCCTATCTTGCAAGTCAATAGTCACCTACTATGTGTTATGGTACGGCAACCCCGGAGTGACAATAATCGGGACCACTTTCGGTGATGACCGTAGTTTGAGGAGTTCATGTATTCACTATGTGTTAATGCTTTGGTCCGGTACTCTATTAAAAGGAGGCCTTAATATCCCTTAGTTTCCGCTAGGACCCCACTGCCACGGGAGGGTAGGACAAAAGATGTTATGCAAGTTATTTTCCATAAGCACGTATGACTATATTCGGAATACATGCCTACATTACATTGATGAATTGGAGCTAGTTCTGTGTCACCCTAGGTTATGACTGTTACATGATGAACCACATCCGGCATAATTCTCTATCACCGATCCATTGCCTACAAGCTTTCCATATATTGTTCTTCGCTTATTTACTTTTCCATTGCTATTGCTATCATCACTACAAAATACCAAAAACATTACTTTTGCTATCGTTACCTTTTGCTACCATTGCCACTACTATCATATTACTTTGCTACTAAATACTTTGCTGTAGATATTAAGTTTCTAGGTGTGGTTGAATTGACAACTCAACTGCTAATACTTCAGAATATTCTTTGGCTCCCCTTGTGCTGAATCAATAAATTTGGGTTGAATACTCTACCCTCGAAAACTATTGCTATCCCCTATACTTGTGGGTTATCAAGACTATTTTCTGGCGCCGTTGCCGGGGAGCATAGCTCTATTCTTTGAGTCACTTGGGATTTATATCTGCTTATCATTATGAAGAACTTGAGAGATCCAAAAAACAAGATTTATCCCTCAACTATGAGGGGAGGTAAGGAACTTCCATCTAGCTCTGCACTTGATTCACCTTCTATTTTGAGTAAGCTAGCGACACCTAAACCTTCTTCTGCTATTGATTCTGATATGTCACATATTATTGATGATGCCACTTCTGCTATGCATGATACTTATGATGAAACTACTTCTATGCCTGATACTACCGTGCCACTTGGTGAATTTCTTGATGAACAACTTGCTAGGGCTAGAGAGAATGAAATTATTGAAACTGATAATACTGATGAAAGCGATTATGAAGGCTCTCCAATTACCTGTTGTGCCTGAGGGCTATGTTATGGATGAAGAAACTTGTTGGGGATATTACTGCTGGGCGTAAACTGGCCTATCTGGGCCGGGTCAACTTCATCAGTAGCTCCAGAAGTGATAAAGCCCAAGAAGGCAGATGAGGGCCTAAGGCCCATAGCCGGTTCAAGACTTGTAGCGGTAAACCGGAATTTGTATAGAAACTTGTATTGTAAGTTAGGAATAAAGAGAGACCAACCCGGATACGAATATTGACCGGTGTTGGAACTCTGTGAACCGACGGGTGTCACCCATGTATATAAGGGGACGACCCAGCGGCGGTTCAAGGGGAACAGACAACAACTCGAGACATAGGCGAAGCTGTTTGCTCCCTAGTCATCGAAACCCCATCAATTCCATCACAACTAGACGTAGGATTTTACCTTCATCGAAGGGGCCGAACTAGTATAAACTCTCTTGCGTCCTTGTGTCCGCTTTAACCCCTTCAAGCTAACCCGTCACGATGGCTCCACGACTAAGTCCTTTCTCTAGGACATCTGTCGTGACAAAACCACGACAGTTGGCGCCCACCGTGGGGCTATCGCATGATGGTTGCCGGTTCTTGGAGGGCCGCTTTGAAGGACTCGAGGGCTACGCCATAGGCCGGATGACTAAGAGTCGTCGCGGCAAGCTTTACATCGACGACGCAGGCTAGGGCCCTGAGGTCGGCTCAATTGAGTACGGGTACCGGGTCCCCTTTGGTAGCATTCACGTTTTCATTGGCAAGATCGGTGAACCGGGCCCTGAGCCGGACATCTGCACCGACCTCGTCCAGACGGCTCAGCGTGCGCGATCCGCCCGGGTTAAACCGGCCATGAAGCGTGCCTTCGTAGGAGTCATCCATGGAGGAAGTTATGAGGACGGATCGGAATTTCGTGGCGCGACCGTCGTTTGTTCCGGTGACGAATCTTCAACCGGAGAAACCGAATCTCTTTATCAGCTGCAAGATGGCCAGATTGGGAGCTGTTCCGATGGCGACAGTATTCCGGACCCCTCTGATCTGCCCAACCGGGTTGGAATATTCATGTCAGGAACGCAAGCAGCGCTTCATTCTTCGACAGCTGCGGCAACGATCTCCGGTTCAGCAGCGGCGACGGCTGCCGGGGCAGGAGGCCCTGTGCGCCCGCCGGCTCAGGTTCTATCAGAACTATTTGATGCATTGGCTGTACTTATGGCAGAAGATAATCCGCCGGATCAGGACGTTCACAACGCGGAGATTGCAAAGGTAAAGGAACAGATCACCCAGGCCAAAGCGGATCTGGCGGCTGAGGACGCCAGGATGGCCGCAGAGCGGGCCGCTTTAGACGCACAGGCCTACAATCTTATGTTGGACCAGAGTGCGTCGCATGAAGTCATGAGGAGGAAACACCGGTCCCGCTTACCTCCGGTTTTTGAGGCCAGAGACCTTTTCAACACTCCAGGACCAAGAGCCGGCAATCCGCTGGAGGGAAACCGGGCAGGAGCCCATGGGATCAGTGCACTGGTTCAGCCTCGTCAGATGGACCTGCCTCGTCAAAACACCGTTGTACCTCAGGCTGCTTTAACACCTCCGGGTCACTATTCTAACCCAATGGACAATCTTGTTGCCGCTGCTGCACGGTTGGAGGCCATTCCAATTGAAGGTGACTCACCGCAGGCAGTAGAGACGCGACGTGTCAAGGAACTTCTGAGGACAGCTTTGACCCAACAGGAAGCGTACTCGTACAGCCGCGACCGGATCCACTCGACCCCCCGTCCAAGCCGGAGCTATAGCAGACATATGGATGAACCGGCAGTGTCAAGTAATGAACGATGTGGGGCACCCCATGACAACAACCCGGCGGGTGGTGCTGATGACGCTCAAGGAGTGGTGGACCGGGCCCGCGCGTGCAGGGAGGCCGAGTTAGCCACACAACATCAGGCTCGGCAGCTCACGCCGGTTCGTCCAACCACCTGGACTGAACCCGTTGTTACTTCTAGCTCTTTGGGGTTGCCTTGCCTTATCCCCGCTTTACGCAACGTGCGCCTGCCCAAGGATTTCAAAGGCCCATGCAAGGTACCAAATTACACGGCAGATCAACCCCCAGAGACATGGGTGGAGAGCTATGAGATGGCCATGGAGATGCTTGATGTGGATGACACGGCGTGTGCGAAATATTTCACCATGATGCTAGAAGGAACGGCCCGTACTTGGTTCAAAAACTTGCCGGCTAATTCTATTAGTTCATGGGCCCAATTACGAGCCCGGTTTATCAGCAATTTCAAAGATACCTGTAAACAGCCTATGTCGATAGTGGACTTAGCTGCATGCGTCCAGGAGGAAGGAGAGTCAATGACTCATTGGGTGCGCCGGGTTTCACAAGTGTTGCACTCCTCAGACCGCATCAACGCTGATACCACGGTATTAACCCTAGAAGGCAACTGCCAGTTTGGACCCCTGAAGCTAAAGTTGGGACAGATGAAGCGTCATTGCACCGACATGGGGACCCTCATGGCCGCCTTGGTAAAATATGCTGATTCTGATAGTACCAAGGATCCCGAATCTGATGATGACAAGACAGGGAAAGGGAAGAAGAACAGCAGCTCCAAAGGTCGGCAGCATCACTGGGCAGGCAATGGTGGAGGAGGCAAGCGTAAAGCGGATGGTAACAAGGACTTTGTGGCTAATACCAACGCACAGGACAATGGTCAGCGACGCAAGGGTAGGCCGAAAAATCGTAGTGGAGCACCCAACCCTAACCCAAACCGCCTAAACTTTCTGCTAAGCCAGCCCTGTCCAAAACATGGGACGAAGGAGGCGCCAGCAAACCATCTTTGGAAAGATTGCTTTATTATGCAGGAGTTCAAGAATTCTAATAATTTCCGGTATGATCACGAATCTGGCGGTGGCTCGGGATCCGGGCCGGGTTACGGAGGAGGAAGTTCCAGTTCAGGGTTCAATGGTAATCCGGGCGGACATAATGGTCAAAATAATCAGAGCAACCAGGGTGGTTACAACCAACAGCAACAACAGTCAGGTTACCAGAGCAACCCAAAGCAGTTGAGTAATGGGCAGTACCATGTCTTCACCACTAGCTTGGACAAGCGAGACCGGAAAGTTCAGAGGAGGGCGGTCAACTCTGTTGAACCGGCCATACCCCGTTATCTATGTTGGTCTGAACAACCAATCATATGGAGCAGAGAAGATCATCCTCCCCAGGTCGATAATCCGGGTTAGTTGGCTCTAGTGGTGGCGCCTCAGGTGGGGGGTTACAAGTTCACCAAGGTTCTCATGGATGGAGGGAGCAGCATTAACATCCTATACTATGAGACCTTCCGTCGTATGGGACTAACAGATAAGAATCTCAAACCGTCTAATACAGTATTCCACGGTGTAGTGCCTGGCAGATCAGCATATCCTGTTGGTAAGATAGCTCTGGAAGTGGCCTTTGGGGATGATCATGATTCCAGGGCGGAGACATTGACATTTGAAGTGGTGAAAATCCAAAGTCCATATCATGCCCTGTTTGGGCGACCGGCCTACGCCAAGTTTATGGCTCGACCCTGTTATGTCTATTTGCAGCTCAAGATGCCGGGTCACAAGGGGACAATAACAATTCACGGAAGCCGCAAAATCGCTTTGGAATGCGAGGAAGGAGATGCGGCTTATGCAGAGTCGGTTTGTGCCATCGAGGAGTTAAAGTACTATAAAGACAATGTTGATTCGGCGGACATGACTACGTTGAAGAAGCCAACTACGGAGCATGATCCGGCCCTGAAGTTCAAATCGGCAGCAGAAACTAAGCTTGTTGACTTCGTGCCTGGCGATTCGTCCAAGCAGTTCAGCATCAGTGCCAACTTGGATCCAAAATAGGAAAGCGCGCTCATCAAGTTCATCTGTGAGAATCGGGACATTTTTGCATGGAAACCCTCTGACATGCCAGGTGTCCTGAGGCAACTTACTGAGCACACACTTAATAAGGCTTGTCCAGCAGATCCTTTTGCCCTCCCCCGTATTGATCAAATTATTGATGCTACGGCGGGTTGTGAGCGTTTAAGTTTTTTGGATGCGTATTCTGGCTATCATCAGATCAAAATGGCAGTTAAGGACCAGGAGAAGACAGCATTCATAACTCCCTTTAGAGCCTTCTGCTATGTGTCTATGCCCTTCGGGCTCAAGAGTGCCCAGGCAACTTATCAACGGTGTGTACAAAATTGTCTTCACAAGCAAATCGGCCGTGATGTACATGCTTACGTGGATGATATCATGGTTAAGTCTAGGGAGAAGGAGACTTTGATTGCTGATTTGAAGGAAACCTTTGATAACCTGAGGACATACAAGATGATGCTTAATCCGGACAAGTGTGTCTTTGGTGTGCCGGCAGGCAAGCTATTGGGTTTTCTGGTGTCCAACAGGGGAATTGAGGCTAATCCGGAGAAGATCACGGCCATCACCTCCCTGGCTAAGCCAAAGTGTATCAATGATGTTCAGCAACTAGCCGGCCGGATTGCAGCATTAAGCCGGTTTATTAGTCATCTTGGTGAGAAGGCAATCCCTTTATATCAGATGTTGAAAAAGACGGATCAGTTTGCCTGGAGTTCCGCCGCTGATGAAGCGTTTGAGGACTTAAAGCGGCAATTGGCCAATCTGCCGGTACTCGCCGCTCCCATTGACAAGGAGTCGTTGCTGCTATATATTGCTGCCAATGTTCGGGCGGTCAGCGTGGCTATTGTGGTGGAGTGAAAGAAGGCATGCAAGGAGCATCCGGTTCAGCGACCGGTCTATTATATCAGCGAGGTGCTAATCGAGTCCAAGCAAAGGTATCCGCATTGGCAGAAGCTGCTGTATGTAGTTTTTATGGCAAGCCGGAAGCTTAAACAATATTTCCAAGGGCACCCAATTACGGTGGTCAGTTCTGCTCCTTTGGGAGATATCATCCAGAACCGGGAAGCAACTGGCCGAATTGCAAAGTGGGCCATAGAGCTGGGGCCGTACGGTTTGAAGTATGTGCCTCAGACAGCGGTTAAGTCTCAAGCACTTGTTGATTTCATCAATGATTGGACGGAAATGCAAGCACCTGAAGAAAAGCCGGATCACACGTATTGGACCATCCATTTTGACGGATCCAGGCAATTGGAAGGCTCGGGGGCTGGAGTCGTATTAACTTCCCCACGAGGTGATAAGTTTTGTTACGTTCTCCGCTTGATGTTCCCTTGTACTAACAATGCAGCTGAGTATGAAGCCTTGCTCCATGGTCTCCGGATGGCTAAGGAGATGAATCTAAGTCGAGTTAAGTGCTTCGGTGACTCAGACCTTGTGGCTCAGAAGTGTCTGGCACTTGGGATTCCAAGGACCCACTCATGGCAGCATATCGTCGGGAGGTGGATACTGTTGCAGGTTATTTCAAAGGCTGTCAGGTGGACCATGTGGACCGGCGGAAAAATGAAGCGGCGGACGCTTTAAGCCGGCTGGGCTCTCAGCGCAAACCGGTCCTGCCCAATGTTTTTCTGATGTGCTGCACAACCCATCGGTCAAGATCCCTGGTGAAGAGGATTTGGCTATTCCTGATCCGGAGGCTCAATTGGTGGCAGCTCTTCATGTTATTCCGGATTGGACGCTTCCTTATCTGGCGTACAAGAACCGGTGCGAGTTGCCAGAGGATGAGCTTCTGGCCTGGCAAATAATCCGGCAATCCAAGTCCATGGCTATCATCAACGGCGAGTTGCATCATTGCAATGTATCAGGAGCTTTTCAACGTTGCGTGTCTCCTGAAGAAGGACGTGAAATTTTGCGTGAGATCCACGAAGGAGATTGTGGTCACCACGCTGGTTCAAAGTCTCTGGTGGCTAAAGCCTTTCGCCATGGCTTCTATTGGTTAACCGCTCATGCTGATGCGGAGGATCTGGTTAGACGATGTGATGGTTGCCAAAGGTTTTCAAGACGTGCTCATGTACCGGCTCGGGAATTGAGAATGATTCCAATTACTTGGCCGTTTGCGACTTGGGGGCTGGATATGGTTGGTCCTTTCAAAAGGTCCAAAGATAAGAAGACCCACCTCCTGGTGGCGGTTGACAAGTTTACAAAGTGGGTGGAGGCAGAACCTGTTAGTAAGTGTGATGCAGCAACGACGGTTCAGTTCATCAAAAAGGTGATTTTCCGGTTTGGCTTTCCGCACAGTATTATCGAAGATAATGGTACCAATTTGTCCAAAGGTGTTATGAAGGAGTTCTGTGAACGGGAGCACATCCGGCTCGACGTCTCATCAGTGGCACATCCACAGTCCAATGGTCAAGCAGAAAGAGCTAATCAAGAGATCTTGAGAGGCATCAAGCCCCGGCTCATGGTTCCTTTGCAGAGAACGCCGGGTTGTTGGGTAGAAGAATTACCATCTGTGCTATGGAGCATCAATACAACACCCAACAGATCAACAGGATACACACCGTTCTTTATGGTTTATGGAGCAGAGGCGATTCTCCCCAGTGATATCCGTCATGATTCACCTCGTGTAACGGCCTATATTGAAGCAGACAATGAGACAACACGACAAGATGCCTTGGACCGGTTGGTTGAAGAGCGTTATATCGCAGCCGCCCGATCGGCAATTTACCAGTAGGATCTTCGTCGTTATCACAGTCGCCGGGTCAGAACCAGAACCTTTCAGGAGGGAGATTTGGTGCTTCGGCTCATCCAAGATCAGACTGATATGCATAAGTTATCCCCACCTTGGGAGGGGCCTTTCGTGGTCAGCAAGAATCTGCACAACGGGCCATACTATCTGATCGATATTCGAGAACATAAGGACTCACGTACATCAGAAGAGGAGACCAACAGGCCGTGGAACATAGCTCATCTTCGGCCTTATTATACCTGAGCCATTGGTTCTACTTATGTACATATTATAAGCGATGTGTATATTAACTATAAATAAACCGGAACCTCAGCTAAAGCGGGGTATCTGTTCTTTTACATCATGTGTGGTTACATGGAGTTGTTTTAAAGCGGCTTCCGGTTTACCCGTTGAGTTCGCTTTGCTAAAAGCATCGTGTTGTATCACTTGGAGGATTGGTCGTGTCCGAAGCAATACCATGCCTCTTGATAGGCGAAAGCCACCAGATCACTTGGGGACTTGGTCATGTCTGAACCAGTCATGCCTCTTGATCGGCCTAAGGCCACAGAATCACTTGGGGGCTTGGTCGAACCCGAACCATGACCATGCCATTTGGTCGGCATAAATGCCACAGAATCACTTGGGGACCTGGCTGACTAGAACCATAGTTACACCTAACGGGAGCTTGGTCGTGTTTGACCATGGTAACACCATTTGATCAGTTTAAATAAACCTTTTTTGGCAAACGGTTTTTCATTGCTTTTGCTTCACACTTTTCTTTGGAGGGTTTTTTTGCCTTCTATTGCGTTTTTTAAACCGACAAAGTTTTTTTAGTTAATTGATTGATGGAACACAGTTCACGTCAATCCGGACACTATTTGCCCAGTTTGATCCTTGTTGTTAACATCCTCTTATGGAGTAACACGGTGTTTATGATAACCCGGCACGGTTTACATGATAAACCAGCGTCATATATATATACATGAGCTATTATCTCCTCCAACAGTGTGGGTTTGCAAAGACTCCGCTTCAATCTTGGCCAAGCCAACTACATACTCAACGACGACAAGTATTATGTATCTCAAAAATTTTATCATATACTTGAAATTTTGTTTTGGATGTTTTGATTTTATATATACAGACATCATATTCCGTCGGACGGTACAACCACGGTGGCACTTGACGAATTTATCATTTCAGAAAGTGTTTTGGAAAATTCATTACCACAGGAAGAACAAATTATGCACGAAGGCATATCAACATCAAAGGTAGCAGCTAGCCTATTACAAGGCAACATGGTGCCCATAATAATGTAATTGTTTTTCACAAAGGAGAGGCAGCTTTAAAACCGGCTTCCGGTTCAAGCTTGGTCACCAGCCTGGCCTGATGGTTGTGGGTCATCCTGTGCCGCTTCAGCCTCCGTTTCTCTACCCAGTGGCTGGAAATCCACAGTTGTCCAGTTGATTCCCATTAATGCTTGAAAAACAGCTTCATCATGGATCAACAATGACGGGTCAATGTCGGGAGCGTAAGTATGCTTACGGATTGGAGGGATCAAATTTTCCGATTCATGAATTGGTGCAGCTATTCGCTTGTTCTGACTATCATATTGTGCTTGATAATGAGACAAATCTGCTTCCTCAGCCAACTGACAAGCTAGCGGACGTACCTCCTGGTTTATTGCCCGCAGATCCGCTTCACCAAATTCTGACCCGTCTTCCTTCAAGCTGGGATAGCCCTGAGCCGCTTCAATAGGATCAAAATCTGGCGCCCAGGCTTTTGCCTGGATTAAGGCATTGATTGCACCGGTTCGAGCAGCAGATTTCTTCAGCTCTTCAACCCGGGCAGGAAGCACTGACAGTTTCATCAGAGTATCTTGAATCAAGGTGGGCGCCGGTTTGTTATGCGATGTGGTACAGATGATCCGCTGGGCACCAGTATACAATTGTTCAACCAACGTGTAGGCGGCTTTCAATTTCTTCCGCACATCTGACCCCAAGTGACCAATGCATGTCCCTGAAATACCATAAAGGGTTAATAAAACGGCGACTCTGTAAGAAGGCAGAACCAATTCAGAAGGCAAGCTGGCTTACCAAAGATAGCAGTGGTCATGGCATGCACGTGCCGCTTTATGCTGGTCAGTTCATCCGTCACTGGTTTTAATGCAGCCTCGGCACCCTCTGCTCGTTTGATCAAAGCGGATTTTTCAATGGCCCAATCCGCCCGTTTCTTCTTGAAGTTCTCCTTAAGTTGTTCCATGCCGCTTAAAGCGCTGGCCAATTCCTCTTTTGCTTTGGAGGTTTCAGCTTGTTGGGTTTTCAGGTTTTCTTGGAGGTCGGCGATTTGGTTTTCTTTTGTCTTCAGCTCAGCCTGCATACAAACAATTAGATGCTTCAATAAAATGGTACTAGGATTGAAGTACCAACCACATAACAAGTTATGCACTTGGTACTTGGGGGCTAATGCATATTCTATCTTCATCTTTCAATTGCTTACAAAGTCCCAAGATCAATACAAGTATTCAACTTGGTACTTGGGGGCTAATGGCTATTTGCTCGTATATATTCTAATGCGGCAATCTCAATTACTTAAAGTGCCGGTTTAACTACGCTAAGTTGAACCGGCCCTCGGGGGCTACATCAGCGAATTTCAAAGCATCAAGATTTATATTAGAAAGTCCCGGTTTGAAAGAATATTACAAACCGTCCCTTAGGGGCTAGGAGAGTCAGCAAGAATGGATGCATACCAGCAGGAAGGAGCATATGCAAGTTACCTCATATTTTTATTTCATCATATTTACCAGACCGGCTTCATAGTCGCGACTGGTATACAACCGGTTCAAATAGCCGGAATGGATATCTTGGGTGTTTAGAGCAGCATAAGTCATCAGATCAGCATTCCACTTGCTTTTGCCAAAGCCAGCAAATTCTTCCTTGGTAGAATGTTTGGACAAAGCGACAGGATTGCTTGGCTCAGTATGGCCAGTGCCAGTAATGACAACCTCATCATCCTGAGTACCGCCGGTTTGGACTGGAGCTATTGGCTTGTCAGTAGGTCTTGCTGGAACAGTGGAGCCTTCAATCCAGATGGAGTCTGTGGGTTGATTGACAGGACCTGAGGCCTCAGCGGGTCTCTCTTCAGCAATAGGATCGTCGTCTTGCTGCGGTGGATCGTTGGGTATATCCTCAGGAATAGCTGTTTCAAGATCGGGTGTCTTGCCTGGCTCAAGAACGGCATCTTCTTCGGCCGCTTTGTCCAGGCGGGATTTCTTGCTTGGCCTAGGTTTGGCCCTGAGAAGAATAACAAAATCAAATACAACATATGTTCTAAGGCGATGTACTACAAATATCACAATAAGTGTAGCTTACCCAAGCACCGTTTTGAGCGGTGGCAGCTGAGTAGCCGATGACTCGCCAGAAGATGAGTGGGAAGTAACCTGGTAATCAGAGTCAGACGGATTAAGAGGTTGACGAAAGGAGCCCGCTTTAGGACAAGCACTGACAAGCAAATTAGAGACCTCTGAATGGCGTTTCCGAACCGGACTGTTCGGTAAGCCGGCGGAGGTAACTACCTGGCCGCTGTGCCGGGTTGTGCGACGGGCTTCGTGTTGTTGGGTCTTCATAAGAAATTTAGGATCCAGATGAGAAAGAGGATGAGAAAATTTAACTTCCCGGTTTGCCTGACGGATTTTTTGGGAAGGCAAAGTTTCTGAATCGGAAGAGAGAATAATTACCTCTGCAACATCCGCGTGGCTGGCTTCAGCATCATCCTGACAACTATCATCATCAATAAGATGCATGAAAAATAAACCAAGTGAGTCAAGATCTACCTCAAAGTCCGGATTATCCACATCATTATCAGGGGTCAGATTAGAAGATGTCGTCGTTCTTTTCCTGTAGGTAGTCTTCTTCACAGCTTTAGTCTTTTGCCGAGTTGCTCTTTCCGGTTTGCCTGGTTTTCTGGTTTCTCCTGCGGAAGTTTTTTGCTCCAAAACAGATCATTGCCCTGATTACACATATACTGATATTAAACAATGACCAGACATATCAATAAACAGATTCAGCAAAGAGAAAAATCAAAGTCTTACAGCTGGCGGTTTATTGGTGGCGCAGAAGGGAAGCAGGCCGGTTTTACCGCAGACGTGTTCCGGTTCATTCAACATCTTATTCACAGCCTCTGTGATTTCTTCATCAAAGAGCTGGATTTTTGAATGTCGCAGCGGGTCATCAACACTGTCAGTATACTCACACATCAAACCGGAGCGCTGACTAAGGGGCAGTATGCTCCATGATATCCAACAGCGAGCAAGGTCAACCCCTGTTAAACCGTTGGCCATAAAGGCTCTAAGTTTTGACAGTTGGGGAGCATATTTGCTTCTCTCCTGGGCAGACAATCTTTGAGGAAAAGGGTGTGTATAGCTGAGCCGCTCCGGACGAAAGCCAGGCAAGGGATTCTCACCAGCAGGGGAAGTATCTTTGCAGTAGAACTATGTCTGATTCCATTCTTTAGGGTGGCTGTGCAGCTTGGCATGAGGGTATGTGACCTCTTTCCTTTTCTGAATCGCCACACCACCCAACTCCGTATTAGAGCCATCAGTAAATTCAGTACGACGATTTAAATGGAAAAGGTCTCTGAACAATTCCACTGTGGGCTCCTCTTGAAAGAACACCTCACAGAGCACTTGAAAGTGACACATATTTGTGATAGAGTTGGGGCCAGTATCTTGTGGATGGAGTTGGAAATCGGCTAAAACATCCCGGTAAAATTTAGAACCGGGCGGTTTAAAGCCCCGGGCTAAATGATCTACGAACACAACAACCTCTCCTTCTCGAGGTGTGGGAGGGCATTCTTTGCCAGGAGCCCTCCAATGGATGGTATCTTTGCTGCCCAAAGCGCCAATCAGGACTAAACCGTCGAGTTCAGCCTCTATGACGTGAGAAGGAACCCAATTGCACTCATATACTTGCTTGGCCATGATGGAATCTACAAGGTAGAAGATCCCGGTTCAAAAAATGTATCTGATCAAAGTACGTTGGTACATGCACTGTTAAACCGGAGACAGAATTATCTAAACCAGAGTTTCATGAAGTAACCAACTTCTGGCGGTTCAACAAAGAGACTAATGGCATATACCGGTTTGGAAAAATTTTCCTATAAGGTTAAACCGCCTGATCTAAGCATTGGAAAGCTGGGATTGCAGATGGACAAGTACGCAGAAACAGGTTTTACAGGATTTCTTTACGGCATTGGATCTGAACCAAGTTCAGAAAAGGGATAAATACTTAGAAGTTCAAAAGGAGCAGTACCGAACCTATAAGCAAAGCGTTCATATAGATCTACAACTTTGAAATGCATAAGTGAAGGCGAAGGTCAAACAACTATCATTGCACAGAATAAAGGTTTGCGGATTCGTCTAACAGATCTGTCGCAGGAGCAAGAAGCAGACGATGAACACGGAAGAACTGTGAAACCCTAAAACAGATCTGCGGGGGAAAGGATAGAAGGTTTACCGGAGCTGCGGAAGACGTGGAAGATGGCCGCGATGCTCTGGTGCGCCTAGGTTGATGCAGCGGCCAAGGTTGAGGCAGAGGTCGACGGTGACGGCGGAGCTCTGAAGTCAGGCGTTGCGAGGAAGACGAAGCAGAAGGGGAAGAAGGGAAAGAAGAAAGGAAATGACCCTTCGGTCCTATTTATAAGGCAAAAGGACATGCGTCAGGCGCGACAATCAAGGGGCCACGAAACGGAGCTGTCGCCTCGATTTCCACAGATATATTAGATAAAGAAGCACAATGGATATCTTCGTCATGACACGTGACGTCACTCCGGTTTACAGTAATCAGAGAAGATGACATCATGGCGGTTTACCAATTTATGAGAAGACGTTGAAGATGAAGCTTTTTGTTAAAGGATTGACATGAACCCGTTCAAATCAATCTGGGGCCTAATGTTGGGGATATTACTGCTGGGCGTAAACCAGCCTATCTGGGCTGGGTCAACTTCATCAGTAGCTCCAGAAGTGATAAAGCCCAAGAAGGCAGATGAGGGCCTAAGGCCCATAGCCGGTTCAAGACTTGTAGCAGTAAACCGGAATTTGTATATAAACTTGTATTGTAAGTTAGGAATAAAGAAAGACCAACCCGGATACGAATATCGACCGGTGTTGGGACTCTGTGAATCGACGGGTGTCACCCATGTATATAAGGGGACGACCCAGCGGCGGTTCAAGGCGAACAGACAACAACTCGAGACATAGGCGAAGCTGTTTGCTCCCTAGTCATCGAAACCCCATCAATTCCATCACAACTAGACGTAGGCTTTTACCTTCATCGAAGGGGCCGAACTAGTATAAACTCTCTTGCGTCCTTGTGTCCGCTTTAACCCCTTCAAGCTAACCCGTCGCGATGGCTCCACGACTAAGTCCTTTCTCTAGGACATCTGCCGTGACAAAACCACGACAAAACTAAAAGAGACTTTCATGCTTGCAATGATAGAAGTGATCTTAAGAAATTATTAGATAAGCTTAAACAAAAAACTGTGAATGCTAGAATGAAATATGATCTTGCTTATGCTACTTCACCCATCTTTGTTACTGATAAGGATTATGAATTCTCTATTGATCCTGATATAATTACTTTGGTTGAATCTGATCCTTTTTATGGCTATGAATCTGAAACTGTTGTGGCACGTCTTACTAAATTAAATGATATAGCCACCCTATTCACTAATGATGAGAGAACTCACTACTTTTATATCCTTAAAATATTTCCGTTCTCATTAAAGGGTGATGCTAAGATATGGTTTAATTCTCTTGATCTTGGTTCTGTGCGTAGTCCCCAGGATATGATTTATTACTTCCCTGCTAAATATTTCCCTATTCATAAGAAACAAGCTGCCTTAAAGGATATATATAATTTTGTACAAATTGAAGAAGAGGGTCTCCAACAAGCATGGGAGAGGCTTCTCCAATTACTTAATGCTTTGCCTGATCATCCTCTTAAGAAAAATGAAATACTTGATATCTTTTATAATGGACTAACCGATGCTTCCATAGATTACCTGGATAGTTATGCTGGTTCCGTTTTCAGGGAAAGAACACCGGATGAAGCTGAAATTCTATTGAATAATATGTTGACAAATGAAAATAATTGGACACTTCCTGAGCCAACTCCTGAGCCTATTCTAAACCAACTCCGAAGAAAAGGGGTGTTCTATTTCTCAGTCCTGAAGATATGCAAGAGGCAAAGAAATCCATGAAAGAAAAGGGTATTAAAGCTGAAGATGTTAAGGATTTACCTCCTATTGAAGAAATACACGGTCTTAATTTACCGCCTATTGAAGAAACACATGGTCTTGATAACCCGACACAGGTAGTAAAGGTAAATTCTCTTTATTGATATGATAAAGCTGAAATCCCATTTACTAAGTTTGCTAGCCCACGCTTAGATGAGTTTGATAAATTTATGGTTAAGCAAGAAGACTTCAATGCTTATTTTGGTAGAGAATTAAAACGCAGTGCTGATATGCTCGAACACTTGGGTGATTATATGGCTAATGTCAAAGGTGAACTTAAACTTATTAGTAAACATGCTTCTATGGTTACCACTCAAGTAGAACAAGTACTTAAAGCTCAGAATGATTTGGTCAATGAATTGAATAGTAAGAATGATGACTATGCTGTTAGAGTGGCTACTAGAACTGGTAAAATGACTCAGGAACCTTTGTATCCTGAAGGCCACCCTAAGGGAATTGAGCAAGATTCTCAGAGAAATAATATAGATGCACCTAGTCCTTCTAAAAGGAAGAAAAAGAAAAATGATAGGACTCTGCATGCTTCTAGTGAACCTATTGCTGAAACACCTGAGAATCCAAATGATATTTCTATTTCTGATGCTGAAACACAATTTGGTAATGAACCTAAAACTAGTGATAATGTTAATGATAATGTTCATGATGATGCTCAACCTAGTAATGATAATGATATAGAAATTGAACCTGCTATTGATCTTGATAACCCACAATCAAAGAATCAAGGTTATGATAAGAAAGACTTTGTTGCTAGGAAACATGGTAAAGAAAGAGAGCCATGGCTTCAAAAACCCATGCCTTTTCCTCCCAAACCATCCAAGAAAAAAGGATGCTGAGGATTTTGAGCGCTTTGCTGAAATAATTAGACCTATCTTTTTGTGTATGCGATTAATTGATATGCTCAAAATGAGTCCTTATGCTAAGTATATGAAAGATATTGTTACTAATAAAAGAAAGATACCACAAGCTGAACTTTCCACCATGCTTGCTAATTATACATTTAAAGGTGGAATACCAAAGAAACTTGGAGATCCAGGAGTACACACTATACCATGCTCCATTAAAAGAAACTATGTTAAAACTGCTTTATGTGATCTTGGAGCCGGTGGTAGTGTTATGCCTCTCTCTTTATATCGTAGACTTGATTTGAATAAGTTGACACCTACTAAAATATCTTTGCAAATAGCTGATAAATCAACTACTATACCTGTCGGTATTTGTGAGGATGTGCCTGTTGTGGTTGCTAATGTTACTATTTTAACGAACTTTGTTATTCTTGATATTCGCGAGGACGATAGTATGTCTATTATTCTTGGAAGACCCTTTTTGAATACTGCAGGGGCTGTTACTGATTGCACCAAAGGCAATGTCACTTTTCATGTTAATGGTAATGAGCATACGATACACTTTCCGAGGAAACAACCTCAAGTTCACAGCATCAATTCTATTGGAAAAATCCCGTCGATTATTTTTGGAGATTTTGAATTTCCTCTTCCTACTGTCAAGAAGAAATATGATATTCTTATTGTTGGGGATGTGCATATCCCCGTTGAGGTAACCTAGTGTTATTCGAAAATTCTCCGGTTCCATGTTATTCGGAATGAGTTTGTTAACAAGACTTGATCAACCTTGTTAATGGATTCCTTTTGATGATCATGAGATGGATGAAGTTAGAAAACACAACTCTCTGTACCCTCCTTTAACTTTCTGTTTTTTATATTAAATAAAATAAAAATAGTATTTTCTATATGTTATCTGAATTATCCATGCAATATAAAAATACCCCAAAAATAAAAGTTCTCCAAATGCCCTCAAATTTAAATATGATTTTTTCTGGAATATTTGAGAATATTTGGCACTGAGAACACAGCAGGGGGCATCCACCTGGCCACGAGGGTGGAGGGCGCGCCCTACCCCCTGGGCGCACCCCCTGCCTCGTGGGCCCACGGTGGCCGTCCTCCACTTATTCCTACAACCACACACTCCTTCTTCCTCCCACAAACACCATTATCCAGCTCAAGCACGAGTTCTAGCTCATTTTGCTATGATTTTCGATCTCCTTGCTCAAAGCACCTCTCACAAAACTGCTTTGGGGGATTGTTCTTTGGTATGTGACTCCTCTAATGGTCCAATTAGTTTTTGTTCTAGTGCTTTATTCATTGCATATTTTTGCTGCTTAGGTGACCCTGTTCTTGAGCCTGGATGTCAAATTTATGTGGTTCAAAGTAGTTTTGATGCATGATATAGGCTCTAGGCACTTGTAGGAGTAGTTGCTATCAATTTTGTTGAGTTTGATTTGATTTTATTTTGAAGTTACTAAAACATTTCAAAAGAAGAAATATGTTTAGGAAAATGTACCAAGGTGGTTCTTCAAGGAAGCAAGGACCCAGGCTTGCAATGCGTGATGCTAATGATGAGCCACCAAGGGACGCTCCAGTGCGGCCTTGTGAATGGCCTTCAGAGGACTTCATGGATCGAGCGGGGATTAAGGAAGAATTTAATGCATATTTGCGTAATGCTGATCTTGTGAGCTTCGAGGAAGAAAAATGCCATCAGTACCACTATCTCACTAGTTCCTTTGTGAGGAGGTTTGAATTTCATCTTCACGTAATTCTCAAACTGTCATGTTTGATCTTTATGAAAATTCTTATACTATGGACTTATAGAACTTTACCGCTGCTTGCAAACTTGCACAATGGGGTAGTGCTACTGAACCTCGCGAATCTGAATTTAGAGATTTTCTTGGTAGTATAACTGTGGGGGAATCTAGAGATATAGCACAAGCTACCATAGGGAGCATTCACTTTCCGGCTATACATTATTTTGCTCTCTTCATAGGTAGATGTATTAATGGTAAGATGAAGCATGTCACATGTGTGTCCCTGACCTCAGTATTCTTAGGAGTGCCGTGTTAGGAGATAAATCTTATAATTTGGGAGCCATTGTTGCACGTAGGTTGCATCTTAATAGATTTAATGGAGATTTCTTTGGTGGAATTTATGCAACCCGCATAGCTAATTTTCTTGGTACAACCATACGTGAAGATGATATTGAGTTGCCTCCTGCTTATTTGGATTATGAGGCTATGGTTCGTCATCATTTTGCTGAGAGGAATGATCAGTTCCTCCAGTACCGGCTAATCTTTGACAGACGACGCACCTATCACGTCGCTCTCCCTGCTTCTACTTTCTTTGACTTTCAGGCAAAAGGGAGATATTTTATAACCAGAGAGGAGGCGGAAGAATATAAGAGGAGGGCTGAGATAGCTCGCCTCCAAGTTGCAGCCCACGATGCAATGACTGCTGCAACTCAGTACGACCCCAACTACAACTTTGGATATCCGCTAGGCCATCCGTGGCATTAGACCAACTTAGGCCAAAAGCCTAAGCTTGGGGGAGTACGTATTTCTCACCGACATTACATTTATGTTCACACACTCATTGCTAGATGTCGGTGCCCATACTTTTTCATTGTAATATATCCTTGCTAGTTTATTTTCTCTTTTTATGCTTTCTTCTTGTGTGTTTAATAAACATTAAGAAAAACAACAAAAAATTAGTTGTAACTTTTAGCTAGTTTTAATTTCCATGCTTGTAGTAGTAATTAAAAAGAAAACCCAAAAATATTTCATGTTCTTCTTTTGCTTGTTGGGAGCTATCCCGTGTAAATAGTTTTATTTCTTTTCTTTGGGGGTCGATAGGAGAAGACCATAATTAAATTGTTGAAGTGGCTCTTATATGCATTATTGTTGATCTGACAAAAGAGCCCATATTGCCTTATCTTCTCCTATTTATTGAATGCTTGCAGATTCCAGCTTAGTCCAATGCACGTGCACTATTATTATTATCCACATCGTTCGGTCGTGCAAGTGAAAGGCAATTATGACAATACATGCTGGACTAATTGAGATGGGAGAAGCTGGTATGAACTCGACCTCTCTTGTTTTTGTAAATATGATTAGTTCATCATTCCTAATTCATCCTATTATGAATAAGTATGTTTGCGATGACAATTAGAGATCATAGTTTCTGATGCCATGCTTAATTAGCTAGGAGCTTATAATGGTTTACCTTGCGTGCCAACATGCTATTAAAATGGTTGTGATGTGGTATGATAGGGCGGTATCCTCTTTTGAACGATTCGAGTGGCGTGACTTGGCACATGTTCATGCATGTAGTTGAAACAAAATCAACATAGCCTCTACGATATTTATGTTCATGGTGCATTATATCCTACTCAAGCTTGCATTCGGTGTTGATTAATTTAAATGCATGTTCATGACTGTTGTTGCTCTCTAGCTGGTCGCTTCCCAGTCTTTTTCTAGCCTTCACCTATACTAAGCAGGAATACTGCTTGTGCATCCAATCCCATAAACCCCAAAGTTATTCCATATGAGTCCACCATACCTACCTATATACGGTATATACCTGCCGTTCCAAGTAAATTTGTATGTGCCAAACTCTAAACCTCCAAACAAATATCCTGTTTTGTATGCTCGAATAGCTCATGTATCAACTAGGGCTATCCGTATCTTCCATGTTAGGCGGGTTATTCTCAAGAGGAGTGGACTCCGCTCCTCACTCACGAGAAAATGGCTGGTCACTGGGATGCCCAGTCCCATGCTTTATGCAAATCAAATCAAAATAATTGCAAACAAAACTCCCCCTGGGACTCTTGTTAGTTGGAGGCACCAATTGTTTCGAGCAAGCCATGGATTGATGCTTGTTGGTGGAGGGGGAGTATAAACTTTACCATTCTGTTTGGGAACCGCCTATAATGTGTGTAGCATGGAAGATATCGCCATCTCTTGGTTGTTTTGTTGACAATGAAAGTATACCGCTCAAAATATTATTCATCTCTATTTCAAAACCAAGCTCTGGCACCTCTCAAATCCCTGCTTCCCTCTGCGAAGGGCCTATCTATTTACTTTCATGTTGAGTCATCATCCTCTTATTAAAAATCACTAGTTGGAGAGCACCACTGTCATTTGCATCCATTACTATTAGTTTACATACCTATATACTGTGATTTTTATATCATATTATGATTGTTTTGAGAAAGTGTTGTCATCCGAGATTTATTATTATTGCTCGCTAGTTGATTATGCCATTGATATGAGTAAACATGAGACCTAAGCGTTATTGTGAATATGATTAGTTTATAATCTTTTCTGAAAACTTGAATGCTGGCTTAACATATTTACAACAACAAGAGCAAACAGAGTTTGTAAACGTTTTTCTTTATCACTTTCAGTTTGTCAACTGAATTGCTTGAGGACAAGCAAATGTTTAAGCTTGGGGTTCAGTTTGTCAACTGAATTGCTTGAGGACAAGCAAATGTTTAAGCTTGGGGGAGTTGATACGTGTCCGTCGTATCTACTTTTCCAAACACTTTTGCCCTTGTTTTGGACTCTAACTTGCATGATTTGAATGGAACTAACCCAGACTGATGTTGTTTTCAGCAGAATTGCCATGGTGTTATTTATGTGCAGAAACAAAAGTTCACGAAATGACCTGAAACTCCACGGAGCGTATTTTTGGAAATAATAAAAAATACTGGCAAAAGATCAAGGCCACGGGGCCCACACCCTAGCCATGAGGGTGGGGGCGCGCCTGCCTCCCTGGGCGCGCCCCCTACCTCGTGGGCCCCTGGAGCTCCTCTGACCTCAACTCCAACTCTATATATTCGTGTTCGGAGAGAAAAAAATCAAGGAGAAAGATTCATCGCGTTTTACGATATGGAGCCGCCGCCAAGCCTTAAACTCTCTCAGGAGGGCTTATCTGGAGTCCGTTCGGGGCTCCGGAGAGGGGAATCCATCGCCATCGTCATCATCAACCATCCTCCATCACCAATTTCATGATGCTCACCGCCGTGCGTGAGTAATTCCATCGTAGGCTTGCTGGACGGTGATGGGTTGGATGAGATTTATCATGTAATCGAGTTAGTTTTGTTAGGGTTTGATCCCTAGTATCCACTATGTTCTGAGATTGATGTTGCTAAGACTTTGCTATGCTTAATGCTTGTCACTATGGCCAGAGTGCCATGATTTCAGATCTGAACCTATTATGTTTTCATGAATATATGTGAGTTCTTGATCCTATCTTGCAAGTCAATAGTCACCTACTATGTGTTATGATCCGGCAACCCCGAAGTGACAATAATCGGGACCACTTCCGGTAATGACCATAGTTTGAGGAGTTCATGTATTCACTATGTGTTAATGCTTTGGTCCGGTACTCTATTAAAAGGAGGCCTTAATATCCCTTAGTTTCTGCTAGGACCCCACTGCCACGGGAGGGTAGGAGAAAAGATGTCATGCAAGTTCTTTCCATAATCACGTATGACTATATTCTGAATACATGCCTACATTACATTGATGAATTGGAGCTAGTTCTGTGTCACCCTAGGTTATGACTGTTACATGATGAACCACATCCGACATAATTCTCTATCACCGATCCATTGCCTACGAGCTTTCCATATATTGTTCTTCGCTTATTTACTTTTCCGTTGCTATTGCTATCATCACTACAAAATACCAAAAACATTACTTTTTCTATCGTTACCTTTTGCTACCATCACCACTACTATCATATTACTTTGCTACTAAATACTTTGCTGCAGATATTAAGTTTCCAGGTGTGGTTGAATTGACAACTCAGCTGCTAATACTTGAGAATATTCTTTGGCTCCCCTTGTGTCGAATTAATAAATTTGGGTTGAATACTCTAACCTCAAAAACTGTTGCGATCCCCTATACTTATGGGTTATCTGTCTCCTACTGGATTGATTCCTTGGTTCTCAAAAACTGAGGGAAATACTTACGCTGCTTTCCTGCATCACCCTTTCCTCTTCAAGGGAAAACCAACACATGCTCAAGAGGTAGCAGGGAATACATTTCTTGAAATTTTTAGTGAGTGATCATCTTTTATGCTACCGTCGTTCTAAGCAAATAAGATGCAACCATGACAAACATCACATGCAAATCATAAAGTGACATGATATGGCCAATATCATCTTGCGCCTTTGATCTCCATCTTCGAGGCGCGGCATGATCACCTTCGTCACCGGCATGACACCATGATCTCCATCATCGTGTCTTCATGAAGTTGTCTCGCCAACTATTACTTCTACTACTATGGCTAACGGTTAGCAATGAAGTAAAGTAATTACATGGCGTTTTTCATTGACGCACAGGTCATACAATAAATTAAGACAACTCCTATGGCTCCTACCGGTTGTCATACTCATCGACATGCAAGTTGTGATTCCTATTACAAGAACCTGATCAATCTCATACATCACATATATATAATTCATCACATCCTTTTGGCCATATCACATCACATAGCATACCCTGCAAAAACAAGTTAGATGTCCTCTAATTGTTGTTGCATGTTTTACGTGGCTGCTAAGGGTTTCTAGTAACAACGTTTCTTACCTACGCAAAAGCCACAACGGTGATATGCCAATTGCTATTTACCCTTCATAAGGACCCTCTTCATCGAATCCGATCCGAGTAAAGTGGGAGAGACAGACACCCGCTAGCCACCTTATGCATCAAGTGCATGTCTGTCGGTGGAACCAGTCTCACGTAAGAGTACGTGTAAGGTCGGTCCGGGCCACTTCATCCCACAATGCCGCCGAATCAAGATAAGACTAGTAACGGTAAGCAAATTGACCAAATCATCGCCCACAACTACTTTGTGTTCTACTCGTGCATAGAATCTACGCATAGACCTAGCTCATGATGCCACTATTGGGGAACGTAGTAATAATTCAAAAAAATTCCTACGTGTCACCAAGATCAATCTAGGAGATGCTAGCAATGAGAGAGAAGGAGTGCATCTTCATACCCTTGAGTATCGCTAAGCGGAAGCGTTACAAGAACGTGGTTGATGGAGTCGTACTCGCAGCGATTCAAATCGCGAAAGATCCGATCCAAGCGCCGAACGGACGGCGCATCCGCGTTCAACACATGTACAGCCCGTGGACATCTCCTCCTTCTTGATCCAGCAAGGGGAGAGGAGAAGTTGAGGGAGAGCTCTAGTAGCACGACAGCATGGTGGCGGTCGAGCTCGTGGTTCTCCGGCAGAGCTTCGCTAAGCACTAGGAGGAGGAGGAGTTGGAGGAGGGGAGGACTGCGCCAGGGGAAGGGGTACAGCTGCCCTCTCTCTCCCTCACTATATATAGGGGGGAGGGGGGAGGAGGAGGCGCCCTAGGGTTTCCCTATGGGAGGGGCGACGGCCATAGGGGAAACCCTAGATGGGTTTGGGCGCCCCCACCCCTAGGAAACTTGCCCCCCAAGCCGGGAGGGGCGGCTGCCCTAGGGGAGGCGCCCCCACCTCTCCAGATTACGTGAAATGGGGTGGGAGGGGCGCATAGCCCCTTAGTGGGCTGGTGTTCCCCCTCCCCTTGGCCCATAAGGCCCCCCAACGCTTGTTGGGGCCTCCGAAACTCCTTTCGGTCACACTGGTCGTCACCCGGTACTCGCAGAACAATTCTGGACTCCAATACCCTTCGTCCAATATATCGATCTTCACCTCCGGACCATTCCGGAGTTCCTTGTCACGTCCGGGATATCATCCGGGACTCTGAAGAACCTTCGGTAACCACATACTATTCCCATTACAACTCTAGCGTCACCGAACCTTAAGTGTGTAGACCCTACGGGTTCGGGAACCATGCAGACATGACCGAGACACCTCTCCGGCCAATAACCAATTGTGGGATTTGGATACCCTGATACGTCTCCAAGGTATCTATAATTTTTTATTGCTCTAGTTGTCTCGGACGTGATGCCTATATACATGATCATACCTAGATATTCTCATAACTATGCTCAATTCTGTCAATTGCTCAACAGTAATTCGTTCACCCACCGTAGAATACTTATGCTCTTGAGAGAAGCCACTAGTGAAACCTATGGCCCCCGGGTCTATCTTCATCATATTAATCTTCCAATACTTTGCTATTTACTTTGATTTTATTTTACTTTGCATCTTTATCATAAAAATACCAAAAATATTATCTTATCATATCTATCAGATCTCACTCTCGTAAGTGGCTGTGTAGGGATTGACAACCCCTTATCGCGTTGGTTGCGAGGATTTATTTGTTTTGTGCAGGTACGAGGGACTCGCGCGTAGCCTCCTACTGGATTGATAGCTTGGTTCTCAAAAACTGAGGGAAATACTTACGCTACTCTGCTGCATCATCCCTTCCTCTTCGGGGAAAAACCAACGCAGTGCTCAAGAGGTATGTAACGCCCCGGACACACCCGCCGGTGGTCGTTACTCTTGGCGGGATCTAGACTGGCCCCACAGATCAATACTAGTCTTTTCTGCGCACTTTGTCCTCACTCATGTGCATCCGGGAGCAACTTCCCAGTCGGTCACCCATCCTGAAACTACTCCAAGCTGAGCACGCTTAACTTTGGAGTTCTCTCCGAATGGGCTACCGGAAAAAAAGGAATTCCTTATTGATATGAGTGGTCTATCATCCCTAATAAGCCAGGCCATCACATACACCCCCAGTCAGAGAAACCGGCGTCCTCATCAGGCCACATGAACGTTCCCTCTTGGCACATACGTCTGTGCTTCCAGTCCAGTACATGTGCCATGCCGTGTGCCATGACGGGTCACAAACGTCATGAACAACATGACCACGCACCTATCCGCAACCATCCATCTAACCACGAGGGTCGGCTCTGATACCAACTTGTAACGCCCCTTGTCCTCACTCATGTGCACCCGGGAGCAACTTCCCGGTTGGTCACCCATCCTGAAACTACTCCAAGCTGAGCACGCTTAACTTTGGAGTTCTGTCCGAATGGGCTACCGGAAAAGAAGGAATTCCTTATTGATATGAGTGGTCTATCATCCTTAATAAGCCAGGCCATCACATACATCCCCACTCAGAGAAACCGGCGTCCTCGTCAGGCCACATGAACGTTCCCTCTTGGCACATACGTCTGTGCTTCCAGTCCAGTACATGTGCCATGCCGTGTGCCATGACGGGTCACAAACGTCATGAACAACATGACCACGTACCTGTCCGCAACCATCCGTGTAACCGCGAGGGTCGGCTCTGATACCAACTTGTAATGCCCCGGACACACCCGCCGGTGGTCGTTACTCCTGGCGGGATCTAGACTGGCCCTACAAATCAATACTAGTCTTTTCTGCGCACTTTATCCTCACTCATGTGCACCCGGGAGCAACTTCCCAGTTGGTCACCCATCCTGAAACTACTCCAAGCTGAGCACGCTTAACTTTGGAGTTCTGTCCGAATGGGCTACCGGAAAAGAAGGAATTCCTTATTGATATGAGTGGTCTATCATCCCTAATAAGCCAGGCCATCACATACATCCCCACTCAGAGGAACCGGCATCCTCGTCAGGCCACATGAACGTTCCCTCTTGGCACATAGGTCTGTGCTTCCAGTCCAGTACATGTGCCATGCCGTGTGCCATGACGGGTCACAAACGTCATGAACAACATGACCACCATCCCTAATAAGCCAGGCCATCACATACACCCCCACTCAGAGGAACCGGCATCCTCGTCAGGCCACATGAACGTTCCCTCTTGGCACATAGGTCTGTGCTTCCAGTCCAGTACATGTGCCATGCCGTGTGCCATGACGGGTCACAAACGTCATGAACAACATGACCACGCACCTGTCCGCAACCATCCGTGTAACCGCGAGGGTCGGCTCTGATACCAACTTGTAACGCCCCGAACACACTCGCCGGTGGTCGTTACTCCTGGCGGGATCTAGACTGGCCCCACAGATCAATACTAGTCTTTTCTGCGCACTTTGTCCTCACTCATGTGCACCCGGGAGCAACTTCCCGGTCGGTCACCCATCCTGACACTACTCCAAGCTAAGCACGCTTAACTTTGGAGTTCTGTCCGAATGGGCTACCGGAAAAGAAGGAATTCCTTATTGATATGAGTAGTCTATCATCCCTAATAAGCCAGGCCATCACAAGGTAGCAAGAAGGATTTCTGGCGCCGTTGCTGGGGAGTCTACGCAAAAGTCAACATACCAAGTACCCATCACAATCGCTATCTCCCGCATTACATTATTTGCCATTTGCCTCTCGTTTTCCTCTCCCCCACTTCACCCTTGCCGTTTTATTCGCCCTCTCTCTATCCTCCCTATCTTTCTCTATTTGCCTCTTTTTGTCCGCTCGCTTTTTGTTTGCTTGTGTGTTAGTTTGCTTGCTGGTCTCGATGGCTCAAGATAACACTAAATTGTGTGACTTACCGATACCAACAACAATGACTTTATTAGCACTCTGATTGCTCCTCTTACCGATGCTGAATCTTGTGAAATTAATACCGCTTTGCTGAATCTTGTCATGAAAGATCCATTTTCCGGCCTTCCTAGTGAAGATGCCGCTACCCATCTAAATAGCTTCGTTGATTTGTGTGATATGCAAAAGAAGAAAGATGTGGATAATGATATTGTTAAATTGAAGCTATTTCCTTTTTTGCTTAGAGATCGTGCTAAAGCTTGGTTCTCTTCTTTGCCTAAAAATAGTATTGATTCATGGAATAAGTGCAAAGATGCTTTTATCTCTAAGTATTTTCCTCCCGCTACGATCATCTCCCTTAGAAACGATATTATGAATTTTAAGCAATTTGATCATGAACATGCTACACAAGCTTGGGAGAGGATGAAATTAATGATACGTAATTTCCATACTCATGGTTTGAATTTGTGGATGATTATACAAAAATTTCATGCTGGATTGAATTTTGCTTCTAGAAATCTTTTAGATTCATCCGCGGGAGGCACTTTTTTGGAAATCACTTTAGGAGAAGCTACTAAACTCCTAGATAATATTATGGTTAATTATTCTTAATGGCATACTGAAAGATCTACTAATAAAAAGGTGCATGCGATAGAAGAAATTAATGTTTTGAGTGGAAAGATGGATGACTTATGAAATTATTTGCTAGTAAAAGTGTTTCTTCTAATCCTAATGATATTCCCTTGTCTACTTTGATTGAGAATAATAATGAATCTATGGATGTGAATTTTGTTGGTAGGAACAATTTGGTAACAACGCGTATAGAGGAAATTTTAATCCTAGGCCTTATCCTAGTAATCCCTCTAATAATTATGGTAATTCCTACAACAATTCTATGGAAATTAAAATAAGATGCCCTCTGATTTTGAATCTAATATTAAAGAATTTATTACTTCGCAAAAGAATTTCAATGCTTTGATTGCAGAAAAATTGCTTAAGATTGATGAGTTGGCTAGGAACGTTGATAGAATTTCTCTTGATGTTGATTCTTTGAAACTTAGATCTATTACACCTAAGCATGATATCAATGAGTCTCTCAAAGCCATGAGAATTTCCATTGATGAGTGCAAAGAAAGAACCGCTAGGATGCATGCTAAGAAAGATGCCTTTATAAGAGCGTGTTCTTCTAGTTGCTATGAAAATAAAGATGAAGATCTAAAAGTTATTGATGTGTCCCCTATTAAATCTTTGTTTTGCAATATGAATCTTAATAATGATGGGACTGAATATGATCCACCTTTACCTAGAAGGCGTTCCAAGAATTTGGAGTTTTTAGATCTTGATGCTAAAATTGATGAAAGTGGGATTGAAGAAAATAAAACCATAGATGTTGCTAAACCCACTATTTTGGATTTCAAGGAAATTAATTATGAAAATTGCCCTTAGATTGATTGTATTTCCTTGTTACAATCCGTGCTAAATTCTCCTCATGCTTATAGTCAAAATAAAGCGTTCACTAAACATATCGTTGATGCCTTGATGCAATCTTATGAAGAAAAACTTGAATTGGAAGTTTCTATCCCTAGAAAACTATATGATGAGTGGGAACCAACTATTAAAATTAAAATTAAAGATCATGAGTTCTATGCTTTATGTGATTTGGGTGCTAGTGTTTCCACGATTCCAAAGACTTTGTGTGATTTGCTGGGTTTCCGTGATTTTGATGATTGCTCTCTAAACTTGCACCTTGCGGATTCCACTATTAAGAAACCTATGGGAAGAATTAATGATGTTCTTATTGTTTCAAATATGAATTATGTGCCCGTAGATTTTATTGTTCTCGACATAGATTGCAATCCTTCATGTCCTATTAATCTTGGTAGACCTTTCCTTAGAACGATTGGTGCAATTATTGATATGAAGGAAGGAAATATTAGATTCGAATTTCCGTTAAGGAAAGGCATGGAAAACTTTCCTAGAAAGAAAATTAAATTACCTTATGAATCTATTATGATAGCCATGTTGGAAATATACCCTAGAGGCAATAATAAAAGCATTATTATTATATTTCCTTGTTCATGATAATTGTCTTTATTCATGCTATAATTGTGTTATCCGGAAATCGTAATACATGTGTGAATAACAAACACCAACGTGTCCCTAGTAAGCCTCTAGTTGACTAGCTCGTTGATCAATAGATAGTCATGATTTCCTGACTATGGACATTGGATGTCATTGATAACGAGATCACATCATTAGGAGAATGATGTGATGGACAAGACCCAATCCTAAACATAGCATAAGATCGTATAGTTCGTTTGCTAGAGTTTTCCAATGTCAAGTATCCTTTCCTTAGACCATGAGATCGTGTAACTCCCGGATACCGTAGGAGTGCTTTGGGTATACCAAACGTCACAACGTAACTGGGTGACTATAAAGGTATACTACCGGTATCTCCGAAAGTGTCTGTTGGGTTGACACGGATCAAGAGTGGGATTTGTCACTCCGTATGAAGGAGAGGTATCACTGGGCCCATTCGGTAATGCATCATCATTATGAGCTCAAAGTGACCAAGTGTCTGGTCACGGGATCATGCATTACGGTACGAGTAAAGTGACTTGCCGGTAACGAGATTGAACGAGGTATTGGGATACCGACGATCGAATCTCGGGCAAGTAACATACCGACTGACAAAGGGAATTGAATACGGGGTTGCTCGAATCCTCCACATCGTGGTTCATCCGATGAGATCATCGTGGAGCATGTGGGAGCCAACATGGGTATCCAGATCCCGCTGTTGGTTATTGACCGAAGAGTCGTCTCGGTCATGTCTGCTTGTCTCCCGAACCCGTAGGGTCTACACACTTAAGGTTCGGTGATGCTAGGGTTGTAGGGATATGTATATGCAGTAACCCGAATGTTGTTCGGAGTCCCGGATGAGATCTCAGACGTCACGAGGAGTTCCGGAATGGTCCAGAGGTAAAGAATTATATATAGGAAGTGCTATTTCGGCCATCGGGACAAGTTTTGGGGTTATCGGTATTGTACTGGGACCACCGAAAGGGTCCCGGGGGTCCACTGGGTGGGGCCACCTGCCCTGGGGGCCACATGGGCTGTAGGGGGTGCGCCTTGGCCTACATGGGCCAAGGGCACCAGCCCCAAGAGGCCCATGCGCCTAGGGTTTCAAAGGGGAAGAGTCCCACAAGGGGAAGGCACCCCCTAGGTGCCTTGGGGGGAGGGAATCCTCCCTTGGCCGCCGCCCCCTAGGAGATTGGATCTCCTAGGGCCGGCGCCCCCCCTAGGCCCCCTATATATAGTGAGGGAAGGAGGGCCTCTTAATCCACGCCTTTGGTTGCCTCCTTCTCCCTCTCCAACACCCCTCCTCCTCCATAGTGCTTGGCGAAGCCCTGATGGAGTACTGCAGCTCCACCATCACCACGCCGTCATGCTGCTGCTGGAGCCATCTTCCTCAACCTCTCCTCCCCCCTTGCTGGATCAAGAAGAAGGAGACATCACGCTGACCGTACGTGTGTTGAACGCGGAGGTGCCGTCCGTTCGGCGCTAGGATCTCCGGTGATTTGGATCATGTCGTGTACGACTACCTCATCCCCGTTCTTTGAATGCTTCCGCTCGCGATCTACAAAGGTATGTAGATGCATCCGATCACTCGTTTCTAGATGAACTCATAGATGGATTTTGGTGAAACCGTAGGAAAATTTTTGTTTTCTGCAACGTTCCCCAACAGTGGCATCATGAGCTAGGTCTATGCGTAGTTCTTCTTGCGCGAGTAGAACACAATTTGTTGTGGGCGTAGATGTTGTCAACTTTCTTGCCGCTACTAGTCTTATCTTTCTTCAACGGTATTGTGGGATGAAGCGGCCTGGACCAACCTTACACGTACGCTTACATGAGACCGGTTCCACCGACTAACATGCACTAGTTGCATAAGGTGGCTGGCGGGTGTCTGTCTCTCCCACTTTAGTTGGAGCGGATTCGATGAAAAGGGTCCTTATGAAGGGTAAATAGAAGTTGACAAATCAAGTTGTGGCTTTCACGTAGGTAAGAAAATGTTCTTGCTAGAACCCTAATTCAGCCACGTAAAACTTGCAACAACAATTAGAGGACGTCTAACTTGTTTTTGCAGCAAGTGCTTTGTGATATGATATGGCCAAAGTTGTGATGAATGATGAATGATCTATATGTGATGTATGAGATGTTCATGCTATTGTAATAGGAATCACGACTTGCATGTCGATGAGTATGACAACCGGCAGGAGCCATAGGAGTTGTCTTTATTTTTTATATGACCTGCGTGTCATTGAGAAACGCCATGTAAATTACTTTACTTTATTGCTAAACGCATTGGCCATAGTAGTAGAAGTAATAGTTGGCGAGCAACTTCGTGGAGACACGATGATGGAGATCATGGTGTCAAGCCGGTGACAAGATGATCATGGAGCCCCAAGATGGAGATCAAAGGAGCTATGTGATATTGGCCATATCATGTCACTATTATTATTTGATTGCATGTGATGTTTATCATGTTTTTGCATCTTGTTTACTTAGAACGACGGTAGTAAATAAGATGATCCCTCATAATAATTTCAAGAAAGTGTTTCCCCTAACTGTGCACTGTTGCGACAGTTCGTTGTTTCAAAGCACCACGTGATGATCGGGTGTTTGATTCAAACGTTCACATACAACGGGTGTAAGACAGATTTACACATGCAAACACTTAGGTTGACTTGACGAGCCTAGCATGTACAGACATGGCCTCGGAACACAGAAGACCGAAAGGTCGAGCATGAGTCGTATAGAAGATACGATCAACATGAAGATGTTCACCGACGTTGACTAGTCCGTCTCACGTGATGATCAGACACGGCCTAGTTGACTCGGATCATGTTATACTTAGATGACTAGAAGAGGGATGTCTATCTAAGTGGGAGTTCATTAAATAATTTGATTAGATGAACTTAATTATCATGAACTTAGTCTAAAATATTTACAATATGTCTTGTAGATCAAATAGCCAACATAGTCCTCAACTTCAACGCGTTCCTAGAGAAAACCAAGCTGAAAGACAATGGCAGCAACTACACGGACTGGGTCCGGAACCTGAGGATCATCCTCATAGCTGCCAAGAAAGATTATGTCCTACAAGCACCGCTGGGTGACGCACCTATTCTCCCTGCAGAACAAGACGTTATGAACGCTTGGCAGGCACGTACCGATGACTACTCCCTCATTCAGTGCGGCATGCTTTACAGTTTAGAGCCGGGGCTCCAAAAGCGTTTTGAGAGACATGGAGCATATGAGATGTTCGAAGAGCTGAAAATGGTTTTCCAAGCTCATGCCCGGGTCGAGAGATATGAAGTCTCCGAAAAATTCTTCAGCTGTAAGATGGAGGAAAATAGTTCTGTCAGTGAGCACATACTCACTATGTCTGGGTTACATAACCGCTTGACTCAGCTGGGAGTTAATCTCCCGGATGACGCGGTCATTGACAGAATCCTCCAGTCGCTTCCACCAAGCTACAAGAGCTTTGTGATGAACTTCAATATGCAGGGGATGGAAAAGACCATTCCTGAAGTATTTGTTATGCTGAAATCAGCAGAGGTAGAAGTCAAGAAGGAACATCAAGTGTTGATGGTCAATAAAACCACTAAGTTCAAGAAGGGCAAGGGTAAAAAGAACTTCAAGAAGGACGGCAAGGGAGTTGCCGCGCCCGGCAAGCAAGCTGCCGGGAAGAAGCCAAAGAATGGACCCAAGCCCGAGACTGAGTGCTTTTATTGCAAGGAAAGTGGTCACTGGAAGCGGAACTGCCCCAAATACTTAGCGGACAAGAAGGCCGGCAAAACAAAAGGTATATGTGATATACATGTAATTGATGTGTACCTTACCAGTACTCGTAGTAGCTCTTGGGTATTTGATACCGGTGCAGTTGCTCACATTTGTAACTCAAAGCAGGAGCTGCGGAATAAGCGGAGACTGGCAAAGGACGAGGTGACGATGTGCATCGGGAATGGTTCCAAGGTCAATGTGATCGCCGGCGGCACGCTACCTCTACATCTGCCTTTGGGATTAGTTTTAAACCTTAATAATTGTTATTTAGTGCCAGTTTTGAGCATGAACATTGTATCGGGATCTCGTTTAATTCGAGATGGCTACTCATTTAAATCCGAGAATAATGGTTGTTCTATTTATATGAGAGATATGTTTTATGGTCATGCTCCGATGGAGAATGGTTTATTCTTAATGAATCTCGAGCATAATGCTACACATGTTCATAGTGTGAGTACCAAAAGATGTAAGATTGATAATGATAGTCCCACATACTTGTGGCACTGTCGCCTTGGTCACATAGGTGTCAAACGCATGAAGAAGCTCCATGCAGATGGACTTTTAGAGTCTCTTGATTATGAATCATTTGACACGTGCGAACCATGCCTCATGGGTAAAATGACCAAGACTCCGTTCTCAGGAACAATGGAGCGAGCAACCAACTTATTGGAAATCATACATACTGATGTGTGCGGTCCAATGAGTGTTGAGGCTCGCGGTGGCTATCGTTATGTTCTCACCCTCACTGATGACTTGAGTAGATATGGGTATATCTACTTAATGAAACACAAGTCTGAAACCTTTGAAAAGTTCAAGGAATTTCAGAGTGAGGTTGAGAATCAACGTGACAGGAAAATCAAGTTTCTACGATCAGATCGTGGAGGAGAATACTTGAGTCACGAATTTGGCACACACTTAAGAAAATGTGGAATAGTTTCACCACTCACGCCGCCTGGAACACCTCAGCGTAATGGTGTGTCCGAACGTCGTAATCGCACTCTATTAGATATGGTGCGATCTATGATGTCTCTTACCGATTTACCGCTATCTTTTTGGGGCTATGCTTTAGAGACTGCCGCATTCACTTTAAATAGGGCTCCGTAGAAATCCGTTGAGACAACACCGTATGAATTATGGTTTGGGAAGAAACCTAAGCTGTCGTTTCTAAAAGTTTGGGGATGCGATGCTTATGTCAAGAAACTTCAACCTGAAAAGCTCGAACCCAAGTCGGAAAAATGCGTCTTCATAGGATACCCTAAAGAAACTATTGGGTATACCTTCTACCTCAGATCCGAAGGCAAGATCTTTGTTGCCAAGAATGGATCCTTTCTAGAGAAGGAGTTTCTCTCGAAAGAAGTAAGTGGGAGGAAAGTAGAACTTGATGAAGTATTACCTCTTGAACCGGAAAATGGCGCAACTCAAGAAAATGTTCCTAAGGTGCCTGCACCGACTAGAGAGGAAGTTAATGATAATGATCAAGATACTTCTGATCAAGGTCCTACTGAAATTCGAAGGTCCACAAGGACACGTTCCGCACCAGAGTGGTACGGCAACCCTGTCTTGGAAATCATGTTGTTAGACAACGGTGAACCTTCGAACTATGAAGAAGCGATGGCGGGCCCGGATTCTGACAAATGGCTAGAAGCCATGAAATCCGAGATAGGATCCATGTATGAAAACGAAGTATGGACTTTGACTGACTTGCCCGTTGAATGGCGAGCCATAGAAAATAAATGGTTCTTTAAGAAGAAGACAGACGCGGATGGTAATGTGACCATCTATAAAGCTCGGCTTGTCGCTAAGGGTTATCGACAAGTTCAAGGGGTTGACTACGATGAGACTTTCTCACCGGTAGCGAAGCTAAAGTCCGTCCGAATCATGTTAGCAATTGCCGCATTCTATGATTATGAGATATGGCAAATGGACGTCAAAACGGCATTCCTTAATGGTTTCCTTAAGGAAGAATTGTATATGATGCAGCCGGAAGGTTTTGTCGATCCTAAGAATGCTGACAAGGTGTGCAAGCTCCAACGCTCGATTTATGGGCTGGTGCAAGCATCTCGGAGTTGGAACATTCGCTTTGATGAGATGATCAAAGCATTTGGGTTTACGCAAACTTATGGAGAAGCCTGCGTTTACAAGAGAGTGAGTGGGAGCTCTGTAGCATTTCTCATACTATATGTAGATGACATACTTTTGATGGGAAATGATATAGAACTCTTGGACAGCATCAAGGCCTACTTGAATAAGAGTTTTTCAATGAAGGACCTTGGAGAAGCTGCTTATATATTAGGCATCAAAATCTATAGAGATAGATCGAGATGCCTCATAGGTCTTTCACAAAGCACATACCTTGATAAGATATTGAAGAAGTTCAATATGGATGAGTCTAAGAAGGGGTTCCTACGTGTGTTACAAGGTGTGAAATTGAGCTCTGCTCAATGTCCGACCACGGCAGAAGATATAGAAGAGATGAGTGTCATCCCCTATGCTTCAGCCATAGGTTATATTATGTATGCCATGCTGTGTACCAGACCTGATGTAAACCTTGCCGTAAGTTTGGTAGGAAGGTACCAAAGTAATCCCGGCAAGGAACACTGGACAGCGGTCAAGAATATCCTGAAGTACCTGAAAAGGACTAAGGAAATGTTTCTCGTTTATGGAGGTGACGAAGAGCTCGTCGTAAAGGGTTACGTCAACACTAGCTTCGACACAGATCTGGATGACTCTAAGTCACAAACCGGGTACGTGTATATTTTGAATGGTGGGGCAGTAAGCTGGTGCAGTTGCAAGCAGAGCGTCGTGGCGGGATCTACATGTGAAGCGGAGTACATGGCAGCCTTGGAGGCAGCACATGAAGCAATATGGGTGAAGGAGTTCATCACCGACCTCGGAGTCATACCCAATGCATCGGGGCCAATCAAACTCTTCTGTGACAACACTGGAGCTATTGCACTTGCCAAGGAGCCCAGGTTTCACAAGAAAACCTGAATGTAGCAGATCCGTTGACTAAACCTCTCCCTAGAGCAAAACATGATCAACACCAGAATTCCATGGGTGTTTGATTCATCACAATGTAACTAGATTATTGACTCTAGTGCAAGTGGGAGACTGTTGGAAATATGCCCTAGAGGCAATAATAAAAGCATTATTATTATATTTCCTTGTTCATGATAATTGTCTTTATTCATGCTATAATTGTGTTATCCGGAAATCGTAATACATGTGTGAATAACAGACACCAACGTGTCCCTAGTAAGCCTCTAGTTGACTAGCTCGTTGATCAACAGATAGTCATGGTTTCCTGACTATGGACATTGGATGTCATTGATAACGAGATCACATCATTAGGAGAATGATGTGATGGACAAGACCCAATCCTAAACATAGCATAAGATCGTATAGTTCGTTTGCTAGAGTTTTCCAATGTCAAGTATCCTTTCCTTAGACCATGAGATCGTGTAACTCCCGGATACCGTAGAAGTGCTTTGGGTATACCAAATGTCACAACGTAACTGGGTGACTATAAAGGTATACTACGGGTATCTCTGAAAGTGTCTGTTGGGTTGACACGGATCAAGACTGGGATTTGTCACTCCGTATGACGGAGAGGTATCACTGGGCCCACTCAGTAATGCATCATCATTATGAGCTCAAAGTTACCAAGTGTCTGGTCACGGGATCATGCATTACGGTACGAGTAAAGTGACTTCCGGTAACGAGATTGAACGAGGTATTGGGATACCGACGATCGAATCTCGGGCAAGTAACATACCGACTGACAAAGGGAATTGAATACGGGGTTGCTTGAATCCTCTACATCGTGGTTCATCCGATGAGATCATCGTGGAGCATGTGGGAGCCAACATGGGTATCCAGATCCCGCTGTTGGTTATTGACCGAGGAGTCGTCTCGGTCATGTCTGCTTGTCTCCCGAACCCGTAGGGTCTACACACTTAAGGTTCGGTGACGCTAGGGTTGTAGGGATATGTATATGCAGTAACCCGAATGTTGTTCGGAGTCCCGGATGAGATCCTGGACATCACGAGGAGTTCCAGAATGGTCCGGAGATAAAGAATTATATATAGGAAGTGCTATTTCGGCCATCGGGACAAGTTTCGGGGTTATCGGTATTGTACCGGGACCACCGGAAGAGTCCCCGGGGTCCACCGGGTGGGGCCACCTGCCCCGGGGGCCACATGGGCTGTAGGGGGTGCGCCTTGGCCTACATGGGCCAAGGGCACCAGCCCCAAGAGGCCCATGTCCCTAGGGTTTCAAAGGGGAAGAGTCCCACAAGGGGAAGGCACCCCCTAGGTGCCTTGGGGGGGAGGGAATCCTCCCTTGGCCGCCGCCCCCTAGGAGATTGGATCTCCTAGGGCCGGCGCCCCCCCTAGGCCTCCTATATATAGTGAGGGAAGGAGGGCCTCTTAATCCACGCCTTTGGTTGCCTCCTTCTCCCTCTCCAACACCCCTCCTCCTCCATAGTGCTTGGCGAAGCCCTAACGGAGTACTGCAGCTCCACCATCACCACGCCGTCGTGCTGCTGCTGGAGCCATCTTCCTCAACCTCTCCTTCCCCCTTGCTGGATCAAGAAGAAGGAGACATCACGCTGACCGTACGTGTGTTGAACGCGGAGGTGCCGTCCGTTCGGCGCTAGGATCTCCGGTGATTTGGATCACGTCGTGTACGACTACCTCATCCCCGTTCTTTGAACGCTTCCGCTCGCGATCTACAAAGGTATGTAGGTGCATCCGATCACTTGTTGCTAGATGAACTCATAGATGGATCTTGGTGAAACCGTAGGAAAAATTTTGTTTTCTGCAACGTTCCCCAACAAGCCACTTATGGATTGCCTACCAAAGATGGCAATAACTAGATCTATCCTTGCTTTTTATGCCTAGCTAGGGGCGTTAAATGATAGCGCTTGTTGGGAGGCAACCCAATTTTATTTTTATTCCTTGCTTTTAGCTCCTGTTTAGTAATAAATAATTTATTTAGCCTCTTTTTAGGTTCTGTTTTTGTGTTTAATTAGTGTTTGTGCCAAGTAGAACCGTTGGGAAGACTTGGGGAAAGTCTTGTTAATCTTGCTGTAAAAAACAGAAACTTTAGCACTCACGAGAAATGCTTCCATTTTTATTTGGAAAGTGCTATTTAGTTAATTCTTTTTGAAGATTATTAATAGATAAATTCCTCACGTCCAGAAATTTATTTTAGAATTTTTGGGGTTCCAGATCTTGCGCTAGCTTCAGATTACTACAGACTGTTCTGTTTTTGACAGATTCTGTTTTTCATGTGTTGTTTGCTTATTTTGATGAATCTATGGCTAGTAAAATAGTTTATAAACCATAGAGAAGTTGGAATTCAGTAGGTTTAACACCAATATAAATAAATAATGAGTTCACTACATTACCTTGAAGTGGTCTTTTGTTTCATTTCACTAACGGAGCTCACGAGATTTTCTACTTTAAGTTTTGTGTGGTGAAGTTTTCAAGTTTTGGGTAAAGATTTGATGGATTATGGAACAAGGAGTTGCAAGAGCCTAAGCTTGGGGATGCCCATGGCACCGCCAAGATAATCTAAGGACTCCTAAAAGCCAAAGCTTGGGGATGCCCCGGAAGGCATCCCGTCTTTCGTCTACTTCTATCGGTAACTTTAAATGGAGCTATATTTTTATTCACCACATGATATGTGTTTTGGTTGGAGCATCTTGTATTATTTGAGTCTTTATTTTTTAGTTTACCACAATCATCCTTGCTGTACACACCTTTTGAGAGAGCCATACATGATTTGGAATTTGTTAGCATACTCTATGTGCTTCGCTTATATCTTTTGAGTTATATAGTTTTGCTCTAGTACTTCACTTATATCCTTTAGAGCACGGTGGTGGATTCATTTTATAGAAACTATTGATCTCTCATGCTTCACTTAGATTATTTTGAGAGTATTAAATAGCATGGTAATTTGCTTAAATAATCCTAAAATGCTTGGTATTCAAGAATAATAAAACTTTCTTATGAGTGTGTTGAATACTATGAAAAGTTTGATGCTTGATAATTGTTTTGAGACATGAAGATGGTGATATTAAAGTTGTGCTAATTGAGTAGTTATGAATTTGAGAAGTACTTGTGTTAAAGTTTGTGATTCCCGTAGCATGCACATATGGTGAACCATTATGTGATGAAGTCGGAGCATGATTTATTTATTGATTGTCTTCCTTATGAGTGGCGGTCGCGGACGAGCGATGGTCTTTTCCCGCCAATCTATCCCCCTAGGAGCATGCGCGTAATACTTTGATTTGATAACTTGTAGATTTTTGCAATAAGTATATGAGTTCTTTATGACTAATGTTGAGTCCATGGATTATACGCACTCTCACCCTTCCACCATTGCTAGCCTATCTAATACCGCGCACCTTTCGCCGGTATCATACGCCCACCATATACCTTCCTCAAAACAGCCACCATACCTACCTATTATGGCATTTCCATAGCCATTCTGAGATATATTGCCATGCAACTTTCCACCGTTCCGTTTATTATGACACACTCCATCATTCTCATATAGCTTAGCATGATCACGTAGTTGACATCGTATTTGTGGCAAAGCCACCGTTCATAATTCTTTCATACATGTCACTCATGAGTCATTGGATATCCCGGTACACCGCCGGAGGCATTCATATAGAGTCATATTTTGTTCTAAGTATCGAGTTGTAATTGTTGAGTTGTAAGAAAATAAAAGTGTGATGATCATCATTATTAGAGCATTGTCCCAGTGAGGAAAGGATGATGGAGACTATGATTCCCCCACAAGTCGGGATGAGATTCCGGACGGAAGATAAAAAAAGAGAGAGAAAAGAGGCCATAGAAAAGAGAAAAGGCCCAAATAAAAAAATGAGAGAAAAAGAGAGAAGGGACAATGCTACTATCCTTTTACCACACTTGTGCTTCAAAGTAGCACCATGATATTCATAGTAGAGAGTCTCCTATTTCGTCACTTTCATATACTAGTGGGAATTTTTCATTATAGAACTTGGCTTGTATATTCCAATGATGGGCTTCCTCAAATTGCCCTAGGTCTTCGTGAGCAAGCAAGTTGGATGCACACCCACTTAGTTTCTTTTGTTGAGCTTTCATATACTTATAGCTCTAGTGCATCCGTTGCATGGAAATCCCTACTCACTCACATTGATATCTATTGATGGGCATCTCCATAGCCCGTTGATACGCCTAGTTGATGTGAGACCATCTTCCCCCTTTTTGTCTTCTCCACAACCACTCTTCTATTCCACCTATAGTGCTATATCCATGGCTCGCGCTCATGTATTGCGTGAAGATTGAAAAAGTTTTGAGAATGTCAAAAGTATGAAACAATTGCTTGGCTTGTCATCGGGGTTCTGCATGATTTAAATACTTTGTGTGGTGAAGATAGAGCATAGCCAGACTATATGATTTTGTAGGGATAACTTTCTTTGACCATGTTATTTTGAGAAGACATAATTGCTTTGTCAGTATGCCTGAAGTATTATTATTTTTATGTCAATATGAACTTTTATCTTGAATCTTTCAAACCTAAATATTCATACCACAATTAAGAAGAATTACATTAAAATTATGCCAAGTAGCACTCCGCATCAAAAATTTTGTTTTTATCATTTACCTACTCGAGGACGAGCAAGAATTAAGCTTGGGGATGCTTGATACGTCTCCAACGTATCTATAATTTTTGATTGCTCCATGCTCTATTATCTACTGTTTTGGAAATTATTGGGCTTTATTATCCACTTTTATATTATTTTTGGGACTAACCTATTAACCGGAGGCCCATCCCAGAATTGATGTTTTTTTGCCTATTTTAGGGTTTCGAAGAAAAGGAATATCAAATGGAGCCCAAACGGAATGAAACTTTCGGGAACGTGATTTTCTCAACGAACAAGACCCAGGAGACTTGGACCTTACGTCAAGACACAAAAGAGAAGGCCACGAGGTAGGGGGCGCACCTACCCCCCCCCCCCCAGGCGCGCCCTCCACCCTCATGGGCCCCCTGTTGCTCCACCGACGTACTTCTTCCTCCTATATATACCTACGTACCCCCAAACGATCAGAGACGGAGCCAAAACCCTAATTCCACCGTCGCAACTTTCTGTATCCACGAGATCACATCTTGGGGCCTGTTCTGGAGCTCCGCTGGAGGGTGCATCAATCACGGAGGGCTTCTACATCATCACCATAGCCCCTCCGATGAAGTGTGAGTAGTTCACCTCAGACCTACGGGTCCATAGTTATTAGCTAGATGGCTTCTTCTCTCTTTTTGGATCTCAATACAATGTTCTCCCCCTCTCTTGTGGACAACTATTCGATGTAATCTTCTTTTTGCGGTGTGTTTGTTGAGACCGATGAATTGTGGGTTTATGATCAAGTCTATCTATGAACAATATTTGAATCTTCTCTGAATTCTTTTATGTATGATTGGTTATCTTTTCAAGTCTCTTCGAATTATCAGTTTGGTTTGGCCTACTAGATTGATCTTTCTTGCAATGGGAGAAGTGCTTAGCTTTGCGTTCAATCTTGCGGTGTCCTTTCCCAGTGACAGTAGGGGCAGCAAGGCACGTATTGTATTGTTGCCATCGAGGATAACAAGATGGGGTTTTCATCATATTGCATGAGTTTATCCCTCTACATCCTGTCATCTTGCTTAAGGCGTTACTCTGTTTTCATTAACTTAATACTCTAGATGCATGCTGGATAGCGGTCGATGAGTGGAGTAATAGTAGTAGATGCAGGCAGGAGTCGGTCTACTTGTCTCGGACGTGATGCCTATATACATGATCATACCTAGATATTCTCATAACTATGCTCAATTCTGTCAATTGCTCAACAATAATTCGTTCACCCACCGTAGAATACTTATGCTCTTGAGAGAAGCCACTTGTGAAACCTATGGCCCCGGGGTCTATCTTCATCATATTAATCTTCCAATACTTTGCTATTTACTTTGCTTTTATTTTACTTTGCATCTTTATCATAAAAATACCAAAAATATTATCTTATCATATCTATCAGATCTCACTCTCGTAAGTGGCCGTGTAGGGATTGACAACCCCTTATCGCATTGGTTGCGAGGATTTATTTGTTTTGTGCAGGTACGAGGGACTCGCGTGTAGCCTCCTACTGGATTGATACCTTGGTTCCCAAAAACTGAGGGAAATACTTACACTACTCTGCTGCATCATCCCTTCCTCTTCGGGGAAAAACCAACGTAGTGCTCAAGAGGTAGCATACCCATATTGGCTCCCACATGTTCCATGATGATCTCATCGGATGAACCATGATGTCGGGGATTCAATCAATCCCGTATACAATTCCCTTGGTCCATCGGTATGTTACTTCCCCGAGACTCGATCATCGGTATCCCTATACCTTGTTCAATCTCGTTACCGGCAAGTCTCTTTACTCGTTCCGTAACACATGATCCCATGATTAACTCCTTAGTCACATTGAGCTCATTATGATGATGCATTACCGAGTGGGCCCAGAGATACCTCTCCATCACACGGAGTGACAAATCCCAGTCTCGATTCGTGCCAACCCAACAGACACTTTCGGAGATACCTGTAGTGCACCTTTATAGTCACCCAGTTACGTTGTGACGTTTGATACACCCAAAGCACTCCTACGATATCCGGGAGTTGCACAATCTCATGGTCTAAGAAAATGATACCTGACATTAGAAAAGCTCTAGCAAACAAACTACACGATCTTGTGCTATGCTTAGGATTGGGTCTTGTCCATCACATCATTCTCCTAATGATGTGATCCCGTTATCAACGACATCCAATGTTCATGGTCAGGAAACCACAACCATGTATTGATCAACGAGCTAGTCAACTAGAGGCTTACTAGGGACATGTTGTGGTCTATGTATTCACACATGTATTACGGTTTCCGGTTAATACAATTATAGCATGAACAATAGACAATTATCATGAACAAGGAAATATAATAATAACCATTTTATTATTGCCTCTAGGTCATATTCCCAATAGTCTCCCACTTGCACTAGAGTCAATAATCTAGTTCACATCGCCATGTGATTAACACTCATAGTTCACATCGCCATGTGACTAACACCCAAAGAGTTTACTAGAGTCAATAATCTAGTTCACATCACCATGTGATTAACACCCAAGAGTTTACTAGAGTCAACAATCTAGTTCACATCACCATGTGATTAACACTCAATGAGTTCTAGGGTTTCTTTTAGCGGAGCATGGTATAATTTCTTTTAATGGAGCATGGTATTGTTGGTACTCCTGGATCTCCTAGTTTCTTTGGTATTCCACCTTTAAAAGTATTATTGGCAAGCATGGTGGAAATTTCAGCTTCCACTCTCTTTCTTTTATTTGTAATAATATCTTTCATATACTTAGCATAAGGATTCATTTTAAGCATATTAGTCAAACGCATATGCAAAAAGATAGGTCTAATCATTTCAGCAAAGCATTCAAAATCCTCATCATCCTTTTTCTTGGATGGTTTATGAGGAAAAGGCATGGGTTTCTGAACCGATGGTTCTCTTTCTTTACCATGCTTCCTAGCAACGAAGTCTCTCTTATCATAACGTTGATTCTTTGATTGTGGGTAATCAAGATCAACAGCAGGTTCAATCTCTACATCATTATTATTGCTAGGTTGAGCATCAACATGAACATCATCATTATCACTAGGTTCATGTTCATTACCAGATTCTGTTTTCCCATCAAAAATAGAAATATCATTGGGATTCTCAGGTGTCTTAACAACAGGTTCACTAGAAGCATGCAAAGTCCTATCATTTTTCTTTTTCTTCTTCTTAGAAGGACTAGGTGCATCAACATTAGTTCTCTGAAAATCTTGCTCAACTCTCTTAGGGTGGCCCTCAGGATACAAAGGTTCCTGAGTCATTTTACCCCCTCTAGTCATAACTCTAACATCATTATCATTTTTCTTATTATTTAATTCATTGAGCAAGTCATCTTGTGCTTTAAGCACTTGTTCTACCTGAGTGGTAACCATAGAAGCATGTTTACTAATAAGTTTAAGGACACCTTTAACTCTAGACATATAATCACTCAAGTGTTCAACCATATAAGCATTATGTTTCAATTGTCTACCAACATAAGCATTGAAGTTTTCTTGTTTAACAATAAAATTATCAAACTCATCCAAGCATTGGCTAGCAGACTTATTACGAGGAATATCACCTTCATCAAATCTATAGAGAGAATTTACCTTTACTACCTGTGTCGGGTTATTAAGACCATGTATTTCTTCAAAAGGTGGTAAATTCTTAACATCTTCAGCTTTAATACCATTTTCTTTCATAGATTTCTTTGCCTCTTGCATATCTTCAGGACTGAGAAATAGAATACCCCTTTTCTTCGGAGTTGGCTTAGGAGTTGGTTCAGGAAGTGTCCAATCATTATCATTACTCAATATATTATTCAATAGCAATTCAGCTTTCTCAACAGTTCTTTCCCTGAAAACACTACTGGCACAACTATCCAGGTGGTCTCTAGAAGCATCGGTTAGTCCATTATAAAAGATATCAATATTTCATTTTTCTTGAGAGGATGATCAGGCAAAGCATTAAGTAACTGGAGAAGCCTCCCCCAAGCTTGTGGGAGACTCTCTTCTTCAATTTGCACAAAACTATATATTTCCCTTAAGGCAGCTTGTTTCTTATGAGCGGGTAAATATTTAGCACAGAAGTAATATATCATATCCCGGGGACTACGCACACAACCAGGAGCAAGAGAATTAAACCATGTTTTAGCATAACCCTTTAATGAGAACGAAAATAACTTAAGGATATAGTAGTAATGATTTTTTTTCCTCATGAGTGAATAGGGTGGCTATATCATTCAATTTAGTAAGATGTGCCACAGCAGTTTCAGATTCATAGCCATAAAAAAGATCAGATTCAACCAAAGTAATTAACTCCGGATCGATAGAGAAATCATAATCCTTATCAAAAATACAGATAGATGAAGTAGCAAAAGCAGGGTCATATTTCATTCTAGCATTCAAAGACTTTTCTTTCAACTTAGCTGACAGTTTCTTAAGATCATATCTATCTTTGCAAGCAAAAAGGTCTGTAGCAGTTTCTTCATCCATAACATAACCCTCAGGCACATCAGGCAATTCATATCTAGGGGAGAATCTTCATCATCACTTTCATCGATATTATCTGTTTCAACAATTTCATTCTCTCTAACCCTAGCAAGTTGTTCATAAAAAAATCACCTAATGGCACGATATTACCAAGCACAGAAGTAGTTTCATCATAAGCATCATGCATAGCAGAAGTGGCATCATCAATAACATGCGACATATCAGAATCAATAACAGGTGTAGGTGTCGCAAGTTTACTCATAACAGAAGGTGAATCAAGTGCAGAGCTAGATGACAGTTCCTTACCTCCCCTCATAGTTGAGGGGGAAATCTTAGTTCTTTCATCTTTCAAGTTCCTCATTGATCAACAGATATACACTACTAGGGAAAACCTTATACACAGAATCTTAGCAGCAGCGCGGTCTAAAAACAGACGCTACTGCTAATTAGCAGCAACGAGCTTTAGAAAAGAGTGCTGCTAATGACTGAGTAGCAGTAGCGCTCTAGGTGAAAAGAGCGCTACTACTATAATTGCCACGGTGTTGCCTCCAGGAAAGATATAGTAGTAGCGCCCTTCCCGTGGACGCGCTACTGCTAAAGAACTTAGTAGCAGCGGTTTTCCTCAAAACTCGTTGCTGCTAAGTATGACCGCAACTAATTAAGTTTAGTCCCATACTGCTAAGCGAACAAGGTGTTTACCACCTTAAATATGTTGCTTCTCAATCTATCTCGAGCACTTGGTCTTCATTGAACTATATGTGTATGATTTGTGGTTGCAATATGAATCCTCGCCTGTACCTATACAGGTAGAGTGAGGATTCATGTTGACTATTTAGATTATACACAAAAAGATCAATGATAACCAATGTATATTTTTGATGTTTTTACTAAACAAAAGAAATAACTGCTTCCATTAGCAGTAGCGGTTTTCCCCAAAACGCGCTGTAGATAAGTTAGCTATAGCGCGTCTTCTGTACGTGCGCTACTGCTAGTTCGAGTTAACCACCCCCCGCATCAAAATTTCGCTAAGTCCTCCTTTCCCCCCACTGGCATGTTCCCCTACTCCCTGTCGCCGCCGCCCGAGCCCGAGCGCGCCTGCGCCCTCACCGCCGCCGCCGCCGCTCTCGACCACACTGTCGCCGCCCTCGACCGAGCCCGCCGCCCAGGACCGCCACCCTCCCGATCCCGAGCCCGCCCTCGCCGCCCCTCCATCGCCGAGCATCTCCCCGCCACCGTCTCTCCCTCTGTAAGCCCCCACCCCTCCCCAACCCCCTCTCTCTTTGCTTAGTTAGTAGATGATTTTAGTAGTAGTAGATGTTACTTTAAGGTTCATAGATAATGATTTTTAGAAGTAGTGGATATTAATTACTAGTAGTGATGGTAAACTAGTTGTATAATTAGCAGTAGTGCATGTTAATTAGTAGTAGATGTAGTAGTTAGATGTTAATTAGTAGTAGTAGATGTGCTAGTTTCTTTCTATTTATAGTGAGTTTATATTTAGTAAGAACTAGTTGAATTAATAGAACTAGTTTAGTTTTAGTTGAACTAGTTAAGTTTTAGTTGAACTAGTATAGTAAGTAAATTAATAACTAGTTGAACTACTTCATTTTTAGAAAGAACTAGTTTTTTTTCTTTTTATACTAAGTTTATATTTAGTAAGAACTAGTTGAATTAATAGAACTAGTTGAACATGCCATATTTGGTGTTATTTTTTAGTTTAAGCAATTATTTCATGTTTTGGTTACACCTCCAAGTGGCCTATGTTTTGCCGGAGTGTTGATTAATTTCCGTTCCGGCAAATTTCAGGCGCTCAATATGTCCTTTTTTAGCAAAGGTCATGCCAGATTTTTCCGTGAATTCTGGCATGACTTGTGATAGAATATGTACAAGTTTAATCTTTGAATTATGAACGTAGGAAATGTCGTACTCGGACGACGACAGTCTCCCAGGGGAGTGCAGTTGGTGCCACGATGATCGAGGTATGTGCGACAGGTTCGTTCAGCTGGATGAAGATCGGCGCTTCAGCATTAAGCTCAAGGAGACCTTCGATGTTGAAATGGTACGCAACAATGACAAGTGTTTTTTTCGTAATTAAGCATGACTTCAACTATTTCAACGTCTAATTTTCATCTTTTACAATTCGACTAGCTTATCCCATGCCATGCAAGACGCTATGTCTTGGAGAGGATGGGTTTTGAAGACCATGAAAATTTTCAAACAAAGAAAATACACCTAAGGACCCATCATGATATCGATTTTGAAGTAAATATGTACAATTCTCAGAGCGTAACCCATTTTGGTTGCCAACATTGGGAAGCACTTTGCAAAATGTATGGTTTTTATGAGGGTATGATTGTCAGCATGGATCTTGGTGATCCTGACATCGAGCAAGACAATATGGACATTTGGGTCCTTGTTGATACGCTTCCGATTCTACCGCAATGTGAGTTTCTCAAACATAGTTATTAACTAATTTATATTGTTTGTTTCAAAATAGTTGACATCTTATTTCCATTGACAGCTTATTTTGAATCTTCAAAGAATGTGCAGAAGATGGTAGACAAAACCCACTACACTGATGGCTCCGAATTAACTTATAAGGATAAAAATCATCTGATTTCTTATTGTACTTTTTTTGAGAATTACAATACCTATTATCGAACTCCTCCAAATTATGGTGAATACGTGCCACTAGTGCACGTGTTGAACCACGATAACTTCTATGGAGATACCCTGGTAAGATATTATACTATTACGACATCCGTGCATCTTTTGCATACTTCTAAAACTAGTACATCATTGCTAACTACGAAGTTATTACTATGTTTTTCAACAGAAAATCCTGATGGATTGTGTGCCTCATCTGATGTATTACAATGGTCGCCTTGAAGTTCTGAACCTACAGCCAGGTCATCCTACGGATCTCACCTGTGCATATCGAATTTCTGAAACCGGTGAACACATGCTAATCAAAGAGTGGAAAAAATGTTTGGACATTCGTAAGGAGGTTCTTGGAAGCAACATTAAGCGAAAGGCAAGAATTCGAGACAGGATAATCTGCATTCTCCATAATGGAGAGCGAGGGGCTATCTTGTTTTTTGCTATTTTACCTTAGAGAATATAGTAGGTCCTAAGAGAATGTAGTAGGTCCTATGAGGTACAATATGTTTATTATGTGATACAATGTGTTAGAGTTGAAGATGTGATGAGTACTTGTGATTACGACTAGTGACCAATGATATGATGATGATGATGATAAGTTGCTAATGATATGATGATGATGATGATATTTATTATATCATTGGGTGAAAGAACCGCGGATTAGTTTCAAGTGGATGTCCGTCCACTTGAAACTAGTCCACACGGTTCTTTCACCCCGTGATGTAATAACTCATTATGATGTAAAAACAATTTATAAATTCCTGTTGTATGAAAATTTGTGTAAAGGTGTACGAATACAACATGAAATAAAATACGAAATAATAGTAGCAGCGCGGGCAGAGAGAAGCGCTACTACTAATTACCAGCGGCGCTCCTCCTGGAACTCGCTGCTACTAAGTCGATTTAGCCGTAGTGTGGGTGGAGGCACGCTATTGCTATTCGTTAGCTATAGCACCTTATCAGTAGCGCACCGCCCCGCGCTACTGATAGGTCTAAAACCCGCGCTGCTGCTAACCTTTTCCCTAGTAGTGATAAATCCCAAGTGACTCAAAGAATAGAGCTATGCTCCCCGGCAACGGCGCCAGAAAATAGCCTTGATAACCCACAAGTATAGGGGATCGCAACAGTTTTCAAGGGTAGAGTATTCAACCCAAATTTATTGATTCGACACAAGGGGAGCCAAAGAATATTCTAAAGTATTATAGTTGAGTTGTCAATTCAACCTCACCTGAAAGACTTAATATCTATATCAAAATATTTAGTAGCAAAGTAGTATGGAAGTAACGGTAACTGTGGCAAAAGTAACAGTAGTAGTTTTTGTAGCAATCGTAACAGTGGCAATGGAAAAGTAACTAAGAAAAGATCAATATGTGAAAAGCTCGTAGGCAATGGATCAATGATGGATAATTATGTCGGATGCGATTCCTCGTGCAACAGTTATAACATAGGGCGACACAGAACTAGCTCCAGTTCATCAATGTAAAGTAGGCATGTATTCCGAATATAGTCATACGTGCTTATGGAAAAGAACTTGCATGACATCTTTTGTCCTACCCGCCCAAAGCATTAACACTTAGTGAATACATGAACTCCTCAAACTACGGTCATCACCGGGAGTGGTCCCGATTATTGTCACTTCGGGGTTGCCGGATCGTAACACATAGTAGGTGACTATTGACTTGCAAGATAGGATCAAGAACTCACATATATTCATGAAAACATAATAGGTTCAGATCTGAAATCATGGCACTCGGGCCCTAGTGACAAGCATTAAGCATAGGAAAGTCATAGCAACATCAATCTTAGAACATAATGGATACTAGGGATCAAACCCTAACAAAACTAACTCGATTACATGGTAAATCTCATCCAACCCATCACTGTCCAGGAAGCCTACGATGAGATTATTCACGCACGGCGGTGAGCATCATGAAATTGGTGATGGAGGATGGTTGATGATGATGATGGCGACAGATTCCCCTCTCCGGAGCCCTGAACAGACTCCAGATCAGCCCTCCCAAGGAAGATTAGGGCTTGACGGCGGCTCCGTATCGTAAAACGCGATGAATCCTTCTCTCTGATTTTTTCCTCCCCGAAAGTGAATATATGGAGTTGGGGTTGAGGTTGGTGGAGTCCCAGGGGGCCCACGAGGCAGGGGGCGCCCTACACCCTCGTGGATAGGGTGTGGGCCCCCTGACACTGATTCTTTCACCAATATTTTTCATTAGTTCCAAAACGTGTCTCCATGGATTTTCAGGTCATTCCGAGAACTTTTATTTCTGCACAAAAATAACACCATGGCAGTTCTGCTGAAAACAACGTCAGTCCGAGTTAGTTTCATTCATATCATGCAAGTTAAAGTCCAAAACAAGGGAAAAAGTGTTTGGAAAAGTAGATACGTTGGAGACGTATCAAGCGTCGGGCACGGGGTTGGGGTTCGGTAGTGGCGCAGGCCCATGGCGCGGGGTGGGGCATGGAGGAGCTCAGGAGGGTGCTGCTCTCCCTTGATCAGACGCGGGCGGCTGCAGGGGCGCTCAGAGATCGATGGAGGGAGGGATTGGCTGGTGTGTGAAATCGAGGAGGGGATGGATCCCGAGAGAGAGAGAGAGAAGGTAGGTAGGTGGCAGCGGGCAGGAGGATGGATGGGACAGCTTCCTAGAAATTAGGGTTCTGTATGATTATATAGGTAGGGAACTAGGCTTAGGATCATACGGTCCCTTCAATCGTAATCGGATGGTCCGAGATAAATATGTTAGGAGAGTCCAACGAGAAACCGATGATGATCTAGGGATGTTTGGGGATGATCCGAATCCAACGGTTGATACGTCTCCATCGTACCTACTTTTCCAAACACTTTTGCCCTTGTTTTGGACTCTAACTTGCATGATTTGAATGGAACTAACCCGGACTGACGTTGTTTTCAGCAGAATTGCCATGGTGTTATTTTTGTGCAGAAATAAAAGTTCTCGGAATGACCTGAAAATCAACGGAGAATTATTTTCGAATACATAATAAATACTAGAAGGAAGATCCACGAGGGTGGGGGCGCGCCCTACCCCCTGGGCGCGCCCCCCTACCTCGTGAGCCCCCTGACGCTCCACCGACCTCAACCTTGACTCCATATATTCACTTTCATGGAGAAAAAAACCAGGAAGAAGGATTCATCACGTTTTAGATACGGAGCCGCCGCCAAGCCCTAAACTCTCTCGGGAGGGCTGATCTGGAGTCCATTCGGGGCTCCGAAGAGGGGAATCCGTCGCCATCATCATCATCAACCATCCTCCATCACCAATTTCATGACGCTCACCGCCGTGCGTGAGTAATTCCACCGTAGGCTTACTGGACGGTGATGGGTTGGATGAGATTTATCATGTAATCGAGTTAGTTTTGTTAGGGTTTGATCCCTAGTATCCACTATGTTCTGAGATTGATGTTGCTATGACTTTGTTATGCTTAATGCTTGTCACTAAGGCCCGAGTGCCATGATTTCAGATCTGAACCTATTATGTTTTCATCAATATATGAGAGTTCTTGATCCTATCTTGCAATTCTATAGTCACCTACTATGTGTTATGATCCGGCAACCCCGAAGTGACAATAATCGGGACCACTCCCGGTGATGACCGTAGTTTGAGGAGTTCATGTATTCACTATGTTTTAATGCTTTGGTCCGGTACTCTGTTAAAAGGAGGCCTTAATATCCCTTAGTTTCCAATAGGACGCCGCTGCAACGGGAGGGTAGGACAAAAGATGTCACGCAAGTTCTTTTCCATAAGCATGTATGACTATATTTGGAATACATGCCTACATTACATTGATGAACTCGAGCTAGTTCTGTGTCACCCTAGGTTATGATTGTTACATGATCGATCGCATCCGGCATAATTTTCTATCACAGATCCATTGCCTACGAGCTTTCCATATATTGTTCTTCGCTTATTTACTTTTCCGTTGCTATTGTTATCATCACTACAAAACACCAAAAATATTACTTTAGCTACTGTTACCTTTTACCACTGTTACCACTACTATCATATTACTTTGCTACTAAATACTTTGCTGCAGATATTAAGTTTTCAGGTGTGGTTGAATTGACAACTCAGCTGCTAATACTTGAGAATATTCTTTGGCTCCCCTTGTGTCGAATCAATAAATTTGGGTTGAATACTCTACCCTCGAAAACTATTGCGATCCCCAATACTTGTGGGTTATTAATACTATTTTCTGGCGCCGTTGCCGGGGAGCATAGCTCTGTTCTTTGAGTCACTTGGGATTTATATCTTCTTATCATTATGAAGAACCTGAAAGATCCAAGAACCAAGATTTATCCCTCAACTACGAGGGGAGGTAAGGAACTTCCATCTAGCTCTGCACTTGATTCACCTTCTGTTTTGAGTAAGCTTGCGAGACCTAAACCTGCACTTGCTATTCATTCTGATATGTCGCATATTATTGATGATGCCACTTCTGCTATGCATGATATTTATGATGAAACTACTTTTATGCTTGATACTACTGTGCCACTTGGTGAATTTCTTGATGAACAACTTGCTAGGGCTAGAGAGAATGAAATTATTGAAACTGATAATATTGATGGAAGTGATGATGAAGATTCTCCCCCTAGATATGAATTACCTATTGTGCCTGAGGGCTATGTTATGGATGAGGAAACTGCTAGAGATTTTCTTGCTTGCAATGATAGGAGTGATCTTAAGAAATTATTAGCTAAGCTGAAACAAAAAAACTCTGAATGCTAGAATGAAATATGATCCTGCTTATGCTACTTCACCTATCTTTGTTACTGATAAGGATTATGAATTCTCTGTCGATCCTGAGATGATTACTTTAGTTGAATCTGATCCTTTCTATGGCTATGAATGTGCAACTGTTGTGGCACATCCTACTAAATTAAATGATATAGCCACCCTGTTCACTAATGATAAGAAAACTCGCTATTATTATATCCTTAAAATATTTCTGTTGTCATTAAAGGGTGATGCTAACACATGGTTTAATTCTCTTGATCCTGGTTGTGTGCGTAGTCCCCAGGATATGATTTATTACTTCTCTGCTAAATATTTCCCCGCTCATAAGAAACAAGCTGCTTTAAGGGAAATATATAATTTTGTGCAAATTGAAGAAGAGAGTCTCCCACAAGCATGGGGGAGGCTTCTCCGATTACTTAATGATTTGCCTGATCATCCTCTTAAGAAAAATGAAATACTTGATATCTTTTATAATGGACTAACCGATGCTTCCAGAGACCACCTGGATAGTTGTGCTGGTTGTGTTTTCAGGGAAAGAACACCAGATGAAGCTGAAATTCTATTGAATAATATGTTGACTAATGAAAATAATTGGACACTTCCTGATCCAATTCCTGAACTAACTCCTGAGCCAACTCCAAAGAAAAGGGGTATTCTATTTCTCAGTCCTGAAGATATGCAAGAGGCAAAGAAATCTATGAAAGAAAAAGGTATTAAAGCTGAAGATTTTAAGAATTTACCTCCTATTGAAGAAATACATGGTCTTAATTTAACGCCTATTGAAGAAACACGTGGTCTTGATAACCCGACACAGGTAGTAATGGTAAATTCTCTCTATAGATATGATAAAGCAGAAATCCCTCCTACTAAGTTTGCTAGCCAATGTTTGGAAGAATTTGATAACTGTATGGTTAAGCAAGAAGATTTTAATGCTTATGTTGGTAGACAATTGAAACATAATGCTTACATGATTGAACACTTGAGTGATTATATGGCCAATGTTAAAGGTGAACTTAAACTTATTAGTAAACATGCTTCTATGGTTACCACTCAAGTAGAACAAGTACTTAAAGCTCAGAATGATTTGCTCAATGAATTAAATAGTAAGAAAAATGATAATGTTGTTAGAGTTATGACTAGAGGTGGTAAAATGACTCAAGAACCTTTGTATCTTGAGGGCCATCCTAAGAGAATTGAGCAAGATTCTCAGAGAAATAATATTGATGCACCTAGTCCTTCTAAGAAGAAGAGAAAGAAAAATGATAGGACTTTGCATGCTTCTAGTGAACCTGATTTTGACACACCTAAGAATCCCAATGATATTTCTATTTCTGATGCTGAAACACAATCTGGTAATGAACATGAGCCTAGTGATAATGTTAATGATGATGTTCATGTTGATACTCAACCTAGCAATGATAATGAGGTACAAACTGAACTTGCTGTTGATCTTGATAACCCACAATCAAGGAATCAACGTTATGATAAGAGAGACTTTGTTGCTAGGAAGCACGGTAAAGAAAGAGAACCATGGGTTCAGAAACCCATGCCTTTTCCTCCTAAACCATCCAACAAAAAGGATGATGAGGATTTTGAGCACTTTGCTGAAATGATTAGACCTATCTTTTTGCGTATGCGTTTGACTGATATGCTTAAAATGAATCCTTATGCTAAATATACGAAAGATATAGTTACTAATAAAAGAAAGATACTGGAAGCTGAAATTTCCACCATGCTTGCTAATTATACTTTTAAGGGTGGAATACCAAAGAAACTTGGAGATCCAGGAGTACCCACTATACCATGCTCCATTAAAAGAAACTATGTTAAAACTGCTTTATGTGATCTTGGAGCCGGTGTTAGTGTTATGCCTCTCTCTTTATATCGTAGACTTGATTTGAATAAGTTGACACCTACTGAAATATCTTTGCAAATGGCTGATAAATCAACTGCTATACCTGTCGGTATTTGTGAGGATGTGCCTGTTGTGGTTGCAAACGTTACTATTTTAACGAACTTTGTTATTCTTGATATTCCCGAGGACGATAGTATGTCTATTATTCTTGGAAGACCCTTTTTGAATACTGCAGGGGCTGTTATTGATTGCACTAAAGGCAATGTCACTTTTCATGTTGTCGGGTGGTAGGTGCGACATATGCCAACGGGTGGCTTATCATTGTGGGAGCCAATAAAACGTCGCCGGTGCCTGGAAACGGGATGAGGCGAAGACATGCATGCCGGCGAATCTTACCCAGCTTCGGGGCTCTCCGTGGAGATAACACCCCTACTGCTGCTCTGTGGGGTCTCCGCATGATCACTAAATGGACAAGTAGCTACACAAATGCTCCTTGAGCTGTTCGGGTGGAAGGAGGAAGAAGGGCTCGGCTGGCTGGCTTCTCCTCCTTGTATGGTGTCAAAACTAGCTGGGGGCTGAACCCTTTGCATGGGTGCACTGGGGGGTTTATATAGGCCTACCCCCCGAGGGTACAATGGTAATCCGACTGGGCGCAGGGCCCAGCCGTCTGTGACTGTGCTCACCGGCTTCTGCGCCGGCTGCTGGGGCCCGCCGACTGGTGGGTCCCGCCGGCTGCCGGCCCCTCGGTCGACAGGCAGGCCCCACTATCCAGGGCCTGGTCGGGCGCCGGTTACTGTTGCTTTATCTTGATGACATGGGCTTTGTCGTGGGAGGCGTGGCTACAATGCGGCCGCCTGGCGGGCGATCACTGTAGCCTCACCTCGTCTTGTCTCCTTAATGGGGCGTCTCCTTCGAGGTAGATGGTGAGCCGGCTGTAGGGAGCCGGCTTTCTCTCAGGCCGACTGGCGGGGGTGTGGCCGCCTTCGGGTGCCCCTCTGCCCGAAGGGTCCCACCGCCCGTGGGCCACGCTGGCAGTCCGTCGTGCATGGCGTCAGGATCGTCGTGGCAACAGTGCCGCGCCGGACGGGTCGTGTTCTCCCGTACAGCGTACTGTGCCGGTCGTGCTCCGGGATTCGGGGGGCGGCTAGCTTCACTGTAGCCACGCCCCGCCCTACTGCCGCTAGGCAGATGCGAGTTTTGAGGGTACGGTCTTGATCTCTCCATGGGAGCCGGCTTCTTGGAGTCGGCCTTCTGGCAGCCGGCTTCTTGAAGTCGGCCCAGCCATGGCTTTCTTCATGGGGCTCAAAGTCGGGCCTCCTTCCGAAAGCCGGCTTAGTCGACAGCCGGCAAGGGGAAGGCGGCCCCGTGTCTTGGTCTTCTCGAGAGCCGGTCAGGCTCGTAATTTTTTCTGATGGGCCAGGGGAAGCCGGCTTGGCTACCCATGGCTATTTACTCCGACAGTAGTCCCCGAAGCTGAGCAAGCTTCGAGGCGGATCGAGGGACGAGAAGCTTGGTCAGCTTCTTACCCTAAGGAGCCGGCTTTTGCTGGTGTAGGCCGATTTTAGAGAGCCTTCTTGGTTGACCCGCGTGCTGACCACGGGCCCCCCGACAGGCCACATGGCGGCGAGAACCTACCAACTCAAGCGCGCGATGGGACGCTGCCGTAGGCCCGGGCCCGCCACTCCCTAGCCTCGGCCTGAGCCCTGATCTTCTGCGGCCCAGGGGGACGGCTCGCCTTCCTATGGCAGTTTCACTTTGTATTTAATGCGTAATAAACGCGATGCATGGGGGAGTGGGCATGATCGATCCCCACGATCCCCCATGCTGCGCCTCCTCGGCTCCGGCGCACGAGCCTACAAGTAGGGGGAGGAGGGGGAGAGGCAGAGGTTCGTTTGCTCCCCCGCTCCTCCTCGCCTTCCTTCTTCTTCTTCCTCTCGCTGCCATCGCAGCTTTTCATCGCCGCGCCTCCATGCCATCTTGCTCCATGGCGCTGTCAAGCTCTTGGGACGGCTCCAACATCCACGACGATCATGTGGAGTTCCTCCGCCGGACCCGGAGCCTGCCCGACGCCAGCCGCGTGCAGGTTCGCCTGGCGCCGGAGACGGAGATCTCGCCGGCACCGGAGGAGGGCGAGCGGGTCGTATTCCGCTCGCACTGCCTGCGCGGCTTCGGCCTTCCGGCGAGCGCATTTCTGCGTTCCTTCCTCGAGTTCTACAACCTCCAGCCGCATCACCTCACGCCCAACGCGGTGATGCTGCTGTCGGCCTTCGTCTCCCTCTGCGAAGGCTTCTTGGGAGTGCTGCCCACGCTGGAGCTCTGGGCGGAGCTCTTCCAGAGCAAGCTCGGCACCGTCACAGCCGGCGTGCCCGCCCCCTGCGGGGCCTACGTCGCCATGAGGAGGTCAGGCGAGGGCAATCTATTCCCACACATCCCTCTGATTCAGTCGGTGAAACTCTGGCAAAAATCATACTTCTACATGAAAAACGTCGCCCCGCAAGGGGACCACATCAATCTGCCGGCTTACGTAGCCGGCCCGCCGGCTGGGAGGCGGCCGTCTTGGGGCTATCGGTCCAGGTCCCTGTCTCCGGCTGGGAATGCCGCCATCGCCGGGCTTCAGGTAATGATCCAATCGGAAGGTCTGCGCGGAGCCGACTTGGTGGCCGCCTTCGTGGAGCGCCGGATTCTTCCCCTCCAAAGCCGGCGCCATATGATGTGCCAGATGAGCGGCCGCTTCGACCCATGCCGGCTGAGCACATGGGAAATGCCCCCTGAGGAAGTGGCGCTCATGGTCAATTACATCGCCAACCTCAAGCTCGCCGGGGACTGGCGATACGGCAAGCCGCCGTATTCTCGTGCCCGTCCTCCGCCCGTGGTAAGTTTTCCTTTCTGTCTTCTTTTGTCGTCAGCTGGCTTCCTGACGGCCGGCCTCTGACCAGTCGGCTCTTTCTATCAGAACCCTCTTCTTCCGCCGCCACCCGGGGCGGCAGGGATCGAACGCCAGTACGCCCCCGACCGCACGGTGGACGATGTTGACGACCCGGACTTGGGGGCGACCGCCATGGAAGACGCCGCCGTGGGGGACGTCGCCGAGCCCGGAGGCACAGGGCTCTCCGCCAGCTTCGACGACTGGCCGGACGATGCCGAAGCCGAAGAAGTCCCGCGCCGCCAGCCGCCAGCCGGCCGCCACAGCGCGGGCTCGTCCGCCGCGCCGGCTGCCGGAGGCGGTGCACAAAAACGCCGGGCCGCGTTACCCCTCTTCGGCAGTCGGCCGAAGAAGTCGAAGGCCTCCGCCGCAGCGACGAAGTGAGACGAGGCGGCCGCGAAGGCGGCCCGCTTCCGGAAAGCGGTGAAGCAGCCTCAGGCGGTCTCATCGTAAGTCTTTGATTGCTTGTGTGCCTACTTTTTTGTTGTCTTCTTCTGTTCTGACCCTTCTCTACTCTCTGAGCAGGGCGCCACTTTCCCTCGAGCGGGGCCCAGGCGGCTCTGTGGTCGGGCCGGTTGGAGGATCTTCAGGTTCCCGCCGTGTGGATCCCCGCGCCGATCTCATGGAAGCCACAGAGCGGAACGCTCGTGAGGCGCGGGAAGAGAGGGAGGCGGCGGAGCGGGAGGCCGCCCAGGCAGCGAAGGAGCGGGCCGACGCGGCGGCCAAGGCCCAGGCGGAGCGGGCGACTACGGATGCGGAGGCGGAGAGCTCGCGCAACCAGCCTCCGCTGCTTGCCATCCCCCTCCGAACTGTGGCCCCGGACACTCCATTGCCCCTGGCGGAGGAGATCATCCAAGGCCAGCCGTCGGTGCAAAGGGAGGAGCTCTTCGAAATCTTCGTGGAGAGGACGCCGCCGGCAGCGCCAGCCGGAGCGGGCCAAGGCAGCCAGTCGTCGGCGGCGCCAGAGGAGCCAGCCGGGGGCGTACCCGAGGCCGGAGCCGGCCTCGAAATACAGGCGACGGCACGCCAGCGCGCAGGGGGAAATGCCGCTCCACCGGAAACGCACCGGGCCGCGGGCGCCGGCCAGTCGGCGGAAGCTTTGGAGGCGGCCAGCTCTGCCACGTCCAGGTGGACTCCCAGCGGAGGGACTGGCGAGCTGAATGTGGCGGCCCAAGGGGTTCGGAGCCGGCTGCAGTCTCAGGCCACCCTCCTGCAGCAATACACTCAGGAGTTCTTGTTGACGCGGGCCGCCATCCGGGTAAGTTTTTCACTCTTTGACCGCTCTGGTCTTCTGATTTCTTCCATGGGGGCGCGTCAGCGCACCCACTGGGTGTAGTCCCCGAGATCCGGGCCGACTGCAGAGCAGTCGGGTCGGATCTTTCTTGAGGACCACCTTAACTCTGTTTCCTGTCTAAACTTCAGGATTATCATAATTCTCGCGCTGCCGCCTTCAACTCCCAGGCTCAGGAGCTGGGTCGGAGGACCGACGACCTGGCCAACAGCCGAAGTAAGCACTTGCTCTTATCCGTTTCCTGTGGGGGCGCGTCAGCGCACCCACTGGGTGTAGTCCCCGAGATTCGGGCCGACTGCTGAGCAGTCGGGTCGGATCTTCCTTGACGACCTTTCCCTTATTGGTTTCTTTTTTCTTTGTCTTTTGTCCTTGCAGGGGCCAACGCCGACTTGAGGAAAGAGCTCGGCGTGGTGCAGACCGCCCTTCGCACTAGGGACGCCGAGTATGCCGCCTTGGTCTAGGAGGGCGACCGCCTGGTGAAGAAGCTGGCCGACCAAGAGAAGAGCCACAAGGCGGCCCTGCAGAAGGCACAGGACAGCGAGGCTGCCCTGAAGGCGGAGTTCGAGACCGAGGCAGCGAGCTGGGCTGAGACGCCCCAGGCGCTGGATGAAGGCTTCGGCCGAATCGAAGACTTGATCGATGGTAAGCCGCCTTTCTCGCCCTTCTTCTGCCTGCTGTCCGCCCGGGGGTTTTTGTTCTGACTTGTGCCCGCTGCCCTGTGCAGATTACTTTCCCGGCCACTCCACCCTTGCCACCCAAACCATCGAGGCTCATCGCGAGGTGCGCCGTCAGGCGGGAGTTAACATTGCGCCGGATGCAAATCGGACGTTGGAGGAGCAGCTCCTTGCCGTCCAAGCGTGGCTGCAGCCGGCCCACCGGATGCTCCGCCGGCTTCAGCGTGCCGGGGCGCAGGTGCTGGCCGCCCTCTGGCCCGGCGAAACGATCCCCCGCACCACAAGCCGGACCGCCGACTGGTTGGAGGTCACAATCGGCCGTTTCGAAGCTTGGAAGGCGTCAGCGGCCCGTCTTGGAGCCGGGAGGGCACTGGAGTTTGTTTGCGCTTGGTACCCAGGGCTGAGCCTGGACCAACTGCGCACTTGGCGGCTGGAGGCCGATGCGGAGCTGGAGGAAGTGCGGCCGACCATCGCCCAACGTGCCTCGACGATCGCCGAGTGCACCGATACCAGCGTCTTCACGCCCGAAATCAATGATGACGGCGTCGCCCAGCCGGAGGAGTGGTTCGGGCTGAACCTGGCGGTGGGCGAGGACTCGGCCGAGGAGATCGCCTCCAGCGACGAGGGGGAGGATGACGAGGAAGAGGACGGTGAAGACGTCGAGCCGGCTAGTGGAACAACCGACCGACCTCAAGCTGACCGTGCCTCCATCAACGAGCCGCGCGGAAGCGCGCCCTCTGCCAGAGGCGGTGATCAAGCCGAAGTTCGTCAGCCGGCCGCTCCTTCAGCCGGCGCGACCGTCTCCACCGACCAGCCCAGCTCGTCAGCCGCCCCGCCAGCTTGATCCGCCATCCCTATTGTTCCTGCTTTTGTCTTTCGAACAATCTTAAGTTTTCGCAGTTCCACCCACTGGGGGTGTATCAAACTATGTTGGATGCTGGCCTCTCGGAGGTCTTTTATGTAAATATTATTATGTGCATGTTTGGTTTCCATTCAAGTGCACTTTTCATCCTTAGGCTTTTTTCCTTTGTCGCCTTCCCTTTCTGGGAAGGCAAGTACTCGAGCTTTCTTGGGTTGGAGTGAAGTGAATGGAAACCGGCCGGCCGGCTACTCTGGTAGTCGGTCGGCGGGAGGCGGCAAACCGGCTTTTGTTATATAAGTACGTTGGTCCCTAGCCATTTTTCGTGTGCACATCCTTTCCGGCTTATGACTCTTGCCAGCCGAACAGCCGGTTCTTCGAACTGTGACTTTGGCAACAGCTAAGCCTGGGTGTCGGCACACTACTTGTCTGACCACGGGTAGGACTCCTAATATAACTCCAGTCGGCCAGTCCCCGGGCCGACTCGTCGAACCCGGTGCCGAACGAAATGAATAAATGAAAATACAAGATTATACGCATGGTAGTTTTCATTCATAGATAAAAGAGGGCAGTCCACGAGCCGTCCTCGGGGGGCCTATTGTCTGGTACTTAGTACAAAAGTTAACGCGATACATACTGCATTTCAACTGTAAAATCTTCGAAGGAGGTTGGCGTTCCATGGTCGTTCTGACTCCTTGCCGGAGTCGTCTCTCTTGCGTGCCTTGGGCTTCTGCGTGTTGATTAGGTAGTAGGAGTCGTTGCCTAGAGCTCTGCTGATGACGAAGGGGCCCTCCCAAGGGGCCGAGAGCTTGTGCTGGCCGGTTGTTCGCTGGATCAGTCGGAGCACAAGGTCGCCCTCTTGGAAGGATCTTGGCCTGACCTTCCGACTGTGGTAGCGGCGCAAACCCTGCTGGTAGATGGCAGACTGGCTGAGGGCTAACAGCCGACCTTCTTCCAGCAGGTCGACGCCGTCTTCTCGTGCTTCCTTGGCCTCCGCCTCCGTATACATAGTTACCCGGGGTGAGTCGAACTCGATGTCTGTTGGGATGATCGCTTCAGCGCCGTATACGAGGAAGAAAGGGGTGAAGCCGGTTGACTTGTTTGGGGTAGTGCGTAGGCTCCAGAGGACAGCCGGCAGCTCGTCGAGCCAACAACCGGCTGAACGCTCCAGTGGCATGACCAGGCGGGGTTTGATGCCGGAGAGGATGAGGCCGTTGGCTCGCTCGACCTGGCCATTTGACTGCGGGTGGGCGACGGACGCAAGGTCCAGCCGGATGCCTTGTGCCACGCAGAATCGTGCCAAGGCTCCCTTGGCAAAATTCGTGCTGTTGTCGGTGATGATGCTGTGTGGCACGCCGTACCGAGTTGTTATGTCGGCGATGAAAGTCACCGTAGTCGGCCCATTCAGCTTCTTGATCGGCTTTGCCTCGATCCACTTAGTGAATTTGTCCATGGCGACAAGCAAATGTGTCATGCCGCCGCGCGCCGTCTTGAATGGGCCCACCATATCCAGTCCCCACACGGCGAAGGCTAGGTGAGGGGAATGGTCTTGAGTGCCGAAGCCGGCATGTGTTGCTTGGAGCTGAAAAGTTGGCAGCGTTTGCAATGTTTGACTAATTCTTTGGCGTCGTCCAAATCAGTCGGCCAGAAAAAGCCGTGGCGGAAAGCTTTGGCGACGAGTGACCTTGAAGCCGCATGGTGGCCACATTCTCCTTGGTGAATATCGCTGAGGATTGCAATGCCCTTCTCTTGCTCGACGCATCGCTGGAGGACTCCAGTGACACTGCGCTTGACGAGTTCTCTGTTGATGATTGTGTATGCTCCGGCTCGGCGTTGGACTTGTCTCGCCTCTGTTTCGTCAGCCGGCAGGTCCTAGTTTACTAGGAAATTGAGGATGGTCTGAGCCCATGACGGAGCCGCAACTTCTCCTACTGCCAATGTGGCTACTGCCACCAGGGTGGGCGGGCTGGGTGATGAAGTGCCGGAGTCGGCCGCCGGCTGTGGTGTTGGTGCAGTCCCCGGGCCGACTACCGCAGTCCCCGAGCCGGGTGCGGCAGTCCCCGGGCCGACTATTGAAGTCCCCGGGCCGACTACTGAGGTCCCGGGGTCGCCTGCTTGGTTCTTCGAGCCGGACCCGGCCGCATCGGGGTCAGGCGGTACGAAGATGGAGTCGGATTCTGGAGATGGCTTGATGGACGGCTTGAGGATGCGTTGTAGAGCGACACCGGTTGGTATTGCTTGCCGAGTGGAGCCTATTCGAGCCAGGGCGTCAGCCGGCTCGTTGTCGGCTCGTGGTACGTGGAGGAACTCGCATCCCTCAAAGTATCCGTTGAGTTGCTGGACCAGGAAACGGTAGCTTGCCATGTTTGCGTCCTTGGCGTCCCAGTCGCCAGATGATTGCTGAACCACTAAGTCCGAGTCACCATAACACAGGATCCGGCGGATGCCGAGTTCCTTGGCAAGCCGGAGCCCATGTATGAGTGCCTCGTACTCGGCTACGTTGTTGGAGGCGGCGAAGTGGATCTGCAGCGTGTATCTGAGCCTGTCGCCCTTGGGAGAGGTAAGGACGACGCCGGCTCCCAAGCCGGTGCACATCTTGGATCCATCAAAGTGCATGCGCCAATGGGTGGAGTCGGGAGCCGGCGGCAGGTACTGGGTCTCGGCCCAGTCGATGAGGAAGTCGGCCAATGCTTGGGACTTGATGGCGGTGCGGGGCTGGTAGAAGATCGCGTAAGGGGCCAGCTCGATGGCCCATTTCGCCACCCGGCCGGATGCATCCCGGCTGCCTATGATCTCGGCCAGCGGGGCAGTGCATACGACCGTGATTGGATGTTCTTGAAAGTAGGGCTTCAGCTTCTTGGTGGTGAAGTACACGCCGTAGCACATCTTCTGGTAGTGCGGGTAGTTCTGCTTTGAGGCGGACAGCACCTCGCTTAAATAATACACCGGCCTTTGGACCGGCTGGGCTCGGCCGTCTTCCGGGCGTTGGACTACGATGACGGTGCTGACCACTTGGCTGGTTGCGGCAATGTAAAGGAGCATGGGCTCTTTCTCAGTCGGCGCCGCCAGGACAGGCGGTGTGGCTAGCATCTTCTTCAGCTCGTGAAAAGCTTGATCGGCCTGGTCGTTCCACTCGAAGTGAGTGCTCTTCTTCATGAGGCGGTAGAGGGGGAGAGCTTTCTCCCCGAGCCGGCTGATGAAGCGGTTCAAGGAGGCCAAGCATCCGGTGAACTTCTGGATTTCTCACAGCTTGGTGGGGGTCGCCATTCTCTCGATGGCCTTGATCTTTACTGGTTTGCACTCGATGCCGTGTTCGGAGACCAGGAAGCCTAGGAGCTGGCCGGCTGGCACTCCGAACACGTATTTCTCGGGGTTGAGCTTGATTTGAAAACGGCGCAGGTTTTCAAACATTTCTTTGAGATCTTCCAGCAAGGTGCCGCGCCTCTCCGTCTTCACCACAATATCATCCACATAGACGTGGGCGTTTCTACCGAGTTGCTTGAGGAGGCACTTCTGCATGCAACGCTGAAAGGTGGCACCGGCATTTCTCAAGCTGAATGTCATGGTTAAGTAGCAGAAGGCTCCGAATGGCGTGATGAAGGCGGTCTTCAGGCGGTCAGCCGGGTCTAGCTTTATCTGATGATATCCCGAATAAGCATCCAAAAAACTCAACAGCTCGCATCCGGCCGTGGAGTCTATCACTTGGTCAATCCTTGGCAGAGCAAAGGGATCTTTAGGGCAGGCTTTGTTGAGGCTGGTGTAGTCTATACACATGCGCCATTTGTTATTCTTCTTCAGCACGAGGACCGGGTTGGCAAGCCACTCTGGAAAGAAGACTTCCATGATGAAGCCGGCTGCCAGTAGTCAGGCTATCTCTTCTCCCACAATCCTTCTCTTCTCTTCTGACAGTCGGCGGAGGGGCTGCTTGACCGGCTTTGCATCTTGTTGGACGTGCAGTTTGTGCTCGGCGAAATCCGTTGGAACACCCGGCATGTCCTTGGGGGACCATGCAAAGATGTCCCGATTCTCACAGAGGAAATCGGCGAGCTCGCCTTCCTATTTGCTGTTCAAGCTCGCCCCGATAACGGCGAACCTCTCAGGGTGTTCGGGGTCAAGGGGTATCTTCTTGGTTTCCTTGGCCGGCTGGAAAGATCCTTGGGCATCATACTCCTTGGAGTCGGGGGACTGGCTTGGCTGCTTGCTGGCCATAGCCACGACCCGTTCCAGCACCTTCTTCTCTTCGGCGATCACAAGGGACTCGGCCAGCCGGCTGCTGGCGGCAGCGCACTCGGACGACTTCTTGTAATCGCCGGCTATGGTGATGACGCCCTTGGAACTCGGTATCTTCATTTTGAGGTATGCATAGTGGGGGACCGCCATGAACTTGGCCAAGGCGGGTCGGCCAAGCAATGCATGGTAGGGGCTCTCCAGGTCCACCACTTCGAACCAGACTGCTTCCCGGCGGAAATGCTCCTTGTCTCCAAAGAGTACATCAATCCTGATCTTGCCAATGGGGGCACAGGATAGGCCGGGGGCGATGCCATGGAACACCGTCCGGGTTGGCACGAGCTACTTTGTCTTGACGTTTAGCTTCTCCAAGGTGTCGCGGTACAAGATGTTGATGCTGCTCCCGCCGTCTATCAGTACGCGGGAGAATCAGGCGGCGCGTCTGTCCGTCGCGAGAGTGGCCTCCAGGACCAGTGCGTAAGAGCCGGGGGACGGCATCACCTCTGGGTGGTCGGCCCAGCTCCAGCTGATCGGCTTCTCTAACCAATGCATGTGTCCGGCAGGGTTGGCAGCGACCGCGCTGACTTCCTGGTGCTCTCGGTGCTTGCCGCGCCGGTCTTCGGGCTGACTTGTAAAGACGATGTAGGTTGCTTGTTCGTCGGGGAACTCGTCATGTACGGCTCCGACTGTGGGCCGAGCGGCCGGGGGTGGCGGAGTCGGAGGCGGCGGGCCACCAGGAGGAGGCGGCGCGAGCCCTTCGCCTTTGGTGATTCGGTTGAGCCAATTGCACTTCCGGGTTGTGTGGTTGGACGGCTTCGCGCCGCTATGGAACTTGCACAGGGCATCAAGAGTTTGCTCGTAGGAGAAGGCCGGCTGCCAAGCCGGCCGGCCGCCCTTGGGCTTCTTGGGTGCGGGCCGCCCTTCAGGCGGCGTGTCCTCGGTCGTGGCCACCTGCCGACTGCCGGGAGGCGGCGCAGGGCCCTTGTGCTTGTGATCGTTCGGGTGTGGGCGTCGGCCGGAATCCCCAGCCGGTGTCTTGGGCGCCAGGTTGAGTACTTTCCCGGACGTGTCTACCCGGAGCTCGGTCTTCATCGAAGAGTCGGCGGTGGCGTACTTGTCCGCTATGTCCAGAAGCTCGTCGAGGGTAGTCGGCTCGTCACAGAGGAGCTTGTGCTTGAGGAGGGTACCTTCTCGGCACCCGGCAGTGAAGTATTCGATGGCTTGCACCTCGTGCACCCCTTCGCAAGAATTGCGAAGCTCGGCCCAACGGGTGAGGTAGTCCCGAGTGGACTCGGTTGGGCCCTGTACGCATAGGGAGAGCTGCCTGGGCTTGGGAACCCGCTTGTAAGTGCTAGTGAAGTTGCGAACGAAGGCTTCGGTGAAATCTAGCCAGCTGTTGATGCGGAGAGGCTTGAGGCTGTTGAGCCAGGTCCGCGCCGTGCCCTGCAGCATGAGGGGCACGTACTTCACGGCAACGCGCCGGTTGCCGTTGGCTATGCTGACTGCCGTAGAGTAGTCGATCAGCCAATCTTCCGGCTTCACGGAGCCGTTGTACTTGGGTGTGTCTCTTGGGAGCGAGAACCCTTTGGGGAAGGGCTCATCGCGGATGCGGGGGCGAAACAAGGCGGGCCGACATCGTCTTCTTCTTCCAGCGCCAGGGATCGCGCCAGGCGGTCGATCCGATGGAGGGCGTCGCTCTCGCCGACTCCTTCGCGGCGACCTAGTCGGCCGCTGAGAGTCGGATGCGCCACTGGTGGCGGGGTGGGATATCTCTCTCCACGAGGTCGAGGCGGAGGCGGGTTGCCTCGCCACTCCGTGGCTCGGGGGTGGCTGTCCGCGTCTCGCTCGATAGTGATGCGAGTCCGGCTCCGGCTGGCTGCCGGTTCTCTCTCGCGCCGCGCGTGGGTGTTGCTCGTAGTCGGTGTCCGGGACATCGCGCCGTGATCTCGGCGCGGGGGAGGGCTTCCCGCACGGGCATCAGCCTCGTGCCGCTGCGCGGCCGCGTTGATCAGCTGCTGGATGCGCCGGGTCATGTGGGGGGGGGGGGTTCTTCGGCCTCCAAGCCATCCAACTCGCCTACAGCCGCCTGGGCGGCGCGCAGGTTCTTGAGCGGAGTGGCATAGATCGGCCGGTCGACTCCTAGTGTGTCGGCGATGACGGCGCCGCGTTGCTTGACGACGCCGGCCCGGCTGGGCCCAGCCGGAGCCGGCGTGCCGAAGGCGGCGCGGTCAGCTTCGCGCTGGTAAGCCTCAGAGAGGCGTCTCATGGAAGCCAGCCTCCGGCCCTCCGCGAGGAGGGCGAAGCGGCGTGCCTCCAGTGCTTCGTCGTCGGCGTCGGCCGGGAGGGGGACTGATAAGTCGTGGGCCGCCACGCGCGGGGCGTCGTGGGCGCTTTCGTCAGCCGGGCCGCCATGGCCGATGACCATCACCTCGGTGGTGACAGTATCGCGACCGTCGGCCCGAGGAAGCGGGTCGTTGTAGACCACGACGTTGGTGGGGAAAGTGTCGTAGGAAGCCGTGTCGGAGTCGACAGGCATCGGGTCGGTGGAGCCAACCGACTCCAGGTCCGCAGCCGGCTCGCTGGAGACGTGGAGTTGGCCGAGGAGGTTGGCGAGGTGGTCGGTGCCCGCATCGGAGGCGAGCTCGTCGGAGATGCGGGTTTCGTCGAGGAGATCGGCGAGGCTGCTCGCCGCGCAGATGCTGGTGACGCCTTGCAGCGCGTCGTGGCAAGCGCCATCGGGCGTGCCGGGCTAGCTACGCTCGCGAGGGAGAAAAAGGGTTCCCGTCCAGAACAGGTCTCCGGACGACGGTACACCTGGCCCCACGGTGGGCGCCAAATGTCGGGTGGTAGGTGCGACATATGCCAACGGGTGGCTTATCATTGTGGGAGCCAATAAAACGTCGCCGGTGCCTGGAAACGGATGAGGCGAAGACATGCACGTCGGCGAATCTTACCCAGCTTCGGGGCTCTCCGTGGAGATAACACCCCTACTGCTGCTCTGCGGGGTCTCCGCATGATCACTAAATGGACAAGTAGCTACACAAATGCTCCTTGAGCTGTTCGGGTGGAAGGAGGAAGAAGGGCTCGGCTGGCTGGCTTCTCCTCCTTGTATGGGTGCACCGGGGGGTTTATATAGGCCTACCCCCCGGGGGTACAATGGTAATCCGACTGGGCGCGGGGCCCAGCCATCTGTGACTGTGCTCGCCGACTTCTACGCCGGCTGCTGGGGCCCGCCGACTGGTGGGTCCCGCCGGCTGCCGGCCCCTCGATCGACAGGCAGGCCCCACTATCCAGGGCCTGGTCGGACGCCGGTTACTGTTGCTTTATCTTGATGACATGGGCTTTGTCGTGGGAGGCGTGGCTATAGTGCCGCCTCCTGGCGGGCGATCACTGTAGCCTCACCTCGTCTTGTCTCCTTAATGGGGCGTCTCCTTCGAGGTAGATGGTGAGCCGGCTGTGGGGAGACGGCTTTCTCTCGGGCCGACTGGCGGGGGTGTGGCCACCTTCGGGTGCCCCTCTGCCCGAAGGGTCCCACCGCCCGTGGGCCACGCAGGCAGTTCGTCATGGATGGCGTCAGGATCGTCGTGGCAACAGTGCCGCGCCGGACGGGTCGTGTTCTCTCGTACGGCGTACTGTGCCGGTCGTGCTCCGGGATTCGGGGGGCGGCTAGCTTCACTGTAGCCACGCCCCGCCCTACTGCCGCTAGGCAGATGCGAGTTTTGAGGGTACGATCTTGATCTCTCCATGGGAGCCGGCTTCTTGGAGTCGGCCTTCTGGCAGCCGGCTTCTTGAAGTCGGCCCAGCCATGGCTTTCTTCATGGGGCTCAAAGTCGGGCCTCCTTCCGAAAGCCGGCTTAGTCGATAGCCGGCAAGGGGAAGGCGGCCCCGTGTCTTGGTCTTCTCGAGAGCCGGTCGGGCTCGTAATTTTTTCTGATGGGCCAGGGGAAGCCGGCTTGGCTACCCATGGCTATTTACTCTGACACATGTTAATGGTAATGAGCATACGGTACACTTTCTGAGGAAACAACCTCAAGTCCACAATATCAATTGTATTGGAAAATTTTCAACAATCACTATTGGAGGTTTTGAATTCCCTCTCCCCACTGTCAAGAAGAAATATGATATTCTTATTGTCGGGGACATGCATATCCCCATTGAGGTAACATAGTGTTATTCGAAATTTCTCCGGTTCCATGTTATTCGGAATGAGTTTGTTAACAAGACTTGATCAACCTTGTTAGTGGATTCCTTTTGATGAGCATGAGATGGATGAAGTTAGAAGGCACAACCTTCTGTACCCTCTTTTTACTTTCTGTTATTTATATTAAATAAAGCAAAAATAGTAATTTCTGTCAGTTTTCTGAATTATCCATACAATAAAAAATACCTCGAAAATAAAAGTTCTCCAAATGCCCTGAAATTTGAATATGATTTTTTCTAGAATATTTGAGGATATCTGGCACTGAGAACACATCAGGAGGAGCCAGCACCTGGCCACGAGGGTCCAGGGCGCGCCCCCTGCCTCGTGGGCCCACGGTGACTCCCCTCCACTTATCCCAGCTACCACACACTCCTTCTTCCTCCCACAAACATCACTAACCAGCTCAAACCCGAGTCCAAGCTCACCTTGTTGCCATTTTCGATCTCCTTGCTCAAAGCTCGATTCACAAAACTGCTTTGGGGGATTGTTCTTTGGTATGTGACTCCTCCAATGGTCCAATTAGTTTTTGTTCTAGTGCTTTATTCATTGCGTATTTTTGCTGCTTAGGTGACCCTGTTCTTGAGCTTGCATGTCAAATTTATATGGTCAAAAGTAGTTTTAATGCATGATATATCCTCTAGGCACTTGTAGGAGTAGTTGCTATCAATTTTTTTGAGTTTGGTTCACTTTATTTTGAAGTTACTAAAAATTTTAGAAATTTTTTCAGAGGAAGAAATATGTTTAGGAAAATGTACCAAGGTGGTCCTTCAAGGAAGTAAGGACCCATGCTTGCAATACGCGATGCCGATGATGAACCACCGAGGGAAGCTCAGGTGCGGGCTTGTGAATGGCTGTCAAAGGACTTTATGGATTGAGCAGGATCAAGGAAGAATTTAACGCGTATGTGCATAATGCCGATCTTGAGAGCTTCGAGACAGATAAGTGCCGCCAATACCACTATCTCACTGATTCCTTTGTGAGAAGGATTGAATTTTCATCATCATGCAATTCTCAAACTGTCCTGTTTGATCTTTATGAAAATTCTTATACTATGGACTTAGAGGATTTTAATACTGCTTGCAAACTTCCACAATGGGGCAGCACTAGTGAGCCTCGCAAATATGAGTTTAGAGATTTTCTTGCTAGTATAACTGTGGGGGAATCTAGAGATATAACACAAGCTACCATAAGGAGCATTCATTTTCCTGCTATACATTATTTTGCTATCTTCATATGTAGATGCATTAATAGTAAAGATGAAGCATGTCACATGTGTGTGCCTGATCTTAGCGTTCTCAGAAGCGCTGTTTTAGGAGATAAACAATACAACTTAGGGGCTATCATTGCACATAGGTTGCATAATAATCGTATTCATGGAGATTTCTTTGGTGGAATTTATGCAACCCGTCTAGCTAATTGCCTTGATATACCCATATGTGGGTATGATATTGAGTTGCCTCCTGTTTATTTAGATTATGAGGCCATGGTTCGTCATCAGTTTGTTGAGAGGAACAATCAGTTCCTCCATTACCGACTAATCTTTGACAGACGACGCACCTATCATGTCGCTCTCCCTGCTCCTGCTTTCTTTGACTCTCAGGCAAAAGGGAGATATGTTATAACCAGGGAGGAGGAGGCCGAGTACGAGAGGAGGGCGGAGACAGCTCGCCTCCAAGCTGCAACTCATCAAGCAATTGCCGTTGCATCTCAGTATGACCCCAGCTATAACTTTGGATATCCGCCAGGCCAGCCGTGGCCATAGACCAACTTGGGCCAAAAGCCTAATCTTGGGGGAGTACGTATTTCTCACCGACATTTCATTCCTGTTCACACACTCATTGCTAGTTGTCGCTGCTCATACTTTTTCATTGTATCATCCATGCTAGTTTATTTTTCTTTTTATGCTTTCTCCTTGTGTGTTTAATAAACCTTAAGAAAAACAAAAAAATTAGTTGTAGCTTTTAATTAGTTTACTTTCCATGCTAGTAGTAATAATTAAAAAAACCCAAAAATATTTCTCGTTCTTCTTTTGCTTGTTGGGAGCTTTCCCGTGTAAATAGTTTTATTTATTTCTTGTTCTTTGGGGGTCGAGAGGAGAAGACCATAATTAAAATGTTAAAGTGGCTCTTATACGCATTATTGTTGATCTCACAAAGAGCCCATATTACCTTGTATTCTCTCTTGAATTGAATGCTTGCAGATTCCAGCTTAGTCCAATGCACGTGCGCTATTATTATTATCCACACTATTCGGTCGTGCAAGTGAAAGGCAATAATGATGATTATATGATGAACTTATTGAGATGAGAAAAACTGGTATGAACTCGACCTCTCTTGTTTTTGTAAATATGATTAGTTCATCATTCCTGATTCAGCCTATTATGAATAAACATGTTTGCAATGACAATTAGAGATTATAGTTGCTTATGCCATGCTTAATTAGCTAGGAGCTTATAATGGTTTACCTTGCGTGCCAACATGCTATTAAAATGGTTGTGATGTGGTATGATAGGGTGGTATCCTCTTTTGAATGATTCGAGTGGCTTGACTTGGCACATGTTCACACATGTAGTTCAAACAAAATCAACATAGCCTCTATGATATTTATGTTCATGGTGCATTATATCCTACTCATGCTTGCATTCGGTGTTGATTAATTTTAATGCATGTTCATGACTGTTGTCGCTCTCTAGCTGGTCGCTTCCCAGTCTTTTGCTAGCCTTCACCTGTACTAAGCGGGAATACTGCTTGTGCATCCAATTCTATAAACCCAAAAGTTGTTCCATATGAGTCCACCATACCTACCTATATACGGTATCTACCTGCCGTTCCAAGTAAATTTGTATGTGCCAAACTCTAAACCTTCAAATAAACATTCTGTTTTGTATGCTCGAATAGCTCATGTATCAACAAGGGCTGTCCATATCCTCCATGTTAGGCGGGTTATTCTCAAGAGGAGTGGACTCCGCTCCTCACTCACGAGAAAATGGCTGGTTACCGGGATGCCCAGTCCCATGCTTTATGCAAATCAAATCAAAATAATTGCAAACAAAACTCCCCCAGGACTGTTGTTAGTTGGAGGAACTCGTTGTTTCGAGCAAGCCATGGATTGATGCTTGTTGGTGGAGGGGGAGTATAGACTTTACCATTCTGTTTGGGAACCGCCTATAATGTGTGTAGCATGGAAGATATCGCCATCTCTTGGTTGTTATGTTGACAATGAAAGTATACCGCTCAAAATATTATTCATCTCTATTTCAAAACCGAGCTCTGACACCTCTACAAATCCCTGCTTCCCTCTGCGAAGGGCCTATCTATTTACTTTTATGCTGAGTCATCATCCTCTTATTAAAAAGCACTAGTTGGAGAGCACCATTGTCATTTGCATCCATTACTATTAGTTTACATTGAGTATGACTTGACTGGATCTCTTTTACCATGAATTACAATGTCTAGTCAGTCCTTGATCTTTAAAGGTGCTCTGCATTTATGTTTTGCGGTCTCAGAAAGGGTTAGCGAGATACCATCTTGTTATATCATATCATGATTGTTTTGAGAAAGTGTTATCATCCGAGATTTATTATTATTGCTCGCTAGTTGATTATGCCATTGATATGAGTAAACATGAGACCTAAATGTTATTGTGAATATGGTTAGTTCATAATCTTTGCTGAAAAGTTGAATGCTGGCTTTACATATTTACAACAACAAGAGCAAACAGAGTTTGTAAAAGTTTTTCTTTATCACTTTCAGTTTATCAACTGAATTGCATGAGGACAAGCAAAGGTTTAAGCTTGGGGAAGTTGATATCTCTCCATCGTATCTACTTTTCCAAACACTTTTGCCCTTGTTTTGGACTCTAACTTGCATGATTTGAATGGAACTAACCCGGATTGACGCTGTTTTCAGCAGAATTGCCATGGTGTTATTTTTGTGCAGAAATAAAAGTTCTCGGAATGACCTGAAAATCAACAGAGAATTATTTTGGAATATATAATAAATACTGGAAGGAAGATCCATGTCAGGGGGGCCTCCACCTGTCCACGAGGGTGGGGGCGCGCCCTACCCCCTGGGCACGCCCCCTGCCTCGTGGGCCCCCTGACGCTCCACCGACCTCAACCTTGACTCCATACATTCACTTTCGGGGAGAAAAAACCAGGGAGAAGGATTCATTGCGTTTTACGATACGGAGCCGCCGCCAAGCCCTAAACTCTCTCGGGAGGGCTGATCTGGAGTCCGTTCGGGGCTCCGAAGAGGGGAATCCATCGCCATCGTCATCATCAACCATCCTCCATCACCAATTTCATGATGCTCACCGTCGTGCGTGAGTAATTCCATCGTAGGCTTGCTGGACGGTGATGGGTTGGATGAGATTTATCATGTAATCGAGTTAGTTTTGTTAGGGTTTGATCCCTAGTATCCACTATGTTCTGAGATTGATGTTGCTATGACTTTGCTATGCTTAATGCTTGTCACTAGGGCCCGAGTGCCATGATTTCAGATCTGAACCTATTATGTTTTCATCAATATATGAGAGTTCTTGATCATATCTTGCAAGTCTATAGTCACCTACTATGTGTTATGATCCGGCAACCCCGAAGTGACAATAATCAGGACCACTCCCGGTGATGACCGTAGTTTGAGGGGTTCATGTATTAACTATGTGTTAATGCTTTGGTCCGGTACTCTATTAAAAGGAGGCCTTAATATCACATAGTTTCCAATAGGACCCCGCTGCCATGGGAGGGTAGAACAAAAGATGTCATGCAAGTTCTTTTCCATAAGCACGTATGACTATATTCGGAATACATGCCTACATTACATTGATGAACTGGAGCTAGTTCTGTGTCACCCTAGGTTATGATTGTTACATGATCGATCACATCCGGCATAATTCTCTATCACCGATCCATTGCCTACGAGCTTTCCATATATTGTTCTTCGCATATTTACTTTTCCGTTGCTATTGTTATCATCACTACAAAACACCAAAAAAATTACTTTTGCTACTGTTACCTTTTACCACCGTTACCACTACTATCATATTACTTTGCTACTAAATACTTTGCTGTAGATATTAAGTTTCCAAGTGTGGTTGAATTGACAACTCAGCTGCTAATACTTGAGAATATTCTTTGGCTCCCCTTGTGTCGAGTCAATAAATTTGGGTTGAATACTCTACCCTCGAAAATTGTTGCGATCCCCTATACTTTGTGGGTTATCAACGGTCATGACTGCCCGGGTTGGGTCCGGGAAGTTTCAGACACGCACGCAATGGGTGTTAGGCGGTCACGGTCAAGAGAGAAGCGAAAACCCGATTAGTCTGGAACGGTCAACGAAGGCAAGGCGGTTCGAGGGAAGGTGATGAAGGCAAAGGGAGAAACGACAACGATGAGCGAATGCAAGTTTTTGAAAAATGATGGCAACAGAGTGCCAATGCAATGCGAATGACGCGATGATGAATGCAACAAACAAATAAACAACAGAGCTGACACGCAAAACATGGAAGGCATCTGGAGCGCTGGTCTTGGGGCGTCATAGCTCTGCCAGACGTTCTTAACATCATCAGTAGCATCTGCAACAGGCCTAGCACCTAGCGGTGCTTCCAGGACGTAATTCTTCTGTGCAGCAATGAGGATAATCCTCAAGTTACGGACCCAGTCCGTGTAGTTGCTACCATCATCTTTCAACGTAGCTTTCTCTAGGAACGCATTAAAATTCAAAGGAACAGTAGCACGAGCCATTTATCTACAACAACATAGACATGCAAAATACTATTAGGTACTAAGTTCATGATAAATTAAAGTTCAATTAATCATATTACTTAAGAACTCCCACTTAGATAGACATCCCTCTAATCATCTAAGTGATCACGTGATCCATATCAACTAAACCATGTCCGATCATCATGTGAGATGGAGTAGTTTTCAATGGTGAACATCACTATGTTGATCGTACCTACTATATGATTCATGCTCGACCTTTCGGTCTTAGTGTTCCGAGGCCATATCTGCATATGCTAGGCTCGTCAAGTTTAACCCGAGTATTCTACGTGTGCAAAACTGGCTTGCACACATTGTATGTGAATGTAGAGCTTATCACACTCGATCATCACGTGGTGTCTCGGCACGACGAACTATAGCAACAGTGCATACTCAGGGAGAACACTTGTACCTTGAAATTTAGTGAGAGATCATCTTATAATGCTACCGCCGTACTAAGCAAAATAAGATGCATGAAGGATAAACATCACATGCAATCAATATAAGTGATATGATATGGCCATCATCATCTTGTGCCTTTGATCTCCATGTCCAAAGCACCGTCATGATCACCGTCATCACCGGCTTGACACCTTGATCTCCATTGTAGCATCGTTGTCGTCTTGCCAACTATTGCTTCTACGACTATCGCTACCGCTTAGTGATAAAGTAAAGCAATTACATGGCGATTGCATTTCATACAATAAAGCGACAACCATATGGCTCCTGCCAGTTGCCGATAACTGTTACAAAACATGATCATCTCATACAACAATTTATATAATCATGTCTTGACCATATCACATCACAACATGCCCTGCAAAAACAAGTTAGACGTCCTCTACTTTGTTGTTGCAAGTTTTACGTGGTTGCTATGGGCTTCTAGCAAGAATCGTTCTTACATACGCATCAAAACCACAACGATTTTTCGTCAAGTGCGTTGTTTTAACCTTCAACAAGGACCGGGTGTAGTCGCACTCGACTCAACTAAAGCTGGAGAAACAGACACCCACTAGCCACCTGTGTGTGAAGCACATCGGTAGAACCAGTCTCATGAACATGGTCATGTAATGTCGGTCTGGGCCGCTTCATCCAACAATACCACCGAATCAAAGTATGACATGCTGGTAAGCAGTATGACTATTATCGCCCACAACTCTTTGTGTTCTGCTCGTGCATATAACATCTACACATAGAACTGGCTCTGATGCCACAGTTAGGGAACGCATTATTTCAAAAAAAATCCTGCGATCACGCAAGATCTATCTAGGAGATGCATAGCAACGAGAGGGGAGAGTGTGTCTACGTACCCTCGTAGACTGAAAGCGGAAGTGTTTAGTAACGCAGTTGATGTAGTCGAACATCTTCGCGATCCAACTGATCAAGTACCGAACGCACGACACCTCCGCGATCTGCACACATTCAGCTCGGTGACGTCCCTCGTACTCTTGATCCAGTTGAGGCTGAGGGTGAGTTGCGTCAGCATGATGGTGTGTTGATGGTGATGATAAAGTTACCGACGCATGGCTTCACCTAAGCACTACGACAATATGACCGAGGTGGAAAACTGTGGAGGGGGGCACCGCACACGACTAAAGATCAACTTGTGTGTCTATGGGGTGCCCCCCTCCCGCGTATAAAAGGAGGGGAGGAGGAGGGCCGGCCTCCAGGGGTGCGCCCAAGGGGGGGATTCCTATTCCTGGTAAGAGTAGGTTTCCCCCTTTCCTAGTCCAAGTAGGAGAAGAAGGACGGAGAGGAAGAAGAGAAGGAAAGGGGGGCCGGCCACCCTAGCCCTAGTCCAATTTGGTTTGGGCTAGGGGGTGCGGGCGCCACCTCTTGGCCTGCCTCCTCTCTTCCACCATTAGGCCCATAAGGCCAATAACTTCCCGGAGGGGGTTTCGGTAACCCCCAGTACTCCGAAACTTATCCGAAACGACCTGAACCATTCCGGTGTCCAAATGTAACCTTCCAATATATGAATCTTTATGTCTCGACTATTTCGAGACTCCTCGTCATGTCCGTGATCTCATTTGGGACTCCGAACAACCTTCGGTACATCAAATCACATAACTCGTAATACATATCGTCATCAAACGTTAAGCGTGCGGACCCTATGGGTTCGAGAACTATGTAGACATGACCGAGACACATCTTCGGTCAATAACCAATAGCGGAACCTAGATGCTCATATTGGTTCCTACATATTTTACGAAGATCTTTAGCGGTCAAACCGCATAACAACATACATTATTCCCTTTGTCATCAGTATGTTACTTGCCCGAGATTCGATCGTCAGTATCATCATACCTAGTTCAATCTTGTTACTGGCAAGTCTCTTTACTCGTTCCGTAATGCATCATCCCGCAACTAACTCATTAGTCACATTGCTTGCAAGGCTTATAGTGATGTGCATTACCGAGAGGGCCCAGAGATACCTCTCCGATACACGGAGTGACAAATCCTAATATCGATCTATGTCAACTCAAAAAATACCATCAGAGACACCTGTAGAACATCTTTACAATCACCCAGTTACGTTGTGACGTTTGATAGCACACAAGGTGTTCCTCTGGTATTCGGGAGTTGCATAATCTCATAGTCACAGGAACATGTATAAGTCATGAAGAAAGCAATAGCAATAAACTTAACGATCATAGTGCTAAGCTAACGGATGGGTCTAGTCCATCACATCATTCTCTAATGATGTGACCCCATTCATCTAATGACAACACATGTCCATGGCTAGGAAACTTAACCATCTTTGATTAACGAGCTAGTCAAGTAGAGGCATACTAGGGACACTCTATTTGACTATGTATTCACACATGTACTAAGTTTCTGGTTAATACAGTTCTAGCATGAATAATAAACATTTATCATGATATAAGGAAATATAATAACAACTTTATTATTGCCTCTAGGGCATATTTCCTTCAACAAGAACATCGATGAACGGGCTGAACCCTAGCACATATCTGAGGCTTGGATAAAAGGGTGCTTACAGACGCGATGGAGCGCCGACGGCGCATCGGAGTTTTTTGGGTCTGATCAGGTCGATGTGGCGGGGCCTGAGTTGGTGCAGCGTCGGAGGTCGCGGCGGCGGAGCTCGAGCGGCAGATGAGATGCAAGCGGAAGACGAAGGAGGAAGCGAGGGGGAAATGATAAAGACTCCCCGCCTCTATTTATAAGGTGGTGGATACAAGGCATGCATGGGAATCGAGGAGGCCGAAATCATCATATGGCTATATGGGCGCCTCGATTCTCTGGATGTTTATTAAGATAACGATTAGTTAAGATGCTCTGGGCCACGTGCGAAGTTAATGCGAAGTGACATCATGGCGGTTTAAGAAAATTCTATGAGCTGGCGTCATGGCGGGTTGCAGCAAGGTTTATCAGATAAGTGATACAAGATTTTGACAGGTCAGGAAGATTGACATGAACAAGTTCAAATCAACCTAGGGCCTAATGTTAGAGATATGACTATTGGGTATGAACCGTGCTACCTCTTGAGCACCGCATTGGTTTTCCCTTGAAGAGGAAAGGATGATGCAGTAAAGCAACGTAAGTATTTCCCTTGGTTTTTGAGAACTAAGGTATCAATCCAGTAGGATACCACGCGCGAGTCACCTCGTACCTACACAAACAAATAAGAACCTCGCAACCAACGCGATAAAGGGGTTGTCAATCCCTTCACGGCCACTTGCAAGAGTGAGATCTGATAGAGATAATAATAATAAGATAAATATTTTTGGTATTTTTATGATATAGATTGAAAGTAAAGATTGCAAAATAAAATAGATTGGAAACTTGTATGATGGAAAATAGACCCGGGGCCATAGGTTTCACTAGTGGCTTCTCTCAAGATAGCATAAGTATTACGGTGGGTAAACAAATTACTGTCGAGCAATTGATAGAAAAGTGAATAATTATGAGAATATCTAGGCATGATCATGTATATAGGCATCACGTACGCAACAAGTAGACCGAAACGATTCTGCATCTACTACTATTACTCCACACATCGACCGTTATCCAGCATGCATCTAGAGTATTAAGTTCATAAGAACAGAGAAATGCCTTAAGTAAGATGACATGATGTAGAGGGATAAACTCATGCAATATGATATAAACCCCATCTTTTTATTCTCGATGGCAACAATACAATACGTGCCGTTTCCCCTACTGTCACTGGGATCGAGCACCGCAAGATTGAACCCAAAGCTAAGCACTTCTCCCATTGCAAGAAAGATCAATCTAGTAGGCCAAACCAAACTGATAATTCGAAGAGACTTGCAAAGATAAACCAATCATACATAAAAGAATTCAGAGAAGAATCAAATATTGTTCATAGATAATCTGGATCATAAACCCACAATTCATCGGATCTCGACAAACACACCACAAAAAAAGATTACATCAAATAGATCTCCAAGAGAATCGAGGAAAACTTTGTATTGAGATCCAAAGAGAGAGAAGAAGACATCTAGCTACTAGCTATGGACCTGAAGGTCTGAAGTAAACTACTCACACATCACCGGAGAGGCCATGGAGTTGATGTAGAGGCCCTCCGTGATCAATGCCCCCTCCGGCGGAGCTCCGGAAAAGGCCCCAAGATGGGATCTCTCGAGTACAGAAGGTTGCGGCGGTGGAATTAGGTTTTTGTGGTGCTCCTAGATGTTTGCGGGGTACGTGGACTTATATAGGAGGAAGAAGTAGGTCGGTGGAGCAACGAAGGGCCCACGAGGGTGGAGGGCGCGCCCAGGGGGGTAGGCGCGCCCCCTGCCTTGTGGCCTCCTCGATTGTTTCTTGACGCCCACTCCAAGTCTTCTGGATCATGTTTGTTGAGAAAATCACATTCCCAAAGGTTTCATTCCGTTTGTACTTCGTTTGATACTCCTTTTCCGCGAAACACTGAAATTGCAAAAAAACAGCAATTTGGGTTGGGCCTCCGGTTAATAGGTTAGTCCTAAAAATAATATAAAAGTGTAAAATAAAGCCCATTAACATTCAAAACGGATAATATAATAGTATGGATCAATCAAAAATTATAGATACGTTGGAGACGTATCAAACCGCCCAGAAGGGGCCGGGTCATATCAATTGCAGTTTACCAATGAAGATGGCGGGTCATATGAGCCCATTGACGGTCCAAGACCCAGAAGAGACTTGAGGCCCGAGATGATGAACCGCCATGTATGTATGACTTATGTTGTAAGGTATGCGTAGTTAGTCACCGAGCCCGACACGTTATGTATGAGCCGGCCAGGACTCTGTGAACCGTCGGGCGTCAACCTGTGTATATAAAGGGACGACCCGGCGGCGGTTTAGGACAAGATAGAACAGATCGAGAACTAGGTCAAGCGTATTCACTCACTGGTAATCGAAGCCCTAGCAATACAGTCCCAGACTAGAGTAGGTCTTTACCTTCATCATAAGGGGCTGAACCAGTATAAACTCTCTGTGTCCTTTGTCCCAGCTAACCTAGCTGCGATGGCCCTGCGACTAAGTCTTTCAGCTAGGACATTTGTCGTGACAATTCCACGACAGCAACTATGGAGCAGAATGCAACTATGACGTAGTCGCACAATAGGATCCACTCCAAATCAGCTCGGGTTGACGTAGCATCTTCAATCCACAGTCCTCATGTGGCTCGGAGGCCGAACAACTTCTCCACCTCATCGAGGAGTAACTCCTCCTCGCCGACGTGACACATCGCCGTGTCGTGGGGACCTGACTCCATGGCCACGCGAAGATCAGTACTACAACTGAGTGAGCCCTCCTCAACACAACCCGTATTCGCCTCGTCACTGGGAGCCTTCACTTCCTCAAGTGCTCGGGAACCCCCATCTAGTGCGCTCCCAAGGTGGTCGACACCATTAACGCCATGCTCTCCTGCGCGGTGACCACCTTCCACATCCCCTACCTTGGAACAGGGGCGGACCTAGAATCTCAGCTTTGGGGGTGTAACGGTTCAGAGTTTACACTAAACATCGCCGTAATATCAACAAATAGTCTTAAAATAGCATCAATTTCATAGCTATTTATTGTTAAGTACAAAGAAACTATATACTTTACAATTTTGTATGGAGTGCCATGGCACCCACGGCACCCTCGCTAGATTCGCTCTTACCTTGGATTACTACTTCATATCCGCAAGATCCACGGCTCGGTGCTCTTGCCGCTCGTTGACAGATCGATGAAAAAACTGGCTGCCTGGAAGGCATCACTGCTCTCACGGCGAGCGGCTTGCTCTCGTTTGTCACGTGCTCACCGCCACGTGTGTCCAGTCGCGCCCGCCGTAGCGCCATACAGTGGGCGATCTCCTCCATGTCGTGTGGCTCCGCATCACGCAACAGGCTCTCCTAGTCGTGGAGTGTGTTGACTTTGAACTAGGGTTCGTTCAAATATGCGATATATGTGGGGCCAGGATGGCCACCGTAGGCAGGGCCGACATGACAGACGTGTCCGAACCTTTTCCGAACCTGTATCAGATTTGGTCAGGCTTTGGAAAGTGTTAGTCAGCCTGAACGTCCGTTGCCGAAATGAGGGATGCGTCTCGGTCTGGTTTTTTTGTCCGGCCAGTGACCGAGACAGAAGCTGTACTAATTTCAGTCGACTGGTTTCCATTTTCATGGTCAGTCAAATTTTGTGGCCGTCGGGAAAATTAGTGCGTGTGTGTCTGGCCTATCAGTCTTTTCCGGGCCCTGTGTGCGTAGGCAGTTCTTCAGGGGTGGGGTTATCGGGTTTTCTTTGCAAAAAAAAAAAAAAAGAGAGAGACCCGGTTTCGGTGGCGGGGCAATGGGGGCGCGTCTCGTTCAGCCGCGTGTCAGTGCGTTTTCGTTGTTCGGTGAAGGAAGGAGGGGGCGGAGAGGGAGGTAGGAATTAGGAAATGGTGGGGCCAACCATGGCGAGAAAGCAGCATTCGCCGCCGGCGAGACAGTAGACGTGCGCCACACCTCCCCCACACCTCAACTTGGTCGTGTGGATTTTGGCTCAACTAGTGGATCGCCCGGCAGGCTGTTTGTTGTTTTTGATTTCAGCACCATGGTTTGTACTTCTCTTCAGCTAGGCTTTCAGATCTAGTTTTGCTGTAGAGGTTTTTTCTTCTGCGGTGAGATCTTATGTAGAATAATTTTGGGGACGACAGTATGTCAGTATGGGTGTTCTACTCGCAGAGCATTTGCTTGGTGAGAAATTGTTAACTTTGAGCAATGTCTGGTGTGCCTTTTCTGGCGAAATTTAGTGAAGATGAACTCTAAATTCACTAAACCGTACTTATGCCATAGACCATAGTTATTGTGGCTGCATCGTTTATTGTTCTCATTGGCTGCTGGATGTGTTGGTGCACTGCCTGAACTTTTACCAGAGAAGGGTAAGAAATAGTTCTAAGTCTGATGTCTCAACTTGCAGTTTGATTCAGAAAGTTTGCCATGTTTTTTTGGTATTCGTGAGAAGTTGCTTTCAATTTCTCTTCTCTTAATGCATGATATGTGCTGCAGATAGTAATCATACTGCAGTTTCTGAGATCAGCTGCCATTGTTCAGCTGTTGAGAAGCAAAGCTCTTTTCTACGCCAACGTGCTTATTTCACTCTTTTTTCTCAGTTGGCTTCAGAGATATGAATGACATTTTGTTCTTGTATGCAGAAGATGATGTTTGTTGGCAAATAACTCAATCTATTTGCACCAATCACAAGACCGAAAGGAGACCATGCTACCCAAGTTTCAATGTGGATGTAGTGGCAGAGGAAACGTGTTTGTGGAAGGATATTTCAGCTGAACCAGATTTGAATCAAGCATTGCAAGCTGTAACTCTCAAGGCCAATCCCTCACACTATGGTATGGTAGTGTGTTTCTTGCATGAACATTGCCCTCTCAAGCCAACCATACTGCTCAGCAGGATCAGAAGATTGATAATCTAAGTGTACATCGATCAGACTATCAGTAACAAGTTGGTTGCCCTCACTCCCCTGCAAAGATAATTTTCGTTATTACCCTCTAATAGCTCGACTGAGATCAAAACCACTTCATGTTTATTAGTTGCAAGTCAAAGTTCAATCATATATTCCTTTGAAGGGGCATGATCATAATCGGATTGATAGGTGCAGCTCATATTTAATGGCTTACATTATTTTGGAGGGCAGTTTGAGTCCTATTACTTTTGGTGCTTTAGTGATCATGCTGCTTATGCATGCATGGTTCATTTCGGTTATTTATTCAGTTTGTCTTTCAGTTAGTTTTCCTCTTTTTTTTTCTTCAGTCCCTCAGTTTCCTAGTACCTCAATTTTTTCTTAACCCTGTCAGTTCCTAGTACCTCAGTTCCTTTTTCGTAAGTCTCTCTGTTCCTAGTACCTCAATTTCTTATTCATGTTTTCAGTGTTCACACTCTCTTTCATCACTATCAGTTTCTCTTTTTTCAATCTTCACTTTTTCTTTCTTCATTGTTTGGTCATTTTTCTCTTAAATACCTCAGCCCTCAGTCTCTCTTTTTTTGTTGTTCAGTCTTCATCCTCTCTTCAATTTCCTTTCTTTAAACATTAGAAATTTAGAACTTCCCTACTCTCTTAGTTTTTTAGTCCCTTACTTTTTAGCCTCTCTTTCTGTTTTAGTTATTAGTCTTCTCATTTTCTTCTTTTTCATTCAGTTCCTTAGCTCCTCAATACTCCAGTTCATCAGTTTATTATTCATTTGTGTAGTATTATTTCATCAGTTTATTCACTCACCAGTTGTTCTTGAGACCTTTAGTTATCATTACTCAGTATTCCGTTTCTCACACTGCCTATATCTCCATTGCTTATCTCCCACCACAAACCAGATGAGGTTTGATTTATGTTCTTCAGTTTTTCAGTACATGTTTAAAGTTTTCAGTATTTAGCATTTTTTCCCAGTATTTCAGTTAGTCCAAGGTTTTTGTGGCAAAGAGGCGTTGCACGACGTGGGGGGGGGGGGGGGGGGGCTGCTTCCTTTGTGGCATTCGGCAGGTTTTGGCCCTTTCTCTTTTCTCTTTTTCAGTGCTCACTATTAAATAAAATCAGTGTTTATGCATGTGGTTTTTTTCAGAAATGCCTTTTTTAATCATAGTGGGGGTTTTAGAATGTTCATTACTTAGGAATATTCAGACAAAACAGACCTATACAATTTCTGTTAGTTAGGCCTTAGTCTGAAACTGCAATTTTCTTTTCCACCTATTCAGTCTGTCTCTTTTTCTTCGATACTAAAACTGCTCATCTTTTTCTTGGCTCTGAAACTGTAGCTCACACGGTTGAGTCTTCTTATTTTTTTCTGTAGGACCATGTGAACCATGTGTAGAGCCAGATAGGCAATGCTCACTCAATCATTGTTTCCTTGATTTTTATCGTCGATTATTTTCCAAGCAGCAGTCAGTGTTGTTTTTTGAGGGTCACAGTCAGTGTTGTCCTATCTAGTTCTGTATACAGCAGCTGAAAGTAATGTTTGTTTTGTGTTCAGACAAACTTGAAGCCTTATTTTGCTGATTTCTAGTATAGTCCCAGTAGTTGATTTTAGTGCCAATATGCACCTTATTAGCAATTCTGAACCTATACATCTTTTTCTCCAGAAATGTCCAACCACCATAGAAATTTTCATCTGCTGAGCGTTTTTACGTATTGGGTGGGGGGATTTTTCTCAGTAAAACCCGGCCCATTAGCCTGGGGGGGGGGGGGGGGGGGACCGAGCAGGTGCATGGGTGGGGTGAGTGGTCCAGCAACCCAAATTCAACTGAGACTGCCATTGAAATCAGTTGATTTTTGCAATGGACCACACTCAAAAACAAATGAAAAGATGTGTCATCGCCTCATTGGACAGAAAAATCGACTTAGACTGAAATGAAAATCAGTCGACTGATGATTACAATCCAAATACACGCCAAATAATGACAGTAAGCCTGATAAGAAAACTAAAACTACTTTTTGTTGCATTTAAAGTACTAGCAAAATAATGCAAGTCTTATTGCATTCATAGTAAAATTTCACAAAGATAATGATCAAGCCAAGGTGCAGCAGATTGGAAGTGTCCTGATACATCTTTCATTAGCATGGGGGCGCTGGTGCTTCTGTCGGTGGATGATTTCATGGACACTCATATACCACATCCTCATGTCTAGAACTCAATAGGATTGACAAACAGTCGCTTAATCGTCCCCTCAAGACGGTTGCTGAACGTAAAAGCATCTGTCTTGTCATCATACATGAACGGCATGCTGATCGTTATATTTGCGACTCGCTGCACCGCCGGAAGCAGCAGCTTAGGGAGCTCAAAGCGTGCTTGGTTCGTAGTCTTCCATGCATCTTCGATCAGAGAACCTATCTTGGCAATGGCAACCTCACTTGCCACGCCGTGCTCACTGATGTAACATTCCACAGAGCTGGCCACATCATTTTTGTTCTTTCCACGCTGCGAACAAACAAATGCATGCTTAATCAGGGGTGTCATCGTGATCAAAGGATAAACAATAGAGAGGTGGTAATCTTGGAGATGTAATTTGTACCTTAAATGAAGCAAGATCATTCATGAAACGTGTCACCTCTGCACAAGCCCTTACAGCATCAGTGCAACCGAGGGCCCATTCCAGTGCCTCCTTGGTTGCTGTATCGCCCATGCCAACTAGCAACCCAACACATACCCATGGTCCGCCTGAGCACACACTTGATACTTTCACTTGATCATTAAATCTTGGCTTGTGATTTTGATGAAACCATTCGGCTTCTTGGAGATAGTTGCTTGATAATATTTGAAACTAGAAGTGAGAAAACGAAAACATATTAGTACTTCTGATGAAAGAATCGGATATGTCGGTGTCGTGGATATGAATGTAGACAATTAATCTTTGAAATATACATGCATTTTTCATGATATAGAATCGGATTTGCTATCCACTTGGGCTGGGAGTACATAAATCAGTACTGAACTTCTAGTAAAACTTTTGTCTCATATGATTTCTAGACCTACACAATATTACATATTTGTGCAGAGCATGCTGCATATGTAGCATAAAGTTCTGTAATCTGCAGATCTTCTGATGTGAAAAGTCATCAACTCATAGAGATAGTTTTTTTTATATAAATTTAACACTACAAAGAATTGAAGTCCCAAGTGCGGTAGGTGTTATGATAAAAAGGGTAAAATTTGTGACTGAGAGCGTTACAGAAAGAAAACCGAAAATAAATATAGAAAGTAAGGAAAATATTCATCTTTTGGTTGTGAGATGAGAGTGATGTACCGCTTTTGTGCTAAAAGAGACCCGGCACTTCTCATCTGGTTTCAATTCGTTCTCAAACTCCTTGAAGGTGCTCATCAGCTTGAGGTAGAACTTCTGCAAGTACTCTGGTAGAAGAGAAGTAGCACTCTCCTCCCATCTGCATACAGACTAGTTAGTTATTCCACTGAATGCAATTTTATGAATCATGTTTTATTATTCTGAAATTAAGAAGATCAAGCAGCTAGCATCATGCCAACTCCAACCTTTGTATAGCTTCATTGAGCTGTCTACACTCCACCAAAGTAGCACGGACATCATAAGTGTCGTCTGTCATTATTATTATTGCGATTATCTTGGCGAGAATCATCCTTGCGCATGTATACTCTTTCTCATAGTATGCCGTATACGCCCAGAAGTAGCACTCAACCACGCGATCCCGCGAGTAGTTTAGTCCCACTTCTCGGTACAGATTTTTCCACCATCTGAAAGTGAGCTTTTTGTTAGTGTTCTGTAAAAATAAAATATTGCAGCTAGGTTCATTTTATGAGAAGTATGACTGAAAGTTGTCTTTTGTTCCGGGAAAATGCAAAAGCATTATAGCATCCTAATATCAAGAACTCGACTTTTATCTATTCTTTAATGCCAGATGTATATGTTACCTAGAGAGAGCCTTGAGCTCCTTCAAGTGGAGACGCTGCAGAAGGTTAAAGTCCAGTTTGGCGAACTCCAGAATGGAGGAGTTGTGCATCGGCTCTTGTTTGTACTCTGACATATAATGCAGCGCCTCGACTCTCTTCAAGGTCCTTGGCAGTGGTAAGTGAAGGGCCCGCCTGACTTGCTCTGCCAATGGGTACTCAAGCTTACCTTCCATCGATTCGAGGTGTTGCCTCGCAAACGAGATGCTTTCTTCAAGCTCTGTCTCCCCATGGATAAAAAGGTATGCTGCATTGTATAAACTTAACAGGCCCCTTGGGTCGTTAGTTATGTTAACATGGAAGGCCCCATCTTCGTCTTTAAACTTGCTGAATACATCTGCAAGAAGAGATACATGATACATCTTATGAGCATATATGGCCAGCATTGGTGATTCTTTCTTCTTCATTGCCTGCATATGTTTTGTACTACTTTTTTGAAGCAAGCAACACATCAGTATTCCAGACAAAGTTGTTTTTAATTACGTGACATGATGTGAACTGTAAACTTATAATGTTTCTGTATACTTCTCATATAATGAACCAAAAAACTCGAAGTTTAACAGCGGCTACTTACATAAAACAAGAAACTTATACAGACAATACAATATTTCAGGAGGAGGTTTGGTTATTAGCATATACCTGGAGACACCCAAAGGCCTTGCTGCCGCAGTATGCGGAACCGAAGGGCGACATCATGAAGGCTGGAGCTATTGAATTCACCAGCATGAGTGCTTCTCAATGTGGAGTCAATTTGTTCATGAAAATGATGATCTACACTCAGGTGTTGGAGTGTGTCTACAAGGTTCAGTTGCTCAACTATGGTACTGCAGGAAAATAACCCAATTATTCTCTCCTTCAGTTGATTGGACCTCTCTGTCATCCTTTCCTCTGACATCTACATGGCATTACCAAAATATATGTTATGCAGTGTTAAATGAAACCATGTCCATGGTGACATTTATTTAACCATGTGACAAGAGAAGAAAATAATAGCGCTAGAAGGCAAGATTGTTCTTGGTTAAAGTTGCAACCATTAGCTGTTACTATTGTATTTACATAATCGTTTAGCTATTCTGCAAACAGGCAAAACAGACCATGCCATGTTTAAATATAAATAGAAACTGCTAAGGGAAACAATAAAAGAAAAACATGAGATGATAGTTCCAAGTTACTTCTAACATCAAAATATGCAGAAGAGGTGTCATTAAAGACTATTTGTGCTGAATATGTTTTTTTTTCCATACATTCCAAATGTGATTGAATGCAATCTTGAAGATTTATTGGTTTATCGAATGTCATGGGTCATCTTGTTTCCTATTCATTGGAAGCTACATAAATCATCCCTATATTAAGATGAAGTAAGAAAGCATCAGTCGCTCTTATTTTCTTTCTTCTATGAAAGATCGTAGCTCGCTCTTTCAACCCTTGTCCCCCTCTGGGAACTGTTTGAGTTTTGACATCGACCGCATTTCCTTTTGATCGTATTACGCTTGACTCCTCTACAGAGTGTACACGTAGAGGGTAGTTCCCAAATTATTTTACTATTTATGAAATCACTTAATAACAGTTCTGTGTTTTTCAAGTGTTTGGAAACAAAACTAATAGGAAGATACCAATCAGGCGTGGCTAGTTGTATGAAAATGGTATTGTACTAATCTCAGTTTCTGTGTGCAGCTAGGTGAACCAACAAAGCTGAAAGCCAACAAACAGAATCCAGGCATATCTCAACAAGGGCTCCAGACCAGGTAATTACTTTAGGTCGGACCATGAAACAACTGGGATTCGGCACATAAAACTGAATGAAAAACATGCAGAAACTGAAAACATGTACTGCTCCCAGATGCTGTTGTTACTGCTGTAACAAGATGGAGCATGCCTGAAACGGTTCTGGACTGTAGTTGATGAAGAAGTCGCCCCACACCGTGGGAAGAAACACAGGCGCCACCTCTGGAACGGCGGCGGTGGCGGTGTCGGTAGCATCATGGGACGCCATGTGAAAATGTGTAGTCTGGTAATTGGTGTAGTGGTGGTGTGGCTTTGAGAAAACCTGGAAGGGATGACGGCCTTATATATACACAGCATGGCTGCGCGGGAGCACTCATCCAGGAAAGTGCGTCTTTGAACGGAGCAGGCGCCATTTAATGTTCTCCGTGTCAAGAATAGTCAGTCAATGTGATATACTCCCTTTGTTCCTAAATACAAGGCCTTTTAGAAATTTCACTATGAACTACATCTGGATGTATATAGACATATTTAAGAGTGTAGATTTACTTATTTTGCTTCGTATGTAGTCCATAGTGGAATCTCTAAAAGGTCTTATGTTTAGAAACGGAAGGAATATATGCCAACATCGATGATGTTATGTTAAATGTGTAACTGGATCGGTGCACCGGTAGCACCAATTGCCCCGGTGCACCAGATAAGTCTTTTCGGGTGTGGCATGGGCACAACGAGCAAACCTCTTTGTTGGTTGTAGCAAACAACAACACACTCACTTCAGTGTTTGTAGTCTATATATCTGGATGTAATAATTATCAATTTTGGTGTTTGTTGTATTGCCATGATTGAAGACAAATAGGTCGAAATTTTCTGGCAAAAAAAACAGTGGTCGCTGCAGCTACAGGGCTGGCCTGGGGCATGAGCAGATCCTACTCAGCTACAGTGCTGGCCTGGGGCTTGGGCACATCCTGACTCGGCTACAGGAGTATACCCCCGGGGCCTGGGCACATGCTGACTACGGCCCTGGTCAGCCAGAACCACACCTCTGATCCAATTTAATCCGCGTCTTCATTTGGATGAAGGAGCTGAATTGTCAATACGTTTGACATAATTCCGACGAACACGACCTTGCCGAAACCACGAGCTCCGTCTGATGTTACTTGAGAGCTGCAAGTCCGGTCACTTCTTTCCCCATCACGGTCAGCTCTCGCGAAATTAGGGCCCCAACATTGCATTTAACTCCTTTATTTCCGCCGGCCGTCAAAGTCCCGGTAAACTTCCGCCGGCTGCAGGCCGCAGTCTACTTCGCGAGACTGCGACGCGCATATGATATCCGCGTCCGTCATGACCAGTTGATTTTGCTGGACCGCGCGATCGAGCTGGTTCTGAAAGCGCGAAAAGTAGTAGTAGTAATCCGGCCCATTCATGCATGCATGCATGGATGGCAGCCGCGCTCTCGTCGTCGGCGTGCCGTGCCGACCGATCGACGACGTCCGGCTGCCGCTAAGCTTGACGGCTATAGCTGAAGCTGACCGACCTGGTGGATAATAAATTAATAATGAAGTAAGAACAGAAACCTTCTCTGGCTGCGTACGAACTGGCTCCTCCTCTTCTAACAATGTCAACTTGTACACAGAGATATGGCTTAGCTTGTCATTAATGCGATATAGCAGCTGCGCGCGCTGTGTTCCGGTCAGCGTATCGGCGAAAACACCTTACGCCGCCGCAAATTACGAAGGCGCGCTCGACCGCGAAGGCGAAGACGATGCCGATGCCGACATGGAGGACCTTTCCCCCCTTGAAGATAGCGTGCATGCAGGACTATTGGGCTCTGCCGTGCTCGATCATTCTGGTCGACGCCATGTCGGGCCCATTGATTTGCCTTTCTTTGTTTTTCTAATCATAGTAGGAGGTTAAGCTTGTGATTCAGCGCATTCCTCTTCGTCGTGCTACTGACGCTTTGCTCAAATGGTCTGGTTACTTGCAATTTTAACGGCCGCTTAGCCGTCCCCGGGAGAGAGACGCCATCACCTCCTTCATCACCCAGCTTCTCTCGATGACGCTCCGGATGGCTTCTCCGCTTCCCCCACCACCGCCGGAGCCGGATTAGATCATCTACACCTCGTTGACGTCGCCTTGTTGTGTTGTGTTTGTGTGGCCTCGGTGTTGGGCTTGTTGTGCTGTGCCCACAGCTGAACCTGGGTATCGTGTGTGACTCTGTGTCGGACTGGGTGCGGTGGCCTTGGGTGAGTGTGTGTTTGTATGGTTGGAACCTTGGTACTGGGTGCGGTGGCCTTGGATGAGTGTGTGTTTGTATGGTTGGAACCTTGGTACTATATGCTCGGCGGTTGCTTTATTTATAAAGCGGTGCGAAAGCCTTTTTCGGTAATCATAGCAGGAGGTTTTAGAATGTTCATTACTTAGGAATATCCGGACCCCTTCGCGTCGCCTCCTCTCAGCAACGCCAGGGGCCCCCAAACCCTAGCCGCCAGCCCGCCTTCGATCCTTCCTCGGCCGCTGCTTCTACCAGCAAGGGATGCGGTGGCAGCGGGCCCGGCGCCAAAGGCTCCTGGGTGGGTGGTCGCGGCGGGATCTCGCGTGAAGTGGATGAGACGCTTCATGGGGGGATGTCGGAGGCGGCAGTTAGGGCGGCACCCCTACTGCATGGCGACGATCGAGGCTCCATGGCCGGCAGAGTGGTCGACCTGGAGATGGATGGTGGCGGTGGCGGCGCTCCATTCATCGAGGTGGGCTGCTGTGCGTGCAGATTGGTGGCAATGGTGGCTGCGGATCTGGTGCCCCGCCTAGGTCCATCTCGGCGCGGCATTTGTCGGACGGTGGCACGAGGAGGGACTAGTGAGGGGCGGCTGGAGGCTCCTGCTGGTGTGCCGTCGATGGCTTTCATCTTCACGGCAAGGCTCCGTATGGTTCCAGTCAGCGGCAAGGTCAAGGGGGGAGGGGGCGACTTCTAGTGAAAACCGTGCCAAATACGATCATGCCGGACGAGGCGTCTATGACATCGTTCCCTTCTCTAGGCATCATTGTTGCGGGTTACGGAACCATTCTCAGGATGCTCTGAAGGAAACCCTGGATCTGGGTCTTGTCCTCCTGGATCGGACGACGACGACATCTTCGGTGCCGTTTTCCCTCCTGGGGGCGTCGTTTTGGAGCAGGTGCTGACTGGAGAGGCCCAAAGGTGGAGCGGCGTTACATCTTCTGCATCGACGACGGCGGATCTCGGCGGCATGGCGTACTGGAGTCTCGGCGTCTGATGCGTGTAGATGGACTCACACAGGAGGAGGACTCTATGTGGCATCGTGGTGGCGTCGGCGACAAAGAGGCCTAGCAAGGTCGGTGCATTGATGCCTCCTAAAGATGGGGCAGCGGAAGGTGGCGGCGGCAATGCCTACAGCATGGCATGCGGTGCGCGCTCAACGTCTGTTACAACCGGTTGGTTCTCTAGACTCGCCGGCAGGCAGTTTGGGGAGACCGCCGGATTAGATGGTGCTTTGGCGCGAGGTCAGGCACTTCATGAAGCTTGTCGGCTGAGCTTGTCAAGTAGGTGGCTTTGGGTTCATCAATGTATTTACTTTGTTAGACTCTGTTGAATAAGTTAATAAAAATGGTTGTGTGCATTCTTGGGTGCAAAGGCCGGGGGTTTCAACCTCCCTTTCGGAAAAAGGAATATTCGGCCAAAAGAGACCTATACAATCACTGTTAGCTAGGACTTAGTTTGAAACTGCAGTTTCCTTTTTCACCTTTGCAGTCTGTTTCTCTGTGATACTGAAACTGCTCATCCTTTTTGTGGCTCTGAAACTGTAGCTCACACGGTTGAGTCTTCTTATATTTTACTGCAGGACTATGTGAATGTTGGAAATATGCCCTAGAGGCAATAATAAATTGATTATTATTATATTTCCTTGTTCATGATAATCGTTTATTATCCATGCTATAATTGTATTGATAGGAAACTCAGATACATGTGTGGATACATAGACAACACCATGTCCCTAGTAAGCCTCTAGTTGACTAGCTCGTTGATCAATAGATGGTTACGGTTTCCTAACCATGGACATTAGATGTCGTTGATAGCGGGATCACATCATTAGGAGAATGATGTGATGGACAAGACCCAATCCTAAGCATAGCACTAGATCGTGTAGTTCGTATGCTAAAGCTTTGCTAATGTCAAGTATCATTTCCTTAGACCATGAGATTGTGCAACTCCCGGATACCGTAGGAATGCTTTGGGTGTACCAAACGTCACAACGTAACTGGGTGACTATAAAGGTGCACTACAGGTATCTCCGAAAGTGTCTGTTGGGTTGGCACGAATCGAGACTGGGATTTGTCACTCCGTGTGACGGAGAGGTATCTCTGGGCCCACTCGGTAGGACATCATCATAATGTGCACAATGTGATCAAGGAGTTGATCACGGGATGATGTGTTACGGAACGAGTAAAGAGACTTGCCGGTAACGATATTGAACAAGGTATCGTGATACCGACGATCGAATCTCGGGCAAGTATCGTACCGATAGACAAAGGGAATTGTATACGGGATTGATTAAGTCCTTGACATCGTGGTTCATCCGATGAGATCATCGTGGAACGTGTGGGAGCCAACATGGGTATCCAGATCCCGCTGTTGGTTATTGACCGGAGAACGTCTCGGTCATGTCTGCATGTCTCCCGAACCCGTAGGGTCTACACACTTAAGGTTCGATGACGCTAGGGTTATCAAGGAAGTTAGTATGTGGTTACCGAATGTTGTTCGGAGTCCCGGATGAGATCCCGGACGTCACGAGGAGTTCCGGAATGGTCCGGAGGTAAAGATTTATATATGGGAAGTCCTGTTTTGGTCACCGGAAGAGTTTCGGGGTTTATCGGTAACGTACCGGGACCACCGGGAGGGTCCCGGGGGTCCACCAAGTGGGGCCACCAACCCCAGAAGGCTGCGTGGGCCAAGTGTGGGAGGGGACCAGCCCCTAGGAGGGCTGGTGCGCCCCCCACAAGGGGCCCAAGGCGCAAGGATAAGTGGGAGGGGGAAAACCCTAGTCCAGTTGGGCCTTAAGGCCCACCTAGTGGGTTCTTTCCCCTCTCCCCCCCCCCTTGGCCGCCCCCCCTAGATGGATCTAGGGCTGGCCGCACCCCTTGGGGTGGGAAACCCTAAAGGGGGGGCGCAGCCCCCTTTCCCCCTATATATACTTGAGGTTTTGGGCTGCCAACACATGAGTTTTCTCCCTCTATTGGTGCAGCCCTGCCTCTCCTCTTCCTCCTCTTTTGTGGTGCTTGGCGAAGCCCTGCAGGATAGCCACGCTCCTCCATCATCACCACGCCGTTGTGCTGCTGCTGGAAGGAGTCTTCCTCATCCTCTCCCTCTCTCCTTGCTGGATCAAGGCGTGGGAGACGTCACCGGGCTGTACGTGTGTTGAACGCGGAGGTGCCGTGCGTTCGGCACTTGGTCATCGGTGATTTGAATCACGACGAGTACGACTCCATCAACCCCGTTCACTTGAACGCTTCCGCTTAGCGATCTACAAGGGTATGTAGATGAACTCTCTTTCTACTCGTTGCTGGTCTCTCCATAGATAGATCTTGGTGATACGTAGGAAAATTTTTGAATTTCTGCTACGTTCCCCAACAGTGGCATCATGAGCTAGGTCTATTGCGTAGATTCTATGCACGAGTAGAACACAAAGTAGTTGTGGGCGTTGATTTTGTTCAATATGCTTGCCGTTACTAGTCTTATCTTGATTCAGTGGCATCGTGGGATGAAGCGGCCCGGACCGACCTTACACGTACTCTTACGTGAGACTGGTTCCACCGACTGACATGCACTAGTTGCATAAGGTGGCTAGCGGGTGTCTGTCTCTCCCACTTTAGTCGGATCGGATTCGATGAAAAGGGTCCTTATGAAGGGTAAATAGCAATTGGCATATCACGTTGTGGTCTTTGCGTAGGTAAGAAACGTTCTTGCTAGAAACCCATAGCAGCCACGTAAAACATGCAAACAACAATTAGAGGACGTCTAACTTGTTTTTGCAGGGTATGCTATGTGATGTGATATGGCCAAAGGATGTGATGAATGATATATGTGATGTATGAGATTGATCATGTTCTTGTAATAGGAATCACGACTTGCATGTCGATGAATATGACAACCGGCAGGAGCCATAGGAGTTGTCTTTATTTATTTATGACCTGCGTGTCAACTTAAACGTCATGTAATTACTTTACTTTATTGCTAACCGTTAGCTGTAGTAGTAGAAGTAATAGATGACGTGACAACTTCAAGAAGACACGATGATGGAGATCATGATGATGGAGATCATGATGATGGAGATCATGATGATGGAGATCATGGTGTCATGCCGGTGACAATGATGATCTGGAGCCCCGAAGATGGAGATCAAAAGGAGCAATGTGATATTGGCCATATCATGTCACTATTTGATTGCATGTGATGTTTATCATGTTTATACATCTTATTTGCTTAGAACGACGGTAGTAAATAAGATGATCCCTCATAAAAAATTTCAAGAAGTGTTCTCCCCTAACTGTGCACCGTTGCTAAAGTTCGTCGTTTCGAAGCACCACGTGATGATCGGGTGTGATAGATCCTTACGTTCACATACAACGGGTGTAAGACAGTTTTACACATGCAAAACACTTAGGGTTAACTTGACGAGCCTAGCATGTGCATAGACATGGCCTCGGAACACAGAAGACCGAAAGGTCGAGCATGAGTCGTATAAAAGATACGATCAATATGAAGATGTTCACCGATGTTGACTAGTCCGTCTCACGTGATGATCGGACACGGCCTAGTTGACTCGGATCATGTAATCACTTAGATGACTAGAGGGATGTCTATCTGAGTGGGAGTTCATAAGATGAACTTAATTATCCTGAACATAGTCAAAAGGATTTTGCAAATTATGTCGTAGCTCACGCTATAGTTCTACTATTTATATATGTTCCTAGAGAAAAATTGGTTGAAAGTTAATAGTAGCAATTATGCAGACAGTAAAAGGCTTATGTCCTTAATGCACCGCTCAGTGTGCTGAACCTCGAACGTGGTCTGTGGATGTTGCGAACATCTGACATGCACATTTTGATAACTACGTGATAGTTCAGTTAAACGGTTTAGAGTTGAGGCACCAAAGACGTTTTTGAAACGTCACAAAACATATGAGATGTTTTGAGGGCTGAAATTGGGATTTCAGGCTCGTGCCCACGTCAAGAGGTATAAGACCTCCGACGATTTTCTTAGCCTACAAACTAAGGGAGAAAAGCTCAATTGTTGAGCTTGTGCTCAGATTGTCTGAGTACAACAATCATTTGAATCAAGTGGGAGTTGATCTTCCAAGATGAGATAGTGATGTTTCTCCGAAGTCATTACCACCAAGCTGCTAGAGCTTCGTGATGAACTATAATATATCAAGGACATATATGATGATCCTTGAGATATTCGCGATGTTTGACACCACAAAGTAGAAATCAAGAAGGAGCATCAATTGTTGATGGTTGGTGAAACCACTAGTTTCAAGAAGGGCAAGGGCAAGAAGGGACACTTCATGAAACGGCAATTCAGTTGCTGCTCTAGTGAAGAAACCCAAGGTTGAACCCAAACCCGAGACTAAGTGCTTCTGTAATAAGAGGAACAGCCACTGGAGCAGAATTACCCTAGATACTTGGTAGATAAGAAGGCTGGCAAGGTCGATAGAAGTATATTGGATATACATTATGTTAATGTGTACTTTACTAGTACTCCTAGTAGCACCAGGGTATTAGATACCGGTTCGATTGCTAAGTGTTAGTAACTCGAAATAAAAGCTATGGATTAAACGGAGACTAGCTAAAGGTGAGCTGACGATATGTGTTGGAAGTATTTCCAATGTTGATATGATCAAACATCGCACACTCCCTCTACCATCGAGATTGGTGTTTGCGTTGAGCATAGACATGATTGGATTATGTCTATCGCAATACGATTATTCATTTAAGAAGAATAATGGTTACTCTGTTTATTTGAATAATATCTTCAATGGTCTTACACCGAAAATGAATGGTTTATTGAATCTCGATCGTAGTGATACACATGTTCATGCCAAAAGATAGTAATGATAGTACCACCTACTTGTGGCACTGCCACGTAAGTCATATCGGTATAAAACGCATGAGGAAGCTCCATGTTGATGGATCTTTGGGCTCACTCATTTTTGAAAAGTTTGAGACATGCGAACCATGTCTATTGGTGTATATGCATGAAGAAACTCCATGCAAATGGACCGTTTGGACTCACTTGATTTTGAATCAGTTGAGACATGCAAGTCATACCACATGGGCAAAATGACTGAAAGCCTCAGTTTCAGTAAAATGGAACTAGAAAGCAACTTGTTGGAAGTAATACATTTTGATGTGTGCAAATAAGTGCTGAGGCATGTAGTGGATATCGTTATGTTCTTACTTCACAGATGATTTGAGTAAATGTTGAGTATATTTACTTGATGAATCACGAGTCTGAATTATTGAAAGGTTCAAGTAATTTCAGGGTGAAGTTGAAGGATCATCGTGACAAGAGGATAAAAGATCTATGATATGATCATAGAGATGAATATCTGAATTACGAGTTTGGCACAGAATTAAGACATTGTGGAAATTGTTTCACAACTGATACAGCCTGGAACACCATAGTGTGATGGTGTGTCCGAACATCATAACTGCACCCTATTGGATATGATGCATACCATGATGTCTCTTATCGAATTACCACGATAGTTTATGGGTTAGGCATTAGAGACAACCACATTCACTTTAAAAGGGGCACCACGTAATTCCGATGAGATGACACCATATGAACTATGGTTTAGAGAAACCTAAGCTGTCATTTCTTAAAAGTTTGGGGCTGCGACGCTTATGTGGAAAAGTTTCAGGCCGATAAGCTCGAACCCAAAGCGGATAAATGCATCTTCATAGGACAACCCAAAAACAGTTGGGTATACCTCCTGTCTCAGATTCGAAAGCAATAAGGGATTGTTTCTAGAATCGGGTCCTTTCTCGAGGAAAAGTTTCTCTCGAAAGAATTGAGTGGGAGGATGGTGGAGACTTGATGAGGTTATTGAACCGTCTCTTCAACTAGTGTGTGGCAGGGCACAGGAAGTTGTTCCTGTGGCACCTACACCAATTGAAGTGGAAGCTTATGATATTGATCACGAGACTTCAGATCAAGTCACTCCCAAACCTCGTGGGATGACAAGGATGCGTACTACTTCAGAGTGGTACGTAATCCTGTCTTGGAAGTCATGTTGCTAGACAACAATGAACCTACGAGCTATGAAGAAGCGATGGTGGGCCCGGATTCCGATATATGGCTTGAGGCCATACAATCCGAGAGAGGATCCATGTATGAAAACAAGGTGTAGACTTTGGAAGAACTACTTAATGGTCGTAGGGCTATTGAGTACAGATGGATTTTAAAAGGAAGACAGACAATGATGGTAAGTGTCACCATTAAGAAAGCTCGACTTGTCGTTAAGATGTTTCCCGACAAGTTCAAGGAGTTGACTACGATGAGACTTTCTCACTCGTAGCGATGCTAAGAGTCTGTTGGAATTATATTAGCGATTACTGCATTATTTATGAAATCTTGCAGATAGGATGTCAAAAACATTGTTTCCTTGACGATTTTTTGAGGAAAGGTTGTATGTGATACAACCGGAAAGTTTTTGTCTATCCTGAAATATGCTAATAAGTATGCAAAGCTCCAGCAATCCTTCTAAGGACTGGAGTAAGCATCTCGGAGTTGGAATGTGTGCTTTGATGAGATGATCAAAGATTTTGGTTTATACAGAGTTTATGAGAAACTTGTATTTCCAAAGAAGTGAGTGGGAGCGCTATAGAATTTCTGATGAGTATATGTTGTTGACATATTGTTGATCAGAAATGATGTAGAATTTCTAAAGAAAGCATATAGGGTTATTTGGAAAATGTTTTTCAATTGAAAGCCTGGATTAAGCTACTTGAACATTGAACATCAAGATCTATAAGGATAGATCAAAATGCTTAATGGTACTTTCAAATGAGCACATACCTTGACGTGATCTTGAAGGTGTTCAAGATGGATCAGTCAAAGAAGGAGTTCTTGCCTGAGTTGTAAGGTATGAAGTTAAGACTTAAAGCTTGACCACGGCAGAATAGAGAGAAAGGACGAAGGTCGTCCCCTATGCTTAAGACGTAGGCTCTACAGTATGCTATGCTGTGTACCGCACCTGAAGTGTGCCTTGCCATGAGTCAGTCAAGGGGTACAAGAGTGATCCAAGAATGGATCACAGGACAGCGGTCAAAGTTATCCTTAGTAACCAGTGGACTAAGGAATTTTTTTCGATTATGGAGGTGGTAAAAGAGTTCGTCGTAAAAGGTTACGTCGATGCAAGCTTAACACCTATCCGGATAGCTCTGAGTAGAGATACCGGATACGTATAATGGAGCAACAATTTAGAATAGCTCCAAGTAGAACAGTTATTTGGAATAGCTCCAAATAGAACGTGGAAGCTACATCTAGGAGATGACATAGAGATTTGTAAAGCACACACGGATCTGAAAAGTTTAGACCCGTTGACTAAAACCTCTCTCACAAGCAACATGATCAAACCTAGAACTCATTGAGTGTTAATCACATAGTGATGTGAGCTAGACTACTGACTCTAGTAAACTCTTGGGAGTTAGTCACATGGCGATGTGACCTGTGAGTGTTAATCACATGGCGATGTGAACTAGATTATTGACTCTAGTGCAAGTGGGAGACTGTTGGAAATATGCCCTAGAGGCAATAATAAATTGATTATTATTATATTTCCTTGTTCATGATAATCGTTTATTATCCATGCTATAATTGTATTGATAGGAAACTCAGATACATGTGTGGATACATAGACAACACCATGTCCCTAGTAAGCCTCTAGTTGACTAGCTCGTTGATCAATAGATGGTTACGGTTTCCTAACCATGGACATTAGATGTCGTTGATAGCGGGATCACATCATTAGGAGAATGATGTGATGGACAAGACCCAATCCTAAGCATAGCACTAGATCGTGTAGTTCGTATGCTAAAGCTTTGCTAATGTCAAGTATCATTTCCTTAGACCATGAGATTGTGCAACTCCCGGATACCGTAGGAATGCTTTGGGTGTACCAAACGTCACAACGTAACTGGGTGACTATAAAGGTGCACTACAGGTATCTCCGAAAGTGTCTGTTGGGTTGGCACGAATCGAGACTGGGATTTGTCACTCCGTGTGACGGAGAGGTATCTCTGGGCCCACTCGGTAGGACATCATCATAATGTGCACAATGTGATCAAGGAGTTGATCACGGGATGATGTGTTACGGAACGAGTAAAGAGACTTGCCGGTAACGAGATTGAACAAGGTATCGTGATACCGACGATCGAATCTCGGGCAAGTATCGTACCGATAGACAAAGGGAATTGTATACGGGATTGATTAAGTCCTTGACATCGTGGTTCATCCGATGAGATCATCGTGGAACGTGTGGGAGCCAACATGGGTATCCAGATCCCGCTGTTGGTTATTGACCGGAGAACGTCTCGGTCATGTCTGCATGTCTCCCGAACCCGTAGGGTCTACACACTTAAGGTTCGATGACGCTAGGGTTATCAAGGAAGTTAGTATGTGGTTACCGAATGTTGTTCGGAGTCCCGGATGAGATCCCGGACGTCACGAGGAGTTCCGGAATGGTCCGGAGGTAAAGATTTATATATGGGAAGTCCTGTTTTGGTCACCGGAAGAGTTTCGGGGTTTATCGGTAACGTACCGGGACCACCGGGAGGGTCCCGGGGGTCCACCAAGTGGGGCCACCAACCCCAGAAGGCTGCGTGGGCCAAGTGTGGGAGGGGACCAGCCCCTAGGAGGGCTGGTGCACCCCCCACAAGGGGCCCAAGGCGCAAGGATAAGTGGGAGGGGGCAAACCCTAGTCCAGTTGGGCCTTAAGGCCCACCTAGTGGGTTCTTTCCCCTCTCCCCCCCCCCTTGGCCGCCCCCCTAGATGGATCTAGGGCTGGCCGCACCCCTTGGGGTGGGAAACCCTAAAGGGGGGGCGCAGCCCCCTTTCCCCCTATATATACTTGAGGTTTTGGGCTGCCAACACATGAGTTTTCTCCCTCTATTGGTGCAGCCCTGCCTCTCCTCTTCCTCCTCTTTTGTGGTGCTTGGCGAAGCCCTGCAGGATAGCCACGCTCCTCCATCATCACCACGCCGTTGTGCTGCTGCTGGAAGGAGTCTTCCTCATCCTCTCCCTCTCTCCTTGCTGGATCAAGGCGTGGGAGATGTCACCGGGCTGTACGTGTGTTGAACACGGAGGTGCCGTGCGTTCGGCACTTGGTCATCGGTGATTTGAATCACGACGAGTATGACTCCATCAACCCCGTTCACTTGAACGCTTCCGCTTAGTGATCTACAAGGGTATGTAGATGAACTCTCTTTCTACTCGTTGCTGGTCTCTCCATAGATAGATCTTGGTGATACGTAGGAAAATTTTTGAATTTCTGCTACGTTCCCCAATAGTGAACAATGTGTAGAGCCAGATAGGCAATGCCCAGTCAATCATTGTTTCCCGAAGGTCATTTCGATTTTTATCGTTGATTATTTTTAAGCAGCAGTCAGTGTTGTTTTTTGAAGGGTCACAGTCAGTGTTGTCCTATCTAGATCTGTATACAGCAGCTGAAAGTAATGTTTGTCAGCATTAGCTATCCTCTACTTTTCCTTGAGAAATGTTCAGCCATCCTAGCAAAATATTTCATTTTTACTTTTTGTTTTGTGTTCAGACAAACTTCTGTTAAGATTGCGTTAAGCGTATGCATCTGCAGGGACGCGTTGCGTGTTACTTATAGGCATAGGAGATTACAAGGTTTAGGTAGTTAGGTTGTTATAGGATTGATCTCCAAGTCATGATCTATACAAGGGATAGAGATCAACCCAAACATATCCCAACTACCTAAATACAACGCACGCCTCATACATGTATACGGACATCCTAATATACACACTTTAACACGCCCCCTCAATCACAACTTTATTAGGTTGAGATTGTTCTTGAATTCTTCTAGCTTGCGCCATGATAGGGTTTTAGTGAAGCCATCTGCAACTTGGTCATTAGTAGGAATAAACCGAATGTCTAGTAGCTTCTTGGCTACTCTCTCACGAACAAAGTGATAGTCCACTTCAATGTGTTTTGTTCTTGCATGGAACACTGGATTTGCTGACAGATAAGTGGCACCAATGTTGTCACACCACAATTGTGCAACAGGAGAGTGACTTATACCTAGTTCAGCAAGCAAGGTTTGAACCCATATCAATTCAGCCGTGGCATTTGCTAGAGCTTTGTATTCAGCCTCAGTGCTGGATCTAGACACAGTTGCTTGTTTTCGTGCACTCCAGGATATAAGATTTGATCCAAAGAAAGCAGCAAAACCACTAGTTGACCTTCTATCATCAGGACAACCTGCCCAATCTGCATCTGAAAAGGCACTTACCACAGTTGAGTTTGATCGTGTGAACTTTAGTCCTGTACTCATAGTACCTCTGAGATATCTCAAAATCCTCTTCACTGCAGTCCAATGCTGAAGAGTAGGAGCATGCAAGAATTGACACACCTTGTTGACAGGAAAACATATGTCAGGTCTTGTAAGCGTTAAGTACTGCAAAGCACCTACCACACTTCTATAGTTTGTAGCTGCCTCGGCACCCAAGGACTCCCCTTCTTCCTTGGAAAGTTTTTCAGTAGTTGAAAGTGGCATGTTTGAAACCTTACAATTCATCATACCCGACCTTTTTAATATAACTGACACATATTTTTCTTGACTTAGGACTATCCCATCGGTTACCTTTTTCACTTCTATTCCCAAGAAGTAGTGCAGTTCACCAAGATCCTTTAGTGCAAAGTCTCTCTTAAGATCTTCTAACAATGCATTGATTGCTTCTTGTGACGAGCTAGCCACAATAATATCATCAACATATACCAACATGAAAATGATTATTCTTCCCTTCTTATAGAAGAAAAGTGACGTGTCAGCCTTTGAAGGTCGAAAACCAAGCCTTTGAAGTTTATCACTTAACCTAGAATACCATGCTCTAGGTGCTTGTTTTAGACCATATAATGCCTTGTCAAGTTTGCAAACATAATGATGCTTGTCTTTTACCTCATACCCAGGTGGCTGTTTCATGTAGACTTCCTCCTCTAGAACGCCATGAAGGAACGCATTCTGCACATCCAATTGATGAAGGCTCCAACCATTTGATACTACAACAAAGAGAACAAGTCTGATAGTAGTTGCTTTAACAACTGGACTAAATGTGTCCTCATAGTCAATACCGTATCGTTGTTTAAAACCCTTTGCTACTAATCTAGCCTTGTATCTGTCTATTTCTCCACTGGCCTTTCTTTTGACTCTATAAACCCATTTACAGTCAATTATATTCCTGCCTCTTGCTGGAGGCACTAAGTGCCATGTTTTATTTCTAATGAGAGCATTATACTCTTCATCCATAGCATTTTTCCAATTTTTACTTTCAAACGCCTCAGTTAAATTTCCTGGCTCACCTGTAACAGCTAGGCCGCCAAAGTGCATATTATCATACCTAACTGTTCCATCTGTACGAACCTTTGGCTTCAAAATCCCATGCTGCGATCTGGTTCTTTGGGTTGGCACAGGAGCTGCAGTAGAAAGCTGCTGCACAGAGGATCCAGAGGAATCCGGTGCAGCGGACGATCCAGCGGCGCCCGATCCCAGGCGGATCTCCTCGGAGTCGTGGCCGGTCGCTCGTTGGGCCACTTGTCGAGGCCCGGCTGGGGAACCGCCGGACGCAGAGAGGCGCCTGGGCTGGCGCGTGAGTGCGACTGGCCCACCTGCTCCGCTGGGCTCGCCGCGAGTTGTCGTTGCCTCGCCCGCGGGGCCACGGGGGGACACGTGGTCGTCCGTCGCTGGCCCGCTTAACCCCGAAGCGGATGCGCTGCCACCGCCTGGCGCGGCAGGCGAGGAAGAATCTGCATTGGGATCGCCGCCGTCAGCTTCTGGTGCAGCACCTGGATCAGCCTGTTGTTCCGCGTTTGTCCTTTCCTGCTGCATAAAATCACAGTGCACAACCGGATTTCCTCCAAAATTTATAGCGGAATTTTTATGAGAATTACCCAATTGATCATTAGCTATATGTTCGTCCCCTTGATCAAGAGGTAAGGAGGAGGAATTTTCAAAGAGAAGCAAGACTTCGGGTCTGATGGGAGTACCGGTGTTAGGATTGAGTTTGGCAAAGGGAAACACTGTTTCGTCAAATACGACATCTCGAGAAATATAAACACGTCCAGCAGTGATGTCTAGACATTTGAAACCTTTGTGAAGGTTACTGTAGCCAAGAAATACGCACTGTTTGGAGCGAAATTCGAGCTTGTGAAAGTGCGTTATATCGACTAGAGGGGGGGTGAATAGGCGATTTTTATGAAAGTCTTCAAAACGTGGAAGTTATGAAGACAAACAGGAGAGATATGCCTATTACTATGCAGCGGAAGGTAGACTACACTAGGCAAGCCATGGTCAAGTATTCAATAGAGTGAAAGCACAGTGACAAATAGCTGCAGTGTAATAAGGATCAGGTAGGAAGATATTATGAAGCCAAACAGACCATGCATTCACGTTGTGAAGACAAAAGATAGAGCAAACATGCAATGACTTCACAATGAGTAACAATAAGTAAAAGGAAGTGAAGATGAAACCAGTGACTCGTTGAAGACAATGATTTGTTGGACCAGTTCCAGTTGCTGTGACAACTGTACGTCTGGTTGGAGCGGCTAGGTATTTAAACCTTAGGACACACAGTCCCGGACACCCAGTCCTGAACACGCAGCTCAGGACACCCAGTCCTCACCGTATTCTCCTTGAGCTAAGGTCACACAGACCTCGCCCAATCACTCTGGTAAGTCTTCAAGGTAGACTCCCAAACCTTCACAGACTTTGTTCACCGGCAATCCACAATGTCTCTTGGATGCTCAGAACGCGACGCCTAACTGGCTGGAGGATGCACAGTCCTCAAGTGTAATAAGTCTTCAGATCACTCAGACAAGAAGACTTAAGTGATGCCCAATTCTCTCTGACACTGGGTGGTTAGGGCTTTATCCTCGCTAGGTATTCTCTCTCTCAAAAGTTTCGAGGTGGGTTGCTCTCAAACGACAAAAGCCGTGCACTAAATCTGAGCAGCCAACCGTTTATGGTTGTAGGGGGTGGGCTATTTATAGCCACTAGGCAACCCGACCTGATTTGTCCGAAATGACCCTGGGTCACTAAGGAACTGACACGTGTTCCAACGGTCAGATTTCAAACCCACACGGCAACTTTACTTGGGCTACAAGCAAAGCAGACTTGTCCGACTCTGGACAAGATTTGCTCTCATAGTCTTCACTCGAAGACATAGGTTTTTTGTTTAGGCATCACTTCAGTCGTTCTGACTGGTTCTCTTGGACCCCACTTAACAGTACGGTGGTTCCTATGACTCAACACAAATTGAAAGAGAACTACGAAATATCTAAGTCTTCGAGCTCCATAGGCTTCACGTCATAGTCTTCAATGTGAATATCTTCATATACCACCTTTGACATCAATGTTTTCATACATTTTTAGGGGTCATCTTTGGTAGTAAAACCGAATCAATGAGGGACTTCTACCTGTGTTATGCTGCAATTCTCACAAACACATTAGTCCCTCAACTAGGTTTGTCGTCAATACTCCAAAACCAACTAGGGGTGGCACTAGATGCACTTACAATCTCCCCCTTTTTGGTGATTGATGACAAACTAGTTGAAGTTTTCAACGGGGAATATAATCTGTGAAATTTTAAAGGATAAGGAATTGTCTTCATAAGTTGCAAGAGCTCCCCCTGAAGATGTGCATATAAGTAATTTGCTTTTGGAATGCAAATGCACATGGCAGGTTGTACTCGTGGAGATCCACTTCACCTTATGATGACATTCCACTATGCATGTGAAAGTATATGAAGATAATGACATGCATAATGAAAAATGGACGTCTGCAGAATGATCTAAGTGCGGAATTTATCGTCGCACATGCGGAATTTATCATCGCAAAACAAGTTGGCAAATAAGTAGCAGACGACCATCGAGTTTACTGAAGGAAATATGCCCTAGAGGCAATAATAAAGTTATTATTTATTTCCTTATATCATGATAAATGTTTATTATTCATGCTAGAATTGTATTAACCGGAAACATAATACATGTGTGAATACATAGACAAACATAGTGTCACTAGTATGCCTCTACTTGACTAGCTCGTTGATCAAAGATGGTTGAGTTTCCTAACCATGAACAAAGAGTTGTTATTTGATTAACGAGGTCACATCATTAGTTGAATGATCTGATTGACATGACCCATTCCATTAGCTTAGCACCCGATCGTTTAGTATGTTGCTATTGCTTTTCTTCATGACTTATACATGTTCCTATGACTATGAGATTATGCAACTCCCGTTTACCGGAGGGACACTTTGGGTGCTACCAAACGTCACAACGTAACTGGGTGATTATAAAGGAGCATTACAGGTGTCTCCAAAGGTACATGTTGGGTTGGCGTATTTCGAGATTAGGATTTGTCACTCCGATTGTCGAAGAGGTATCTTTGGGCCCTCTCGGTAATACACATCACATAAGCCTTGCAAGCATTATAACTAAGATGTTAGTTGTGAGATGATGTATTACGGAACGAGTAAAAGAGACTTGTCGGTAACGAGATTGAACTAGGTATTGGATACCGACGATCGAATCTCAGGTAAGTAACATACCGATGACAAAGGGAACAACGTATGTTGTTATGCGGTCTGACCGATAAAGATCTTCGTAGAATATGTAGGAGCCAATATGGGCATCCAGGTCCCGCTATTGGTTATTGACCGGAGATGTGTCTCGGCCATGTCTACATTGTTCTCGAACCATAGGGTCCGCACGCTTAACGTTACGATGATAGTTATTATGAGTTTATGCATTTTGATGTACCGAAGGTTGTTCGGAGTCCCGGATGTGATCACGGACATGACGAGGAGTCTCGAAATGGTCGAGACGTAAAGATTGATATATTGGAAGCCTATATTTGGATATCGGAAGTGTTCCGGGTGAAATCGGGATTTTACCGGATTACCGGGAGGTTACCGGAACCCCCCCGGGAGCCATATGGGCCTTCATGGGCCTTAGTGGAAAGGAGAAAGGGAAGCCCAAGGAGGGCTGCGCGCCTCCCCCCTCCCTAGTCCTATTAGGACTAGGAGAGGTGGCCGGCCCCCCCTCTCTCTCTTTCCCCCTTTGTGAATCCTAATTGGAATAGGATTGGAGGGGGGGTCCTACTCCCGGTGGGAGTAGGACTCCTCCTGCGCCCTCTCCCTGGTCGGCGCACCCCTCCCCCTTGGCTCCTTTATATACGGGGGCAGGGGGCACCTCTAGACACACAAGTTGATCCTTGGTGATTGTTCCTTAGCTGTGTGCGGTGCCCCCTGCCACCATATTCCACCTCGGTCATATCGTTGTAGTGCTTAGGCGAAGTCCTGCGTCGGTAGAACATCAAGATCGTCACCACGCCGTCGTGCTGACGGAACTCTTCCTCGACGCTTTGCTGGATCGGAGCCCGAGGATCGTCATCGAGCTGAACGTGTGCTAAGAACTCGGAGGTGCCGGAGTAACGGTGCTTGGATCGGTCGGATCGGGAAGAAGACGTACGACTACTTCCTCCACGTTGTGTCAACGCTTCCGTTGCGATCTACAAGGGTACGTAGATCATACTCTCCCCTCGTTGCTATGCATAACCATGATCTTGCGTGTGCGTAGGAAATTTTTTGAAATTACTACGTTCTCCAACAGTGGTATCAGAGCCTAGGTTTTATGGTTTGATGTTATTTGCACGAGTAGAACACAAGTGAGTTGTGGGCGATACAAGTCATACTGCCTACCAGCATGTCATACTTTGGTTCGGCGGTATTGTTGGACGAGACGACCCAGACCAACCTTACGCGTACGCTTACGCGAGACCGGTTCCCTCGACGTGCTTTGCACATAGATGGCTTGCGGGCGACTGTCTCTCCAACTTTAGTTGAACCGAGTGTGGCTACGCCCGGTCCTTGAGAAGGTTAAAACGAAGTCTATTTGACAAACTATCGTTGTGGTTTTGATGCGTAGGTAAGATGAGTTCTTGCTTAAGCCCGTAGCAGCCACGTAAAACTTGCAACAACAAAGTAGAGGACGTCTAACTTGTTTTTGCAGGGCATGTTGTGATGTGATATGGTCAAGGCATGATGCTAAATTTTATTGTATGAGATGATCATGTTTTGTAACCGAGTTATCGGCAACTGGCAGGAGCCATATGGTTGTCGCTTTATTGTATGCAATGCAATCGCGATGTAATGCTTTACTTTATTACTAAGCGGTAGTGATAGTCGTGGAAGCATAAGATTGGCGAGACGACAACGATGCTACGATGGAGATCAAGGTGTCGCGCCAGTGACGATGGTGATCATGACGGTGCTTCGGAGATGGAGATCACAAGCACAAGATGATGATGGCCATATCATATCACTTATATTGATTGCATGTGATGTTTATCTTCTTTATGCATCTTATCTTGCTTTGATTGACGGTAGCATTATAAGATGATCTCTCACTAAATTATCAAGAAGTGTTCTCCCTGAGTATGCACCGTTGCCAAATTTCGTCGTGCCCAGACACCATGTGATGATCGGGTGTGATAAGCTCTACGTCCATCTACAACGGGTGCAAGCCAGTTTTGCACACACAGAATACTCAGGTTAAACTTGACGAGCCTAGCATATGCAGATATGGCCTCGGAACACGGAGACCGAAAGGTCGAGCGTGAATCATATAGTAGATATGGTCAACATAACGATGTTCACCATTGAAAACTACTCCATCTCACGTGATGATCGGTTATGGTTTAGTTGATTTGGATCACGTGATCACTTAGAGGATTAGAGGGATGTCTATCTAAGTGGGAGTTCTTAAGTAATTTGATTAACTGAACTTAAACTTATCATGAACTTAGTACCTGATAGTATCTTGCTTGTTTATGTTGATTGTAGATAGATGGCTCGTGCTGTTGTTCCGTTGAATTTTAATGCGTTCCTTGAGAAAGCAAAGTTGAAAGATGATGGTAGCAATTACACGGACTGGGTCCGTAACTTGAGGATTATCCTCATTGCTGCACAGAAGAATTACGTCCTGGAAGCACCGCTGGGTGCCAGGCCTGCTGCTGGAGCAACACCAGATGTTATGAACGTCTGGCAGAGCAAAGCTGATGACTACTCGATAGTTCAGTGTGCCATGCTTTACGGCTTAGAATTGGGACTTCAACGACGTTTTGAACGTCATGGAGCATATGAGATGTTCCAGGAGTTGAAGTTAATATTTCAAGCAAATGCCCGGATTGAGAGATATGAAGTCTCCAATAAGTTCTATAGCTGCAATATGGAGGAGAACAGTTCTGTCAGTGAGCATATACTCAAAATGTCTGGGTATAATAATCACTTGATTCAGATGGGAGTTAATCTTCCGGATGATTGCGTCATTGACAGAATTCTCCAATCACTGCCACCAAGCTACAAGAGCTTCGTGATGAACTATAATATGCAAGGGATGAACAAGACTATTCCCGAGCTCTTCGCAATGCTGAAAGCTGCGGAGGTAGAAATCAAGAAGGAGCATCAAGTGTTGATGGTTAACAAAACCACTAGTTTCAAGAAAAAGGGCAAAGGGAAGAAGAAGGGGAACTTCAAGAAGAACGGCAAGCAAGTTGCTGCTCAAGAGAAGAAACCCAAGTCTGGACCTAAGCCTGAAACTGAGTGCTTCTACTCCAAGCAGACTGGTCACTGGAAGCGGAACTGCCCCAAGTATTTGGCGGATAAGAAGGATGGCAAGGTGAACAAAGGTATATGTGATATACATGTTATTGATGTGTACCTTACTAGAGCTCGCAGTAGCACCTGGGTATTTGATACTGGTTCTGTTGCTAATATTTGCAACTCGAAACAGGGACTACGGAATAAGCGGACACTAGCAAAGGACGAGGTGACGATGCGCGTGGGAAACGGTTCCAAAGTCGATGTGATCGCGGTCGGCACGCTACCTCTACATCTACCTTCGGGATTAATATTAGACCTAAATAATTGTTATTTGGTGCCAGCGTTGAGCATGAACATTATATCTGGATCTTGTTTAATGCGAGACGGTTATTCATTTAAATCAGAGAATAATGGTTGTTCTATTTATATGAGTAATATCTTTTATGGTCATGCACCTTTGAAGAGTGGTCTATTTTTGATGAATCTCGATAGTAGTGATACACATATTCATAATGTTGAAGCCAAAAGAGGCAGAGTTGATAATGAAAGTGCAACTTATTTGTGGCACTGTCGTTTAGGTCATATCGGTGTAAAGCGCATGAAGAAACTCCATACTGATGGACTTTTGGAACCACTTGATTATGAATCACTTGGTACTTGCGAACCGTGCCTCATGGGCAAGATGACTAAAACACCGTTCTCCGGTACTATGGAGAGAGCAACAGATTTATTGGAAATCATACATACCGATGTATGTGGTCCGATGAATATTGAGGCTCGCGGCGGATATCGTTATTTTCTCACCTTCACAGATGACTTAAGCAGATATGGGTATATCTACTTAATGAAACACAAGTCTGAAACATTTGAAAAGTTCAAAGAATTTCAGAGTGAAGTTGAAAATCATCGTAACAAGAAAATAAAGTTTCTACGATCTGATCATGGAGGAAAATATTTGAGTTACGAGTTTGGTGTACATTTGAAAAATTGTGGAATAGTTTCGCAACTCACGCCACCCGGAACACCACAACGTAATGGTGTGTCCGAACGTCGTAATCATACTTTACTAGATATGGTGCGATCTTTGATGTCTCTTACTGATTTACCGCTATAGTTTTGGGGATACGCTCTAGAGACGGCCGCATTCACGTTAAATAGGGCACCATCAAAATCCGTTGAGACGACGCCTTATGAACTATGGTTTGGCAAGAAACCAAAGTTGTCGTTTCTTAAAGTTTGGGGCTGCGATGCTTATGTGAAAAAGATTCAACCTGATAAGCTCGAACCCAAATCGGAGAAATGTGTCTTCATAGGATACCCAAAGGAGACTGTTGGGTACACCTTCTATCACAGATCCGAAGGCAAGACATTCGTTGCTAAGAATGGATCCTTTCTAGAGAAGGAGTTTCTCTCGAAAGAAGTGAGTGGGAGGAAAGTAGAGCTTGACGAGGTAACTCTACCTACTCCTTTATTGGAAAGTAGTACATCACAGAAAACTATTTCTGCGACACCTACACCAATAAGTGAGGAGGCTAATGATGATGATCATGAAACTTTAGATCAAGATACTACTGAACCTCGTAGATCAACCAGAGTGAGATCCGCACTAGAGTGGTACGGTAATCCTGTTCTGGAGGTCATGCTACTAGATCATGATGAACCTGCGAACTATGAAGAAGCGATGGTGAGCCCAGATTCCGCAAAGTGGCTTGAAGCCATGAAATCTGAGATGGGATCCATGTATGAGAACAAAGTATGGACTTTGGTTAACTTGCCCAATGATCGGCAAGCAATTGAGAATAAATGGATCTTCAAGAAGAAGACTGGCGCTGATGGTAATGTTACTGTCTACAAAGCTCGACTTGTCGCAAAAGGTTTTTTCGACAAGTTCAAGGGATTGACTACGATGAGACTTTCTCACCCGTAGCGATGCTTAAGTCTGTCCGAATCATGTTAGCAATTGCCGCATTTTATGATTATGAAATTTGGCAGATGGATGTCAAAACTGCATTCCTGAATGGATTTCTGGAAGAAGAGTTGTATATGATGCAACCGGAAGGTTTTGTCGATCCAAAGGGAGCTAACAAAGTGTGCAAGCTCCAGCGATCCATTTATGGACTGGTGCAAGCCTCTCGGAGTTGGAATAAACGCTTTGATAGTGTGATCAAAGCATTTGGTTTTATACAGAATTTCGGAGAAGCCTGTATTTACAAGAAAGTGAGTGGGAGCTCTATAGCATTTCTGATATTATATGTGGATGACATATTGCTGATTGGAAATGATATAGAATTTCTGGATAGCATAAAGGGATACTTGAATAAAAGTTTTTCAATGAAAGACCTCGGTGAAGCTGCTTACATATTAGGCATAAAGATCTATAGAGATAGATCAAGACGCTTAATTGGACTTTCACAAAGCACATACCTTGACAAAATTTTGAAGAAGTTCAAAATGGATCAAGCAAAGAAAGGGTTCTTGCCTGTGTTACAAGGTGTGAGATTGAGTAAGACTCAAAGCCCGACCACTGCAGAGGATAGAGAGAAAATGAAAGATGTTCCCTATGCTTCAGCCATAGGCTCTATCATGTATGCAATGCTGTGTACCAGACCTGATGTGTGCCTTGCTATAAGTTTAGCAGGGAGGTACCAAAGTAATCCAAGAGTGGATCACTGGACAGTGGTCAAGAACATCCTGAAATACCTGAAAAGGACTAAGGATATGTTTCTCGTATATGGAGGTGACAAAGAGCTCACCATAAGAGGTTACGTTGATGCAAGCTTTGACACTGATCCGGACGATTCTAAATCGCAAACCGAATACGTGTTTACATTAAACGGTGGAGCTGTCAGTTGGTGCAGTTCTAAACAAAGCGTCGTAGCGGGATCTACATGTGAAGCGGAGTACATAGCTGCTTCGGAAGCAGCGAACGAAGGAGTCTGGATGAAGGAGTTCATATCCGATCTAGGTGTCATACCTAGTGCATCGGGTCCAATGAAAATCTTCTGTGACAATACTGGTGCAATTGCCTTGGCAAAGGAATCCAGATTTCACAAAAGGACCAAACACATCAAGAGACGCTTCAACTCCATCTGGGATCTAGTCCAGGTGGGAGACATAGAGATTTGCAATATACATACGGATCTGAATGTTGCAGACCCGTTGACTAAGCCTCTTCCACGAGCAAAACATGATCAGAACCAAGGCTCCATGGGTGTTAGAATCATTACTGTGTAATCTAGATTATTGACTCTAGTGCAAGTGGGAGACTGAAGGAAATATGCCCTAGAGGCAATAATAAAGTTATTGTTTATTTCCTTATATCATGATAAATGTTTATTATTCATGCTAGAATTGTATTAACCGGAAACATAATACATGTGTGAATACATAGACAAACATAGTGTCACTAGTATGCCTCTACTTGACTAGCTCGTTGATCAAAGATGGTTGAGTTTCCTAACCATGAACAAAGAGTTGTTATTTGATTAACGAGGTCACATCATTAGTTGAATGATCTGATTGACATGACCCATTCCATTAGCTTAGCACCCGATCGTTTAGTATGTTGCTATTGCTTTTCTTCATGACTTATACATGTTCCTATGACTATGAGATTATGCAACTCCCGTTTACCGGAGGGACACTTTGGGTGCTACCAAACGTCACAACGTAACTGGGTGATTATAAAGGAGCATTATAGGTGTCTCCAAAGGTACATGTTGGGTTGGCGTATTTCGAGATTAGGATTTGTCACTCTGATTGTCGGAGAGGTATCTCTGGGCCCTCTCGGTAATACACATCACATAAGCCTTGCAAGCATTATAACTAAGATGTTAGTTGTGAGATGATGTATTACGGAACGAGTAAAAGAGACTTGCCCGTAACGAGATTGAACTAGGTATTGGATACCGACGATCGAATCTCGGGCAAGTAACATACCGATGACAAAGGGAACAACATATGTTGTTATGCGGTCTGACCGATAAAGATCTTCGTAGAATATGTAGGAGCCAATATGGGCATCCAGGTCCCGCTATTGGTTATTGACCGGAGATGTGTCTCGGCCATGTCTACATTGTTCTCGAACCGTAGGGTCTGCACGCTTAATGTTACGATGATAGTTATTATGAGTTTATGCATTTTGATGTACCGAAGGTTGTTCGGAGTCCCGGATGTGATCACGGACATGACGAGGAGTCTCGAAATGGTCGAGACGTAAAGATTGATATATTAGAAGCCTATATTTGGATATCGGAAGTGTTCCGGGTGAAATCGGGATTTTACCGGATTACCGGGAGGTTACCGGAACCCCCCCGGGAGCCATATGGGCCTTCATGGGCCTTAGTGGAAAGGAGAAAGGGAAGCCCAAGGAGGGTTGCGTGCCTCCCCACCTCCCTAGTCCTATTAGGACTAGGAGAGGTGGCCGGCCCCCCTCTCTCTCTTTCCCCCTTTGTGAATCCTAATTGGAATAGGATTGGAGGGGGGAGTCCTACTCCCGGTGGGAGTAGGACTCCTCCTGCACCCTCTCCCTGGCCGGCGCACCCCTCCCCCTTGGCTCCTTTATATACGGGGGCAGGGGGCACCTCTAGACACACAAGTTGATCCTTGCTGATTGTTCCTTAGCCGTGTGCGGTGCCCCCTGCCACCATATTCCACCTCGGTCATATCGTTGTAGTGCTTAGGCGAAGCTCTGCGTCGGTAGAACATCAAGATCGTCACCACGCCGTCGTGCTGACGGAACTCTTCCTCGACGCTTTGCTGGATCGGAACCCGAGGATCGTCATCGAGCTGAACGTGTGCTAAGAACTCGGAGGTGCCGGAGTAACGGTGCCTGGATCGGTCGGATCGGGAAGAAGACGTACGACTACTTCCTCCATGTTGTGTCAACGCTTCCGTTGCGATCTACAAGGGTACGTAGATCATACTCTCCCCTCGTTGCTATGCATCACCATGATCTTGCGTGTGCGTAGGAATTTTTTTGAAATTACTACGTTCTCCAACATTTACAACTCAAAGAACCAAATGTAGCAAAATGAGAGTTGTAAGCACGAAGCAAAATATGGCAAAATATAAAGCAACCGCCCATAATGACCCGCTTGAAGACTATCAACCCCATATGCTTCTCCCCCTTTTGTCAGTAAGGACCAAAAAGGTTTGAAGACATACAGTGTCTACTCGTTCCCATGAGCAGCAGGGTCGTTGGTGGTGTTTGGCGGTGCTGAAGAGGGTGGTGGTGAAGTAGCATCGTCTTCATCCTCGATAACTCGGGCAGTCACTGTTGCAGCAGAGGAAGAGAACTCAGAGTCTTCAAGTGATGGTGTTCCTCGCAGCACAACCCTTCTAGGAGGTGTGGAGTCAAACTTGAATCGCTCAGTGAAGCCATCCTCTTGACGATCAGCTTCAGAACACATCATCGTTAGCCCTTTCCATGTACGACGACAGGTTTCATGGGTAACGAAAGCATTCTTGGTGGCAAGATTTCGAATGCGATTAACATCCACCAAGAGGCTTTTCATCTGACGCTTCAGCCAGTCATGATGCCTATCCTGTTTTTGATGAAGGGCCACAAGAAGCTCTCGGTCATTGAGAACACGAGTGCGCTTCTTGGGTCTTGGAGCAGTTGTGCTGTCAGTGGCTTCAGTGGAAGCAGGGCGTGGTGCACGTGTAGTGCCAGCCAACGGATACACCCGAGAGACTACTTCAATTCCTTCAGTGTTTTGAGTGAAGCTCTGATGTTCTGCATTCTGAAGACTTAGAGGTTGCTTGGCAGGCTCAGGATAGATGGCTTCAACAGAGGTATCCACATCAGGCAAGAAGATACGATGGTTGCGGGCTGAGGGCTGATACGAGATAGCAGAGTGAAGTTTGATCAGCCGCATTACCCAAGGGGCGTAGAACTTCAAACCAAACAGATCAGAGCCTGATGCAGCAAGTTGGCGTATGAAAAAGTCCCGTGCATTGAAGCATTTGCCATGAAGGATACAGAATATCAAATTCTTCATTGCACCCTCGATCTTGGCATTTGGAGAGTGTCCTTTAATGGGCCAGAGAGTCCGCCTGATGATGTGATAGATGGTTCTTGGCAGATACTCAAGGTCTTCAATGAAGAACTCTGTGGGATAAGCAGCATCTTGGGGCAATGGCTTCATCATGCTGAGTATCTGACTCATATTAGGTTCAGGCCTCTGAAAGATGCTTTCAATAGCTTCAGTATGCAGCTAACAGCCTTGCTCAAAGAGATCGCCAGGAGTGGGCAAGCGAGTGAGCTCAATGATGTCAAATGCATTGGCTTCGTGATGAACATTGCCGGTCATCCACTCCAGGACCCAAGTCTTCGGATCTCTGTTGTACCCACGGACATGGAGTGTGGCATAAAATTGGAGCAGCAGCTCTTCATTCCAATGCTCTTGGTCAGTTATGAATGGCAGTAGTCCCACTTGCTTGAAACAATCCAACGCTTCTTCTAGGCAGGGCAGACAAGCTATAGCTTCAACGTCAAGGCGCTTGTGTGGGAAGATGCAACCTTGGTTGTACAGTATGCATGAGTAATAGCTTCACTGAGGATAGCTCCACAACCGATCTGATGAAATCCTTTCCCTTGAGTAGGGGTTCTTGGAGCTATTGAAGAACGTATTGTCTGCCCTGAAGCCATTGATGTTGAAGGAGCCAGGTGCTGATGCAGGACCTGGGAACCTTGGCAGTCTTGGGATTGGCTTCTGTACCTAAGGCCTGTGCTCAACATGATAGTCGAACTGGGGACCGGTAGCAGACTCAGGAACAGAAGTGTCAGGATCAGTGGCTTCGCTTTCTTCTAATGCTTTTGGTGGGGAGGGCTCCACATTAGCTTCATTGTTGGTTGTGGCAGCCTCATGATTGTCATCCTCCACTTGACGAGCTGGAGGGTCGGACACAAGCACGTTCTCCGTAAGAACTGCTTCTTGGTGAGACGAGGGGACTTGTGGGACTTCTTCTTGTTCGGCTGATGCAGCCGGAATGTCTTCAGCAGAGACGTGATGCCTTGGACCTTTGCCGGCAGGCAGTTTGGGGAGACCGCCGGATTAGATGGTGCTTTGGCGTGAGGTCAGGCACTTCATGAACCTTGTCGGCTGAGCTTGTCAAGTAGGTGGCTTTGGGTTCATCAATGTATTTACTTTGTTAGCCTCTGTTGAATAAGTTAATAAAAATGGTTGTGTGCATTCTTGGGTTCAAAGGCCGGGGGTTTCAACCTCCCTTTCGGAAAAAGGAATATTCGGCCAAAAGAGACCTATACAATCACTGTTAGCTAGGACTTAGTTTGAAACTGCAGTTTCCTTTTTCACCTTTGCAGTCTGTTTCTCTGTGATACTGAAACTGCTCATCCTTTTTGTGGCTCTGAAACTGTAGCTCACACGGTTGAGTCTTCTTATATTTTTCTGCAGGACTATGTGAACAATGTGTAGAGCCAGATAGGCAATGCCCAGTCAATCATTGTTTCCCGAAGGTCGTTTCGATTTTTATCGTTGATTATTTTTAAGCAGCAGTGAGTGTTGTTTTTTGAAGGGTCACAGTCAGTGTTGTCCTATCTAGATCTGTATACAGCAGCTGAAAGTAATGTTTGTCAGCATTAGCTATCCTCTACTTTTCCTTGAGAAATGTTCAGCCATCCTAGCAAAATATTTCATTTTTTCTTTTTGTTTTGTGTTCAGACAAACTTATGTTAAGATTGCGTTAAGCGTATGCATCTGCAGGGACGCGTTGCGTGTTACTTATAGGCATAGGAGATTACAAGGTTTAGGTAGCTAGGTTGTTATAGGATTGATCTCCAAGTCATGATCTATACAAGGGATAGAGATCAACCCAAACATATCCCAACTACCTAGATACAACGCACGCCTCATACATGTATACGGACATCCTAATATACACACTTTAACACGCCCCCTCAATCACAACTTTATTAGGTTGAGATTGTTCTTGAATTCTTCTAGCTTGCGCCATGATAGGGTTTTAGTGAAGCCATCTGCAACTTGGTCATTAGTAGGAATAAACCGAATGTCTAGTAGCTTCTTGGCTACTCTCTCACGAACAAAGTGATAGTCCACTTCAATGTGTTTTGTTCTTGCATGGAACACTGGATTTGCTGACAGATAAGTGGCACCAATGTTGTCACACCACAATTGTGCAACAGGAGAGTGACTTATACCTAGTTCAGCAAGCAAGGTTTGAACCCATATCAATTCAGCCGTGGCATTTGCTAGAGCTTTGTATTCAGCCTCAGTGCTGGATCTAGACACAGTTGCTTGTTTTCGTGCACTCCAGGATATAAGATTTGATCCAAAGAAAGCAGCAAAACCACTAGTTGACCTTCTATCATCAGGACAACCTGCCCAATCTGCATCTGAAAAGGCACTTACCACAGTTGAGTTTGATCGTGTGAACTTTAGTCCCGTACTCATAGTACCTCTGAGATATCTCAAAATCCTCTTCACTGCAGTCCAATGCTGAAGAGTAGGAGCATGCAAGAATTGACACACCTTGTTGACAGGAAAACATATGTCAGGTCTTGTAAGCGTTAAGTACTACAAAGCACCTACCACACTTCTATAGTTTGTAGCTGCCTCGGCACCCAAGGACTCCCCTTCTTCCTTGGAAAGTTTTTCAGTAGTTGAAAGTGGCATGTTTGAAACCTTACAATTCATCATACCCGACCTTTTTACTATATCTGACACATTTTTCTTGACTTAGGACTATCCCATCAGTTACCTTTTTCACTTCTATTCCCAAGAAGTAGTGCAGTTCACCAAGATCCTTTAGTGCAAAGTCTCTCTTAAGATCTTCTAACAATGCATTGATTGCTTCTTGTGACAAGCTAGCCACAATAATATCATCAACATATACCAACATGAAAATGATTATTCTTCCCTTCTTATAGAAGAAAAGTGACGTGTCAGCCTTTGAAGGTCGAAAACCAAGCCTTTGAAGTTTATCACTTAACCTAGAATACCATGCTCTAGGTGCTTGTTTTAGACCATATAATGCCTTGTCAAGTTTGCAAACATAATGATGCTTGTCTTTTACCTCATACCCAGGTGGCTGTTTCATGTAGACTTCCTCCTCTAGAACGCCATGAAGGAACGCATTCTGCACATCCAATTGATGAAGGCTCCAACCATTTGATACTACAACAAAGAGAACAAGTTTGATAGTAGCTGCTTTAACAACTGGACTAAATGTGTCCTCATAGTCAATGCCGTATCGTTGTTTAAAACCCTTTGCTACTAATCTAGCCTTGTATCTGTCTATTTCTCCACTGGCCTTTCTTTTGACTATATAAACCCATTTACAGTCAATTATATTCCTGCCTCTTGCTGGAGGCACTAAGTGCCATGGTTTATTTCTAATGAGAGCATTATACTCTTCATCCATAGCATTTTTCCAATTTTTACTTTCAAACGCCTCAGTTAAATTTCCTGGCTCACCTGTAATAGCTAGGCCGCCAAAGTGCATATTATCATACCTAACTGTTCCATCTGTACGAACCTTTGGCTTCAAAATCCCATGCTGCGATCTGGTTCTTTGGGTTGGCACAGGAGCTGCAGTAGAAAGCTACTGCACAGAGGATCCAGAGGAATCCGGTGCAGCGGACGATCTAGCGGCGCCCGATCCCAGGCGGATCTCCTCGGAGTCGTGGCCGGTCGCTCGTTGGGCCACTTGTCGAGGCCCGGCTGGGGAACCGCCGGACGCAGAGAGGCGCCTGGGCTGGCGCGTGAGTGCGGCTGGCCCACCTGCTCCGCTGGGCTCGCCGCGAGTTGTCGTTGCCTCGCCCGCGGGGCCACGGGGGGACGCATGGTCGTCCGTCGCTAGCCCGCTTGACCCCGAAGCGGATGCGCTGCCACCGCCTGGCGCGGCAGGCGAGGGAGAATCTGCATTGGGATCGCCGCCGTCAGCTTCTGGTGCAGCACCTGGATCAGCCTCGTGTTCCGCGTTGGCCTTTCCTGCTGCATAAAATCATAGTGCACAACCGGATTTCCTCCAAAATTTATAGTGGAATTTTTATGAGAATTACCCAATTGATCATTAGCTATATGTTCGTCCCCTTGATCAAGAGGTAAGGAGGAGGAATTTTCAGAGAGAAGCAAGACTTCGGGTCTGATGGGAGTACCGGCGTTAGGATTGAGTTTGGCAAAGGGAAACACTGTTTCGTCAAATACGACATCTCGAGAAATATAAACACGTCCAGTAGTGATGTCTAGACATTTGAAACCTTTGTGAAGGTTACTGTAGCCAAGAAATACGCACTGTTTGGAGCGAAATTCGAGCTTGTGAAAGTGCGTTATATCGACTAGAGGGGGGGTGAATAGGCGATTTTTATGAAAGTCTTCAAAACGTGGAAGTTATGAAGACAAACAAGAGAGATATGCCTATTACTATGCAGCGGAAGGTAGACTACACTAGGCAAGCCATGGTCAAGTATTCAATAGAGTGAAAGCACAGTGACAAATAGCTGCAGTGTAATAAGGATCAGGTAGGAAGATATTATGAAGCCAAACAGACCATGCATTCACGTTGTGAAGACAAAAGATAGAGCAAACATGCAATGACTTCACAATGAGTAACAGTAAGTAAAAGGAAGTGAAGATGAAACCGGTGACTCGTTGAAGACAATGATTTGTTGGACCAGTTCCAGTTGCTGTGAAAACTGTACGTCTGGTTGGAGCGGCTAGGTATTTAAACCTTAGGACACACAGTCCCGGACACCCAGTCCTGAACACGCAGCTCAGGACACCCAGTCCTCACCGTATTCTCCTTGAGCTAAGGTCACACAGACCTCGCCCAATCACTCTGGTAAGTCTTCAAGGTAGACTCCCAAACCTTCACAGACTTCGTTCACCGGCAATCCACAATGTCTCTTGGATGCTCAGAACGCGACGCCTAACCGGCTGGAGGATGCACAGTCCTCAAGTGTAATAAGTCTTCAGATCACTCAGACAAAAAGACTTAAGTGATGCCCAATTCTCTCTGGCTCTGGGTGGTTAGGGCTTTATCCTCGCTAGGTATTCTCTCTCTCAAAAGCTTCGAGGTGGGTTGCTCTCAAACGACAAAAGCCGTGCACTAAATCTGAGCAGCCAACCGTTTATGGTTGTAGGGGTGGGCTATTTATAGCCACTAGGCAACCCGACCTGATTTGTCCGAAATGACCCTGGGTCACTAAGGAACTGACACGTGTTCCAACGGTCAGATTTCAAACCCACATGGTAACTTTACTTGGGCTACAAGCAAAGCAGACTTGTCCGACTCTGGACAAGATTTGCTCTCATAGTCTTCACTCGAAGACATAGGTTTTTTGTTTAGGCATCACTTCAGTCGTTCTGACTGGTTCTCTTGGACCCCACTTAACAGTACGGTGGTTCCTATGACTCAACACAAATTGAAAGAGAACTACGAAATATCTAAGTCTTCGAGCTCCATAGGCTTCATGTCATAGTCTTCAATGTGAATATCTTCATATACCACCTTTGACATCAATGTCTTCATACATTTTTAGGGGTCATCTTTGGTAGTAAAACCGAATCAATGAGGGACTTCTACCTGTGTTATGCTGCAATTCTCACAAACACATTAGTCCCTCAACTAGGTTTGTCGTCAATACTCCAAAACCAACTAGGGGTGGCACTAGATGCACTTACAATCTCCCCCTTTTTGGTGATTGATGACAAACTAGTTGAAGTTTTCAACGGGGAATATAATCTGTGAAATTTCAAAGGATAAGGAATTGTCTTCATAAGTTGCAAGAGCTCCCCCTGAAGATTTGCATATAAGTAATTTGCTTTTGGAATGCAAATGCACATGGCAGGTTGTACTCGTGGAGATCCACTTCACCTTATGATGACATTCCACTATGCATGTGAAAGTATATGAAGATAATGACATGCATAATGAAAAATGGACGTCTGCAGAATGATGTAAGTGCGGAATTTATCGTCGCACATGTGTAATTTATCATCGCAAAACAAGTTGGCAAATAAGTAGCAGACGACCATCGAGTTTACAACTCAAAGAACCAAATGTAGCAAAATGAGAGTTGTAAGCACGAAGCAAAATATGGCAAAATATAAAGCACCCGCCCATAATGACCCGCTTGAAGACTATCAACCCCATATGCTTCTCCCCCTTTTGTCAGTAAGGACCAAAAAGGTTTGAAGACATACAGTGTCTACTCGTTCCCATGAGCAGCAGGGTCGTTGGTGGTGTTTGGCGGTGCTGAAGAGGGTGGTGGTGAAGTAGCATCGTCTTCATCCTCGATAACTCGGGCAGTCACTGTTGCAGCAGAGGAAGAGAACTCAGAGTCTTCAAGTGATGGTGTTCCTCGCAGCACAGCCCTTCTAGGAGGTGTGGAGTCAAACTTGAATCGCTCAGTGAAGCCATCCTCTTGACGATCAGCTTCAGAACACATCATCGTTAGCCCTTTCCATGTACGACGACGGGTTTCATGGGTAACGAAAGCATTTTTTGTGGCAAGATTTCGAATGCGATTAACATCCACCAAGAGGCTTTTCATCTGACGCTTCAGCCAGTCATGATGCCTATCCTGTTTTTGATGAAGGGCCACAAGAAGCTCTCGGTCATTGAGAACACGAGTGCGCTTCTTGGGTCTTGGAGCAGTTGTGCTGTCAGTGGCTTCAGTGGAAGCAGGGCGTGGTGCACGTGTAGTGCCAGCCAACGGATACACCCGAGAGACTACTTCAATTCCTTCAGTGTTTTGAGTGAAGCTCTGATGTTCTGCATTCTGAAGACTTAGAGGTTGCTTGGCAGGCTCAGGATAGATGGCTTCAACAGAGGTATCCACATCAGGCAAGAAGATACGATGGTTGCGGGCTGAGGGCTGATACGAGATAGCAGAGTGAAGTTTGATCAGCCGCATTACCCAAGGGGCGTAGAACTTCAAACCAAACAGATCAGAGCCTGATGCAGCAAGTTGGCGTATGAAAAAGTCCCGTGCATTGAAGCATTTGCCATGAAGGATACAGAATATCAAATTCTTCATTGCACCCTCGATCTTGGCATTTGGAGAGTGTCCTTTAATGGGCCAGAGAGTCCGCCTGATGATGTGATAGATGGTTCTTGGCAGATACTCAAGGTCTTCAACGAAGAACTCTGTGGGATAAGCAGCATCTTGGGGCAATGGCTTCATCATACTGAGCATCTGACTCATATTAGGTTCAGGCCTCTGAAAGATGCTTTCAATAGCTTCAGTATGCAGCTGACAGCCTTGCTCAAAGAGATCGCCAGGAGTGGGCAAGCGAGTGAGCTCAATGATGTCAAATGCATTGGCTTCATGATGAACATTGCCGGTCATCCACTCCAGGACCCAAGTCTTTGGATCTCTGTTGTACCCACGGACTTGGAGTGTGGCATAAAATTGGAGCAGCAGCTCTTCATTCCAATGCTCTTGGTCAGTTATGAATGGCAGCAGTCCCACTTGCTTGAAACAATCCAACGCTTCTTCTAGGCAGGGCAGACCAGCTATAGCTTCAACGTCAAGGCGCTTGTGTGGGAAGATGCAACCTTGGTTGTACAGTATGCATGAGTAATAGCTTCACTGAGGATAGCTCCACAACCGATCTGATGAAATCCTTTCCCTTGAGTAGGGGTTCTTGGAGCTATTGAAGAACGTATTGTCTGCCCTGAAGCCATTGATGTTGAAGGAGCCAGGTGCTGATGCAGGACCTGGGAACCTTGGCAGTCTTGGGATTGGCTTCTGTACCTAAGGCCTGTGCTCAACATGATAGTCGAACTGGGGACCGGCAGCAGACTCAGGAACAGAAGTGTCAGGATCAGTGGCTTCGCTTTCTTCTGATGCTTTTGGTGGGGAGGGCTCCACATTAGCTTCATTGTTGGTTGTGGCAGCCTCATGATTGTCATCCTCCACTTGACGAGCTGGAGGGTCAGACACAAGCACGTTCTCCGTAAGAACTGCTTCTTGGTGAGACAAGGGGACTTGTGGGACTTCTTCTTGTTCGGCTGATGCAGCTGGAATGTCTTCAGCAGAGACGTGATGCCTTGGACCTTTGCGAAGCCTACGCAACGTGGGCGACGCCAGTGGAGTTTGAGTGGGCTGGGCCTCATTGTCTTCTTCCTCTTGTGGGCGATCCGCCCATGAGGCATCCTGGGCAATTGGCGTCAATGGACGACCAATGCTGATGAGTTCACTATTGTCTTGCTGAGGAAGTACTGCATCATCTTCTACATTGTCATGTTGACCAATGTCTTCAGCAGTGATGGGATCAGCTGCTGGAATGTCTTCAGCTTCATGAGCCTCTGTGGAAGCAGGCTCATGGACAGTCAGTTGGCGGTCAGCTTCAGGATAGACTACAGAAAGGGGTTCAACCATCAAGGGCTTTGCGGGAACAGCCCGATCTTTCTTGGTCTTCCTTTTCTTCTTAGAGGGGGCAGTAGGAGAGGCTTCAGGATATTTCCTTTTCCTCGCTTCAGCCTCAGCAGTCCTCGTCTTCTTGAGCTCTGAAGCTGTTGACCTGCTTTTTGGCTTCGAGCCAGTCATTCTTGTGGGGAAGACAATCGGAACTGCTTCCTGCCTTGGTGCATCGGGTTCAGCTGTAACAGGCTGCTTATTCTTCTTTACGGCCATCCTGGGGTCGATGCTAGGATGCCCAAGGGCCTTGCATTTTTCAGCCTCATTATAGGCTTGCACACTTCTGTCAGCCAGAGTCTTCATGCGCTCACGCGAACCTTGAGCTTCTGCATGTTCCTTCAGAAAAGCTTCCTTGAGCTCGTGCATCATGATTTTGAAGTTCTTCACATCTTGCACGCTGAGCTTGGCCATATGCTTCTTGAACTGAGCCTTTTCATAGTCAATCTTCTGCTTCAGCTCAACAACGCGTTGGGCGATGGCTAGTTCTGAAGCAATGGCGCCATGGAAGGCGACACTGAGGCCAATGGGTAGTTGTAGATCATCGAAGCTGATGTTGGGCGTGTCAAACCACTCGTCAATGAAGTTGTGGATGATGGTGACATTAAAGAGGGGCAGATCATTGAAGATTTCTGCTTCTTCTTTGCTCTTGATGAGTTGCTCAAGAGCGTCATCTGCCAGGTCTTCATCACTTGACAGGTCAATGTCATCATTGCGCAGAATAGCAGCAGCTGTGAGCTCTTGGCCGGTGTGTCGCTGAGGCCTCTTGCTCTTCTGGGGCTTGGAGATGCGGGATACGTCTTCAGACTACACACTGTCTTCAGGAGGTGCAGTTGCAAGTGGCTTCGCCCTTGAGATTTTCGGTGAAGAGGCAGGCTTTGAAGCTTTAGGCTTCTTCATCTTCTTTGGCTTCAGCACTGCAGGAGCTTCTTCTGATTCAGAGTCAGCTAGAGGCTCATTCACTGCAGTCCCTTGAACCAAGATGCGGGTAATGAGGCCCTCAAGGTTGGCATACGGACCGATGACATTAGGTTCTGCTTCTCGTGTGCCATCTGCCCTTGGTGCTGAGGGACCAGGGTTAAAGTCTAACCCAAATTTCTTCTTGTTCTGCTTCGCTGAGTTTTGGGCAAACTGGAAGTTGCGCTTGAACAGATTGTCGTCACGACACCAGAGTAGTGACGACGGATGTGCATCATCAGGCTATGGCCCACGGACCATGCATGGATAGAAGCTTTGGGCAATAGCTTCATCTCTGGACCTGGGTAGAAGATTCTTGTATAGGATGTCTCCCCACGGTCTTTTGATGGCACTTTTCTCAGCATACTCTTGGGTTGTGAAGCGGTATTTGAACCATTGTTCTGCCCAATAGCGTCAAATCCATTGGATTCGGGTCTTGCGCTGACTATAATCCTCTTCAGGATCTGTCTTATACATTTCTGCGAGTTCATCAGGCAGATCTCTGGATGTTCCGTCACGACGTTGTCTGCTCCCCTTCCTTGCTGCTTTCTCTGAAGCCATAAACTTTAACTTGAAAGGCTTCAAGACGTTCAAAGGCTTCAAAGGCTTTCTCTTGCTGGACCAACAGGAACTGGCTTCAGGAGAATTTATGTGATGCTGTAAGAACTCTGCAAATGAATGCATACTATGAGAACCAAAGGATTCTCCCACGGACATGTACCTGTGACAGCATTAAGGTGCGAGGGAAGGGGAAGAGGTCATATGCATTCTCAGAAGATTTTGAAAACAAATCAGTTTAGAAGACATTGACCTCATCGTGCGAAGACATTCACTCATAGATAAGAAGTTGGTTCCAGATTTGTACGAACCCACAGATCAGTACAAGTGAGGAATCTAACTACTTTGTGAAGCACAAGTGAATATACTAGGCATGTTATGAGATGCAGTATGAGAGAGATCTAACTTGTGTGAATAGAAACTTCTTATGGTAGTAAGTGACAAGGCCATAGGATCAAAAGGGGCCGTAAAAAGAAGTTTTATTTACCACACTGGGAACTGCTAGACGGAGTGGGAGATGAGGCCGAGCAGTTCAATCTTCCATGCCCTAACTTGGCGACGGAGGACATCTACGGCGATGGCGGAGAGGACGATGTCCGCGATCGGCGTGAAGACGGCATCGGAGAGGTTGCGGCAGCGAAGCGCTTCGTCGCCGGCATCGTCGAGGGCTAGCGGTGGCGCTAGGGTTCATGCGAGGGTGGAAGAAGGGATAATGACCGCTGTGAGTGTGTATTTATAGTTACAGGGGCGGCACTACGCTATTACACAGGTGCCCCTGGCGATTCGCATCTGAGTAACACGTGGCCATTATGCGGAATTTTGGGGTTTGTTCCACATCCCACGCACGCCTGGATTGACGGGTGGTCGTTCCTACTTCTCCGGATTTCATGTGGATGAATGAGCATTGAAAACGGACTTAAAGGTTGTCTCTGTCTCGTCTGCTGAAGGGCGCAGAGAAGACATTCGACAGTTTCAATAGAATGCATATGACTTGGAGAGATAGAATTTGAGATAGAAAGCATAGAGAGGTTAGGGTCCAATCACATTCACTTAGTTCAAAAGATTCAAACAAGAAGACATAGCTATAAGTGAATGTTGTAGAGGACAGAACACTAGTATATATATATATATATATATAATCAACATAGTGAAGATAATCGTGAAGACATGTTGAGATTGAAGCCAAACCAAATGTGAAGACATTGCAAGGTAACGCCATGAGTGAAACACTTCAAAATAGAACGTTTGATGGTGGAGTTACCCACCGTATAGGAAGTATTAGACCCAGACACGGCGCACAATTATCGTGGCGCTCCGAAGTAAAATTCCACATTAATGTATTCACACTTAGAATGCATGTCTTCATTGATTGAAGATATACATTACTTCGTGTGTTGCACATCTAAGTCATCAATATGCATAAGTGTTAGGATGTGTGCCTGATCACAGGACATTTGAGGATTCCAGGATATTTAGCTCACACCGTAACTTGCAAAATCTCTTCTCATCCAAGGGCTTGGTGAAGATATCTGCCAATTGCTCTTCAGTGTTGACGTGTACGATATCAATATCTTCCTTCACAACATGATCTCTGAGAAAGTGATGACGAATTTCTATGTGCTTTGTCTTCGAGTGCTGAACTGGGTTGTTGGCAATCTTGATGGCGCTTTCGTTGTCGCAGTAAAGTGGCACTTGCTTCAGATGAATGCCATAGTCCTTGAGAGTTTGCTTCATCCACAGAAGCTGAGCGCAGCAAGATCCAGCAGCAATGTATTCAGATTCAGTAGTGGAGAGGGATACACAGTTCTGCTTCTTTGAAGACCAACATACAAGTGATCGTCCCAGAAAGTGACATGTGCCTGATGTAGACTTCCGATCAACCTTGTCACCAGCATAATCAGCATCCGAGAATCCAACCAGATCAAACTCTGAGCCCTTTGGATACCATAATCCGAGAGTTGGGGTGTGAACCAAATATCGAAGAATTCGCTTCACAGCTAAGTGATGCGACTCCTTTGGTGCCGCTTGAAATCGAGCACACATGCAAACACTAAGCATAATATCTGGCCTAGATGCACATAAATAAAGCAAAGAACCAATCATGGAGCGGTATACCTTTTGATCGAACTCTTTACCATTGTCGTCGGGACCCAGATGATGTTTGGCTGGCATTGGTGTTGTGAAGCCTTTGCAGTCTTGCATACCAAACTTCTTCAGGCACTCTTTGAGATACTTCTCTTGAGATTTGAAGATGCCGTTGCGTTGTTGTCGTATTTGAAGACCGAGGAAGAACTTCAGCTCCCCCATCATAGACATCTGATATTGCTCTTGCATCATATAGCCACACTCTTCACTGTACTTCTGATTGGTGCAGCCGAAGATAATGTCATCCACATAAATTTGGCACACAAACAGTTCACCATCATATGTCTTCGTGAAGAGAGTGGGATCTAGGGAACCAGGTATGAAGCCTTTGCTCTTCAGGAAATATTTGAGTGTGTCATACCAGGCCCGAGGGGCTTGTTTGAGGACATACAGTACCTTGTTGAGCCTGTATACCATGTCAGGATGTTTTGGATCTTCAAACCCAGGCGGTTGTGCAACATACACTTCTTCTTCAATCTTGCCATTGAGAAAGGCACTCTTCACATCCATTTGATATAGAAGTATGTTATGATGATTTGCATAGGCCAGCAGTATACGTATGGCTTCAAGTCTAGCCACAGGAGCAAATGTTTCATCGAAATCAATGCCTTCCACTTGAGTATATCGTTGAGCAACGAGACGAGCTTTGTTTTTGACAATTTGACCATGCTCATCTTGCTTGTTGCGGTATATCCATTTGGTGCCTATTATATTGTGCTTCCGTGGGTCAGGACGCTTAACCAGTTCCCATACATTGTTCAGCTCAAAATGTTGAAGCTCTTCTTACATAGCTTGAATCCATTCAGGTTCCATGAAGGCTTCTTCAACTTTCTTGGGTTCTGTAATTGAGACGAATGCGAAGTGCCCACAGAAATTTGCCAGCTGAGTTGCCCTTGAACGAGTGAGTGGACCAGGTGCATTGATGCTGTCAATTATTCTCTCAATCTGCACTTCATTGGCAACACGAGGATGTACAGAGCGAAGACTTTGCTCTTGCTGATCTGTGTTGTTGTTGGGAGGAATGTCTTCAGGCTGAGCATTGTCTTCATGTGGATCAGGTGCTGAGATGATAAGTTCTTCTTCAGGATGAGCTTCAGAAGGTATAATCTCTCCAGTTCCCATTAGCTTGATTGATTCACTAGATGGAACTTCATCTAGCACATTCGGCAGTTGCTCTCTTTGTGAACCATTGGTCTCATCGAACCGCACATCCACTGTTTCAACCACTTTGTAATGAAAGAGATTGAAGACTCTGTAGGAGTGCGAATCATTTTCATATCCAAGCATAAAACCCTCATGTGCTTTTGGTGCAAACTTTGAGGTGTGGTGTGGGTCCTTGATCCAGCACCTTGCGCCAAATACTCTGAAGTAACTGACATTTGGCTTCCTGCCAGTTAGGAGTTCATAAGATGTCTTGTTCAGAAGCTTGTGAAGATAAACACGATTGATTGTATGGCATGCAGTGTCAATGGCTTCAGGCCAGAATTTTCTCGGAGTCTTGTATTCATCTAGCATCGTTCTGGCCATCTCAATGAGTGTTCTGTTCTTGCGTTCGACGATGCCATTCTGCTGTGGCGTGTACGGGGCTGAGAATTCATGTGTGATGCCCAAGGTATCAAGATATGTATCAAGTCTAGTGTTCTTGAATTCAGTGCCATTGTCACTTCTGATGTGCTTTATCTTGGCGCCATAGTTGTTCATTGCTCGATTGGCGAAGCGTCTGAAGACATCCTGCACTTCAGTCTTGTAAAGGATTATATGCACCCAAGTATATCTAGAGTAATCATCAACAATGACAAAGCCATATAGGCAAGCAGTAGTGGTAAAAGTTGAGTAGTGAGTGGGACCAAAAAGATCCATGTGAAACAGTTTGAAGGGTCGAGTAGTTGTCATGATTGTCTTCGAGGGATGTTTGGCCCTCATCATCTTCCCTGCTTCACAGGCACCGCATAAGTGATCTTTCTTGAACTTGACGCCCTCGATGCCTATGACATGCTTCTTCTTTGCAAGGGTGTGGAGGTTCCTCATGCCAACATGCCCAAGCCTCCGATGCCAAAGCCAGCATTCTGAAGCTTTTGCCAGAAGACATACTGCAAGCTGTGGCCCTGCTGAGAAATCTACCACTTACAAATCATCTTTCCGATACCCTTCAAACACTAGAGATTTGTCAGATTCCATTAGTACCAGGCAACGATATTTTCCAAATATTACGATCATGTTCAAATCGCAAAGCATTGAGACAGACATTAAGTTGAAGCCAAGGGATTCAACAAGCATGACTTTATCCATGTTTTGATCCCTTGAGATTGCAACTCTACCTAGACCCAATACCTTACTTTTACCAGTGTCAGCGAATGTGATGTGGCTCTTGTCGGATGGACGTAAGGTTGAGTCCATAAGAAGGCTTCTTTTGCAGGTCATGTGATTTGTACACCCACTGTCAATAATCCATTCTGAAGACGCCGGTGTCGTACCCTACAGTGCAGTTAGGGGGATAGGCTTCATGAAGAGAATTGTGAAGCAGAAACATTTGACGAACCAGTGGGTTATGAAAACTTAGATCCAGATTAGGACTAATAGGGAGAGTAGCATGCGATTCAGGAACGAAGTACATAGTGATGCCATTCGGGCATTTGATCTTGCGCCCTACAAGATGTTTAAGGTCCCCAGCAATAGCGTCAGAAGATTTTGGTTTTCTGTTGGAGACCTTTCCCTGCAAAAGAGAGTTAAGCTTTCTTAGCCACCCACATCTTCAAGGGTGACTTAGAAGCAATAAGTCTAAGTGCAGCATCTGAGAATTTTGGCTTTGGAGCCCTAGCAAACAGTCTAGCAGGCGGACAGTAGTACTCATAAGAATAGGCAGAATAGTTCTTGGTCATATGAACATGGCGGTTTGATGAACCGCTCTCATATTCATATGCCTGAGTATGGTTTTCCTGCAAAACATTTGCGTTAGTGCGACTCGGGTGAGTCCTCTGTCTGTATGAAGCCTTTGAACCGTACGAAGCCTTTGGTCTGAGGTTTGTCTTCTTCATGTGAGGTGTCATGAAGACATTCACAGGAAGATTTTCCAGACACCTTTTCGGAACCCAGATCTTCTTCATAGGCGGTTCATTCCTGCAGTTAGTACCAATGTACCTTGCAAACACTTCACCATTCTGATTCTTAAATAGTACATAGTTTGCATCGAAGGATTCATCAATGATAATGGGGTTAGCACAAGTGAAGCCAGATAGATTGGATGGATCTGCTGAAGGTTCCTTCGCAGCAACCCACTTGGTTTTGGGGTACTGCTCAGGTTTCCAGTAAGAGCCATCTGCATTCATTTTCCTTACGAACCCAACACCCTCTTTCCTAGGGTTTCGGTTCAGAATCTGCTTCTTGAGGACATCACATAATGTCTGATGCCCTTTAAGACTTTTGTACATCCCTGTTTCAAGCAATGTCTTCAACCTAGCATTCTCATCAGCAATAGCGGTGGTATCCTCAGCAGAGGGGTTAGTTACCACATCAACAGTTGAAGATATTGCAATAGCAGTAGCAGTGGAACATTCAGCAACAGAAGTAGCATTATCACGCTCAATGCATTTAAGACATGGTGGTTCGAATCCTTCCTGAGCGGAACTGATCTGTTTGGTGCGAAGTGACTCGTTTTCCTTTTGAAGATCTTCATGAGCCGCTCTCAATTTATCAAGATCTTGCTTCCTTTGAAGATAATCATAGGAAAGCTTTTCATGAGTTGTTGAGAGAGTATCATGACGACTTTCAAGTTCCTGATACTTAACGTGAAGATTTTTTATGTCTTCAATTAAGGATTCAGATCGAGTCATTTCAGCACCCAACAGATCATCGCTTCTGTCTAACAGTTTTTGAATATGTTCCATAGCTTTCTGTTGTTCAGTTGCAATTTTAGCAAGTGTTTTGTAGCTGGGTTTCGAACCACAATCAGAGTCATCGTCGCTAGATGTTTGATAGTGAGTAGTGCGTGTGTTTACCTTGGCACCGCGTGCCATGAAGCAGTAGGTAGTAGCGGAGTAGTCCTTGTCATTTGCATCGGTGTCGGTGATGAAGTCATTGTCTTCAGTGTTGAAGATGGACTTGGCGACATATGCTATAGCCAGACTTGCAATGCCAGAATCAGACTCCTCCTCAGACTCCACCTCTGCCTCCTCAGAAGCGGACTCCTCCTCTGAATCCATTTCCTTGCCAACAAACGCACGTGCCTTGCCAGATGAGCTCTTCTTGTGTGATGAAGACTTTGAGGAAGACTTGGAAAAAGACTTTGAGTATTTCTTCTTCTTCTTGTCATTAGAGTCATATTCCTTGCTCTTCTTCTTCTTTCTGTTCTCATTGTCCCACTGTGGACACTCAGAGATGAAGTGTCCAGTTTTCTTGCACTTGTGGCATGTTTTCTTCTTGTAGTCATGAGCAGAAGCTTCATCATTCCTTGAGCTTGATCGTGAAGACTTTCTGAAGTCTTTCTTCTTGGTGAATTTTTGGAACTTCTTCACAAGCATTGCAAGTTCCCTTCCAATGTCTTCAAGATCTTCAGAACTGCTGTCAGATTCTTCTTCAGATGAGGAAACAACTTTTGCCTTCAAGGCACGAGTTCGCCCATAGTTTGGACCATAGATATCTCTTTTATCAGAAAGCTGAAACTCATGTGTGTTGAGCCTCTCGAGTATGTCAGACGGATCGAGTGTCTTGAAATCAGGACGTTCTTGAATCATCAGGGCTAGGATGTCAAACGAACTATCAAGTGATCTCAGCAGCGTCTTGACGACTTCATGTTTGGTGATCTCAGTAGCGCCGAGGGCTTGAAGCTCATTTGTGATGTCAGTGAGTCGGTCAAATGTGTGCTGGACATTCTCATTGTCATTTCGCTTGAAGCGGTTGAAGAGGTTGCGAAGAACACTTATTCTCTGATCTCTCTAGGTTGAGATGCCTTCATTGACCTTGGAGAGCCAGTCCCAGACCAGCTTGGATGTCTTCAAAGCACTCACACGGCCATACTGTCCTTTGGTCAGATGACCACAGATGATATTCTTGGCAGTAGAGTCCAGTTGAACGAATTTCTTGACATCAGCAGCAGTGACACCTTCTCCAGCCTTGGGAACGCCGTTCTCGATGACATACCATAGGTCGACGTCAATGGCTTCAAGATGCATGCGCATCTTATTCTTCCAGTAGGGATATTCAGTTCCATCGAAGACGGGGCACGCAGCGGAGACTTTAATTATCCCTGCAGTCGACATAGCTAAAACTCCAGGTGATTAAACCGAATCACACAGAATAAGGGAGCACCTTGCTCTGATACCAATTGAAAGTGTGTTATATCGACTAGAGGGGGGGTGAATAGGCGATTTTTATGAAAGTCTTCAAAATGTGGAAGTTATGAAGACAAACAGGAGAGATATGCCTATTACTATGCAGCGGGAGGTAGACTACACTAGGCAAGCCATGGTCAAGTATTCAATAGAGTGAAAGCACACTGACAAATAGCTGCAGTGTAATAAGGATCAGGTAGGAAGATATTATGAAGCCAAACAGACCATGCATTCACGTTGTGAAGACAAAAGATAGAGCAAACATGCAATGACTTCACAATGAGTAATAGTAAGTAAAAGGAAGTGAAGATGAAACCAGTGACTCGTTGAAGACAATGATTTGTTGGACTAGTTCCAGTTGCTGTGACAACTGTACGTCTGGTTGGAGCGGCTAGGTATTTAAACCTTAGGACACACAGTCCCGGACACCCAGTCCTGAACACGCAGCTCAGGACACCCAGTCCTCACCGTATTCTCCTTGAGCTAAGGTCACACAGACCTCGCCCAATCACTCTGGTAAGTCTTCAAGGTAGACTCCCAAACCTTCACAGACTTCGTTCACCGGCAATCCACAATGTCTCTTGGATGCTCAGAACGCGACGCCTAACCGGCTGGAGGATGCACAGTCCTCAAGTGTAATAAGTCTTCAGATCACTCAGACAAGAAGACTTAAGTGATGCCCAATTCTCTCTGGCTCTGGGTGGTTAGGGATTTATCCTCGCTAGGTATTCTCTCTCTCAAAAGCTTCGAGGTGGGTTGCTCTCAAACGACAAAAGCCGTGCACTAAATCTGAGCAGCCAACCGTTTATGGTTGTAGGGGGTGGGCTATTTATAGCCACTAGGCAACCCGACCTGATTTGTCCGAAATGACCCTGGGTCACTAAGGAACTGACACGTGTTCCAACGGTCAGATTTCAAACCCACACGGCAATTTTACTTGGAGATCATGGTGTCAAGCCGGTGACAAGATGATCATGGAGCCCCAAGATGGAGATCAAAGGAGCTATGTGATGATGGCCATATCATGTCACGTTTATTATTTGATTGCATGTGATGTTTATCATGTTTTGCATCTTGTTTACTTAGAACGGCGGTAGTAAATAAGATGATCCCTCATAACAATTTCAAGAAGTGTTCTCCCCTAACTGTGCACCGTTGCTAAAGTTCGTCGTTTCGAAGCACCACGTGATGATCGGGTGTGATAGATTCTTACGTTCACATACAACGGGTGTAAGACAGTTTTACACATGCAAAACACTTAGGGTTAACTTGACGAGCCTAGCATGTGCATAGACATGGCCTCGGAACACAGAAGACCGAAAGGTCGAGCATGAGTCGTATAGAAGATGCGATCAACATGAAGATGTTCACCGACGTTGACTAGTCCGTCTCACGTGATGATCGGACACGGCCTAGTTAACTCGGATCATGTAATACTTAGATGACTAGAGGGATGTCTAATCTAAGTGGGAGTTCATTATATAATTTGATTAGATGGACTTTATTATCATGAACATTAGTCTAAAATATTTACAATATGTCTTGTAGATCAAATGGCCAACGTAGTCCTCAACTTCAACGCGTTCCTAGAGAAAACCAAGCTGAAAGACGATGGCAGCAACTACACGGACTGGGTCCGGAACCTGAGGATCATCCTCATAGCTGCCAAGAAAGATTATGTCCTACAAGCACCGCTGGGTGACGCACCTATCCTCCCTGCCGAACAAGACGTTATGAACGCTTGGCAGGCACGATCCGATGACTACTCCCTCGTTCAGTGCGGCATGCTTTACAGTTTAGAACCGGGGCTCCAAAAGCGTTTTGGGAGGCATGGAGCATATGAGATGTTCGAAGAGCTGAGAATGGTTTTCCAAGCTCATGCCCGAGTCGAGAGATATGAGGTCTCCGACAAGTTCTTCAGCTGTAAGATGGAGGAAAATAGTTCTGTCAGTGAGCACATACTCACGATGTCTGGATTACATAACCGCTTGACTCAGCTGGGAGTTAATCTCCCGGATGATGCGGTCATTGACAGAATCCTCCAGTCGCTTCCACCAAGCTACAAGAGCTTTGTGATGAACTTCAATATGCAGGGGATGGAAAAGACCATTCCTGAAGTATTTGCTATGCTGAAATCAGCAGAGGTAGAAGTCAAGAAGGAACATCAGGTGTTGATGGTCAATAAAACCACTAAGTTCAAGAAGGGCAAGGGTAAGAAAGCTTTCAAGAAGGACGGCAAGGAAGTTGCCGCGCCCGGCAAGCAAGCTGCCGGGAAGAAGCCAAAGAATGGACCCAAGCCCGAGACTGAGTGCTTTTATTGCAAGGGGAGCGGACACTGGAAGCGGAATTGCCCCAAGTACTTAGCAGACAAGAAGGCCGGCAAAACAAAAGGTATATGTGATATACATGTAATTGATGTGTACCTTACCAGTAATCGTAGTAGCTCTTGGGTATTTGATACCGGTGCAGTTGCTCACATTTGTAACTCACAGCAGGAACTACGGAATAGGCGGAGACTGGCGAAGGACGAGGTGACGATGCGCGTCGGGAATGGTTCCAAAGTTGATGTGATCGCCGTCGGCACGCTACCTCTTCATTTACCTACGGGATTAGTTTTAAACCTCAATAATTGTTATTTAGTACCAGCTTTGAGCATGAACATTGTATCGGGATCTCGTTTAATTCGAGATGGCTACTCATTTAAATCCGAGAATAATGGTTGTTCTATTTATATGAGAGAAATGTTTTATGGTCATGCTCCTGTGGTGAATGGTTTATTCTTAATGAATCTCGAGCGTAATACTACACATGTTCATAGTGTGAATACCAAAAGACATAAGGTTAATAACGATAGTCCCACATACTTGTGGCACTGCCGCCTTGGTCACATAGGTGTCAAACGCATGAAGAAGCTCCATGCAGATGGACTTTTAGAGTCTCTTGATTATGAATCATTTGACACGTGCGAACCATGCCTCATGGGTAAAGTGACCAAGACTCCGTTCTCAGGAACAATGGAGCGAGCAACCAACTTATTGGAAATCATACATACTGATGTGTGTGGTCCAATGAGTGTTGAGGCTCGCGGTGGCTATCGTTATGTTCTCACTCTCACTGATGACTTGAGTAGATATGGGTATATCTACTTAATGAAACACAAGTCTGAAACCTTTGAAAAGTTTAAGGAATTTCAGAGTGAGGTTGAGAACCAACGTGACAGGAAGATCAAGTTTCTACGATCAGATCGTGGAGGAGAATACTTGAGTCACGAATTTGGCACATACTTAAGAAAATGTGGAATAGTTTCACAACTCATGCCGCCTGGAACACCTCAGCGTAACGGTGTGTCCGAACGTCGTAATCGCACTCTATTAGACATGGTGCGGTCTATGATGTCTCTTACCGATTTACCGCTATCTTTTTGGGGCTATGCTTTAGAGACTGCTGCATTCACTTTAAATAGGGCTCCGTCGAAATCCGTTGAGACGACACCGTTTGAATTATGGTTTGGAAAGAAACCTAAGTTGTCGTTTCTAAAAGTTTGGGGATGCGATGCTTATGTCAAGAAACTTCAACCTGAAAAGCTCGAACCCAAGTCGGAGAAATGCGTCTTCATAGGATACCCTAAAGAAACTATTGGGTATACCTTCTACCTCAGATCCGAAGGCAAGGTCTTTGTTGCCAAGAATGGATCCTTTCTAGAGAAGGAGTTTCTCTCGAAAGAAGTAAGTGGGAGGAAAGTAGAACTAGATGAAGTATTGCCTCTTGAACCGGAAAATGGCGCAACTCAAGAAAATGTTCCTGAGGTGCCAGCACCGACTAGAGAGGATGTTAATGATAATGATCAAGATACTTCTGATCTAGCTTCTACTGAAATTCGAAGGTCCACAAGGACACGTTCCGCACCAGAGTGGTACGGCAACCCTGTCCTGGAAATCATGTTGTTAGACAGCGGTGAACCTTCGAACTATGAAGAAGCGATGGCGGGCCCGGATTCCGACAAATGGCTAGAAGCCATGAAATCCGAGATAGGATCCATGTATGAAAACGAAGTATGGACTTTGACTGACTTGCCCGTTGAACGGCGAGCCATAGAAAATAAATGGATCTTTAAGAAGAAGACAGACGCAGATGGTAATGTGACCATCTATAAAGCTCGACTTGTCGCTAAGGGTTATCGACAAGTTCAAGGGGTTGACTACGATGAGACTTTCTCACCGGTAGCGAAGCTAAAGTCCGTCCGAATCATGTTAGCAATTGCCGCGTTTTACGATTATGAAATATGGCAAATGGACGTCAAAACGGCATTCCTTAATGGTTTCCTTAAGGAAGAATTGTATATGATGCAGCCGGAAGGTTTTGTCGATCCTAAGAATGCTGACAAGGTGTGCAAGCTCCAACGCTCGATATATGGGCTGGTGCAAGCATCTCGGAGTTGGAACATTCGCTTTGATGAGATGATCAAAGCGTTTGGGTTTACACAGACTTATGGAGAAGCCTGTGTTTACAAGAAAGTGAGTGGGAGCTCTGTAGCATTTCTCATATTATATGTAGATGACATACTTTTGATGGGAAATGATATAGAACTCTTGGACAGCATTAAGGCCTACTTGAATAAGAGTTTTTCAATGAAGGACCTTGGAGAAGCTGCTTATATATTAGGCATCAAAATCTATAGAGATAGATCGAGACGCCTCATAGGTCTTTCACAAAGCACATACCTTGATAAGATATTGAAGAAGTTCAATATGGATCAGTCTAAGAAGGGATTCTTGCCTGTACTGCAAGGTATGAAATTGAGCTCGGCTCAAAGTCCGACCACGGCAGAAGAAATAGAAGAGATGAGTGTCATCCCCTATGCCTCAGCCATAGGTTCTATTATGTATGCCATGCTGTGTACCAGACCCGATGTAAATCTTGCCGTAAGTTTGGTAGGAAGGTACCAAAGTAATCCCGGCAAGGAACACTGGACAGCGGTCAAGAATATCCTGAAGTACCTGAAAAGGACTAAGGAGATGTTTCTCGTTTATGGGGGTGATGAAGAGCTCGTCGTAAAGGGTTACGTCGACGCTAGCTTCGACACAGATCTGGATGACTCAAAGTCACAAACCGGATACGTGTATATTTTGAATGGTGGGGCAGTAAGCTGGTGCAGTTGCAAGCAGAGCGTCGTGGCGGGATCTACATGTGAAGCGGAGTACATGGCAGCCTCGGAGGCAGCACATGAAGCAATCTGGGTGAAGGAGTTGATCACCGACCTCGGAGTCATACCCAATGCGTCGGGGCCGATCAAGCTCTTCTGTGACAACACTGGAGCTATTGCACTTGCCAAGGAGCCCAGGTTTCACAAGAAGACAAGGCATATCAAGCGTCGCTTCAACTCCATTCGTGAAAATGTTCAAGATGGAGACATAGAAATTTGTAAAGTACATACGGACCTGAATGTAGCAGATCCATTGACTAAACCTCTCCCTAGGGCAAAACATGATCAACACCAGAATTCCATGGGTGTACGATTCATCACAATGTAACTAGATTATTGACTCTAGTGCAAGTGGGAGACTATTGGAAATATGCCCTAGAGGCAATAATAAAAGCATTATTATTATATTTCCTTGTTCATGGTAATTGTCTTTATTCATGCTATAATTGTGTTATCCGGAAATCGTAATACATGTGTGAATAACAGACACCAACATGTCCCTAGTAAGCCTCTAGTTGACTAGCTCGTTGATCAACAGATAATCATGGTTTCCTGGCTATGGACATAAGATGTCATTGATAACGAGATCACATCATTAGGAGAATGATGTGATGGACAAGACCCAATCCTAAACATAGCATGAAGATCGTGTAGTTCGTTTTGCTAGAGTTTTGCAATGTCAAGTATCTTTTCCTTAGACCATGAGATCGTGTAACTCCCGGATACCGTAGGAGTGCTTTGGGTGTACCAAACGTCACAACGTAACTGGGTGACTATAAAGGTATACTACGGGTATCTCCGAAAGTGTCTGTTGGGTTGACACGGATCAAGACTGGGATTTGTCACTCCGTATGACGGAGAGGTATCACTGGGCCCACTCGGTAATGCATCATCATAATGAGCTCAGAGTGACCAAGTGTCTGGTCACGGGATCATGCATTACGGTACGAGTAAAGTGACTTGCCGGTAACGAGATTGAACGAGGTATTGGGATACCGACGATCGAATCTCGGGCAAGTAATATATCGATAGACAAAGGGAATTGCATACGGGGTTGATTGAATCCTCGACATCGTGGTTCATCCGATGAGAACATCGTGGAGCATGTGGGAGCCAACATGGGTATCCAGATCCCGCTGTTGGTTATTGACCGGAGAGTCGTCTCGGTCATGTCTGCTTGTCTCCCGAACCCGTAGGGTCTACACACTTAAGGTTCGGTGACGCTAGGGTTGTGAAGATAAGTATATGCAGTAACCCGAATGTTGTTCGGGGTCCCGGATGAGATCCCGGACGTCACGAGGAGTTCCGGAATGGTCCGGAGGTAAAGAATTATATATAGGATGTGCAGTTTCGGCCATCGGGACAAGTTTCGGGGTACCCGGTATTGTACCGGGACCACCGGAAGGGTCCCGGGGGTCCACCGGGTGGGGCCACCTATCCCGGAGGGCCCCTTGGGCTGAAATAGGAGGGAACCCAGCCCATAATGGGCTGGGGCGCCAGCCCCCCCAAGGCCCATGCGCCTAGGGTTGGGGGGGAACCCTAAGGGGGGCCACCCCTTGCTTGGGGGGCAAGCCCCCCACCCCTTGGCCGCCGCCCCCCTGGTAGATCCCATCTACCAGGGCCGGCGCCCCCCCTGGCACCCCTATATATAGGTGGGGAGAGGAGGGACTTGATACCCACGCCTTTGGTGCTCCCTTCTCTCCCTGTTACATCTCCCTTTCTCGTAGTACACGGCGAAGCCCTGCTGTCGTGACGCCCTGCATCCACCACCACGCCGTCGTGCTACTGGATCTTCATCAACCTCTCCTTCCCCCTTGCTGGATCAAGAAGGAGGAGACGTCTCCCGTCCCGTACGTGTGTTGAACGCAGAGGTGCCGTCCGTTCGGCGCTGGTCATCGGTGATTTGGATCACGACGTGTTCGACAACATCAACCTCGTTCTAACGAACGCTTCCGCTCGCGATCTACAAAGGTACGTAGATGCATCTCGTGACTCGTTGCTAGATGAACTCCTAGATGATCTTGGTGAAACGAGTAGGAAAATTTTTGTTTTCTGCAACGTTCCCCAACACCCTCATGGTAAGCTTGTCCAACTCGCCGGTGATGTGATCGGTGGCGCCTGTGTCGACATACCAGTTGGTGTCGACGCCGTAGGAGGAGTTGGACACGGCGCTCGCACTCTTCTCCTTGGTGAATGCGATGTCAAAGCGCCTGTAGCACTCAATGGCAGTGTGGTTAGGCTTCTTGCAGATCTGACAGGACACCTCAGGGAGCTCATCTCGTCCCCCGCCTCCTTGGCCACGTCCACCGTGGCCGTTTCCGCGGCCGCCGTTTCCTCCATTGCCACGGCTGTGGCCACGGCCGCCTCCGTTCCTGCCGCGGCCTCCGCCACGAGGGAAACCACCGCGACCGCCACGGGAAGCGGCGTTGGCGGAAGAGTGTGACGACGAGTTGCCACCCTCGAACATGGCGAGGCGGCTCTCGAAGCTGATGAGTTGGGCGTAGAGCTCATTGGGCTTGATGGGGACGGTCCTGGCGCAGATGGAGGAGACAAAAGACAGGTAGTCGAAATCCAAGCCAGCAAGGATATACGATACCATGTCATCGTCCGAGAGCGGCTTGCCGATGGCAGCCATCTCATCGCCGAGGGCCTTCATGCGGCCAAGGTACTCGGCAATGGTGGAGTTCCCCTTCTTGGTGGTGGAGAGGGCAATCCTCATATTGACGATGGCCGCCTGCGTCTGGGAGATGAAGATCTCCGTGATTGCAGTCCATGCTGCTGACGCCGTGGTGCATGTTGCGATCTGGACCATCACAGGGGGTGAGATGGAATTGAAAAGAAAGCTCAGAACCTGGGAGTCTCGGGCCCTGTCGATCTCATATGCCGGGTTCGGCACGTCGGTGACCTTGCCATCTTTGTCAGACAGCTTGGGCGCCGGCACCTCCCTCTCTGGATCAAGGTAGGTGACCAGCTGGGCGCCACGGATGGTGGCCAGCGCCTGCGCACGCCAGACGTTGAAGTTGGAGCGATGAAGTTTCTCGGCGATGGGGATGAGCACAGATGGGGCGGCTGTGGTGGAGCTGGAGGACGACATGGCGGCGCAAGGGGGGTGGCGGCGTAGGAGATGTGCTTAGAGGAGAATGGCTCTGAATACCATGTTAAGATTGCGTTAAGTGTATGCATCTGCAGGGACGCGTTGCATGTTACTTATAGGCATAGGAGATTACAGGGTTTAGGTAGTTAGGTTGTTATAGGATTGATCTCCAAGTCATGGTCTATACAAGGGATAGAGATCAACCCAAACATATCCCAACTACCTAGATACAACGCACGCCTCATACATGTATACGGACATCCTAATATACACACTTTAACAACTTCGAGCTTAATTTTGCTGATTTCTAGTATAGTCACGGCAGTTGATTTAGTGTCAATGTGCTGATTAGACAGTTCCTTTATATTTTAGGGTTTTTATCATTTTTGCCACTAGTTGTGTCTCACAACTCAGTTTTGCCATTAGAAGTTACAACTACTCAAAAATGCCATCGATCCGTGAGATGTTTGCTCAAAAATGCCATCGTTCCGTTAGATATTTCCTCAAAAATGCCATTAGACATCGTTATTTTCACATCAAACTCATTGACCATGTTATATGACAAAAATAAGCCTAGACCCACATGTCAGTTCTCTCTATCTCACAATGATAAGTGTGGCCCCACTTATCAGGAGTAACCAAGCGAATAATTTTATAGAAAAATAAGAACATCGTTGGGATCAAGTGGGCCCCATACTTTATTGTAGTAAGATAGAAGGAGAGCTGGCATGCTGGTTCATAGGTATTTATGTCATTATAACATGGCAAAAAAGATTTGAGATCACAATAATGGTGCCCAGTGGCATTTTTGAACATGTGTCTAACAAAGCGATGGCATTTTTGGGCAGTTGAAATTTCTAGTGGCAAAACTGAGTAGTGGGACACAACCGATGGCATAAATGATAAAAACCTTATATTTTATTCATAGTATTGTTCACAAAATACACACCAAATAATGCACGGTAAGCCTGATAAGAAAACTGAAGCTACGTTTTGTTGCATTTCAAGTAATAGCAAATAATGCAAGCCTTATTGTATTCATTGTAAATTGTTCACAAAAGATAATGATGAAGCCAAGGTGCAGCAGATTGGAAGGATACATCTTTCATTAGCACAGGGTAGCTGGTGCTTGCTTCTGTCCGTGGATGATTTCATGAACAGGCATGTACCACATCCTCATGTCTAGAGCTCAATGGGACTGACAAACAGTCGCTTAATCGTCCCCTCAAGATGGCTGCTGAACGTAAAGGCATCTGTCTTGTCATCATACATGAAGGGCATGCTGATCGTTATATTTGCGACTCGCTGCACCGCCGGAAGCAGCAGCTCAGGGAGCTCAATGCGTGCTTGGTTCGTAGTCTTCCATGCATCTTCGATCAGAGACCCTATCTTGGCAATGGCGACCTCACTCGCCACACCGTGCTCACTGATGTAACATTCCACGGAGCTGACCACATCATTTTTGTTCTTCCCACGCTGTGAACAAACAAATGCTTAATCAGGGTAAGGAATACGGCTGGTAATCTTGGAGATTGTAATTTGTACCTTAAATGAAGCAAGATCATTCATGAAACGTGTCACCTCTGCGCAAGCCCTGACGGCATCAGTACAGCCGAGGGCCCATTCCAGTGCCTCCTTGGTTGCAGTATCGCCCATACCCACTAGCAACCCAACACATACCCATGGTCCACCTGAGCACACACTAGATACCTTCACTTGATCATTGAATCTTGGCTTGTGATTCTGATGAAACCATTCGGCTTCTTGGAGATAGTTGCTTGATAATATTTGAAACTACAAGTGAGAAAGTGAAACCGTATTAGTACTTCTGATGAAAGATTTCGATATGTCGGCGTCGTGGATATGAATGTAGACAATTAATATTTGAAATATACATGTGTTTTTCGCTATTATGATATAGAATCGGATTTGCTATCCACTTGGGCTGGGAGTACCTATATCAGTACTGAATTTCTAGTAATACTTTTATCTCATATCGAAGTATATGATTTCTAGATCTAAACAGTATTACATATTTGTGCAGAGCATGCTGCATATGTAGCATAAAGTTCTGTGAACTGGAGATCTTATACCACTATTTTTTTTAAGTCCCAAGTGTGGTAGGTGTTGTGAGAAAAAGGGTAAAATTTGTGACTGAGAGTTACAGAAAGATAACGGAAAAATAAATATAGAAAGTAGCTAGGGAAAATAGTCGTCGTTTGGTTGTGAGATGAGAGTGATATACCGCTTTTGTGCTAAAAGCGACCCGGTACTTCTCATCCGGTTTCAATACGTCCTCAAACTCCTTGAAGGTGCTCATCAGCTTGAGGTAGAACTTCTGTAAGTACTCTGGTAGAAGAGAAATAGCACTCTCCTCCCATCTGCATACAGATTAATTAGCTACACCACTGAATGCAATTTTGTGACTCATGTTTTATTCTCAAGTTAAGAAGATCAAGCAGCTAGTATCATGCTTCATGACAACTCCAACCTTTGTATAGCTTCATTGAGCTGTCTACACTCCACCAAAGTAGCACGGACATCGTAAGTGTCGTCTGTCATTATTATTATTGCGATTATCTTGGCAAGAATCGTCCTTGCACGTGTATACTCTTTCTCATAGTATGCTGTATACGCCCAGAAGTAGCACTCAACCACACGATCCCGCGAGTGGTTTAGCCCCACTTCTCTGTAAAGATTTTTCCACCATCTGAAAGTGAGTTTGTTGTTAGTGTTCTGTAAAAACGATATTGCTGCTAGGTTCAATTTATGAGAAGTATGACTGAAAGTTATCTTTTGTTCCGGAAAAATGCGAAAGGATTAGCATCCTAATATCAAGAACTTGATTTTTATCTATTCTTTAATGCCAGAATTTGACCATAGATTTAACTGACAAAATGTTAATGCATGTCATCAGAATTTATGTCGCTGGATTCGTATTTGGACATAGTTTCCAATGATACTATTTTTTGTGACATGCATTAACATTTTGTTAATTCAATCCATGGTCAAAATTTGACACAAAATACTAAGGGGACCAATAAACCAGGACGGAGGTAGTATATGTTACCTAGAGAGAGCCTTGAGCTCCTTCAAGTGGAGACGTTGCAGAAGGTTAAAATCCAGTTTGGCGAACTCCAAAATGGAGGTGTTGTGCGGCGGCTCTTCTTTGTACTCTGACATATAATGCAGCGCCTCTACTCTCTTCAAGGTCCTTGGCAGCGGCAAGTGAAGGGCGCGCCTGACTTGCTCTGCCAATGGGTACTCAAGCTTACCTTCCATCGATTCGAGGTGTCGCCTCGCAAATGAGATGTTTTCTTCAAGCTCTGTCTCCCCATGGATAAAAAGGTATGCTGCATTGTATAGACTTAATAGCCCCCTTAGGTCGTTAGTTACAGTAACATGGAAGGCCCCATCTTCGTCTTTGAACTTGCTGAATACATCTGCAAGAAGAGATACATGTTACATCTTATGAGCATATATGGGTAGCATTGGTGATTCTCTCTTCGTAATTGCATGCATACGTTTTGTAGTTTTTCTTAAAACAAGCAACACATCAGTATTCCAGACCAAACTGCTTTTACGTGACATGATGTGAATTTTAAGCATGTAGTGTTTCTGCGTATTTGTAATTGCATCAAGCGAAAAACTCGAAGTTTGACAACGGCTACTTACATAAAACAAGAAACTTTTATGGACAATACAATATTTCAGGAGGTTGGGTTATTAATGAATACCTGGAGACACCCAAAAGCCTTGCTGCCTCAGTATGCGGAACCGAAGGGCCACATGATGAAGGCTGGAGCTATTGAATTCACCAGCATGAGTGCTTCTTAATGTGGAGTCAATTTGTTTATGAAAATGATGATCTACGCTTAGGTGTTGTAGTGTGTCTACAAGGTTCAGTTGCTCAACTATGGTACCGCATGAAAATAACCCGATTATTTTCTCCTTCAGTTGATTGGACCTCTCCGTCATCCTTTCCTCTGACATCTACATGGCATTACCAAAATATATGTTACGCAGTGTTAACTGAAACCATGTCCATGGTGAAATTTATTTAACCATGTGACAAGGGGAGAAAATAATAGTGTTAGAAGGAAAGATTGTTCTTGGCTAAAGTTGCAGCCATTAGATGTTAACTATTCTGCAAACAGGAAAACAGACCGTGACATGTTTAAATATAAATAGAAACTGCAAAGGGAAACAAAACAAAAAAGAAACATGAGATGATAGTTCCAAGTTTGTAACATCAAAATCTCCGGAAGAGGGGTTTGAATGCAATCTTGAAGTTTTATCGGTCTATCGAAACAAAACTGAAAGCCAATAAACAAACAGAATCCAGGCATATATCTCAACACTGGCTCCAGAGTCCAGACCAGGTAATTACTTTAGGTCGGGCCATAAAACCGAAGGAAAAACACGCAGACTGAAAAAATGTACTGCTCCCGGACGCTGTTATTACTGCTGTAACAAGAGAAAGCATGCCTGTAACGGTTCTGGATTGTAGTTGATGAAGAAGTCACCCCAGACCGTGGGATGAAACACAGGCGCGGTAGCATCATGAGACGCCATGATAAAATGTGTAGTCTGGTGATTGTTGTAGTGGTGTGGCTTTGAGAAAACCTGGAGCGGTCGACGGCCTTATATACACAGCGTGGCTTTGAGAAGACCTGAAAAGCTGGTCTTTCGTGTTCACATGCTACTCACCTGCAAGGAGAGGAACAGATCTTGTTCCTTGCGTCACCTTCTCCATGGCGACCGGGGGCACTAACCCTAGCCCCCGCCGCCACCACCTCCTCCTCCTTCCCGTGGCCCCCTGCCCCCCTCGCCGTCCCTAGAGGTGGCCATAGGGAAAACCCGTGCACCGCCGGTAAAGGGTACGACGGGGATCTCGCGTCCCGTGGCGCGAGATCTTCCTACAACGGCTGCTCCTCCCGGTAGCACGGCGTTGGTCCGGTGACAACGTGGGGACGTAAGACTCGGCGGAGATCTATGGCGCAAGGCCTCCCGGGGCAGCGGCTCCGATCACCACGGCGGCGTCCCTTTTATCGGGGATGACAGGCCAATAGGTAGCTTCATGTGGCGGTGCCTAGAGGCGGCGTCGAGGGCGAGGTGCGTCCACCGGTGAAAACCTCGCCGACTTCGGTCGTGGAGGATGATGGTAGTGTATTTACGTCATTTCCTTGTTGGAGGTGTCGTTGTTGTAACTGTCATCTTCCTGTCATGCTGCTCTGGGGAAGTCCTAGATCCGGGTTTCTCAGATCATACGATGGCAACAATGTGGCGTCGTACATTTTTTGGAGCATGTGATGGCTGGATGGGTCCTGAGGTGGAGCAGCGTGGTCTTCTGAGTCGAAGACAGTTAGTCTTAGCGGCGCGGTGTAGCTGGTCTCGTCGGTGGACTCTTGGCGATGGACGAGTGCAGGGCAATGACGTTGTCTGGTGTCGACGACGGGCTGGCAAGATCATTTCATTGATCCATGTACCGAAGATGGATTCACCAAAGACAGTGATGACGACTTCTGAAGCATGCGCATGCGCTATGTGCGAAGGGTCTGCTGGACCGGTGCTCCGATTTTAGATGGTATGTGCAGGGGTGAGATTAGGGCAAGGCCATGAACATGACCACCATTATCATTAAGTTTGTAGGAGTGATTTTTGTTGTCTAGAAAGTGGATTCGAAAGGATCAATGTTTTATTTTATACCGCATTATTGAATAATAAAATAATTTGACTGTAAGCATTGTATGATGCAGAGGGCGGAGCTCAACCTCCTTTTCTAAAACAAACACAGCATGCCCGTGCAGATCTTTGAACGGGCAGACGCCATCCAATGTTTTCTTTTTCAAGAGTGGTCAGCTAGGACTATACACCTACACGTCAGATCCAATTTAGTGGAAATTGCACAAACCACCAACTATTGATATTGATTTTGCACAAATCACCCATTATATAGGTGTTTTTGGGGGAAAACTTTCAATCTATTTATTTTCAATCATGGCAGTACAGCCAACACTAAAAATAAAAATTACATCCAGATCCGTAGGCCACTTAGCGACGACTACAACCACTGAAGCGAGTCAAAGGCGCGCCACCGTCATCGCCCCAACACTACTTGTTGCAGTAGACAGTTGAAAAGTCATCGTACTAAGGCCCCATAGTACCAGCATCCCAGAACAGCAACCGCCGCCGATGAAGAATAACGTAGGTCGGAAGGACCCAAACCGAAGACACACAAACGTAGATGAACAACGACAAGATCCGAGCAAATCCATCAAAGATAGATCCGCCAGAGACACACCCCCACACGCCCACCAACGATGCTAGACGCACCGCCAAAACGGGGGCTAGGCAGGGAGACCTTTATTCCATCTTCAGGGAGCCGCCGCTATCTCGCCTTCCTAAGCAGGACACAAACCCTAACAAGATTGAAAAAACGACTAAAAACGGAGCCCTCCCGCCGGCCCTTGCCAAGATCCACCGCGCCTCTATGGCCCTAGGGCCACCGGAGACGAGGTGGACTTGCGCCGACGCCGGCGAGAGGCACGAACCCTAACTTTCTTTCTTGGAGAAGGAGGCTGGAGTGATATTACTCAATACCCATTATATAGATTTGTTGCATATAACACCATATATTGATGTAATTCGTTGCAATCGTGTTTAATCCAACATTCAGGTATGTTGACATGATTTTCAACAAGTGTATTCTGCTTGTAAGTGCACACATTAACAAGAAAGAAAAACATGCTTGTAAGTGCACCCATGGGAAAAGGAAAAAAAAATACTGGACACATCAGCGGACCAACTAAAACTTTCAATATCTTCGAAACGCTTAGTCCAATTTAGCTTTTCTTGATTAGTTGAGTAAATGTACATTCTACCGAGTTTTTTCACATTTTTGTAAACATGTTAAATTTTGAACATGTGGTTGATTTTTTTTGCCAACATGCACTTACATGTCAGACCCACCCATTAGAAATCACATCAGCCTATGTAAACACTGGATTAGACCTATCTCCAACAGATGACACCAATATGTGTTATTCTGTGCAACAAACTCGTATGGTAGGTAAAATAAGCATTAATAGTTGGTGGTTTGTGTAATTTTGTTTCCAATTTAATTCGCGTCACCATTGAGACTTTGGGAGAAGACGAGCCTAATTGTCGATGGCGTCTGACATAATTCCAACGAACACAACCTTGCCGAGCATGCCCTTGGTCATCTTGAACGAATCCGTCGTGTCGTGCGCGTACCTCCGTGTAACTTGCACTTGAAGTGTTGCCACGAGGTGAGCTCAGGTGGTGGTTCAGAAGCTGCAAGTCCAGTCTTCTTTCCCCATCACGGTCACTACTCATGAAAACTAGGGTCCCAATATTGCATTTTACGCCTATGCCTCCGTGTAGACCGACGCACATATGATATCCGCGTTCGTAATGAGTAATGACTAATGACCAATTAATTAATTTAGCTAGACCGCGCGAGCTGGTTCTGAAAGCGTGAAAAGTAGTGATCCGGCCGTTCATGCATGCATGGCAGCCGCGCTCTCGTCGTCGGCGTGACGACCGATGGACGACGTCCGGCTGCTGGTAAGCTGACAGCCATGGCTGACCGGCCCGATCGATAGTGAAGTAAGAACAGAGACCTTTTCTGGCTGCGTAGGAACCTGCTCTCCTCCAACGACGTCAAGTTGTACATGGAGGTATGGCCTAGCTGGTCATTAATTACGACATAGCAGCCGCGTGATGTTCCGGTCAGAGTTTCGGCGAAAATACCTTGAGCTCGGCTGCGAAGAGGACGGCGACATGGAGGGCCTTCATTGAAGATAGCCAGCATGCTGCCCTGCTCGATCGATCTGGTTAAGGGCTTTTTTTTTGCGAATGATCTGGTTAAGGGCTTAACTGCTTAAGGTCATGTCGGGCTGATTGATTGTTCTTTCCCTCTTGACTTACCAGAGGTCTTTTCATGCGGGGGCTCTTCTTCCTCTCTCTCTCTCTCTCTCTCTCTTACATGCATGCAAAGATACATAGACACGACATCATCAAAGATTCTTTTTATTTATTTTGAGATTTCATTATTTTTATATCTTCCAAATTGTTAATCCGATCGATGATCCGCTTTCACTGTTAGCTCCCTCGCGACGATATCTTCATGTTGACATGTTTTGATAAGTTTTGTTTTCATCAGTAGTTGGCACATTAATATCACTTAGTTTCCAGATTATGAGCCACTTAGTTGTCAGATTATATTAACTTGGTTGTTGGATTGTTGAACGCCAATATATACCACTAGCAAACTTGCTTCGTGGTACTTGTATGGGATGATGCCACTCCTTTTCTATTGTTAAAACTTGGTTATTCACTCTCTACCCTTACATCACATTACAACGTCTAAACACATACAAACATATTATCTGGTAACTGTACATAATTATTGTGGCAATTGTTCACGATTGGCAGAGACAATTATGTTGTCATATTCTAACAACCAGAGTCCGTAAAAAAATTGTTCAAACACGACAGTATGATATGTTGTTTTGAAGCCCTCGCCAGAGACAAACTCGCTGGTGAAAATGGATCACTAATCGGGTTAACAGTTCATGAGATAAATTATTTTGAATATTTGAATGTGTTAATTAATGTGACGACAACAACACATATGGTGCTCTCTCTATATAAAGGAACATTTCCATTGTAATGGAGCAGCATGGGAATACCACGGTGCACGCTACTCACATTAGATTTTCCCTTCTTTCTTTTAATTTTCTTTCGGGTACTCCTGCCATTCCAAAATAATTGAAGTTCTAATATTTTCTCAAGTCAAACTTTTAAAGGTTTGATCAAATTTATAGAAATTTACGTCAAGATCTATGATATCAAATATATATAATATGAAAATTCATTTCATAATGAATCTAATGAAGGAAATTTGGTTTTATAGACATTGATACATACTATTTGTGTATTTCTGGTCAGACTTAATAAGTTTTGACTTAAGATACTCCTAGAACTATAATTATTTTGAAACTGAGAGAGTAGTAAATGATATCGTCCAGTTCTTCATCTGGGAACTGATTAATGAAGTCATTGTAGTTTTTTTCTTCAATAACAATATAAATATCGGGGAGCGCTAGATGCGGTATTTTCTACATGAATTTCCTGGATGACGCCTGCTGTGTCAAAGTGTAGATCCTTAGCACGAGCAACCGAGTAAGCGGGCCGTCCCATTTGTAAAAGAGAAGGCAGTACATGATGATCTGGTTTCGGGATCGTCTTAGCAGGTTCTTCAATGGGTTTTGTTTTTTTCTCATGTTTTCTTCACTTGTTTTTCTGGGTTTTCATTTTTTCTGTTCTTTTTCTTGGTTTTTTCTTTAATTTTTAAATGGTAAAAATAAAAAATGTTCTCATTTATGAAAAAATGTCCACATTTAAAAATTACAATTTACAAAAAATATGCACACTTTCAAAAAATATTCACATTTTTTAAATTTTTGTTCATAATTTCAAATTCTCTTTGTGTTTTTAAAATTTCCCATTTTCAGAAAGTATTAGGAATTTCAATATTTTTTCATATTTTAAATTTTTTTCGGAATTTCTAATTATGTTCGTGTTTTTCAAGAAACGTTTGAAATTCAATTTTTGCTCACATTTTCAAAATAGTTTTCCTGTTTTTTCCAAAAAAATGTTCTGTATTTCTATTTTTTTCGTGTTTTTCAAAAAAATAATTTAAAAATCAGCTCACATTTTCAAAAATGATTTCGTGTGATTTTAAAAATGCTCGGGATTTTAAAATTTGTAACAATGCTGCCGTCCGTTGAGGGGCCAGCCCGGTCAGGTCACCCTATGCGTCTTTTCCCTTTTGTTAGGGATTGCTTCTGGAATTCTTGTACTAGCATGTGATCTAGACATGTTAATTTTATCTTACATGACTAGTTTGAGTAGCACTGATGTTCTTTTCTTTATTCATGTTTGGTATGTTAATCATGATTTATTTGCCGCATTTTTGGATTAAAATTATTGGAAAATTTCTCACATATTCAACAATCAAAAAACCTTATCATTGGCAATTTCTCCAACTGTTTTGCTGCAACCCTCAAACTTCATGTGTTTGAGGGTGTGAATTACGAGGAATGGCACACAAGGAAGTTCTTTGGCTAGCCACAAACCTTCAAGGGAAAGCCACAAGGACCATTTACTCCTGAAGATGAGAAAGCTTTCCAGGCTACTGATACCCTCTTCAAAGGTATTGTTCTCAATGTTCTTGACGACAAGATTGTCGATCCTATCATGACCATTATGGTTGTCAGTATTTCAAGACCGTTAGTGTTATTGAGCGGCGACATATTTATTCGGAGGAGGTGTGAGCGGCGGATTGGGATGGTAAGCCATGAGACATGAGATTTGCCCAGGTTTTAGCCCTCCGGGAGAAGGTCAGACCCTACTCCTATGGTCCTACCTTTGGTGGTTGTATTGCCTCCAGCACTCATAGCGATCAAAAGGATCATTGGGGAGATTAGTTTCTTAGGTTACAAGCTCTCAGCCGGACGGCGGAAAGAAAGAAGATAGTGGTAGATGAGAACCTAGCTATAGTATGATCTATAGAACGTGTCGGATCCCTGAGAAGGCCCCTATCTCGCCTTATATATACCTAGATAAGCTACAATTACATGGCTCGACCCTGATTGTTGGTGAGCTCGCGCCCACGGTTACTTGATGTAGTTCATACTTGCTGACTTCATGTTAAAAATACAGAAGAGACGATATTTGTTAACAAGGTTCAAAATCAACATAGTATATACATCCTTTCAAAAAAAACATAGTATATACATAGTATATACAGATCGACAACAAACCGCCAGGGCAGGCCGCCAAACATCCCTGCCACGAGAGTGTCCGGACCGTCCCTCTGTTAATCTCGTGTCTATGCTACCAACTCCGTCATAGTCTATTTTGGCTACCCGTGGTGCCTTTATATAATAATAAGCTCATATTACAAATGTTTGACTCAAACACCTAAATCTCTTGTGTAGCCTAACTGTAGTCCTATACACATATTCAACAAAATTTTAACACTTCCAAAAAAAACCTAGTCATGTACTACCACTGGACCCAAGATTCTGAGAAACTTGTCCCTATGACACTTTGGTGTTCTGCTTCTGCACATCTCTCTACATTTACAAGCTACAGATAAAAGAACCACATATCTGTCATGCTAAAAATGTTGAAACCATCCCATTGGCTGAATGCCTAAAACCATGCAAATGCTGACAACACTATACACCAGCTTGTATGAATAATGACTAGCTGGAACTGCTCGGATCAGTCTGCACGCTATGATCTGCAATGATGATATCAACAGGGTTCTTCCACGTGATAACATTACTCTTAAGATACAATTGGAGCCGTTCGACGCTCTGGGCCATGACGATTCTGCAGGTGCTCCAGTCGTCTGCTGCTATCTCAACACCCATGTAGGTCAGATGGTCTGAGGCGCTCAAGAACAACGCAAACACACTCCTGCAAATGCAGAGACAGGGAGCAGCCGAACAGGTGTTAGGACTTCGAAACAGGAGACAGGGTGAGTTAACCAAATCGCTACCAGAGAAATGAATGGGCCCCCACCTGCAACAATCTGGATCTTCTCCGCTGCCGTCGCAAACTCGGAAGGTTGTGTTGCCATCAACATCATGTTCCCATACCTGAAATTTGAATGCACAGTGGATGGTGATTCAAGGATGTATAACAGATATATAGTAAGAGATCTTTCCAAAATCGATTCAGAGCGAAATGTTCGTATAGATAGTCTGGTTCTTCAAACAGAGACAACACAATGGTAAACTACTGCATTTCATCAAAATAGTAATGCGTGGTGACAAATGTTTTGCATGGTAACTGATGTTCAATTGTATTACACATCATGCAGATGTTTATATCACTTTGGGAGCACCAGGCGTCCTGTTGATGCTGTGTCTGTCGACAGTGTCCAAGTAAAAAAATATCTAGAGTGCGTTTGGTTGAAAAGAACAATGAGCATATAATGTTGAGAGAGTTTTTACAATGATCAAGTCATGCAATTTCTAGGTTTATGCAGGGGCATACCTCTCTAGGGAAGTGGTGGTATGTCAGGTGCGGGAGGAAGAAGAAATAAGGGGGTAAATGAGGCACAATATCATGTTCATGTGTCACTCGGATTGCACTGGGTACATATTGTTCAAAGTAGGAGGCAAAGGCAGCATTGCCAATACGTGGTTGCCCAAAAGTCATGAGATGAACAGTGTCACTTCCAAGGCTAATCTGTAAATGGGAGGAACATTTCAGAGATCATGAATCAGCAAACACAGAAGTGTTTAATGTCGAAAGATAGTATTCCCTTGTTCACCAAAACAAAAGGCGAGCCTTATGCCAATAACATAATCGCGGGGGCACTTACAGCGAGATCAAGTGCACAGAAAGAAGCCATAGCTCCTCCCATCGAATGCCCTGTAACTATTATGCTAATATCTCCATACAATCTTCTTGCCTTGCGAACAGCATTTGTGATGGCTGGACGTAAAAGTGTATTATTGTAAGCAGAGTAAAATCCAGTGTGGACCTTTAACCAGAACATAAACCTCATCAGAAAATAAATAAAAGCTACTCCTATATAAACAGAGCATATATCTCAAGTTCGTGCCAAAGACCTTCGCATCAGGCATGTTTGGATAGTTTAGGTCAACCTGCTTCCATACCAGGTCCTTAATCCAGTTCTGTACACTGAATGAGATAATTTAGAAGTGAACAGAGAGGGACATAAACACAAAAGCCAGTAAAGCTATGCCAAATTATTCCAAAACCTGTTCTCTTGAGTTCCCCTGATTGCAACGATTACAGCATTGAGATTATGATCAACACCAATGAATGCCTGTCAGGTTATTTAATCGCAAGAATATTTTAGTCCCGTGGGGAACAAACTTTACCATGTAAATTAAGGTTGTAGCAATGTAGCATACAGACCTGCAAGCAGTTCTGGATATCGACAATTATACACCTAATCTCAAAGCCCTGTTTTGAAATAAGATACCCGGCGACATCGGTAGTGAGTTATTTGTAGTAGTTGAACTTAAAAGTAAACCAAACGACACAATTAGACAAGATAAATAACAAGACGACACAATTAGTTGTCTCACTTTAGTCAAGTCATTACATCTTGAGCATGTCCATGTATATAGAGCTGTTAGGTCCGTCATATACACCTAAGAATGAGAAAAATAATATGAGCATAAATTAATTTTGGTTATATATAAATATATACAAGAAATTCGAAATAAAACGGAATTCCAATATTTAATTACAAATTTGTAATGTGCGAATGATAATACAAGAGCCTAGAACGCATGACATGTTGAGAGAAAAGAGGACGAAGTAACTTACAGCTGAAGCATATTCCACAATAGTCTTCGCTAGGGTATAATTAAAAACAAAAGTCCGGTTGTTGCTGTTGAAACTGGGTCCTGTGAATGATAATCAGGGCATTTTGTTCATACGACGGAATCTGGGAACAGATTTCTGGTAGACTGGAGCTTGCGCCCAAAAGGAGATGCTAACACAATCACAAAAGTTGTACGGCGAACAGAGAAATACCTCTCCGTCCTCCGTGCGAGGCTGCGGACAGCAGCAAGAAGGCCACCATGGCCGCCGCCGCCGCCGCGACCCACCGCCGACTCCCCATTTAGAAGCGCGGGGAAATCGGGCGCGGAGAACCGATTAAGGACCAACGATGCGTGCTTGAAAACTTGGGCGGAGGATGAAGAGGCGAGGCCGATCAAGCAAGAAAGGGATGAGGAAGGAGGGTGGGATGAGGCGGGGCGCCACGGCTCTGCTCGGGTCGCTGTCGTGTTGGTGCGTGTTTGGTTGGACTGTGTCACCGGAATCGGCCATGGAAAGTCAAGCAGGAGTTCTAGCAGAGTACTCTGCCTGTGGCCTGGGTGGTGGGGTCTGGGTGTGACGTGCCAACGTTACACTGGGTGTCAGGGTTGACGTGTCAACGTTACCCAGAGATGTCACAGGTTGGTTTTTCTAGTGGCAGCGCCGTGCACCGGTGCACGCGTGTTTTTATTTATTTACTGCAGTACAATCGTGAATGTTCACCGAGCGCTGCTACACCGACGACAGATTTGGACGATCAACGGACGACACTACACATCAAGCCGTTGATATAGTAGAGCAAAAGCAGACAACACTATTTATTCCTGCATCGCGTAGGGTTCGGCCAGCTAATGTCGTCCGTCCAGCAGTTTTGATGTTCACCCGCACATGTACTCATCTGCACACGCGCACATTGCATCAGCTTCTTCGAGCTAACTAGTAATGATGCACGTGCAATGCACGTTTATATTAGGTAGTATATTAGTTACACATTATGTTAGGTAAGATATCTCTGTTGCATGTTGGTATTTGGTAAGATATCAATTATATTTTCACGAGCATAGTATGATATTAATTGCATACTATTTTCTTCTTTCGCTTTTACTCTTCATCAGGTAGCATTTGAGCTCGGGGACAGATGCTTCGCAACTTTTGTGCGAATCACATAACTAATGTGTAGTTGATATTCTATCTACTATCAATGTGCAATTAATTTCCTTTTTAATATCAACGCGCATTGCACGTGCGTATTTACTAGTCCAGAAAAATGCGAGCACAAGTGCTAAGTATAGAACTTGAACCTTGATAGATGATCCATTACAAGAAACTTTACCATCTGAGCTACACTCTGTTTGCGCGTGCTAACATTACTTGTTATAGAAATAAAAATAACAGAGTCAATTGCCAAAAGTCCTCTTTTGCGAGCTCACATGAACAGTAAATCAGAAAATTAAAAAAGATTTTAATTTTCTAGAAAACTCCTATTAGGAAGTTTCACGATTTTCACGAATGACATTTCATGGTCAAACTTTTGAAGCACTCAATTTTTTTGTCACTACTCGCCACAAGCATAATTCAGATTCTTCTTTAATCTTTTTTCAAATATTTGGATCTTACTATTTACACAAACTTATTCGATTTCGAGCTAAGAAATATCGTCTTCGCCAATAGGCTGTATCTTGTTGTGAGGTTATTTATAAGTAGGTGCTTCTAGTGTTGTCGAGGGACATGTGAAGGTGTGTGTTCGGCGGATCATACGGGGTTAGTTGGTATTTCTTTTCGGTGAATCTAGTTGGATCCGATCTTCGTTCGTCTATATTCATGTGTCTACAACATGGATCTTTTAGATCTATACTTTTATTCATGGATGTGGTTGTTGTTATGATATGCTGGTTCAGTGGGGTTTTAGTATAACTATTTACTACAACAACGTTTGTCCGACTCTGTCGAGGAAGAACGATGAGAGCGACACACATTCGACTCGTTCCAGTGCCTCTAGTGGTCTATGAATCTGGATGTATTCACAATTGATGAGTGGATGGAAAGTTTGTCAAAAAAATATGAGTGCTATGTACTTCTGTGTTCAATCAAAAATAAATAAATAATTACACTAGTATAAACATGTGTTAAGATGTTTTTATGGTGTCTTTTCTTAAACTAGTAATAATGTACGTGCAATGCACGTTTATATTAGGTAGCATATTAGTTGCATGTCATATTAGATAAGATATATCTGCTGCACGTTGGTATTTGGTAAGATATTAATTACTTTTTCGTGGGAATAGCAGGATATTAATTACATGGCAGATTTCAAGGGATAGCACTGAGTAAAAACGTGTTTATAACCAATGGCAGTGGTGGGTAATTAGAGGGAAAAAATTATATGAGACCAGGTCTCACGCTTAGCAGGTGAGACCTGTCCTGATGGATGACACGTGGCATTCACAAATCACAAAGCATCTAATCTCTCTCCCTCGGTGGAGGATGCTTTGAGATTTGTGAATGCCACGTGTCATTTATCAGGATGGGTCTCACGTGAGACCTGGTCTTATAAAATTCTTTTCCTAATTAAAGCGTTAAACGTGTTTGGTGTTCAACATTGGAGCGATTTGAATCACTAGATAATATGATTTGACGGTGGAGATGATTTGAATCTACTTATTTAGGTCTTTTTATATTGGTATAGATAAAGCGTAACCGGCGACCGGAAAGGAGCAGGCGAAGGTGCCTCGCTTCCGCCTCCGCGCCATGGGGCGATCAGCTCGGCGCGGATCTCCAACATCCCAGCTCCGCAGGTGCTGTTTACCTTCCCCTCTTCCCCCTCTCCTCCCTTGGCACCGGCGGCGTTCCGGCCTCCGGCACCACTGGTGGCCCTCGAGATGTTAGGGCCATTTTATCACCATACTTTTTGGGTTCACATAGACATAGGCAGTCCGGCACCTTCTATACTCAAATCGGCACTCGGCAGCGGAGATTGATCCGAGAAGCAAATATCAGTGGTTTCTGGGGGATCGCTGCTGACTGCGGCAGTGTTTAATGGCCAACCTCGAGGCGGGTGGCAGAAAAGTTCAGCTTTCGTGGTGTTGGCATAAACCTAGACTTCACAATGTCCCTGTGCGGATCCTGTTGCTAGTTAAAATCGTTTATTATAGGCTTTACCACCCGTGACTAAACTTAGATAATATATCATCATTAGCCGGCCAATTAGCAGCACAAACTTGTGGAGTCTCTAACATCTGCACTGAATTCGGTGCGTCTTGAGTGAGTCTCGACTGCTCAATGTCACACTGAATTACTGAAACAATGCAGACCATCACCCAATCAGACCTGGACATTTTTAGGCTCGAATTGCAACATTGGGACCATGCACCGCAAAATAGATTGTCTTATTTCTGAAAAAGCCATGTTTGTATGGCTCCATATCTTGAAAAGTATTCATAACCATTCTTTCGCGCTACTCTCGCCATGGACTATCCGACATCGCCTCCTGGATACGCTCACAGATTTTGCCCTCTGGCTTCATGTCATATGCCAACCTGTCCACATGAAGCAGACTTATTATTTGCAAGATTATATGTGCGTTGACATCGTACTATCTTCCTCTCTTCAACCCTGTTGTCATAACCTAGATGCATAATCCTATATTTTCTTCTAAACATTGGACATTTGTTTTGAGACACAATCCTTCATTGCATCGGTACCAACCTAATGAGAATTTCCCTGTAACAGTTTATGCCAAAACATTGATGTCTTGGAACAAGGTGAAGAAATATTCACTCGAAACCCACCAGATGCATCAGAGAGTGGTTCTTTTATTTGACTGTTTTGTCTTTCAGTCGACGCCACTGTCGACGGTTCTGTTCATTTTCACGTTTTGTTGGCATTTCTTCTAACACAAATATGACATCCATATAGATGCACGTTCTAGCAAAAAATATTAACAAAATCGACGGAGTCCCTTACTGTACTGCAACATACAATACACTGCAATCGTGGATGGAGAATCTCCTACAACTTGCTTATGAAATGAGAAATCAAATGTGTTCAGAACTCCTACTGCCATCTACTGATCTACGGTTGAATTGTAGTCAGTCACGAGACATAAGCTCTTTTGCTCTTGCCACAAGAGCAGACATAGGCGTGCTGTACTCCATGAAACCTGCATCAGCCATGAAGAGCTTGTAGTTCTCAACTTTTGACACTGTTTGTTCTACCCTTGATAGTGCTTCAATTATCTTGAATTCGTTGAAGCAATCTGCATAGCGAGGATTGCACTCCATCAAGTGTATGACTTGCTCAAGTATCACCCTCCTGATCCCAGGACAATGAGCGCTAGGTTTCATATTTGCATTCAGTATGTCGACAAGCCTCTTCAGAAATCTCTGCTTAATCGGATCATTATCTAGTTGTCGCGTGAACTCTTCAGGAATAACTTTACGTGTCTGTGAACTAAGTCCAATCAAGATCTCCTGATCCCAGGACAATGAGCGCTAGGTTTCATATTTGCATTCAGTATGTCGACAAGCCTCTTCAGAAATCTCTGCTTAATCGGATCATTATCTAGTTGTCGCGTGAACTCTTCAGGAATAACTTTACATGTCTGTGAACTAAGTCCAATCAAGATCTCTAGTTCTGCCCCATCCGCGCCCATTATTCTTTCCAACACCTGTAATGAGATGTATCACTATCAGTCAAAAGATGATACATAGCTCTATCTATATAATTCAGCGGTAATAGTAAATTTTGTTATCCATCTGTAATAGTGCACATATTGCTTGAATTAGCAGCGGTCACCTCTCGTAAGGTATGAGATAACTCCTGCAGGTCTGACTCTTTGAGCTTGGATCGAGCGTGCATGCACAGATTACTCAACACACTTGCCGCCACATATATGTACTTATTATCATGGATCAGGATCATAGTTTTGAGTTCCTTCATCAACTCTGGTTCCTTCAATATAACCAAGCAGTTATGGACACTTTCTATTGTCAGCATGGCCAGTGATTACCCGGCGACCTTTCGCAGCAAGTGATCAGCATTGGTATTCATGGTTCCTTCTGCATAAAGAAATGCCTGCACCAGCTTGGTAATGATCACTTCGACGCAACCAATGTCCTGCCTCGTTTTCTCATCAATGGCAATGTTTCTGAGGATTTCCGCAACCAACTTCCTCGATTCCTGGCTGCTGCTGTTGTCTCCAAGGATGTCTGAGAGGTTACTCAATAGGAAGGGATGTTTTGATATCTTGTATCGCAGTGTTGTGCCGATTTCCCCACCAATGCTTGTTAGCCTTTGCAGCACCTTCAGTGATGATTTCAGCAGGATCTTCTGCTGTGCCTCAGTATTCATCGTGTCACTTCTGTAGCTTGTGAATCCGATGATCTTCGGAATGAGGTAATCTGCTTTGCTGATTTCCACACAGATGTCTTGATCACAGCTAGCAAGACTGTCTATAATTGACATGGCTAGTGCAGGCAGAAGATCGTGGTCTGTGAGCAGCTGATCCTTGGGCATTGACCAGAATTCTGAAAATCGCTGCCAGCATCTGAGCATGAAGGACTTCTTTTTGTAGATGCCAACTTGTTGGGTCGAGCTCGTTTGTGTTTGCATCAGATTTTCGGTGTCCAGAACCAGAAGTTTGCTTCGTTTCTGCAATTGGTTGTCAGCTGCTTGTTGGGTATCTTCTGTATTGACAACTGGATCATGTATTTCTTCTTGTTCATGGTATGTGTCTAGGAGAGGATTTCCTCTTTTCAGTCTGATATCAATGTCAAGAAGTGCAGATACAAGCTGCACTGTACCAGGGATAGTGACCACACGAAGGTTCTTTGCAAGTTCAGTGGTGATCATCGCAGCATATATTCTGATACCTGTATCCTTTGGACTTGTCCGATCCAACATTCTGATTATTCTGGCCACCGTCTTGGTAGAAGTAGTGAGTGTTGAAAGTAGTTGTGCCTTGGTTGGCTCCCATTGCAGAAAGCTGTGCATCAAACAAATACCGTGGAGCTGATTCTTGGATGAATCCGAATTTACAGAATCCATGGCAAAGTTGCTCAGGCTGATCTTCTTTGGAGCAAGCACACCTTCTTGCATGCATTTCTCCAGGGCATATGCATAGTACAGATCGACAGATCTCCAGTAACCTCTAAACCCACCACAATGGACAAGGAATCTCCGAGGGATGAAAGAAAAGAACTCGAGAATGCAAGCCACAACATAAAGGATTCCTTGTCCAAGCACCATCCAATAGAAGATTTTAAGAGATGCTGCCAGGTTCTGTTCATCATCCTTGTACTTATGCTGTAATCTCAAGCTTGCTAGGCAGATACGCAACACTGCTGCTGGAACCTGGAAGTTGCCAAATGACACCACCACCAAGGCACACACTTGGACCATCATGATAATAGACATGTCCATGAATGGATCTAAGTGTAGCATGTACACCTGTATCCCTAGCACAGCAATCATCCACAAGTTTATAACAACTCGGCACCAAATTTCTTGTTTGATGCCAAGAATACTATCCGCTAGTTTGACGATTCTGGTGAACTGTAGCCTGATTATTGTTACCAATAGCACTGGCACAAGTAGTGCTGTGAAGACAATCCAACTGGTCGATGGGCCTATAACTTCGTTGGACAGAGGGGGAACCATCAGTAGGATTGCAACCAAGGGGCTCCAAAGTGATGTGGCACGGCGTAGCGGATTGCATATGTTCAGTGTCAGCCCAGACAGGAATCGTGCAGTTGCAAATATCATTACCATCGATAGTCGAAGAGGTATCTATGGGCCCCTCGGTAATGCACATCACTATAAGCCTTGCAAGCAATGTGACTAATGAGTTAGTTACGGGATGTTGCATTACGGAACGAGTAAAGAGACTCGCCGATAACGAGATTGAACTAGGTATGATGATACTGACGATCGAATCTCGGACAAGTAACATACCGATGACAAAGGGAACAACGTATGTTGTTATGCGGTTTAACCGATAAAGATCTTCGTAGAATATGTAGGAGCCAATATGAGCATCCAGGTTTCGCTATTGGTTATTGACCGGAGATGTGTCTCGGTCATGTCTACATAGTTCTCGAACCCGTAAGATCCACACGCTTAACGTTCGATGATGATTTGTATTATGAGTTATGTGATTTAATGTACCGAAGATTGTTCGGAGTTCCGGATGAGATCACGGACATCATGAGGAGTCTCGAAATGGTTGAGACGTAAAGATCGATATATTGGAAGGCTATATTCGGACATCGGAAATGTTCTGAGTGGTTCGGATATTTTTCAGAGTACCGGAGAGTTACGGGAATTCGCCGGGGGAAGTATTGAGCCTTCATGAGCCTTAGTGGAAAGGAGAGAAGGGCCACAAGGGGAGGCCGCGCACCCCCCCATGGGCTGGTCCGAATTGGACTAGGGAGGGGGCGGCGCCCCCCTCTTTCCTTCTCCCTCTCCTCTTCTTCCTTCTTCTCCTACTTGGACTAGGAAAGGGGGAAACCTACTCCTACTAGGAGTAGGAATCCCCCCTTTGGGCGCGCCCCTTATGGCCGGCCCTCCTCCTCCCCTCCTTTATATACGGGGGAGGAGGGCACCCCATAGACACACAAGTTGACAGTTGTCTTAGCCGTGTGCGGTGCCCCTCTCCACAGATTTCCACCTCGGTCATATCGTTGTAGTGCTTATGCGAAGCCCTGCATCGGTAACTTCATCATCACCGTCATCACGCCGTCGTGCTGACGAAACTCTCCCTCGGCCTCAACTAGATCAAGAGTACGAGGGACGTCATCGAGCTGAACGTGTGCAGATCGCGGAGGTGCCGTGCGTTCGATACTTGATCGGTCGGATCCCGAAGACGTTCGACTACATCAACCGCGTTACTTAACGTTTTCGCTTTCAGTCTACGAGGGTACGTGGACACACTCTCCACTCTCGTTGCTATGCATCCCTAGATAGATCTTGTGTGATCGTAGGAATTTTTTTGAATTACTACGTTCCTTAACAGGTGTGTCCCCGACAGATCTATCTTTGGTGGATCTGCTCAGATATGTTCGTCGTTCGTCTACGCTCGTGTGCCTTCATGTTGAATCCTTTTGATATATTTTGATATACGCTACTCTTCATCAGCGACGGTTGTTGTTCTAGTGCACTGTTCCTATGAGGCCTTAGTACGATAACTTTCCGACTGTCTAATACAACAAGTTTTGTTCAGGTCCGGTGACGGCGTCATGTCTTCAACTCGTCTCAGTGCTTATAGTCATCACTAAATGGTCAATGGATATAGATATAATTTTTATTATTTATGGTGTTTGTTGTACTCCCTGATTGAAGATAAATAAATCGAAAGTTTTAAAAAACTCATTCCGCCGTTACACAAACAATAAAAACAATTTCTAAAAAAACAAAGAAAGACAATAACGGCAAGCAAAGGCGCTCCGCTCCCCGTCTGTGCGCCATGGGGGCGATCAGCTTGGCGGGGATCTCCGATCTACGCAGGTGCCTTTACCTTCCGGTCCCCTCTCCCCCTGGCCACCGGCCGCGCTCGCCCGAGATCTGCCGGAGCTCCGGCCTCCGGCACCCCTCGAGAGGTTAGGGCCATTTTATTGCCAAACTCTAGGGTTCGCATCGGCTGTTGGGCACCCTCTGTGCTCAAATCGGCAGCGGGGTTTGATCCGAGAAGCAAAAGTTAGTGGTTTCTGGGGCATCGCTACTGACCACGGTAGTATTAAATGGGCCAGTCGCGTCGTGGGTGCGTGCAAATTCAGCTTTGGTGGTGTTGGAATAAACCTGGATTTTACAATATTGCTGTGCGGATTCTGTTTTAGTTACTACTCCCTTGCAAAACGATCTTATATTATGGGACGGAGGGGGTACAATTGTTTAGTATAGGGCTATAGGCTTACCACTTAGATAACATCGTCATTAGCTGGCTGATTAGCAGGACAAACTTGCATTTTCTTTAGTATCTGTACGGAATTCGGTACTTCTTGAGCGAGTCTCAATTGGTCAATGTCATACTGAATAATGTAGACCATCACCCCATCAGACTTGGACATTTTAGGCGTGTATTGTAACATTGGGACCATGCACCACAAAACAGATTGAAAAGTATTCATAAGCATTCTTTCGTGCTATGCCAGGGACTACGGGACATCGCCTCCTGGGGGCACGGTCATAGATTTGGCCTTCTTGCCTCATTTATGTCACTGTCCACATGAAGCAGAATTATTCATAGCAAGAATTGTTTCCTTATCTGTGACATAACATCATGCTATCTCCCTCTCTTCCACTGTGTTGTCCGAACCTAGATGCATAATCCTAGATTTTCTTCTAAACATTGGACCTTTGTTTTGAAACACAACCCTTCATTGCATTGGCACCAACCTTATGAGAATTTCCCTGTAACAGTATATGCCAAAACAGTGTTATGGATTAACTAGTTACAGATAGAACCATTTGATTATGCATAATAATAGAAATCATTTGTTACCACTGTAAACGAAAGTATTTTTCATTGTCAAATACAGAACACACACCCACTATTTTTCATCTCAGGTTCAAATTACAAATATGAAATCTCTAAAACTATATCAGCACCTTGTGACTCTAAAGCCAAGATTGTTCTTTTGTCCACATCTGCATTCTTGTTATCAAATCTAAATCCACGGTGTCACTTATTGTACTACAACATACAGTTCACTACAACTGTAGATGGAGAATCTTCTACAACTCTCTTATGAAATGATATTTCAACTTTGTTCAGAAATCCTACCATCTACGATTGAATCGCAGTCAGTCACTAGTTCTTTTGCTCTTGCCACAAGGGCGGAGATAGGGGTGCTGTACTCCATGAGACCTGCATCACCCAATAAGAGTTTGTAGTCCTCAGCCTTCGACAGTGTTTGTTCTACCACTGATAGGGCTTCTGTCATCCTGAATTCGTTGAAACAGTTTGCATAGTGATAATTGCACTCCACCATGTTAATGACTTGCTCAAGTATCACCCTTCTGATCCCAGGACAATGAGCACTAGGTTCCATGTTTGCATTCAACGCATCAATCAGCCTCTTCACGAATCTCTTCTTAATCTGACCGCCCTCTAGTTCTTCGGTAAAGTCTTTGGGGATGATTCTACAAATCTGTGAACTAAGGCCAATGAGGATCTCTAGTTCTGCCCCTTCCACATCAATTATTTTTTCCAACACCTGTAGTGAAATGTATCGTCATTAGTGACAATATGATGTGCAACTATACTATGTTATTCAGTGATAAGTAAACATGCAGAAGTAAAAAATTGCAGGTCAAACTAACACAAACAACTTTACGCACAAGAACAAGTATAAATAGTAAACTTCATTAGCCACCTCTAATAGTGCAGTCGTTGCTTGTATTAACAGGGCTCACCTCTCTCAAGGTATGAGATAGTTCCTTCAGGTCTGACTCTCTGAGCTCGGGTTGAGCGTGTAGGCACAGATTGCGCAACAGGCTTGCTGCCACATATATGTACTTGCCATGGATCGAGATCATAGGTTTGAGTTTCTTAATGAACTCTGGTTCCTTCAACACAATCAAGCAATTTTGGACACTTTCTGTTGTGAGCATTGCCAGTGCTTGCCCGGTGACCTTCCGTGATAAGTGATCAGCATTGGTACTCATGGTTCCTTCTCCATTGATAAATGTCTGCGTCAGCCTAATGATGATCAGTTGAATGCGACCAATCTCCTGCCTTGTGTTCCCATCAATGGCAATGTTCCTGAGGATTCCTGCCACCAACTTTATCAATTCCTGGCTGCTCCTGTTGTATTCCAAGGTTTCTGCAAGGTTTCTCAATAGCAAGGGATGTTTTGATATCTTGTACCGCAGTGTTATGCCGATTTCCCCGCCAATGCTTGCGAGTCTTTGCAGCACTGCCAGTGATGACTTAAGCAGGAGCTTTTGTTGTGTTTCGGTATCCACAGTGTTCATGGCATGTCTGAATCTTGTGAATCCTATGATCTTCGGGATGAGGTTAGCTGCATTGCTGATTTGCACACAGTTTTCCTGATCACAACCAACAAGACTTTCAATAATTGACATGGCCAGTGCAGGGAGAAGATCATGGTCTGTCGGTAGCTGCTCCTTGGGAACCGAACATAATTCTAAAATATGCTGCCAGCATTTGAGTATGTAAGAATTTGGCTTGTCGTTGCAGGCTTGTTGGGTCGAGCAGGCTTGTGTTTCCTCGAGCAGGTGATCGGTGTCTTGAAGTTGTTCTCGTCTTTGCCCTTGGTTATCAGCTACATCCCTTACTGTATGTTGCTCTTGGCCATCTTCCAGAAGTTGGTCTTGTTTTTCTTGCTCATCATCTGTGTCCAGAAGCAGATTTCCTCTTTTTGTTCCACTGTCAGCATCAAGAAGTGCGGACACAAGCTGTATTGTACCGGGGAAAGTGACGACACGGAGGTCCTTTGCAAGTTCAGCGGTGACCTTCGCAGCATATAATCTGATAGTTGTATCCTTTGGACTTGTCCAATCCAACATGCTAATTATTCTGGCCACTGTCTTGGTAGAAGTGGCGAGTTTTGAAAGTAGTTGTGCCTTGGTTGGCTCCCTTTGCAGAAAGCTGTGCATCATCTGAATACCATAGATCTGATTCTTGGATGAATCCGAGTTTAGAGAATCCATGGCAAAGTTACTCAGGCTGATCTTCTTTGGAGCAAGCACACCCTCCTGCATGCATTTCTCCAAGGCGTACGCATAGTACAGATCGACAGATTTCACTCCCCAGTACCCTCTAAACCCACCACAATGGACAAGGAATCTCCGAGGGATGAAAGAAAATAACTCGAGCATGCAAGCCACAGCGTAGAGGACTCCTTGCCCAAGCACCATCCAATAGAAAATTCTGAGAGATGCTTTCAGGTTCTCTTGATCATCCTTGTACTTATGCTGTAAGCCCAAGCTTGCTAGCCAGATACGCACCACTGCTGCTGGAACCTGGAAGTTGCCAAATGACACCACCACCAAGGCACACGCTTGAATTATCAAGATAACAAGGATGTTCGTGGGTTGACCTAACTGTAGGATGTACACCTGCATCCCTAGCGCAGCAATCATGCACAAGTTTATAACAACTCGGTGCCAAAATTCCTGTTTGCTGCCAAGAATACTATCCGCTAGTTTAATGACTCTGGTGAACCGTAGCCTGCTTATTGTTACCAATAGCACTGGCACCAGTAGTGTTGTGAATACAATCCAACTGATCAGGCCTATCCATCTGTTGTATGGATCATGATCATCACCATCATATGTGTATTTATTAATACAAGCTGATAGAGGGGGAGCCGTGAGCAAAATTGCAACCAAGGGGCTCCATAGCGATGTGCCACGGCTTAGCGGTTTCCATATGTGCAGTTTCAGCCCGGACAGGAACCGGACAGTTGCAAGTATTATTACCATCGCTAGAAGCATCATATCAGACAGATAATTTTCCTTCCAGAAGATCACGAAAACATCAAAAAGGCATAGTACTGCAACCAGTCCATTCCAGCCCACAGGTCTAAAAGCTCCCCTTGTGTTAAAGAACAGTTGGTAATCCATTCTGTTGTTGCGGGTGAACATCCTGAAGTATGTATATATGCATTCATTTAATTATATATGGGTATTATATAAATCACAAATCCTAGATGGTGTGTAAGATCATAATGTTTAAGAAAGGTAGAAAGGTAGACATGCTTTCAGTAGGTTATAACAGCGCTGGTTTCTTAGTTCGGACCGTTAAGTTTGCATGACAATTTTTGCAGCAGTGTTCTAATTAATTTCAACCAGTAGAAAAGTTACAGTACTATTCTAGGGAAATATCTAGTGCATACGTATATTTCGAGTGTAAAGATCTGTATATAACTACTGACATGTTATTTACGCCTTGGAGAATGTCTAATATGTACATCCTCTATTTCTAAACATAAGACGTTTTGGCAGTTTAACGTCTTATATTTAAGAACAGAGGTAGTACATATGTCCGAGTATATGTACCCCTTTGTGAGTTTGTATACTTAAAAAAAATCCGAAAGTGTTAATAAGATCAGGACAACCCATTTTTGTGTTTTCTATTTCAGCCATAGAAGCATCTATAACAGGTTCCCCTACTCCCTTCCCCCCAATATGCCGGGATCGTACTGTCCGTAGAAAACTAGGCTTCCAATGGGCTCCCATACTTCACTAGGCAAGTACACTCTGCCTATTATCTTCCCTACTCTGCTAGCGGTGTCAAATCATGGGGAGGAGTAAGGGATGTTCAGACAATCTGCCATGTCGGCATGATTACCTTACCTCATCCGGACCCCTCCCTACCCACCCACCCCTCCTTCTCCACTCTCTCTACCCTCACCCGGACCCCGACGCCGTCACCACACCCACCTCGAACATCGCATGGGTTGTGCTAGACCTTCGGCCGCTCTACCTCATCGCCCTGCTTGTCCTCCTATCGTTAGGCCGCTGCTCCACCCTCATACAGTCTGTACTCGCCGCCGCTTCCCTTCCTCTTTCGTCAGTATTGTCCACCCGAAGGCGTCCCACATTGATGTCGCCGTCCCTTGCCCTTTGGACGACGAATCTAGGACCCAATAACCCCGTCCACCGCCCATGTACACCCCTGACTGCCGGCGTTCTGACACTGGTAGTACTGCCGAGTGACGGAAGATTTGTTCGCGTGCACGGGGTTGGGGGTATGCGAGTTGCAGACCAAGATGGTAGCATATAAGACAAGCGATCTACCCAAGTTGGGGCTAGGCCTGGGCATTCAGTATAAACCAAAATATCGGTTTCTACCATTCGGTGTTTTAGTAAATTCGGTTTCCAAAGTTGAAAACCGAAAAATACATCTTAAAATAGCTAACCGAAAATTCGGTTAACTGAGTTTTCGGTTTGGTATTCGGTTTATACCGTATTTACCGAATATGCTAAAAGAATGTACGAGCTGCGTGCATGGCACCCATCCTCGTGCGCTCTTATATATAGCCAATCTATCCAACTGCTTGTGTGTGGCCGGCCGAGGTGGGACTAAACATCAACGGGCGGCGCCTAGTGGTTCTGTAGGTACGCACGTACAAGCACACTACACACTAGAAAAAGAAGCCCACAACGGCTTCTCTGCTTGGGCCTTGCATGCAATATTTTTTTCGCAGTAAAATATCACCCCGATGGACTGATCCAACCAGCTGCATGCGCTCCTTGTCTCGATAAGTAAAAGTTGCATGCGCTTCTGTTGCATGCAGTCACGCACTGATCTAGCGAGTGATATTTTATTCTGGCGGCGCGGGAGAGCAAGCTTCGTTCAACGCCTTCACATACACTCGGTTTTTTATTGGGCGGTAGTAGGCGTCGGCGCGCCGGCCCAAAGTTTGGGCCGGTCGTGCACTAGCCGTCGGATTGGCCCCCTCTGAGCCGCTTGATTCTTATTCCTTCGGGTCATCTTCTTCTTTCCCGCCGCGCTCCTCTTTCTCATCCTCCTCCTCCTGCATGTGTGCGTGCCCCTCACACCGCAGCGAGAGCCGGCTGCGCGAGTGCCCATCAATCTCTGCTGTAATTTGCAGCCCCGCCGCCGGTCGCCGCCCTCGCCGGTGGTCAATGCCTCCCATACGTTTCTCGTCGGTCGCCAACCGGGTCGCTGCCCTCGCTACCGTGCTGCGTCAAATCTCCTCCTCCCTCCTCCCACCGACCGCCGTTCGAGCAACCCCGGCGACCTTGCAGCGTGCCTCGCCGCGGTGGCCGTCGCAGTTCGCCGCGGTGACCTGTCACGGCTCGAAAAAAAGCTTCGGTTGTTGCAGCTTTGGAATTGCTGGTTCCAGCAAAATTAGATACTGGTTGAAGCAAATTTTCTCCCCGGTTGTATCAAAAATTGCTTTGCATCTTTGAAAAACATAGGCTCCAGCAAAAATTCCAAAGGTTTCAGCAAAAAAAGGTGCTGGTTGAAGCAAAACTGCTCGCCGATTGTATCAAAAATTGCTTGCCATCTCATCGAAGAAGAAAGCCATTGCCACCGTGAACAAACACCGCCATGGGTGAATGTAGCAAAATTTATCTTCGATTCCAACAAAATCATAACATGGTTGTAGCAAAAAATCGACTGGAAAAAACAGGTGATGTTATGGAGATAGATGTAGCACAAATCCGCAAAACATCAGTAGTAACAAAAACCAAAAACAGTTGTAGCAAAATGGTTCGCCGGTTCCAACAAAATTAACGTGGTAGTAGGATTTTGATGGGTGGGTGGTAGCAAATACATGAGCTGGTTCCAGCAAAAAAAACATGCTTGTAGCAAAATCCTGCTGCGACGGCCATGCTGCTGTTCGCAGCAAAAACAACGTGGTTATAGCAAAAAAAATATATCGACGTCGGCCCGCCGCTGCGTATAATGGTAGCAAATCATGTCGCCGGTGGTAGCAAAAACTGCGTGGTTTGCAGCACAAAAAACATTGCCCTCCATCGTCGAGGTTGCATCATCTTCGCGAATGATGTAACAAAAAAATGGTGGAAGCTTTTTGCGATGCCGGTTGAAGCTTTTGTGACACCCTGTCGAAGCATTTTCCTGTTGGCAGCAGCCAGCCCTAGCATCATCGTTCGCTGGTTGAAGCTTTTTACAATGCCGATTGAAGCTTTTTGTGACGCCGGATGTAGCTTTTTGTTGTGGCAATGACCGGTTCCAGCATCTGTCATTCTTGGTTGAAGCTTTTTGCCTCATCGGTTGTAGCTTTTCAGAACGCCGGTTGCAACATCACGGGGGTGTCCTTTGGTCTGTGCCCCCATAGCAGCTCGTGGCCATCCCTCGTCGTCATCCGCCTAGAGCTCGTAAGCCTTGGCCCCTGACCTGTGAGTTCATAGGCCATGGCCTCCTGTCGTAGTATCGCCGGTGCTCACTCCCGTCGCGTGCGACCATGGCGAAGGGTACAGCCACAACGATGTTGTGATCTCGTAGGAGAGAGAAAAAAGTAACTAGAGGAAGAAGAGAATCGGTTGCAAGAGAAGAAAAAAAAGAAACGGTTGGTCATGGGCCCAGGAGATTAGTCAACTACTCGAGGTGCGCTAGGCCGAGGATCTACGTGGATCGAACGCGTGCTATGGAACCGGCGGAAGGTTCGGCCGGCGTGCCGTTCCCAAACATTTACCTTTTTTATTCGGTTAACCTGGGTACTACCGAACCGAGAAAAGTTAGTTCGGTTAGCAAGTGTGAAAACCGAATTTTTCTGTACTAGCCCAAAAAACCGAAATTTCGGTTTATTCGGTTTCGGCATCGGTTCGGTCTTCGGTTCATCGGTTTTATGCCCACCCCTAGTTCGGGCCCTCCCTAGAGAGGTAATTCCCTACTCCTGCTTATGGTGGTTGTCTCTAGATGTCTCTAAAATGTCTTGGATCCTCTTAACTCGCCTTATATACATGCTCGAGCTAGGTTTACATGGCTCACATCAGATTAAAGGTGGGTTTGTGCCACCGGGTCGAACGATGGTCGTGTGCCAATGGATCAATGTTGCCTTATCTTTCAAGTCGACGCGGTATCCGGCTGGCACCTAGGCTCGAGTGGTTAACTTTTCATTTGCGGGGACGACGTGACTGGCCCCTTGCCTAGCTGGTGGTACCCTAGTTCCATATCCTCTTCATCGACTGGCGTCGTCCATGCCGAACACCGCATGCGCCATGTGTTCGGTGAAATGATCGAACATGCCATAGGGCATTATTGTCATTCAATACTCGCTCCATTCTAATATATAGTGCGCATAGATTCTAGCACAGATACCAATATATGTGCTTGCACTAGAATTTGGACGAGAAAGCCCCCAACTCCTCACACGATATGAAGTACTACTTGAGAGTTGGAGTACTACTTGGTCTCGCGAGTAGAGAAGAAAATGGCGGCATGGATAGGTCTTGATGGCAGCGAGCCGCGAGTAGAGAAGAAAATGGCGGCATGGATAAGTCTTGATGGCAGCGAGCCCTCGCGACTTGATCTTGCTGGACGCGGAGACGCGTGCCCATCATATTCTTCCTCCTCTCCCCTCCAGCGCTCTTGTTCGTGATGAGAATTAGAACACAAATACACTTGTGGTTAACTAAAAACTACAGCGGAAACAAAGCAATCCCAACACCACATCATGTACTAATTCAAAGATCGTTGCTTAGCACGGAAGAAAATATATTCAGCAACATATATGGAGGTAAAATATTACTTAGATAACAAGACACTCCTCATGCGAGTGTCTTGTGGTAGGAGTAACTTTCTGAACACAGCAAGCATCAACAAAAGAGACACCAAATTTTTACGTGGGACCCCCCTCCAATTTGGAGGAAAAACCACGGGCTGAAGCGACCCAAATCCTCTTCCACTATTATCAATTATGGGATACAACAAGTTCTTCTCTAGATAGCACTAGACGATCGCATACATCAAGATTTCTAAATTTTGGATGAACACAACAAGATTTGGGGCTCAAGAGCTAGGGATTGGAACAATCTCACCAAAGATGATGGAACCGGAGCTTGGAGACAAGGTAGTGGATCTGGACCATCACAAACTTGGGGAGGAGTTCCCTTTGCTTCTTCTTTCCATCTTTCTCTTCTCCCCTTTCTCTCTTGGTTTTCTTTCTTCTCCCTTGAATGATGAACTAATTTTCGTCCCTCTTGGTGGTGGCTGCTAGATGGAACGTAAAGCCTTCCCATCCTCTCAATGCAAAGTCCAAAATGACCCTAGGTCATAACCCTAATGGGTAGTGGGCTTCTGCACCTCTTTGGGCTGCCTAAAAGGCCTCAAATGGTCATCTTCTCACAGCCCACATGAGGGGGATATCCCAACAAATCTCCCCCTCCGACTCATGAGGGGGGCACCGTCATGCCCACTACCTTGCAACATGCTTGTAGCTCCTCATTTGGCAATAACTTGGTCATCATATCAGAACCATTGTCATTGATATGGATCTTCTCAAGTTTCAACAACTTGGAACTCACAACATCTCGAATCCAATGAAACCTCAAACCAATGTGTTTGGTTCAACAGTGACACTATAAGAAATATGTCAACTTGTGACCACCACTATTGGTCACTGAATGGTCACAAATTTCCATTTATGACCTTTTTTGTGACCAAAAACATAAGGTCAAAAGCTGCTCGTCGTAAACTGACTATAGTGACCTTTCTTCTGGAATGGTCGTAGACGTTTATGACCAAAATACGTCTACTGTGGCGTTTTGGTCACTAGCAACCTCCCCAGGCCACGTAGGCATCCAGCGTGGCAATCTGACGTGGCACAAGATTCAGCCCGGTCCGATTAGGTGTTTTACATGGGCCTATCCCAACAATTCGGCCTTTTTAATATTTATTTTTTCTATTTTTTTCGCTAGCTACATGGGCCTGGCCCAACAATTCGATTCTCTAGACTGATGTCTTTTGTTGTACATTTCTTTTTTGGGCCTGGACCATATTTTCTAGGCCCCGGCCTTTCAACGGTCCATTTCTTTTCAAATTTCAGCCTTTGTTCCAACCAATATATTTTAGGCCTTTTTTCAAAGCCCGAATAGATTTGGTCCAATAGGCATTTCGGCCATTTTTCTTTTGGGCCATCTATTTCTTTTTCTGGCCACTTTTAGTCAAGAAATGAATTTCAAGTGAATAAAAAGTAATATTCTGAGTTCAGCGAGCAAGTATACATCAAGTTCGGCGAGCAAATATACATCAAATTCCCAGCATGTTCATCAGTACATCAAATTTCTCAAGAATATTAGCATTACAAATTCAGTAATATATAAAGCAAGTTGTTGACTGGGGCTTCGGGCTTCTTCGAATGTCTTCAGCCCAGAACTCCTGTAAATGAGAGGAATAGTCACATGTTTATAGTCTTAATATAAGCAATATTTGCTAACAACAAAACAGAACAATTAATCTAAGAACCATGCAAGAACCTTGGTGTCCAAATCAGATTATGCAACATTGATTGACACTAAAGACATAAATAGTCACCAGATGGGCATCAAATCATCACAATAGTTTCTCGACAGATGATAAGAAAAGAACAGAATGTAGGTGGCAGTGAGTTAAGCAAGCACCACAATAACAGAAACATGTTGTCAGTGGACTAGATGGTAACACAAACATCTACTCTGCCCTGCTGTAACAAACATGTACTTGACTCCTTACATACACCAGTGCAAGTGTTTTTCACATGTTACTACTTGATTCGACTTTATACATATAAATATACATGACAATAAACTTGCATAAAGAGGCGTCTAGTCTAGCATCAGACTAACTTACTGGTATAAAGAGACATGGATATTCATGGTCGTTGTACTAGAAAAAACTAACTGGACCAATGTCTCCATAGATATCATAGAATCAGAACAGATGAAGCTGACAACATAATATAACCAGAAGTCAATTGTAGCTACTCATATTTTGTGTGTCCAAGTAGGTACCGATGAAAGTCACAATATCCTGTAATTGTTGAATGACTCGTGGTACAGCTTGCATTGTTAAAATGCAATGAACCAGGATTTTAGTTACACATATGGTTAAAGAAATAAACTTAAGGATTTAGTTAGAATCTCATATCACTCATGATCCACTGATTTCGACTGGTATTATATCTTACAAATCGAACTGAAGAAGTTCATTTCTAGCCCAACTATAATCTCAGGCCAACTATTGTAAGATGCAGGGAGCAGAGAGCTCACCATGGATGTCATGTAGCCGACGTGGAAGAGGCAGCATGTCCGACCAAGCAGGATCAGCAGCACCAGCGGACGGGTCCGGGGTTGTCGCCGCTCCTCCTTGTGGATGCCGAGGTCGGAGATGCCGGATCCGTACGGGCATCCACCTCCCATCCTTGCAATTAAAACTTTATATGTGAGAATTCAATTTTATCAATCTCTGAACTCTAGTCTAGTCTGATTCCTGATTGGGGATATGAATCAGCAAAAGAAAATCAAGGGGCCCTGCCCTCCCACTTTCCTAGAACAAAATGAGTACATGAGCAGCAGCTATATAGGACTGATGATGCATGTACTACCTAGGAAAGAGCCACCAGCAGTATGATCACTGGAAGACCGATCTCGATGCATTTCGCAACCTACATAGCACATTCATGCCAAAAGGAGACCGAACTAGCAACTATAATCTATCTACGCAACGGTGGTGAGAGATGGAGATGCCAGTAGAAGGAACTAGCAACCATACCACATGCAAGGCCAAGACGAATAGCACTGACAACAGGTATGCATCAATGGGCATGCAACACAAGATGGATATCTGCAAGTCTTTCTTCAGAAGAGGCATTGTAACTAGACTACTACTTACTACTTAACCCAAAACTGAATCATGAAACAAATCTTACCATCCATGCACTGTAGGCAGGATCTTTCTCAGGCAGGTACGGTGGTCGTCTCTCTTTCAGCTGGATTTTCTTAGCCCACAGTCTGGTCGCTGAACAACCACTTCTTTAGCGTTTTCTTGTCACTGCAGGTGTGGAGGAAGTTCATCAACAGAAGAGTACCTAAGAAGAAGAATCATGCATCAGGAATCAATCAAATCAACACCAAATCGAATCAGGAAGAAGAATCGAGTGCTCACATAGGTAGTTGCAGTGCTCCTGCACCTCCTCGATGTCGTACTGCGTCAGCATCGCCCAGGTTCATCTTGTTGGCGTGGAACTGGTCTGCTCACACCCAGGTGATGCTTGTACGCGGTTTGCATAGGAGGCAGGCCTGGATGCCCTCCTTCCACTGTGGTGAAGACCTCGCCTTCCACCATGGTGCCCAGGCCGTCGGCGCAGATCTGGCACACGCCCCCGGCCCCATGCCTCCCAGACTTCTGCACACAGCAGCGAGACACGGTCAAAATTGAGGCTCCGTTGTGGGGAGGAAGTGGACGGGATCGAGAGGAGCACGATGAGATCACGAGGAAGGGGACGTCCTTCCTTATGATCTGGCTCACGAGCCCACTGCCGCTGTCGCGGGTCGTCGACGGTGGGGGTGACAGCGGATCGAGGTGGGAGGGAGGGGGAGGGGGTGGATCTGGCCGCCGCCATGCCCATGGTCGTGCCATGCTGCTAGGTCTAGGTCATGAGCGAGGAGGGAGCGCGGATCCGACCGCGGACATGGGAGAGAAGGGGAGGGGAGGGGTTGCCGGCGGCTGGGGTTGGGGGAGAGGACGGAGGACGGCGCCGACGGCGGTTGGGTGGTTGGGGATCGAGTGGGTTGGGGGTGGCGGCTATGGGACGAGAGGGGGAGAGTGGATCGGGGAAGCTAGGGTTTGGGTGGGAGAGTGGATCGGGGGAGAGGAGTGGATCGGGGAAGCTAGGGTTTGGGTGAGAGGGTGAGGGGGTGAGGGCTGCCGTTGGATCCAGAAGCATCCAACGATGGTTGATGCATGATCCGCGTGATATGCCTATGGACCAATCAGAGCGCACCAAACAGTTTGACGATTTTTTGACCATATAAATTGGTCGTGATTGATTACATACAAATTTTGCATTCCATTTTTCAATGCTTAAAATGAGTTTTATTATGAAAGACCTATCTAATATTTGTTCAAATGATGTCATATTTTGCACAAGTTTCATCTTAGATTGGCAAACAACATTGACAAAGGGAGTTTTTATTTCTTTTGCATGAAAAAACAATTTTCCATTTTTTGAGTGTCCAAAATAAGTTTTTTTATGAAAGACCTCCCAAATAATTGTTGCAAAATTGGACCAAATCATTTTTATAAAATACTAGGCCATATTTAATGCACAATTGACCAAATGGTTGGGTGTAAAAAGATTTGATCCACCTCTCGTGAAAAAGACAAATTTCCGCCGATTCAGCCGGACGTGGGTCAAATTTGAACTGTAGCTGCCTTCTAGTTTGCTCTTTATTTTTTCCAAAAATCATTTCTAGGTACATAAGTATCTATTTAATCAGAGAAACACCAAAAAAATTCCAAGATTCAACCACTAGCTAGGAACAGTCATTCCCGCCGTTTTGACCGCATTTTGAAACGGGCATAATTTTTTTTAAAAAAAATCAAAAAATTGGGAAACCTTCGCATTGTGTCATTATATGTGGCCAATTTCCCAGGAAAAATAACAAACTTGTAATACGGCAATTATTTTTAAAAAGTGTTCTCAGAAACGAGCTATCATGTATGGAGATCAATGACTTTCAAGCCAAATGATCAATCTTATGGCCACATTCATGGCATAGTTTGTTCAAATGATCTCATATTGTGCACAAGGGTGCATATTGGAATAGAAAACAATGTTGCCTAAGGAAGTTTTCATTTTCTTTGTACGAAAAAACCATTTTTCATTTTTCGAGTGCCCAAAAGGAGGTTTTTTTGTGAAGGACCTCCCAAATAATTGTTGCAAAATTGGACCAAATCATTTTTATAAAATACTAGTCCATATTTAATGCAAAATTGACCAAATGGTTGGGTGCAAAAAGTTTTGATCCACCTCTCGTGAAAAAGACAAATTTCCGCCGATTTAGTTGGAAGCGGGTCAAATTTGAACTGCAGCTGCCTCATAGTTTGCTATTTATTTTTTCCAAAAATCATTTCTAGTTACATAAGTATCTATTTAATAAGAGAAACACCAAAAAAATTTCAAGATTCAACCACTAGCTAGGAACGGTCATTCCCGCCGTTTTGACCGCATTTTGAAACGGGCATAAAAAATTCAAAAAAAGTCAAAAAATTGGGAAACCTTCGCATTGTGTCATCATATGTGGCCAAGTTCCCAGGAAAAATAACAAACTTGTAATACGGCAATTATTATAAAAAAGTGTTCTCAGAAACGAGCTATCATGTGTGGAGATCAATGGCTTTCAAGCCAAATGATCAATCTTATGGCCACATCCATGGCATAGTTTGTTCAAATGATCTCATATTGTGCACAAGAGTGCATATTGGAATGGCAAACAATGTTGTCTAAGGAAGTTTTCATTTTTGTTGGACGAAAAAACCATTTTCCATTTTTCGAGTGCCCGAAAGGAGGTTTTTTTGTGAAGGAACTACCAAATAATTGTTGCAAAATTGGACCAAATCATTTTCATAAAATACTAGGCCATATTTAATGCACAATTGACAAAATGGTTGGGTGTAAAAAATTTTGATCCACCTCTCGTGAAAAAGACAAATTTCCACCGATTCAGTTGGAAGCGGGTCAAATTTGAACTGCAGCTGCCTCATAGTTTGCTATTTATTTTTTCCAAAAATCATTTATAGTTACATAAGGACCTATTTAATCATAAATACATGGTTTGGTGGCGATACGTCGAGGTTTGGGCGGCGGCCGAGGGCCCCAACTCTAGAGCGCGTAAACTCGCATGCCCGCCGCGTGGTCACCACGCGACCGTGACGTTGCCATGTGTTCTGCGCGGCCTAGGCATGTCTAGTGGGTTGGGCACTCCCCAGGTTGGTGCTAGGAAGAAAATTACAATATAAGATTCTCACGAGGAGACCGATCGATGCTCAAACATGAATTAGCAGCCAAGTGTTTGATTAGCGGTACGGGAAATGCACATGGCCAATGGGCGTGAGTTTTGGCTGAGGATGATCATCTACTAAGGAGAATGTCTTCACAAATTTTGAGCTCAAAAGGAGGATCCTAGGTGGTACTTGCTTTGCAAAGTACCACGTTGGACAAAAATATGAATGTTGAAGCTGGGCTCAAAATAATGAATGGAGTGAGCTGAAATTTTGTGGAGGATGGTTATTTGGGCATAGGAAAGCATTGTAGAAAATTGATACCATTTGGACATGCCAAAGTAGTACTTCCTTCACAATGCTCTTCTATGGAGAGAAACTTGGGAAAACTAGTGAGAGAGATGGGATGAATGAAATGAGCTCAAAATTGGTGCAGGTAAGTTACTTAGGTATGGTCATGCGCTGGTAAATTTTCAGATCATTTGGGTAAGCCTAGCTAGTACTTACTTCACAAAGCTTCTCTCGAGGTAGAAACTTTGGAAATTTCCCGAGAAAGATTTACTAGGAAAATTGAGCTAAATATTATCATGTGGCAATGATTTGGGTATGGAAGAGTGCCCGAAAAGTTTGAGGGTAATAGGAGGGGTCTATATAACACTTGCTTTGCAACGTGCCAATTTGGCCATAAAATATAAATTGAACCTGGGCTCACATAGATGATTTGACTGAGCTGTAATTTGGAGGAGGGTGATAATTTGGGCATATGAAGGAACTGTATAAATTTCATGTCATTTAGTGATATAAAAAAGGTACTTCCTTCACAATGCTTCTAGGTGGACAAAAACTTTGGAAATTTGCCGAAGAAGATTTGCTAGGAAAATGGAGCTGAATTTTGTCATGCGGTAATGATTTGGATAGGAAAGAGTGCCCAAAAATTCCGAGGGCAATCAAGAATATATAAATAGCACTTCCTTCATAAAGTGTTGTTGTGAACAGAATAGGAAAATGAATATTGTTGAATTAGTTTTGAACTAGGCAAGGAAGGATTTTTACATATTTGATGAAGATATGCCCCAAAGAATTTATGAGATTTTTTTGGGAATTTTGGGAATGATAGAAATATAGGTTGCTTCACAACCTAGGGCAAAAACTGCCACATGGACATGACACATAGGCAAAACTGATGAGATGGCGCCTAGTCATCACAACCCACCACAATCTATAAGGCTATGACCATCTATATTGGTCATTAACAACTAGAAATAAGGTAGTGGACTAGCACTGTTTGCTTTGTGACCATTTCGTGTAAGGAAATTACGACCTTTCTGACCAAAATGGTCGCAATGGTTTAGGGTTTGGAGCCCCCTGAACAGCTTTTGACCAATTGGTCTAAAATGGTCATAAATTTATGACCAATTCTTCGAGGGTCACTGACAGAAGGTCATAAGTTGACATATTTCTTGTAGTGTGATAGCTTGAATTCTTAGTGGGATGAATAACACTTAACATATTTCTCTTGCTTCATGCCGAGCTCTTGCAAGAAATTCTTCATCCACAAAACTTCCTTGCCAGCATCAACTATTGCTATGCACTCATCTTCTGTAGTTGATGTAGAAACACATTTCTGCAATCTTGATTGCCATGGCATTGCCCCCCTGCATAAGTCATCAGGTATCCAGATGTGGACTTCCTACGATCTTTATCACTAGCATAATTTGCATATGTATAGCCCTGCAATACAGGATCACCGCTTCCAAAGCATGAACAAGATGTAGAAGTTCACTTGAGATACCTGAGAATCCACTTCACTACTTCCTAGTGAGCTTTTCCTGGATTTGTCATGAACCGCTAACAACTCCAACTGCATAGGCAATATCAGGCCTAGTGCATACCATGACATACATCAAACTGCCCACGGCAGATTGGTAAGGTATTTTTTCTCATTTGTTCTTTCTCCTTCTTGCCTGCAGGACATTGTTTTGAATTCAGTTTGTGATGGCCTGCAAGTGGAGAGCTAACATATTTTGCATCTTTTATATTGAACCTTTCAAGTACCTTCTCAATGTATCTTTCCTGTAAGAGTCAAATCAGCTTCTTTGATCTATCACGGGAGATTTTCATGCCAAGTATTTGCTTAGCCGGTCCTAAATCCTTCATGGCAAATGATATACTCAATGCCTTCTTGAGAGAGCAATCATCTTTGTGCCATTTTCAACAATCAACATATCATCAACTACCTCTTCAAAAAGACACAATGATCAGGTTGTGCTTTATGGTAACCAAGCCCAGCCAAAAAGGATTCAAACTTCTTGTACCACTGCCGAGGAGCTTGTTTCAAGCCATACAAGCTCTTCTTTAATTTGCAAATTAAGTGCTCCTTGCCTGTAACCATGAATCCCTTTGTCTGCTCCATGTATATCTCCTCCTCAATGTCACTATGCAAGAATGATGTCTTCACATCAAGTTGTTCAATTTCCAAGTCCATGATGGCAGTCATGCCAATCACAACTCGGATCGAAGACATCTTGCTCACCAGAGAGAATATCTCATCATAATCGATGCCCTTTTTCTGACCGAACCCTTTCACAACCAATCTGGCCTTGTACCTTGGATGTGAGGTGTTTTCTTCGGTGTTCACTCTGTGCATCCACTTGTTCTTCAATGCTTTCATGCCCTTTGGCAGATTCACTAACTCAAAAGTATCATTCTCATATAGGGATTTCATCTCATCCTGCATGGCTTCTGACCATTCATCCTTGTTCTCATCAGACATTGCCTCCTCATAACATGAGGGCTCACCTGCATCTGTCATCAACACATATTGATGTGCTTGATACTTAGAAGAAGGAATGTGACCTCATTCACTTCTTCTTTGCTACTGCACTGGTGGTGAATCAAGTGGATTTTCATTGGCATCATCATTACCAACATCATCATCATCATCATCATCATCATCATCACTTGATGGTTGCCCGTCACTTTGACTTATACTACCTTGGTCGGTTGCATCTCCATTGTCTTTAGTGTCATCATCTTCCCCATAATTTTCCTTCACAAGAGAAGTACAGATTGGATCCATGTCAACCTGTGGTGTGTTGGTTATTGGCTTCTTTGATTTCCTAATATCTTTTATTGTTTCATCTTTAATGAACACCACATTTCGGCTTCTCATAATCTTTCTATTAGTTGGATCCCACAACCTGTAGCCGAACTCTTCACTTGGTTGGCTGAGGTAGATGCACTGCTTTGTCTTGCTATCAAGTTTGGATCTCTCGTCCCTTGGAACATGTAGAAATGCCCTACAACTAAATACCTTCACGTGCTTGTATGGTACGTCCTTCCATGACCAAACTCTCTGAGAAATATCACCTGCAAGAGGAACTGAGGGAGATAGGTTAACCACATATATAGCATTCATCAATGCTTCAACCCAAAAAGAATTAGGTAAATGAGCATGAGAGAGCATAGTTGTGACCCTCTCTGTGAGTGTCCCGTTCGTTATCTCAGCAAGACCATTTAGCTGATGTGTCTTTGGTGGACTCTTTTCAAGCATGATGCAAAACTTCCTGCAATACCTTTCAAAAGGACCTCGATATTCACCACCATTGTTTGATCTCACGCACTTCAATTTCCTACCAGTTTCTCTCTCAAGTTTGACATGAAACTCCTTAAGGGCCCCACCATGATATTTTTCAGTCATGGAGCGAACATTAGTATGCACAGTATCAAGAACATTTTTTGCATGATGTGCAGGGAGTGTACAAAATGCAACCCTATGTTGTTTGCCAACAAAATAATGTGCACAGGGTTTCAAGGATACACCTTTCAACTCGGGGAGATAATTCATGCGAGCAAGAGCATGCATGCCCTTCTCACTCATATGCCCAAGCCTCTTGTGCCACAATTCAACCGAAGTGTCTTTCTCAGCAATGTTCAACAGCTCATTGAACAACTTGGTTTTAGTCACAAAGAGATTACCTTGCCTACTTCCTCGAGCCATAATCAAAGAGCCTTTGGTGAGCTCCAATCTTCCTTCACCAAAATAACTAGAATGTTTGATGTCATCAAGCTTGCCCACTAACAATAAATTCAGCCTTATGTCGGGAACATGCCTCACATCATCGAGCACCAATCTGCAACATGTATTTGTTTCAATGCATATAGAGCCCTTGCCAACAATTGTTGACGAACCACTATTTCCCATCCTCACTTGTCCAGTAACACCACTAGTGTAAGATGTGAAATACTCCTTGTGTGATGTAATGTGAAAGGACGCACCTGAATCCACAACCCAACTCATGGCATCATCACGAACAACACTATAACATTCTTCATCTTCAATGACTAGATAGTCCTCATATGTTGCAGTCATGGCTGAGCTGCTCTCAGCCTTCTGCTCGGTTTTCTTTGCAAGTTTCCCCTCTGCAAGCTCTCTTTTGTACTTTCTGCACTCGCTCTTTATGTATGAAAGCAACTAATATCTTTTCTCTGTTTTGACTCAGATCTCTCCCTAGATTTACTTCTACCTTGCTTAAATCTTGTATTGCTACGTCCATGGTTCTCATTCTTCCAATGGGTTTCAGCTACATACACATCAGAAGAAGAGGCATCACCCTTTTCCTTCTTTCTGGCTTCTTCATTCAGCATGTTATTGTTCACCATCTCCAAAGTCAGCTTCCCACCCGAAGCTGAATTGCTAAGTGACACAACAAACGTGTTCCAACTATCAGGCATGGAACTCAGCAGTAACAATGTTTGCACCTCATCCTCAAAGTTGATCTTCATGGCTGAGAGTTGATTTATATGGCATTGGAAGACATTCAAGTGCTCAGTCACACTTGTGCCATCTCTGTACTCAAGCTTTGCAAGTGTTTTAATCACCGAGGCCTTGTTGATTGATATCTTCCTCTCATGCATGGACTCCAACTTCTGGCACATCTCATACGCATTTGTGTCATTTGCAACGTGGTGAAGAATATTATGGTTGATGTATAATCAAATCATACCTACTGCCTTTCTGTGCAACACTCTCCATTCTTCTTCCATGACACCTATGGGTATCTTGTCTTTCACAATTGGCTCATACAAATCCTTGCAATAAAGAATGTCTTCCATCATGTGCTTCCCTAATGAGCAATTTGAAGAGTCAAGTTTTATCATGCCACTTGTAGTAGCGCTTTCTTCCAGAGCCATTGTGAGCAACACTTCCAGCAGCAATCAAGCAACTGAGATTATGGAGTAACTTTGTGGACAGCAACAAACATCAACAAAGATACACCATATTTTTACGTGGGACCCTCCCTGAACTTGAAGGTAAAAACCATGGGTAGAAGCCACCCAAATCCTCTTCCACTATTATCAAATTTGGGATACAACAAATTCTTCTCTAGATAGCACCAGAGTATCTCATAGATCAAGATTTCTGAATCTTGGATGAACACAACAAGATTTGGAGCTCAAGAGCTAGGGATTGAAACAATCTCACCAAAGATGGTGGAACCGGAGCTGGAAGGAGACAAGGTAGTGGATCTGGACCATCACTATCTTGGGAAGGAGCTCTCTTTGCTTCTTCCTTCAATCTTCTCTTCTTTCCTTTCTCTCTTGGTTTTATTTCTTCTCCCTTGGAGGATGAACTAATTTTCGTACCTCTTGATGGTGGCTGCTAGATGAAGGGTAAAGCCTCCCCATCCTCTCAGTGCAAAGTCCAAAATGACCCTAGGTCATAACCCTTATGGGTAGCGGGCTTCTGCACCTCTTTGGGCTGCCTAAAAGGCCTCAAATCACTAGTAGAAAAAGGGTCAAACGTGAAGCACATTAGTCCCGGTTTGAATTTGAGCCGGCACTAATGTGTACATTAGTGCCGGTTCCAATGGCTAGCCGGGCCGCTCTCATTAGTACCGGTTCATGGCGAACCTTTAGCACCGGTTCATGCCACGAACCGGTACTAAAGTGAGTGGTGGCAGGATGTTGTCAGTCCGGGGCCCCTCCAACACCTTTAGTACCGGGTCGTATCACGAACCGGTACTAAAGGTCGTCCTACATAGACCCTTCGTCCACCCGAGCTCGCTTTGTTCTTCCCCTTTCCCCTCTCCTCTCTGTTCTTTTCCCTCTTCCTCTCAAGCTCATCACACATTTTACCAAAAATTTGTCAAGATTCGAAGGCCCCCATCCATTCAAATGATCACAAAGGTTAGCAACTTTTTCCTTTCATCTCTCATTGCTAGATTAGCTCGTGCAATGCTTTATATAGTGATTGATTTTTGAGTTTAGTAATTTGGGAGGAATTATATATATGTGCTAGTATTTGATTTATATGCAATTTGAGGTCAAAAATAACACTTAGTTCGCATATGTAGGTGTGGTTTACTTAGTACCTTCTAAATCTCCGTGGTAACCACCGTCGATCGCTCGCAACGTCCCGTCGCCGGCACCACCTTGTGGTGAGCCTCTTGTTCATGAAGTTTTATATAAAACATTGATGTTTGCGTGATTTGGATATATAGTTACTCGTATAATTATCTTACCCATACGTTGTTTGTTATACATAGTGCCATGGTTTTGATATCCGTCCCCGTCGGCCCTCGTCCAGGTTATGATTCGGATGTGGTATATTCTCTTTTAAAACTATTCATTGCATTTCGTGTTTATGACAAATTATGCCCATCAAGTTGACATAGATATTTGTATGTAGGAGGTAGTTGAACCGGAAATTCCAACCGACCCTATTGTCGAGAGGTTAAATTTAGTTGAAAGAGAAAACGAGGATTTGAAGGAAAAATTGAAAAGAATTGAGGGGGAGAAGATGGAATTGGAGTTGCATGTTGCCAATGTCGTCGATGATCACAAGATTAAGATGGAGAAAATGCGCTTGAAGATTAGAAAGATTAGAAAATATGCCATTCATAGTGAGGCTTGGTATCATTATGCTGTTGGATCAATTGTTACCTTAGTTGCGATCTTGATCGCATTTGTTGTTGTATTTAAATTCTTTAGCTAGAGAGTTATTTGTTTGTTGCATTTAAGTGTTGTATGATCTTTATGTATTGTATTAATTTGATGTTTTCGGTGCTGTGTATTGAAGATGAGCCGGCAATGGATGTACGATGACCGATGCTCTCCCGAGTTCATTAATGGCGTGCGTACTTTTCTGCTTGCGGCTGAGGCAAACAAGCGAGCGGATGGTTTTATGCCTTGTCCATGTGCTGGCTGTAAGAATGGTCACAATTACTCTACGTCAAGAACCATTCACGTCCACCTGTTTGAGTCCGGTTTCATGCCCCACTATAATGTTTGGACCAAGCATGGAGAAAGAGGGGTTATGATGGAAGACAATGAAGAAGAAGAGGACGACGACAGCTATCCTGGCCATGGGTTCCCTGAATACGATGATACAACAATGAGGGAAGAAGCTGAGCCGGTAATGCGGGAAGAAGCTGAGCCGGCAATGCGGGAAGAAGCTGAAGAAGAGGCATCAGATGAGCCCGTTGATGATCTAGGTCGGGCCATTGCCGATGCAAAGAGAAACTGCGCAAGTGATTTGGAGAAAAAGAAGTTGCAGCACATGTTAGAGGATCACAAAAAAATGTTGTACCCGAATTGCGTAGGTGACAAGAAAAAGCTAGGCACCACACTGGAATTGCTGCAATGAAAGGCAGAGAATGGTGTATCTGACAAGGGATTTGGAAAGTTGCTGGTAATGATAAAGGCTATGCTTCCAAAGGACAACGAATTGCCCGAGAGTACGTACGAAGCAAAGAAGGCTGTCTGCTCTCTAGGGTTAGAGGTGCAGAAGATACATGCATGCCCTAATGATTGCATCCTCTACCGCAGTGAGTACGAGGATTTGAATGCTTGCCCGGTATGCGGTGCATTGCGCTATAAGATCAGCCGCGATGACCCTGGTGATGTCGAGGGCGAGCGCCCCAGGAAGAAGATTCCTGCCAAGGTGATGTGGTATGCTCCTATAATACCACGGTTGAAACATTTGTTCCAAAACAAAGAGCATGCCAAGGCGATGCGATGGCATAGAGAAGACCGTAAGAAAGATGGAAAGTTGAGAGTACCCGCTGACGGGTCGCAGTGGAGAAAAATCGAAAGAAAGTACGGGAAGGAGTTTGCAGATGACGCAAGGAACGTATGGTTTGGTCTAAGCGCAGATGGCATTAATCCTTTTGGGGAGCAGAGCAGCAACCATAGCACCTGACCTGTGACTCTATGTTTGTATAACCTTCCTCCTTGGTTGTGCATGAAGCGGAAGTTCCTTATGATGCCAGTGCTCATCCAAGGCCCTAAGCAACCCGACAACGACATTGATGTGTACCTAAGGCCATTAGTTGAAGAACTCTTATAACTATGGAATGGAACAGGTGTACGTGCGTGGGATGAGCACATGGGGGAAGAATTTGACCTAAAGGCGTTGCTGTTCGTGACCATCAATGATTGGCCTGCTCTCAGTAACCTTTCAGGACAGACAAACAAGGGATACCGCACATGCACACACTATTTGGACGATACCGACAATATATATTTGGCTAATTGTAAGAATGTGTACCTGGGACATCGTCAATTTCTTCCGAGCAGGCATCCCGTAAGAAAGAAAGGCAAGCATTTCAAAGGCGAGGCGGATCACCGGACGAAGCCTCGCCACCGTACTGGTGCTGATGTACATGATATGGTCAAGGATTTGAAGGTGGTCTTTGGAAAGGGTCCTGGTGGACAACCTGTTCCGAATGACGCTGACGGACGCGCACCCATGTGGAAGAAGAAATCTATATTTTGGGACCTGCCCTATTGGAAAGACCTAGAGGTCCGCTCCGCAATCGACGTGATGCACGTGATGAAGAATCTTTGTGTGACCCTGCTTGGCTTCTTGGGCGTGTATGGGAAGACAAAAGATACACCTGAGGTACGGGAGGACAAGCAACGTATGCACGGAAAAGACGGCATACATCAGGGTCATGCAAGCTACGCTCTTACCAAAGAATAGAAGGAAATCTTCTTTGAATGCCTGCTCAGTATTAAGGTACCGTCTGGCTTCTCGTCGAATATAAAGGGAATAATAAACATGGCAGAGAAAAAGTTCTAGAACCTAAAGTCTCATGACTGGCACGTGATTATGACGCAACTGCTTCCGGTTGCATTGAGGGGGCTTCTACCGGAAAACATTCGATTAGCCATTGTGAAGCTATGTGCATTTCTCAATGCAATCTCTCAGAAGGTAATCGATCTAGAAATCATACCAAGGTTAGAGAATGATTTGGTGCAATGTCTTGTCAGTTTCGAGTTGGTGTTCCCACCATCCTTCTTCAACATCATGACACACGTCCTAGTTCACCTATGCGAAGAGATTAACGTTTTGGGTTCTGTATTTCTACACAATATGTTCCCCTTTGAGAGGTTCATGGGAGTCTTAAAGAAATATGTTCATAACCGTGCTAGGCCAGAAGGAAGCATCTCCAAGGGCCATGAAAATGAGGAGGTCATTGAGTTTTGTATTGACTTTATTCCTGACCTTAAGCCCATTGGTGTTCCTGAATCGCGGCATAAGGGCAGACTGGATGGAAAAGGCACGCTAGGAGGGGAGCAAATAATATGTATGGACGGACATTCTCTCACTGAAGCACACTACACAGTTCTACAAAATTCCGCCTTGGTGGCTCCGTATATGGATGAACACAAGAATTTGCTACGCTCAAAACACCCGGAACGGTTTGATGACTGGATTACACGTGAACAAACCAGGAGTTTCGCTAGCTGGTTGCAGACACATACCATGCATGACACCTCTATTGAAGATGACCTGTACTTGCTGTCCCAGTTACCATCTTCGAATATAATGACTTTCAAAGGGTACGAGATAAATGGTAATACATTTTACATGATCGCCCAAGATAAGAAGAGCACCAACCAAAACAGTGGTGTCCGCTTTGATGCAGAAACCAAGACGGTAAAGGAAACATATTATGGTTATATACAGGACATATGGGAACTTGACTATCGACGTGGTTTGAAGGTCCCTTTGTTTCGGTGCAGATGGGTCAATATGACACGAGGCGGGGTAACGGAAGACCCGCAGTATGGAATGACAACAGTGGATCTCAACAATCTTGCGTATGCAGACGAACCATTCGTCCTAGCCAATGATGTGGCACAGGTTTTCTATGTGAAGGACATGTCTACCAAGCCAAGAAAAAGAAAAGATAAGGAAGCGAATGCATCGTATGATGACCCAAAGCGGCACATAGTTCTTTCTGGGAAGAGAAACATCATGGGAGTGGATGACAAGACAGACATGTCAGAAGATTATGAAAAGTTTGATGAAATTGCTCCATTCACAGTGAATATTGACCCGAGCATCCCGTTAAATAATGAAGATTTTCCATGGTTATGGCGCAAAGGGACACACGCAAAGAAAAAGTTTCACACCCAAAGATCTGGGATGTGATCGGCTTCACTATCATCACTTTCTTCTGTGTTTCACACCCAGGAGGGAATCTCTGTAATAGTTAGGGTAGTTATGTGTTTTGGCATTTGAAACGTGAAGAAATTTTAGGTGCAAACAAATTCTTTCATGCCTTTACTGATTTTTAAAGTTAAGTTATTCACAAACTAGTGATTCACACTAATTTCAAATAATTCAAAATTTAAACTATTCAAATTTGAAAACTACGGGCACTAACAGAAAGTTTGTAATTTTTTGTACCTAAAGCAAAAATATTCACAAAGAAACTCTAAATACACAAAAAAAACAACTCAAAAATAAATAAAGCAAAAAATAAAAATAAAAGCCCGCCTACTGTGCTAGAGCGGCCTGCATACGACTAGAAACCCAACCTGTTATTGGGCCAGGATGCAGGCCCACAAAGGCCCAGTAGGCCTATAGGGCAGTGCAGAACATGTAGGCCCAGTAGGCCTGCTTTGGAGAGGAGCTCGAGAGAGCTACCGCACGGGGGGTTATAAACCAGTGCGGATGCCCCTCGGCTAGCGAGGTGGGACTAAACTTGCCGCACCGCACCTGCGCCAGCGCACCCCCTTTAGTACCGGGTGGTGGCACCAACCGGTACTGGCCTTTAGTACCGGTTGGTGCCACCACCCGGTACTAAATGAAGGAAATATGCCCTAGAGGCAATAATAAAGTTATTATTTATTTCCTTATATCATGATAAGTGTTTATTATTCATGCTAGAATTGTATTAACCGGAAACATAATACATGTGTGAATACATAGACCAACAGAATGTCACTAGTATGCCTCTACTTGACTAGCTCGTTAATCAAAGATGGTTATGTTTCCTAACTATGAACAAGGAGTTGTTATTTGATTAACGAGGTCACATCATTAGTAGAATGATCTGATTGACATGACCCATTCCATTAGCATAGCACCCGATCGTTTAGTATGTTGCTATTGCTTTCTTCATGACTTATACATGTTCCTATAACTATGAGATTATGCAACTCCCGTTTACTGGAGGAACACTTTGGGTACTACCAAACGTCACAACGTAACTGGGTGATTATAAAGGAGTATTACAGGTGTCTCCAATGGTAGATGTTGGGTTGGCGTATTTCGAGATTAGGGTTTGTCACTCCGATTGTCGGAGAGGTATCTCTGGGCCCTCTCGGTAATGCACATCACATAAGCCTTGCAAGCACTGCAACTAATATGTTAGTTGTGAGATGATGTATTACGGAACGAGTAAAGAGACTTGCCGGTAACGAGATTGAACTAGGTATTGGATACCGACGATCGAATCTCGGGCAAGTAACATACCGATGACAAAGGGAACAACGTATGTTGTTATGCGGTCTGACCGATAAAGATCTTCGTAGAATATGTAGGAGCCAATATGGGCATCCAGGTCCCGCTATTGGTTATTGACCGGAGACGTGTCTCGGTCATGTCTACATTGTTCTCGAACCGTAGGGTCCGCACGCTTAACGTTACGATGACAGTTATTATGAGTTTATGCATTTTGATGTACCGAAGGTTGTTCGGAGTCCCGGATGTGATCACGGACATGACGAGGAGTCTCGAAATGGTCGAGACGTAAAGATTGATATATTGGAAGCCTATGTTTGGACATCGGAAGTGTTCCGGGTGAAATCGGGATTTTACCGGAATACCGGGAGGGTTACCGGAACCCCCCGGGAGCTAGATGGGCCATAATGGGCCTTAGTGGAAAGGAGAAGGGGCTGCCCTAGATGGGCTGCGCGCCCTCCCCCCTCCCCTAGTCCTACTAGGAGTAGGAAAGGGGGGGCCGGCCAACTCCTCCTCTTTCCCCCTTCCGGGAATCCTAGTTGGACTAGGATTGGAGGGGGAGTCCTACTCCCGGTGGGAGTAGGACTCTCCTGCGCCCCCACCTTGGCCGGCCAGCCCCTCCTCCCTTGCTCCTTTATATACGGGGGCAGGGGGCACCCCAAGACACACGACTTGATCCTTGAGATCTTTCCTTAGCCGTGTGCGGTGCCCCCTGCCACCAAATTCCACCTCGATCGTACCGTTGTAGTGCTTAGGCGAAGCCCTGCGTCGGTAGAACATCAAGATCGTCATCACGCCGTCGTGCTGACGGAACTCCTCCCCGAAGCTTTGCTGGATCGGAGCCCGGGGATCGTCATCGAGCTGAACGTGTGCTAAGAACTCGGAGGTGCCGGAGTAACGGTACTTGGATCGGTCGGATCGGAAGAAGACGTACGACTACTTCCTCTACGTTGTGTGATCGCTTCCGCAGTCGGTCTGCGTTGGTACGTAGACAACACTCTCCCCTCTCGTTGCTGTGCATCACCATGATCTTGCGTGTGCGTAGGAAATTTTTTGAAATTACTGCGTTCCCCAACAGTGGCATCCGAGCCTGGTTTTATGGTTTGATGTTATATGCACGAGTAGAACACAAGTGAGTTGTGGGCGATACAAGTCATACTGCCTACCAGCATGTCATACTTTGGTTCGGCGGTATTGTTGGTTGAGATGATCCGGACCAACCTTACGCATACTCTTATGCGAGACCGGTTCCCTCGACGTGCTTTGCACATAGATGGCTTGCGGAAGACTATCTCTCCAACTTTAGTTGAACCAAGTGTGACTACGCCCGGTCCTTGAGAAGGTTAAAATGGAGTCTATTTGACGAACTATCGTTGTGGTTTTGATGCGTAGGTGAGATGAGTTCTTACTTAAGCCCGTAGCAGCCACGTAAAACTTGCAACAACAAAGTAGAGGACGTCTAACTTGTTTTTGCAGGGTATGTTGTGATGTGATATGGTCAAGGCATGATGCTGATTTTATTGTATGAGATGATCATGTTTTGTAACTAAGTTATCGGCAACTGGCAGGAGCCATATGGTTGTCGCTTTATTGTATGCAATGCAATCGCGATGTAATGCTTTACTAGATTACTAAACGGTAGTAATAGTCGTGGAAGCATAAGATTGGCGAGACGACAACGTTGCTACGATGGAGATCAAGGTGGCGCGCCGGTGACGATGGTGATCATGACGGTGCTTCGGAGATGGAGATCACAAGCACAAGATGATGATGGCCATATCATATCACTTATATTGATTGCATGTGATGTTTATCCTTTTATGCATCTTATCTTGCTTTGATTGACGGTAGCATTATAAGATGATCTCTCACTAAATTATCAAGAAGTGTTCTCCCTGAGTATGCACCGTTGCCAAAGTTCGTCGTGCCCAGACACCACGTGATGATCGGGTGTGATAAGCTCTACGTCCATCTACAACGGGTGCAAGCCAGTTTTGCACACGCAGAATACTCAGGTTATACTTGACGAGCCTAGCATATGCAGATATGGCCTCGGAACACAGAGACCGAAAGGTCGAGCGTGAATCATATAGTAGATATGATCAACATGACGATGTTCACCATTGAAAACTACTCCATCTCACGTGATGATCGGTTATGGTTTAGTTGATTTGGATCACGTGATCACTTAGAAGATTAGAGGGATGTCTATCTAAGTGGGAGTTCCTAAGTAATTTGATTAACTGAACTTAAACTTATCATGAACTTAGTACCTGATAGTATCTTGCTTGTTTATGTTGCTTGTAGATAGATGGCTCGTGCTATTGTTCCGTTGAATTTTAATGCGTTCCTTGAGAAAGCAAAGTTGAAAGATGATGGTAGCAATTACACGGACTGGGTCCGTAACCTGAGGATTATCCTCATTGCTGCACAGAAAAATTACGTCCTGGAAGCACCGCTGGGTGACAGGCCTGCTGCTGGAGCAACGCCAGATGTTATGAACGTCTGGCAGAGCAAAGCTGATGACTACTCGATAGTTCAGTGTGCCATGCTTTACGGCTTAGAATCGGGACTTCAACGACGTTTTGAACGTCATGGAGCATATGAGATGTTCCAGGAGTTGAAGTTAATATTTCAAGCAAATGCCCGAATTGAGAGATATGAAGTCTCCAATAAGTTCTATAGCTGTAAGATGGAGGAGAACAGTTCTGTCAGTGAGCATATACTCAAAATGTCTGGGTATAATAATCACTTGATTCAGATGGGAGTTAATCTTCCAGATGACTGCGTCATTGACAGAATTCTCCAATCACTGCCACCAAGCTACAAGAGCTTCGTGATGAACTATAATATGCAAGGGATGAACAAGACTATTCCCGAGCTCTTCGCAATGCTGAAAGCTGCGGAGGTAGAAATCAAGAAGGAGCATCAAGTGTTGATGGTTAACAAAACCACTAGTTTCAAGAAAAAGGGCAAAGGGAAGAAGAAGGGAAACTTCAAGAAGAACAGCAAGCAAGTTGCTGCTCAGGAGAAGAAACCCAAGTCTGGACCTAAGCCTGAAACTGAGTGCTTCTACTGCAAGCAGACTGGTCACTGGAAGCGGAACTGCCCCAAGTATTTGGCGGATAAGAAGGATGGCAAAGTGAGCAAAGGTATATGTGATATACATGTTATTGATGTGTACCTTACTAGAGCTTGCAGTAGCACCTGGGTATTTGATACTGGTTCTGTTGCTAATATTTGCAACTCGAAACAGGGACTACGGAATAAGCGGACACTAGCAAAGGACGAGGTGACGATGCGCGTGGGAAACGGTTCCAAAGTCGATGTGATCGCGGTCGGCACGCTACCTCTACATCTACCTTCGGGATTAATATTAGACCTAAATAATTGTTATTTGGTGCCAGCGTTGAGCATGAACATTATATCTGGATCTTGTTTAATGCGAGACGGTTATTCATTTAAATCAGAGAATAATGGTTGTTCTATTTATATGAATAATATCTTTTATGGTCATGCACCTTTGAAGAGTGGTCTATTCTTGTTGAATCTCGAAGATAGTAATACACATATCCATAATGTGGAAGCCAAAAGATGCAAAGTTAATAATGATAGTGCAACTTATTTGTGGCACTGCCGTTTAGGTCATATCGGTGTAAAACGCATGAAGAAACTCCATACTGATGGGCTTTTGGAATCACTTGATTATGAATCACTTGGTACTTGCGAACCGTGCCTCATAGGCAAGATGACTAAAACACCGTTCTCCGGTACTATGGAGAGAGCAACAGATTTGTTGGAAATCATACATACCGATGTATGTGGTCCGATGAATATTGAGGCTCGCGGCGGATATCGTTATTTTCTCACCTTCACAGATGATTTAAGCAGATATGGGTATATCTACTTAATGAAACATAAGTCTGAAACATTTGAAAAGTTCAAAGAATTTCAGAGTGAAGTTGAAAATCATCGTAACAAGAAAATAAAGTTTCTACGATCTGATCGTGGAGGAGAATATTTGAGTTACGAGTTTGGTGTACATTTGAAAAATTGTGGAATAGTTTCGCAACTCACGCCACCCGGAACACCACAGCGTAATGGTGTGTCCGAACGTCGTAATCGTACTTTACTAGATATGGTGCGATCTATGATGTCTCTTACTAATTTACCGCTATCGTTTTGGGGTTATGCTTTAGAGACGGCCGCATTCACGTTAAATAGGGCACCATCAAAATCCGTTGAGACGACGCCTTATGAACTATGGTTTGGCAAGAAACCAAAGTTGTCGTTTCTTAAAGTTTGGGGCTGCGATGCTTATGTGAAAAAGCTTCAACCTGATAAGCTCGAACCCAAAGCGGAGAAATGTGTCTTCATAGGATACCCAAAGGAAACTGTTGGGTATACCTTCTATCACAGATCCGAAGGCAAGACATTCGTTGCTAAGAATGGATCATTTCTAGAGAAGGAGTTTCTCTCGAAAGAAGTGAGTGGGAGGAAAGTAGAACTTGACGAGGTAACTGTACCTGCTCCCTTATTGGAAAATAGTACATCACAGAAAACTGTTTCTGCGACACCTATGCCAATCAGTGAGGAAGCTAATGATGATGATCATGAAGCTTCAGAACAAGATACTACTGAACCACGTAGATCAACCAGAGTGAGATCCGCACCAGAGTGGTACGGTAATCCAGTTCTGGAAGTCATGATGCTAGATCATGATGAACCTACGAACTATGAAGAAGCGATGGTGAGCCCAGATTCCGCAAAGTGGCTTGAGGCCATGAAATCTGAGATGGGATCCATGTATGAGAACAAAGTATGGACTTTGGTTGACTTGCCCGATGATCGGCAAGCAATAGAGAATAAATGGATCTTCAAGAAAAAGACTGACGCTGACGGTAATGTTACTGTCTATAAAGCTCGACTTGTCGCAAAAGGTTTTCGACAAGTTCAAGGGGTTGACTACGATGAGACCTTCTCACCCGTAGCGATGCTTAAGTCCGTCAGAATTATGTTAGCAATTGCCGCATTTTATGATTATGAAATATGGCAGATGGATGTCAAAACTGCATTCCTGAATGGATTTCTGGAAGAAGAGTTGTATATGGTACAACCAGAAGGTTTTGTCGATCCAAAAGGAGCTAACAAAGTATGCAAACTCCAGCGATCCATTTATGGACTGGTGCAAACATCTCGGAGTTGGAATAAAACGCTTTGATAGTGTGATCAAAGCATTTGGCTTTATACAGACTTTTGGAGAAGCCTGTATTTACAAGAAAGTGAGTGGGAGCTCTGTAGCATTTCTGATATTATATGTGGATGACATATTGCTAATTGGAAATGATATAGAATTTCTGGATAGCATAAAGGGATATTTGAATAAAAGTTTTTCGATGAAAGACCTCGGGGAAGCTGCATACATATTAGGCATAAAGATCTATAGAGATAGATCAAAACACTTAATTGGACTTTCACAATGCACATACCTTGACAAAATTTTGAAGAAGTTCAAGATGGATCAAGCAAAGAAAGGGTTCTTGCCTGTGCTACAAGGTGTGAAGTTGAGTAAGACTCAATGCCCGACCACTGCAGAAGATAGAGAGAAAATGAAAGATGTTCCCTATGCTTCAGCCATAGGCTCTATCATGTATGCAATGCTGTGTACCAGACCAGATGTGTGCCTTGCTATAAGTTTAGCAGGGAGGTACCAAAGTAATCCTGGAATGGATCACTGGACAGCGGTCAAGAACATCCTGAAATACCTGAAAAGGACTAAGGATATGTTTCTCGTATATGGAGGTGACAAAGAGCTCACCGTAAGAGGTTACATTGATGCAAGCTTTGACACTGATCCGGACGATTTTAAATCGCAAACCGGATACGTGTTTACTTTAAACGGTGGAGCTGTCAGTTGGTGCAGTTCTAAACAAAGCGTCGTAGCGGGATCTACATGTGAAGCGGAGTACATAGCTGCTTCGGAAGCAGCAAACGAAGGAGTCTGGATGAAGGAGTTCATATCCGATCTAGGTGTCATACCTAGTGCATCGGGTCCAATGAAAATCTTCTGTGACAATACTGGTGCAATTGCCTTAGCAAAGGAATCCAGATTTCACAAGAGGACCAAACACATCAAGAGACGCTTCAACTCCATCCGGGATTTAGTCCAGGTGGGAGACATAGAGATTTGCAAGATACATACGGATCTGAATGTTGCAGACCCGTTGACTAAGCCTCTTCCACAAGCAAAACATGATCAGCACCAAGGCTCCATGGGTGTTAGAATCATTACTGTGTAATCTAGATTATTGACTCTAGTGCAAGTGGGAGACTGAAGGAAATATGCCCTAGAGGCAATAATAAAGTTATTATTTATTTCCTTATATCATGATAAGTGTTTATTATTCATGCTAGAATTGTATTAACCGGAAACATAATACATGTGTGAATACATAGACCAACAGAATGTCACTAGTATGCCTCTACTTGACTAGCTCGTTAATCAAAGATGGTTATGTTTCCTAACCATGAACAAGGAGTTGTTATTTGATTAACGAGGTCACATCATTAGTAGAATGATCTGATTGACATGACCCATTCCATTAGCATAGCACCCGATCGTTTAGTATGTTGCTATTGCTTTCTTCATGACTTATACATGTTCCTATAACTATGAGATTATGCAACTCCCGTTTACCGGAGGAACACTTTGGGTACTACCAAACATCACAACGTAACTGGGTGATTATAAAGGAGTATTACAGGTGTCTCCAATGGTAGATGTTGGGTTGGCGTATTTCGAGATTAGGGTTTGTCACTCCGATTGTCGGAGAGGTATCTCTGGGCCCTCTCGGTAATGCACATCACATAAGCCTTGCAAGCACTGCAACTAATATGTTAGTTGTGAGATGATGTATTACGGAACGAGTAAAGAGACTTGCCGGTAACGAGATTGAACTAGGTATTGGATACTGACGATCGAATCTCGGGCAAGTAACATACCGATGACAAAGGGAACAACGTATGTTGTTATGCGGTCTGACCGATAAAGATCTTCGTAGAATATGTAGGAGCCAATATGGGCATCCAGGTCCCGCTATTGGTTATTGACCGGAGACGTGTCTCGGTCATGTCTACATTGTTCTCGAACCGTAGGGTCCGCACGCTTAACGTTACGATGACAGTTATTATGAGTTTATGCATTTTGATGTACCGAAGGTTGTTCGGAGTCCCGGATGTGATCACGGACATGACGAGGAGTCTCGAAATGGTCGAGACGTAAAGATTGATATATTGGAAGCCTATGTTTGGACATCGGAAGTGTTCCGGGTGAAATCGGGATTTTACCGGAATACCGGGAGGGTTACCGGAACCCCCCGGGAGCTAGATGGGCCATAATGGGCCTTAGTGGAAAGGAGAAGGGGCTGCCCTAGATGGGCTGCGCGCCCTCCCCCCTCCCCTAGTCCTACTAGGAGTAGGAAAGGGGGGGCCGGCCAACTCCTCCTCTTTCCCCCTTCCGGGAATCCTAGTTGGACTAGGATTGGAGGGGGAGTCCTACTCCCGGTGGGAGTAGGACTCTCCTGCGCCCCCACCTTGGCCGGCCAGCCCCTCCTCCCTTGCTCCTTTATATACGGGGGCAGGGGGCACCCCAAGACACACAACTTGATCCTTGAGATCTTTCCTTAGCCGTGTGCGGTGCCCCCTGCCACCAAATTCCACCTCGATCGTACCGTTGTAGTGCTTAGGCGAAGCCCTGCGTCGGTAGAACATCAAGATCGTCATCACGCTGTCGTGCTGACGGAACTCCTCCCCGAAGCTTTGCTGGATCGGAGCCCGGGGATCGTCATCGAGCTGAACGTGTGCTAAGAACTCGGAGGTGCCGGAGTAACGGTGCTTGGATCGGTCGGATCGGAAGAAGACGTACGACTACTTCCTCTACGTTGTGTGATCGCTTCCGCAGTCGGTCTGCGTTGGTACGTAGACAACACTCTCCCCTCTCGTTGCTGTGCATCACCATGATCTTGCGTGTGCGTAGGAAATTTTTTGAAATTACTGCGTTCCCCAACAGTGGCATCCGAGCCTGGTTTTATGGTTTGATGTTATATGCACGAGTAGAACACAAGTGAGTTGTGGGCGATACAAGTCATACTGCCTACCAGCATGTCATACTTTGGTTCGGCGGTATTGTTGGTTGAGATGATCCGGACCAACCTTACGCATACTCTTATGCGAGACCGGTTCCCTCGACGTGCTTTGCACATAGATGGCTTGCGGAAGACTATCTCTCCAACTTTAGTTGAACCAAGTGTGACTACGCCCGGTCCTTGAGAAGGTTAAAACGGAGTCTATTTGACGAACTATCGTTGTGGTTTTGATGCGTAGGTGAGATGAGTTCTTACTTAAGCCCGTAGCAGCCACGTAAAACTTGCAACAACAAAGTAGAGGACGTCTAACTTGTTTTTGCAGGGTATGTTGTGATGTGATATGGTCAAGGCATGATGCTGATTTTATTGTATGAGATGATCATGTTTTGTAACTAAGTTATCGGCAACTGGCAGGAGCCATATGGTTGTCGCTTTATTGTATGCAATGCAATCGCGATGTAATGCTTTACTAGATTACTAAACGGTAGTAATAGTCGTGGAAGCATAAGATTGGCGAGACGACAACGTTGCTACGATGGAGATCAAGGTGGCGCGCCGGTGACGATGGTGATCATGACGGTGCTTCGGAGATGGAGATCACAAGCACAAGATGATGATGGCCATATCATATCACTTATATTGATTGCATGTGATGTTTATCCTTTTATGCATCTTATCTTGCTTTGATTGACGGTAGCATTATAAGATGATCTCTCACTAAATTATCAAGAAGTGTTCTCCCTGAGTATGCACCGTTGCCAAAGTTCGTCGTGCCCAGACACCACATGATGATCGGGTGTGATAAGCTCTACGTCCATCTACAACGGGTGCAAGCCAGTTTTGCACACGCAGAATACTCAGGTTATACTTGACGAGCCTAGCATATGCAGATATGGCCTCGGAACACAGAGACCGAAAGGTCGAGCGTGAATCATATAGTAGATATGATCAACATGACGATGTTCACCATTGAAAACTACTCCATCTCACGTGATGATCGGTTATGGTTTAGTTGATTTGGATCACGTGATCACTTAGAAGATTAGAGGGATGTCTATCTAAGTGGGAGTTCCTAAGTAATTTGATTAACTGAACTTAAACTTATCATGAACTTAGTACCTGATAGTATCTTGCTTGTTTATGTTGCTTGTAGATAGATGGCTCGTGCTATTGTTCCGTTGAATTTTAATGCGTTCCTTGAGAAAGCAAAGTTGAAAGATGATGGTAGCAATTACACGGACTGGGTCCGTAACCTGAGGATTATCCTCATTGCTGCACAGAAAAATTACGTCCTGGAAGCACCGCTGGGTGACAGGCCTGCTGCTGGAGCAACGCCAGATGTTATGAACGTCTGGCAGAGCAAAGCTGATGACTACTCGATAGTTCAGTGTGCCATGCTTTACGGCTTAGAATCGGGACTTCAACGACGTTTTGAACGTCATGGAGCATATGAGATGTTCCAGGAGTTGAAGTTAATATTTCAAGCAAATGCCCGAATTGAGAGATATGAAGTCTCCAATAAGTTCTATAGCTGTAAGATGGAGGAGAACAGTTCTGTCAGTGAGCATATACTCAAAATGTCTGGGTATAATAATCACTTGATTCAGATGGGAGTTAATCTTCCAGATGACCGCGTCATTGATAGAATTCTCCAATCACTGCCACCAAGCTACAAGAGCTTCGTGATGAACTATAATATGCAAGGGATGAACAAGACTATTCCCGAGCTCTTCGCAATGCTGAAAGCTGCGGAGGTAGAAATCAAGAAGGAGCATCAAGTGTTGATGGTTAACAAAACCACTAGTTTCAAGAAAAAGGGCAAAGGGAAGAAGAAGGGAAACTTCAAGAAGAACAACAAGCAAGTTGCTGCTCAGGAGAAGAAACCCAAGTCTGGACCTAAGCCTGAAACTGAGTGCTTCTACTGCAAGCAGACTGGTCACTGGAAGCGGAACTGCCCCAAGTATTTGGCGGATAAGAAGGATGGCAAAGTGAGCAAAGGTATATGTGATATACATGTTATTGATGTGTACCTTACTAGAGCTCGCAGTAGCACCTGGGTATTTGATACTGGTTCTGTTGCTAATATTTGCAACTCGAAACAGGGACTACGGAATAAGCGGACACTAGCAAAGGACGAGGTGACGATGCGCGTGGGAAACGGTTCCAAAGTCGATGTGATCGCGGTCGGCACGCTACCTCTACATCTACCTTCGGGATTAATATTAGACCTAAATAATTGTTATTTGGTGCCAGCGTTGAGCATGAACATTATATCTGGATCTTGTTTAATGCGAGACGGTTATTCATTTAAATCAGAGAATAATGGTTGTTCTATTTATATGAATAATATCTTTTATGGTCATGCACCTTTGAAGAGTGGTCTATTCTTGTTGAATCTCGAAGATAGTAATACACATATCCATAATGTGGAAGCCAAAAGATGCAAAGTTAATAATGATAGTGCAACTTATTTGTGGCACTGCCGTTTAGGTCATATCGGTGTAAAACGCATGAAGAAACTCCATACTGATGGGCTTTTGGAATCACTTGATTATGAATCACTTGGTACTTGCGAACCGTGCCTCATAGGCAAGATGACTAAAACACCGTTCTCCGGTACTATGGAGAGAGCAACAGATTTGTTGGAAATCATACATACCGATGTATGTGGTCCGATGAATATTGAGGCTCGCGGCGGATATCGTTATTTTCTCACCTTCACAGATGATTTAAGCAGATATGGGTATATCTACTTAATGAAACATAAGTCTGAAACATTTGAAAAGTTCAAAGAATTTCAGAGTGAAGTTGAAAATCATCGTAACAAGAAAATAAAGTTTCTACGATCTGATCGTGGAGGAGAATATTTGAGTTACGAGTTTGGTGTACATTTGAAAAATTGTGGAATAGTTTCGCAACTCACGCCACCCGGAACACCACAGCGTAATGGTGTGTCCGAACGTCGTAATCGTACTTTACTAGATATGGTGCGATCTATGATGTCTCTTACTAATTTACCGCTATCGTTTTGGGGTTATGCTTTAGAGACGGCCGCATTCACGTTAAATAGGGCACCATCAAAATCCGTTGAGACGACGCCTTATGAACTATGGTTTGGCAAGAAACCAAAGTTGTCGTTTCTTAAAGTTTGGGGCTGCGATGCTTATGTGAAAAAGCTTCAACCTGATAAGCTCGAACCCAAAGCGGAGAAATGTGTCTTCATAGGATACCCAAAGGAAACTGTTGGGTATACCTTCTATCACAGATCCGAAGGCAAGACATTCGTTGCTAAGAATGGATCATTTCTAGAGAAGGAGTTTCTCTCGAAAGAAGTGAGTGGGAGGAAAGTAGAACTTGACGAGGTAACTGTACCTGCTCCCTTATTGGAAAATAGTACATCACAGAAAACTGTTTCTGCGACACCTATGCCAATCAGTGAGGAAGCTAATGATGATGATCATGAAGCTTCAGAACAAGATACTACTGAACCACGTAGATCAACCAGAGTGAGATCCGCACCAGAGTGGTACGGTAATCCAGTTCTGGAAGTCATGATGCTAGATCATGATGAACCTACGAACTATGAAGAAGCGATGGTGAGCCCAGATTCCGCAAAGTGGCTTGAGGCCATGAAATCTGAGATGGGATCCATGTATGAGAACAAAGTATGGACTTTGGTTGACTTGCCCGATGATCGGCAAGCAATAGAGAATAAATGGATCTTCAAGAAAAAGACTGACGCTGACGGTAATGTTACTGTCTATAAAGCTCGACTTGTCGCAAAAGGTTTTCGACAAGTTCAAGGGGTTGACTACGATGAGACCTTCTCACCCGTAGCGATGCTTAAGTCCGTCAGAATTATGTTAGCAATTGCCGCATTTTATGATTATGAAATATGGCAGATGGATGTCAAAACTGCATTCCTGAATGGATTTCTGGAAGAAGAGTTGTATATGGTACAACCAGAAGGTTTTGTCGATCCAAAAGGAGCTAACAAAGTATGCAAACTCCAGCGATCCATTTATGGACTGGTGCAAGCATCTCGGAGTTGGAATAAAACGCTTTGATAGTGTGATCAAAGCATTTGGCTTTATACAGACTTTTGGAGAAGCCTGTATTTACAAGAAAGTGAGTGGGAGCTCTGTAGCATTTCTGATATTATATGTGGATGACATATTGCTAATTGGAAATGATATAGAATTTCTGGATAGCATAAAGGGATATTTGAATAAAAGTTTTTCGATGAAAGACCTCGGGGAAGCTGCATACATATTAGGCATAAAGATCTATAGAGATAGATCAAAACACTTAATTGGACTTTCACAATGCACATACCTTGACAAAATTTTGAAGAAGTTCAAGATGGATCAAGCAAAGAAAGGGTTCTTGCCTGTGCTACAAGGTGTGAAGTTGAGTAAGACTCAATGCCCGACCACTGCAGAAGATAGAGAGAAAATGAAAGATGTTCCCTATGCTTCAGCCATAGGCTCTATCATGTATGCAATGCTGTGTACCAGACCAGATGTGTGCCTTGCTATAAGTTTAGCAGGGAGGTACCAAAGTAATCCTGGAATGGATCACTGGACAGCGGTCAAGAACATCCTGAAATACCTGAAAAGGACTAAGGATATGTTTCTCGTATATGGAGGTGACAAAGAGCTCACCGTAAGAGGTTACGTTGATGCAAGCTTTGACACTGATCCGGACGATTCTAAATCGCAAACCGGATACGTGTTTACTTTAAACGGTGGAGCTGTCAGTTGGTGCAGTTCTAAACAAAGCGTCGTAGCGGGATCTACATGTGAAGCGGAGTACATAGCTGCTTCGGAAGCAGCAAACGAAGGAGTCTGGATGAAGGAGTTCATATCCGATCTAGGTGTCATACCTAGTGCATCGGGTCCAATGAAAATCTTCTGTGACAATACTGGTGCAATTGCCTTAGCAAAGGAATCCAGATTTCACAAGAGGACCAAACACATCAAGAGACGCTTCAACTCCATCCGGGATTTAGTCCAGGTGGGAGACATAGAGATTTGCAAGATACATACGGATCTGAATGTTGCAGACCCGTTGACTAAGCCTCTTCCACGAGCAAAACATGATCAGCACCAAGGCTCCATGGGTGTTAGAATCATTACTGTGTAATCTAGATTATTGACTCTAGTGCAAGTGGGAGACTGAAGGAAATATGCCCTAGAGGCAATAATAAAGTTATTATTTATTTCCTTATATCATGATAAGTGTTTATTATTCATGCTAGAATTGTATTAACCGGAAACATAATACATGTGTGAATACATAGACCAACAGAATGTCACTAGTATGCCTCTACTTGACTAGCTCGTTAATCAAAGATGGTTATGTTTCCTAACCATGAACAAGGAGTTGTTATTTGATTAACGAGGTCACATCATTAGTAGAATGATCTGATTGACATGACCCATTCCATTAGCATAGCACCCGATCATTTAGTATGTTGCTATTGCTTTCTTCATGACTTATACATGTTCCTATAACTATGAGATTATGCAACTCCCGTTTACCGGAGGAACACTTTGGGTACTACCAAACGTCACAACGTAACTGGGTGATTATAAAGGAGTATTACAGGTGTCTCCAATGGTAGATGTTGGGTTGGCGTATTTCGAGATTAGGGTTTGTCACTCCGATTGTCGGAGAGGTATCTCTGGGCCCTCTCGGTAATGCACATCACATAAGCCTTGCAAGCACTGCAACTAATATGTTAGTTGTGAGATGATGTATTACGGAACGAGTAAAGAGACTTGCCGGTAACGAGATTGAACTAGGTATTGGATACCGACGATCGAATCTCGGGCAAGTAACATACCGATGACAAAGGGAACAACGTATGTTGTTATGCGGTCTGACCGATAAAGATCTTCGTAGAATATGTAGGAGCCAATATGGGCATCCAGGTCCCGCTATTGGTTATTGACCGGAGACGTGTCTCGGTCATGTCTACATTGTTCTCGAACCGTAGGGTCCGCACGCTTAACGTTACGATGACAGTTATTATGAGTTTATGCATTTTGATGTACCGAAGGTTGTTCGGAGTCCCGGATGTGATCACGGACATGACGAGGAGTCTCGAAATGGTCGAGACGTAAAGATTGATATATTGGAAGCCTATGTTTGGACATCGGAAGTGTTCCGGGTGAAATCGGGATTTTACCGGAATACCGGGAGGGTTACCGGAACCCCCCGGGAGCTAGATGGGCCATAATGGGCCTTAGTGGAAAGGAGAAGGGGCTGCCCTAGATGGGCTGCGCGCCCTCCCCCCTCCCCTAGTCCTACTAGGAGTAGGAAAGGGGGGGCCGGCCAACTCCTCCTCTTTCCCCCTTCCGGGAATCCTAGTTGGACTAGGATTGGAGGGGGAGTCCTACTCCCGGTGGGAGTAGGACTCTCCTGCGCCCCCACCTTGGCCGGCCAGCCCCTCCTCCCTTGCTCCTTTATATACGGGGGCAGGGGGCACCCCAAGACACACAACTTGATCCTTGAGATCTTTCCTTAGCCGTGTGCGGTGCCCCCTGCCACCAAATTCCACCTCGATCGTACCGTTGTAGTGCTTAGGCGAAGCCCTGCGTCGGTAGAACATCAAGATCGTCATCACGCCGTCGTGCTGACGGAACTCCTCCCCGAAGCTTTGCTGGATCGGAGCCCGGGGATCGTCATCGAGCTGAACGTGTGCTAAGAACTCGGAGGTGCCGGAGTAACGGTGCTTGGATCGGTCGGATCGGAAGAAGACGTACGACTACTTCCTCTACATTGTGTGATCGCTTCCGCAGTCGGTCTGCGTTGGTACGTAGACAACACTCTCCCCTCTCGTTGCTGTGCATCACCATGATCTTGCGTGTGCGTAGGAAATTTTTTGAAATTACTGCGTTCCCCAACACTAAAGGGGGTGCGCTTCCTGCCGCTTGGCCTGGCCAAAACAGGCCTTTAGTACCGGTTGGTGGCTCCAACCGGTACTAAAGGTCCATCCTATATAACTAAACACTTCAAAAATTTTAGTTTCTCATCTGCTTCTTCTCCTCTGCCCCGTCGCCCGCCGCCCCGTCTCCATATCCCTCGTCGCCGCCCCGTCCCCGTCGTCCCCGCCATCACCGCTGCCCCGTCTCGGCCCGTCCCGCGTCGTCCCCGTCCCCGTCATCGCCGCCCCATCCCCGTCGTCGCCGCCCCGTCCCTGTCCCCGTCGTCGCCATCCCCGTCATCGCCATCCCCGTCGTCGCCGCGCCCGTCGCCTCTCGCCTAGCCGATGAGCACACACACATACATTTTTTTAGTTTTTTAGTTATAGAAATAGTTATAAAAATGTTAGAAATTTTTCTTTTTTTAGTTATAGAAATAGTTAGTTATATAGCATTGTTAGAATGTTATAGAAATGTTAGAATTGTTAGAAATTTTTCTGTTTTTTAGTTATAGAAATAGTTATAAAAAAGTTAGAATTTTTCTTTTTTTTAGTTATAGAAATATTAGAAATGTTATACAAATGTTAGTTATATATATATATAAATGTTATATTTTTTCTGTTTTTTAGTTATAGAAATATTAGAAATGTTAGTTATATAGCATTGTTAGAAATGTTATAGGAATGTTAGCTATATAGAAATGTTAGAAATTTTAGTTATCAAAATCCAATCATTAAAAAAATGTTACTTTTTGCGGGAATATAGCTAGTATTTGTTCTCGACGATGCTCGGCCCGCATCCTTGCCGTCGACCCGTCCGCGACGACGTCGGGCTGACCCATGTCCGGGACTGGGCTCCGCCGGGCTAGCACCGGGAGGTGCGGCCTGGAGGGGCGCGCCGCTTGATGAGGAACCCGGCCCCGAGTCCCGTCGTCGACCCTGATCTCGTTTGGTGGCGTTCACGTGGGCCAGTTTTGGTGCGGAGGGAGCCGGCCCCGCCGGAGGTGGTACGTCGCCGTGTCAGGGAGGAGGACGAGCACGTCCATCGCTACATGGTTGCGTTAGAGGGCGGCAGGTTCTCCAATACCTGGCAGTTTCTTCAGGGATCTCACTTCAGCTATGATCCTGTGAGGGTTCCTTCTCTTTGGGTGTCCACCACCCGCGCCGCAGGAACCGCGGGTGTCCTAGATTCTTCTGTAGTATTCGATCTTTGTTAGCTACCTAGCCAGTGATGTATTCGATATATAATATTCGAGATGATGTATTCGAGATTATATATTATTCAAGACGATGTATTCGAGATTATATCTATTATTCGAGACAATGTATTCGAGATTATATCTATTATTCGAGACGATGTATTCGAGATTATATCTATTATTCGAGACGATGTATTCGAGATTATATCTATTATTCGAGACGACGTATTCGAGATTATATTCGATGATGCTTATTATGTACTATGATTGATTCAGTTTTTCCTTATTAATTGATTGCATCCATGCATTGTAATTTGAATATATTTCTTTTGGATTAGTTAAACAAAATCTATGGCGGACAATACCGGCAGAGAGGGAGAAGAGGCCCTGTTCAATATCATACGCAATCCTCGCGGGCCAGATGATGATCAAAATGAAGAAGATTATGACGGCTCCAAATATCTAAACAACACCAGGGAGGGTGATATGATATTCGATCGCGACGACCAAATTGATGAAGTCATGAACTATGAACATGACGAAGAAAATGTTGATCTTGAAACAACAAAGACCGGCGAGGTATATATATTTATATAAGCAGGCATCTGGTGACCATCCCATGTTTTAAATGACTTGAAGATATATTAACAAATCAATCTTTCTTCTTTCAGCCATCCGGATCGAGCAAATCTTCAGGCAACAGGACAAAACGAGGCCCGAACAAAAAGTTGAAGGAGGGCGTAAAGTACAATATCGAGGCAATCAGACCTAATGGCGAACCATTAGCGCCTAAGAAGATTGCGGACAAGTTCATTCGTTAGTGCAGAGTTCTTGTGAAGGACCAACTCCCGATCTCCCTTCAAGAATGGAGAGAGCCAGCAAAGCCACGTCCAGGAGTTACTTTTGTCGACGACAGACAAAAACTTCTGCTTTGGGAAACGCTCATGGAACATTTCACCCTACCAGATCATTTCACAGATGCAGATGTGGAGAAAGTCAAGGACGCTGCTCTTAGGAAGATGGTAGTTGCATTCAAGAACCACAAGATTCGTGAATGGGCCAAGTACATCAACGGAGGAAGGAAGACTCCAGTATTCGAGGGAACACTAGAGAACCAAAGTGCTCATTGGGACGATTTCGTGAAATTCAAGGATTCGGAATTATCTAAGGAACGGTCGAGAATAAACAAGGCCAATGCCGCAAAAAAGGATAAGTTCCATAAGCTGGGGCCAGGTGGCTATGCGGTGGGAATGCCTAAGTGGGATAAGTCTGAGAAAGAGATGCTGGATGCAGGTGTCACTCCAGAAACATTGAGCTGCCCCTCCCCAGGTGCAGGACTTGGTTCTATGCGCATTGGGGGGGGGGAGTTGGACCCGAAGACAGGCAAAGTTTTGAAGAAGGCATGTCTGGACGGAGCCGAAGATAAGCTACTTGTTGCAATAGAAGAGGCGCGATCGGGGTTGTTCGAGCCCAACAGAGAGAACGACGAGCTTACGCGTGCCCTGGGAAATCCTGAACACCTGGGAAGAACACGAGGCATGGGCGCTATTCCATGGTATGAGGGGTTTTCAGACTGGAACGCCGACTACAGAACCCGTGCGAGAAAGAAGATTGCGGAGGAGAAGAAGAGGAAGATGGAGGAGGAGCAGAGGAAGCTAGACTATGAACGCCTTCAAGGCCTAGAATCAGCGCACGCGGACTTGGCAGTCAAATTCCAGCGGCAGCAGGAGCAGATCGACTCACTTAGCCAGCAAAGGGGGTCTCAGCAGCTAGCAGATGATCCACCATTGGATAGCACCGTCCCATCCATGCCGAGAAGCAGCGTGGGTTCTGCCCCGGGCGACTCATTGCTGGATAGCTACCCAGTGGATGACATCATGGAGAACACTAACTGCGAGCTACACTTCAAAATGAAGAACATATCCATGAAGGTGGCGGACGCCCTTGCTTTTACAAATCCCCCCGAGGCAACCTTCCATTGCAACCCGATTCCATCGGGCTATGCTCGTGTCTTGGTTGATGAGGTGGTGGACCAATATTCGGGGCTAGAGCTTGACATTCCTGGAGGTGACGATGAGCACACACTAGGAGAGGCCAACCATCGTATCATCCTATGGATAAAGTATTGCATCATCTTTCGAAGGCCACCGACACCGCGTCATCCGACTCCTCGTCGCAGTCCGCCACCGAGTCAGCAGACTCCCGCTCCTTCAAGTCCACCAACGCGTCAGGCCACTCCTCCTCCAAGTCCGGCACAGCTTCAGGCCACTCCTCCTCCTCCAAGTCCGGCAAAGCGTCAGGCCACTCCTCCTCCAAGTCCGGCACAGCTTCAGGCCACTCCTCCTCCAAGTCCGGCACAGCTTCAGGCCACTCCTCCTCCTCCAACTCAGCCACGTCAGCCGTCTTTGCTGCCTCAGCAATCACGGAAGAGAGCCGCCTCAGCTATGGTGCGTAGCGGTACAAGTCGAGGTAGTACTGGAGGTATAGGCGGAGGCAAGCGATTTCAAGATGGTCCAAGCCTTGCGCCTCTTCCGCAGAGGCCTTACGACAAGTCCGAGGAGGAAAACGTAGCCATATCGAAGGCCGAGGTGGAAGCCCATTTTGCACCGAAACTGCCACCGCCGCCAAGGGAGAAAGTGCCTGTGGAAAAGATTGACCACTTCATTCGTATGGCTAGAGCACAAGCTCCCAAGCCTATTGACACAGACTATGAGCGCCACATCAAGAAGTTAAATCGAGCACGTCTACAGAAAGAGGCGAGCTCGAGCTCGAGCAAATTAGCTAGCAAAAGGAGCGGTAAAACCGTTCCCCAGCTGGGAGAACAGGCGGCGCAATCAACCCCCCTGCTTGTTGTGCCAACAACACATGAGAGTAGGCGCGCCCAATATTATTGTGGGCAAACCGTTAACGTTCCCGGGGTGGGCGATGTGGTAATAACCGAGGAGCATATTGCGCAGGCTGAATCGGTCGGGATCACTGTTGGACAACTCCTCGATATCGAGCCCATGTCTCCGACTAGAGAGGAGGAAATAAAATGGAAATATGCCCAGGGCTAACCTTTGGTCGAGCCAGAGGAGGTCAATAAGCTCCCAACGAGAATGTATGAATTGCATCAATGGTACATGGACATTACCAAGATTTCCAATCGAGAGTCCCTCACGGTGAATGTCAACAAGGATCATTACTACCATGAGAAAGCTGTGACCGTTGAGTATTCAGAACTATTTCAGCTATACAATAAAGACGCACTCGGCAAATCTATCGTCAGTTGCTATTGTCTGTAAGTGATTTCTTTCTGTAATTTAAGTCTCAAGCTAGCTGTAGTGATCATTTTGATCAATCATTACCTGTAATTATCCTCACTATATTCTTTTCTGCGGTATTATGCAGGATGAAGATTTATGAAGTGAAAAAAGGTGGACGCTATGGCATTGGGTTCGTTGACCCAAATACCATTAATGAATACACATGGAAAATAGATCCATATCATGAAAAAAGTGTAGAGGAAAGCATGCTACAGTTCTTCAAGGAACTCAAATACAATGAAGATATACTACTTCCTTACAACTTCAAGTGAGTCACACTGTCTTGTACTACAAATTCTGTTTTCCCCTACTAGCTAGCTACATGTTTTTCTTACATATTCCCGCTTAATTAAGAAATGCAAACGTGTGTGCATGCAGATTTCACTACTCTTGTTAATCATTAAAGTTGATGAAGGAACAGTTGAAGTACTAGACTCACTACTTAAGAAAGCAAGTGACTACACCATCGTGAAGGGTATAGTCAACAGGTAATTTCAATCATTATTAACTATATCTCGGCCTATTTAATTAGTTCATCATTTCCTGATAACAACTATTTAATAACCCATTTATTCATTTTCTTTGTTGGCGGGCAGGGCTTGGGAAAAGTTCATCAGGGCCACTCCAGGCCCATGGAAACAAAATCTGAAATGGTATCGACCCAAGGTAAGTAATTAAGTAGTACTAGCTAGCTGCCATCTCTTTAATTATCATGCTTGATTAATTATTATCTGATCAAATTCCATTCTCGTAAAGGCCCTGAAGCAGGCGCCGGGGAATGATCTATGTGCACACTACGTTTGCGAGAACATTCGCATGATGGCGTCCGAAAGGAGCAAATCTCAAAGACAGGAGTGGGTACGATATCGATTGTCAGAACACTATTCACAATTTTTACACCATTATCGATATCTAGTCACACAACTAATACACATGCATATTGATCTCCTTCTTAACAGTTCAAAGAGGTGCGGGACAAGCTCCTAGCACAGGACCGCATAGAAGCAATTCAAGAGGAAATAGCGGGATTTTTGCTCGACCAGGTCATAGATCCTAAAGGAGAATACTATTACCCGCTACCGCCCCCATGAACCACTTCCAATTGTTATCGTGCTCCGAAGGCACCAATTAGCTAGGCTAATGCCACTAGCTCCGAAGGCACCAATTAGGAGAAATTGTATATATATACATGTGTGTATATATGTGTGAATTAATTAATGGTGGTTGTGAGACATTCGATGATATATATTATGATCGGTTCTACTAGAAATTCTATTTATATATATGCATAATGTGTACAATATGTAGTATCGTAAAATACCAGCAAACGAAAAATAATTAAATGGAAAACACAAAATTAAATGAAAAAGAAATCATAAACCCAAAACCCCCCAACCTTTTAATACCGGTTGGTGACACCAACCGGTACTAAAGGGCTCCCTGCCCCCGAAGCTGTCTCATGCCACGTGGTTGCCCTTTAGCACCGGTTCGTGCTGAACCAGTACTAGGGGGGGGGGGCTTTAGTGCCTACACTTTAGCACCGGTTACCAAACCAGCACTAAAGGGCCTTAGGAACCGGTGCTATTGCCCGGTTCTACACTAGTGAATGGTCTCCTCCTCACAGCCCACATGAGGAGGATATCCCAATAGTTCGTCGGGTGGCTCCTCCCCCATATTCTTCCTCTTCCTCTCCCCCTCACCCTCCTTCATCAGGAGGGATTAGCAGGCCCAATGCTGCCATCCCATTCCCACCTCCTCTGTGAGCACCACCGCCAGGAAGGTTCGCTTGAAGGCCACGCTAGCAGCTAAGATTCTGCTACCCGCGTCCACTTCCACAGCAACCGGAAAAAATGTACATGCATGCTCTACGCTGCCGATGCTCGCGTACGCGTGCTTGCTCTGGAGTTCCTACGGTTGGTGAACCCGCTTTGCACCACCAACCATTGTGTGCGTGCGTCAAGCGCACGACGGAGCTCGCCCTCCGCATTGCGTACTATGGCCGAGACGGCGCCCCATTTTCCTTGCTCTTGCGGTGGTAGATGCAGTGAGGAAAGGACATCGTGTTTTGCAGTACGAGGAGATAAGTGATGGAAGAATGGAGGATGAGGCATGGGGCGGCCAAGGATGCGGAGACGCCAAGGGCGCCGGTCGTGGACGCGGTGAGGCTAGCCGACGCGGAGGCACTAGTCATGGATGCGGAGACTCAGGGCGGGAAGCCAGCCATGGGCACGGGGACGCGACGACGATGGTGTGGAGCAGGGGATAGGTGATGAAGGAGATGCGTGACAGGAGGATAAGGGGTATTTTCGTCAAGAGTGGGGCAAAGAAGCAAACACACACTACAATTTTGAATTTTCCCAAAAAAGTTGCGCGCGCTATGTTTCGAAATAGAGGGAGTAGCAAAGAAACACAATAGATTCTGATCATGAGTACTTCTATAATGAATTCATCAAATCATCATCTTTGGATGATTATTTGGAAATTGGCGATGATGATGGGTGTTCTTGAAGAAACACAGAAGGAAAACACTAGTGCAGAACCGGGCAATAACACCGGTTCGTAAGGCCCTTTAGTGCCGGTTTGGTAACCGGTGCTAAAGTGTAGGCACTAAAGCCCCCCCCCCTTTAGTACCGGTTCAGCACGAACCGGTGCTAAAGGGCAACCACGTGGCACGAGCCAGCTTCGGGGGCAGGGAGCCCTTTAGTACCGGTTGGTGTCACCAACCGGTATTAAAAGGTTGGGGAGGTTTTGGGTTTATGATTTCTTTTTCATTTAATTTTGTGTTTTCCATTTAATTATTTTTCGTTTGCTAGTATTTTACGATACTACATATTGTACACGTTATGCATATGTATCATCGAATGTCTCACAACCACCATTAATTAATTCACACATATATACACACATGTATATATATATATACAATTTCTCCTAATTGGTGCCTTCAGAGCCAGTGGCATTAGCCTAGCTAATTGGTGCCTTCGGAGCACGATAACAATTGGAAGTGGTTCATGGGGGCAGTAGCGGGTAATAGTATTCTCCTTTGGGATCTATGAACTGGTCGAGCAAAAATCCCGCTATTTCCTCTTGAATTGCTTCTATGCGGTCCTGTGCTAGGAGCTTGTCCCGCACCTCTTTGAACTGTTAAGAAGGAGATCAATATGCATGTGTATTAGTTGTGTGACTAGATATCGATAATGGTGTAAAAATGTGAATAGTGTTCTCGCAAACGTAGTATGCACATAGATTATTCCCCGGCGCCTGCTTCAGGGCCTTTACGAGAATGGAATTTGATCAGATAATAATTAATCAAGCATGATAACTAAAGAGATGGCAGCTAGCTAGTACTACTTAATTACTTACCTTGGGTCGATACCATTTTAGATTTTTTTCCATGGGCCTGGAGTGGCCCTGATGAACTTTGCCCAAGCCCTGCCCGTCGACAAAGAAAATGAATAAATGGATTATTAAATAGTTGTTATCAGGAAATGACGAACTAATTAAATAGGCCGAGATATAGTTAATAATGATTGAAATTACCTGTTGACTATCCCCTTCACGATGGTGTAGTCACTTGCTTTCTTAAGTAGTGAGTCTAGTACTTCAACTGTTCCTTCATCAACTTTAATGATTAACAAGATCCAGTGAAATCTGCATGCACACACGTTTGCATTTCTTAATTAAGCGGGCATATGTAAGCAAAAACATGTAGCTAGCTAGTAGGGAAAAACAGAATTTGTAGTACAAGACAGTGTGACTCACTTGAAGTTGTAAGGAAGTAGTATATCTTCATTGTATTTGAGTTCCTTGAAGAACTGTAGCATGCTTTCCTCCACACTTTTTTCGTGATATGGATCTATTTTCCATGTGTATTCATTAATGGTATTTGGGTCAACGAACCCAATGCCATAGCGTCCACCTTTTTTCATTTCATAAATCTTCATCCTGCATAATACCATAGAAAAGAATATAGTGAGGATAATTACAGGTAATGATTGATCAAAATGATCACTACAGCTAGCTTGAGACTTAAATTACAGAAAGAAATCACTTACAGACAATAGCAACTGATGATAGATTTGTCGAGTGCGTCTTTATTGTATAGCTGACATAGTTCTGAATACTCAATGGTCTTAGCTTTCTCATGGTAGTAATGATCTTGTTGACATTCACCATGAGGGACTCTCGATTGGAAATCTTGGTAATGTCCATGTACCATTGATGCAATTCATACATTCTCGTTGGGAGCTTATTGACCTCCTCTGGCTCGACCAAAGGTTGGCCCCGGGCATATTTCCGTTTTATTTCCTCCTCTCTAGTCGGAGACATGGGCTCGATATCGAGGAGTTGTCCAACAGTGATCCCGATCAATTCAGCCTGCGCAATATGCTCCTCGGTTATTACCACATCGCCCACCCCGGGAACGTTAACGGTTTGCCCACAATAATATTGGGCGCGCCTACTCTCATGTGTTGTTGGCACAACAAGCGGGGGGATTGATTGCGCCGCCTGTTCTCCCAGCTGGGGAACGGTTTTACCGCTCCTTTTGCTAGCTGATTTGCTTGAGCTCGAGCTCGCCTCTTTCTGTAGAGGTGCTCGATTTAACTTCTTGATGTGGCCCTCATAGTCTGTGTCAATAGGCTTGGGAGCTGGTGCTCTAGCCATACGAATGAAGTGGTCAATCTTTTCCACAGGCACTTTCTCCCTTGGCGGCGGTGGCGGTTTCGGTGCAAAATGGGCTTCCACCTCGACCTTCAATATGGCTACGTTTTCCTCCTCGGACTTGTCGTAAGGCCTTTGCGGAAGAGGCGTGAGGCTTGGACCATATGGAAATCCCTTGCCTCCGCCTATACCTCCAGTACTACCTCGACTTGTACCGCTACGCACCATAGCTGAGGCGGCTCTCTTCCGTGATTGCTGAGGCGGCGAAGACGGCTGACGTGGCTGAGTTGGAGGAGGAGGAGTGGCCTGAAGCTGTGCCGGACTTGGAGGAGGAGCGGCCTGAAGCTGTGTCGGACTTGAAGGAGGAGTGGCCTGACGCTTTGCCGGACTTGGAGGAGGAGGAGTGGCCTGAAGCTGTGCCGGACTTGGAGGAGGAGTGGCCTGACGCATTGGTGGACTTGGAGGAACGGGAGTCTGCTGACTCGGTGGCGGACTGCGACGAGGAGTCGGATGACGCGGTGTCGGCTGGCTTCGAAAGATGATGCAATCCTTTCTCCATAGGATGATACGATGTTTGGCCTCTCCTAGTGTGTGCTCATCGTCACCCCCAGGAATGTCAAGCTCTAGCCCCGAATATTGGTCCACCACCTCATCAACCAAGACACGAGCATAGCCCGATGGAATCGAGTTGCAATGGAAGGTTGCCTCGAAGGGATTTGTAAAAGCAAGGGCGTCCGCCACCTTCATGGATATGTTCTTCATTTTGAAGTGTAGCTAGCAGTTAGTGTTCTCCATGATGTCATCCACTGGGTAGCTATCCAGCAATGCATCGCCCGGGGCAGAACCCACGCTGCTTCTCGGCATGGATGGGACGGTGCTATCCAATGGTGGATCATCCGCTAGCTGCCGAGACCCCCTTTGCTGGCTAAGTGAGTCGATCTGCTCCTGCTGCTGCTGGAATTTGACTGCCAAGTCCGCGTGCGCTGATTCTAGGCCTTGAAAGCGTTCATAGTCTAGCTTCCTCTGCTCCTCCTCCATCTTCCTCTTCTTATCCTCCTCAATCTTCTTTCTCGCACGGGTTCTGTAGTCGGCGTTCCAGTCCGAAAACCCCTCATACCACGGAATAGCGCCCATGCCTCATGTTCTTCCCGGGTGTTCAGGATTTCCCAGGGCACGCGTAAGCTCGTCGTTCTCTCTGTTGGGCTCGAACAACCCCGATCGAGCCTCTTCTATTGCAACAAGTAGCTTATCTTCGGCTCCGTCCAGACATGCCTTCTTCGAAACTTTGCCTGTCTTCGGGTCCAACTCCCCCCATGCGCATAGAACGAAGTCCTGCACCTGGGGGGCCAGCTCAATGTTTCTGGAGTGACACCTGCATCCAGCATCTCTTTCTCAGACTTATCCCACTTAGGCATTCCCACCACATAGCCACCTGGCCCCAGCTTATGGAACTTATCCTTTTTTGTGGCATTGGCCTTGTTTATTCTTGACCGTTCCTTAGATAATTCCAAATCCTTGAATTTCACGAAATTGTCCCAATGAGCACTTTGGTTCTCTAGTGTTCCCTCGAATACTGGAGTCTACCTTCCTCCGTTGATGTACTTGGCCCATTCACGAATCTTGTGGTTCTTGAATGCAACCGCCATCTTCTTAAGAGCAGCGTCCTTGACTTTCTCCACATCTGCATCTGTGAAATGATCTGGTAGGGTGAAATGTTCCATGAGCGTTTCCCAAAGCAGAAGTTTTTGTCTGTCGTCGACAAAAGTAACTCCTGGACGTGGCTTTGCTGGCTCTCTCCATTCTTGAAGGGATATCGAGAGTTGGTCCTTCACAAGAACTCCACACTGACGAATGTACTTGTCCGCAATCTTCTTAGGCGCTAATGGTTCGCCATTAGGTCTGATTGCCTCGATATTGTACTTTACGCCCTCCTTCAACTTTTTGTTCGGGCCTCGTTTCGTCCTGTTGCCTGAAGATTTGCTCGATCCGGATGGCTGAAAGAAGTCGTTAATATATCTTCAAGTCATTTAAAACATGTGATGATCACCAGATGCCTGCTTATATAAATATATATACCTCGCCGGTCTTTGTTGTTTCAAGATCAATATTTTCTTCGTCATGTTCATAGTTCATGACTTCATCAATTCGGTCGTCGCGATCGAATATCATATCACCCTCCCCGGTGTTGTTTAGATATTCAGAGCCATCATAATCTTCTTCATTCTGATCATTATCTGGCCCGTGAGGATTGCGTATGATATTGAGCAGGGCCTCTCCTCCCTCTCTACCGATATTGTCCGCCATAGATTTTGTTTAACTAATCCAAAAGAAATATATTCAAATTACAATGCATGGATGCAATCAATTAATAAGGAAAAACTGAATCAATCATAGTACATAATAAGCATCATCGAATATAATCTCGAATACGTCGTCTCGAATAATAGATATAATCTCGAATACATCGTCTCGAATAATAGATATAATCTCGAATACATCGTCTCGAATAATAGATATAATCTCGAATACATCGTCTCGAATAATAGATATAATCTCGAATACATCGTCTTGAATAATATATAATCTCGAATACATCATCTCGAATATTATATATCGAATACATCACTGGCTAGGTAGCTAACAAAGATCGAATACTACAGAAGAATCTAGGACACCCGCGGTTCCTGCGGCGCGGGCGGTGGACACCCAAAGAGAAGGAACCCTCACAGGATCATAGCTGAAGTGAGATCCCTGAAGAAACTGCCAGGTATTGGAGAACCTGCCGCCCTCTAACGCAACCATGTAGCGATGGACGTGCTCGTCCTCCTCCCTGACACGGCGACGTACCACCTCCGGCGGGGCCGGCTCCCTCCGCACCAAAACTGGCCCACGCGAACGCCACCAAACGAGACCAGGGTCGACGACTGGACCCGGGGCCGGGTTCCTCATCAAGCGGCGCGCCCCTCCAGGCAGCACCTCCCAGTGCCAGCCCGGCGGAGCCCAGTCCCGGACATGGGTCAGCCCGGCGTCGTCACGGACGGGTCGACGGTGAGGATGCGGGCCGAGCATCGTCGAGAACAAATACTAGCTATATTCCCGCAAAAAGTAACATTTTTTAATGATTGGATTTTGATAACTAAAATTTCTAACATTTCTATATAGCTAACATTCCTATAACATTTCTAACAATGCTATATAACTAACATTTCTATAACATTTCTAATATTTCTATAACTAAAAAACAGAAAAAATATAACATTTCTATATATATAACTAACATTTGTATAACATTTCTAATATTTCTATAACTAAAAAAAAGAAAAATTTCTAACTTTTTTATAACTATTTCTATAACTAAAAAACAGAAAAATTTCTAACAATTCTAACATTTCTATAACATTCTAACAATGCTATATAACTAACTATTTCTATAACTAAAAAAAGAAAAATTTCTAACATTTTTCTAACTATTTCTATAACTAAAAAACTAAAAAATGTATGTGTGTGTGTGTGCTCATCGGCGAGGCGAGAGGCGACGGGGGGGGGGGGGGGCGACGGTGACGGCGACGGGCGCGGCGACGACGGGGATGGCGACGAAGGGGATGGCGACGACAGGGACAGGGACGGGGCGGGGACGACGCGGGACGGGCCGGGACGGGGCGGTGGTGACGGCGGGGACGACGGGGCGGCGACGACGGGGACGGGGCGGCGACGAGGGATATGGAGATGGGGGTGGCGGGCGACGGGGCAGAGGAGAAGAAGCAGATGAGAAACTGAAATTTTTGAAGTGTTTAGTTATATAGGATGGACCTTTAGTACCGGTTGGAGCCACCAACCGGTACTAAAGGCCTGTTTTGGCCAGGCCAAGCGGCAGGAAGCGCACCCCTTTAGTACCGGGTGGTGGCACCAACCGGTACTAAAGGCCAGTACCGGTTGGTGCGACCACCCGGTACTAAAGGGGGTGCGCTGGCACAGGTGCGGTGCGGCAAGTTTAGTCCCACCTCGCTAGCCGAGGGGCATCCGCACTGGTTTATAACCCCCCGTGCGGTAGCTCTCTCGAGCTCCTCTCCAAAGCAGGCCTACTGGGCCTACATGTTCTGTGCTGCCCTGTAGGCCTACTGGGCCTTTGTGGGCCTGCATCCTGGCCCAATAACAGGTTGGGTTTCTAGTCATATGCCGGCCTCTCTAGCACAGTAGGCGGGCTTTTATTTTTATTTTTTGCTTTATTTATTTTTGAGTTGTTTTTTTGTGTATTTAGAGTTTCTTTGTGAATATTTTTGCTTTAGGTACAAAAAATTACAAACTTTCTGTTAGTGCCCGTAGTTTTCAATTTTGAATAGTTTAAATTTTGAATTATTTGAAATTAGTGTGAATCACTAGCTTGTGAATAACTTAACTTTAAAAATCAGTAAAGGCATGAAAGAATTTGTTTGCACATAAAATTTCTTCGCGTTTTAAATGCCAAAACACATAACTACCCTAACTATTACAGAGATTCCTTCCTGGGTGTGAAACACAGAAGAAAGTGATGATAGTGAAGCCGATCACATCCCAGATCTTTGGGTGTGAAAATTTTCTTCGCGTGTGTCCCTTTGCGCCGTAACCATGGAAAATCTTCATCATTTAACGGGATGCTCGGGTCAATATTCACTGTGAATGGAGCAATTTCATCAAACTTTTCATAATCTTCTGACATGTCTGTCTTGTCATCCACTCCCACGATGTTTCTCTTCCCAGAAAGAACTATGTGTCGCTTTGGCTCATCGTACGATGCATTCGCTTCCTTATCTTTTCTTTTTCTTGGCTTGGTAGATATGTCCTTCACATAGAAAACCTGTGCCACATCATTGGCTAGGACGAATGGTTCATCTGCATACGCAAGATTGTTGAGATCCACTGTTGTCATTCCATACTGCGGGTCTTCCGTTACCCCGCCTCGTGTCATATTGACCTATCTGCACCGAAACAAAGGGACCTTCAAACCACGTCGATAGTCAAGTTCCCATATGTCCTGTATATAACCATAATATGTTTCCTTTACCGTCTTGGTTTCTGCATCAAAGCAGACACCACTATTTTGGTTGGTGCTCTTCTTATCTTGGGCAATCGTGTAAAATGTATTACCATTTATCTCGTACCCTTTGAAAGTCATCATATTCAAAGATGATAACTGGGACTGCAAGTACAGGTCATCTTCAATAGAGGTGTCATGCATGGTACGTGTCTGCAACCAGCTGGCGAAACTCCTGGTTTGTTCACGTGTAATCCAGTCATCAGACCGCTCCGGGTGTTTGGAGCGTAGCAAATTCTTGTGTTCATTCATATACGGAGCCACCAAGGCGGAAATCTGTAGAACTGTGTAGTGTGCTTCAGTGAGAGAATGTCCGTTCATACATATTATTTGTTCCCCTCCTAGTGTGCCTTTTCCATCCAGTCTGCCCTTATGCCGCGATTCAGGAACACCAATTGGTTTAAGGTCAGGAATAAAGTCAATACAAAACTCAATGACCTCCTCATTTTCATGGCCCTTGGAGATGCTTCCTTCTGGCCTAGCGCGGTTATGAACATATTTCTTTAAGACTCCCATGAACCTCTCAAAGGGGAACATATTGTGTAGAAATACATGACCCAAAACGTTAATCACTTCGCACACGTGAACTAGGACGTGCGTCATGATGTTGAAGAAGGATGGTGGGAACACCAACTCGAAACTGACAAGACATTGCACCAAATCATTCTCTAACCTTCGTATGATTTCTGGATCGATTACCTTCTGAGAGATTGCATTGAGAAATGCACATAGCTTCACAATGGCTAAGCGAACGTTTTCCGGTAGAAGCCCCCTCAATGCAACCGGAAGCAGTTGCGTCATAATCACGTGGCAGTCATGAGACTTTAGGTTCTGGAACTTTTTCTCTGCCATGTTTATTATTCCCTTTAAATTCGACGAGAAGCCAGACGGTACCTTAGTACTGAGCAGGCATTCAAAGAATATTTCCTTCTCTTCTTTGCTAAGAGCATAGCTTGCATGACCCTGATGTATGCTGTCTTTTCCGTGCATACGTTGCTGGTCCTCCCGTGCCTCAGGTGTATCTTTTGTCTTCCCATACACGCCCAAGAAGCCAAGCAGGGTCACACAAAGATTCTTCGTCACGTGCATCACGTCGATTGCGGAGCGGACCTCTAGGTCTTTCCAATAGGGCAGGTCCAAAATATAGATTTCTTCTTCCACATGGGTGCGCGTCCGTCAGCGTCATTCGGAACAGGTTGTCCACCAGGACCCTTTCCAAAGACCACCTTCAAATCCTTGACCATATCATGTACATCAGCACCAGTACGGTGGCGAGGCTTCGTCCGGTGATCCTCCTCACCTTTGAAATGCTTGCCTTTCTTTCTTACGGGATGCCTGCTCGGAAGAAATCGACGATGTCCCAGGTACACATTCTTCTTACAATTAGCCAAATATATATTGTCGGTATCGTCCAAATAGTGTGTGCATGCGCGGTATCCCTTGTTTGTCTGTCCTGAAAGGTTACTGAGAGCAGGCCAATCATTGATGGTCACGAACAGCAACGCCTTTAGGTCAAATTCTTCTCCCATGTGCTCATCCCACGCATGTACACCTGTTCCATTCCACAGTTGTAAGAGTTCTTCAACTAATGGCCTTAGGTACAAATCATTGTCGTTGCCGGGTTGCTTAGGGACTTGGATGAGCACTGGCATCATAATGAACTTCCGCTTCATGCACAACCAAGGAGGAAGGTTATACAAACATAGAGTCATAGGCCAGGTGCTATGGTTGCTGCTCTGCTCCCCAAAAGGATTAATGCCATCTGCGCTTAGACCAAACCATATGTTCCTTGCGTCATCTGCAAACTCCTTCCCGCACTTTCTTTCGATTTTTCTCCACTGCGACCCGTCAGCGGATACTCTCAACTTTCCGTCTTTCTTACGGTCTTCTCTGTGCCATCGCATCGCATCGCCTTGGCATGCTCTTTGTTTTGGAACAAACGTTTCAACCGTGGTATTATAGGAGCATACCACATCACCTTGGCAGGAATCTTCTTCCTGGGGCACTCGCCCTGGACATCACCAGGGTCATCGCGGCTGATCTTATAGCGCAATGCACCGCATATCGGGCAAGCATTCAAATCCTCGTACTCACCGCGGTAGAGGATGCAATCATTAGGGCATGCATGTATCTTCTGCACCTCTAACCCTAGAGGGAAGACAACCTTCTTTGCTTCGTACGTACTCTCGGGCAATTCATTGTCCTTTGGAAGCATATCCTTTATCATTACCAGCAACTTTCCAAATCCCTTGTCAGATACACCATTCTCTGCCTTCCATTGCAGCAATTCCAGTGTGGTGCCCAGCTTTTTCTTGTCACCTACGCAATTCGGGTACAACAATTTTTTGTGATCCTCTAACATGCGCTGCAACTTCTTCTTCTCCAAATCACTTGCGCAGTTTCTCTTTGCATCGGCAATGGCCCGACCTAGATCATCAACGGGCTCATCCGATGCCTCTTCTTCAGCTTCTTCCCTCATTGTTGTATCATCGTATTCAGGGAACCCATTGCCAGGATAGCTGTCGTCGTCCTCTTCTTCTTCATTGTCTTCCATCATAACCCCTCTTTCTCCATGCTTGGTCTAAACATTATAGTGGGGCATGAAACCGGACTCAAACAGGTGGACATGAATGGTTCTTGACGTAAAGTAATTGTGACCATTCTTACAGCCAGCACATGGACAAGGCATAAAACCATCCGCTCGCTTGTTTACCTCAGCCGCAAGTAGAAAAGTACGCACGCCATTAATGAACTCGGGAGAGCATCGGTCACCGTACATCCATTGCCGGCTCATCTTCAATACACAGCACCGAAAACATCAAATTAATACAATACATAAAGTTCATACATAAAGATCATACAACACTTAAATGCAACAAACAAATAACTCTCTAGCTAAAGAATTTAAATGCAACAACAAATGCGATCAAGATCGCAACTAAGGTAACAATTGATCCAACAGCATAATGATACCAAGCCTCACTATGAATGACATATTTTCTAATCTTTCTAATCTTCAAGCGCATTTTCTCCATCTTAATCTTGTGATCATCGACGACATCAGTAACGTGCAACTCCAATTCCATCTTCCCCCCCTCAATTCTTTTCAATTTTTCCTTCAAATCCTCGTTTTCTCTTTCAACTAAATTTAACCTCTCGACAATAGGGTCGGTTGGAATTTCGGGTTCAACTACCTCCTACATACAAATATCTATGTCAACTTGATGGGCATAATTTGTCATAAACACGAAATGCAGTGAATAGTTTTAAAAGAGAATACACCACATCCGAATCATAAGCCGGACAAGGGCCGACGGGAACGGATATCAAAACCATGGCACTATGTATAACAAACAACGTATGGGTAAGATAATTATACGAGTAACTATATATCCAAATCACACAAACATCAATTTTTTATATAAAACTTCATGAACAAGAGGCTCACCACAAGGTGGTGCCGGCGACGGGACGTTGCGAGCGATCGACGGTGGTTACCACGGAGATTTAGAAGGTACTAAGTAAACCACACCTATATATGCAAACTAAGTGTTATTTTTGACCTCAAATTACATATAAATCAAATACCAGCACATATATATATATAATTCCTCCCAAATTACTAAACTCAAAAATCAATCACTATATAAAGCATTGCACGAGCTAATCTAGCAATGAGAGATGAAAGGAAAAAGTTGCTCACCTTTGTGATCATTTGAATGGATGGGGGCCTTCAAATCTTGACAAATTTTAGGCAAAATGTGTGATGAGCTTGAGAGGAAGAGGGAAAAGAACAGAGAAGAGAGGGGAAAGGGGAAGAACAGAGCGAGCTCGGGTGGACGAAGGGTCTATGTAGGACGACCTTTAGTACTGGTTCGTGATACGACCCGGTACTAAAAGTGCTGGAGGGGCCCCGAACTGACAACATCCTGCCACCACTCACTTTAGTACCGGTTCGTGGCACGAACCGGTGCTAAAGGTTCGCCACGAACCGGTACTAATGAGAGCGGCCCGGCTAGCCGTTGGAACCGGCACTAATGTACACATTAGTGCCGGCTCAAATTCAAACTGGCACTAATGTGCTTCACGTTTGACTTTTTTTCTACTAGTGAAAGTGGCATATTTTGAACTTCAAGGGTTAAGTGTTCAACGCTGGAATATTAAGTTTGTTTATTGTCATGTGCAAGAGGCCATGTTGATCTCCACGCTGACTATTTTATAGCCGAGCCGTTACTTCATGATGCCATCGTTTGGTGTTGCTTGTGGATGCACATGTCATTGTTCTTGCGCATTATGCAGGGTGTGAAGGCCTATGATTATTACTTCATGCCGAAGAGAGATGCCATTGGCCTAACGAGGTTTTTCTTCTCCGGAAATGCATAGGATGCTTGCATATGGTACGACCGGAACCAGTGCGACGAGTCCCTCTTGATGTCTCGGGCCACATGCCTAGAAACAATGGTTAGATTTATAACTGCAGTGGTGAGGTGTTTGGAAAAAGGGATTACTTCAGAGAACCATATGACAAAGACATAACTCAGCTTTTGACACTTGCACTAGTGGAAAAAGGGCCTTTGGTCGCGGTTCGCAACTTCCATTAGTCGCGGTTGCGCAACCGCGACCAAATAGGCGCGACTAAAGGACCCCCACTTTAGTCGCGGTTGCTTAAGAACCGCGACTAAAGGCCCGTCCACGTGGGCGCCAGGCGGCCGTCGGGGCGGAGGACCTTTAGTCGCGGTTCTTCTGGCCAACCGCGACTAAAGGCCGCCACAGGTTTAGGGTTTTAGCCCCCCCCTAAACCTGTTTTCTTTTTAATTTGTATTGTTTTATTTCTTTTGTGCTTTATTTTAATTTTGAAGGAGTTTCACATATTCTACGGTACTACATACATGCATATGAATGTACAATTTCAAACAAATTTGAAATTAGAACCAAAAAGAATTCAAGAGGAATATACAATATATATTCAATATCATCGGATGACCATATACAATTTTGAACAAGTTTCCATACATAATTTAATGCATATAAAGTTCTACGTCCTCGTAATGGTGTTCTCCTTTAGAATGGAGGACTTCCCTGCTGAACCATCCAGCTAGTTCCTCTTGAAGTGGTCGGAAGCGAGCTTCTGGACTAAGCATCATCCGAAGGTTATTCCTCTGAGCATTGGTATCACTCGGAACCCGCTCAGAGGTGTATCTCCGGATCATCTCACAGACATAGTATCCACATAGATTGGTCCCCGCTGGCTGAATATCCCCAGCATTCTTAGCCTTTGACCTTTTGAATTCTAGCTCTTTTTTGAATTCACCGACCTTTGTATCTACGAACCGTCTCCAAACCCTACGAGGCAAAGAAAATTAAATGAACAAGAGAGTTATTAGTTACTTGATATTAGGAAATGAACGAAATAGGCCGATCGATATAGAGCGCAAATGAATGAAAATAATTACTTCTGCAGCATTCTTCTCATGCCGCCCCAAAGCTTTGGATCCATATTCAGAGAGTCATGGACGAGACATTCTGAGGTGTCAACTTTAATTACTAGCAGAATCCAGTGGAACCTGCGGACACGATACATGCACAGTATGTCATGCATAACTCATCGATTAGCCGGCCACATACCATGCATGGAGTAAACAAAAGAGAATGTGCTCAAGACAGAAACACTCACCCAAAATGGTAAGGAAATAGAATATCACTTTTGAGTTCCTGCTTTGTAAGAAACTGCCACAGGTCTGCCTGCATGTCGGCGGGGTGATGCTCCAACACATATCCATTAACGATGTGTGGGTCAATGAACCCAACATCATGGATGTTCCTTACTCTGCATTCCTTAATCTTCATTCTGCATGTATAATAGCGGACACAACAATATAGTTAGGACATATATATAGTGCAGGCAATATGAACGAGATGGGGTAGAAATAAATCACTTACAGAACGTAGCAACTGATGATAGATTTGTCGAGCTCGCGCAGATTGAAAAGCTGGAACAATTCACTTAGATGAATTTGTACATAGTAATGTTTGAAGTGATGCTCATATCTAACTTCCGCATAAATATATTCTTTGGCGTTTTTATTTTTTATGTAACCCTTGTACCATTTCAGCAGACCTTTCATTTGTGGAGGTAGATCCTTTTCCTGCGCAGGCTCGACGAGAGGCCCATTCTTCACATATGTAATTACTACCTCCTTCACTGGCGCCTCATCAAGGCCTAACAGTTCACGAAGAGTAATACCTAAGTTGGCCGCTTGTTCTCTGGCACTCGTTACAGTCAATCCATGTGCTGCCGCAGCTGCTATGATATCGGGGTCATCCGGACCGGCGGCTTTCACTATAAGCGGGGCAATCGATTGTTTACTTTGTTCCCCGAGCTGGGCAACTCGTTTCCCGCTTTTTTTACTTTCTAATTCCGTTTTCTCGGCCTCCTCCAAGGCTTTGTTCTCCTGGTTCTCCGCCCGCTCTTTCTTCTCCTTCAACATGAGTGCCTGCCTACGAAGTTCACGTGCATAGTCGTCAGGCAGATTCTTCGCGGCTTGGGACGGTGTGCTCAAAAATGACTTAGCCCACTTCTTTTGCTCATCAGAAAATACTGGCTTGGGCTCGGGCTCTCTTTTCTTCTTGCAGTCCGCCTTCCATTTGTCATGATCAGCAGCCGCGGCCGCGGCAGTTTCCTCGGCACTACGTTCCCAAGGCCTTGTGGGGAGAGGCTTCAGTGATGGCTCCGGTACCTTTGTGGTCTTAGGTACATAAGGGTCCGGGTTAATAATCCAGGACTGCTTCTGCTTCTTTGCCGGAGGTGGATTGGGGGGCGGCGTCTGATCACCCGCTGGACGAGGACTGGGGGGCGGCGTCTGATCACCCGCCGGACGTTGTGGACTGGGGGGCGTCGGCTGATCACCCGCCGGACGAGGACTGGGGGGCGGCGTCTGATCACCCGCCGGACGAGGACTGGGGGGCGGCATCTGATCACCCGCCGGACGTTGTGGACTGAGGGGCGTCGGCTGACGTGACGGAGGTGTAGGTGAACCGCCACCACCACCACCACCACCACCACCGCCACCGCCACCACCACCACCGTAGGGGGGTGGACTTGTTGTCCTTGGCGCCTCGCCTGGAAACTTGATAAACTTCTTTTGCCATAGAATGAAATGGCGCTTGACATCTCCAAGTCTTTTCTCCCCTTCAGGTGTAGCAATGTCAATCTCCAGGTCCTCAAACCCTTGGACTATGTCCTCCACCGTGACACGAGCATAGCCATCTTGAATGGGGTTGTTGTGGTGGAGTGCTCTAGGTAAACATGGTAAAGCACTGCCGATGGCTACCTTCATGGACATGTTCCCGATAGGATAATACAGATGACATTCTTTCATCTCCTTTATATCGTCCACGGGGTAGCGAGGAGGCTCCGGTGCAGTAATTTCGACCACCAGAGGCTCCGGTGCAGTAATTTCGATCGTCGGTGCATCTGCACCAGCCGGTGGGGCCTCCGTGGAAGCCACGCTGCTTCTCCGCTGCTGGCTTCCGAGATCCGCTGGATGATCTTCATGCTGCGCCCGAGCTGCATCTCTTTCGGCTACTAGTACACTCACGGTTTTCTTCATCACATCCATTTCCGATGCCAACCGCGCCACAATATCTGCTTCCCAATCCATCTTTCTCTTACGGCTTCTGTAACCGTACGGGTCATCATTCTGGGGGAACCCTATTTTCCACGGAATGTGCCCCATGCCTCGTACACGTCCTCCGTGTTCAGGATTCCCGAGGGCTTTTGTCAGCGCGTCGTTCTCTCTGTTGAACTTGATCTTCCCCTCTTGAGCATCCCTCATTGCGTCAATAAGGGCTTGGGTGGGTTTAATTATTTTGCCCCGGTAAACACACTCCCCTGTCTCCGGGTTTAGCGTTCCCCCATGCCCGTACCACCAGCTTTTGGCCCTTGGGTCCCATCCCTCCGTACCTGGACGGATTCCTCGCGCCCTCAGCTCGTTCTCCATCTTCTCCAACCTAGGCACCCAAAGGCGATACCCTCCTGGCCCCATAATATGATTGTACTCCTTCTTAGCCGCATTTTCCTTATTTTTTTCGATATTTGAATGAACTGCTCCGATTTCTTTTGCTTCACAAATTCTGGCCAATCATGTTTCAGTTTCTCATATTGTCCTTTGAAATCCGGAGTCTTGTTCTGCTTGACAAAGTCACGGGCTAGATTTTGCTTGAATTTCCGGAATGCGTCGGCCATCTTATGAAGAGCGAACTGTTTGACTAGCCTCCTCCTCTCCTTGTTTTCCTCAATCTTGTTACCCTCCTCATCGAATTTGTTGTATTCCGGAGGTAGAACGAAATGTTCCATAAGCTTCTTGAAGCAATCTTTTTTTGTTCTCTTATCGACAAAAGTGGAACCAGCAATTCGTGCCTTCTTTGGCTTATTCCACTCCTGGACGGTGATCGAGACGTTGTCTCTAACAACGGCTCCGCATTGGTTGACAAACTTGGTGGCGTTCTTGCGGGGCTCCAGCGGCCTGCCGGTTGCACTGTCGACAACCTCGATGGTGCATGTTTCTCCTTGTTTCATCGTCTTGGTTGCGCCACGCTTTGACGACGTACTCGATTGTTTCGACGATCCGGCCGAGGGCTAAAATAAGAAAGAGAGTCGCGCGCGTTAGTACACACATATTTATTCAAATCAGTTAGTTTGTATCACCAGAGGCTCAATGTATATATATACCTCGGCGCCGGAGGTGGTTGCTACTTCCATTTGAAGATCGTCGTTTATCGACGTTTGTTCGGCATCATCTTGCTGACGGCGCCCTTCATCTTCACCGTCAAGGTTCAGATAAGAAGAGATATCATCTTCTTCTTGTCCGGTCGGCACATATAGAATATCGCCGTTTATGATGCTGAACATATGTGCTTCACCGTCCGGATCATAGTTGTCCATAATCGGGTCAGCTCTATCGTCCGCCATTATGTCAGTCCTGAAAACATGTAGTAAAAACAAATTAATTAAGTGAAGAAGGGGGGCGGTGGCGGTGGCGGTGGCGGTGGCGAAAGGGCGGTGGCAAAAGGAGGGGGCGAGGAAGGGGTGGGAGAGGGTTTACACTCAAGTTGTAATAGGGTTTACAATAAAGTTGCCACGACATGTTGAATAAGATATGTTGTTTGCCCAGTAACTTTCACCTGCTATTTTCGTCGTTTTCTCTTTCCCTTTTGTTACTATCAAATATATATATATGTGTAGCTTCAAGTTTCACGACATGTGATGTGATGTGATGTAATGTAACGCGTTGCGGTTTGATTTCTCGCAGTCGGTCTCTTCCCTTTCGTTTTCCCGATGGTGTTTTAAGGCAGTTCCCAAACTAGTCCTCATTTTGTTTACCACTTCTCCTTCTAAGCAAGGCGCTATAGATAAACATATTGTTTTATTTGCGAGGATGTTTCAGAAATCATTGACTTTTAAACAGATACAAACAAGTACTATTTGGTTAGGTGATTTGTTAAGCTTTCACTGAAATAGCTGTCTCATAGAAAAAAATTGCAAATCTGTCCTGTCTCCCCCCGGTCCTGTCCTGTCTCCCCCCGGTCCTGTCCTGTCTCCCCCAGCCCCGGCGAAAGCAGCGGAAAAAGGAAAAGCAGGGAAGCCTCGAGACTCCTCCCCCCGGTCCTGTCCTGTCTCCCCCAGCCCCGGCAGCTCCCGCTCGACGGCCGCCAGGGAGGCAAGTGCGGGACAGAAGGCGGCCGCGGGGCCAGGGCAGCCGTCCGTGCGGAGGGCAGGGGAAGGGATGGACGCGGTGTGGGCGTGCGCGGTGGACCGGGGCAAACATACGGCGGACGGGCGTCGAGGGCGACGGCGGCCGGCGTCGAGGGCGAGGGCGACGGCGGCAGGGGCCTTCGGCGCGGCAGATCGGAGAAGACGAGAAATGGAGGCGAAGGTTCGGGCCCTTGTATTTATAGCCCCCCCCTTTAGTCGCGGTTGGGGAGGCGACCCGCGACTAAAGGGTAACCTTTAGTCGCGGTTGGCCAGACCAACCGCGACTAAAGGGTTTTTCGCGGGTTTTTCGTTCCCGCGCGCAACGACCTTTAGTCGCGGTTGGCCAAGCCAACCGCGACTAAAGGTATTTTTGGCGGGTTTTTGCGTTCCCGCGCGCAACGACCTTTAGTCGCGGTTGGCCAGGCCAACCACGACTAAAGGTATTTTTCAAAATACTTTTTCTTTTTCAATATGTTAAAAATACAAATAATCTATCAAAAAATTCAGAAAAATAGAACTAATTCAATTCAATATGTTAAAAACACAAATATTATATCAAAAAATTCAGAAAAATAAAACTAATTCAATTCAAAATTCTAAAAATACAAATAATATATCAAAAAATTAAGAAAAATAAAACTAATTCAATTCAAAATGTTAAAAATACAAATAATATATCAAAAAATTAAGAAAAATAAAACTAATTCAATTCAAAATGTGTCCCTGCTTGCTTACGATTCAAAAATGGACACCAAACACATCACGGGTAATATAATTCACATGATCCATTCAACAAAGTTTGGTACAATAAATTATTACACATCATTTCTTCCCTTGTGTCCCTGCTTGCTTACGATTGTGCCGTATCCATGGAGCATCCTCATCATTTAACTTAATGCTTGGGTCGGTGTTCACTTTGAAGGGCGGAATTTCAGCAAACATATTATAATCTTCTGACATGTCTGTCTTGTCCTCCACTCCCACGATGTTTCTTTTCCCTGAAAGAACAATGTGGCGCTTTGGATCATCGCATGATGTACTGATCGTTTTCTTATCTTTCCGTTTCCTCGGTTTGCTACTCATGTCCTTCACATAGAAAACCTGAGCGACATCTTTCGCTAGGACGAATGGTTCGTCAAGGTAACCAAGATTGTTGAAATCCACCATTCTCATTCCGTATTGCTGGTCCACCTTTACCCCACCTCCTGTTAGCTTGAACCGTTTGCACCGGAACAAAGGGACCTTAAAGGAGGGTCCATAGTCAAGTTCCCATATCTCCTCTATGTAACCATAATATGTGACCTTTTGCCCATTCTCGGTTGCTGCATCAAAGCGGACACCACTGTTTTGGTTGGTGCTCTTTTTATCTTGGGCGATCGTGTAAAATGTATTCCCATTTATCTCGTACCCTTGGAAAGTCGTTATAGTCGAAGATGGTGTCTTGGCCAACATGTACAGCTGATCTACAACATCATTGTCATTCATTAAATGTTTTCTCAACCAACTGCCGAAAGTCTCCATGCGGGCCTTCCTAATCCAGGATTCAGGCTTCCCCGGGTTGTCCGAGCGTAAAATATTCTTGTGTTTCTCAAAGTACGGAGCCACCAAGCTGGAATTGGTCAGTACAGTGTGGTGTGCTTCAGTCAGAGAATGGCCGTCCATACATATCGTTGATTTCCTTCCGATCGTGCCTTTTCCACTTAGTCTCCCCTCGTGCCGCGATCAAGGAAGACCAATCGGCTTAAGGTCAGGAACAAAGTCAACACAAAACTCAATTACCTCCTCATTTCCATAGCCCTTGGCGATGCTTCCTTCTGGCCTAGCACGGTTACGAACATATTTCTTTAATACTCCCATGAACCTCTCGAAGGGGAACATATTGTGTAGAAATACAGGACCGAGAATGAAAATCTCTTCGACTAGGTGAACCAGGAGGTGCGTCATAATATTGAAGAAGGATGGCGGGAACACCAACTCGAAACTGACAAGACATTGGATCACATCGTTCTGTAACCATGGTAGAACTTCTGGATTGATTACCTTCTGAGAGATTGCATTGAGGAATGCACATAGCTTCACAATGGCTACTCGAACATTTTCCGGCAGGAGCCCCCTCAAAGCAATCGGAAGCAATTGCGTCATAATCACGTGGCAGTCGTGAGACTTCAGGTTTTGGAACTTTTTCTCCGCCATGTTTATTATTCCCTTTATATTGGACGAGAATCCAGACGGGACCTTCATACTGCTCAGGCATTCAAAAAAGATGACCTTCTCTTCTTTGGTCAGAGCGTAGCTGGCACGACCTTGAAACCATTCCGGATGCCGGTCATCAGGGTCTTTCAAACGTTGCTGGTCCTGCCGTGCTTCCTTTGTATCATTTGTCTTCCCATACACGCCCAAGAAGCTTAGGAGGTTCACGCAAATATTCTTCGTAACGTGCATCACGTCGATTGCAGAGCGGACTTCTAGGACTTTCCAATATTCTAGCTCCCAGAATATAGATTTCTTCTTCCACATGGCTGCGTGCCCGTCAGCTCCCTTCGGAACTGATTGTCCGCCAGGACCCTTTCCAAAGTTGACTTTCAAATCCTTGACCATATCAAATACCTCAGCACCAGTGCGTTCCGCAGGCTTCGGCCGGTGATCTGCCTTGCCGTTGTAATGCTTGCCTTTCTTTCTTACTGGATGAATTTTCGGAAGAAATCGACGATGCCCAAGGTACACGTTCTTCTTACAATTTGGCAAATGTACACTTTCAGTCTCATGTAAGCAGTGCGTGCATGCATTGTATCCCTTATTTGACAGTCCCGAAAGGTTACTAAGAGCAGGCCAATCGTTGATGGTTACGAAAAGCAACGCTCGTAGGTCAAATTCCTCTTCTTTGTGCTCATCCCACACACGGACACCAGGTCTGCCCCACAGCTGTAAAAGTTCATCAACTAATGGCCTTAGGTACACATCGATGTCGTTGCCGGGTTGCTTCGGACCTTGGATGAGCACTGGCATCATAATGAACTTTCGCTTCATGCACAACCAAGGAGGAAGGTTGTAGATGCATAGAGTCACGGGCCAGGTGCTATGGCTGGAGCTCTGCTCGCCAAAAGGATTCATGCCATCTGTACTTAGACCAAATCTTATGTTCCTTGCGTCAGCTGCAAAATCTTTGAACTCTCTGTCGATCTTTCTCCATTGTGTTCCATCTGCGGTGTGTCTCAACTCCCCGTCCGACTTACGGTCCTCTTTGTGCCATCGCAACAACTTGGCATGCTCTTTGTTCCTGAACAGACGTTTCAACCGTGGTATTATAGGAGCATACCACATCACCTTGGCGGGAACCCTCTTCCTGGGTTTCTCGCCCTCAACATCGTCACCAGGGTCATCGCCTCTGATCTTATAACGCAATGCAGTGCATACCGGGCATTCATTCAAATTCTCGTATTCACCGCGGTAGAGGATGCAGTCGTTGATGCATGCATGTATCTTCAGAACCTCTAAACCTAGAGGGCAGACAACCTTCTTTGCTTCGTACGTACTGGCGGGCAACTCGTTATTCTTTGGAAACATATTCTTCAACATTTTTAGCAAGTTTTCAAATGCCGAGTCAGCTACACCTGCCTGTGCCTTCCATTTCAGCAAATCCAGTGTGCAGCCCAGCTTTTTCAGACCATCATCGCATCCGGGGTACAACGACTTTCTGTGATCCTCTAACATGCGATCCAAATTCTCCCTCTCCTTTTCAGTTTCGCAGCGTCTCCGTGCATCAGCAATGGTCCAACCAAGATCATCAACGGTCTCATCACGTGCCTCTTCTTCACCTTCACCTTCCCCTTCACCTTCCCCTTCACCTTCAGCATCCTCCATGAAAGTATCACCGAAATGAGCAAGATAGCTTTCATCGATGAAATCATCCCCTTCTTCATCTTCTTCCATTATAACCCCTCTTTCTCCATGCTTGGTCCAACAATTATAGCTTGGCATGAAACCGTGCCGAAGCAGGTGCAGGTGAACTTCTCTTGAGGAAGAGTAACCCTTCTGATTCTTACAGTCAACACATGGACAGATAACAAAACCCTTCTGCTTGTTCGCATTAGCCACTACGAGGAAATCTTTCAAACCCGTAGTGAACTCGCGGGAGAGTCGGTTACCGTACATCCATTGCCGATTCATCTGCATTATTATAATATAAAATATATAATTAACCATCATGCATTTGTTAAACTAACTAGCTATAAACAATAGAAATTAAACAATGAACAACACACATGCATATTTTATCAATGACACACATGCATGAAAGGTTCAAGTTGCTAACCGCGATCGAGGAGGAAAAAATAAATGAGGAACCTCAAGTGTGGCTCCAACACTTCATATCATGTTTGTTTCACGCTCTTGGGGCATTTCATCAAACACCTTGTGTGCATAAGAGGAACCAAAAGCAAACCTACACCCCCTTGTGAAGCTTGCGAAGAGAAGTGGCACCAAATGGCTAAGTGAGTGTGCTGAACTGGTATATATAGGGGAGGAGCTTTAGTCGCGGTTGGCCTGGCCAACCGTGACTAAAGCCCCTCAGGTGCACCAGCTGGCCACCGAGCGCCCTGGGCCCAGGCATTTGGTCGCGGTTCGTCTGCCGAACCGCGACTAAAGACTTCATTAGTCGCGGTTCCTACAGTTTCGCGACTAATGGGACTGGACGGAAGCCTCTTTTTCTACCAGTGTTGGGAGTCAGTGGTGGAGCCAACATTCAGAATGGGTGTACATAACATTCAGACAATGGGTGTACATATTCCCTTGAAGAATCGCAGTTTTACTGTAATTTTTTTATCTATCTGTGTATTATACATAGGTAGTGAACCTTCTTGCAGAAATAATGGGTGTACATTTGCACACCCAAGTACCTATCTAGCTCCGTCCCTGCTTGGAATCTCAAGATGGTTTCCGGGCATGCTCGGATCCCTATATTGCATATGCACGAGCAATGGAAGAATTGCCCCTATGCTCAGCTAGGGAAATACTAGTATCATGTTGAGGATTCCACCATCATTATTGAACCATTTGAGGCAGTGCTAGGCTGTGGTTATTATTTCTTTCTTCCTGTTTTCCATCTGCTTAAGGCAACAAACTTGTAACTCTCCTTGTAACTTCGTTTGAGTGGTAATATATTCAGGTGGAGAAGCTCCCCCCCCCCCCCCCCCTTTTCGGACCGTCCATCTTTTTTAAGCATTTGCATTAGAAGGCCTGTGAATTTGGCACTCTTTCTTTGATATGCATGATCTCGTAAGCACAACCACATCAACGTGCTCCATGGGTCACCATTGTTTACAAAGACTTTGCGAAGGAAAAGCTTCAAAAAATCCAACTATGCCATCAATGGGCATGACTATACCCTGGAGTACTGCTGCTGGTATCTATCCTCGGCGTGCGACGTTTGTCCACACCATCTCCCGGCCAATAAGGTAACAAAAAAAATTCTCACTTTCCCAAAGGCAAGAAGGTGCTAGAAAATATGTGAAGAGGACATCAGGAGTGCTCTAAAACATTTTGCAATTGCATCCTATCAGCCTCGCACAACATGAAGCCACTGAGTTTGAAATTTTCCTTGAAATGCAAGGATTCATAGTCGAGAAACGCGTACACAATTTCTCTATGATTTAGTGAAGCATGTGTTGGTGCATCATGATCATGGGGATGTGAACCAATAGATGGCCGAATCAATTGAATTTAAATTTAAACTATGTAAGATGAAATTTTGTACTTGAATTGCAACATTTATCTTCAAATCATTGTTGTAGTAACATTTATATTCGGATTATTTCAACCACAAGCAAAATTATTGAGTTTGATAAAAAAAAGAGGGGACGACCAATAAGGGAAAGTGGGGACAGACTGTTGGATACTTCATTGCGCACGAACACGCCCAAGAAACGATCTTAGAGCATCTACAACCTTGTACATCTAATCTGGCCCCTCAAATGTCCGGGGACGCCCCGGGCGTGTGCGTGGACTATGACCAGTTACATTTTAAATTTTCATTTTACAGCCATGTCCCCAACTTTCTTCTCTAATATATACATCCGATCACATGCATGCATAGTTTAAAAACGGACGGGTGATTGAACCGATGAGCCTGCCGGTTTAGTTTTCAACTGGACAGACTATCGGTTCACCATTTCATTTGCTGGTTTTTAATCATAAAATAATAAGTATTAAGTAAAGACGGCCGTGGTGGTTATTTGGTCAAGGGTATCTAGCACACACCTTCCAGGTGACATGGCATTGACTCCCACCTCATCTGAATCTTTTAAAACATTTTCCCGGTTCAACATCCCTGTTTTATTCCTTTTTTTTTCTAAAAAAACACTCGGGTCATTCGATCTAATTGCAGAATGGCCTATGAAGCTTAAAAAACTGACGGGTTGCGAGTTCCCATTTTTTCGGGTCCAACTGCCGGCCCGATCCAGTTTTTTAAACCATGCATGCATGTGCATGTGATTGGTGGAGATGGAGTGAAAAAAGAAGAGAAAGAATAAACAAAGAGAAAAGGTGGTCCATGTTGGGTCAAATCTTATGTGGCACACGCAAGACCATTGGCTGGACACGTCCGGACACTCATACTCATCTCATATCTGACGGCAATGTAAGGTGTGCCGGACAACCCGAGCTTTTAAGAAGGCTTTGAGGGGTTCGGTTGGGTTGATTCTTTTTTCCTTTTCTCTCCTGTTCGGTTAGTGGTTCTGCGTAACATTTTTCCATTTCAATATCTTGGTTTTATTCCTGGTCAGAAAACCGTCTGGTTCATTTGATCTAATTGCGGAATGGCATATGAAGCTTAAAAAACCGACGTGGTAGTTGGTTCCAGATTTTTTCCGGTCCGATCACCGGCCCGATTCAGTTTTTTAAACTATGCATGCATGTGACAGGTGGAGATGGAGTGAAAGAAAGAATAAACAAGGAAAAACTATGGTTCATGTTGAGTCAAATCCTATGTGGCAGACGCATGACCACTGACCGGACATGCCCGCGCACTCCTAATATCATCTCATATATGACGGCAATACGAGGAGTGCCAGACAGCCCGAAATTTAAGGAGGCTTTGAAGGGTTTGATTGGTTCTGCGTCTATCCGGTCAATTTATATAGTCCAGCTGTATATGCTCTTAGAATAAGACGACCGCACTCGTCTTTTCTATTTCTTATATGTTCTGTATAAATTGGTCTATCTCAGTCTAAATTACCGCTGTATGGTACCATGGATTTTTTTTTCAGAAAATGTATAAATGTACGAACCCGGAAAGAAGTTCATATTCATCATGGATCTATATGTACTCACAATACTGCTTTATCATACCTTGTAGCTTCGAGGAATACAATCACTGTCGCATACCAAAAATCGTCCTCCAAGCTGAGCTCTTTGGAGTAGCCGCCGAGCAGCACGACAGTCGCCCAGGTGAAGGCCAGCGTGCCCAGGGCGTTGCCAAGCCTCTCGATCAGCGCGACGAAGCGAACGAAGCGAGCACCATCTCCGGTGGCGGCGGGGCAGCAGACTTCCCTGCTCGTCCGGCGCCGTCATGAGCTTGCCGTATCCGGACGTGGTGCTCTCCCCAGCCGGCACCGCTGACCATTGCCTGGACGAGCTTTTCAGGCCGGTTCGGGAGTGATGGATCGTAGCTCGACGACCTTCTCAGCGGCGAATGACTGACTGTCTGATTATATATGCAAAACTAGATTACCTGTTGCGCCAAATGGCGCAAGGTCCCGTTTCAAACCGGCTTGGCAATTTGGTAATACTGACAGCCCTTTTAATAATCAAACCTGTTGTGCCAAATGGCGCAAAGTCCCGTTTCAAACCGGCTGTGTTTAAAAATAGGTTTGTCTTTGTCAGTGAAATTAGAAAGAATTAATACCTATAGAAAACTAAGGGGAAACCAAAGAGAGAAGCTTCCTAAACAGCAGAGAAGAGAGAAATCAAAGATTTCAACTATTTATGTACACCGTGTGTTTTTAGATATAAGACATTTTGGCAGTTTAATTTAAATTGTCAAAATGTCTTACACATTAGAAAGAGAGGTAGTATATGATTAGAAAGGTGACCGACATACTCCCTCAAGTCTTTTTTATTTTGCATATAAGATTTGTCTAAAATCAAACTTCATAAAGTTTGATCAACTTTATAAAAAAATATTAACATTCACAATACAAAATCAATATCATTAGATGCACCATGAATTTAATTTTCATATTGAATAAATTTAATATTATAGATGTTAATACTTTTTAATATAAATATGTCAAACTTTATGAAGTTTGACTCTAGACAAGTCTTATATGCATAGTAAAAAGGACCGATGGGAGTAGCAAAAATGAAGAGACCTTCACAAAGCTATGCGTAGGCGAAGAAAAAGAATTTTTTTAAGAGATCAAAGCCATCGTCGGCAAACTTTAGAAATGACCATATTCGCACCAACCATTTTATGACACCACACAAACGATGAAGTTCTTCAACAACAATGCCTTTAAAAAGGGAGCAATGCTCAAACTCCGCCTTCACATGATCCAACCATCAAGACAAGAATCTAGGTATTCATTCTGAATAATCGGTATGAGCATACCGAGCAATGCTTTCAACAACGTAACAACGCAAAAAATGTCATTGTTGCTAGGTATAACCAACTCAGATCTGAGATAGGTTTTCATGCAGGAGCTCCAGACCGAATGCACATAGCACCATCGAAGTCACTCATGCGTTGTCGTCACCACTTTTCCACAATCCCACCAGCTATATGCGATGAGTGACTGTCGTCTCTGCACAACCATCCCTCCGCGTCAAGGCTTCGTCCATAGTTTGCATCTCACCACCGTGGTCCACCATCAGATCTGGAGAGACAAACCCTTCCAAAGACCTTTTGGTGACCACCGCCATCGTGGAGCCGCGGGAGGCGCTACAGCATAGTCTGCAGCCACCACCACCCGGCCGACCGGATCTGGATCACCACCACCAAGCTGTCCAAGTATGATATAGGGAAACCACGTTGGGTTGACCGTGGACGACGCTTAAGTTGCGGCTGCCCAGCATCAATCTGACCTTTGTCTCATACCGCTGACATGGACCAAAGGTGAAGGAGAGGACCCCGGCGCTTCCAGGGCACCACCACACCGACCCCTTGCGCTCGCCCCCTTGCAACCTACATCCGCCAACATTGTCATGGAACCTAACCGTCACACGCCTGCGTGGATCTGTCCACAACACCGCGCCTGTCATCCCCAGACAAAACCCTAAGCTGCCACGACGCCACCGAGCCCACATGAGGACGTGAGCTCATTCCCGGTCGCCGTGATCCCGAGCCCCAACGCGCTCCGATGCATCGCCCGAACGTGTTGCCCCATAGGACGCGGAGACCCCCTCCCCTCCGGCAATGTCAGTCGCCCGGGCTTCAGCCGGCGATGTCCTCCAGCGACGGTGCGGCAAGAAGAGGGGGAAAGGAAGGACGATGGTGCGAGGAGTGCTAGCTACGCTCGACTCGCCCAGGGCTAGGCGACGCGGGGTGACCTTTTTTTCGCTGAGCAATCAAACGTGAAGTTAGCCTTTTCTCATGGGGCCAATCAACTACATATATTGTTATTCCTTTAATTTTGTCCAAAAATTCAACCAGTTTAAATTGATCTGGTATACTTCCTGAAAAAGAATTTGCAACCAAACAAGTGGTGATGCTATTGTACAACAAATTCGATGTCAGGAAATCATTATACCCTGGGTCCTAAAAAAAAGATTACGGTTCCTCTGCCTTTCATTGGTGTTGCCGCTGGTCCGCCTCGTCTCCGGTGGCCTTAGGGCCATGGGGCGTGGTGGATCCCGGCTCTTACCGGCGGGAGGGCTCCGCTTTTAGATGTTTTTTTGAGTTTTATTAGGTTTTGTGTCCTCAGGAAGCTGAGTCGGGGGCGTCACCCTTGAAGATCCGTTCCGGCGATGCGTCTAGCATCGTCGGTGGACGTGTGGAGGTTGGTATTCCACGGATCTGTCTTTGGTTTGGTCAGATCTGTTCTTCATTCGTCTATGCTCGTGTGTCTTCATGTTGAATCCTTTTGATATACGCTACTCTTTATCAGGGGCGTTTGTTGTTTTGATGCGCTGGTACAACGACTTCCCGACTATTTACTACAACAAGTTTTGCTCAGCTCCGGTGATGGAGGGCCAATGACGGCGGCGCGCCTTCGGCTCGTTTCAGTGCTTGTAGTCGTCGCTAAATGGTCTACGAATATGGATGTAATTTTTTTATTATTTATGGTGTTTGTTGTACTGCCTGATTGAAGATAAATATATGGGAATTACTTCCTTCGTTCCTAAATATTTGTCTTTTTAGAGGTAAATGGTGACTACATACGAAGCAAAATGAGTAAATCTACATTCTAAAATGTGTCTATATACATCTGTATGCGGTGACCATTTGAAATTTCTAGAAAGACAAATATTTAGGAACGGAGGGAGTAAAAAAAATCATTCTGCCGTTACACAAACAATAAAAACAATTTCTCAAAAGGAAAAAAGACAATAACGACAAGGAAAGGCGCTCCGCTCCCCGTCTGTACGCCATGGGGGCGATCAGCTCGGCGGGGATCTCCGACATCCCACCTACGCAGGTGCCTTTACCTTTCGCTCCCCTCTCCCCCTGGCCACCGGCCGCGCTCGCCTGAGATCTGCCAGAGCTCCGGCCTCCGGCACCCCGCTAGAGGTTAGGGCCATTTTATTGCCAAACTCTATGTCAGCAACCTGCATCCTCTGATTCAACACCGTTGTAAGTTCAGTTATATGCAGTGTGTCGGTTCAGCCACAGTTATGATGATTCGACGGCTGAGATGGCGGAGCGAAATGGACGGTCGATGCAGCACCAAGCACTGCCTTTCTTCAGTTACTGCCGCTGTCCTTTTTCTTTTTTACCTTTCTTTTCACCTCGCTTTCCAGCTCGGTGCTGGGCTATAAGGCGCCTGCGTGCGCATCACTGAGGGAATTCAATCATTGTATCCCCAAACTATCAAACCCTAGTTTATCTAGCTACTGCTGTAGAAATCCCAAATTCATAGCTGGGTCTCCGTGATTGGGAGTTAAATTCAGTTCCAATTGTATTATTCCCCTGTTCTGTAACTCATATCATAGCTGGGGTCTAACACTCTAGGGTTCGCATCGGCTGTTGGGCACCCTCTGTGCTCAAATCGGCAGCGGGGGCAGCGGGGTTTGATCCGAGAAGCAAAAGTTAGTGGTTTCTGCGGCATTACTACCGACTACGGTAGTATTAAATGGCCAGTTGCGTCTTGGGTGGATGCAAATTCAGCTTTGGTGGTGTTGCAATAAACCTGGATTTTACAATGGTGCTGTGCGGATTCTGCTTGCAAAACGATCTTATATTAAGGGACGGAGGGAGTACAGTCGTTTAGTATAGGGCTATAGGCTTACCATCCGTGACTAAACTTAGATAATATCATCATTAGCTGGCTGATTAGCAGGACAAACTTGCATTTTCTTTAGTATCTGTACGGAATTCGGTACTTCTTGAGCGAGTCTCAACTGGTCAATGTCATACTGAATAATTTAGACCATCACCCCATCAGACTTGGACATTTTAGGCGCGTATTGCAACATTGGGACCATGCACCTCAAAACCGATTGAAAAGTATTCATAACCATTCTTTCGTGCTACTATTTGTCAGGGACTATCAGACATCGCCTCCTAGGCACGGTCACATATTTTGCCCTGTCCAGATGAAGCAGACTTATTAATAGCAAGAATTGTTTCATTATCAGTGCAGTAACATCACACTATCTCCCTCTCTTCAACTGTGTTGTCCTAACCTAGATGCATAATCCTATATTTTCTTGTAAACATTGGACAACAAACCCTTCACTGCATCGGCTCCAACTTTATGAGAATTTCCCTGTACCAGTATATGCCAAAACAGTGATATGAATTAACTGGTTACAGATAGAACCATTTGATTATGCATAATAATAAAAATCACCTGTTCCCACTGCAAACGAAAGTATTTTTCATTGTAAAATAAAGCACATACATCCACTATTTTTTATCTGAGGTTCAAATTACAAATATGAAATCTCTAGAACTATATCAGCACCTTGTGTCTCTAAAGCCAAGATTGTTCTTTTTCTCCTCACACCCGCATTCTTGCTATGAAATCTAAATCCACGTGTCCCTTATTGTACTGTAACATACAGTTCACTACAATTGTAAATGAATAATCTCCTACAACTCGCTTATGAAATGAGGAATCAAATGTGTTCATAAGTTCTGCTACTATCTACGGTTGAAGCTAGTCAGTTACAACACATAAGCTCTTTTGCTCTTACCACAAGAGCGGAGATAGGTGTGTTGTACTCCATGAAACCTGCATCACCCAAGAAGAACTTGTAGTTCTCAGCGTGTGACAGTGTTTGTTCGACGACCGAGAGGGCTTCTGTCATCCTGAATTCGTTGAAACAGTCCGCATAGCGATAATTGGACTCCATCATGTTAATGACCTGCTCAAGTATAACCCTTCTGATCCCAGGACAATTAGCACTAGGTTCCGTATTTGCATTCAACACATCGACGAGCCTTTTCACAAATCTTCGCTTAATCTGGCCGCCTTCTAGTTCTTGGGTAAAGTCTTCAGGAATGGTTTTGCAAATTAGTGAACTAAGGCCAATGATAATCTCTAGTTCTACCCCTTCCACATCAATTATTTTCTCCAACACCTGTGATGATATGTATCATAATAAGCGACAATTCAATTTGTAGCTATACTACATAATCAGTGATAATAAACGTGCAGAAGTACAAAATTGCAGGGATCTACCAACATCTCACGCACAAGAACAAATACAAATGATAAATTTCGTTAGCCACCTCTAATACTGCACTTGTTGCTTGAATTAACAGGGCTCACCTCTCGCAATATATGAGATAGCTCCTTCAAGTCCGACTCTCTGAGCTCGTGTCGAGAGTGCAGACACAGATTACGTAACAGACTTGCTGCCGCATATATGTACTTGCCATCATGGATCAAGATCATATGTTTCAGTTTCTTAATGAAGTCTGGTTCCTGCAACACAATCAAGCAATTTTGGGCACTTTCTGTTGTCAACATTGCCAGGGCTTGTCCCGCGGCCTTCCGTGACAAGTGATCAGCATTGGCAATCATGGGATTTTCTTCATTGAGAAATGTCTGCTTCAGCCTGGTGATGATCAGTTGAATGCGACCTATGTCCTGCCTTGTGTTCCCATCAATGGCAATGTTCCTGAGGATTCCGGCCACCAACTTTCTCGATTCCTGGCTGGTTATGTTGTCTTTCAAGATTTCTGCAAGGTTTCTCAATAGAAAGGGATGTTTTGATATCTTGTACCGCAGTGTTATGCCGATTTCCCCGCCAATGCCTGTGAGCCTTTGCAGTACCTTCAGTGATGACTTCAACATGACCTTTTGTTCTGCCTCGGTATCCATAGTGCTCATGGCACGTACGAATCTCGTGAATCCTATGATTTTCGGGATGAGGTTAGCTGCTTTGCTTATTTCCACGCAGTTTTCCTGATCACCAGCAAGACTTTCAATAATTGACATGGCCAGTGCAGGGAGAAGATCATGGTCTGTTGACGGTTGTTCCTTGGGAAGTGAACGTAATTCTTTAATCCGCTGCCAGCATCTGATTATGTAAGAGTTCTTTTTGTCGACCAAAGGTTGTTGGGTCGAGCGTGTTTGTGTTTCCTCGAGCAGGTAATTGGTGTCTTGAAGTGGGTCTTGTCTTTGCGATTGGTTAACAGCTACGTCCCTTACTGTATGATGTTCTTGCTCTTGGCTATCTTCTGTCTTTAGAAATTGATCTTGCCTTTCTTCTTGTTCATCATCTGTGTCCAGAAGTGGATTTCCTCTCTTTGGGCTGCTATCAGCGTCAAGAAGTGCAGATACAGTCTGCATCGTGCCGGGGAAGGCGACAACACGGAGGTCCTTCGCAAGTTCAGCGGTGACCTTTGCGGCATATAATCTGATAGTTGTATCCTTTGGACTTGTCCAATCCAACATCCTGATTATTCTGGCCACAGTATTGGTGGAAGTGGTGAGTTTTGACAGGAGCTGTGCCCTGGTTGGCTGCCATTGCAGAAAGCTGTGCATCAGACGAATACCGTGGAGCTGATTCTTGGATGAATACGAGTTTAGAGAATCCATGGCAAAGTTGGTCAGGCTGATCTTCTTTGGAGCAAGCACACCCTCCTGCATACATTTCTCCAAGGCGTATGCATAGTACACATTGACAGATTCTACTCCACACTGACCTCTAAACCCACCACGGTGGACAAGGTATCTCCGAGGGATGAACGAAAAGAACTCGAGCATGCAAGCCAAAGAATAGAAGATTCCTTGTCCAAGCACCATCCCATAGAAGATTCTGAGAGATGCTTTGAGGTTCTCGTCGTCTTCCCCACACTTAGGCACATAGTTAGGCACATGCTGAAGGCCCAAGATTGCTAGATCGATACGCAACACGGCTGCTGAAATCTGGAAGTTGCCAAATGACAACACCGCTAAGGCATACACTTGGATTATCATACTCGTATAAATGCCCACGAATACATCTAGGCGTAGCATGTACATCTGCATCCCTAGCACAGCAATCATGCACAAGTTTATAATAACCTGACGCCAAAATACTTTTTTGCTGCCAAGAGTTCTGTCCACTAGTTTGATGATTCTTGTAAACCGTAGCCTGCTTATTGTTACCAATAGCACTGGCACTAGTAGTGTTGTGAACACTACCCATCTGGTCGATGGATCTATGTGAGTTTGATCCTCATCATGACCAGATATGTATCAACGACTGCGGTCTGATAGAGAGGGAGCTAGTAATAAGATTGCAACTAAGGGGCTCCATAGTGATGTGGCACGGCGTAGCGGTTTGCATATGTGCAGTTTCAGCCCAGACAGGAACCGGCCAATTGCAAGTATTACTGTCATCAATAGAAGCCCCATACCAAACATGTATCTATTTTTCTTCAAGAGGATCACGAGAACATCAAAAAAGCATACTACCGGAACCAGTCCATTCCAGACCATAGGTCTAAAAGCTCCCCTGGTGTTAAAGAACAGTTGGTAATCCTGTCTGTTGTTGCGTGTGAACATCCTGCAGTATGTATATAAGGTGTCATTAAATGATAGAATATGCACATTATGTAGATCACAAACCCAAGATGGTGAGCATCCAGATCATACTCCAGTGTTTAAGAAAGATAGACATACGATTTCAGAAGATCGTAACAATGCTGGGTTCTTGTTAAACGGGAGCCTAACTGTGCTAAGCCTTGGTGGCATTGATGCAGTAAGGAGGTAAGTGTATATTTTTTTTTCTACTAACGACCTATAAACTAACTACAAGTTCCAATACATGTCATGCTAGTTTCAGGGTTGAACAAGTGCTCATGTACTACTAGTCTACTGGCTTTCTCTCGGAGTCGATCTGAATATGGCCACTGCCCATCTCCCCTCTGAGCCGCTCCCATCTCCCCTCTATGCCGGTTGCCACTCCGGCACCGGTAGCCATGTCCATCCAGCTCCACTTTTCGGATTCCGCCGACTTCGGCTCTTCCCTGCGCCCTACCTCCCCTCGCTTCCCGCCGCGTCCCACCTTCCCGCACCCGACCACCTTGGGCGCGTCGCGCACCTTCCCGTAGCTGCCTGGGCATGGCCATCAGTGCCGGAGTGGCAACAGGCACGGATGGTTCTTCGTTGTCACGCGGTCCACCACACGTTGGGTGTGGTCGTGGGCTTCAGACACGGTAGCTGCCGTCCACCCGGCCGTCCGAGAGATCACCGCCACCTTACAACAATGGTGGAGCGCATGGTCGCCAGGCACCAGGGGGGCCAAATTTGGTTCAGGATCTGGCCCTTTTTCCTACCGCCGTAAATATTAATAGTAGGGTTACACAACCTATTGCCAAGATCAATGGTGGTAGGGACTTAACTGCACCGTCACGATCATTTAACGTGCAAAATATTCTACCGCTAGAGTATTTGATAATAAACTGTGTAACCCTACGCCATGGTACTTGACAGTAGGCTATTCGCTATTATGAGATGCATGTGAGTGCATGCGAGTACTAGTCTCTGACAGACTGCATAGTATGCAGGAACATCCACTCGCATCCATCTCTCCCTTTCTCTTTCCACCCACATGCATCATTACTATTAGTACATAGCTCCTAGTTTGGACATGCCACAAACTTAATAATTGATGGGATGCATGGATAGCTAGCTAGGTAGGCAGTAAGAGCATTACTAGTAGAGCCCTTAAACCCGTAAAAATAACTGTTTTTTTACAGTTTTCGTCGAAAAAAAGCCGTAGACTATAACCCCTTAACCCTCAAATCCTCAAAATTTTTTAAAGGTCCAACCCTCAAAACCTCTCCCAATTCTCAAAAGTAAGGGTTGGGGAGCAAAACCTATCCCAACCCTCATTTGGCGGTTATACTCGCGCGGGAGGAAAAAATCCTCCTAACTCTCGCGTCCACGCCCACGACCGCCGCTGCTAGTCGCCCCCGTCGCCGGCGGCCGCCCCGTCAACCTCCCGCGCGCAACGACAACGTCGTTCATGGGGAATATTCCGTTATAAGGGTTGGTTTTGAGGGTTCTAATCTTTGCCCCTGTTTTTCAACCCGTAAAAGTGCACAAAAAGATCATTTTTGGACCCTTAAAACGCTAGTGAGGGTTTGAGGATTTGAGCGTTCTACTAGTAATGCTCTAAGCAGGGCAGACACCCTACACATTTGCAAAACGCCATCCAGCCCAGCCAGCATGCATGCACCAACGACCCCATTTTCAAAGGAAAGGTAGTGCCAGACCCTACCGTTAAAGACTCTGAAGGTGATGGTACAATATTTTTTGTATGTTATGACAACGTCATAACGTAGTTAAATCCTACCGTTGGGAACCATGGCGGTAAGCAGTGTTACCCTACCGTCAAAGACTCTGGAGGTGGTGGTACAATGAGACTGGCGGTAGGAAAGGGGCCAGATTCCGAAATTATTTTGGACTAGGCTCAGATCTTGCTAAAGTTTTACAAAAGGGTCAAAACACCAAATTTGGCTACTAGGGGGCAGGATTCAAACCAGTCCGGTGGCTGCAGCCTTGCGTGTGTCAGATGATCAGGTGGATCAGTCAGAGCATCAGGTGGAACGACGACCTTCTTCGGCGGACTATGGGACTCGCCCAATCTCCGTTGGCCACATATCCTCCCCATTGGCTTGGCAGTTGCCCCCACCCAGGCAGCTTCGACTATGGGTCATGATGGTTTGGATGTTTTCACACCACTAGCATCCTCCTGTGAATCGGTGTGCAACACAACTTTGGAGGGGGAGCTGGTCCAGCCACTGGTGGAGTATGACGCTCTGTCACCTACCTTGGTCTGCCTCTCGATTTGGCGGCAACATGTAGTCCCATTTGTTTTTGATAAGTTGGAAGAGGATATTCTGGGATGGAGAACCAGCAGTTGGTGGTAGTGTTGGAAATATGCTCTAGAGGCAATAATAAAATGATTATTATATTTCCTTGTTCATGATAATTGTCTATTATTCATGCTATAATTGTATTATCCGGAAATCGTAATACATGTGTGAATACATAGACCACAATGTGTCCCTAGCGAGCCTCTAGTTGACTAGCTCGTTGATCAACAGATAGTCATGGTTTCCTGGCTATAGACATAGAGATGTCATTGATAACGGGATCACATCATTAGAAGAATGATGTGATGGACAAGACCCAATCCTAAGCTTAGCTCAAAGATCATGTAGTTCGTTTGCTGTAGCTTTTCTGAATATCAAGTATCATTTCCTTAGACCATGAGATTGTGCAACTCCCGGATACCGTAGGAGTGCTTTGGGTGTGCCAAACGTCACAACGTAACTGGGTGACTATAAAGGTACATTACAGGTGTCTCCTAAAGTGTCTGTTGGGTTGGCACGAATCGAGACTGGGATTTGTCACTCCGTATGACGGAGAGGTATCTCTGGGCCCACTCGGTAATGCATCATCATAATGAGCTCAAAGTGATCAAGTGCTTGATCACGGGATCATTCATTACGGTACGAGTAAAGTGACTTGCCGGTAATGAGACTAAACAAGGTATTAGGATACTGACGATCGAGTCTCGGACAAGTAACGTACCGATTGACAAAGGGAATTATACACGGGGTTGCTTGAATCCTCGACATCATGGTTCATCCGATGAGATCATCGAGGAGCATGTGGGAGCCAACATGGGTATCTAGATCCCACTGTTGGTTATTGGTCGGAGAGCCGTCTCGGTCAGTCTACGTGTCTCCCGAACCCGTAGGGTCTACACACTTAAGGTTCGGTGACGCTAGGGTTGTAGAGATATGAGTATGCAGTAATCCGAAAGTTGTTCGGAGTCCCGGATGAGATCCTGGATGTCACGAGGAGTTCCGGAATGGTCCGGAGGTGAAGAATTATATGTAGGAAGTGTAGTTTCGGCCATCGGGAAAGATTCGGGGTCACCGGTATTGTACCGGGACCACCGGATGGGTCCCGGGGGTCCACTGGGTGGGGCCACCCATCCCGGAGGGCCCCATGGGCTGAAGTGGGGAGGGGAACCAGCCCATAATGGGCTGGTGCGCCCCCCCCCTTGGCCCCCCCTGCGCCTAGGGTTGGAAACCCTAGGGTGGGGGGCGCCTCCACTTGCCTTGGGGGGCACTCCACCCCCCTTGGCCATCGCCCCCCCTTTGGGAGATCCCATCTCCAGGGCCGGCGCCCCCCCAGGGGGCCTATATAAAGGGGGGGGAGGGAGGGCAGCCGCACCTCAAGTCTTGGCGCCTCCCTCTCCCCTACTACACCTCTCCCTCTCGCAGAAGCTCGGTGAAGCCCTGCTGCGATCATTGTTGCATCCACCACCACGCCGTCGTGCTGCTGGATCTTCATCAACCTCTCTTCCCCCCTTGCTGGATCAAGAAGGAGGAGACGTTATCCGCTCCGTACGTGTGTTGAACGCGGAGGTGCCGTCCATTCGGCACTTGGTCATCGGTGATTTGGATCACGGTGAGTACGACTCCATCATCCCCGTTCTCTTGAATGCTTTCGCTCGCGATCTACAAGGGTATGTAGATGCACTCTCCTCTCGTTGCTAGTTGACTCCATAGATTGATCTTGGTGAAACGTAGGAATTTTTTTTGTTTTCTGCAACGTTCCCCAATAGTGGCATCATGAGCTAGGTCTATGCGTAGTTCTCTTTGCATGAGTAGAACACAATTTGTTGTGGGCGTAGATGTTGTCAACTTTCTTGCCGCTACTAGTATTATTTTGCTTCAACGGTATTGTGGGATGAAGCGGCCCGGACCGACCTTACACGTACGCTTACGTGAGACAGGTTCCACCGACTGACATGCACTAGTTGCATAAGGTGGCTAGCGGGTGTCTGTCTCTCCCACTTTAGTTGGAGCGGATTCGACGAAAAGGGTCCTTATGAAGGGTAAATAGAAGTTGACAAATCACGTTCTGGCTTTTACGTAGGTAAGAAAACGTTCTTGCTAGAGCCCTATTGCAGCCACGTAAAAACTTGCAACAACAATTAGAGGACGTCTAACTTGTTTTTGCAGCAAGTGTCATGTGATGTGATATGGCCAAAGTTGTGATGAATGATGAATGATATATATGTGATGTATGAGATCATGTTCTTGTAATAGGAATCACGACTTGCATGTTGATGAGTATGACAACCGGCAGGAGCCATAGGAGTTGTCTTTATTTTTTGTATGACCCGCGTGTCATTGAGAAACGCCATGTAAATTACTTTACTTTATTGCTAAACGTGTTAGCCATAGTAGTAGAAGTAATAGTTGGCGAGCAACTTCATGGAGACACGATGATGGAAATCATGATGATGGAGATCATGGTGTCATGTCGGTGACAAGATGATCATGGAGCCCCAAGATGAAGATCAAAGGAGCTATATGATATTGGCCATATCATGTCACTATTATTTGATTGCATGTGATGTTTATCATGTTTTTGCATCTTGTTTACTTAGAACGATGGTAGTAAATAATATGATCCCTCATAATAATTTCAAGAAAGTGTTCCTCCTAACTGTGTGCCGTTGCGACAGTTCGTTGTTTCGAAGCACCACGTGATGATCGGGTGTGATAGATTCCAACGTTCACATACAATGGGTGTAAGACAGATTTACACATGCAAACACTTAGGTTGACTTGACGAGCCTAGCATGTACATACATGGCCTCGGAACATAGAAGACCGAAAGGTCGAACATGAGTCGTATAGAAGATACGATCAACATGAAGATGTTCACCGATGTTGACTAGTCCATCTCACGTGATGATCGCACACGGCCTAGTTAACTCGGATCATGTTATACTTAGATGACTGGAGGGATGTCTATCTGAGTGGGAGTTCATTGAATAATCTGATTAGATGAACTTAATTATCATGAACTTAGTCTAAAATCTTTACAATATGTCTTGTAGATCAAATGGACAATGTTGTCCTCAACATCAACGCGTTCCTAGAGAAAACCAAGCTGAAAGACGATGGCAGCAACTATACGGACTGGGTCCGGAACCCGAGGATCATCCTCATAGCTGCCAAGAAAGATTATGTCCTAGAAGCACCGCTAGGTGACGCACCCGTCCCACAGAACCAAGACGTTATGAACGCTTGGCAGACACGTGCTGATGATTACTCCCTCGTTCAGTGCCGCATGCTTTACAACTTAGAACCGGGGCTCCAAAAGCGTTTTGAGCGACATGGAGCATATGAGATGTTCGAAGAGCTGAAAATGGTTTTCCAAGCTCATGCCCGGGTCGAGAGATATGAAGTCTCCGACAAGTTCTTCAGCTGTAAGATGGAGGAAAATAGTTCTGTCAGTGAGCACATACTCACAATGTCTGGGTTGCATAACCGCTTGACTCAGCTGGGAGTTAATCTCCCGGATGACGCAGTCATTGACAGAATCATTCAGTCGCTTCCACCAAGCTACAAGAGCTTTGTGATGAACTTCAATATGCAGGGGATGGAAAAGACCATTCCTGAGGTATATTCAATGCTGAAATCAGCAGAGGTAGAAGTCAAAAAGGAACATCAAGTGTTGATGGTGAATAAAACCACTAAGTTCAAGAAAGGCAAGGGTAAGAAGAACTTCAAGAAGGACGGCAAGGGAGTTGCCGCACCCGGTAAGCAAGCTGCCGGGAAGAAGCCAAAGAATGGACCCAAGCCCGAGACTGAGTGCTTTTATTGCAAGGGAAGTGGTCACTGGAAGCGGAACTGCCCCAAATACTTAGCAGACAAGAAGGCCGGCATCACAAAAGGTATATGTGATATACATGTAATTGATGTGTACCTTACCAGTACTCGTAGTAGCTCCTAGGTATTTGATACCGGTGCGGTTGCTCACATTTGTAACTCAAAGCAGGAGCTGCGGAATAAGCGGAGACTGGCGAAGGAGAAGGTGACGATGCGCGTCGGGAATGGTTCCAAGGTCGATGTGATCGCCGTCGGCACGCTACCTCTACATTTACCTACGGGATTAGTTTTAAACCTCAATAATTGTTATTTAGTGCCAGCTTTGAACATGAACATTGTATCAGGATCTCATTTAATTCGAGATGGCTACTCATTCAAATCCGAGAATAATGGTTGTTCTATTTATATGAGAGATATGTTTTATGGTCATGCTCCGATGGTGAATGGTTTATTCTTAATGAATCTCGAGCGTAATGCTACACATATTCATAGTGTGAAAAGATGTAAGGTTGATAATGATAGTCCCACATACTTGTGGCACTGCCGCCTTGGTCACATAGGTGTCAAACGCATGAAGAAGCTCCATGCAGATGGACTTTTAGAGTCTCTTGATTACGAATAATTTGACACGTGCGAACCATGCCTCATGGGTAAAATGACCAAGACTCCGTTCTCAGGAACAATGGAGCGAGCAACCATCTTATTGGAAATCATACATACTGATGTGTGCGGTCCAATGAGTGTTGAGGCTCGCGGTGGCTATCATTATGTTCTCACCCTCACCGATGACTTGAGTAGATATGGGTATGTCTATTTAATGAAACACAAGTCTGAGACCTTTGAAAAGTTCAAGGAATTTCAGAGTGAGGTTGAGAATCAACATGACAGGAAAATCAAGTTCTTGCAATCAGATCGTGGGGGAGAATACTTGAGTCACGAATTTGGCACACACTTAAGAAAATGTGGAATAGTTTCACAACTCACGCCGCCTGGAACACCTCAGCGTAATGGTGTGTCCGAATGTCGTAATCGCACTCTATTAGATATGGTGCGATCTATGATGTCTCTTACCGATTTACCGCTATCACTTTGGGGCTATGCTTTAGAGACTGCCACATTCACTTTAAATAGGGCTCCGTCGAAATCCGTTGAGACGACACCGTATGAATTATGGTTTGGGAAGAAACCTAAGCTGTCGTTTCTAAAAGTTTGGGGATGCGATGTTTATGTCAAGAAACTTCAACCTGAAAAGCTCGAACCCAAGTCGGAAAAATGCGTCTTCATAGGATACCCTAAAGAAACTGTTGGGTATACCTTCTACCTCAGATCCGAAGGAAAGATCTTTGTTGCCAAGAATGGGTCCTTTCTAGAGAAAGAGTTTCTCTCGAAATAAATAAGTGGGAGGAAGGTAGAACTTGATGAAGTATTACCTCTTGAACCGGTAAGTGGCACAGCTCAAGAAAATGTTCCTGAGGTGCCTGCACCGACTAGAGAGGAAGTTGATGATGATGATCATGAAACTTCAGATCAAGTTGCTACTGAACTTCGTAGGTCCACAAGGACACGTTCCGCACCAGAGTGGTATGGTAACCCTGTCTTGGAAATCATGTTGTTAGACAACGGTGAACCTTCGAACTATGAAGAAGCGACGGCGGGCCCAGATTCCGACAAATGGCTGGAAGCCATGAAATCTGAGATAGGATCCATGTATGAAAACGAAGTATGGACTTTGACTGACTTGCCCGTTGATCGGCGAGCCATAGAAAATAAATGGATCTTTAAGAAGAAGACAGACGCGGATGGTAATGTGACCATCTATAAAGCTCGGCTTGTCGCTAAGGGTTATCGACAAGTTCAAGGGGTTGACTACGATGAGACTTTCTCACCCGTAGCGAAGCTGAAGTCCGTCCGAATCATGTTAGCAATTGCCGCATTCTATGATTATGAGATATGGCAAATGGACGTCAAAATGGCATTCCTTAATGGTTTCCTTAAGGAAGAATTGTATATGATGCAGCCGGAAGTTTTTGTCGATCCTAAGAATGCTGACAAGGTATGCAAGCTCGAACGCTCGATTTACGGGCTGGTGCAAGAATCTTGGAGTTGGAACATTCACTTTGATGAGATGATCAAAGCATTTGGGTTTATGCAGACTTATGGAGAAGCCTGCGTTTACAAGAAAGTGAGTGGGAGCTCTGTAGCATTTCTCATATTATATGTAGATGGCATACTTTTGATGGGAAATGATATAGAACTTTTGGACAGCATTAAGGCCTACTTGAATAAGAGTTTTTCAATGAAGGACCTTGGCGAAGCTGCTTATATATTAGGCATGAAGATCTATAGAGATAGATCAAGACACCTCATAGGTCTTTCACAAAGCACATACCTTGATAAGATATTGAAGAAGTTCAATATGGATCAGTCTAAGAAGGGGTTCTTGCCTGTGTTGCTAGGTGTGAAATTGAGCTCAGCTCAATGTCCGACCTGTTGGAAATATGCCCTAGAGGCAATAATAAAATGATTATTATATTTCCTTGTTCATGATAGTTGTCTATTATTCATGCTATAATTGTATTATCCGGAAATCGTAATACATGTGTGAATACATAGACCATAATGTGTCCCTAGTGAGCCTCTAATTGACTAGCTCGTTGATCAACAGATAGTCATGGTTTCCTGGCTATAGACATGGGGATGTCATTGATAACGGGATCACATCATTAGGAGAATGATGTGATGGACAAGACCCAATCCTAAGCTTAGCTCAAAGATCGTGTAGTTCGTTTGCTGTAGCTTTTCTGAATGTCAAGTATCATTTCCTTAGACCATGAGATTGTGCAACTCCCGGATGCCGTAGGAGTGCTTTGGGTGTGCCAAACGTCACAACGTAACTGGGTGACTATAAAGGCACATTACAGGTGTCTCTAAAAGTGTCTGTTGGGTTGGCACGAATCGAGACTGGGATTTGTCACTCCGTATGATAGAGAGGTATCTCTGGGCCCACTCGGTAATGCATCCTCATAATGAGCTTAAAGTGATCAAGTGGTTGATCACAGGATCAGGCGTTACAGTACGAGTAAAGTGACTTGCCAGTAACGAGACAAAACAAGGTATTGGGATACCGACGATCGAGTCTCGGGCAAGTAATGTACCGATTGACAAAGGGAATTGTATACGGGGTTGCTTGAATCCTCGACATCGTGGTTCATCCGATGAGATCATCGAGGAGCATGTGGGAGCCAACACGGGTATCCAGATCCCGCTGTTGGTTATTGGGTGGAGAGCCGTCTCGGTCATGTCTACGTGTCTCCCGAACCCGTAAGGTCTACACACTTAAGGTTCGGTGATGCTAGGGTTGTAGAGATATGAGTATGCAGTAATCCGAAAGTTGTTCGGTGTCCCGGATAAGATCCTGGATGTTACGAGGAGTTCCGGAATGGTCCGGAGGTGAAGAATTATATATAGGAAGTGTAGTTTTGGCCATCGGGAAAGATTCGGGGTCACCGGTATTGTACCGGTACCACCGGATGGGTCCCGGGGGTCCACCGGGTGGGGCCACCCATCCCGGAGGGCCCCATGGGCTGAAGTGGGGAGGGGAACCAGCCCATAGTGGGCTGGTGCGCCCCCCCTTGGGCCCCCCTGCACCTAGGGTTGGAAACCCTAGGGTGGGGGGCGCCTTCACTTGCCTTGGGGGGCACTCCAACCCCCTTGGCCGCCCCCCCCCCTTGGGAGATCCCATCTCCAGGCCCCCCAAGGGGCCTATATAAAGGGGGGAGGGAGGGCAGCCGGACCTCAAGCCTTGGCGCCTCCCTCTCCCCAGCTACACCTCTCCCTCTCGCAGAAATTAGGCGAAGCCCTGCTGCGATCATTGCTGCATCCACCACCACGCCGTCGTGCTGCTGGATCTTCATCAACCTCTCCTTTCCCCTTGCTGGATCAAGAAGGAGGAGACGTCATCCACTCCGTACGTGTGTTGAACGCGGAGGTGTCGTCCGTTCGGCACTTGGTCATCGGTGATTTGGATCACGGCGAGTACGACTCCATCATCCCCGTTCTCTTGAACGCTTCCGCTCGCGATCTACAAGGGTATGTAGATGCACTCTCCTCTCGTTGCTAGTTGACTCCATAGATTGATCTTGGTGATGTTGGAAATATGCCCTAGAGGCAATAATAAAAGCATTATTATTATATTTCCTTGTTCATGATAATTGTCTTTATTCATGCTATAATTGTGTTATCCGGAGATCGTAATACATGTGTGAATAACAGACACCAACATGTCCCTAGTGAGCCTCTAGTTGACTAGCTCGTTGATCAACAGATAGTCATGATTTCCTGACTATGGACATTGGATGTCATTGATAACGAGATCACATCATTAGGATAACGATGTGATGGACCAGACCCAATCCTGAACATAGCATAAGATCGTATAGTTCGTTTGCTAGAGTTTTTCCAATGTCAAGTATCCTTTCCTTAGACCATGAGATCGTGTAACTCCCGGATACCGTAGGAGTGCTTTGGGTATACCAAACGTCACAACGTAACTGGGTGACTATAAAGGTAGACTACAGGTATCTCCGAAAGTGTCTGTTGGGTTGACATGGATCAAGACTGGGATTTGTCACTCCGTATGATGGAGAGGTATCACTGGGCCCACTCAGTAATGCATCATCATAATGAGCTCAAAGTGACTAAGTGTCTGGTCACGGGATCATGCATTACGGTACGAGTAAAGTGACTTGCCGGTAACGAGATTGAACGAGGTATTGGGATATCGACGATCGAATCTCGGGCAAGTAACATACCGATTGACAAAGGGAATTGTATACGGGGTTGCTTGAATCCTCGACATCGTGGTTCATCCGATGAGATCATCGTGGAGCATGTGGGAGCCAACAAGGGTATCCAGATCCCGCTGTTGGTTATTGATCGGAGAGTCGTCCCGGTCATGTCTGCTTGTCTCCCGAACCCGTAGGGTCTACACACTTAAGGTTCGGTGACGCTAGGGTTGTGAAGATATGTATATGCAGTAACCCGAATGTTGTTCGGAGTCCCGGATGAGATCCCGGACGTCACGAGGAGTTTCGGAATAGTCCGGAGGTAAAGAATTATATATAGGAAGTGTTGTTTCGGCCATCGGGACGAGTTTCGGGGTCACCGGTATTGTACCGGGACCACCGGAAGGGTCCCGGGGGTCCACCGGGTGGGGCCACCCATCTCGGAGGGCCCCATGGGCCAAAGTGGGGAGGGGAACCAGCCCATAGTGGGCTGGTCCGCCCCCCTAGGCCCACCCATGCGCCTAGGGTTGAAACCCTAGGGGTAGGGGGGCGCCCCACCTTGGCTTGGGGGCCACTCCAGCCCTTGACGCCGCCCCCCTAGGAGATCCCATCTCCTAGGGCCGGCGCCCCCCCTAGGGGGCCTATATAAAGGGAAGGGGGGAGGGGGGCAGCCGCACCCTGCATCCTTGGCGCCTCCCTCTCCCCTGCTACACCTCTCTCTCGTAGTACACGGCGAAGCCCTGCTGCCGTGACGCCCTGCATCCACCACCACGCCGTCGTGCTGCTGGATCTTCATCAACTTCTCCTTCCCCCTTGCTGGATCAAGAAGGAGGAGACGTCATCCGCTCCGTACGTGTGTTGAACGCGGAGGTGCCGTCCGTTCGACGCTTGGTCATCGGTGATTTGAATCACGACGATTACGACTCCGTCATCCACGTTCTAGTGAACGCTTCCGCTCGCGATCTACAAAGGTATGTAGATGCAATCCAATCACTCGTTGCTAGATGAACTCATAGATGGATCTTGGTGAAACCGTAGGAAATTTTTTGTTTTCTGCAACGTTCCCCAACAGTGGCATCATGAGCTAGGTCTATGCGTAGTTCTTCTTGCGCGAGTAGAACACAATTGGTTGTGGGCGTAGATGTTGTCAACTCTCTTGCCGCTATTAGTCTTATCTTGCTTCAGAGGTATTGTGGGATGAAGCGGCCCGGACCAACCTTACACGTACGCTTACGTGAGACCGGTTCCACCGACTAACATGCACTAGTTGCATAAGGTGGCTGGCGGGTGTCTGTCTCTCCCACTTTAGTTGGAGCGGATTCGATGAAAAGGGTCCTTATGAAGGGTAAATAGAAGTTGACAAATCTCGTTGTGTCTTTCACGTAGGTAAGAAAACGTTCTTGCTAGAACCCTAATTCAGCCACGTAAAACTTGCAACAACAATTAGAGGACGTCTAACTTGTTTTTGCAGCAAGTGCTTTGTGATATGATATGGCCAAAGTTGTGATGAATGATGAATGATCTATATGTGATGTATGAGATGTTCATGCTATTGTAATAGGAATCACGACTTGCATGTCGATGAGTATGACAACCGGCAGGAGCCATAGGAGTTGTCTTTATTTTTTGTATGACCTGCGTGTCATTGAGAAACGCCATGGAAATTACTTTACTTTATTGCTAAACGCGTTAGCCATAGTAGTAGAAGTAATAGTTGGCGAGCAACTTCATGGAGACACGTTGATGGAGATCATGATGATGGAGATCATGGTGTCAAGCCGGTGACAAGATGATCATGGAGCTCCAAGATGGAGATCAAAGGAGCTATGTGATATTGGCCATATCATGTCACATTTATTATTTGATTGCATGTGATGTTTATCATGTTTTTGCATCTTGTTTACTTAGAACGATGGTAGTAAATAAGATGATCCCTCATAATAATTTCAAGAAGTGTTCCCCCTAACTGTGCACCGTTGCGACAGTTCGTTGTTTCGAAGCACCACGTGATGATCGGGTGTGATAGATTCTAACGTTCACATACAACGGGTGTAAGACAGATTTACACATGCAAACACTTAGGTTGACTTGACGAGCCTAGCATGTACAGACATGACCTCGGAACACAAAAGACTGAAAGGTCGAGCATGAGTCGTATAGAAGATACGATCAACATGAAGATGTTCACCGATGTTGACTAGTCAGTCTCACGTGATGATCGGACACGACCTAGTTAACTCGGATCATGTTATACTTAGATGACTAGAAGAGGGATGTCTATCTAAGTGGGAGTTCATTAAATAATTTGATTAGATGAACTTAATTATCATGAACTTAGTCTAAAATATTTACAATATGTCTTGTAGATCAAATGGCCAACGTAGTCCTCAACTTCAACACGTTCCTAGAGAAAACCAAGCTGAAAGACGATGGCAGCAACTATACGGACTGGGTCCGGAACCTGAGGATCATCCTCATAGCTGCCAAGAAAGATTATGTCCTACAAGCACCGCTGGGTGACGCACCTGTTCTCCCTGCTGAACAAGACGTTATGAATGCTTGGCAGGCACGTACCGATGACTACTCCCTCGTTCAGTGCGGCATGCTTTACAGCTTAGAGCCGGGGCTCCAAAAACATTTTGAGAGACACGGAGCATATGAGATGTTCGAAGAGCTGAAAATGGTTTTCCAAGCTCATGCCCGGGTCGAGAGATATCAAGTCTCCGACAAATTCTTCAGCTGTAAGATGGAGGAAAACAGTTGTGTCAGTGAGCACATACTCACTATGTCTGGGTTGCATAACCGCTTGACTCAGCTGGGAGTTAATCTCCCGGATGACGCGGTCATTGACAGAATCCTTCAGTCGCTTCCACCAAACTACAAGAGCTTTGTGATGAACTTCAATATGCAGGGGATGGAAAAGACCATTCGTGAGGTATATTCAATGCTGAAATCAGCAGAGGTAGAAGTCAAAAAGGAACATCAAGTGTTGATGGTGAATAAAACCACTAAGTTCAAGAAAGCCAAGGGTAAGAAGAACTTCAAGAAGGACGGCAAGGAAGTTGCCGCGCCCGGCAAGCAAGTTGCTGGGAAGAAGCCAAAGAATGGACCCAAGCCCGAGACTGAGTGTTTTTAATGCAAGGGAAGTGGTCACTGGAAGCGGGATTGCCCCAAATACTTAGCGGACAAGAGGGCCGGCAAAACAAAAGGTATATGTGATATACATGTAATTGATATGTACCTTACCAGTACTCGTAGTAGCTCTTGGGTATTTGATACCGGTGCAGTTGCTCACATTTGTAACTCAAAGCAGGAGCTGCGGAATAAGCGGAGACTGGCGAAGGACGAGGTGACGATGCGCGTCGGGAATGGTTCCAAGGTCGATGTGATCGCCGTCGGCACGCTACCTCTTCATTTACATACGGGATTAGTTTTGAACCTCAATAATTTTTATTTAGTGCCAGCTTTGAGCATGAACATTGTATCGGGATCTCGTTTAATTCGAGATGGCTACTCATTTAAATCCGAGAATAATGGTTGTTCTATTTATATGAGAGATATGATTTATGGTCATGCTCCTATGGTGAATGGTTTATTCTTAATGAATCTCGAGCGTAATACTACACATGTTCATAGTGTGAGTACCAAAAGATGTAAGGTTGATAATGATAGTCCCACATACTTGTGGCACTGCCGCCTTGGTCACATAGGTGTCAAACGCATGAAGAAGCTCCATGCAGATGGACTTTTAGAGTCTCTTGATTATGAATCATTTGACACGTGCGAACCATGCCTCATGGGTAAAATGACCAAGACTCCGTTCTCAGGAACAATGGAGCGAGCAACCAACTTATTGGAAATCATACATACTGATGTGTGCGGTCCAATGAGTGTTGAGGCTCGCGGTGGCTATCGTTATGTTCTCACCCTCACTGATGACTTGAGTAGATATGGGTATATCTACTTAATGAAACACAAGTCTGAAACCTTTGAAAACTTCAAGGAATTTCAGAGTGTGGTTGAGAATCAACGTGACAGGAAAATCAAGTTTCTACGATCAGATCGTGGAGGAGAATACTTGAGTCACGAATTTGGCACACACTTAAGAAAAAGTGGAATAGTTTCACAACTCACGCCGCCTGGAACACCTCAGCGTAATGGTGTGTCCGAACGTCGTAGTCGCACTCTATTAGATATGGTGCGATCTATGATGTCTCTTACCGATTTACCGCTATCTTTTTGGGGCTATGCTTTAGAGACTGGCGCATTCACTTTAAATAGGGCTCCGTCGAAATCCGTTGAGACGACACCGTATGAATTATGGTTTGGGAAGAAACCTAAGCTGTCGTTTCTAAAAGTTTGGGGATGCGATGCTTATGTCAAGAAACTTCAACCTGAAAAGCTCGAAACCAAGTCGGAAAAATGCGTCTTCATAGGATACCCTAAAGAAACTATTGGGTATACCTTCTACCTCAGATCCGAAGGCAAGATCTTTGTTGCCAAGAATGGATCCTTTCTAGAGAAAGAGTTTCTCTCGAAAGAAGTAAGTGGGAGGAAAGTAGAACTTGATGAAGTATTACCTCTTGAACCGGAAAAGGGCGCAACTCAAGAAAATGTTCCTCAGGTGCCTGCACCGACTAGAGAGGAAGTTAATAATGATGATCAAGATACTTCTGATCAAGCTCCTACTGAAATTCGTAGGTCCACAAGGACACGTTCCGCACCAGAGTGGTACGGCAACCCTGTCTTGGAAATCATGTTGTTAGACAATGGTGAACCTTCGAACTATGAAGAAGCGATGGCGGGCCCGGATTCCGGCAAATGGCTAGAAGCCATGAAATCCGAGATAGGATCCATGTATGAAAACAAAGTATGGACTTTGACTGACTCGCCCGTTGAATGGCGAGCCATAGAGAATAAATGGATCTTTAAGAAGAAGACAGACGCGGATGGTAATGTGACCATCTATAAAGCTCGGCTTGTCGCTAAGGGTTATCGACAAGTTCAAGGGGTTGACTACGATGAGACTTTCTCACCGGTAGCGAAGCTAAAGTCCGTCCGAATCATGTTAGCAATTGCCGCATTTTACGATTATGAGATATGGCAAATAGACGTCAAAACGACATTCCTTAATGGTTTCCTTAAGGAAGAATTGTATATGATGCAGCCAGAAGGTTTTGTCGATCCTAAGAATGCTGACAAGGTGTGCAAGCTCCAACGCTCGATTTATGGGCTGGTGCAAGCATCTCGGAGTTGGAACATTCGCTTTGATGAGATGATCAAAGCGTTTGGGTTTACACAGACTTATGGAGAAGCCTGCGTTTACAAGAAAGTGAGTGGGAGCTCTGTAGCATTTCTCATATTATATGTAGATGACATACTTTTGATGGAAAATAATACAGAACTCTTGGACAACATTAAGGCCTACTTGAATAAAAGTTTTTCAATGAAGGACCTTGGAGAAGCTGCTTATATATTAGGCATCAACATCTATAGAGACAGATCAAGACGCCTCATAGGTCTTTCACAAAGCACATACCTTGATAAGATATTGAAGAAGTTCAATATGGATCTGTCTAAAAAGGGGTTCTTGCCTGTGTTGCAAGGTGTGAAATTGAGCTCAGCTCAATGTCCGACCTCGGCAGAAGATATAGAAGAGATGAGTGTCATCCCCTATGCCTCAGCCATAGGGTCTATTATGTATGCCATGCTGTGTACCAGACCTGATGTAAACCTTGCCGTAAGTTTGGTAGGAAGGTACCAAAGCAATCCCGGCAAGGAACACTGGACAACGGTCAAGAATATCCTGAAGTACCTGAAAAGGACTAAGGACATGTTTCTCATTTATGGAGGTGACGAAGAGCTCATCGTAAAGGGTTACATCGACGCTAGCTTCGACACAGATCTGGATGACTCTAAGTCACAAACCGGATACGTGTATATTTTGAATGGCGGGGCAGTAAGCCGGTGCAGTTGCAAGCAAAGCGTTGTGGCAGGATCTACATGTGAAGCGGAGTACATGGCAGCCTCGGAGGCAGCACACGAAGCAGTCTGGGTGAAGGAGTTCATTACCGACCTCTCAATGCGTCGGGGCCGTTGACTCTCCTCTGTGACAACACTGGAGCTATTGCCCTTGCCAAGGAGCCCAGGTTTTACAGGAAGACCAGGCATATCAAGCGTCGCTTCAACTGCATTCGTGAAAGTGTTCAAAATGGAGACATAGAAATTTGTAAAGTACATACGGACCTGAATGTAGCAGATCCGTTGACTAAACCTCTCCCTAGAGCAAAACATGATCAACACCAGAATTCCATGGGTGTTCGATTCATCACAATGTAACTAGATGATTGACTCTAGTGCAAGTGGGAGACTGTTGGAAATATGCCCTAGAGGCAATAATAAAATGATTATTATATTTCCTTGTTCATGATAATTGTCTATTATTCATGCTATAATTGTATTATCCGGAAATCGTAATACATGTGTTAATCTATAGACCACAATGTGTCCCTAGTGAGCCTCTAGTTGACTAGCTCGTTGATCAACAGATAGTCATGGTTTCCTGGCTATAGACATGGGGATGTCATTGATAACGGGATCACATCATTAGGAGAATGATGTGACGGACAAGACCCAATCCTAAGCTTAGCTCAAAGATCGTGTAGTTCGTTTGCTGTAGCTTTTCTGAATGTCAAGTATCATTTCCTTAGACCATGAGATTGTGCAACTCCCGGATACCGTAGGAGTGCTTTGGGTGTGCCAAACATCACAACGTAACTGGGTGACTATAAAGGTACATTACAGGTGTTTCGGAAAGTGTCTGTTGGGTTGGCATGAATCGAGACTGGGATTTGTCACTCCGTATGACGGAGAGGTATCTCTGGGCCCACTCAGTAATGCATCATCATAATGAGCTCAACGTGATCAAGTGGTTGATCACGGGATCATGCATTACGGTACGAATAAAGTGACTTGCCAGTAACGAGACTGAACAAGGTATTGGGATACCGACGATCGAGTCTCGGGCAAGTAACGTACCAATTGACAAAGAGAATTGTATACGGGGTTGCTTGAATCCTCGACATCGTGGTTCATCCGATGAGATCATCGAGGAGCATGTGGGAGCCAACATGGGTATCCAGATCCCATTGTTGGGTATTGGCCGGAGAGCCGTCTCGGTCATGTCTACGTGTCTCCCGAACCCGTAGGGTCTACACACTTAAGGTTCGGTGACGCTAGGGTTGTAGAGATATGAGTATGCAGTAATCCGAAAGTTGTTCGGAGTCCCGGATGAGATCCTGGACACCATGAGGAGTTCCGGAATGGTCTGGAGGTGAAGAATTATATATAGGAAGTGTAGTTTCGGCCATCGGGAAAGATTCGAGGTCACCGGTATTGTACCGGGACCACCGGATGGGTCCCGGGGGTCCACCGGGTGGGGCCACCCATCCCGGAGGGCCCCATGGGCTGAAGTGGGGAGGGGAACCAGCCCATAGTGGGCTGGTGCGCCCCCCCTTGGCCCCCCTGCGCCTAGGGTTGGAAACCCTAGGGCGGGGGGCGCCTCCACTTGCCTTGGGGGGCACTCCACCCCCTTGGCCCCCCCCCCCTTTGGGAGATCCCATATCCAGGGCCGGCGCCCTCCAGGGGGCCTATATAAAGGGGGGGGGGGAGGGAGGGCAGCCGCACCTCAAGTCTTGGCGCCTCCCTCTCCCCTGCTACACCTCTCCCTCTCGAAGAAGCTCGGCGAAGCCCTGCTGCGATCATTGCTGCATCCACCACCACACCGTCGTGCTGCTGGATCTTCATCAACCTCTCCTTCCCCCTTGCTGGATCAAGAAGGAGGAGACGTCATCCGCTTCGTACGTGTGTTGAACGCGGAGGTGCCGTCCGTTCGGCACTTGGTCATCGGTGATTTGGATCACGGCGAGTACGACTCCGTCATCCCCGTTGTCTTGAACGCTTCCGCTCGCGATCTACAAGGGTATGTAGATGCACTCGCCTCTCGTTGCTAGTTGACTCCATAGATTGATCTTGGTAAAACGTAGGAATTTTTTTTTGTTTTCTGCAACGTTCCCCAATAGGTAGACATAGCTGAGGCTGTAGAGGTAGTCTAGTGGAACCTTGGTGCTGCATCGAAAGTGGGCTACATTCATCCATGCTAAAAAAACATGTTTTTCTTTTCCCCCCTCCTGCCAAAGACCTCTCGAAAACATCTTTCGGAAAGGGAAAAAAATGTGCTCCTGGTTCGGTTTTTTGTCTGTATTTTTTTGAGAATTTTTTTCTTAAAACCTATCAACATGGGATCTAGTTTTGAAGACTCGACACGAAGAATTCAACAGTGCAAATGGTTCGAGATTTGAACGCACGATGAGATAAAATGTTTTGAATAAACGGAGTAAATTACACGATAGTACCACGTTTGGGGCGCCGGTTTCGAATTGATACCAAGATTGGTAATTTTTACGTGTAAATAGCGAGCCGTTACAAAAAGTCTAAACCATGTATAAATAGGTATTGACGCTGTATCTGACCGGTGGGGCCCATCAAGCAGGTGGCATGTTTTTTTTGCAGAAAACCCCCTTGCTTTATATGTAATCACGTAAATGCCCTTTTATTTTGCAGGAAAAGGCTCGACTTTTTCTTCTTCTGTTATTAGTAATTTGAACCACCGAATCTGACTCCATTGCAGGTTTTCGTCGAATTCGACAAATAAATAAAATAAACAAAATTTTCTGCGCCGGCCGGATTCAAACCCGCGACCTGTCGCTCACTGGAGCCGCACGCTGGCCACCTCGCCCCATCGACGCTCGTGTTAGAATGGAGGTAAGACAGTGTTGTATACTTTTCTTCTACACGACACTACGCCCGCTAACTTACTATTTTTCTATAATCATGGTATTAATACATTTTAGTATTATTAATCTTTTTGAGACAATATTAGTATTATTAAGTGTCAAGCACTAGACTAGAAGACCCGCACGGTCAACATTTTATGTGTCTTCACTTAGGACTACTAGCATGCACAATTATCGTGTATCCTCGTTATATTATTCAAATACAAAACTATTAAAAAATATGCTTGACACACGGTTTTTTTAGTTACTCGTATATTGATATTATTTAAAATATGTTCAATGTATATTACCAAAAGTCTATTATATTAAAAAAAATGTTCACCGTTTGTAAAGAAAGTTTCATCATGCATTAAAAACTGTTCACTATACACAGAAAAAGTGCTCAGCGTACATTAAAAATATGGCATGCGTATTTGAAAACATGTTCATCATATAGTGAAACCTATATACAAAATATTCAGTAAGTTTGTTAAAAATCTAAGAGTAAAACCAACCCAGTGAATGAGAAAATATGAAGAAAAAAGAAAAAACTAAACTTAGATATTCATATACACAACTGAATCGGACTGGTTTGAAAGTTTCTGCCAAATTGGAGAATTAAATAAAAGAACTGAAAAAGTTGACAACATGTACTCAAAAGAATTGTGTAATCATAATAAATTTTAGAAATGCATTAAAATTGTTCAAATTTTATTAGACAAATGGACATGTTTCTTGAAATGCAAGAATGATTTTACAAAATAATTTTTAATACATGCTGAACAAATTTTGAAATAAACATTGTCGAAAATTTCATCATGTATTAAGAAAATGTTCACCATAAATTACAAAAAGTTCACCGGCATTATGTAAAATGTTCATCATATCTTAAAAATTAATTCAACATATATTACAAAAATGTTCCACATAGATTAACAAAAGTTCATTATATTAAAAAAATGTTCACAATTTGTAAAGAAAAGTTCATCTCCATTAAAAGATGTTCACTTTACGCTATAAAGTGCTCAGCGAACATTACACAAATTTCCATGTGTATTTGAAAACATGTTCAACATATACTGAAGCCTAACTTAAAAAATGTTCAGTAAGTATGTTAAAAATCCAGGAGAATAACCAACCTAGTGAATGAAAAAAGAAAGAAAAAGAAAGGAAGAAAAAACAAAAATAAGCCGAAACCAGAAACAAAACTAAAGCATACTAAGAGAAATGAAATGAAAAGAAAAGAAACCTGGGCAACGAACGAGCCGCGTGCGCTGATAAAACGCGAAACTGAAAAACAAATTGCAGGCCCCCAACCGCCAGCCCAGCGTGCTTAACTATAACGAAAATCGAGCGTCATGCATACATGAGCACTTCTGAGGCGTTGTGGCTAGCACGCGCAGCCTTTGTGCGACTGGTCGCAGGTTCGAGTCGTCCTGGCAGTGCTCCATGCATGGGGAAATAAAAATCCGCCACATAATTCTTTGTTGCAAAAAAAAAACTCAGCACCATTATCCTTGTTGCCAAAAAGAATCTACAACACAATCTTTGTTACAAATATTTTCTGCAACATGACCCCTGTTGCAAAAAGTTTCGTAAAAAAACGACCCTTGCCTTAGAATTACACCAGATTTGACGGCTCGCGCGGATATTTTAAAAATATGCGTCGACCAACGCGTAGCACGCCAATCGATCATTAATTTTTTTTACAACAAGACCTTTGTTAAAAAAAATCCAACAAGACCTCTCTTGCAAAAAATAAAAAAGTACATGCTCGTGTCGCGTGATCTTTAAAATTCTGTAACAAGACCTTTGTTGTGAAAAAAAATCTTAAGCAAGATCTTTGTTGCAGAAAATTAAAAAAATATATGCACAGTTGATCTTTAAAATTTCTGCAATAAGATCTCTGCTGCAAAAAACAAAACACGCTCAACAAGCAGACTGTTACGGAAACACCACTCTTGTTGCAAAAGATGGTTGCTTACATTGGTAGATCGGACGGTCATTATATGTCTATCCAATGGTTAGCGAGGTGGCGGATTTTTTTCAATTTCCGCCGGCGGAAGCATAGCGTCGCCCATAAAGTAAGGGGGTTTTACGAAAAAAATGCCACGTAAGCACCTGACAGGCGGGCCCGGCTGGTCAAATACACTGTCAATACGTGTTTATACGTGATTTAGGGACCTTTTTCCTGCAAAAAAGGCGTTCATGTGATTGAGTATAAAGTAAGGGGGTTTTCTGCAAAAAATGCCACGTAAGCATCTGACAGGCGGGTCCGGCTGATCAGATACACCGTTAATACATGTTTATACGCGATTTAGCCCGATTTGCAACAGCTTGCCCGAAACTTGGTACTGACATGTAAAATTTTCAAAAACTGGTACCAATCCGCCAACACCACCGTTAAACGAATAAGACCAGGGAACACCTCGAACATGCCATCAAACTCTAGATCTGGCACCCCATCACAACTAAGACGCCAAGGAGAAAACCATATCTGCCATCCATCAACCACGAACCCAGCATACGTTTTGTCTTTCAGATGTCGTCGATGCAGATGACAATCTGCTTCCGCTCCTAACCACCTCCCAAGCTCCGCGACGACGTTGGAGCAGACATCATCGCAACGACAGAGCCCGAGGACACAAGTCCACCACAAAGATGTCGCAGCCATGACTTCATTGCTTGGACAAGATGGTTCCCAGATCCATCACCGATCATAGAGACGATCACCTCGCCGGAGAAGAATCTGGAGCTTCTTTATTCAGCATCGCCGCCGCCGCCGCCGAAGCCAAGACGTCGAATGACCCAAAAACCTAAGCTACTAGGGGCCCAGAACCTCCGAGGGAATTAGAGATGGGGAATGAGAGTTGAGGGTGAGGAGATTAAAAGTTCACTGTTTGATTAAAGGGAATGGGAGTTTAAGTGGGAAGGGGAATGAGAGTTGAGGAAGCCAATTTCCATCCATTTCTTCCGAGGGCTATTCAATTAATTCATGAGTAGAGTTTTATCCCATGCTAATTTTTATCATATAACAAACAAAGAAATGGGAGTACAACTTTACTTTCCATGCCTAATATTTCCACAAACTCCCTTGTGGAAACTTCCGTTCATCTGCCAGAGTGATTATCAAACAGGTTGCTAAAGCTAAAACGATCCACACGCGCGGGATCTGACGACCCCTTCACTAACGACGACAAAGAGGAATACAATCACAAGTTACAAAATTGCTTTGTCATACCTTGTAGCTTCGAGGAATACTATCACTGTCGCATACCAAAAATCATCATCGGGTCTGAGGTCCTTGGAGTAGCCTCCGAGCAGGACGACGGTGGCCCACGTGAAGGCCAACGTGCCCAAGGCGTTGCCAACCCTCTCGATTAGCGTGACAGAGCGAACGAAGTGATTCAGCCACATCTCCGGCGCAGCGGCGGCCTTGCCTGCTTGGCCGACGCCGTGAGCTGGTATCCAGACGTGGTTCTCTCCGCTGCCACCGCCGGTGCTGTTGGCCATTGCTTATTATGCAACGTACGGTGAAACCGAGACACAGTTCTATGCGGCCGGGCAGCATCCACTGATATAGTGCAATCGCGCGAGTTACCAAAACGGTAGCACCATACGCGCCGATTGACCTTTGACGAAAGATCACCTAGTTTTATTTTCTTCTAGACTAGAGAGTAGTAATAAGGAAAGTGCTAAGGAACTCTCTCTTGGATCTAGTGGTGAAGATTTTTCTGTTAGCGACATGTGTATCGCTCGTACTTGTCCCAAATGGGAAATCACTGTCAGGTATTTCAACTCGGCATGGAGTCGCGAAGGAATCAGCCGTGACAGGCACGGCAGATTTCAATGTAATTACTCTCTCCATCGAATAATCACGAGTGGATATGCCACAACGCACTGTCGGTATCCACACCCCAATGCTGCCCGCGTGATTCGTGCAACTTTAATACCCTCCGACCGTATAATGACTTCCCCACCTCGTATGCAATCGGTATAGCCACGTATTTGCAGCTGACACATGCAACGCATGGCCCGCGAGGCAGAAGATCATAGTCTGTGAGCAGCTGATCTTTGGGCATTGACCAGAATTCTGGAATTCGCTGCCAGCATCTGAGCATGAAGGACTTCTTTTCGTAGATGCCAACTTGCCGGGTCGAGCTCGTTTGTGTTTGCATCAAATTTTTTGTGTCCAGAACTAGAAGTTTGCTTCGTCTCTGCAATTGATTGTCAGCTGCTTGTTGGGTATCTTCTGTATTGATAACTGGATCATGTATTTCTTCTTGTTCATCGTATGTGTCTAGTAGTGGATTTCCTCTTTTCAGTCTGATATCAGTGTCAAGAAGTGCAGATACAAGCTGCACTGTACAAGGGATAGTGACCACACGAAGGTTCTTTGCAAGTTCAGTGGTGACCATCGCAGCATATATTCTGATACCTGTATCCTTTGGACTTGTCCGATCCAACATTCTGATTATTCTAGCCACCGTCTTGGTAGAAGTAGTGAGTGTTGAAAGTAGCTATGCCTTGGTTGGCTCCCATTGCAGAAAGCTGTGCATCAAACGAATACCGCGGAGCTGATTCTTGGATGAATCCGAATTTATAGAATCCATGGCACAGTTGCTCAGGCTGATCTTCTTTGGAGCAAGCACACCTTCTTGCATGCATTTCTCCAGGGCATATGCATAGTACAGATTGACAGATCCCCAGTAACCTCTAAACCCACCACAATGGACAAGGAATCTCCGAGGGATGAAAGAAAAGAACTCGAGAATGCAAGCCACAACATAAAGGATTCCTTGTCCAAACACCATCCAATAGAAGATTTTAAGAGATGCTGCCAGGTTCTGTTCATCATCCTTGTACTTATGTTGTAATCTCAAGCTTGCTAGGCAGATACGTAACACTGCTGCTGGAACCTGGAAGTTGCCAAATGACACCACCACCAAGGCACACACTTGGACCATCATGATAACAGACATGTCCATGCATGGATCTAAGTGTAGTATGTACACCTGTATCCCCAGCGCAGCAATCATGCACAAGTTTATAACAACTCGGCACCAAATTTCTTGTTTGATGCCAAGAATACTATCCAATAGCACTGGCACAAGTAGTGCTGTGAATACAGTCCAACTGGCCGATGGGCCAATAACTCTGTTGGACCGAGGGGGACCCATCAGTAGGATTGCAACCAACACTAGTAGAAAAAGGGTCAAACGTGAAGCACATTAGTGCCGGTTTGTATTTGAGCCGGCACTAATGGTACCATTAGTGCCGGTTCGGACGAATTTGCATTAATGCCGGTTCGTGTTGAACCTTTAGTACCGGTTCGTGGCACGAACCGGTACTAAAGGGGTGGTGGCAGGCTGGCGTCAGGCCGGGGCCCCACGATCACCTTTAGTACCGGTTCGTGGCACGAACCGGTACTAAAGGGGTCTAACCTATAGTACCGGTTCGTGCCACGAACCGGTACTAAAGGTCCCATTTTCAAACTCTACCCCCCCCCCCCCCCCCGCGTGGATCGCCTTTTCAGTTTAAAAAAAAATAAAAAAATAATGGAAATGTCAAAAAAGTAAAAGAAAATAAGTTTCTCATGTGATATGTGGTCTAGTTGTTGGGAAAATTTGCAAATGTGAATTTTGACTTTATTTGCAAAATCTCTCTGAAATTTGTAAAAATGGGCATAACTTTTGCATACTAACTCGGATGAAAAAGTTTTTTATATGAAAAATCATCTACTCGAAAAGTTACATCCAAATTTAACGGAACATTTGCAAAATCCTCAAAAACCTAATAGAAAAAAAGTTACGGGGCTTTTAAGATCTAGAGTGGAAAAAATTGAAAAATATTCAAACAGTGGGCAAACTGTGGTCAAACAATGGTCAAACTAATTATTCTAGAATATTAGTGTTACTAAATAATTATTTTAGTTATTTCAATTTTGGTCAAATCTGGTCAAACTATGGTCAAACTGTGGTCAAACAATGGTCAAACTAATTATTCAAGAAATATTAGTGTTACTAAATAATTATTGTTTTTTAAAACAATAGTTTCAAACTCAAACAGTGAAATGTGTCACTTCATGCTCAAGCAAAATTCCTGAAGGTTAATAGGATTGACATCTTACTATTGTCAGGAAAACAACAAGTGCAGACTTGGAGCGAGGGAGAATAGAACCCGGAAGTTAAGCATGCTCTGGCTGGAGTAGTGAGAGGGATGGGTGACCGGTCGGGAAGTTAGATGATTTGGAATGAGTGATCCACACTTGAGCAGTTAAGAGAGGTGATTAGAGACTAAATCATCAAATAATTCAGAAAAATTTAAAATAAAAAAAACAATTTTTTTTCCAAAATTTTCAAAAAAAAATTAAAAAAAACCTTTAGTATCGGTTGGTACCACTAAAGGTCCCCCGTACCAGGGCGCGAGCTCACGCCACGTGGTGGCACTTTAGCGCCGGTTCGTGCTGAACCGGTACTAAAGGGGGGGGGGGGCTTTAGTGCCGAAATAATAGTGCCGGTTCCATAACCGGCACTAAAGGCCCTTACGAACCGGTGCTATTGCCCGGTTTTCTATTAGTGCAAGGGGCTCCAAAGTGATGTGGCACGGCGCAGCGGATTGCATATGTTCAGTGTCAGCCCAGACAGGAATCGTGCAGTTGCAAATATCATTACCATCGGTAGAAGCATCATATCAGACAGATAATTTTCCTTCCAGATGATCACGAAAACATCAAAAAGGCATAGTACTGCAACCAGTCCATTCTAGCCCACAGGTCTAAAAGCTCCCCTTGTGTTAAAGAACAGTTGGTAATCCATTCTGTTGTTGCGGGTGAACATCCTAAAGTATGTATATATGCATTCAATTAATTATTATATATGGGTATTATATAAATCACAAATCCTAGATGGTGTGTAAGATCATAATGTTTAAGAAAGGTAGACATGCTTTCAGAGTTTCAATAGGTTATAACAGCGCTGGTTTCTTAGTTTGGACCGTTAAGCTTGCATGACAATTTTTGCAGAAGTGTTCTAATTAATTTTAACCAGTAGAAAAGTCACAATACTATTCTAGGGAAATATCTAGTGAATACCTATATTTTGAGTGTAAATTTCTGTATATAATTACCGACATGTTATTTACACCTTGGAGAAAGTCTAATATGTACATTCTCTGTTTCTAAACATAAAACATTTTGGCAGTTCAACGTCTTATATTTAGGAACAGAGGTAGTACATATGTCCGAGTATATGTTACCCCTTTGTGAGTTTGTATACTTCAAAAAAATCCCAAAGTGTAGATAAGATTTTTTGTCCCCCCCCCCCCAATATGTCGGGATCTTACTGTCAGTATGTGACGCCCCCGATTTAATCATACACTAATCATACACGTAAACGTGTACGATTAAGATCAGGGACTCATGGGAAGATATCACAACACAACTCTACAAATAAAATAAGTCATACAAGCATCATATTACAAGCCAGGGGCCTCAAGGGCTCGAATACAAGAGCTCGATCATAGACGAGTCAGCGGAAGCAACAATATCTGAGTACAGACATAAGTTAAACAAGTTTGCCGTAAGAAGGCTAGCACAAACTGGGATACAAATCAAAAGAGGCGCAAGCCTCCTGCCTGGGATCCTCCTAAACTACTCCTGGTCGTCGTCAGCGGACATCACGTAGTAGCAGGCACCTCCGGTGTAGTAGGAATCGTCGTCGACGGTGGCGTCTGGATCCTGGGCTCCAACATCTGGTTGCGACAACCAGGTAGAAGGGAAAGGGGAAAAGAGGGAGAAAGCAACCGTGAGTACTCATCCAAAGTACTCGCAAGCAAGGAGCCACACTACGTATGTATGCATTGGTATCAACTGGAATAAGGCTATCATATGTGGACTGAACTTCAGAATGCCGGAATAAGAGGGGGATAGCTAGTCCTTTCGAAGACTACGCTTCTGGCAGCCTCCGTCTTGCAGCATGCAGAAGAGAATAGACTGAAGTCCTCCAAGTAGCATCGCATAGCATAACCCTACCCGATGATCCTCCCCTCGCCACCCTGTGAGAGAGCGATCACCGGTTGTATCTGGCACTTGGAAGGGTGTGTTTTATTAAGTATCCGGTTCTAGTTGTCATAAGGTAAAGGTACAACTCCAAGTCGTCCTGTTACCGAAGATCACGACTATTCGAATAGTTTAACTTCCCTGCAGGGGTGCACCACATAACCCAACACGCTCGATCCCATTGGCCGGACACACTTTTCTGGGTCATGCCCGGCCTCGGAAGATCAACACGTCGCAGCCCTACCTAGGCACAATAGAGAGGTCAGCATGCCGGTCTAAATCCTATGGCGCAGGGGTCTGGGCCCATCGCCCATTGCACACCTGCACATTGCGAGGGCGACCGGAAGCAGACCTAGCCTAGTAGGCGTTCCAGTCCAATCCGGCGCGCGCCGCTCAGTCGCTGACATCACGAAGGCTTCGGCTGATACCACGACGTCGATTGCCCATAACTGTCCCCGCGTAGATGGTTAGTGCGTATAAGCCAGTGGCCAGACTCAGATCAAATACCAAGATCTCGTTAAGCGTGTTTAAGTACCCGCGAACACCGACCAGGGCCAGGCCCACCTCTCTCCTAGGTGGTCTCAACCTGCCCTGTCGCTCCGCCACAAAGTAACAGTCGAGGGCCGTCGGGAATGCAGGCCCATCTCTACCGGGATGGAGCCACCTGCCCCTTCAGCCCCCAACTCCGAACAGTACCACAGGTAATGTAACAGTGCAAAGTATATAGTATATGCCCGTGATCACCTACCGACGTGATCACGGCCCAGTAGTATAGCAAGGCAGACGGACAAGAGTGTAGGGCCACTGATGATAATCTAGCATCCTATACTAAGCATTAGGATTGCAAGTAAAGGTAACAACAGTAGTAGCAAGGACAGGCTATGCATCAGGATAGGATTAACGGAAAGCAGTAACATGCTAAACTACTCTAATGCAAGTAGTATAGAGAAGAGTAGGCGATATCTGGTGATCAAGGTGGGGGGGGGGGCTTGCCTGGTTGCTCAGACAAGAAGGAGGGGGCGTCGATGTAGTCGATCACAGGGGTACCGGCATCGGCCTCAGGGTCTATCGGAAAGAAGTAACGGAGGGGGAACACAATAAATAACAGAGCAATCAAATGTAACACAAAGCAAGACGCGGCAATACGCGGTGCTAGGTATGCCCTAACGCGGTATTATGTGATACCGGCGAAGGGGGGAAACATCCGGGAAAGTATTTCCGCTGTTTCGCGTTTTCGGACAGATGAACTAGAGGGGAAAGTTGCGTGTTTGCTACGCTAGGGATGTGTGGCTGACAAACGGGCTGCGTACCCGGATTCGTCTTTTCGTTCTGAGCAACTTTCATGTAGAAAGTATTTTAATCCGAGTTACGAATTAAAAGATATGATTTTCTAAAGATTTTATTAATTTCTGGTATTTAATTAATTATTTAAATTAATTCGAAAATGAATTAATGACATCAGCATGATGTCATTATGACGTCAGCAGTCAACATAGTTGACTGGGTCAAACTGACATGTGGGTCTAGTGGGACCCACCTGTCATACTCTGTTTAGATTAATTAGGTCTTAGTTAAACTAAGTACTATTTAATTAAACTAACTAGTTAACTAGATTAGTTAAACATGATTAATTAACTTAATTAATTCACTTATTGATTAATTAATTAATGTAATTATTATTTATTTATTCTTCTTTTTTTTAATAAAGTTCTGGGGCATGGGCCCCACATGTCTGTGGCCCAAGGGCCTAACGGGCACAGGGCGGTGCGAGCGCGGGCACCGCGCGGTGAGCGCGTCTCGGACGCGGCCGGAGCGCGTCAACCGGGGGCGAGATCGGCGGGGACCGCGGCGACGAGCGGGAGCGCGCGAGGAAGAGGGAGGGAGCAAGGCGGGGCTCACATCGGGCATGTAGGGAACGGGGCAGTGGGGCTTGGGGAGGACGACGGCGACGGCGTGCGTAGGAGGGAGGCAGACCGGTGAGGTGGAGGAGGCAGTCCGGCGAGGGAGCTCCGGCGTCGGGCACGATGGGCGCAGCACCTCGATCCAGCGAGGGAGGGGATGAGGACGAGCGACGATGGTGTAGGCGAGTGGCTTGAGGAGAGGAGAAGGCCTCGGCGAGGTTTTCGGGCGACGGTGGTACGATGCACAACGACGAGGCGATGGGGACGGCGTCGAGGTTCGGCGACGAGGGCGGAGGCGCCATGGTACGCGACGGCGGCGGCGGGGTGTGTGGGGGGGGGGTGTCGAGCGGCGTCCGGGCGCCTTTTCCCTCGATCCAGATCGGGGAGGGAGCGAGGGGGCGAGCGGGGTGGGGTGAGTGGGGGTCTCGTCCCCGATCCAGATTGGATCGGGAGGGGGGGGGGAACGGCGTGGGGGGGGGAGGAGTGCGGGTGGTTGGGTTAGGGTTTGACCAGGGGTGGGGGGTTATGGGGGAGTGGGGTGGCCGGCTGGGCCCTTGTCCAGTTGGGCCGGTGGTCGAATGGGCCGGCCAGTTGGGTTGGCTGGCCCCCCAGGGGGGGGGGGTTCTTTTCCTTTCCCCCCTTTTTTGTTTGTTTGTTTTCTGTTTTCTTTTATTATTTCTTTCTTTTATGTTTAAATCATTTTAAACCATTTAGCCATTTTATAAAAAGGTGTTTGTTGCCCCATAATTACCCTTGTAATATCCGGCAACCACCGAACATTTTTGTTTTAATTTTTGAAAACTTTTATTCTTGTCATAAATTTGAATTTGAATTTTGAACGGTTTCAAATTATTGCGAGGACAGCAACAGTAACCGAGGTGTCATGGCACGATTAGCGTGGGATTACTGTAGCTTAATTATCCGGGTGTCACAATTCTCCTCCACTACAAGAAATCTCATCCCGAGATTTAGGAGGCGTAAGGGGGAAGAAGATTCTAGTTACGAAATTCTAGCGAGTGTTCTCGGTCTTAATTGCTCTTTCGGAAGTAGTTGATCCCTTTTTGGTGATGTCTTCATTCCTCTGCTCCAGGTCATCATGATGAAGTGGCCATCCTCCCTTCGGAGTCTTCATCATACTAACGAAAGATTAAGGGGGTATACCGGAAGAATGGACCTCTGCAGGGTAGACTATCTGGTAGACAACAACGAGGAAGGTGGCGGAAAGTAACTCTCGAATTGAAATTTAAGACAATATCGAGAGCAAAGCAAGAAGGTGCAAAATAGAAGTTTCAAGCGCATAGGCAATCCTTCGTTGCCTAAAGCGAAGTGTGAAAGGGGTTCAGAGCAATGGGAATAAGTATTGCGCCTGATACCAGATTGATGATCTCATCAGAAGGTGGCTCGTGAATTACACACGAGGCCACGCGTGAGGAATAACTTTGGGAACAGGGGGTGTACAGGAGGGTCAGGTTTTGATCCTGAGGAACTGTGGGTTATGGGCCCACCATGTGGGTTAAAAGCAGGAAGGGCGGTGACGTCTTGCATGGGCATGAAAGCAAGGCATGTCAGAAGATAGTCTGTCGGTTAGGTCGGCAATAACATCGGTACCAAGGGCGAGGGACGGAGAGAACCATTTTCCTACTCATTGAACGAGGCGGACCAATAGGCAAAGTTCTCGTCCATCGGTGGTTACCGGAATGCTATCATCAAAAGAAACAGGGTCTTACTGACACAGTTGTACACCAAGGTGTCTTGCATAAGCAGAAGAATACTACTGCTTATATAATATAGATTACAATAAGTGTTAGGCAACCCAATGGAAAGGGAAAGGTGATTACAAGGTTTAATCAGAACAATGGGGAGAACAATGTGTATACACACATATTTCAGAGGTATATCCCTCCCAATGAGAAGCGGGGCATGATCCATGACAGGATAGAAAGTAGAGAACCATTGAGGTAAAGGGAGAGGAATTTCATGACATTATCCATATAGCGGTGTTTGGATAATTTAGCAGGAAACATTTAGCATTGGCTTCAAATGTCCTTGTTGAAAATCGGAGTACCACAAACATGCTTCGAGATACCATTGCATGGTCTTCAAGCAAGTTCAGACTTTGGAAACAAAAAGGGTCCATCAGGAAGAACTTATAGAACAAGTCTTACAATTTCCTCATGGAAGAAAGGATAGCCTGGCTGAAAAGGGAAACTATAACAATTGGGCCTCCGGCCAGGTGTGCTAGGCATGACATCACCTTACCGGGTCACATAAGGACCATTGTTGTAACTCTCGTAAATATGTTCCAACCATCATATCTGACCTAGATTCAGATCTGATTAGTGCCAGGATACCTCCGACTTAGTAAGCCTGAGAAGAAAAGGTGCAACACAATTGACGAGATGACAATGTAAGATTCTCGGGAAATGAACTATGAAATGATTTCCGTTAACAAGAGTTCATCATTAATCCAAGGAGAGGACAAGGAGGTGTCTGGTGAACTCAACGGCAATTCATCGAGATTTCCAAAAGATGGATTTCCACTATCAAATGATATAAGGAAGTATGCTCACGGAAAAACATACACAATTAAACATTGGTTGAAAGGTGCGCCCAAAATATGGGTTGGGTTGCACGACCAATGTCAGAATGGTGATTCAATAATCAATAGTCTAAGAACGAATGGCCGGCCATTAACTTCAAAGCAATAGGGTTGCTAGAAGTGCAGAATCCAAACAACACCGTTCACTTGTTGGTACCCCGGTTGGAATCAACACGAGGACCAAGAAAGAATGGTGATGGTGAGAAGTATCACGATACCAAGAATTCTTAAGAGGTGGTGAAATTCCCACGACATTCTTGACATAAAAGGTGGTAATTCTCCAAGGTAAAGAAGAACGATGCTGGGTAGCAAGGAACTCAAGGTATAATACAAAATATGAATAGTTTGTGTTGGAGGGAAGGCAATAAAGTGGCCGATGATAACACAACTCATCGAGGGCAAGGATGGTATTTCTCTTCATGAATTCAATTGATATCCTGGAAGAGCTCAGAATGTTTTTTTGAGAAGTGACACATTGGTCGAGAGGTTTCATGAAGATATAATCGCTCATCGACGACATCAAGCAAAAGAAAGGATGGAGCAAAAAGTTATTGAAAACACGGATGCGACACAAATTCGGAATCAAGCTTGTTGTTTGAGGTGAAGCGGTAGGACAAGGAAGATCGACGTAAGCTTAGCTCATCATCGAAAGTTGTGCTCTGGGAATAAGAACCAGGTAGCATAGTTTAAAATCGGCACGCTAATGATATAGCCAAGCAGGCTAGGAATGACATGGTCGAGTACAAACTCATGAGTAAAGGAGATTACTAAGAGTTGTTTAATCGTGGTGCGGACCCAATTTAGTTATCGGAGTCCTCAAGTGTATAACAACTCGGAACCAGGAAACATTGGAATCGGCAAGAATAATAGTTGATGAAGAACTCCTAAGAAGTTATGCGGTTCCATGATAATCTCAAGATACCAGAGGGGGTAATACTCGACGACGGATCAAAGTAGAGGTTGGACTGGGGTATTGCTCTACAGAAGACAAGCGCTTAAACTTGCCCGAGAAATGGGGTCAAAGAAGAACATATGGTCGGAACCACGATTGCAAGGATCAATTCACAGATACCAAATGATATTATATCAAGGGGATAGTTATTATTACAAGAAGCTTCCATGATAGGATATACATCGTGTCCATGGGCCTGAACACAAGTTCAAGGTCGACTCCCACTTCTTCAGTGTATAACCTTTCATTCACTTCTCTTTTTTGAAGAAGTTGTAGGGTTGAATTATCTGGCAAAATACCAGACGACTATGACTCGTGAAAACTTTCGAGTTCACACATAATATGGAAGGCATAGGTTCAACCCATCAAGGCATCTTAGGAGCATATACCACAATTTCAGGAATAAATAACACAAGCTCGAGAGTAGAGCATGCTGGAGAAAGCAGATGATACAATTTACCAAAGGCATTATGTATCCGAGGAAAGGCTCACAAGGTTATTGAATATGAAGGACGATGTCGGATGAAATCCAACAATGGATCGGGCGATCCACAACGGAGCTGATGTGAGTATCGGTACTCAATCAGACAAAGAAAGAATGCACAACATCATATTATAGAACATCTGAATAATTCGATGTTTAGATAACAAAGGAATTGCGATATCCAAAACAAAGGAAAGCACAACCGATCAATGCATTGATTGGTCAAGAAGCAACTCATATCCAACTGACGTCTGAGCCAGAAGGATGAATCCTAGGATTCGATTGAGGAAGGCAAGCATCCTCAACATATTGAATTAACGGACTTAAAATGATAATAACAGAGGATGCCAATAAGATTACCAGACTTATAGGATTTAATCCCAATGCAAGCAAGCAAGCAAGAATTTCAAGAGCAATAGGTTGTTGAAGATCTTCGGAAGATTGAATGGCATTTCAAAAACTATTGTGAAACACCTTAACAACTGGGGATGAGCGGATACTCGGAAAGTGCGAGAATTTATCCTTAGGGGTAATCAGGTGGCGAAGAACTGCAAGGAAGTAGGCACCAAATATTCTCGGGGTATCTTGTAATAACAAGATCGACTGGGAATAAAAGTACGCACGACAGGTGTAAGTATTTATCCATAGGGATATTTCGGTGGAAGGGAATTGCAAAAGCAACGAGCACAAGGTCTCGAGAGAATATCGGAGAGTATCTTCGAAATCTTCTGGTGCAGCCGGCGATCATCTGGACTGAAGGGGCTCGCCGGGAGAAAGTATTTTCGAGAACCTAAAGTTATATTTTAGTAAAAATCGTTTAAACCGAATAGAAGAGAGATCAGAGTCCCAGAGTATAGACAAGGAGTAAAAGATCCTAATACCACCCAATGGCGAGGTGGGCACGTAAGCCACACGACCATGTTAGTAAAAGTTTTTCAATGACTAGACTTGACTTTGGCCAAGGAGTTGGAAAGGGGATTCCTATAGGCAGTCGGCTCTGATACCAACTTGTGACGCCTCCGATTTAATCGTACACTAATCATACACGCAAACGTGTACGATCAAGATCAGGGACTCACGGGAAGATATCACAACACAACTCTACAAATAAAATAAGTCATACAAGCATCATATTACAAGCCAGGGGCCTCGAGGGCTCGAATACAAGAGCTCGATCATAGACGAGTCAGCGGAAGCAACAATATCTGAGTACAGCCATAAGTTAAACAAGTTTTCCTTAAGAAGGCTAGCACAAACTGGGATACAGATCGAAAGAGGCGCAGGCCTCTTGCCTGGGATCCTCCTAAACTACTCCCGGTCGTCGTCAGCGGGCATCACGTAGTAGCAGGCACCTCCGGTGTAGTAGGAATCGTCGTCGACGGTGGCGTCTGGATCCTGGGCTCCAACATCTGGTTGCGACAACCAGGTAGAAGGGAAAGGGGAAAAAGAGGGAGAAAGCAACCGTGAGTACTCATCCAAAGTACTCGCAAGCAAGGAGCTACACTACATATGTATGCATTGGTATCAACTGGAATAAGGCTATCATATGTGGACTGAACTGCAGAATGCCGGAATAAGAGGGGGATAGCTAGTCCTTTCGAAGACTACGCTTCTGGCAGCCTCCGTCTTGCAGCATGCAGAAGAGAATAGACTGAAGTCCTCCAAGTAGCATCGCATAGCATAACCCTAACCGATGATCCTCCCCTCGCCGCCCTGTGAGAGAGCGATCACCGGTTGTATCTGGCACTTGGAAGGGTGTGTTTTATTAAGTATCTGGTTCTAGTTGTCATAAGGTCAAGGTACAACTCCAAGTCGTCCTGTTACCGAAGATCACAGCTATTCGAATAGTTTAACTTTCCTGCAGGGGTGCACCACATAACCCAACACGCTCGATCCCATTTGACCGGACACACTTTTCTGGGTCATGTCCGGCCTCGGAAGATCAACACGTCGCAACCCTACCTAGGCACAACAGAGAGGTCAGCACGCCGGTCTAAATCCTATGGCGCAGGGGTCTGGGCCCATCGCCCATTGCACACCTGCACATTGCGAGGGCGGCCGAAAGCAGACCTAGCCTAGTAGGCGTTCCAGTCCAATCCGGCGCGCGCCGCTCAGTCGCTGACGTCACGAAGGCTTCGGCTGATACCATGACGTCGAGTGCCCATAACTGTTCCCGCGTAGATGGTTAGTGCGTATAAGCCAGTGGCCAGACTCAGATCAAATACCAAGATCTCGTTAAGCGTGTTTAAGTACCCGCAAACACCGACCAGGGCCAGGCCCACCTCTCTCCTAGGTGGTCTCAACCTGCCTTGTCGCTCCGCCAGAAAGTAACAGTCGAGGGCCGTCGGGAACCCAGGCCTATCTCTACCGGGATGGAGCCACCTGCCCCTTCAGCCCCCAACTCCGAACAGTACCACAGGTAATGTAACAGTGCAAAGTATATAGTATATGCCCGTGATCACCTCCCGAAGTGATCACGGCCCAGTAGTATAGCAAGGCAGACGGACAAGAGTGTAGGGCCATTGATGATAATCTAGCATCCTATACTAAGCATTAGGATTGCAGGTAAAGGTAACAACAGTAGTAGCAAGGACAGGCTACGCATCAGGATAGGATTAACGGAAAGCAGTAACATGCTACACTACTCTAATGTAATCAGTATAGAGAAGAGTAGGCGATATCTAGTGATCAAGGGGGGGGGGGGGCTTGCCTGGTTGCTCAGACAAGAAGGAGGGGGCGTCGATGTAGTCGATCACAGGGGTACCGGCATCGGCCTCAGGGTCTACTGGAAAGAAGTAACGGAGGGGGAACACAATAAATAACAGAGCAATCAAATGTAACACAAAGCAAGACGCGGCAATACGCGGTGCTAGGTATGCCCTAACACGGTATTATGTGATACCGGCGAAGGGGGGAAACATCCGGGAAAGTATTTCCGGTGTTTTGTGTTTTCGGACAGATGAACCGGAGGGGAAAGTTGCGTGTTTGCTATGCTAGGGATGTGTGGCTGACAAACGGGCTGCGTACCCGGATTCGCCTCTTCGTTCTGAGCAACTTTCATGTAGAAAGTATTTTAATCCGAGTTACAAATTAAAAGATATGATTTTCTAAAGATTTTATTAATTTCTGGTATTTAATTAATTATTTAAATTAATTCGAAAATGAATTAATGACATCAGCATGATGTCATGCTAACGTCAGCAGTCAACAGAGTTGACTGGGTCAAAATGACATGTGGGTCCAATGGGACCCACCTGTCATACTCTGTTTAGATTAATTAGGTCTTAGTTAAACTAAGTACTATTTAATTAAACTAACTAGTTAACTAGATTAGTTAAACATGATTAATTAACTTAATTAATTCACTTATTGATTAATTAATTAATGTAATTATTATTTATTTATTTATTTTTTATTCTTCTTTTTTTAATAAAGTTCTGGGGCATGGGCCCCACATGTCTGTGGCCCAAGGGCCTAATGGGCACAGGGCGGTGCGAGCGCGGGCACCGCGCGGTGAGCGCGTCTCGGAAGCGGCCGGAGCGCGTCAACTGGGGGCGAGATCGGCGGGGACCACGGCGACGAGCGCGAGCGCGCGAGGGAGGGAGCAAGGCGGGGCTCACATCGGGCATGTAGGGAACGGGGCAGTGGGGCTTGGGGAGGACGACGGCGATGACGTGCGTTGGAGGGAGGCAGACCGGTGAGGTGGAGGAGGCAGTCCGGCGAGGGAGCTCCGGCGTCAGGCACGACGGGCGCAGCGCCTCGATCCAGCGAGGGAGGGGATGAGGACGAGCGACGATGGTGTAGGCGAGTGGCTTGAGGAGAGGAGGAGGCCTCGGCGAGGTTTTCGGGCGGCGGTGGTACGATGCACAACGATGAGGCGATGGGGACGGCGTCGAGGTTCGGCGACGAGGGCGGAGGCGCCATGGTACGCGACGACGGCGGGGGGGGGGGGGGGGTGTCGAGTGGCGTTCGGGCGCCCTTTTCCCCCGATCCAGATCGGGGAGGGAGCGAGGGGGGCGAGCGGGGTGGGGCAAGTGGGGGTCTCATCCCCGATCCAGATTGGATCGGGAGGGGGGGAATGGAGTGGGGGGGGGGGAGTGCGGGTGGTTGGGTTAGGGTTTGACCAGGGGTGGGGGGTTATGGGGGAGTGGGGTGGCCGGCTGGGCCCTTGTCCAGTTGGGCCGGTGGTCGAATGGGCCGGCCAGTTGGGTCGGCTGGCCCAAGGGGGGGGGGGTTCTTTTCCTCCCCCTTTTTGTTTGTTTGTTTGTTTTCTGTTTTCTTTTATTATTTATTTATTTTCTGTTTAAATCATTTTAAACCATTTAGCCATTTTAGAAAAAGGTGTTTGTTGCCCCATAATTACCCTTGTAATATTCGGCAACCACCGAACATTTTTGTTTTAATTTTTGAAAACTTTTATTCTTGTCATAAATTTGAATTTGAATTTTGAACGGTTTCAAATTATTGTGAGGACAGCAACAGTAACCGAGGTGTCATGGCACGATTAGCGTGGGATTACTGTAGGTTAATTATCCGGGCGTCACACAGTAGAAAACTAGGCCTCCAATGGCCTCCCATACTCCACTAGGCGAGTACAGACTACCTACCATCTTCCCTACTTTGCTGGCAGTGTCAAATCGAGGGGAGGAGAGGGACGTTCCGACAATCTGCCACATTGGCATGATCACCTGACCTCACCCGGGCCCCTCCCCACCCACCCACCCACCCCTCCTCCTCCACTCTCTCTGCCCTCATCGAGACCCCGACGGCGCCACCACACCCACCCTGACGCTGCCACCACACCCACCTCGAACATCACATGCTAGACCATCGGCCGCTCTACCTCATCGCCCTTCTTGTCCTCCTATCACTAGGCCACCGCTCCACCTCCACAGAGTCCCGCTCGCTCCACCTCCATAGAGTTTGTACTCACCGCCGCTTCCCCTCCTCTTTCATCGGTATTGTCCACCCGAAGGCGTCCCACATTGCTGTCACCGTCCCCTGCCCTTTTGATGACGAATCCAGGACCCAACACCCCCGTCCACTGCCCATGTACACCCCCGACCGCTGGTGTTCTGGCACCGATAGTACTGCCAAGTGATGGAGGATATTTTCGCACGCGGGGTTGGGGCTATGCGAGTAGTAGACCGAGATGGTAGCATATGAGACAAGCGATCTACCCAGGTGCGGGCCCTCCTTGGAGAGGTAACTCCCTACTCGGTGGTTGTCTCTAGATGTCTATAGAATGTCTTGGATCCTCCCGAGAGGGTCCTAACTTGCCTTATATACATGCTCGAGCTAGGTTTACATGGCTCGCGTCGGATTAAAAGTGGGTTTGTGCAACCCGGTCGAACGATGGTCGTGTGCCAATGGATCAACGTTGCCTTATCTTCCAAGTCGACACGGTATCCGGCTGGCGCCTAGGCTCGAGTGGCGGACTTTGCATTTGCGTGGACGACGTGATTGGCCCCTTTCCTAGCTGGTGGTACCCTAGTTCCATATCCTCTTCATCGACTGGTGTCGTCCATGCCGAACACCGCATGCGCCATGTGTTCGGTGAAATGATCGAACATGCCATAGGGCATTATTGTCGTTCAATACTCCCTGCATTCCAATATGTAGTGCACATGGATTCTAGCCCAGATACCAATATATGTGCTTGCACTAGAATTTGGACAAGAAAGCCCCCGACTCCTCACACGATTTGAAGTACTACTTGGTCTCGCGAGTAGAGAAGAAAATGGCGCCATGGATAGGTCTTGCCGGCAACGAGCCCGCGTGACTTGATCTTGCTGGACGCGGAGACACACGCTCATCATATTCTTCCTCCTCTCCCCTCCAGGGTCGTTGTTCGTGATGGAAATTAGCACATAAATGCACTTGTGGTTAACTGAAAACTATAGCGAAAACAAAGTAATCCAAGCACCACATCATGTACTAACTCAAGGATCGTTGCTTAGCACGGAAGATAACATATGCAGCAACATATATGGAGGTAAAATGTTACTTAGCAGACAAGACACTCCTCATGCGAGTGTCTTGTGGTAGGAGTAACTTTCTGGACAGCAGTAAGCATCAACAAAGAGACACCAAATATTTACGTGGGAGCCCTCCCCCCCCTCGGTCCCCAACTTGAGGGGAAAAACTCACGGGCCAAAGCCACCCAAATCCTCTTTCACTATTATCAAATGTGGGATACAACAAGTTCTTCTCTAGCACTAGACGATCTCATACATCAAGATTTCTGAATTTTGGATGAACACAACAAGATTTGAGGCTCAAGAGCTAGGGATTGGAACAATCTCACCAAAGATGGTGGAACCAGAGCTTGAAGGAGACAAGGTAGTGGATCTGGACCATCACAAACTTGGGGAGGAGTTCCCCTTGCTTCTTCCTTCAATCTTTCTCTTCTTCCCTTTCTCTCTTGGTTTTCTTTCTTCTCCTTGAAGAGTGAACTAATTTCCGCCCCTCTTGGTGGTGGCTGCTGGATGGAGGGTAAAGCCCCCCATCCTCTTAGTGCAAAGTCCAAAATAACCCTAGGTCCATAACCCTAATTGGTAATGGGATTCTACACCTCTTTGGGCTGCCTAAAAGGCCTCAAATGGTCATCTCCTCATAGTCCACATAAGGAGGGTATCCCAACAAATCTCCTCCTCTGATGAGGGGGACACCGCCATGCCCGCTACCTTGCAACATGCTTGTAGCTCCTCATTTGGCAATATCGTGGTCATCATATCCGAATCATTGTCGACGGTATGGATCTTCTCAAGTTTCAACAACTTGGAACTCACAACATCTCGAATCCAATGATACCTTACATCAATGTGTTTGGTTCGCCAGTGATAGCTTGAATTCTTAGCGGGATGAATAGCACTTGGACTATCACAAAACAGAACATACTTCTCTTGCTTCATGCCAAGCTCTTGCAAGAAGTTCTTCATTCACAAAACTTCCTTGCCAGCGTCAACTACTATTATGTACTCATCTTCTGTAGTTGATGTAGAAACACATTTCTGCAATCTTGATTGCCATGACACTGCTCCCCTGCATAAGTCATCAGGTATCCAGATGTGGACTTCCTACGATCTTTGTCATCGGCATAATCTGCATCTGTATAGCCCTGGAATACAGGATCACCGCTTCCAAAGCATAAACAAGATGTAGAAGTTCCCTAAGATACCTGAGAATCCACTTCACTGCTTCCTTGTGAGCTTTTTCTGGATTTGTCATGAACCAACTAACAACTCCAACTGCATAGGCAATATCAGGCCTAGTGCATACCATGGGATACATCAAACTACCCATAGGAGATTGGTAAGGTACTTTTCTCATTTCTTGTTTCTCCTTCTTGCTTGTAGGACATTGTTTTGAATTCAGTTTGTGATGGCCTGCAGGTGGAGAGATAACATATTTTGTATCTTTCATATCGAACCTTTCAAGTACCTTCTCAATGTATCTTTCCTGTGAGAGTCAAATCAGTTTCTTTGATCTATCACGGGAGATCTTCATGCCAAGTATTTGCTTAGCTGGTCCTAAATCCTTCATGGAAAATGATTTATTCAATGCCTTCTTGAGGAGATCAATCATCTTTGTACCATTTCCAACAATCAGCATATCATCAACTACCTCTTCATAAAATACACAATGATCAGGTTGTACTTTATGGTAACCAAGCCCAGCCAAAAAGGATTCAAACTTCCTGTACCACTACCGAGGAGCTTGTTTCAAGCCATACAAGCTCTTCTTCAATTTGCATATTAAGTGCTCCTTGCATGCAACCATGAATCTCTTTGTCTGCTCCATGTATATCTCCTCCTCTAGGTCACTATGCAAGAATGTTGTCTTCACATCAAGTTGTTCAATTTCCAAGTCCATGATGGCAGTCATGCCAATCACAACTTGGATCGAAGACATCTTGACCACCGGAGAGAATATATCATCATAATCGATGCCCTTTTCTGATTGAACCCTTTCACAACCAATCTGGCCTTGTACCTTGGATGTGAGGTGTTTTCTTCAATGTTACTCTGTACACCCACTTGTTCTTGAGTGCTTTCTTGCCCTTTGGCAGATTCACTAACTCAAAAGTATCATTCTCATACAGGGATTTCATCTAATCATGCATGGCTTCTGACCATTTATCCTTGTTCTTACCAGACATTGCCTCCTCATAACATGAGGGCTCACCTGCATCTGTCATCAACACATATTGATGTGCTTGATACTTAGAAGAAGGAATGTGACCTCTTTCACTTCTTCTTCGCTACTCCACTGGTGGTGAATCAGGTGGATTTTCGTTGGCATCATCATTACCAACTTCACCATCATCATCATCATCATCATCATCATCATCATCATCATCATCATCATCATCATCATCATCATCATCATCACTTGATGGTTGCCTGTCACTTTGACTTATATTGCCTTGGTCAGTTGCATCTCTGGCTTCCCAATATCTCTTATTGTTTCATCTTCAATGAACACCACATCTCGGCTTCTCATAATCTTTCTATTAGCGGGATCCCATAACCTGTAGCCAAACTCTTCACTTGGTTGGCTGAGGTAGATGCACTGCTTTGTCTTGCTATCAAGTTTGGATCTATCGTCCCTTGGAACATGTACAAATGCCCTGCAACCCAAGACCTTCACGTGCTTGTATGATACCTCCTTCCCTGACCAAACTCTCTGAGAAATATCACCTGCAAGAGGAACTGAGGGAGATAGGTTAACCACATACATAGCATTCACCAATGCTTCAACCCAAAAAGAATTAGGTAAATGAGCATGAGAGAGCATAGTTGTGACCCTCTCTGTGAGTGTCTTGTTCATTCTCTCTGCAAGTCAATTGAGCTGAGGTGTCTTTGGTGGACTCTTCTCAAGCTTGATGCCAAACTTCTTGCAATACCTTTCAAAAGGACCTCGATATTCACCATCATTGTCTGATATCACGCACTTCAATTTCTTGCCAGTTTCTCTCTCAAGTTCGGCATGAAACTCCTTGAAGGCTCCACCATGAGATTTCTCAGTCATGGAGCAAATATCGGTGTGCACAATATCAAGAACATTTTCTGCAGGATGTGCAGGGAGTGTACGAAATGCAACCCTATGTTGTTTGCCAGCAAAACAATGTGCATAGGGTTTCAAGGATACACCTTTCAACTCAGGGAGATAATCCATGCGAGCAAGAGCATGCATGCCCTTCTCACTCATATGCCCAAGTCTCTTGCGCGCAATTCAACCAAAGTGTCCTCAACAATGTTCAACACCTCATTGACCAACTTGGTTTTAGTCACACAGAGATTGCCTTGCCTACTTCCTCGAGTCACGATCAAAGAGCCTTTGCCGAGCTTCCATTTTCTTTCACCAAAATAACTAGAATTTTTGATGTCATCAAGCTTGCCCATTGACAATAAATTCAGCCTTATGTCGGGAACATGCCTCACATCATAGAACACCAATCTGCAACATGTATTTGTTTCAATGCATATAGAGCCCTTGCCAACAATTGTTGACAAACCATTATTTCCCATCCTCACTTGTCCAGTAACACCGCTAGTGTAAGATGTTAAATACTCCTTGTGTGATGTGATGTGAAAGGACGCACTTGAATCCATAACCCAACTCATGGCATCATCACGAACAACAATATAGTGTTCTTCATCTTCAATGACTAGATAGTCCTCATCTATTGCAGTCATGGCTGAGCTGCTCTCAGCCTTTTGGTCAGTTTTCTTTGCAAGTTTCCCCTCTGCAAGCTCTCTTTTGTACTTTCTGCACTCGCTCTTTATGTGTCCCAAATTACCACAATTAAAGCAAGTAATATCTTTTCTCTATTTGGATTCGGATCTCTCCCTGGATTTACTTCTGCCTTGCTTAAATCTTGTATTGCTACATCCATGGTTCTCATTCTTCCAATGGGTAGCTACATACGCATCAGAAGAAGAGGCATCACCCTTTTCCTTCTTTCTGGCTTCTTCATTCAACATGCTATTCTTCACCATCTTCAAAGTTAGCTTCCCACCCGGAGTTGAATTGCTAAGTGACACAACAAGCGTGTTCCAACTATCAGGCATGGAACTCAGTAGCAACAATGTTTGCACCTCATCATCAAAGTTGATCTTCATGGTTGAGAGTTGATTTATATGGTATTGGAAGACATTCAAGTGCTCAATCACACTTGTGCCATCTCTGTACTCAAGCTTTGCAAGTCTTTTGATCAGAGAGGCCTTGTTCATTGATATCTTCCTCTCATATATGGACTCCAACTTCCACATCTCATACGCATTTGTGTCATTTGCAACATGGTGAAGAATATTATGGTTGATATACAATCAAATCATACCTACTGCCTTTCTGTGCAACACTCTTCATTCTTCTTCTGTGACACGTGTGGATATCTTGTCTTTCACAATTGGCTCATACAAATCCTTGCAATAAAGGATGTCTTCCATCATGTGCTTCTATAATGAGCAATTTGAAGAGTCATGTTTTATCATGCCATTTTTAGTAGCGCTTTCTTCCAAAGCCATTTGAGCAACACTTCTAGCAACAATCAAGCAACTGAGATTAGCAACCTCCGAAGCAACCAAGGCTCTGAAACCACTCTAATGGGACTTAGCACACAAATGCACTTGTGGTTAACTGAAAACTACAGCTGAAACAAAGTAATCTCAGCACCACGTCATGTACTAACTCAAGGATCGTTGCTTAGCACAGAAGGAACCATATGCAACAACATATATGGAGGTAAAATGTTACTCAACACACAAGACGCTCCTCATGCGAGTGTCTTGTGGTACGGGTAACTTTCTGGACAACAGCAATTAAGCATCAACAAAGAGACGCCATATTTCTACATGGGACCCCCCCCAACTTGAAGGAAAAAAGCATGGGCCGGAGCCATCCAAATCCTCTTCCACTATTATCAAATGTGGCATACAACAAGTTCTTTTGTAGATAGCACTAGAGGATCTCATACATCAAGATTTCTGAATCTTGAATGAACACAACAAGATTTGGAGCTCAAGAGCTAGGGATTGGAACAATCTCACCAAAGATGGTGAAACCGGAGCTTGAAGGAGACGATGTAGTGGATCTGGACCATCAATACGTTGGGGGGAGGAACTCCCTTTGCTTCTTCCTTCAATCTTTCTCTTCTTCCCTTTCTCTCTAGGTTTTCTTTCTTCTCCCTTGGAGGATGAACTAATTTTCGTCCCTCTTGATGGTGGCTGCTAGATGGAGGGTAAAGCCTCGCCATTCTCTCAGTGCAAAGTCCAAAATGACCCTAGGTCATAACCCTAATTGGTAGTGGGCTTCTTCACCTCTTTGGGCTGCCTAAAAGGCCTGAAATGGTCTCCTCCTCACAGCCCACATGAGGAGGATTCCCAATAGTTCGTCGGGCGACTCCTCTCCCATATTCTTCCTCCTCCTCTCCCCCTCCCCCTCCTTCATCAGGAGGGATTAGCAGGCCCAATGCAGCCATCCCATTCCCTCCTCCTCCCCGAGCACCATGGCTAGGAAGGTTCGCTTGACGACCACGCTAGCAGCTAAGATTCGCTACACGCGTCCACTGTCGCAGCGACCAGAAAATGTTGTACATGCATGCTCTACGCCACCGATGCTCGCGTACACGTGCTTGCTCTGGAGTTCCCGTGGTTGGTGAACGTGCGCTTTGCGCCACCGACTATTGTGTGCGGGCGTCAAGCGTGCGACGGAGCTCGCCCTCCGCATTGCGTACTACGGCCAAGACGGTGCCCCATTTTCCTTGCTCCTGCGGTGGTAGATGCGGCGAGGCAAGGACACCATGTTTTGCAGGACGAGGGGATAAGTGATGGAAGAACGGAGAGATGAGGCATGGGGCGACCAAGGATGTGGAAATGCGGAGGGCGCCGGTCGTGGACGCGGCGACGGCCTGTTGTGGACGCGGTGAGGCCAGGTGACGCGGAGGTGCCAGTCATGGATGCGGAGACTCAGGGCGGGAAGCTAGTCTTGGGCACGGGGACGCGGAGACGATGATGCGGAGCAGGGGATAGGTGAGGAAGGAGATGTGTGATGAAGGATAAGGGGTATTTTCGTCAAGAGTGGGGCAAAGAAGCAAACACACACTACAATTTTGAATTTTCCCAAAAAGTTACGCACACTATATTTTGAAACAGAGGGAGTAGCAAAGAAACAGAATAGATTCTGATCATGAGTACTTCTATAATGAATTCATCGAATCATCGTCTTTGAATGATTATTTGGAAGTTGGCGCTGATGATGGGTGTTCTTGAAGAAAAAAGTAGCATATTTTGAACTTCAAGAGTTACATGTTCAACGCCCGGAAATTAAGTTTTTTTATTGTCATGTGCAAGAGGCCATGTTGATCTCTACACTGACTATTTTATAGCCGAGTCGTTACTTTATGATGCCTTCTTTTCGTGTTGCTTGTGTCATTGTTCTTGCGCATTATGCAGGGGGTGAAGGCCTATGATTATTACTTCATGCCGAAGAGGGATGCCATTGGCCTAATTGGTTTTTTCTTCTCTCCAGAAATGCACAGGATGCTTGCATATGGTATGACCGGAACCAGTGCGACGAGTACCTCTTGATGTCTCGGTCCATATGCCTAGAAGCAATGGTTAGATTTATAACTACAGTGGTGAGGTGTTTGGAAAAAAAAAGGAGTACTCAGAGAACCAAATGACGATGATATAACTCAGCTTTTGACACTTGGGAGTCAGTGGTGGAGCCAACATTCAGACAATGGGTGTACACAACATTCAGACAATGTGTGTACATATTCCCTTGAAGAATCACAATTTTACTGCAATTTTTTATCCATCTGTGTATTATACATAGGTAGTGAACCTTCTTGCAGAAATAATGGGTGTACATTTACACACCCAAGTACCTATCTAGCTCCGTCTATGCTTGGAATTTCAAGATGGTTTCCACTTTCCAGGCATGCTTAGATCCCTAGATTGCATATGCATGGACAATGGAAGAATTGCCCCTATGCTCAGCTAGGGCAATACTAGTATCATGTTGAGGATTCCACCATCATTATTGAACCATTTGAGGCAGTGCTAGGCTGTGGTTATTATTTCTCTCTTCCTGTTTGCCATCTGCTTAAGGCAACAAACTTGTAACTCTCCTTGTAGCTTCGTTTGAGTGGTAATATATTCAGGTGGGAAAGCTCCTCCCGACCAATATCTTTTTTGAAAGCATTTGCATTAGAAGACCTGTGGATTTGGCACTCTTTCTTTAATATTCACGGTCTCATAACCACATCAACGTGCTCCATGGGTCACCACTATTTACAAAGATTTTGTGAGGGCAAAGCTCCATAAAATCCAACTACCCCCTCTTTCTCCTCTATACATCCGATCATATGTATGCATAGTTTAAAAGCTGGACCGGTGATTGAACCGATGAACCTGCCAGTTTAGTTTTCAATCAGACGGACTATCGGTTCACCATTTCGTTTGCTGGTTTTTAATCATAAAATAAGTATTAAGTAAAGACGGCCGTGGTGGTTATTTGGTAAGGGTATCTAGCACACACCTTCCAGGTACATGGTATCGACCTCCCACCTTATCTGAATCTTTTAAGACATTTTCCCGGTTCAATATCCCTGTTTTATTCCTGTTTTTTTTCTTTAGAAAACTGCTCGGTTCGTTCGATCTAATTGCAGAATGGCCTATGAAGCTAAAAAACCGACGGGGTTGCCAGTTCCAGTATTTTCGGGTCCGACCGCCGGCTCGATCGAGATGGAGTGAAAAATAGAAGAGAAAAAATAAACAAAGAGAAAAGGTGGTCCATGTTGGGCCAAATCCTATGTGACAGACGGAGCATCACTGGCGGGACACGCCCATACAGTCCTCATACTCATTTCATATATGACGGCAATATAAGGAGTGCCAGCCGAGCTTTTAAGGAGGCTTTGAGAGGTTTGGTTGGGTCGATTTTTTTCTTTTATCTATTGTTCGGTCAGTGGTTTTGCATAACATTTCCCCAGTTCAATAACTCGGTATTATTCCTACTTAGAAAATTGCCTGGTTCATTTGATCTAATTGCAGAACGGTCTATGAAGCTTAAAAACCAACGTGGTCGTTGGTTCCCGTTTTTTGGTCCGATCACCGGCACAGTTCATGCTTTTAAACTACGCATGCATGTGATTGGTGGAGATGGAGTGAAAGAAAGAAGAGAAAGAATAAACATAGAAAAAATGTGATTCATGTTGGGCCAAATCCTATGTGACAGACACATGACTACTGACCGGGCATGTCCGAACACTCCCAATACTTTTTTTGAGAGTACGTCTTGGCGTACCATAGGTTTATAGAAGGCAGAATTTGAGTTACGAGAAATTACACTCGCTGCGAACAACGAGCATAGCACAACACCACACCTACTCATCTCATATATAACGGCAATATAAAGAGTGTTGGACAGTCCAGACATTTAAGAAGGCCTTAAGGGCAATATAAGGAGTGCCGGACAGCCCTGACATTTAAGAAGGTTTTGACGTGTCTGGTTAGTTCTGCGTCCGTCTATAGAGTCCCGGCTGTAGATGCTTTTAATGTAGGATCACTCGCAACCGCCCTTGTTTCTTGTACATTTTTTTTATGTTCTGTATAAGCTGGCCTATCTGTATAAGCTGGCCTATCTCAGTCTAAATTACCGCTGTATGGTACCATGAATTTTTTTCAGAAAAATGTATAAATGTACGAACCCGGAAAGAAGTCCATATTCTGCATGGATCTATATGTACTCACAATACTGCTTTATCATACCTTGTAGCTTCGAGGAATACAATCACTGTCGCATACCAAAAATCGTCCTCCAAGCTGAGCTCTTTGGAGTAGCCGCCGAGCAGCACGACAGTCGCCCAGGTGAAGGCCAGCGTGCCCAGGGCGTTGCCAAGCCTCTCGATCAGCGCGACGAAGCGAACGAAGCGATTCAGCACCATCTCCGGCGGCGGCGGGGCAGCAGACTTCCCTGCTCGTCCGGCGCCGTCATGAGCTGGCCGTATCCGGACGTGGTGCTCTCCTAAGTCGGCACCGCTGGCCATTGTGTGGACGAGCTTTTCAGGCCGGCTCGGGAATGATGGATCGTAGCTCGACGACTTTCTCAGCGGTGAATGACTGCCTGTCCGATTATATATGCAAAACTAGGGGGCTGTTTGGTTTGTGACTATGGTTGCCACATGTTGCCACAACTAAGATTAGGCAACTTTAACCAACTTACCTGTTGCGCGCCAAATGGCACAAGGTGCCATTTCAAACAATAACAAAGGCTTGGCAATTTGGTAATGCTGACAGCCCTTTTAATAATTAAACACGTTGTGCCAAATGGCGCAAGGTCCCGTTTCAAAACCGGTTGTGTTTAAAAAATGGTTTGCCTTTGTCTGTGAAATTAGAAAGAATGCCTATAGAAAACTAAGGGAAAACCACAGAGGGAAGCTTCCTAAACTGTAGAGAAGAGAGAAACCAAAGATTTCAACTATTTATGTACACCGTGTGTTTTTAACTATACGATGTTTTGGCGGTGCAATTTAAACTGTCAAAACGTCTTATACATTAGAAACAGAGGTAGCATATGATTGCAAAGGTCACCGACATACTTACTCTAGTCTTTTTTTACTCTGCATATAGAATTTGTCTAAAATCAAACTTCATAAAGTTTGATCAACTTTATAGAAAAATATTAACATTTACAATACAGAATCAATATCATTAGATGCACCATAAATTTAATTTTTATTATATATGTTAATACCTTTTAATATAAAGTCGAATTTTACGAAGTTTGACTCCAGACAAGTCTTATATGCATAATAAAGAGGACAGGTGGAAGTAGCAAAAATGAAGAGACCTTCACAAAGCTATGTGTAGGCAAAGAAAAAGGTTTCTTTAAGCGATCAAATCCATGATCGGCAGACTATAGCAATGATCATATTCGCACCAACCATTTCATGATACCACAAAACGATGAAGTTCAACGCCTTCAGGAAGGGAACAATACTCAAACGCCGCCTTCACATGATCAAACCATCAAGACAAGAATCTAGGTATTCACCCTCAAGAATCAGTATGAGCATACCGAGCAATACTTTCAACAAAGATAACAACGCAAAAAATGTCGTTGTTGCCAGGCATAACCAACTCAGATTTGAGATAGGTTTTCACGCACGAGCTCCAGACAGAATGCACATAGCACCATCGAAGTCACTTATGCGTTGTCGTCACCACTTTTCCACGATCCCACCAGCTATATGTGATGAGTGACCACTGCCGCTGCACAACCATCCCTCTGCGTCAAGGCTTCGTCCATAGTTTGCATCTCATCACCGGTCCACCATCAGATCTGGAGAGACGAACCCTTCCAAAGACCTTTCGGTGACCACTGCCATCGTGGAGCCGCGGGAGGTCGCTACCGCACGTTCTGCAGCCACCACCACCAGGCCGACCGGATCTGGATCACCACCACCAAGCCATCCAAGTCTGATACAGGGCAACCACGTCGAGTTGACCATTGACGACGCCTAGGTTGCGGCTGCCCAGCATCAATCCGACCTTTGTCTCAGACCGCTGACATGGACCAAAGGTGAAGGAGAGGATCCCGGCGCTTCCAAGGCACCACCACACCCGACCCCCTTGCGCTCGCCCCCCCGCCAACCTACATCCACCAAACCTAACCGTCACATGCCTACGTGGATCTATCCGCAACACCGCTCCTATCACCCCCGGACACAACCCTAAGCTGCCACGCCACCATCGAGACCACATGAGGATGTGAGCTCAGCCCGGTCGCCGTGATCACGAGCCCCAGCGCGCTCCGATGCATCGCCCGAACATGCTGCCCTACAGGACGCGGAGAGCCCCGCCCCCCTCTGGCGCTGTCGGTCGCCTGGGCTTCAGCCGACGACGTCCTCCAGCGACGTCATGACAAGAAGAGGGGAAACGGAAGGATGATGGTGCGAGGAGTGCTAGCCGCGCCCAACTCACCCAGGGCTAGGCGACGCGGGGCGATCCTTTGTCCGCTGAGCGATCAAACATGGAGTTATCCTTTTCTCGCGGGCCAGTCAACTACATATATTGTTGTTCCTTTAATTTTGTCCAAATATTCAACCAGTTTAAATTGATCTGTTGTACATCCCCAAAAAGAATTTGCAGCCAGACAAGTGGTGATGCTATTTTACAACAAATTCGATGTCAAGAAATCATCATGCCCTGCCTCCTCCAAAAAAAGATTACAGTTCCTCTGCCTTTCACCGGTGTTGCTGCTAGTCCGCCTCGTCTCCGGTGGCCTTAGGGCCATGGGGCCGTGGTGGATCCTGGCTCTTGCCGGCGGGAGGGCTCTGCTTTTAGATGTTTCTTCGAGTTTTATTAGGGTTTGTCTCCTTCTCAAGAAGATGAGACGACAACATCACGCTGAAGATGGATAAGGTTCTCTACGCCTAGCCCCTGTTCCAGCGGTGCGTCAAGCATCGTCGGTGGGCGTGTGGAGGTGTTGAAGGAAATATTCCCTAGAGGCAATAACAAAGTTGTTATTTATATTTCCTTATATCATGATAAATGTTTATTATCCATGCTAGAATTGTATTAAACGGAAACATAGTACATGTGTGAATACATAGACAAAACAAAGTGTCCCTAGTATGCCTCTACTTGACTAGCTTGTTAATCAAAGATGGTTAAGTTTCCTTACCATAGACATGTGTTGTCATTTGATGAACGGGATTACATCATTAGAGACTGATGGGATGGACAAGACCCATCCATTAGCTTAGCATAAATGACCGTTTAGTTTTATTGCTATTGCTTTCATCATGACTTATATATGTTCCTCTGACTATGAGATTATGCAACTCCCGAATACCGGAGGAACACCTTGTGTGCTATCAAACGTCACAACGTAACTTGGTGATTATAAAGATTATCTACATGTGTCTCCGATGGTGTTTGTTGAGTTGGCCTAGATCGAGATTAGGATTTGTCACTCCGATTGTCAGAGAGGTATCTCTAGGCCCTCTGGGTAATGCACATCACTATAAGCCTTGCAACCAATGTGATTAATGAGTTAGTTGCAGGATGTTGCATTACGGAACAAGTAAAGAGACTTGCCGGTAACGAGATTGAACTAGGTATGATGATACCGACGATCGAATCTCGGGCAAGTAACAAACCGATGACAAAGGGAACAATGTATGTTGTTATGCGGTTTGACCGATAAAGATCTTCGTAGAATATGTAGGAGCCAATATGAGCATCCAGGTTCCGCTATTGGTTATTGATCGGAGATGTGTCTCGGTCATGTCTACATAGTTCTCGAGCCTGTAGGGTCCGCACACTTAACGTTCAATGACGATTTGTATTATGAGTTATGTGATTCGATGTACCGAAGGTTGTTCGAGTCCTGGATGAGATCACGGACATGACGAGGAGTCTTGAAATGGTTGAGACGTAAAGATCGATATATTGGAAGGCTATATTTGGACATCGGAAAGGTTCTGAGTGGTTCGGGTATTTTTCGAAGTACCGGAGAGTTACGGGAATTCGACGGGGGAAGTTTTGGGCCTTCATGGGCCTTAGTGGAAAAGGAGAGAAGGGCCACAAGGGGAGGCCCCTCCCCCACGGGTTGGCCCGAATTGGACTAGGGAGGGGGCGGCGCCCTCACTTTCCTTCTCCCTCTCCTCTCCTTCCTTCTTCTCCTACTTGGACTAGGAAAGGGGGAAACCTACTCCTACTAGGAGTAGGAATCCCCCCTTTGGGCGCGTCCCTTGTGGCCAGCCCTCCTCCTCCTCCCCTCCTTTATATACGGGGGAGGGGGGCACCCCATAGATACACAAGTTGACAGTTGTCTTAGCCGTGTGCGGTGCCCCCCTCCACAAATTTCCACCTCGGTCATATCGATGTAGTGCTTAGGCAAAGCCCTGCGTCGGTAACTTCATCATCACCGCCATCACGCCGTCGTGTCGAAGAAACTCTCCCTCGGCCTCAACTAGATCAAGAGTACGAGGGACGTCACCGAGCTCAACGTGTGGAGATCGCGGAGGTGCCGTGCATTTGGTACTTGATCGGTTGGATCATGAAGACGTTCGACTACATCAACCGCGTTACTTAACACTTCTGCTTTCGGTCTACGAGGGTACGTGGACACACTCTTCCCTCTCATTGATATGCATCTCTAGATAGATCTTGCGTGATCGTAGGAATTTTTTTGAATTACTAAGTTCCCCAACAGTGGCATCCAAGCCAGGTCTATGCGTAGATGTTATATGCACGAGTAGAACACAAAGGAGTTGTGGGTGTGGGTATATACATATTGCTTGCCCGGACCGATATTACATGACCGTCTTCATGAGACTGGTTCTACCGACGTGCTTTTCACACAGGTGGCTGGCGGGTGTTAGTCTCTCCAACTTTAGTTGAATCGGATTCAATGAACAGGGTTCTTTCTGAAGATCAAAAAGCAATCACTATACTGCGTTGTGGTTTTGATGCGTAGGTAAGAACGGTTCTTGCTAAGCCCGTAGCAGCCACGTAAAACTTGCAACAAAGTAGAGGACGTCTAACTTGTTTTTGCAGGGCATGTTGTGATGTGATATGGTGAAGACATGATTATATAAATTGTTGTATGAGATGATCATGTTTTGTAACACAGTTATCAGCAACTGGTAGGAGCCATATGGTTGTCGCTTTATTGTATGAAATGCAATCGCCATGTAATTGCTTTACTTTATCACTAAGCGGTAGCAATAGTCGTGGAAGCAATAGTTGGCGAGACGACAATGATGCTACGATGGAGATCAAGGTGTCAAGCCGGTGACGATGGTGATCATGACAGTGCTTTGGAGACGGAGATCAAAGGCATAAGATGATGATGGCCATATCATATCACTTATATTGATTGCATGTGATGTTTATCCTTTATGCATCTTATTTTGCTTAGTACGGCGGTAGCATTATAAGATGATCTCTCACTAAATTTCAAGGTACACGTGTTCTCCCTGAGAGCATCTCCAATAGATGGTCCAAAATTTGGCGGTCCAAAACCGGAGATGTAAAATTTGGACCGCCAAAAAGTGCGTTTTGGAGCTCCGAAAAAAGCTCAACTCCAACAGATGGTCCAAATTGACGGTCCAAAAGAGCAACTCCAATAGATGGTCCAAAATGAAGACGTAAATTTCTTAAAATGACATACTACTAGTTCATTCAACATAGGTCAAACATCAAATTCAACATAGTTTCATACATGAACTTCAACTACTACTTATTCAAACTACTAGATAAACTACTCCTCATCGTCGGAGCTGCGGAACTGCGCCCAGAACTCCTCCTTCGCCGGGTCGTCGCACGCCTCCTCCCCCCTCTCCCCGTCTAAGAAGTTTGCCCAGTCCTCCTCGAAAGAGGACTCGATGGGGATCAACATCGAGCGACCGGCCTCGTCCTCCTTCTTCGGCCCCTTCTTCTTCTGCTCCGCCTCACGCTTCCAGTAGTACTCCAGCTCGGCCTGGACATACTCCGGATGCTCCTGAGCAAACCTCACCATCGCCTCCTCGTCGGTCTCGCCAGCACTGATGACAACCGATGGCTTCTTCGTCATCTTCTTCTTCGTCGTGATCCCCTTCATGTTGATGCCCTGCGGCACAAGAATCTCTGCTTCCGCCCGAGTCTCGATCTTTGTGAAGTTGAGGTGAGACCGGGGCCTCTCGGCATGCCACACCGCCATGTCGTAGGCACGCGCGGCCTCGTGGGCGGAGGGGTATGTGCCGATCCACCAACGCCTTCCGACGTCGGAGAACTCCACACCCTAGTTGCCGGAGGGCTTCTGCCTCACATTGAAGAAGCCTGACTTGCCCTTCGACGTCTTCTTCGGCGCCATCAGAGAGCGGTGGAGCGGCTGTGGCGTGCGGCCGGGGCGGTGGCGGATGGAGCTGGGCGGGGCGGAGCTGCAGGGCGGTGGCGCATGGAGCCGGGCGGGGCGGGGCTGCGGGGCGGCGGCGTGCAGGGCGGTGGCGGATGGAGGTACGGCGGGCGGGGCGGTGGCGGACAGAGCTGGGCGGGGCGAATCTGTGGGACGGCGGCGGACGGAGCTACGGTGGGCGGGCGGGCGGCGGGGCCGGATCCACGGTGGGCGGGCGGCGTGGAAACAGCGGCGGGGGCGGGGCGGCCCCGGATCTGATGCGGGCGGCATGCGGCGGGGTAGAGGCGAGGTGTGGAGGTGGCGGGGCGGCGGACGGACGGGAGGTCATGGGCGGGCGCGCGGGAAAGGAAATGAAGTGGCGGTTGGGCGTTTGCGGGCGGCGGCTGGTTTTGGACCAGATGCATCTTGTGATGTATATTTGCATCGCGAGGTGTTGTATTTTACATCACGAGGAGGCCGCAGTCCAAATTTTTTACATATGGACCGTCTGTTGGAGCTACGTTTTTGGCCTCAGACGGTCCAAAAGTTAGTTATTTTTACATTTGGACCATCTATTGGAGATGCTGTGAGTATGCACCGTTGCTACAATTCGTCGTGCCGAGACACCACGTGATGATCGGGTGTGATAAGGTCTACGTTCACATACAACGGGTGCAAGCCAGTTTTGCACAAGCAGAATACTCGGGTTAAACTTGACGAGCCTAGCATAGGCAGATATGGCCTGGGAACACTGAGACCGAAAGGTCGAGCGTGAATCATATAGTAGATATGATCAACATACTGATGTTCACCATTGAAAACTACTCCATCTCATGTGATGATTGGACATGGTTTAGTTGATATGGATCACATGATCACTTAGATGATTAGAGAGATGTCTATCTAAGTGGGAGTACTTAAGTAAAATGATTAATTGAACTTTAATTTATCATGAACTTAGTCCTGGTAGTTTTTTGCATATCTATGTTGTAGATCAATAGCTCGCATATAGCTCCCCTATTTTATTTTTGATATGTTCCTAGAGAAAAATAAGTTGAAGGATAATAGTAGCAATGATGCGGACTGGGTCCGTGATATGAGGATTATCCTCATTGCTGCATAGAAGAATTATGTCCTTGATGCACCGCTAGGTGACAGACCTATTGCAGGAGCAGATGCAGACGTTATGAACGTTTGCCAAGCTCGGTATCATGACTACTTGATAGTTTAGTGCGCCATGCTTTACGGCTTAGAACCGGGACTTCAAAAACCGTTTTAAATGCCACGGAGCATATAAGATGTTCCAAGAGCTGAAATTGGTATTTTAGACTCATGCCCGAGTCGAGAGGTATGAGACCTCTGACAAGTACTTTGCCTACAAGATGGAGGAGAATAGCTCAGCTAGTGAGCATGTGCTCAGAATGTCTGAGCACTACAATCACTTGAATCAAGTGGGAGTTAATCTTCCAGATAAGATAGTGATTGACAGAGTTCTCTAGTCACTATCACCAAGTTACCAGAACTTTGTGATGAACTATAATATGCAAGGGATAACGGAAACGATTCCCAAGCTCTTCACGATGCTGAAATTGGCGAAGGTAGAAATCAAGAAGAAGCATCAAGTGTTGATGGTTGACAAGACCACTAGTTTCTAGTAAAAGGGCAAGGGAAAGAAAGGGAACTTCAAGAATAATGGCAAGCAAGTTGCCACTCCCGTGAAGAAGCCCAAAGCTAGACCTAAGCCTGAAACTGAGTGCTTTTATTGCAAAGGAAATGGTCACTGGAAGCGAACCACCACAAATACTTGGCGGATAAGAAGGATGGCAAGGTGAACAAAAGTATATTTGATATACATGTTATTGATGTGTGCTTTACTAGTGTTCATAGTAACCCAGGGTATTTGATACCGGTTCAGTTGCTACGATTAGTAACTCGAAACCGGGAGTTGCAAAATAAACAGAGACTAGTTAAGGACGAGGTGATGAGGTGAGTTGGAAGTGATTCCAAGGTTGATAAGATCACCATCGTACACTCCCTTTACCTTCGGGATTAGTGTTGAACCTAAAATAAATGTTATTTGGTGTTTGCGATAAATATGATTGGATCATGTTTATTGCAATACAGTTATTCATTTAAGTCAAAGAATAATTGTTGTTCTATTTACATGAATAAAACCTACTATGGTCATACACTCAATATAAATGGTTTATTGAATCTCGATCGTAATGATGCCCATATTCATAATATTGAAGCCAAAAGATGCAAAGTTAATAATGATAGTGCAACTTATATGTGGCACTACCATTTATGTCATATTGGTGTAAAGCGCATGAAGAAACTCCATGCTGATGGACTTTTGGAATCACTTGATGCTTGCGAACCATGCCTCATGGGAAAGATGACTAAGACTCCCTTCTTCCGCACAATGGAGCGAGCAACAGACTTGTTGGAAATAATACATACTGATGTGTGCGATCCAATGAGTGTTGAGGTTCGCGGCAGGTATCGTTATTTTCTGACCTTCACAGATGATTTGAGCAGATATGGGTATATCTACTTGATGAAATATAAGTCTGAAACATTTGAAAAGTTCAAAGAATTCCAGAGTGAAGTGGTAAATCATCGTAACAAGAAAATAAAGTTTCTACGGTATGATCACGGAAACAAATATTTGAGTTACGAGTTTGGTCTTCATTTGAAACAATGTGGAATAGTTTCACAACTCACGCCACCTGAAACACCACAATGTAATGGTGTGTCCGAAGGTCATAACTGTACTTTATTAGATATGGTACAATCTATGATGTCTCTTACCAAATTACCACTATCGTTTTGGGGTTATGCATTAGAGACAACTGCATTCATGTTAAATAGGGCACCGTCTAAAAATCCGTTGAGACGACACCGTATGAACTGTGGTTTAGCAAGAAACCTAAGTCGTCGTTTCTTAAAGTTTGGGGTTGTGATGTGATACATCCATTTTGCATCATGCTTTTATATCGATATTTATTGCATTATGGGCTGTTAGTACACATTATGTCACAATACTTATACCTATTCTCTCTTATTTTACAAGGTTTGCATAAAGAGGGAGAATGCCGGCAGCTGGGATTCTGGGCTGGAAAAGGAGCAAATATTAGAGACAAATTCTACACAGCTCCAAAAGTCCTTAAACTTCACGGAAGTTTTGCAAAGATGTGAAGAAACTAATCTTGTCATGAATTGGGAGAAGTGCCACTTTATGGTTAATGAAGGTATTGTCTTGGGGCATAAAGTTTCTGATAGAGGTATTGAAGTTGATAAAGCTAAGGTTGATGCTATTGAAAAGATGCCATGTCCCAAGGACATCAAGGGTATAAGAAGTTTACTTGGTCACGCCGGTTTTTATAGGAGGTTCATTAAGGACTTCTCAAAAATTTCTCGGCCTCTCACTAATTTATTGAAAAAAGATATACCATTTGTTTTCGATGATGATTGTGTTGAAGCATTTCAAATACTTAAGAAAGCGTTGACCTCTGCACCTATTGTTCAGCCATCTGATTGGAATTTACCTTTTGAAATTATGTGTGATGCTAGTGATTATGCTGTATGTGCTGTTCTAGGGAAAAGAGTTGATAAGAAATTAAATGTTATCCAATATGCTAGTAAAACTCTAGACAATGCTTAGAGAAATTATGCTACTACTGAAAAAGAATTCTTAGCAGTTGTATTTGCTTGTGATAAGTTCAGACCTGAGATTGTTGATTCTAAAGTAACTATTCACACGGATCATGCTGCTATTAATTACCTTATGGAAAAGAAAGATGCTAAACCGAGACTTATCAGATGGGTTCTCCTGCTACAAGAATTTGATTTGCATATTGTTGATAGAAAGGGAGCTGAGAACCTCGTTGCAGACAACTTGTCTAGGCTAGAGAATGTTCTTGATGACCCACTACCTATTGATTATAGCTTTCCTGATGAACAATTAAATGTCATAAATGCTTCTCATACTGCTCCATGGTATGCTGATTATGCTAATTACATTGTTGCTAAATTTATACCACCTAGTTTCACATACCAGCAAAAGAAAAAGTTCTTTTATGATTTGAGACATTACTTTTGGGATGACCCACATCTTTATAAAGAAGGAGTAGATGGTGTTATTAGACGTTGTGAACAGGAACAGATCCTACCCAAGTGTCACTCCGAGTCTTATGGAGGACACCATGCTAGAGATAGAACCGCACATAAGGTATTGCAATCCGGTTTTTATTGGCCTACTCTCTTCAAGGATGCCCGTAAGTTTGTTGTATCTTGTGATGAATGTCAAAGAATTGGTAATATTAGTAGACGTCAAGAAATTCCTATGAACTATTCACTTGTTATTGAACCATTTGATGTTTGGGGCTTTGATTATATGGGACCTTTTCCTGCCTCTAATGGTTATACACATATTTTAGTTGCTGTTGATTACGTTACTAAGTGGGTAGAAGATATTCCAACCAGTAGTGCTGATCATAACACTTCTATTAAGATGCTTAAACAAGTTATTTTTCCAAGGTTTGGAGTCCCTAGATATTTAATGACTGATGGTGGTTCACATTTTATTCATGGTGCTTTCCACAAAATGCTTGCTAAATACGATGCTAATCATAGAATTGCATCTCCTTATCACCCACAGTCCAGTGGTCAAGTAGAATTGAGTAATAGAGAACTCAAATTAATTTTGCAAAAGACTGTTAATAGATCTAGAAAAAATTGGTCCAAGAAACTTGGTGATGCATTATGGGCCTATAGAACGGCATATAAAAATCCTATGGGTATGTCTCCGTATAAAATGGTTTATGGAAAAGCATGTCACCTACCTCTCGAACTAGAACATAAGGCTTATTGGGCTACTAAAGAGCTCAACTATGATTTCAAAGTTGCCGGTGAGAAGAGGTTATTTGACATTAGCTCACTTGATGAATGGAGAACCCGAGCCTACCAAAATGCCAAGTTGTTTAAAGAAAAAGTTAAAACATGGCATGACAAGAGAATACAAAAGCATGAGTTTAATGTAGGTGATTATGTATTGCTATACAACTCTCGTTTAAGATTTTTTGTAGGAAAACTTCTCTCTAAATGGGAAGGTCCTTACGTTATCGAGGAGGTCTATCATTCCGGTGCCATAAAAATCAACAACTTCAAAGGCACAAATCCGAAGGTGGTGAACGGTCAAAGAATTAAACATTATATCTCAAGTAATCCTATAAATGTTGAAACCAATGTTTCGAAATTGTAACCCCGGAGGAATACATAAGGGACACTTTCCGGAACGTTTCAGACTCCGAAAAGGAATAGGTATGTGGTACGGTAAATAAACCGACTCCAAAACAGTTCTAATGGCAATTTTCTTCCATTTTGGAATATTTAGAAAAATAGAAAAATAAGAAGCAGTCCGGGAAGGACACAAGGGCTCCACGAGGGTGGAGGGCGCGCCCTACCCCCTGGGCGCGCCCCTACCTCGTGGGCACCCCATGTGCTCTCCGGACCCCGTTTTCTTACACGACACGTATTTTGGTCGGTAAAAATTCATTATATAACCTCCCGAAGGTTTTGACCACCGTATCACGCAAAAATCTCCTGTCTTTGTTTCGAGCTGTTTTTTTTGACAGATCTAGGTCATCATGTCGTCTTCAAGTGCCCTCAAGGACCAGTTCTTCGAGAAGGTCATCAACCCCTACCTCACGCAAGTGCTGCAACACCTTCAAACAATTGAGATGCGTGAGGAGTTGTTGCACATCTGCGATGTTGAGGGACCAAGGAAGACCGGAGGCACGGAGGCAAGGTTCGAGGCATTGGAGCAAGAAGTTTTCAAGTGTCAGGAGATGGTGGAGTGTGGACTCGATTCCAATCACATTATGATCACGGAGTTCACCAACAACCACAAGCTGGACGTCAAGGACATTGGTGAGGCCATCTTCAAGCTTCATGAGAAAATCGAGCACCTCCTAGCCTAGATCTATGACCTGCAAAATCAAAACCGTGAGTATGAATATAGATTCAAGAGGATGAGTTTGGCTGCAGATTTGTGGTTTCGGGAGACTCGATCATCCTTCTATGATGGTGAGCCTATGCCTTGGAAGAAGGACGACAAGCCTACGCCATCAACAAAACCATCAACTTCTTCACCAACAAAGGAGACATAATCACATGGGTATGGGCGCTCCCCTTGGCAACTGCCAAGCTTGGGGGAGTGCCCCGGTATCGTATCACCATCACTTCTATCTTTACCGTTTTTCTTTGTTCGATCCTTTTGATAATATCTTGATTTAGTAGAATAAAAGCTTTTTAGTATGATCTAGTTGTGAGTTTTTCTTTATGATCCTTCTATGTAATTGAGTCCGTGAGCTATATACAATAAAGATTAGTGTTGAGTCAAGGGCTTGATTATTTTGCCATGATCTTAAGCGAATAAAAGAAAAGAGAAAGAATAAAAAGAAACAAAGAGATCATATGGATCTTATGGAGAGTAATGAGCTCACATATAAAGAGTATGATGAATAAAAGTTGTTGAGAGTTGACAAACATAGTTTTGGTCATCGTTGAAATTAATAGGAATTAATAAAGAAAGAGAGGTCTTCACATATAAATATACCATCTTAGACATCTTTTATGATTGTGAGCACTCATTAAAATATGACACGCTAAAGATTTGATGTTGGACAAGAAAGACAACGTAATGGGTTATGTTTTCTTACATCTAAGATAAATTATATTGTCATGGATCATCCAATATGATTGAGCTTGCCTTTCTACCTCATGCTAGCCAAATTCTTTGCACCAAGTAGAGATCTACTTGTGCTTCCAAACACCCTTAAACCAGTTTCGCCATGAGAGTCCACCATACCTACATATGGATTGAGTAAGATCCTCCAAGTAAGTTGTCATCGGTGCAAGCAATAAAAATTGCTCTCTAAATATGTATGACTTATTAGTGTGGGAGAAAATAAGCTTTATACGATCGTGTGATATGGAAGAAATGAAAGCGACGGACTACATAATAAAGGTCCATATCACAAGTGGCAATATAAAGTGACGTTCTTTCGCATTAAGATTTTGTGCATCCAACCATAAAAGCGCATGACAACCTCTGCTTCCCTCTGCGAAGGGCCTATATTTTACTTTTATCTCCTACCTTGCATAAGAGTCATCGTGATCTTCACCCTTGTTTTTTACATTTTATCTTTTGGCAAGCACAACATGTTGGAAAGATCCTGGTATATATGGCTAATTGGATGTGAGTTTTCATGAACTATTATTGTTGACATTACCCTTGAGGTAGAACGTTGGGAGGCAAAACTATAAGCCCCTATCTTTCTCTGTCTCCAATTAAAACTCAATATCCATAAGTATTGCATGAGTGTTAGCAATTGTGAAAGACTATATGATAGTTGAGTATGTGGACTTGCTGAAAAGCTCTTATATTGACTCTTTCCTATTTTATGATAAATTGCAATTGCTCCAATTACTGAGATTATAGTTTATTAGTTTTCAATGAAGTTTATGATTCATACTTGAAATTGTGATTGAATTGTTACCCTAGCATAAGAGATCATCTGACAAGAATTATATAAGTTGCTGTTCTAAGAATGATCATGATGCCCTCATGTCCGTATTTTTTTATCGACACCTCTATCTCTAAGCATGTGGACATATTTTTTGATTTCGGCTTTCGCTTGAGGACAAGCGAGGTCTAAGCTTGGGGGAGTTGATACGTCCATTTTGCATCATGCTTTTATATGGATATTTATTGCATTATGGGCTGTTAGTACACATTATGTCACAATACTTATGCCTATTCTCTCTTATTTTACAAGGTTTACATAAAGAGGGAGAATGCCGGCAGCTGGGATTCTGGGCTGGAAAAGGAGCAAATATTAGAGACCTATTCTACATAGCTCCAAAAGTCCTGAAACTTCACGGAAGTCATTTTAAGAATATATAAAAAATACTAAGCGCAAGAAGTTCACCAGGGGGCCACACCCTGCCCATGAGGGTGGGGGGCGCGCCCTACCCCTTGGGCTCCCCCTACCTTGTGGGCCCCCTGGTGGCCCTCAGATGCCCATCTTCTGCTATATGGAGTCTTTCGATGAGGAAAAAAAAATCAGAAGCCATCTTTCCGGACGAGACTCTGCCGCCATGAGGCGGAACCTTGGCGGAACCAATATAGGGCTCTGACAGAGCTGTTCTGCCGGGGACACCTCCCTCCGGGAGGGGGAAATCATCACCATCATCATCACCAACGCTCCTCTCATCGGGAGAGGGCAATCTCCATCAACATCTTCACCAGCACCATCTCCTCTCAAACCCTAGTTCATCACTTGTATCGAATTCTTGTCTCCCAGTCCGGGATTGGTACCCGTGGGTTGCTAGTAGTGTTGATTACTCTTTGTAGTTGATGCTAGTTGGTTTACTTGGTGGAAGATCATATGTTCAGATCCTATATACATATTAATACCCCTATGATTATGAACATGAATATGCTTTGTGAGTAGTTACGTTTGTTCCTGAGGACATGGGAGAAGTCTTGCTATTAGTAGTCATGTGAATTTGGTATACGTTCGATGTTTTGATGAGATGTATGTTGTATCTCCTCTAGTTGTCTGATGTGAACGTTGACTACATGACACTTCACCATTATTTGGGCCTAGAGGAAGGCATTGGGAAGTAATAAGTAGATGATGGATTGCTAGAGTGACAGAAGCTTAAACCCTACTTTATGCGTTGCTTCGTAAGGGCTGATTTGGATCCACATGTTTCATGCTATGGTTAGGTTTACCTTAATACTTTTGTTGTAGTTGCGTATGCTTGCAATAGAGGTTAATCATAAGTGGGATTCTTGTCCAAGTAAGGACAGTACCCAAGCACCGGTCCACCCACATACCAAATTATCAAAGTACCGAACGCGAATCATATGATCGTGATGAAAACTAGCTTGACGATATTCCCATGTGTCCTCTGGAGCGCTTTACATCATATAAGAGTTTTTCCAGGCTTGTCCTTTGCTACAAAAAGGATTGGGCCACCTTGCTGCACTTTATTTACTTTTGTTACTTGTTTCTCGTTACCAATTATCTTATCACAAAACTATCTGTTACCTATAATTTGAGTGCTTGCAGAGAATACTTTGCTGAAAGCTACTTATCATTTCCTTCGGCTTCTCGTTGGGTTCGACACTCTTACTTATCGAAAGGACTATGATAGATCCCCTATACTTGTGGGTCATCATGATGCTTATGTGAAAAAGTTTCAACCTGATAAGCTCAAACCCACATCGGAGAAGTGCACCTTGCTACCTCTTGAGCGCTACATTGGTTTTCCCTTGAAGAGGAAAGGGTGATGCAGCAAAGTAGCATAAGTATTTCCCTCAGTTTTTGAGAACCAAAGTATCAATCCACTAGGAGGCCACACGCAAGTCCCTCATACCTACACAAACAAATAAGAACCTCGCAACCAACGCGATAAAGGGGTTGTCAATCCCTTAACGGTCACTTACGAGAGTGAGATCTGATAGAGATGATAAGATAATATTTTTGGCATTTTTATTATAAAGATTAAAAGTAAAGATTGCCAAATAAAAGGTAATAGAAATAGCTTGTTGATGGAAGGTTAATATAATGGAGAATAGACTCGGGGGCCATAGGTTTCACTAGTGGCTTCTCTCAAGATAGCATAAGTATTACAGTGGGTGAACGAATTACTGTCGAGCAATTGATAGAAACGCGAATAATTACGAGAATATCTAGGCATGATCATGTATATAGGCATCACGTCCGTGACAAGTAGACCGACTCCTGCCTGCATCTACTACTATTACTCCACACATCGACCGCTATCCAGCATGCATCTAGAGTATTAAGTTCATAAGAATAGAGTAACACATTAGGCAAGATGACATGATGTAGAGGGATAAACTCAAGAAATATGATATAAACCCCATCTTTTTATCCTCGATGGCAACAATACAATACGTGTCGTTTCCCTTTTTGTCACTGGGATTGAGCACCACAAGATTGAACCCAAAGCTAAGCACTTCTCCCATTGCAAGAAAGATCAATCTAGTAGGCCAAACCAAACTGATAATTTGAAGAGACTTGCAAAGATAAACCAACACATAAAATATTTCAGAGAAGAATCAAATATTGTTCATAGATAGACTTGATCATAAACCCACAATTCATCGGATCTCGACAAACACACCGCAAAAAGAGTTACATCGGATAGATCTCCAAGAAGATCGAGGAGAACTTTGTATTGAGATCCAAAGAGAGAGAAGAAGCCATCTAGCTAATAACTATGGACCCGAAGGTCTAAAGTAAACTACTCACACATCATCGGAGAGGCCATGGAGTTGAAGTAGAGGCCCTCCGTGGTTGATGCCCCCTCCGGCGGAGCTCCGGAAAAGGCCCCAAGATGGGATCTCTTGGGTACAGAAGGTTGCGGTGGTGGAAATAAGATTTCGTGGTGCTCCTGGATGTTTTTGGGGTATATGAATATATATAGGAGGAAGAAGTAGGTCGGTTGAGCCACGAGGGGCCCATGAGGGGGAGGGTGCGCCCAGGGGGGTAGGCGCGCCCCCTGCCTCGTGGACTCCTCGTTTGTTTCTTGATGTCCACTCCAAGTCCTATGGATCACGTTTGTTCCAAAAATAACTCTCCCGAAGGTTTCATTCCGTTTGATATTCCTTTTCTGCGAAACACTGAAATAGGCAAAAAAACAACAATTTGCACTGGGCCTTAGGTTAGTAGGTTAGTCCCAAAAATAATATAAAAATGTAAAATAAAGCCCATTAACATCCAAAACAGATAATATAATAGCATGGAACAATAAAATATTATAGATACGTTGGAGACGTATCAAGCATCCCCAAGCTTAATTCCTGCTCATCCTCGAGTAGGTAAATGATAAAAATAGAATTTTTGATGTGGAATGCTACCTAACATAATTCTCAATGTAATTCTCTTTATTGTGGCATGAATATTCAGATCTGAGAGATTCAAGACAATAGTATAATATTGACATATAAATAATAATACTTCAAGCATACTAACTAAGCAATTATGTCTTCTCAAAATAACATGACCAAAGAAAGTTATCCTTACAAAATCATATAGTCTGGCTATGCTCTATCTTCACCACACAAAGTATTTAAATCATGCACAACCTCGATGACAAGCCAAGCAATTGTTTCATACTTTTGATGTTCTCAAACTTTTTCAATCTTCACGCAATACATGAGCGTGAGCCATGGACATAGCACTATATGTGGAATAGAATGGTGGTTGTGGAGAAGACAAAAAGGAGAAGATAGTCTCACATCAACTAGGCGTATCAATGGGCTATGAGGATGCCCATAAATAGATATCAATGTGAGTGAGTAGGGATTGCCATGCAACAGATGCACCAGAGCTATAAGTGTATGAAAGCTCAAAAAGAAACTAAGTGGGTGTGTATCCAACTTGCTCGCTCACGGAGACCTAGGGCATTTTGAGGAAGCCCATCATTGGAATATACAAGCCAAGTTCTATAATGTAAAATTCCCACTAGTATATGAAAGTGATAACATAAGAGACTCTCTATCATGAAGATCATGGTGCTAATTTGAAGCACAAGTGTGGAAAAAGGATAGTAACATTGTCCCTTCTCTCTTTTTCTCTCATTTTTTGGGCCTTATTCTCTTTTTTTGGCCTCCTTTTTTTGTCCGGAGTCTCATCCCGACTTGTGGGGGAATCATAGTATCCATCATCCTTTCCTCACTTGGGACAATGCTCTAATAATGATGATCATCGCACTTTATTTACTTACAACCCAAGAATTACAACTCAATTCTTAGAACAATATATGACTCTATGTGAATGCCTCCGGTGGTGTACCGGGATATGCAATGACTCATGAGTGACATGTATTAAAGAAGTATGAATGGTGGCTTTGCCACAAATACGATGTCAACTACATGATCATGCAAAGCAATATGACAATGATGAAGCATGTCATAAACGGAACGGTGGAAAGTTGCATGGCAATATATCTCGGAATGGCTATGGAAATGCCATAATAGGTAGGTATGGTGGATGTTTTGAGGAAGGTATATGGTGGGTTTATGGTACCGGCGAAAGGTGTGCGGTATTAGAGAGGCGAGCAAAGGTGGAAGGGTGAGAGTGCGTATAATCCATGGACTCAACATTAGTCATAAAGAACTCACATACTTATTGCAAAAATCTATTAGTTATCAAAACAAAGTACTACGTGCATGCTCCTAGGGGGATAGATTGGTAGAAAAAGACCATCGCTCGTCCCCGACCGCCACTCATAAGTAAGACAATCAATAAATAAATCATGCTCCGACTTCATCACATAATGGTTCACCATGCGTGCATGATACGGGAATCACAAACTTTAGAACAAGTATTTCTCAAATTCAGAACTACTCAACTAGCATGACTCTAATATCACCATCTCAAGACAATCATCAAGTATAAAACTTCTCATAGTATTCAATGCACTTTTTATGATAGTTTTTATTATACCGATCTTGGATGCCTATCATATTAGGACTAAATTCATAACCAAAGAAAATTACCATGCTGTTCTAAAGGACTCTCAAAATAATATAAGTGAAGCATGAGAGATCAATAATTTCTATAAAATAAAACCACCGCCGTGCTCTAAAAGATATAAGCGAAGCACTAGAGCAAAATTCTCTAGCTCAAAAGATATAAGTGAAGAACATAGAGTATTCTAATAAATTCCAATTCCTGTGTGTCTCTTCCAAAAGGTGTGTACAACAAATATGATTGTGTTAAACTAAAAAGAAAAGACTCAAATCATACAAGACCCTCCAAGTAAAACACATATCATGTGGTGAATAAAAATATAGCTCCAAGTAAAGTTACCGGTGGACGAAGACGAAAGAGGGGATGCCTTCCGGGGCATCCCCGAGCTTAGGATTTTGGTCTTCCTTGGATTTTACCTTGGGGTGACTTGGGCATCCCCAAGCTTTGGCTCTTGCCACTCCTTGTTCCATAATCCATCAAATCTTTACCAAAAACTTGAAAACTTCAGAACACAAAACTTAAAAGAAAATCTCGTGACCTCCGTTAGTAAAAGAAAACAAACCACCACTTCAAGGTACTGTAATGAAATCATTCTTTATTTATATTGGTGTTAAACCTACTATATTCCAACTTTTCTATGGTTCATAAACTCAAATACTAGCCATAGATTCATCAAAATAAGCAAACAACACACGAAAAATAGAGTCTGTCAAAAACAGAACAGTCCGTAGTAATCTGAAGGTTTCGAATACTTATGTAACCCCAAAAATTCTAAAATAAATTGCTGGACGTGAGGAATTTATCTATTAATCATCTACAAAAAAGAATTAACTAAATATCACTAGCCAGTAAAACATGGCAGAAAATCTAGTGGGCTCTAAAGTTTCTGTTTTTTTACATCAAGATCGCAAACACTTTCCCCAAGTCTTCCCAAAGGTTCTAGTTGGCACAAACACTAATTTAAAGCATAAAACCACATCTAAACAGAGGATAGATGAATTATTTATTACTAAACATAATCGAAAAGCAAGGAACAAAAATAAAACTGGGTTGCCTCCCAACAAGCGCTATCGTTTAACGCCCCTAGCTAGGCATAAAAGCAAGGATGGATCTAGGTATTACAATCATAATGATAAGGTAAATCACAAAAACTCATGTCATACTCCCTAAGTTCAGTAGCGAGTTTTCTTTGTGGCAAGCGAAAGTAATCAAAATGGCTAAACGTAATGGGACAAAAGTCCCCAAGATCAAGCTCGGGAGGTATTGGTTCCTCCTTTGGCCCCTCATATTGTACAATCAATTCATCATTGTAAGCATTCTTTTGGCAAAAAGTCATGAGCCTTTGTTCAAGGGAAAAACCTAAGCCATTGTTCTGGATAGCAAAATTATCATTAAGTTCAGAGATCCTGTTAACCAGAACATCGGTAGGAACCTTTTTTCTAAGGTTATCATTAAAAGCAACATGATATAAAGATCGCAAACGCATAATGTCTTCTTGATAAAAAAGGATTGCTTGTATGGGAGGACGGCCGTCATCCACCCTATAATGCGGGAAAAATTGTCGTCTTTTATTATAAATCTGAACTCATGAGCTAAAAACATGGTCACTGCTCGCTTAACCGAGGAATGCTCAATATTAGAAAATTCTAGGAAAATCCTTTGTATGGAAGGATGCATATGTAAAAATTGTCTTTCAAGTTCAACTATGAGCAAAGATATAGCATCCGCGAGACTACTAGTTTTATGAAGAATAGACCCACTCATGGTGGCACAAGTAAAGAAATCTTGAATAACTCCCTTCCCAATAATATTACCGCTACCTATCCGAAACTTTTTATTGTGTAAAATAGTAGGATTTTCAAGAGGATCATCAAGAGCATCAAAGTTTTCCATATTATGATCCTTATCAATGATAAACTCCCCAGTTTCAGACATGATAGCAACAAATTGCAAAAAGAATGAGCACACAGAAGTAAGCAAAAAGAGACGAACTAGAAAAGAGACGCAGAAAGGAAGAAGAGGGCAAATAAAACGGCAAGGGTGAAGTGGGGGAGAGGAAAACGAGAGGCAGATGGAAAATAATGTAATGAGAGGGGTAAGAGTTTGTGATGGGTACTTGGTATGTCTTGGCTTGTGCGTAGACTCCCCGGCAAAGGCGCCAGAAATCCTTCTTGCTACCTCTTGATCACCGCATTGGTTTTCCCTTGAAGAGGAAAGGGTGATGCAGCAAATTAGCGTAAGTATTTCCCTCAGTTTTTGAGAACCAAGGTATCAATCTAGTAGGAGGCCACACGCAAGTCCCTCGTACCTACACAAACAAATTAGAACCTCGCAACCAACGTGATAAAGGGGTTGTCAATCTCTCCACGGTCACTTATGATACGTCCATTTTGCATCATGCTTTTATATCGATATTTATTGCATTATGAGATGTTATTACACATTATGTCACAATACTTATGCCTATTCTCTCTTATTTTACAAGGTTTACATGAAGAGGGAGAATGCCAGCAGCTGGGATTCCGGGTTGGAAAAGGAGCTAATATTAAAGACCTATTCTGCACAGCTTCAAAAGTACTGAAACTTCATGGAAGTTATTTCCAGAATATATAAAAAAGACCGAGCGCAAGAAGTTCCAGAGGGGGGCCACCCACCAGCCACGAGTGTGGGGGGCGCACCCCCTGCCTTGTGGGCTCCCTGGTGGCCCTCCGATGCCCATCTTCTGCTATATGAGGTCTTTCGTCGAGGAAAAAATAATAAGCTTTGGGGAAGAGACTCCGCCGCCACGAGGCGGAACCTTGACAAAACCAATCTAGGGCTCCGACAGAGCTGTTCTGCCAGGGAAACTTCTTTCCGGGAGGGGGAAATCATCACCATTGTCATCACCAACGATCTTCTCATCGGGAGGGGGTCAATCGCCATCAACATCTTCACCAGCACTGATACGTCCATTTTGCATCATGCTTTTATATCGATATTTATTGCATTATGGGCTGTTATTACATATTATGTCACAATACTTATGCCTATTCTCTCTTATTTTACAAGGTTTACATAAAGAGGGAGAATGCCGGCAGCTGGGATTCTGGGCTGGAAAAGGAGCAAATATTAGAGACCTATTCTGCACAGCTCCAAAAGTCCTAAAACTTCACGGAAGTCATTTTCAGAATATATAAAAAATAATGAGCGCAAGAAGTTCTACAGGGGGTCCACACCCTGCCCACGAGGGTGGGGGGCGCGCCCTACCCCCCTGGGCGCACCCCTGCCTCGTGGGTCCCCTGGTGGCCCTCCGATGCCCATCTTTTGCTATATGGAGTCTTTCGATGAGAAAAAATTATAAGCCATCTTTCCGGACGAGACTCCGCCGCAACGAGGCGGAACCTTGGTGGAACCCATCTAGGGCTCTGGCGGAGCTGTTCTGCCGGGGAAACTTCCCTCTGGGAGGGGGAATTCATCGCCATCGTCATCACCAACGATCCTCTCATCTGGAGGGGGCCAATCTCCATCAACATCTTCGCCAGCACCATCTCATCTCAAACCCTAGTTCATCTCTTGTATCCAATTCTTGTCTCTAAGTCCGAGATTGGTACCCGTGGGTTGCTAGTAGTGTTGATTACTCCTTGTAGTTGATGCTTGTTGGTTTATTTGGTGGAAGATTATATGTTCAGATCCTATATGCACATTAAGACCCCTCTGATTATGAACATTAATATGCTTTGTGAGTAGTTATGTTTGTTCCTGAGGACATGGGAGAAGTCTTGCTATTAGTAGTCATGTGAATTTGGTATTCGTTTGATATTTTGATGAGATGTATGTTGTCTCTCCTCTAGTGGTGTTATGTGAACATCGACTACATGACAATTCACCATTATTTGGGCCTAGAGGAAGGCATTGGTAAGTAATAAGTAGATGATAGGTTGCTAGAGTGACAGAAGCTTAAACCCTAGTTTAGGCATTGCTTCATAAGGGGCTGATTTGGATCCATATGTTTCATGCTATGGTTAGTGAGGGAGTCCTGGATTAGGGGGTCTCCGGACAGTCGGACTATATCCTTTGGACGGACTGTTAGACTATGAAGATACAAGATTGAAGACTTTGTCTTATGTCCGGATGGGACTCTACTTGGCGTGGAAGGCAAGCTAGGCAATACGGATATGTATATCTCCTCCTTTGTAACCACCTTGTGTAACCCTAGCCCCCTCCGGTGTCTATATATACCGGAGGGTTTTAGTCCGTAGGACAACGTACAATCATACCATAGGCTAGCTTCTAGGGTTTAGCCTCTCCGATCTCATGGTAGATCAACTCTTGTAATACTCATATCATCAAGAATAAATCAAGTAGGACGTAGGGTTTTACCTCCATCAAGAGGGCTCGAACCTGGGTAAAACATCGTGTCCCCTGCGTCCTGTTACCATCCGCCATAGACGCACAGTTTGGGACCCCCTACCCAAGATCCGCCAGTTTTGGCACCGACATTGGTGCTTTCATTGAGAGTTCCTCTGTTTCATCATCGTTAGGCTTGATGGCTCCTACTATCATCGATAGAGATGCAGTCCAGGGTGAGACTTTCCTCCCCGGATAGATCTTTGTGTTCAGTGGCTTCGCACTGCGGGCCAACTCGCTTGGCCATCTGGAGTAGATCAAAAGTTACGCCCCTGGCCACCAGGTCAGGTTTGGATGCTTGAACTACACGGTCGATATCCGCGGAGACTTGATCTACGACGGATTCGAGCCCCTGCCTCGTGCGCCGCACGTTCACGATGAGTACAATTTAGCTCTACCATCGGACCGTATCCAGGAGATCGCACCTGCAGCCGCTCCGAGCCTCAATTCGGAGCCAGTTGCGCCATCCATGGATGGGTGTATGGACCCCGTCACGGAGGCCATATCCTCAGCGGCGATCGAGTGAGTATCGACCTTACACTTCACGAGAGCCGTGTTGCCAAACTGCCGGATCCTTCTCCGACCATGGACTCTGAACCGCCTGCACCCGTTCCTGTCGAATCCGGTTGGGCGCCGATCATGGAGTTTACCTCCGCGGGTATTTTTCAGCAGTCGCCCCTTGGTGACATACTGAACTCATTAAGGTCTCTCTCCTTGTCAGGAGAGGCCTGGCCAAACTATGTCCGGCAGGATTGGGATGCGGATGACGAAGAAATTCGCCGCCCACCCACCACCCACTTAGTAGCCACTATCGACGACTTAACCGACATGCTCGACTTCAACTCCGAAGACATCGACGGCATGGACGACGATGCAGGAGACAAAGAGGAACCACTGCCCACAGGGCATTGGACATCCACCTCATCATACGATATATACATGGTGGATACACCCAAAGAAGGCAATGGCGACGAGACAATGGAGGATGACCCCTCCAAAAAGCAACCCAAGCGCCGGCGTCAGCGGCGCCTCTCTATGTCCCGCCAAGGCAAAAGCAGTGATACCGTCACCGGAGATAATAGCACTCCGGACAGTGCCGAAGACAACAACAATCCCCTCCAGCAAGATTTAGAGCAGAAGGATGAAGGAGCCTGCCCGCCTGAGAGAGCGTCAGAGGGAGATGCGGAGGATGATAATTACATGCCTCCCTCCGAAGACGAGGCAAGCCTCGACGAGGACGAATTCGTCGTGCCAGAGGATCCTGTCGAACGAGAGCGCTTCAAGCGCCGGCTTATAGCCATGGCAAATAGCCTCAAGAAAAAGCAGCAGCAGCTTCAAGCTGATCAAGATTTGCTAGCTGACAGATGGACTGAAGTCCCAGCGGCCAAGGAATATAAAATCGAACGCCCCTCCAAGAGTTACCCAAAGTGCAGGTTGCTACCCTGACTGGAGGAGGAAGAACCAAAACCTACATCCCCGTTGTATGACACGGCTGATCGGCCACCTCGTGGCCACGACAGAGAGACATTCCAGCCAAAAGCTCAGCCCGCACCCCGACGCCATTCAAATAAAAAGGCATGGGGAAATACACCTGACCTGCGAGACGTATTGGAGGACAAAGCAAAACATGCAAGATTGATCTACGGATCACGAGGGCGTGCCATTGTGCGAGACGATAATCGTCACGCCGGATACAGTAAAAGTAAGTCCGGCCAGGCCGAACACAGCGGGCAAGACTCATTCGAGATGCGTCGCGACATAGCCCAGTACAGAGTCGCCGCACACCCCCTATGCTTCACAGACGAAGTAATGGATCATCAAATCCCAGAGGGTTTCAAACCCGTAAATATCGAATCATACGACGGCACAACAGATCCTGCGGTATGGATCGAGGATTTCCTCCCGCACATCCACATGGCCCGCGGTGATGACCTACACGCCATCAAATACCTCCCACAAAAACTCAAAGGACCAGCTCGGCATTGGCTCAACAGCTTGCCAGCAGAGTCCATTGGCTGTTGGGAAGATCTGGAAGCCGCATTCCTCGACAACTTTCAGGGCACTTATGTGTGACCACCAGATGCCGATGACTTGAGCCACATAATTCAGCAGCCAGAGGAATCGGCCAGGAAATTCTGGACACGGTTCCTAACAAAGAAAAATCAAATCATTGACTGTCCGGATGCAGAGGCCCTAGCAGCTTTCAAGCACAACATCCGCGACGAGTGGCTAGCCCGGCACCTTGGTCAGGAAAAGCCAAAATCTATGGCAGCCCTCACGACACTCATGACCCACTTTTGTGCGGGAGAAGATAGCTGTCTGGCTTGTAGTAATAACATATCAAAGATCCATGGTACTTTAGATACCAAGGACGGAAATGGTAGGTCACGTCGCAGCAAGCATAAGTGCCGCATTAACAGTGACAATACCGAGGATACGGCAGTCAATGCCGGATTCAAAGGATCTAAACCCGGTCAGCCGAAAAAGCCATTCAAAAGAAGCACTCCGGGCCCATCCAGTTTGGACCATATACTCGATCACTCGTGTCAAATACACGGCACCCCCGACAAGCCAGCCAACCACACCAACAGGGATCATTGGGTGTTCAAGCAGGCCAGCAAGTTAAATGCCGAAAACAAAGATAAGCAGTCACATAGCGATGATGAGGAGGAGCCTCGGCAGCCGAACACCAGAGGACATAAGAGGTTCCGCCCACAAGTGCGGACGGTGAACATGATATACGCAACCCACATCCCCAAGAGGGAGCGGAAGCGTGCGCTCAGGGACGTATATGCGTTGGAGCCAGTCGCCCCAAAGTTCAACCCATGGTCCTCCTGTCCGATCACCTTCGATCGCAGGGCCCACCCCACTAGTATCCGTCATGGCGGATTTGCCGCACTGGTCCTAGACCCAATCATCGACGGATTTCACCTCACTCGAGTCCTTATGGATGGCGGCAGCAGCCTGAACCTGCTCTATCAGGACACAGTGCGCAAAATGGGTATAGACCCCTCAAGGATCAAACCCACAAAAACGACCTTTAAAGGTGTCATACCAGGTGTAGATGCCCATTGCAGAGGCTCAGTCACATTGGAAGTGGTCTTCGGATCCCCGGATAACTTCCGAAGCGAAGAGTTAATCTTCGACATAGTCCCGTTCCGAAGTGGCTACCACACACTGCTCGGGCGAACCACATTTGCAAGATTCAATGCGGTACCGCATTATGCATATCTCAAGCTCAAGATGCCAGGACCTCGGGGGGTCATCACAGTCAATGGAAACACAGAGCGCTCTCTCCGCACGGAGGAGCACACTGCGGCCCTCGCAGCAGAAGCACAAAGCAGCCTCTTAAGGCAATCCACCAGTTCGGCGATTAAGGACCAGGACAACTTCAAGCGCGCCCGGAGTAATCGGCAACTGCACTGCATGGCACATTCCGAGCTCGCATAGCAATACGGCCCCGACCCCGGTCCCAGCCAAACAGCAAAATCCGTGCCACGCGTACATAATTACGCATTAAAAATACCATGGGCACAGGCGGGGAGGGGGGCACAGCTACGAGACGCCCCAATACGCAGCTTAAACCACACTAGGGCCTTCCCGCTTCGTTATTTTTCTCTTTCAGGACTTTAATCTCTAGAAACCCTGTCCGGTAGCATGATTGCCGAACACATGATGCAACAACCAAGGAGGCAGAAAGCTACGTCACACCACGGAACTCCCAAGTGGATTACGATAACGAGTGAAATATTTGCTTTAATACTATTCCTCAGCTTGGCCTTGGAAGGGACATGTCGAACAGTCCTACTTTTTGCTTATCGCACTACTTGTATCATTCTACTTTAACGCACCTTTTTGAATAAACAATGCATAGCATTAAGACTATTATTGCATTTCTCCTTTTTATATATAAGTTCATTCACGACATCTAGCACCCATACACTCTAGTACGACCAATACGCAAGGGGCTTAAGCATACCCCATAATACGGCGTGAGAAGTCGGAACAATTTCGACAGTGCGGCACCCCGAACTTATAGCATTATATGCATTAGCTCCGAATCATGTTTTTTTGTCAATAGTTGGGTTTGCCCGGCTCCCATGTTTTGGTACCTTACGTTCCGCTATTTCGGCTAAGGTAGCACGAGGAGAACTACTGCGATTGTGCCCCGATTCTACTGGGCTAAGCACCTCGGTAGAGAAAGCTAAAACTGACTGTCATGATAAGGCGAGAGACTAGTCGCTATTCGAGAGGTTTTCAAGTCCCTAAAGACTTATGCCGCTTCGAGCGAGGAGTCGGCCCTGTCCGGCTTAAGGCGTGTATCGCGCCCCGAATTCGGCCTTTCGAATACTAGGGGCTTCGCCGAAATTTAAAATTGTAGAATTCTACGGCTAAGTGAGAGTGATAACGCATTATGGTCCGATTGCCTTGTTCGTTGTGCTGAGCACGTCCCTTGAAGGACCCAACAATGGGAACAAGAGTGCTCAGGTTTATCCCGAACACCCCAGCACTCGTGGCATGGGGGCAGAAGCCGACGACTACCATCTCTCAAATTTGATAAACAGCCGAACAGAAGGTAATATTTTAAATTCAGACAAGTGTTGCATAGCGCATATGAACAAGTTTTCATAATACAGGATCACACGAGCAAGTTTACTCAAATATTACATCTTTCGTACACTCGTCCGCTACGAGACGGGCACCCTTCAGGAAACCCTCATAGTACATCTCGGGGTGGCAATGCTCCTTGCCCTGCGGCGACCCTTCCTTCACCAGCTTCACGGCGTCCATCTTGGCCCATTGCACCTTCACACGGGCGAAAGCCCGGCGTGCACCTTCGATGCAGACGGACCGCTTGATGACTTCTAGCCGTGGGCAGGCATCCACAAGCCGCCTCACCATGCCGAAGTAGCTGTTGGGAAGGGCATCGCCAGGCCACATCCGGACTATAAAGCCCTTCATGGCCTGTTCGGCCGCCTTGTGTAGCTCGACCAGTTGCTTCAGCTGGTCGCTCAGAGGCATCGGGTGTTCGGTCCCAGTATACTGAGACCAAAACAGCTTCTCCGTTGAGCTTCCCTCCTCGGCCTGGTAAAACTGTGCAGCATCCGACACGCTGCGGGGCAAATCTGTGAACGCTCTTGGAGAGCTCCGGATTCGGGTAAGTAACAAGTAATTTACTTTCACATGCTTGGTTTGCATATAGAATGCCTTAACCGCCGCTATATTCTTCATCGCATCAATCTCCTGCAGGGCCTTTTGGGCTTCAGCCTTGGCATTCTTTGCGCTCTCGAGGGCCGCGGCAAGCTCAGACTCTTGCGTCTTCAAGTCAAGCTCCAATGCCTCGTGCTTCGTCATGAGAGAGTGGAGCTCTTGCTGCACCTCGCCCACCCAAGCCTCCTGCCTTTCCCGCTCGGTGCGCTTGTTGGCCGCTTTGTTTTCGGCCTCGGATAGCGCTTGCTTCAAGGTCGCCACCTCGGTCGTAGCCCCTGGCAAATTTATGATGATCCTGTCATTTTGCAATCGCGTTATTTTTATATATATCCATAGACTAGGTACTACTTACCTTTGTTCTCCTCGAGCTGCCTCTTGGCAAGGCCGAGCTCTTCCTTGGACCCTTTGAGGTCCTGCTTCAGTTCGGCTACCTCCGCAGTCAGTGCGGTAGAGGCCAGCAGCGAAGCCTGCATACGCATATAGACATACTTATATTAGACTCCTGCGATATTGTTTGATCCTTTGTTCGGCTTTTATTTGTGAACACCGAACAGAGCATTAGGGGCTACTGTCTATGCGGTAATATTCTTCCTATATTTCAAATACTTACCTCAAAGCCTGTTAGAAGGCTGGCACAGGCTTCAGTCAGTCCGCTCTTGGCGGACTGAACCTTCTGGACCACCACACTCATAATAGTGCGGTGCTCTTCGTCGATGGAAGCGATGCAAAGCGCTCCCAGCAGATTGTCCGATGCCTCTGGATCGACAGAGGTCACCGGCACAGGTGTCTTGCCCCTTTTGGAGGGGGGCCGCCTGCCTGAGTCCGGAACCACTGGAGGTTCCGACGTGGTGTTCGGCTGAGGGCCGAACTCGGAGCCCTCGGGAGCCTTGCTCCCTCTGCTCCTGGAATCCGGAAGGTCGCCTTGAGGCGCCTCCGGGACTGTCTCCCCTCAACCCGGTGCCTCTTGAGACAATACCTCGGCATTGTCCATAGGTCAAGGGGAGGTGGCGGTCGGAAGTGGATCACTATCCATATGCGACGAGCCCAGGGAGCCATCTGACGAAGATACGTCGATACGGGCTCATGGAGGTCTGCACAATCATAATTCGGCGTTAGGAGAAGGAGTGCGACGAAGGTATGCTATGAGTTACTGTGGCATCCGAATACTTACGACTTCGCCAGGGGCTTGGCCCTGAGCAGCCACTCGTCTTCGCCTTCGGCGGCAGTGGTGCAGTAGTCCGGAAGGAGAGTCCTTCCCTTCTTGGACCCTTCGCCCCCCCGGTTGGGGCGGCCTTCCTTTTCTTGTCTCCCCCGACTGAAGGGGGAGCATCTTCATCTTCCTCCTCGTCTTTGGGGGAGGAGTGCGTCGCGGAGTTATCAGATGATGAGTCCGATAACACCTGGCGTCGGGAACTCTTTCGGGTTCCCTTGGCCTTCTTGGTCTTCTCCGGCACCTTGTAAGGAGCCGGAGTCAGCATCTCCATTAGGAGAGAATCCGCAGTGTCTTCGGGCAGAGGGGCTGGACAGTTAATCAGTCCCAACGTCTCCACCCAGTCCTGTCAAAGGGATGGAGCTCAGACCTCGCACATGGTTAAGCCAGGGGAAATAAATATCCTACCAGATGTATAGAACTCACCGAATGTGCTCGGCGCTTTGCGCTTAGCCCGCGGTCCTCGGTGAGAGAGGGAGGGACCTCGAAGCCCTTGAACAGCACCCTCCAGACGTCCTTGTGCGTCGTGTCGAAAAGCTCGCTCAGAGTTTGGTGCTGGGCCGGGTCAAACTCCCACAAGTTGAAATCCCGTTGTTGACACGGGAGGATCCGGCAGATGAGCATGACCTGGACTATGTTGGCAAGCTTGAGCTTCTTGCTTGCCATATTTAGGATACATTTCTGGAGTCCGTTCAGCTCCACCGATGAACCCTAGGATAGGCCCTTCTCTTTCCAGGAGGTGAGCCGCGTGGGGATTATAGATGGAAACTTGGGGGCAGCCACCCAGTTGGTGTCGCACGGCTCGGTGATGTAGAACGACGCCGATTGCCACCCATTTATGGTCTCCATGAAGGAGCCTTCAAGCCATATAACATTGGGCATCTTGCCCACCATGGCTCCGCTGCATTCTGCTTGTTGGCCTCCCACCACCTTCGGCTTGATATTGAAGGTCTTTAACCACATGCCGAAGTGGGGCCGGATGCGGAGCAAAGCCTCACACACGACGATGAACGCTGAAATGTTGAGGATGAAGTTTGGGGCCAGATCATGGAAGTCCAGCCCATAGTAGAACATGAGACCATGGATGAACGGATGGAGGGGAAACCCTAGTCTGTGGAGGAAGTGGTGGAGGAAAACTACCCTCTTGTGAGGTTCAGGGGTAGGGATGATTTGGCCCGCAGCGGGCAGCCGATGCGCGATATTTGCGGCTAAGTATCCGGCTCCGCGCAGCTTCTTGATGTGTCCCTCCATAACGGAGGAAGCCATCCATTTGCCTCCCGCTCCGGACATGATTGGAGAAGGTTGAGGGGAGGGATGTGGACTTGGGCGTTGGAGCTCGAGTGCGCAAGAACGGATGAGCAAGGAGGAAGAAGGCGTGGGTTGAAAAAGGTTAAACCTTGTCCCTTTATAAGGGCAGCCAAAGCTATGCACTCCCACTGGCCTGGTAAAACTCACTTATCCCCCAAGCACCGTAATCGATGGTGCGGTTGGGTTACCCACGCCAGTATTGATGAGAATCCCGTAATAAGGGGGACACGATCTTTGCTTTGACAAGATGTGTCAAGAAATTGCCTCGCGTTATGTGCAGGGCTAGTTAAAGGAAACAGTTCGAATAATCATCGGGCCATGGCATAATGTCGTGTTGCCAAAACATGTCAGCAGATTAGATTTGTGGAAATATTATTCTCTCTATGGTGGTATGTGGAACTTATTTTGCAAGGTCGGACACTATCCTTGTATTCAAATTCTTCCATGGTGTATTCGGAGGAGGAACCCGCCTTGCAATGCCGAAGACAACACTGCGCGCCGGACTCATCATCATTGAAGCCTGGTTCAGGGGCTACTGAGGGAGTCCTGGATTAGGGGGTCTCCGGACAGCCGGACTATATCCTTTGGTCCGACTGTTAGACTATGAAGATACTAGATTGAAGACTTCGTCTCGTGTCCGGATGGGACTCTACTTGGCATGGAAGGCAAGCTAGGCAATACGGATATGCATATCTCCTCCTTTGTAACCGACCTTGTGTAACCCTAGCCCCCTCCGGTGTCTATATAAACCGGAGGGTTTTAGTCCGTAGGACAACATACAATCATACCATAGGCTAGCTTCTAGGGTTTAGCCTCTCCGATCTCGTGGTAGATCAACTCTTGTAATACTCATATCATCAAGAATAAATCAAGCAGGACATAGGGTTTTACCTCCATCAAGAGGGCCCGAACCTGGGTAAAACATCGTGTCCCCTGCCTCCTATTACCATCTGCCTTAGACTTATAGTTCGGGACCCTCTACCCGAGATCCGCCGGTTTTGAGACCGACAATTAGGTTTACCTTAATACTTTTGTTGTAGTTGCGGATGCTTACAATAGAGGTTAATCATAAGTGGGATGCTTGTCCAAGTAAGGATAGTACCCAAGCACCGGTCCTCCCACATACCAAATTATCAAAGTACCGAACGCGAATCATATGAACGTGATGAAAACTAGCTTGACGATAATTCCCATGTGTCCTCGGGAGCGCTTTACATCATATAAGAGTTTGTCCAGGCTTTTCCTTTGCTACAAAAAGGATTGGGCCACCTTGCTGCACTTTATTTACTTTTGTTACTTGTTGCTCGTTACCAATGATCTTATCACAAAACTGTCTGTTACCTATTATTTCAGTGCTTGCAGAGAATACCTTGTTGAAAACCGCTTATCATTTCCTTTTGCTCCTCGCTGGGTTCAACACCCTTACTTATCGAAAGGACTATGATAGATCCCCTATACTTGTGGGTCATCAAGACTCTTTTCTGGCGCCGTTGCCGGGGAGTGAAGCGCCTTGGTAGGTGGAATTTGGTAAGGAAAAATTTATATAGTGTGCTGAAATTTACTGTCACTTGTTACTATGGAAAATAATCCTCTGAGGAGCTTGTTCGGGGTATCTTCACCCTGACCAGTAGAGCAAAGAGTTGCTCCTCAACCTACTGAACCTACTGAAAATGACAATGTCTGCTTTGAAATTCCTTCGAGTATGTTAGAAAAACTGCTAGCTAATCCTTTTGCAGGAGATGGAACAAAGCATCCCGATGAGGACCTAATATATGTGGATGAAGTTTGTGGATTATTTAAGCTTGCAGGTCTTCCCAGATATGTTATTAAGAAGAATGTCTTCCCTTTATCTTTGAAGGGAGATGCATTGACATGGTATAGGCTATGTGATGATACGGGGTCATGGAACTACAAACGATTGAAATTGGAATTTCATCAGAAGTTTTATCCTATGCATCTTGTTCATCGCGGTCGCAATTATATATATAATTTCTGGCCTCGCGAAGGAGAAAGCATCGCTCAAGATTGGGGGAGGCTTAAATCAATGTTATATTCATGCCCCAATCATGAGTTCTCAAGATAAATGATTATTCAAAATTTTTATGCTCAGCTTTGTGATAACATCGCACCATGCTCGATACTTGTTGTGCTGGCTCTTTTATGATGACGACTATTGAATTCGAATGGGATTTATTGGAAAGAAAACGCAACTCTAAAGATTGGGACCTCGACGAAGGTAAGGAGTCAGGTATGACACCTAAGTATGATTGTGTTAAATCTTTTATGGATACCGATGTTTTCTGTAAATTTAGCACTAAATATGGACTTGACTCTGAGATAGTAGCCTCTTTCTGTGAATCTTTTGCTGCTCATATCGATCTCCCTAAGGAGAAGTGGTTTAAATATCATCCTCCCATAGAAGTAAAAGTAGCTGCACCTATTAAAGTTGAAGAAAATACTATCACTTATAATGATCCTATTATTCCTACTTCTTATGTTGAGAAACCACCTTTCCCTGTTAGGATAAAGGATCATGCTAAAGCTTCAACTCTGGTTCGTAAAAGCAATGTTAGAACTTATACACCTCCTGAGCAAATTAAAGTTGAACCTAATATTGCTATTGTTAAAGATCTCTTGGCTGATAATATTGATGGGCATGTTATTCATTTCTATAATGAAACCGCTAGAATTGCCAAACCTTGTGCTAAAGATAAACATAGACCTGTGGTAGGCATGCCTGTTATTTCTGTTAAAATAGGAAATCATTGTTATCATGGCTTATGTGATATGGGTGCTAGTGCTAGTGCAATACCTTTTGATTTATACAAAGAAATTATGCATGACATTGCACCCGCTGAGTTAGAAGATATTGATGTCACAATTAAACTTGCCAATGGAGATACTATTTCACCAATGGGAATTGTTAGAAATGATGAAGTCTTTTGTGGGAAAACTAAATATCCTGCTGATTTTCTTGTTCTTGGCTCCCCACAAGATAGCTTTTGTCTCATTATTTTGGTAGACCCTTCTTGAACACAGTTAATGCTAAGATAGATTGCAAAAAGGATGTTGTTACTATTTGTTTAGGTGATATGTCTGATGAATTTAATTTCTCTAAATTTCGTAGACAACACTGTGAAAAGGAATTGCCTAGTAAAGATGAAATTATTGGTCTTGCTTCTATTGCCGTGCCTCCTAGTGATCCTTTAGAACAATATTTGCTAGACCATGAAAATGATATGTTTATGAATGAAAGAAGGGAAATAGATGAAGTATTCTTTAAACAGGAACCCATCCCGAAACACAATTTGCCTGTTGAAATCCTAGTGGATCCTCCTCCACCCAAGGGTGATCCCGTGTTTGAGCTCAAACCGTTACCTGATACTCTTAAATATGCTTATCTTGATGAGAAAAAAGATATATCCTCTTATTATTAGTGCTAACCTTTCAGAGCATGAAGAAGAGAGATTATTGAAAACTCCGAAGAAGCACCGTGCTGCTATTGGATATACTCTCGATGATCTTAAGGGCATTAGTCCCACACTATGTCAACACAAAATAAATTTGGAGAAAGATGCCAAACCAGTTTGTGATCACCAACGACGGCTGAATCCTAAGATGAAAGAAGTGGTAAGAAAGGAAATACTAAAGCTCCTTGAGGCAGGTATAATTTATCCCGTTGCTGATAGTCAGTGGGTAAGTCCTGTCCATTGTGTCCCTAAAAAGGGAGGTATTACCGTCATTCCTAATGATAAAGATGAATTGATTCTGCAAAGAATTATTATGGGTTATAGGATGGTAATTGATTTAATTAAATAAGGCTACTAAAAAAGATCATTAACCCTTACCTTTTATTGATCAAATGCTAGAAAGATTATCCAAACATACACATTTTTATTTTCTAGATGGTTATTCTGGTTTCTCTCAAATACCTGTGTCAGCTGATGATCAATCTAAGACCACTTTTACTTGCCTGTTCGGTACTTTTGCTTATAGATGTATGCCTTTTGGCTTATGTAATGCACCTGCTACCTTCCAAAGATGCATGGTGGCTATATTCTCTGACTTTTGTGAAAAGATTTGTGAGGTTTTCATGGATTATTTCTCCGTCTATGGATGTTTGCTTGAGCAACTTGGATCGAGTTTTGCAGAGATGTGAAGAAACTAATCTTGTCTTGAATTGGGGAAAGTGCCACTTTATGGTTAATGAAGGTATTGTCTTGGGGCATAAAGTTTCTGAAAGAGGTATTGAAGTTGATAAAGCTAAGGTTGATGCTATTGAAAAGACGCCATGTCCCAAGGACATCAAAGGTATAAGAAGTTTCCTTGGTCATGCCGGTTTTTATAGGAGGTTCATTAAGGACTTCTCAAAAATTTCTCGGCCTCTGACTAATTTATTACAAAAATATATACCATTTGTCTTCGATGATGATTGTGTAGAAGCATTTGAAATACTTAAGAACGCATTGATCTCTACACCGATTGTTTAGCCACCTGATTGGAATTTATCCTTTGAAATTATGTGTGATGCTAGTGATTATGCTGTAGGTGCTTGAGGGAGTCCTGGATTAGGGGGTCTCCGGACAGCCGGACTATATCCTTTGGCCGAACTGTTGGACTATGAAGATACAAGATTGAAGACTTCGTCTCGTGTCCGGATGGGACTCTCCTTGGCGTGGAAGGCAAGCTAGGCAATACGGATATGTATATCTCCTCCCTTGTAACCGACCTTGTGTAACCCTACCCTCCTCTGGTGTCTATATAAACCGGAGGGTTTAGTCCATAGGACAACATACAATCATACCATAGGCTAGCTTCTAGGGTTTAGCCTCTAGGATCTCGTGGTAGATCAACTCTTGTAATAATCATATCATCAAGAACAATCAAGCAGGACGTAGGGTATTACCTCCATCAAGAGGGCCCAAACCTGGGTAAACATCGTGTCCCCTGCCACCTATTACCATCTGCCTTAGACGCACAGTTCGGGACCCCCTACCCGAGATCCGCCGATTTTGACATCGACATTGGTGCTTTCATTGAGAGTTCCACTGTGTTGTCGCTGTAAGGCTTGATGGATCCTTCGATCATCGGTAACGATGCGGTCCGGGGTGAGATTTTCCTCCTCGGACAGATCTTCGTATTCGGTGGCTTCACACTGCGGGCCAATTCACTTGGCCATCTAGAGCAGATCGAGAGCTATGACCCTGGCCATCAGGTCAGATTTGGAAACTTGAATTACACGTCCGACATCCGCAGAGACTTGATCCTCGACGGATTCGAGCCCATGCCAGGTGTGCCGCTTAGTTGCGACGAGCATGACGTAACTCTGCATTCGGACAATGTTTGAGAGATCGCATCTGTAACTACTCCGACCATCAATCCGGAGCAAATTGCGCCATCCGAGAGCGGAGGGATAGACCCCGCCATGGAAGCTACACTCTCAGTGGCGATAGAGCCGAATACTGACTTTACCCCTTACGAGAGCCGCGTCGCCGGACCACTGGATTCTTCTCTGGCCACGGGCTCCGAGCCGCCTGCATCCGCACCCATCGAATTCGATTGGGTGCCGATCATGGAGTTCACCTCCGCGGATATCCTTCAGCACATGCCCTTTGGTGATATGCTGTAGGTGCTTGAGGGAGTCCTGGATTAGGGGGTCTCCGGACAGCCGGACTATATCCTTTGGCCAAACTATTGGACTATGAAGATACAAGATTGAAGACTTTGTCTCGTGTCCGGATGGGACTCTCCTTGGCGTGGAAGGCAAGCTAGGCAATACGGATATGTATATCTCCTCCCTTGTAACCGACCTTGTGTAACCCTACCCTCCTCCGGTGTCTATATAAACCAGAGGGTTTAGTCCATAGGACAACATACAATCATACCATAGGCTAGCTTCTAGGGTTTAGCCTCTAGGATCTCGTGGTAGATCAACTCTTGTAATAATCATATTGTTGGAAATATGCCCTAGAGGCAATAATAAATTGATTATTATTATATTTCCTTGTTCATGATAATCGTTTATTATCCATGCTAGAATTGTATTGATAGGAAACTCAGATACATGTGTGGGTACATAGACAACACCATGTCCCTAGTAAGCCTCTAGTTGACTAGCTCGTTAATCAATAGATGGTTATGGTTTCCTGACCATGGACATTGGATGTCGTTGATAATGGGAGCACATCATTAGGAGAATGATGTGATGGACAAGACCCAATCCTAAGCATAGCACTAGATCGTGTAGTTCGTATGCTAAAGCTTTGCTAATGTCAAGTATCATTTCCTTAGACCATGAGATTGTGCAACTCCCGGATGCCGTAGGAGTGCTTTGGGTGTACCAAACATCACAACGTAACTGGGTGGCTATAAAGGTACACTACGGGTATCTCTGAAAGTGTCTGTTGGGTTGGCACGAATCGAGACTGGGATTTGTCACTCCGTGTGACGGAGAGGTATCTCTGGGCCCACTCGGTAGGACATCATCATAATGTGCACAATGTGATCAAGGAGTTGATCACGAGATGATGTGTTACGGAACGAGTAAAGAGACTTGCCGGTAACGAGATTGAACAAGGTATCGTAATACCGACGATCGAATCTCGGGCAAGTATCGTACCGATAGACAAAGGGAATTGTATACGGGATTGATTAAGTCCTTGACATCGTGGTTCATCCGATGAGATCATCGTGGAACATGTGGGAGCCAACATGGGTATCCAGATCCCGCTGTTGGTTATTGACCGGAGAACGTCTCGGTCATGTCTGCATGTCTCCCGAACCCGTAGGGTCTACACACTTAAGGTTCGATGACGCTAGGGTTATAAAGGAAGTTTGTATGTGGTTACCGAATGTTGTTCGGAGTCCCGGATGAGATCCCGGACGTCACGAGGAGTTCCGGAATGGTCCGGAGGTAAAGATTTATATATGGGAAGTCCTGTTTTGGTCGCCGGAAAAGTTTCGGGGTTTATCGGTAACGTACCGGGACCACCAGGAGGGTCCCGGGGGTCCACCAAGTGGGGCCACCAACCCCAGAAGGTTGCATGGGCCAAGAGTGGTGAGGGACCAGCCCCTTAGTGGGCTGGTGCACCTCCCACCAAGGCCCAAGGCGCAGGGGAAGTGGGAGGAGGCAAACCCTAGGTCCAGATGGGCCTTAAGGCCCACCCTAGGGGCGCCTCCCCCTTCTCCCCTCCCTTGGCCGCCACCCCTTGGCCATCTAGGGTTGCCGCCCCCCCTTTTGGTGGGAAACCCTAGAGGGGGCGCAGCCCCTCCCCTTCCCCTATATATATGAGGCCTAGGGGGCTGCCCAACATACACGCGATTCAATCTCGTTGGTGCAGCCCTGCGTGTCTTCTTCCTCCTCTTCTGTAGTGCTTGGCGAAGCCCTGCAGGATAGCCACGCTCCTCCACCACCACCACGCCGTTGTGCTCCTGTTGGATGAAGTCTTCCTCAACCTCTCCCTCTCTCCTTGCTGGATCAAGGCATGGGAGACGTCACCGGGCTGTACGTGTGTTGAACGCGGAGGTGCCGTCCGTTCGGCACTTGGTCATCGGTGATTTGAATCACGACGAGTACGACTCCATCAACCCCGTTCACTTGAACGCTTCCGCTTAGCGATCTACAAGGGTATGTAGATGCAACTCTCCGTCTCCTTGTTGCTGGTCTCTCCATAGATAGATCTTGGTGACACGTAGGAAAATTTTGAATTTCTGCTATGTTCCCCAACAGTGGTATCAGAGCTAGGTCTATTGCGTAGATTCTATGCACGAGTAGAACACAAAGTAGTTGTGGGCGTTGATTTTGTTCAATATGCTTGCCGTTACTAGTCTTATCTTGATTCGGCGGCATCGTGGGATGAAGCGGCCCGGACCGACCTTACACGTACTCTTACGTGAGACTGGTTCCACCGACTGACATGCACTAGTTGCATAAGGTGGCTAGCGGGTGCTTGTCTCTCCCACTTTAGTCAGATCGGATTTGATGAAAAGGGTCCTTATGAAGGGTAAATAGCAATTGGCATATCACGTTGTGGTCTTTGCGTAGGTAAGAAACGTTCTTGCTAGAAACCCATAGCAGCCACGTAAAACATGCAAACAACAATTAGAGAACGTCTAACTTGTTTTTGCAGGGTATGCTATGTGATATGATATGGCCAAAGGATGTGATGAATGATATATGTGATGTATGAGATTGATCATGTTCTTGTAATAGGAATCACGACTTGCATGTCGATGAGTATGACAACCGGCAGGAGCCATAGGAGTTGTCTTTATTTATTTATGACCTGTGTGTCAACTTAAACGTCATGTAATTACTTTACTTTATTGCTAACCGTTAGCTGTAGTAGTAGAAGTAATAGTTGGCGAGACAACTTCATGAAGACACGATGATGGAGATCATGATGATGGAGATCATGGTGTCATGCCGGTGACGACGATGATCATGGAGCCCCGAAGATGGAGATCAAAAGGAGCAAAGTGATATTGGCCACATCATGTCACTATTTGATTGCATGTGATGTTTATCATGTTTATACATCTTATTTGCTTAGCACGACGGTAGTAAATAAGATGATCCCTCATAAAATTTCAAGAAGTGTTCTCCCCTAACTGTGCACCGTTGCTACAGTTCGTCGTTTTGAAGCACCACGTGATGATCGGGTGTGATAGATTCTAACGTTCACATACAATGGGTGTTGACGAGCCTAGCATGTACAGACATGGCCTCGGAACACATGCAAACACTTAGGTTGACTTGACGAGCCTAGCATGTACAGACATGGCCTCGGAACACAGAAGACCGAAAGGTCGAGCATGAGTCGTATAGAAGATACGATCAACATGAAGATGTTCACCGACGTTGACTAGTCCGTCTCACGTGATTATCGGACACGGCCTAGTTGACTCGGATCATGTAATCACTTAGATGACTGGAGGGATGTCTATCTGAGTGGGAGTTCATAAGATGAACTTAATTATCCTAAACATAGTCAAAAAGTTTTTGCAAATTATGTCGTAGCTCGCGCTTCAGTTCTACTGTTTAGTTATGTTCCTAGAGAAAAATTAGTTGAAAGTTGATAGTAGCAATTATGCGGACTAGGTCCGTAAACTGAGGATTGTCCTCATTGCTTCATAGAAGGCTTATGTCCTTAAAGCACCGCTCAGTGTGCTGAACCTCGAATGTCGTCTGTAGATGTTGCGAACATCTGACATACACGTTTTGATAACTACATGATAGTTCAGTTAAATGGTTTAGAGTTGAGGCACCAAAGACGTTTTGAAACGTCATGAAACATATGAGATGTTTCTAGGGCTGAAATTGGGATTTCAGGCTCGTGCCCATGTCAAGAGGTATAAGACCTCCGACGATTTTCTTAACCTACAAACTAAGGGAGAAAAGCTCAATTGTTGAGCTTGTGCTCAGATTGTCTGAGTACAACAATCATTTGAATCAAGTGGGAGTTGATCTTCCAGATGAAATAGTGATAGTTTCTCCGAAGTCATTACCACCAAGCTACTAGAGCTTCGTGATGAGCTATAATATATCAGGGACATATATGTTGATCCTTGAGATATTCGCGATGTTTGACACCACAAAAGTAGAAATCAAGAAGGAGCATCAATTGTTGATGGTTGGTGAAACCACTAGTTTCAAGAAGGGCAAGGGCAAGAAGGGATACTTCATGAAACGGCAATTCAGCTGCTGCTCTAATGAAGAAACCCAAGGTTGAACCCAAACCCGAGACTAAGTGCTTCTGTAATAAGGGGAACAGCCACTAAAGCAGAATTACCCTAGATACTTGGTAGATGAGAAGGCTATCGATAGAAGTATATTGGATATACATTATGCTAATGTGTACTTTACTAGTACTCCTAGTAGCACCAGGGTATTAGATACCGGTTCGGTTGCTAAGTGTTAGTAACTCGAAATAAAAGCTACGGAATAAATGGAGACTAGCTAAAGGTGAGTTGACGATATGTGTTGGAAGTATTTCCAAGGTTGATCAAATATCGTACGCTCCCTCTACCATCGAGATTGGTGTTTGCGTTGAGCATAGACATGATTGGATTATGTCTATCGCAATACGGTTATTCATTTAAGGAGAATAATGGTTACTCTGTTTATTTGAATAATACCTTCAATGGTCTTACACCTAAAATGAATGGTTTATTGAATCTCGATCGTAGTGATACACATGTTCATGCCAAAAGATAGTAATGATAGTACCACCAACTTGTGACACTGCCACGTAAGTCATATCGGTATAAAACGCATGAAGAAGCTCCATGTTGATGGATCCTTGGGCTCACTCGTTTTTGAAAAGTTTGAGGCATGCGAACCATGTCTATTGGTATATATGCATGAATAAACTCCATGCAAATGGACCGTTTGGACTCACTTGATTTTGAATCACTTGAGACATGCAAATCATACCACATGGGCAAGATGACTGAAAGCCTCGTTTTTTAGTAAAATGGAACTAGAAAGCAACTTGTTGGAAGTAATACATTTTGATGTGTGCAGTCCAATGAGTGCTGAGGCGTGTATTGGATATCGTTATGTTCTTACTTCACAGATGATTTGAGTAGATGTTGAGTATATTTACTTGATGAATCACGAGTCTGAATTATTGAAAGGTTCAAGTAATTTCAGGGTGAAGTTGAAAGATCGTCGTGACAAGAGGATAAAAGATCTATGATATGATCATAGAGATGAATATCTGAATTACGAGTTTGGCATAGAATTAAGACATTGTGGAAATTGTTTCACAACTGATACAGCCTGGAACGCCATAGTGTGATGGTTTGTCCGAACATCATAACTGCACCCTATTGGATATGATGCATACCATGATGTCTCTCATCGAATTACCACGATAGTTTATGGGTTAGGCATTAGAGACAACCACATTCACTTTAAATAGGGCACCACGTAATTCCGATGAGATGACACCATATGAGAAACCTAAGCTGTCATTTCTCAAAAGGTTTGGGGCTACGACGCTTATGTGAAAAAGTTTCAGGATGATAAGCTCGAACCCAAAGCGGATAAATGCATCTTCATAGGACACCCAAAACAGTTGGGTATACCTCCTGTCTCAGATCCGAAAGCAATAAGGGATTGTTTCTAGAATCGGGTCCTTTTTCGAGGAAAAGTTTCTCTCGAAAGAATTGAGTGGGAGGATGGTAGAGACTTGATGAGGTTATTGAACCGTTACTTCAACTAGTGTATAGCAGGGCACAAAGAGTTGTTCCTGTGGCACCTACACCAATTGAAGTGGAAGCTTATGATAGTGATCATGAAACTTCAGATCAAGTCACTACCAAACCTCGTGGGATGACAAGGATGCGTACTACTTCCGAGTGGTACGTAGTCCTGTCTTGGAAGTCATGTTGCGAGACAACAATGAACCTACGAGCTATGGAGAAGCGATGGTGGGCCTGGATTCCGATAGATGGCTCGAGGCCATAAAATCCGAGAGAGGATCCATGTATGGAAACAAAGTGTAGACTTTGACAGAACAGCTCGATGGTCGTGAGGCTGTTGAGTATAGATGGATTTTAAAAGGAAGACGGACAATGATGGTAAATGTCACCATTAAGAAAGCTCGACTTGTTGTTAAGATGTTTTCGACAAGTTCAAGGAGTTGACTACGATGAGACTTTCTCACCTGTAGCGATGCTGAAAAGTCTGTTGGAATTATATTAGCAGTTACTGCACTATTTATGAAATCTTGCAGATAGGATGTCAAAACATTGTTTCCTCGACGATTTATGAGGAAAGGTTGTATGTGATACAACCGGAAGGTTTTGTCAACCCTGAAATATGCTAATAAGTATGCAAAGCTCCAGCAATCCTTCTAAGGACTGGAGTAAGCATCTCGGAGTTGGAATGTATGCTTTGATGAGATGATCAAAGATTTTGGTTTATACAGAGTTTATGAGAAACTTGTATTTCCAAAGAAGTGAGTGGGAGCGCTATAGAATTTCTGATAAGTATATGTTGTTGACATATCGTTGATCAGAAGTGACGTAGAATTTCTGGAAAGCATATAGGGTTATTTGGAAAGTGTTTTTCAATGGAAAGCCTAGATTAAGCTACTTGAACATTGAGCATCAAGATCTATAAAGGATAGATCAAAACGCTTAATGGTACTTTCAAATGAGCACATACCTTAACATGATCTTGAAGGTGTTCAAGATGGATCAGTCAAAGAAGAAGTTCTTGCCTGAGTTGTAAGGTATGAAGTTAAGACTTAAAGCTCGACCACGGCAGAATAGAGAGAGAGGACGAAGGTCGTCCCCTATGCTTAAGACATAGGCTCTACAGTATGCTATGTTGTGTACCGCACCTGAAGTGTGCCTTGCCATTAGTCAGTCAAGGGGTACAAGAGTGATCCAAGAATGGATCACAGGACAGCGGTCAAAGTTATCCTTAGTAACTAGTGGACTAAGGAATTTTCTCAATTATGGAGGTGGTAAAAGAGTTTGTCGTAAAGAGTTACGTCGATGCAAGCTTAACACCTATCCGGATAGCTCTGAGTAGAGATACCGGATACGTATAATGGAGCAACAATTTAGAATAGCTCCAAGTAGAACAGTTATTTGGAATAGCTCCAAATAGAACGTGGTAGCTACATCTAGGAGATGACATAGAGATTTGTAAAGCACACACGGATCTGAAAGGTTCAGACCCGTTGACTAAAACCTCTCTCACAAGCAACATGATCAAACCTAGAACTCATTGAGTATTAATCACATAGTGATGTGAACTAGACTACTGACTCTAGTAAACTCTTGGGTGTTAGTCACATGGTGATGTGACCTGTGAGTGTTAATCACATGGCGATGTGAACTAGATTATTGACTCTAGTGCAAGTGGGAGACTGTTGGAAATATGCCCTAGAGGCAATAATAAATTGATTATTATTATATTTCCTTGTTCATGATAATCGTTTATTATCCATGCTAGAATTGTATTGATAGGAAACTCAGATACATGTGTGGGTACATAGACAACACCATGTCCCTAGTAAGCCTCTAGTTGACTAGCTCGTTAATCAATAGATGGTTACGGTTTCCTGACCATGGACATTGGATGTCGTTGATAACGGGATCACATCATTAGGAGAATGATGTGATGGACAAGACCCAATCCTAAGCATAGCACTAGATCGTGTAGTTCGTATGCTAAAGCTTTGCTAATGTCAAGTATCATTTCCTTAGACCATGAGATTGTGCAACTCCCGGATGCCGTAGGAGTGCTTTGGGTGTACCAAACGTCACAACGTAACTAGGTGGCTATAAAGGTACACTACGGGTATCTCTGAAAGTGTCTGTTGGGTTGGCACGAATCGAGACTGGGATTTGTCACTCTGTGTGACGGAGAGGTATCTCTGGGCCCACTCGGTAGGATATCATCATAATGTGCACAATGTGATCAAGGAGTTGATCACGGGATGATGTGTTACGGAACGAGTAAAGAGACTTGCCGGTAACGAGATTGAACAAGGTATCGTAATACCGACGATCGAATCTCGGGCAAGTATCGTACCGATAGACAAAGGGAATTGTATACGGGACTGATTAAGTCCTTGACATCGTGGTTCATCCGATGAGATCATCGTGGAACATGTGGGAGCCAACATGGGTATCCAGATCCCGCTGTTGGTTATTGACCGGAGAACGTCTCGGTCATGTCTGCATGTCTCCCGAACCCGTAGGGTCTACACACTTAAGGTTCGATGACGCTAGGGTTATAAAGGAAGTTTGTATGTGGTTACCGAATGTTGTTCGGAGTCCCGGATGAGATCCCGGACGTCACGAGGAGTTCCGGAATGGTCCGGAGGTAAAGATTTATATATGGGAAGTCCTGTTTTGGTCGCCGGAAAAGTTTCGGGGTTTATCGGTAACGTACCGGGACCACCGGGAGGGTCCCGGGGGTCCACCAAGTGGGGCCACCAACCCCAGAAGGTTGCATGGGCCAAGAGTGGTGAGGGACCAGCCCCTTAGTGGGCTGGTGCACCTCCCACCAAGGCCCAAGGCGTAGGGGAAGTGGGAGGAGGCAAACCCTAGGTCCAGATGGGCCTTAAGGCCCACCCTAGGGGGCGCCTCCCCCTTCTCCCCTCCCTTGGCCGCCACCCCTTGGCCATCTAGGGTTGCCGCCCCCCCTTTTGGTGGGAAACCCTAGAGGGGGCACAGCCCCTCCCCTTCCCCTATATATATGAGGCCTAGGGGGCTGCCCAAGATACACGCGATTCAATCTCGTTGGTGCAGCCCTGCGTGTCTTCTTCCTCCTCTTCTGTAGTGCTTGGCGAAGCCCTGCAGGATAGCCACGCTCCTCCGCCACCACCACGCCGTTGTGCTTCTGTTGGATGAAGTCTTCCTCAACCTCTCCCTCTCTCCTTGCTGGATCAAGGCATGGGAGATGTCACCGGGCTGTACGTGTGTTGAACGCGGAGGTGCCGTCCGTTCGGCACTTGGTCATCGGTGATTTGAATCACGACGAGTACGACTCCATCAACCCCGTTCACTTGAACGCTTCCGCTTAGCGATCTACAAGGGTATGTAGATGCAACTCTCCTTCCCCTCGTTGCTGGTCTCTCCATAGATAGATCTTGGTGACACGTAGGAAAATTTTGAATTTCTGCTACGTTCCCCAACACATATCATCAAGAACAATCAAGCAGGACGTAGGGTATTACCTCCATCAAGAGGGCCCGAACCTGGGTAAACATCGTGTCCCCTGCCACCTATTACCATCTGCCTTAGACGCACAGTTCAGGACCCCCTACCCGAGATCCGCCGATTTTGACATCGACATTGGTGCTTTCATTGAGAGTTCCACTGTGTTGTCGCTGTAAGGCTTGATGGATCCTTCGATCATCGGTAACGATGCGGTCCGGGGTGAGATTTTCCTCCTCGGACAGATCTTCGTATTCGGTGGCTTCACACTATGAGCCAATTCACTTGGCCATCTGGAGCAGATCGAGAGCTACGACCCTGGCCATCAGGTCAGATTTGGAAACTTGAATTACACGGCCGACATCCGCGGAGACTTGATCCTCGACGGATTCGAGCCCATGCCAGGTGTGCCGCTTAGTCGCGACGAGCATGACGTAACTCTGCATTCGGACAATGTTCGAGAGATCGCATCTGTAACTACTCCGACCATCAATCCGGAGCAAATTGCGCCATCCGAGAGCGGAGGGATAGACCCCGCCATGGAAGCTACACTCTCAGTGGCGATAGAGCCGGATACTGACTTTACCCCTTACGAGAGCCGCGTCGCTGGACCACTGGATTCTTCTCCGGCCACGGGCTCCGAGCCGCCTGCATCCGCACCCATCGAATTCGATTGGGTGCCGATCATGGAGTTCACCTCCGCGGATATCCTTCAGCACATGCCCTTTGGTGATATGCTAAATTCATTAAGGTCTCTCTCCCTGTCAGGAGAACCTTGGCCGAACTATGTCCGACTAGAATGGGATGCAGACGATGAAGAAATTCGCTGCCCACCCACCACCCACTTAGTAGCCACTGTCGACAACTTAACCAACATGCTCAACATCAACTCCGAAGACATCGATGGTATGGACGACGATGCAGGAGACGAACAGGAACCACCGCCCATAGGGCGCCGGACCACCACTTCATCACATGACATATATATGGTGGATACACCCACAGAGGGCAACGTCGAAGAGACAGCGGAGGATGCCCCCTCCAAGCAACCCAAGCACCAATGTCAGCGGCGCCGCTCTAAGTCCCGCCATAGCAAAAGCATCGATAACAGTGCAAGAGGAAATAATAGTCCAGTCGACTCCAGAAGAAACGACGACTGCACCACCCCAGTGGCAGAGCACGATCAAGATGCAAACAGCGAACATAGTACGGATCCTGCGTCCGAACACGGCGACGCCAAGGATAAACCTCATCAAACCCCGTCTGGGGAGGAAAACAGTCCGAACGAAGATGCATACATCATCCCAAAAACGCACTTGGAACAAGAGAACCTCTGCAGAAGTCTTATTGCCACAGTGAGGAGCCTGAAGAAACACAAGCAAAGGCTTAAGGACACACAAGATACGCTCAACAACAGGTGGAACAAAGTGCTCGACAAGGAAACAATGTATGGTGGAAGTTACCACACAAAAAGCTATCCAAAGCGCAAGCTATTACCGGAATTCGACGATGCAGCCTTAGAGCCCACACAGTCGAAGAATGATACGGCCAACCGGCCGGATCCACCACCTTGTGAACGCGATGGAGCAACTAACAAAGTCGCGCATAAGTCAACACACGATCTACGTGAGAACTTGCGCCAAAAATCCGGAGCGACCAAATCCATCTATGGATCTAGGAAGCGCCCTCCAGTACAAAACCAAAACCGAACACTACAACCATCAAAACACCATGGTACATCCCAATACAGGGGTGCCGCACGCCCCTTATGTTTCACTGATGAGGTGCTGGACCATGAATTCCTAGATGGATTCAAACCGGTGAACATAGAGGCGTACGACGGGACCATTGACCCTGGATTCTGGATCAAGCACTTTATCCTCCATATTCATATGGGTCGCAGAGACGATCTCCATGCCATCAAATACTTGCCCCTCAAGCTTAAAGGGCTAGCTTGGCACTGGCTGAAAAGCCTCCCCGAAAACTCAATTGTAAGTTGGGAGGAGCTCAAGGATGCTTTTCGGGCTAATTTTCAAGGGACTTATGTCCGACCTACGGATGTAGACGATTTAAGTCACATAATCCAATAGTCCGGAGAGTCCTCCCAAAAGCTTTGGAACAGGTTCCTCACCAAGAAGAACCAAATCTTCGACTGTCCGGACGCCGAAGCCTTAACAACTTTTAAACACAGCATTCGAGACGAATGGCTCGCCAGATGCTACCTCTTTTAGCACTACATTGGTTTTCCCCGAAGAGGAAGGGATGATGCAGCAAAGGAGTGTAAGTATTTCCCTTAGTTTTTGAGAACCAAGGTATCAATCCAGTAAGAGGCTATGCTCGAGTCCCTCACACCTGCACAAAACAAATAAATCCTCGCAACCAACCCAAATAGGGGTTGTCAATCCCTATAGGGCCACTTACGAGAGTGAGATCTGATAGATATGATAAGATAATATTTTTGGTATTTTTATGATATAGATGCAAAGTAAAATAAAGGCAAAGTAAATAGCAAAGTAAATAACTAAGTAGTAGAGATTGAAAACACATTATTTCTTCTTGATCAAAGAGGATGGCCTCTATGGGAGGGTGGCAAGTGTCCACCCTATAATGCGCAAAGATTTCTTTGGCCTCTTTTATTATGAATCAAAACTCATGAGCCAAAAAGATAGTAACAGCACGCTTAACAGAAGAATGCTCAATATTAGAAAATTCTAGGAAAATCCTTTGTATGGAAGGATGCATGTGCATGAATTGCCTTTCAAGTTCAACAATAAGCATGGCAATAGCATCCGCAAGACTACTAGTTCTATGAAGGATAGAACTACCCATAGAGGGTAAAGCACCGGCACAAGTAAAGAAATCTTGAATAACTCCTTTTCCAATAATATTACCACTACCAACACAGAATCTTTTTATATGTGAGATAATGGGTTCTTTAGTATGAGCATCAAAATTATTATCGACAATAGTATCCCCAATCTCAGACATAGCGGCAGAAGGTAAAGAACTAGCCATAACGACAAGCAAACAAACTAACACACAAGAAAACAAAAAGCAAGCGGGGAAAAAGAGGCAAATAGAGAGGGAGGATAGAGAGAGAGAGGGCGAATAAAACGGCAAGGGTGAAGTGGGGGAGAGGAAACGAGAGGCGAATGGCAAATAATGTAATGCGGGAGATAAGGGTATGTGATGGGTACTTGGTATGTTGACTTTTGCGTGGACCTCCCTGGCAACGGCACCAGAAATCCTTCTTGCTACCTCTTCTAGCATTGCGTTGGTTTTCCCCGAAGAGGAAGGGATGATGCAGCAAAGTAGCATAAGTATTTCCCTCAGTTTTTGAGAACCAAGGTATCAATCTAGTAGGAGGCTACGCGCGAGTCCCTCGCACCGTCACAAAATAAATAAATCCTCGCAACCAACGCAAATAGGGGTTGTCAATCCCTATAGGGCCACTTACGAGAGTGAGATCTGATAGATATGATAAGATAATATTTTTGGTATTTTTATGACAAAGATGCAAAGTAAAATAAAGGCAAAGTAAATAACTAAGTAGTAGGAGATTGATATGATAAAGATAGACCCGGGGGCCATAGGTTTCACTAGTGGCTTCTCTCGAGAGCATAAATATTCTACAGTGGGTGAACAAATTACTGTTGAGCAATTGACAGAATTGAGAATAGTTATGAGAATATCTAGGTATGATCATGTATATAGGCATCACATCTGAGACAAGTAGACTAACCCCTACCTGCATCTACTACTATTACCCCACTCATCGACCGCTATCCAGCATGCATCTAGAGTATTAAGTTAAAAACAGAGTAACGCCTTAAGCAAGATGACATGATGTAGAGGGATAGATTCATGCAATATGAAGAAAACCCCATCTTGTTATCCTCGATGGCAACAATACAATACGTGCCTTGCTGCCCTTACTGTCATCGGGAAAGGACACTGCAAGATTGAACCCAAAGCTAAGCACTTCTCCCATTGCAAGAAAGATCAATCTAGTAGGCCAAACCAAACTGATAATTTGAAGAGACTTGCAAAGATAACCAATCATACATAAAAGAATTCAGAGAAGATTCAAATATTATTCATAGATAGACTTGATCATAACCCACAATTCATCGGTCTCAACAAACACACCACAAAAAGAAGATTACAACGAATAGATCTCCACAAGAGAGGGGGAGAACATTGTATCGAGATCCAAAAAGAGAGAAGAAGACATCTAGCTACTAACTATGGACCTGTAGGTCTGAGGTAAACTACTCACACTTCATCGAAGGGGCTATGGTGTTGATGTAGAAGCCCTCCGTGATCGATGCCCCCTCTGATGGAGCTCCGAAACAGGCCCCAAGATGGGATCTCGTGGATACAGAAAGTTACGGCAGTGGAATTAGGGTTTTGGCTCCGTCTCTGATCGTTTGGGGACACATGGGTATATATAGGAGCACGAAGTACGTCGGTGGATCAATAGGGGCCCCAGAAGGGTGGAGGGCGCGGCTGGAGGGGGGGGGGGGGGTAGGCGCGCCCCTACCTCGTGGCCTCCTGTTACGTGTCTTGACGTAGGGTCCAAGTCTCCTGAGTTGTATTCGATGTGAAAATCACGTTTCCGAAGGTTTCATTCCGTTTGGACTCCGTTTGATATTCCTTTTCTTTGAACCCTAAAACAGGCAAAAACATCAATTCTGGGCTGGGCCTCTGGTTAATAGGTTAGTTCCAAAAATAATACAAAACGTGGATAATAAAGCCCAATAATGTCCAAAACAGTAGATAATATAGCATGGAGCAATCAAAAATTATAGATACGTTGGAGACGTATCAAGCATCCCCAAGCTTAATTCCTGCTCGTCCTCGAGTAGGTAAATGATAAAAATAGAACTTTTGATGCGGAGTGCTACTTGGCATAATTTAATGTAATTCTTCTTAATTGTGGTATGAATATTCAGATCCGAAAGATTCAAAACAAAAGTTCATATTGACATAAAAATGATAATACTTCAAGCATACTAACTAAGCAATTATGTCTTCTCAAAATAACATGGCCAAAGAAAGTTCATCCCTACAAAATCATATGGTTTAGTCATGTTTCATTTTCGTCACACAAGAATTCTATCATCATGCACAACCCCGATGACAAGCCAAGAAATTGTTTCATACTTTAGTAATCTCAAACCTATAAACTTTCACGCAATATATGAGTGCGAGCCATGAACATAGCACTATAGGTGGAATAGAATATAATGAGGGGGGTTATGTGGAGAAGACAAAAAAGGAGGAAGTCTCACATCAACGAGGCTAATCAATGGGCTATGGAGATGCCCACCGATTGATGTTAATGCAAGGAGTAGGGATTGCCATGCAACGGATGCACTAGAGCTATAAATGTATGATAGCTCAAGAAAAGAAACTAGTGGGTGTGCATCCAACTTGCTTGCTCACGAATACCTAGGGCACTTGAGGAGGCCCATTGTTGGAATATACAAGCCAAGTTCTATAATGAAAAATTCCCACTAGTATATGAAAGTGATAACATGAGAGTCTCTCTACTATGAAGATCATGGTGCTACTTTGAAGCACAAGTGTGGCAAAGGATAGTAACATTGTCCCTTCTCTCTTTTTCTCTCATTTTTTTCTTTTCTCTCTTTTTGGGCCTTTTCTTTTTTTATAGCCTTTCTTTTTTGGGCCTTCTACTTTTTTATGGCCTTTCTTTTTTTATATATATTCCTCACTCGGGACAATGCTCTAGAAAATGATGATCATCACACTTCTATTTATTTACAACTCAATGATTACAACTCGATACTAGAACGAAGATGACTCTATATGAATGCCTCCAGCGGTGTACCGGGATATGCAATGGTCCAAGAGTGACATGTATGAAAGAATTATGAACGGCGGCTTTGCCACAAATACTATGTCAACTACATGACTATGCTAAGCAATATGACAATGATGAATGTGTCATGATGAACGGAATGATGGAAAGTTGCATGGCAATATATCTCGGAATGGCTATGGAAATGCCATAATAGGTAGGTATGGTGGCTGTTTTGAGGAAGATATAAGGAGGTTTATGTGTGAAAGAGCGTATCATATCACGGGGTTTGGATGCACCGACGAGGTTTGCACCAACTCTCAATGTGAGAAAGGGCAATGCACGGTACCGAAGAGGCTAGCAAGGATGGAAGGGTGAGAGTGCGTATAATCCATGGACTCAACATTAGTCATAAAGAACTCACATACTTATTCCAAAAATCTACAAGTCATCAAAAACCTCGGTACTACACGCATGCTCCTAGGGGGTTAGATTGGTAGGAAAAGACCATCGCTCGTCCCTGACCGCCACTCCTAAGGAAGATAATCAAATAACACCTCATGTTTCAAATTTGTTGCATAACGTTTACCATACGTGCATGCTACGGGACTTGCAAATCTCAACACAAGTATTTCTCAATTTCACAACTACTCAACTAGCACGACTTTGATATTATTACCTCCATGTCTCAAAAAAATCATCAAGCATAAAACTTCTCTTAGTATTCAACACACTCATAAGAAAATTTTATTATTATTCTTGCATACCAAGCATATTAGGATTTTAAGCAAATTACCATGCTATTAAGACTCTCAAAATAATCTAAGTGAAGCATGAGAGACCAATAGTTTCTATAAAACAAATCACCACCGTGCTCTAAAAGATATAAGTGAAGCACTAGAGGAAAATTATATAACTCAAAAGATATAAGCGAAGCACATAGAGTATTCTACCAAATTCCAAATCATGTATGGCTCTCTCAAAAGGTGTGTATAGAAAGGATGATTGTGGTAAACTAACAAGAAAAGACCCAAATAATACAAGACGCTCCAAGCAAAACACATATCATGTGGCGAATAAAAATATAGCTCCAAGTAAAGTTACCGATAGAAGTAAACGAAAGAGGGGATGCCTTCCGGGGCATCCCCAAGCTTTGGCTTTTAGGTGTCCTCAGATTATCTTGGGGGTGCCATGGGCATCCCCAAGCTTAGGCTCTTGCCACTCCTTGTTCCATAATCCATCAAATCTTTAGCCAAAACTTGAAAACTTCACAACACAAAACTTAAAGTAGAAAATCTCGTGAGCTCCGTTAGCGAAAGAAAACAAAAGACCACTTCAAGGTACTGTAATTAAATAATTATTTATTTATATGGGTGTTATACCTACTGTATTCCAACTTCTCTATGGTTCGTAAACTATTTTACTAGCCATAGATTCATCAAAATGAGCAAACAACACACGAAAAACAGAATCTGTCCAAAACAGAACAGTCTGTCATAATCTGTAGCTAGCGCAAGATCTGGATCCCCAAAAATTCTAAAATAAATTGCTGGACGTGAGTAATGTATCTATTAATCATATGTAAAAATAATTAACTAAATATCACTTTCCAAATAAAAATGACAGAAGTTCTCCTGAGCGTTAAAGTTTATGTGTTTTACAGAAAGTTCAACAAGACTTTCCCCAAGTCTTCCCAACGGTTCTACTTGGCACAAACACTAATTAAACACAAAAAGCACAACCAAAACAGAGGCCAGATAATTTATTTATTACTAAACAGAAGCAAAAAGCAAGGAATAAAAATAAAATTGGGTTGCCTCGCAACAAGCGCTATCGTTTAACGCCCCTAGCTAGGCATAACAAGCAAGAATAGGTCTAGGTATTGCCATAATAGTATGATAGATTATTAAAACTCATTTCATATTCTCTACGTTCAGCAGCAAGTTTTCTTTGAGGCAAGCAAAAGTAATCAAAAGGGCTAAATTTATTGGGACAAAAGTCTCCAAGATCAACCTTGGGAGGTATAGGTTCCTCCTTCGGTCCTTCATATTGCACAACCAATTCATCATTATAAGCATTCTTTTGACAGAACTTTGTGAGCCTATATTCAAGAGAATATCCCAATTCATTATTTTGAATAGCCAGATCATCATTAAGTTCAGAAATTCTATCAACTAAAACATTGGTAGGCACCCTTTTTCTAAGATTTTCATTGAAAGCAACATAGTCTAGAGATTGAAAACGCATTATTTCTTCTTGATCAAAGAGGATGGCCTCTATGGGAGGGTGGCAAGTGTCCACCCTATAATGCTCAAAGATTTCTTTGGCCTCTTTTATTATGAATCAAAACTCATGAGCCAAAAAGATAGTAACAGCACGCTTAACAGAAGAATGCTCAATATTAGAAAATTCTAGGAAAATCCTTTGTATGGAAGGATGCATGTGCATGAATTGCCTTTCAAGTTCAACAATAAGCATGGCAATAGCATCCGCAAGACTACTAGTTCTATGAAGGATAGAACTACCCATAGAGTGTAAAGCACCGGCACAAGTAAAGAAATCTTGAATAACTCCTTTTCCAATAATATTACCACTACCAACACAAAATCTTTTTATATGTGAGATAATGGGTTCTTTAGTATGAGCATCAAAATTATTATCGACAATAGTATCCCCAATTTCAGACATAGCGGCAGAAGGTAAAGAACTAGCCATAACGACAAGCAAACAAACTAACACACAAGAAAACAAAAAGCAAGCGGGGAAAAAGAGGCAAATAGAGAGGGAGGATAGAGAGAGAGGGCGAATAAAACGGCAAGGGTCAAGTGGGGGAGAGGAAACGAGAGGCGAATGGCAAATAATGTAATGCGGGAGATAAGGGTATGTGATGGGTACTTGGTATGTTGACTTTTGCATGGACCTCCCTGGCAACGGCACCAGAAATCCTTCTTGCTACCTCTTTTAGCACTGCGTTGGTTTTCCCCGGAGAGGAAGGGATGATGCAGCAAAGTAGCATAAGTATTTCCCTCAGTTTTTGAGAACCAAGGTATCAATCTAGTAGGAGGCTACGCGCGAGTCCCTCGCACCGTCACAAAATAAATAAATCCTCGCAACCAACGCAAATAGGGGTTGTCAATCCCTATAGGGCCACTTACGAGAGTGAGATCTGATAGATATGATAAGATAATATTTTTGGTATTTTTATGATATAGATGCAAAGTAAAATAAAGGCAAAGTAAATAGCAAAGTAAATAACTAAGTAGTAGGAGATTGATATGATAAAGATAGACCCGGGGGCCATAGGTTTCACTAGTGGCTTCTCTCGAGAGAATAAATATTCTACGGTGGGTGAACAAATTACTGTTGAGCAATTGACAGAATTGAGCATAGTTATGAGAATATCTAGGTATGATCATGTATATAGGCATCACGTCTGAGACAAGTAGACTAACCCCTGCCTGCATCTACTACTATTACCCCACTCATCGACCGCTATCCAGCATGCATCTAGAGTATTAAGTTAAAAACAGAGTAACGCCTTAAGCAAGATGACATGATGTAGAGGGATAGACTCATGCAATATGAAGAAAACCCCATCTTGTTATCCTCGATGGCAACAATACAATACATGCCTTGCTGCCCATACTGTCACCGGGAAAGGACACCGCAAGATTGAACCCAAAGCTAAGCACTTCCCCATTGCAAGAAAGATCAATCTAGTAGGCCAAACCAAACTGATAATTTGAAGAGACTTGCAAAGATAACCAATCATACATAAAATAATTCAGAGAAGATTCAAATATTATTCATAGATAGACTTGACCATAAACCCACAATTTACCGGTCTCAACAAACACACCGCAAAAAGAAGATTACATCGAATAGATCTCCACAAGAGAGGGGGAGAACATTGTATTGAGATCCAAAAAGAGAGTAGAAGCCATCTAGCTACTAACTATGGACCCGTAGGTCTGAGGTAAACTACTCACACTTCATCGGAGGGGCTATCGTGTTGATGTAGAAGCCCTCTGTGATCGATGCCCCCTCCGGTGGATCTCCGGAACAGGCCCCAAGATGGTATCTCATGGATACAGAAAGTTACGGCGGTGGAATTAGGGTTTTGGCTCCATCTCTGGTCGTTTGGGGGTACATGGGTATATATTGGAGGAAGAAGTACGTCGGTGGAGCAACAGGGGTCTCACGATGGTGGAGGGCGCACTTGGGGGGGGGGGAGGCACGCCCCCTACCTCGTGGCCTCTTGTTACTTGTCTTGACGTAGGGTCCAAGTCTCCTGAGTTGTATTCGATGAGAAAAATCACGTTCCCGAAGGTTTCATTCCGTTTGGACTCCGTTTGATATTCCTTTTCTTCGAAACCCTAAAACAGGCAAAAAACAACAATTCTGGGCTGGGTCTCCAGTTAATAGGTTAGTCCCAAAAATGATATAAAAGTGGATAATAAAGCCCAATATTGTCCAAAACAGTAGATAATATAGCATGTAGCAATCAAAAATTTTAGATACGTTGGAGACGTATCACCAGACACCTCGGCCAAGAAAAACCGAGAACAATGGCAGCCCTAACAAGCCTCATGACCCGCTTTTGTGCGGGCGAGGACAGCTGGTTGGCCCGTAGTAGCACCAGCGATCCAAGCATATCTGAAGTCAGGGATGGCAATGGTAACACGGCGGTAAATGCGGTAACACGGCGGTAAACCACGACACAACAAAAACAAGCGTCGAAACAAAGAAGGCAACCCAGATAACACGGCGGTAAATGCCGGATTCAGGGGCTCTCGACCAGGCCAGCGGAAAAAGCCTTTCAAAGGCAGTAGAGAAGGATAATCTGGCCTAAACAAAATTCTTGACAAGCTCTGTCAGATTCACGACACCCCCGACGAACATGCAAATCATACCCACAGAGAATGTTGGGTCTTCAAGCAAGCCGGTAAGGTAAACGTCGAACACAAAGGGGAAGAGACACCAAGCGAAGACGAGGATGAACCTCGCCAGCAAAGCGCCGGAGGACAAAAAAAGTTCCCACCAGAGGTTAAAACGGTAAACGTGATCCATGTGACGAAGAGGAGAAGCAAGCATGCACTCCGAGACACACGTGCCATAGAGCCCATCACCCCTAGGTTCAACCCCTGGTTGGCCTTCCCGATCACTTTTGATTGTAGGGATCACGCGACAAATATCTGACATGAGGGACTGGCGGCCTTGGTGTTAGACCCAATAATAAATGGGTACCATTTCACACGAGTCCTCATGGTCGACGGCAGTGATCTAAATCTGATATATCAGGACACAGTCTGCAAAATGGGGATAGACCCGCCACAAATAAGCCATAGTAATACTACCTTCAAGGGAGTAATACCAGGGAAAAGAGGCCTGCTGTATGGGCTCTCTACTGCTAGAGGTGGTATTCGGTTCTCCCGATAGCTTCTGAAGCGAAAGGTTAACTTTCCACGTCTCTCCATTCCGAAGTGGTTATCAAGCACTACTCGGAAGAACGACTTTCGCTCGTTTTAACGCAATACCGCATTATGCTTTTCTCAAGCTTAAAATGCCCGGCCCACGTGGCATCATCACAGTTAGGGGAAATAACGAACGTTTTTTCATGTACGGAAGAGGATGCGGCGGCTCTAACAGCCGCAAACTAGACGGCCTCACTAACCAGAAAAAATGGCAGGTCGTCAAGACCACGGACACAGTTAGATGAGTCCAGCGTTCCATCACATATACACGATATTAGTTTGATGATCAAACCCTCAAAGACGACACCAGGGGCTTCCCGCGTGTAATCAGGGCCAGCCCGGCTCAACTTGACTTCTCTTGAATTTTGATAGTTCATTGATAATAAACAATTCTTCTTTTTTTTGGCATGGCAACTTTCACCTAAGTTCTTTCCTTTTACAGATGACAATCGTGCTACAACTGTCCAGGACACGGCACAACGGAGACACAGGCGCAGACGTGCAACAGGGACCCGCCCAAAGGTTTCTTCTTAGATTAAGACCCTGCGTAAACCTTTTTTACTGTCTCTTGTTGCTCTCATCCTGCGGATACTCCACACAACCGAGAAGGATGCTGACGTTATTGGCATGTGGCCACATCAGGATATCGCACGTACCTGGACACATGGGGTCTATTATTGAGGGCATTATTTAGCCCGGTATATATTATAAAGACCGAACACCTTAGGGAGTGTTCGGCGTCGCGAGTTTGGCCCTATATCCATCAGCTCCGAATCATGTCTTTGGTCAAATGTTGGGTTTGCCCGGCTCCCACGTTTTGGTACCTTATGTTCCGTTATATCGGCTAAGGTAGCACTGGGAGAACTACTGTGATTGTGCCCTAGTTCATCCGGATGAGCACCTCAGTAGAGAAAGCCGAAAACTGTCTGTCATGATATAGCGAGAGACTGGTCAACCACTCGATGACTCAGTGGAATCTTCGGGATTCCTCCGCATTAACGAAGGGCCGTTTCCCAGTGATGTACGTACGCGCCCCGTATTCGGACGAGCGCAGAAGTACTAGGGGCTATATAGTAGCCCCATCGTCAAACTCCTTGGCTAAGTGAAAGTGTTAAAGCAATATAGTCTGATTGCCTCGTTCGCCGTGCTACCACCTCCTTAACGGACCAAGACATTGGATCAAGTGTGGATATGCGTTTTCTACTAACACCCCCGCATTATATGTGTGGGGGCGGAAGCCGACGACAACAAACTTTCAGGTTATATGCATATATACATAAACGGCCGCACAGGAGGCATCACAATACTTTCAGGAAAAAGTATAAATACAGCCTTGATAAATTGAGTAAACATTGTTTTTACAATGGGAATACATGTCACTAGATCATAATATTCTTCGAGCACTGAGCCTCTATCGAACGAGCGCCTTCAAGAACATCTTCAAAGTAGTGCTCGACAGCCACTCGGCCTATGGCCGAACCCTGTGTCGCAACAGTGGTGGCCTCCATCTCCGCCCAGTATGTCTTAACACGGGCAAAGGCCATCCGCGCACCCTCTATGCACGCCGATTTCTTTACAGCATCGATGCGTGGAAACACACCAAGGAATTGTTGCACTAAACTAAAGTAGCTATTCGGCCTTGGCCCTCCCGGCCATAGATGATCCACAACGGACCTCATGGCAAGTCCGGACAACCTATGGAGCTCGGCCCACTCGGCCATTCGCTCATTCAACAGCAGCGGACGGACCGGAGCATAAAACTGTGACCAGAACAGCTTCTCCACTTCGTGATATTTTTGATCCTTGAAGTACTCGGCCGCATCGGCAGCACTTGCAGCCAAATCCATGTAGGCGTCCGCAGAACTCCATAGTCGGTCAAGAGGAGCATACTTCGGATCTCCGAATTTAGTCCGCAACAAAAAGGGCTTCCCAGACACGATATCTGCACCTTGATGCAGCTCCTCCTTCGTCGCTCTAATTTTGGAGGGGGCTTCCTTGGCAGCTACCAGGGCCTTCTCTAGGCCCGTCGCCCTCGCTCGGCTTTCTTGTTCAAGAAGCTGGTAATGGTTAGCGGTATCTTTTAATTCTACAGCCATTTTGGCTATTATTTCCTTGCTCTTGCAATGCGCGGCCTGTTCGGCCCTTAACTCTTCGACCCCCTTTAGAGCGGCCGCATTGCTACTCCTTGCTTGCTCCTTGGCTCGGGCAAGCTCCGCCCGAAGTGTCTCCACGGTGGCAGCTCCATCTGCAGTCACAACATATTAAAGATACTGGCATCATGCTCCTCTTATTATGTGACAATCACCAGAGAAATCACTCACCATGTGCCTCGTCAAGCCGCTGGTTGACAAGCACGATACCGGCATCGGCCGCATCAAGTTGCCACTTTAGCTCGGTAAACCCATCAGTTCGGCTAGCCACAGTAGCCTGAGTCACCTGCACATAAAGGCAGTCGAGTTATTACCTGGGAATATGATCGTCTAGTTGCCGCCGTTCTCGACAACAACCAGAGTCTCAGGGGCTACTATCTGCATAGGGCACACCTAGCGTGTGCGGTACTATCAAAAACATACACTATTTCACGTACCTCAAAGCCCTTCAGCAGACTCATAAAAGGCTTCATGCAAACCGCTTTTAGCGGATGAAATCCTTTAAATTAGTATACCCAATAGCGTACGATGCGCTTCCGAGACGGCCGCTTGCCCCAGAAGATCCATCAGCACGTCCGACCGCACACTGTACGGTTCCGGACCCTTGCTGCCACTCTCCTTAGAAGCTGGATACTGGGGATTTCGGGTAGCCAAAGGGTTATCCTCTGGCCTCGGCAGATCCGGAGATATCCTCCGCGATGACACTTCAGGGTCGCCCGCCTCCAGAGGCGGGGTGTCAGGGGGAGGCGTTTCGCTCTCCATCATCTCCGGAAGGAGATCCCCCGAAGACGAACTCTGTCGAGAAGGGCTACGATCCGTACTACAATTTATAAGCATCGGTTATTGTCTTCGGAAGTAAGGTAGGATATTTTTACTATTAAGTACTTTTCGATTACTTACAGCTCGGTAGAGGGCTGATCCCCGCGCTGACATTGTGTGGCAAGAATACCCTCCGAGGCAGGACCCTCTGACGAAGATTTCTTCTCCCGTTTGGAAACCTTAGTTTTCGGATCTTCAGAGGTAGTCCTCTTCCTTCCCCAGGGAGAGAGAATGTCAGATTCTTCCCCTTGGTTATCCTCCCTCGCGGAGGCGCTCATTCCCCCAGTTGGAATGAGTAGCAGGTGAGGCCTGCTTTCGCCCTCTTTAATCCCCCTTCATCTTCCTTTGAGGGAACTAGATAAGGCACCGGCTCGAGCATCTTGTCCAGTACCGGATTGTCCAAACCCTCAGGAAAGGGGGCCGAACACCTGATCATCTTCGCCTTTGTTATCCAGTCCTAGTTAAAGAGCAACTCTTTAGAATGACACCATGATAAATAAAAGGATGGCGGGTTCAGTCATGGGATTACTTACTTGGTTAGCAGGGCGGTTGTAGCTCAAACCCACATCCTCGGAGGTGTTCGGACACTTTATTTGGGGTCCGAAGAACGATTTGTACATCTCTTTGAGCGTCATGCTGAGGAAATGATGAATAGCTCGCGGTCCTTCCGGGTTGAATTCCCACATATGGAGGGGTCGGCGTTTGCAAGGCTGGACTCGACGAACTAGCATAACTTGCATTACCATAACCAGACTAAAATCTCTCTCAAAGAGATCTCAGATACGGCTCTGTAGTATTGGCACGTCCTTTGCTTGACCCCAGCTCAGCCCCCTGCTGATCCATGACATCAGTCGCGGTGGGCGGCCCGAGCGAAAGGTGGGGGCGGCTACCCACTTGGCACTTCGGGGAGCTGTGATGTAAAACCACTCCTGTTGCCACAATCCGGATACCTCTGGGAAGGAGCCCTCTGGCCAGGGAGCATTAGCGATTTTGCTTATTAAAGCACCTCCGCACTCTGTGTGCCGCCCCTCGATCGTCTTCGGCTTCACATCGAAGGTCTTGAGCCACAGGCCGCAGTGAGGGGTAATGCGGAGGAAGGCCTCACATACGACAATAAATGACGAGATGTGAAGAAGGGAGTCCGGGGCCAGATCATGGAAATCCAGCCCATAATAGAACATAAGACCCCTGACAAAGGGATCTAGAGCGAGGCCTAGTCCTCGGAGGATGTGGGAGATGAACACGATGCTCTCGGTGGGTTCGGGAGTAGGGACGACCTGCCCACAGGTAGGCAGCCTATGTGAAATTCCGGCGGTCAGATATCTAGCCTCTCTCAGCTTCTTGATGTCCTCCTCTGTTACAGAGGAGGGCATCCATCAACATTGAAGGTTGGATCCAGACATAGTTGAAGGTCCGAAGTGCCTGACTTGAGGTTTGCGTGTTAGAACTCGCGGCGGGGGAGGGATTCGATTGAGCACGAGAGGGAAAAAGAAAAGGCATTATCCTCGTTATAAAGGGGGTGAATATCAATCATCCTCCTTGTGGCCGTTTTGGACTTGCCTAAGATCTAGGCGTCATACCAACATGCACGCTTGGGTTACCCACATCTGTATTGATGAGAATCTCATGATAAGGGGAACACGATCTCTACTTTGACAACATGTGTCAAGAAAACCGCCTCGTGATATGTGCGGTGCTGGTTGGGAAAAACGGTTCGAATAACGACCGGGCCGTGGCGTGATGTCATGCCGTCAAAACGTGTCAGCAGATTAGATTTGTGGAAATATTATTCTATCTACGGTGGTATGTGGAACTTATTTTTTCAGGGCCGAACACTATCCCTGGGTTCAAACTGTTCCATGGAGTACTCAGAGGAGGAACCCACCTTGCAGTGCCGAAGACAATACTGCGGGCCGGACTCATCGTCATTCAAGCCTGGTTCAGGGGCTACTAAGGGAGCCTTGGATTAGGGGGTCTCCGGACAGCCGGACTATATCCTTTGGCTAGACTGTTGGACTATGAAGATACAAGATTGAAGACTTCGTCTCGTGTCCGGATGGGACTCTCCTTGGCATGGAAGGCAAGCTAGGCAATACGGATATGTATATCTCCTCCCTTGTAACCGACCTTGTGTAACCCTAGCCCCCTCCAGTGTCTATATAAACCGGAGGGTTTAGTCCATAGGACAACATACAATCATACCATAGGCTAGCTTCTAGGGTTTAGCCTCTACGATCTCGTGGTAGATCAACTATTGTAATACTCATATCATCAAGAACAATCAAGCAGGACGTAGGGTATTACCTCCATCAAGAGGGCCCGAACCTGGGTAAACATCACGTCCCCTACCTCCTATTACCATCCGCCTTAGACGCACAGTTCGAGACCCCCTACCCGAGATCCGCCGGTTTTGACACCGACAGTGCTGTTCTAGGGTAAAGAGTTGATAAGAAATTAAATGTTATTCAATATGCTAGTAAAACTTGAAGGAAATATGCCCTAGAGGCAATAATAAAGTTATTATTTATTTCCTTATATCATGATAAATGTCTATTATTCATGCTAGAATTGTATTAACTGGAAACATAATACATGTGTGAATACATAGACCAACAGAGTGTCACTAGTATGCCTCTACTAGACTAGCTCGTTAATCAAAGATGGTTATGTTTCCTAACCATGAACAAAGAGTTGTTATTTGATTAACGAGGTCACATCATTAGTTGAATGATCTGATTGACATGACCCATTCCATTAGCTTAGCACCCGATCGTTTAGTATGTTGCTATTGCTTTCTTCATGACTTATACATGTTCCTATAACTATGAGATTATGCAACTCCCGTTTACCGGAGGAATACTTTGGGTACTACCAAACGTCACAACGTAACTGGGTGATTATAAAGGAGTACTACAGGTATCTCCAATGGTAGATGTTGGGTTGGCGTATTTCAAGATTAGGTTTTGTCACTCTGATTGTCGGAGAGGTATCTCTGGGCCCTCTCGGTAATACACATCACATAAGCCTTGCAAGCATAATAACTAAGATGTTAGTTATGAGATGATGTATTACGGAACGAGTAAAGAGACTTGCCAGTAACGAGATTGAACTAGGTATTGGATACCGACGATCGAATCTCGGGCAAGTAACATACCGATGACAAAGGGAACAACGTATGTTGTTATGCGGTCTGACCGATAAAGATCTTCGTAGAATATGTAGGAGCCAATATGGGCATCCAGGTCCCGCTATTGGTTATTGACCGGAGACGTGTCTCGGTCATGTCTACATTGTTCTCGAACCGTAGGGTCCGCACGCTTAACGTTACGATGACAGTTATTATGAGTTTATGCATTTTGATGTACCGAAGGTTGTTCGGAGTCCCGGATGAGATCACGGACATGACGAGGAGTCTCGAAATGGTCGAGACGTAAAGATTGATATATTGGAAGCCTATGTTTGGGCACCGGAAGCGTTCCGGGTGAAATCGGGATTTTTCCGGATTACCGGGAGGGTTACCGGAACCCCCCGGGAGGTAAATGGGCCTATTGGGCCTTAGTGGAAAAGAGAGAAGAGGCAGACCACACGTGGCCGGCGCCCCCCACCTTTCCCAAGTCCTAATAGGACTAGGAGAGGTGGGCCGGCCCCCTCTTTCTCCTTCTTCCCCAAGAATCCTAGTTGGAATAGGATTGGGGGGAAGGAGTCCTACTCCCGGTGGGAGTAGGACTCCTCCCTGCGCCTCCCACCTGGCCGGCCGAACCCCCTGCCCCTGGCCTTTATATACGGGGGCAAGGGGCACCACAAGACACACAAGTTAATCGCTCCTTAGCCGTGTGCGGTGCCCCCTGCCACCAAATTCCACCTCGATCATACCGTTACAGTGCTTAGGCGAAGCCTTGCGTCGGTAGTACATCAAGATCGTCACCACGCCGTCGTGCTGACGGAACTCTTCCTCGACGCTTTGCTGGATCGGAGCCCGAGGAACGTCATCGAGCTGAACGTGTGCTAAGAACTCGGAGGTGCCGGAGTAACGGTGCTTGGATCGGTCGGATCGGGAAGAAGACGTACGACTACTTCCTCTACGTTTTGTGATCGCTTCCGCAGTCGGTCTGCGTTGGTACGTAGACAACACTCTCCCCTCTCGTTGCTGTGCATCACCATGATCTTGCGTGTGCGTAGGAAAATTTTCGAAATTACTGCGTTCCCCGACAGTGGCATCCGAGCCTGGTTTTTATGGTTTGATGTTATATGCACGAGTAGAACACAAGTGAGTTGTGGGCGATACAAGTCATACTGCCTACCAGCATGTCATACTTTGGTTCGGCGGTATTGTTGGACGAGACGATCCGGACCAACCTTACGCGTACTCTTACGCGAGACTGGTTCCCTCGACGTGCTATGCACACAGATGGCTAGCGGAAGACTGTCTCTCCAACTTTAGTTGAACCAAGTGTGACTACGCCCGGTCCTTGAGAAGGTTAAAACGGAGTCTATTTGACGAACTATCGTTGTGGTTTTGATGCGTAGGTGAGATGAGTTCTTGCTTAAGCCCGTAGCAGCCACGTAAAACTTGCAACAACAAAGTAGAGGACGTCTAACTTGTTTTTGCAGGGCATGTTGTGATGTGATATGGTCAAGGCATGATGCTGATTTTATTGTATGAGATGATCATGTTTTGTAACCGAGTTATCGGCAACTGGCAGGAGCCATATGGTTGTCGCTTTATTGTATGCAATGCAATCGCGATGTAATGCTTTATTTTATTACTAAGCGGTAGTGATAGTCGTGGAAGCATAAGATTGGCGAGACGACAACGATGCTATGATGGAGATCAAGGTGTCGCGCCGGTGACGATGGTGATCATGACGATGCTTCGGAGATGGAGATCACAAAGCACAAGATGATGATGGCCATATCATATCACTTATATTGATTGCATGTGATGTTTATCCTTTTATGCATCTTATCTTGCTTTGATTGACGGTAGCATTATAAGATGATCTCTCACTAAATTATCAAGGAGTGTTCTCCCTGAGTATGCACCGTTGCAAAAGTTCTTCGTGCTGAGACACCACGTGATGATCGGGTGTGATAGGCTCTACGTTCAAATACAACGGGTGCAAAACAGTTGCACACGCGGAATACTCAGGTTATACTTGACGGGCCAAGCATATACAGATATGGCCTCGGAACACGGAGACCGAAAGGTCGAGCGTGAATCATATAGTAGATATGATCAACATATTGATGTTCACCATTGAAAACTACTCCATCTCACGTGATGATCGGTTATGGTTTAGTTGATTTGGATCACGTAATCACTTAGAGGATTAGAGGGATGTCTATCTGAGTGGGAGTTCTTAAGTAAATTAACTGAACTTAAAAATTATCATGAACTTAGTACCTGATAGTATCTTGCTTGTTTATGTTGATTGTAGATAGATGGCTCGTGCTGTTGTTCCGTTGAATTTTAATGCGTTCCTTGAGAAAGCTAAGTTGAAAGATGATGGTAGCAATTACACGGACTGGGTCCGTAACCTGAGGATTATCCTCATTGCTGCACAGAAGAATTATGTCCTGGAAGCACCACTAAGTGCCAGGCCTGCTGCAAGAGCAACGCCAGAAGTTATGAATGTCTGGCAAAGCAAAGCTGATGACTACTCAATAGTTCAGTGTGCCATGCTTTACGGCTTAGAACCGGGACTTCAACGACGTTTTGAACGTCATGGAGCATATGAGATGTTCCAGGAGTTGAAGTTAATATTTCAAGCAAATGCCCGGATTGAGAGATATGAAGTCTCCAATAAGTTCTATAGCTGCAAGATGGAGGAGAACAGTTCTGTCAGTGAGCATATACTCAAAATGTCTGGGTATAATAATCACTTGATTCAATTGGGAGTTACACTTCCGGATGATTGCGTCATTGACAGAATTCTCCAATCACTGCCACCAAGCTACAAGAGCTTTGTGATGAACTATAATATGCAAGGGATGAACAAGACTATTCCCGAGCTCTTCGCTATGCTGAAAGCTGCGGAGGTAGAAATCAAGAAGGAGCATCAAGTGTTGATGGTTAACAAAACCACTAGTTTCAAGTGAAAGGGCAAAGGGAAGAAGAAAGGGAACTTCAAGAAGAACGGCAAGCAAGTTGCTGCTCAAGAGAAGAAACCCAAGTCTGGACCTAAGCCTGAAACTGAGTGCTTCTACAGCAAGCAGACTGGTCACTGGAAGCGGAACTGCCCCAAGTATTTGGCGGATAAGAAGGATGGCAAGGTGAACAAAGGTATATGTGATATACATGTTATTGATGTGTACCTTACTAATCCTCGCAGTAGCACCTGGGTATTTGATACTGGTTCTGTTGCTAATATTTGCAACTCGAAACAGGGACTACAGAATAAGCGGACACTAGCAAAGGACGAGGTGACGATGCGCGTGGGAAACGGTTCCAAAGTCGATGTGATCGCGGTCGGCACGCTACCTCTACATCTACCTTCGGGATTAATATTAGACCTAAATAATTGTTATTTGGTGCCAGCGTTGAGCATGAACATTATATCTGGATCTTGTTTGATGCGAGACGGTTATTCATTTAAATCAGAGAATAATGGTTGTTCTATTTATATGAGTAATATCTTTTATGGTCATGCACCCTTGAAAAGTGGTCTATTCTTATTGAATCTTGATAGTAGTAATACACATATTCATAATGTTGAAGCCAAAAGATGCAGAGTTGATAATGATAGTGCAACTTATTTGTGGCACTGCCGTTTAGGTCATATCGGTGTAAAGCGCATGAAGAAACTCCATACTGATGGGCTTTTGGAACCACTTGATTATGAATCACTTGGTACTTGCGAACCGTGCCTCATGGGCAAGATGACTAAAACACCGTTCTCCGGTACTATGGAGAGAGCAACAGATTTATTGGAAATCATACATACCGATGTATGTGGTCCGATGAATATTGAGGCTCGTGGCGGATATCGTTATTTTCTCACCTTCACAGATGATTTAAGCAGATATGGGTATATCTACTTAATGAAACATAAGTCTGAAACATTTGAAAAGTTCAAGGAATTTCAGAGTGAAGTTGAAAATCATCGTAACAAGAAAATAAAGTTTCTACGATCTGATCGTGGAGGAGAATATTTGAGTTACGAGTTTGGTATACATTTGAAAAATTGTGGAATAGTTTCGCAACTCACGCCACCCGGAACACCACAACGTAATGGTGTGTCCGAACGTCGTAATCGTACTTTACTAGATATGGTGCGATCTATGATGTCTCTTACTAATTTACCGCTATCATTTTGGGGTTATGCTTTAGAGACGGTTGCATTCACGTTAAATAGGGTACCATCTAAATCCGTTGAGACGACGCCTTATGAACTGTGGTTTGGCAAGAAACCAAAGTTGTCGTTTCTTAAAGTTTGGGGCTGCGATGCTTATGTGAAAAAACTTCAACCTGATAAGCTCGAACCCAAATCGGAGAAGTGTGTCTTCATAGGATATCCAAAGGAAACTATTGGATACACCTTCTATCACAGATCCGAAGGAAAGACTTTTGTTGCTAAATTCGGAAAATTTCTTGAGAAAGAGTTTCTCTCGAAAGAAGTGAGTGGGAGGAAAGTAGAACTTGACGAGGTAACTGTACCTACTCCGTTATTGGGAAATAGTACATCACAGAAAACTGTTTCTGTGAGACCTACACCAATAAGAGAGGAAGTTAATGATGATGATCATGAAACTTTAGATCAAGATACTACTGTACCTCGTAGATCAACCAGAGTAAGATCCGCACCAGAGTGGTACGGTAATCCTGTTCTGGAAGTCATGCTACTAGATCATGATGAACCTACGAACTATGAAGAAGCGATGGTGAGCCCAGATTCCGCAAAGTGGCTTGAAGCCATGAAATCTGAGATGGGATCCATGTATGAGAACAAAGTATGGACTTTGGTTGACTTGCCCGATGATCGGCAAGCAATTGAGAATAAATGGATCTTTAAGAAAAAGACTGACGCTGATGGTAATGTTACTGTCTACAAAGCTCGACTTGTCGCAAAAGGTTTTCGACAAGTTCAAGGAGTTGACTACGATGAGACTTTCTCACCCGTAGCGATGCTTAAGTCTGTCAGAATCATGTTAGCAATTGCCGCATTTTATGATTATGAAATTTGGCAAATGGATGTAAAAACCGCATTCCTGAATGGATTTCTGGAAGAAGAGTTGTATATGATGCAACCAGAAGGTTTTGTCAATCCAAAGGGAGCTAACAAAGTGTGCAAACTCCAGCGATCCATCTATGGACTGGTGCAAGCATCTCGGAGTTGGAATAAACGCTTTGATAGTGTGATCAAAGCATTTGGGTTTATACAGACTTTTGGAGAAGCCTGTATTTACAAGAAAGTGAGTGGGAGCTCTGTAGCATTTCTGATATTATATGTGGATGACATATTACTCATTGGAAATGATATAGAATTTCTGGATAGCATAAAGGGATACTTGAATAAAAGTTTTTCGATGAAAGACCTCGGGGAAGCTGCTTACATATTAGGCATAAAGATCTATAGAGATAGATCAAAACGCTTAATTGGACTTTCACAAAGCACATACCTTGACAAGATTTTGAAGAAGTTCAAAATGGATCAAGCAAAGAAAGGGTTCTTGCCTGTATTGCAAGGTGTGAAGTTGAGTCAGACTCAATGCCCGACCACTGCAGAAGATAGAGAGAAAATGAAAGATGTTCCCTATGCTTCAGCCATAGGCTCTATCATGTATGCAATGCTGTGTACCAGACCTGATGTGTGCCTTGCTATAAGTTTAGCAGGGAGGTACCAAAGTAATCCAAGGATGGATCACTGGACAGCGGTCAAGAACATCCTGAAATACCTGAAAAGGACTAAGGATATGTTTCTCGTATATGGAGGTGACAAAGAGCTCACCGTAAGAGGTTACGTTGATGCAAGCTTTGACACTGATCCGGACGATTCTAAATCGCAAACCGGATACGTGTTTACTTTAAACGGTGGAGCTGTCAGTTGGTGCAGTTCTAAACAAAGCGTCGTAGCGGGATCTACATGTGAAGCGGAGTACATAGCTGCTTCGGAAGCAGCGAACGAAGGAGTCTGGATGAAGGAGTTCATATCCGATCTAGGTGTCATACCTAGTGCATCGGGTCCAATGAAAATCTTCTGTGACAATACTGGTGCAATTGCCTTGGCAAAGGAATCCAGATTTCACAAAAGAACCAAACACATCAAGAGACGCTTCAACTCCATCCGGGATTTAGTCCAGGTGGGAGACATAGAGATTTGCAAGATACATACGGATCTGAATGTTGCAGACCCGTTGACTAAGCCTCTTCCACGAGCAAAACATGATCAGCACCAAGACTCCATGGGTGTAAGAATCATTACTGTGTAATCTAGATTATTGACTCTAGTGCAAGTGGGAGACTGAAGGAAATATGCCCTAGAGGCAATAATAAAGTTATTATTTATTTCCTTATATCATGATAAATGTCTATTATTCATGCTAGAATTGTATTAACCGGAAACATAATACATGTGTGAATACATAGACCAACAGAGTGTCACTAGTATGCCTCTACTAGACTAGCTCGTTAATCAAAGATGGTTATGTTTCCTAACCATGAACAAAGAGTTGTTATTTGATTAACGAGGTCACATCATTAGTTGAATGATCTGATTGACATGACCCATTCCATTAGCTTAGCACCCGATCATTTAGTATGTTGCTATTGCTTTCTTCATGACTTATACATGTTCCTATAACTATGAGATTATGCAACTCCCGTTTACCGGAGGAATACTTTGGGTACTACCAAACGTCACAACGTAACTGGGTGATTATAAAGGAGTACTACAGGTATCTCCAATGGTAGATGTTGGGTTGGCGTATTTCGAGATTAGGTTTTGTCACTCTGATTGTCGGAGAGGTATCTCTGGGCCCTCTCGGTAATACACATCACATAAGCCTTGCAAGCATAATAACTAAGATGTTAGTTATGAGATGATGTATTACGGAACGAGTAAAGAGACTTGCCAGTAACGAGATTGAACTAGGTATTGGATACCGACGATCGAATCTCGGGCAAGTAACATACCGATGACAAAGGGAACAACGTATGTTGTTATGCGGTCTGACCGATAAAGATCTTCGTAGAATATGTAGGAGCCAATATGGGCATCCAGGTCCCGCTATTGGTTATTGACCGGAGACGTGTCTCCGTCATGTCTACATTGTTCTCGAACCGTAGGGTCCACACGCTTAACGTTACGATGACAGTTATTATGAGTTTATGCATTTTGATGTACCGAAGGTTGTTCGGAGTCCCGGATGAGATCACGGACATGACGAGGAGTCTCGAAATGGTCGAGACGTAAAGATTGATATATTGGAAGCCTATGTTTGGGCACCGGAAGCGTTCCGGGTGAAATCGGGATTTTTCCGGATTACCGGGAGGGTTACCGGAACCCCCCGGGAGGTAAATGGGCCTATTGGGCCTTAGTGGAAAAGAGAGAAGAGGCAGCCCACACCTGTCCGGCGCCCCCCACCTTTCCCAAGTCCTAATAGGACTAGGAGAGGTGGGCCGGCCCCCTCTTTCTCCTTCTTCCCCAAGAATCCTAGTTGGAATAGGATTGGGGGGAAGGAGTCCTACTCCCGGTGGGAGTAGGACTCCTCCCTGCGCCTCCCACCTGGCCGGCCGAACCCCCTGCCCCTGGCCTTTATATACGGGGGCAGGGGGCACCACAAGACACACAAGTTAATCGCTCCTTAGCCGTGTGCGGTGCCCCCTGCCACCAAATTCCACCTCGATCATACCGTTACAGTGCTTAGGCGAAGCCCTGCGTCGGTAGTACATCAAGATCGTCACCACGCCGTCGTGCTGACGGAACTCTTCCTCGATGCTTTGCTGGATCGGAGCCCGAGGAACGTCATCGAGCTGAACGTGTGCTAAGAACTCGGAGGTGCCGGAGTAACGGTGCTTGGATCGGTCGGATCGGGAAGAAGACGTACGACTACTTCCTCTATGTTTTGTGATCGCTTCCGCAGTCGGTCTGCGTTGGTACGTAGACAACACTCTCCCCTCTCGTTGCTGTGCATCACCATGATCTTGCGTGTGCGTAGGAAAATTTTCGAAATTACTGCGTTCCCCGACAAAACTCTAGACAATGCTCAGAGAAATTATGCTACTACTGAAAAAGAATTCTTAGCAGCTGTATTTGATTGTGGTAAGTTTGGACCTTATATTGTTGATTCTAAAGTAACTATTCACACTGATCATGCTACTATTAAATATCTTATGGAAAAGAAAGATGCTAGACCTAGACTTATTAGATGGGTTCTCTTGCTACAAGAATTTGATTTACAAATTATTGATAGAAAGGGAGCTGAGAGCCCCATTGCAGACAACTTGTCTAGGTTAGAAAATGTTCTTGATGACCCACTACCTATTGATGATAGCTTTCCTGATGAACAATTAAATGTCACAAATGCTTCTCACACTGCTCCATGGTATGCTGATTATGATAATTACATTGTTGCTAAATTTATACCACCTAGTTTCACATACCAGCAAAAGAAAAAGTTCTTCTTTGAATTGAGACATTACTTCTGGGATGATCCACATCTTTATAAAGAAGGAGTAGATGGTGTTATTTGACGTTGTGTACCTAAGCATGAACAGGAACAGATCCTACGCAAGTGTCACTCCGAGGCTTATGGAGGGCACCATGCTGGAGATAGAACTGCACACAAGGTATTGCAATCCGGTTTTTATTGGCCTACTCTCTTCAAGGATGCCCGTATGTTTGTCTTGTCTTGTGATAAATGTCAAAAAATTGGTAGTATTAGTAGACGTCAAGAAATGCCTATGAATTATTCACTTGTTATTGAACCATTTGATGTTTGGGGCTTTGATTATATGGGACCTTTTCCTGCCTCCAATGGATACACACATATTTTAGTTGCTGTTGATTACGTTACTAAGTGGGTAGAAGCTATTCCAACTAGTAGTGCTGATCATAACACCTCTATTAAGGTGCTTAAAGAAGTTATTTTTCCAAGGTTTGGAGTCCCTAGATATTTAATGACTGATGGTGGTTCACATTTTATTCATTGTTCTTTCCGTAAAATGCTTGCTAAATATGACGTTAATCATAGAATTGCCTCTCCTTATCACCCACAGTCTAGTGGTCAAGTAGAATTGAGTAATAGAGAGCTCAAATTAATTTTGTAGAAGACTGTCAATAGATGTGGAAAAAATTGGTCCAAGAAACTTGATGATGCATTATGGGCCTATAGAACTGCATATAAAAATCTTATGGGTACGTTAAAATGGTTTATGGAAAAGCATGTCACTTACCTCTCGAAGTAGAACATAGGGCTTATTGGGCTATTAAAGAGCTCAATTATGATTTCAAACTTGCTGGTGAGAAGAGGTTATTTGACATTAGCTCACTTGATGAATGGAGAACCCAAGCCTATGAGAATGCCAAATTATTTAAAGAAAAAGTCAAAAGATGGCATGACAAAAGCATACAAATGCGTGAGTTTAATGTAGGTGATTATGTATTACTCCCTCCGTTCCTTGATATAAGGTGTATAGATTTTTGAGAAAAAGTCCGAAATATAAGGTGTACTGCATTGCACCACTCATTTGGGTAATTTTTGTAGGGATTTGATTACATTTCCTTATATCGGGCAAGCTCCTCTATCTCCTCATGTCAATTAGTCAGGTGTAATCTCGCCCAAAACTTGTGAAATTTTCACTCCACGTGCGTTCTTTAATTTCCGTGCCAAAAACTATACACCCTATATCTAGGAATGGAGGGAGTATTATACAACTCTCGTTTAAGATTTTCTGCAGGAAAACTTCGCTCTAAATGGGAAGGTCCTTACATTATTGAGGAGGTCTATCATTCCGGGGCCATACAAATCAACAACTTTGAATGCACAAATCCGAAGGTGGTGAACGGTCAAAGAATTAAACATTATATCTCAGGTAATCCTATAAATGTTGAAACCAATGTTATTGAAACCGTAACGCCCGAGGAATACATAAGGGACACTTTCCAAATGTTTCAGACTCCGAAAAGGAATAGGTATGTGGTATGGTAAGTAAACCGACTCCAAAACAGTTCTAATGGCAATTTTCTTCCGTTTTGGAATATTTAGAAAAATAGAAAAATAAGAAGCAGTCCAGGAAGGACACGAGGGCTCCATGAGGGTGGAGGGCGCGGCCTACCCCCTGGGCGCGCCCCCTACATCATGGGCACCTCGTGGGCTATCCAGACTCCGTTTTCTTACACGTTACGTATTTTTGTCGGTAAAAATTCATTATATAATCTCCCAGAGGTTTTGACTCCCGTATCACACAATTATCCTCTGTTTGTGTTTCGAGCTGTTGCTGCTGCAGATTAGAGCAAGATGTCTTCGCAAGAGTTAGTCGGGGAGAGCCGGGTGTCTCATCTGGCACCTAGATCAATGAAAAACAACAATGTTGACCACTTTGGGCCAGCAACGGAGGAAGAGATGGAGGCTGATTTGAAGAGAATAGATGCCATGGAGGCGGATCAAGAAGTCACTTCTCGCTTCCGAGCTGGATTCACAATGGGGGAACTGTAGAGCTCAGCTATTCCAAACTCGGTTATCCCTTCCAATGTTAGATTTCTTTCTTATGAGAATGTGAAAAAGAGTGTCAATGGTTCTCCCGCAGCTATATGCAGCACCCTTGGGTGCAGGGAGCTTTGGCTGTTACAGGAAAGCTTTGAAAGGAAATAATGGACCTCAAGCAGCAAGTCAATAAGCTCGAGGAGGAAAATTGTATCCTGAGGGGCATCATCGCCAAGATTATCACATCACCATCACCGAAAAGAGAGATATAATCACATGGGTATGGGCACTCCCCTTGGCAACTGCCAAGCTTAGGGGAGTGCCCCGGTATCGTATCACCATCACTTTTATCTTTACCGTGTTTCTTAGTTCAATCCTTTTGGTAATATCTTGATCTAGTAGTATAATTTTTTTAGTATGATCTAGTTGTTAGCTTTGCTTTATGAGCCTTCTATGTACTCGAGTCCGTGAGCTATATAATAAAGATTAGTGTTGAGTCAAGGGCTTGATTATTTTTGCCATGATCTTAAGTGAATAAAAGAAAAGAGAAAGAATAAAAAGGAAACAAAGAGATCATATGGATCTTATGGAGAGTAATGAGCTCACATATAAAAAGTATGATAAATAAAAGTTGTTGAGAGTTGACAAACATAGTTTTGGTCATCGTTGCAATTAATAGGAAGTGATAAAGAAAGAGAGGTCTTCACATATAAATACACTATCTTGGACATCTTTTATGGTTGTGAGCACTCATTAAAATATGACATGCTAAAGAGTTGACGTTGGACAAGGAAGACAACGTAATGAGTTATGTTTTCTTACATCTGAGATAAATTATATTGTCATGGATCATCCAACATGATTGAGCTTGCCTTTCCCCCTCATGGTAGCCAAATTCTTTGAACCAAGTAGAGATACTACTTGTGCTTCCAAACACCCTTAAACCAGTTTTGCCATGAGAGTCCACCATACCTACCTATGGATTGAGTAAGATCCTCCAAGTAAGTTGTCATTGGTGCAAGCAATAAAAATTGCCCTCTAAATATGTATGACTTATTAGTGTGGGAGAATATAAGCTTTATACGATCATGTGATATGGAAGAAATAAAAGCGATAGACTGCATAATAAAGGTCCACATCACAAGTGGCAATATAAAGTGACGTTCTTTCACATTAAAATTTTGTGCATCCAACCATAAAAGCGCATGACAACCTCTGCTTCCCTCTGCGAAGGGCCTATCTTTTACTTTTATCTCCTACCTTGCATAGGAGTCACGGTGGTCTTCACCCTTCCTTTTTTAAATTTTATCCTCTCGCAAGAACAACATGTTGGAAAGATCTTGGTATATATGGCTAATTGGATGTGAGTTTTCATGAACTATTATTGTTGACATTACCCTTGAGGTAAAACGTCGGGAGGCAAAACTATGCACCCATATCTTTCTCTGTGTCCGATTAAAACTCCATACCCATAAGTATTGCGTGAGTGTTAGCAATTGTGAAAGACTATATGATAGTTGAGTATGTGGACTTGCTGAAAGGCTCTTATATATTGATCATTCCTATGTTATGATAAATTGCAATTGCTCCAATGGCTGTGATTATAGTTTGTTAGTCTTCAATGAAGTTTATGATTCATACTTGAAATTGTGATTGAATTGTTACTCTAGCATAAGAGATCATATGACAAGAATTATATAAGTTGTTGTGCTAAGAATGATCATGATGCCCTCATGTCCGCATTTTATTTTTATCGACACCTCTATCTCTAAACATGTGGACATATTTTTTGATTTCGGCTTTCGCTTGAGGACAAGCGAGGTCTAAGCTTGGGGGAGTTGATACATCCATTTTGCATCATGATTTTATATCGATATTTATTGCATTATGGGCTGTTATTACACATTATGTCACAATACTTATGCCTATTCTCTCTTATTTTACAAGGTTTACATAAAGAGGGAGAATGCCGGCAGCTGGGATTCTGGGCTGGAAACGGAGCAAATATGAGAGACCTATGCTGCACAGCTCCAAAAGTCCTGAAACTTCACGGAAGTCATTTTCAGAATATATAAAAAATAATGAGCGCAAGAAGTTCTAGAGGGGGCCACACCCTGCCCACAAGGGTGGGGGCGCGCCCTACCCCGGTGGGCACGCCCCCTGCCTCGTGGGTCCCCTGGTGGCCCTTCGATGCCCATCTTCTGCTATATGGAGTCTTTCGCTGAGAAAAAAAAATCATAAGCCATCTTTCCAGACGAGACTCCGCCGCCACGAGGCGGAACCAATCTAGGGCTCTGGTGGAGCTGTTCTGCCAGGGAAAGTTCCCTCCAGGAGGGGGAAATCATCGCCATCGTCATCACCAATGATCCTCTCATCGGGAGGGGGTCAATCTCCATCAATATCTTCACAATCACCACCTCATCTCAAACCCTAGTTCATCTCTTGTATCCAATTCTTGTCTCTAAGTCCGAGATTGGTACATGTGGGTTGCTAGTAGTGTTGATTACTCCTTGTAGTTGATGCTAGTTGGTTTATTTGGTGGAAGATTATATGTTCAGATCCTATATGCACATTAATACCCCTCTGATTATGAACATGAATATGCTTTGTGAGTAGTTACGTCTGTTCCTGAGGACATGGGAGAAGTCTTGCTCTTAGTAGTCATGTGAATTTGGTATTCGTTCGATATTTTGATGAGATGTATGCTGTTTCTCCTCTAGTGGTGTTATGTGAACGTCGACTACATGACACTTCACCATTATTTGGGCCTAGAGGAAGGCATTGGGAAGTAATAAGTAGATGATGGGTTGCTAGAGTGACAGAAGCTTAAACCCTACTTTATGTGTTGCTTCATAAGGAGCTGATTTGGATCCATATGTTTCATGCTATGGTTAGGTTTACCTTAATACTTTTGTTGTAGTTGTGGATGCTTGCAATAGAGGTTAATCTTAAGTGGGATGCTTGTCCAAGTAAGGACAGTACCCAAGCACGGTCTCACCCACATACCAAATTATCAAAGTACCGAACGTGAATCATATGAACGCGATGAAAACTTTCTTGACGATAATTCCCATGTGTCCTCAGGAGCGCTTTACATCATATAAGAGTTTGTCCAGGCTTGTCCTTTGCTACAAAAAGGATTGGGCCACCTTGCTTCACTTTATTTACTTTTGTTACTTGTTGCCCATTACCAATTATCTTATCACAAAACTATCTGTTACTCCCTCCTTCCATCTATATAGGGCCTAATGCATTTTTCAAGACCGCGTTTGACTATTGACATGATTAATAGTACATGGCATGTATAATGTGAAAATTATATCATTAAAAGCTCTTTTCACATACGAATTTGATGATGTGCTTTGTGTAACTCGCATGTCATATATTATTGCTCTAACATTTGGTCAAACTTAGCCTCAAAAAACTTATTAGGCCCTATATAGATGGAAGGAGGGAGTACCTATTATTTCAGTGCTTGCAGAGAATACCTTGCTGAAAACCGCTTATCATTTCCTTATGCTCCTCGTTGGGTTCGACACTCTTACTTATAGAAAGGACTACGATAGACCCCCTATACTTGTGGTTCATCAAGCACCATCTCATCTCAAACCCTAGTTCATCTCTTGTATCCAATCTTTGTATCCAAACCTCAGATTGGTACCTGTGGGTTGCTAGTAGTGTTGATTACTCCTTGTAGTTGATGCTAGTTGGTTTACTTGGTGGAAGATCATATGTTCAGATCCATTATGCATATTAATACCCCTATGATTATGAACATGAATATGCTTTGTGAGTATAGTTACGTTTGTTCCTGAGGACATGGGAGAAGTCTTGCTATTTGTAGTCATGTGAATTTGGTATTCGTTCGATATTTTGATGAGATGTATGTTGTCATCCCTCTAGTGGTGTCATGTGAACGTCGACTACATGAAACTTCACCATTGTTTGGGCCTAGAGGGAGGCATTGGTAAGTAATAAGTAGATGATGGGTTGCTAGAGTGACAGAAGCTTAAACCCTAGTTTATGCGTTGCTTCGTAAATGGCTGATTTGGATCCATATGTTTCATGCTATGGTTAGGTTTACCTTAATACTTCTGTTGTAGTTGCGGATGCTTGCAATGTGGGTTCATCATAAGTGGGATGCTTGTCCAAGTAAGGACAGCACCCAAGCACTGGTCCACCCACATATCAGATTATCAAAGTACCGAATGCGACTCATATGAACGTGATGAACACTAGCTTGACGATAATTCCCATGTGTCCTCGAGAGCGCTTTCCTTCATATAAGAGTTTGTCCAGGCTTGTCCTTTGCTACAAAAAGGATTGGGCCATCTTGTTGCACCCTATTTACTTTTATTACTTGCTACTCGTTACAAATTCCCTTATCACAAAACTATCTGTTATCGATAATTTGAGTGCTTGCAAAGAATACCTTACTGAAAACTGCTTATCATTTCCTTCTGCTCCTCATTGGGTCGACACTCTTACTTATAGAAAAGCTACGGTAGATCCCCTACACTTGTGGGTCATCAACTTACGAGAGTGAGATCTGATAGAGAAGATAAGATAATATTTTTGGTATTTTTATGATAAATATTAAAAGTAAGGATTGCAAAATAAAAGGTAATAGAAATAGCTTGTTGATGGAAGGTTAATATAATGGAGAATAGACCCGGGGGCCATAGGTTACACTAGTGGCTTCTCTCACGATAGCATAAGTATTACGGTGGGTGAACGAATTACTGTCGAGCAATTGATAGAAAAGTGAATAATTATGAGAATATATAGGCATGATCATGTATATAGGCATCACGTCAGTGACAAGTAGACCGACTCCTGCCTGCATCTACTACTATTACTCCACACATTGACCGCTATCCAACATGCATCTAGAGTATTAAGTTCATAAGAACAGAGTAACGCATTAGGTAAGATGACATGATGTAGAGGGATAAACTCAAGCAATATTATATAAACCCCATCTTTTTATCCTCGATGGCAACAATACAATACGTTTCATTCCCCTTTCTGTCACTGGGATCGGGCACCGCAAGATTGAACCCAAAGCTAAGCACTTCTCCCATTGCAAGAAAGGTCAATCTGGTAGGCCAAACCAAACTAATAATTTGAAGAGACTTGCAAAGATAAACCCATCATACATTAAAGATTTCAGAGAAGAATCAAATATTGTTCATAGATAGACTTGATCATAAACCCACAATTCATCGGATCTCGACAAACACACCACAAAAAGAGTTACATCGAATAGATCTCCAAGAAGATCGAGGAGAACTTTGTATTGAGATCCAAAGAGAGAGAAGAAGCCATCTAGCTAATAACGATGGACCCGAAGGTCTGAAGTAAACTACTCACACATCACCGGAGAGCCCATAGAGTTGATGTGGAGGCCCTCCGTGATCGAAGCCCCCTCCGGCGGAGATCCGGAAAAGGCCCCAAGATGGGATTTCTTGGGTACAGAAGGTTGCGGCGATGGAAATAGGGTTTCATGGTTCTCCTGGATGTTTTTGGGGTATATGAATATATATATATATATATATATATATAGGAGAAAGAAGCAGGTCGGTTGAGCCACGAGGGGGAGGGCGCGCCTAGGGGGGTAGGCGCGCCCCCTGCCTCGTGGACACATCGTTTGTTTCTTGACATCCACTCCAAGTCCTATGGATCACATTTGTTCCAAAAAATAACTCTCCCGAAGGTTTCATTTCGTTTGGATTCCATTTGATATTCCTTTTCTGTGAAACACTGAAATAGGCAAAAAACAACAATTTGCACTGGGCCTTGGGTTAGTAGGTTAGTCCCAAAAATAATATAAAAGTGTAAAATAAAGCCCATTAACATCCAAAACAGATAATATAATAGCATGGAAGAATAAAAAATTATAGATACGTTGGAGACGTATCAAGCATCCCCAAGCTTAATTCCTACTCGTCCTCGAGTAGGTAAATGATAAAAACAGAATTTTAGATGTGGAATGCTACCTAACATAATTCTCAATGTAATTCTCTTTATTGTGGCATGAATATTCAGATCCGAGAGACTGAAGACAAAAGTCTAATATTGACATAGAAATAATAATACTTCAAGCATATTAACTAAGCAATTATGTGTTCTCAAAATAACATGACCAAAGAAAGTTATCCCTACAAAATCATATAGTCTGGCTATGCTCTATATTCACCACACAAAGTATTTAAATCATGCACAACCCTGATGACAAGCCAAACAATTGTTTCATACTTTTGATGTCCTCAAACTTTTTCAATCTTCATGCAATACATGAGCATGAGCCATGGACATAGCACTATATGTGGAATAGAATGGTGGTTGTGGAGAAGACAAAAAGGAGAAGATAGTCAAACATCAAATAGGCGTATCAATGGGCTATGAGGATGCCCATAAATAGATATCAATGTGAGTGAGTAGGGATTGCCATGCAACGGATGCACTAGAGCTATAAGTGTATCAAAGCTCAAAAAGAAACTAAGTGGGTGTGTATCCAACTTGCTCGCTCATGGAGACCTAGGGCATTTTGAGGAAGCCCATCATTGGAATATGCAAGCCAAGTTCTATAATGTAAAATTCCCACTAGTATATGAAAGTGATAACATAAGAGACTCTCTATCATGAAGATCATGGTGTTACTTTGAAGCACAAGTGTGGAAAAAGGATAGTAACATTGTCCCTTCTCTCTTTTTCTCTCATTTTTTGGGCCTTCTTCTCTTTTTTTGGCCTCCTTTTTTTTGTCCAGAGTCTCATCCCGACTTGTGGGGGAATCATAGTCTCCATCATCCTTTCCTCACTTGGGATAATGCTCTAATAATGATGATCATCACACTTTATTTACTTACAACTCAAGAATTACAACTCAATTCTTAGAACAAAATATGACTCTATCTGAATGCCTCCGGTGGTGTACCGGGATATGCAATGACTCATGAGTGACATGTATTAAATAAGTATGAATGGTGGCTTTGCCACAAATACGATGTCAACTACATGATCATGCAAAGCAATATGACAATGATGAAGCGTGTCATAAATGGAACGGTGGAAAGTTGCATGGCAATATATGTCGGAATGGCTATGGAAATGCCATAATAGGTAGGTATGGTGGCTGTTTTGAGGAAGGTATATGGTGGGTTTATGGTACCGGCGAAAATTGTGCGGTACTAGAGAGGCTAGCAATGGTGGAAGGGTGAGAGTGCATATAATCCATGGACTCAACATTAGTCATAAAGAACTCACATACTTATTGCAGAAATATATTAGTTATCGAAACAAAGTACTACGCACATGCTCCTAGGGGGATAGATTGGTAGGAAAAGACCATCGCTCGTCCCCGGCCGCCACTCATAAGGAAGACTATCAATAAATAAATCATGCCCCGACTTCACCACATAACGGTTCACCATACGTGCATGATACAGGAATCACAAACTTTAGAACAAGTATTTCTCAAATTCACAACTACTCAACTAGCATGACTCTAATATCACCATCTCCATATATCAAGACAATCATCAAGTATCAAACTTCTCATAGTATTAAATGCACTTTTTATGATAGTTTTTATTATACCGATCTTGGATGCCTATCATATTAGGACTAAATTCATAACCAAAGAAAATTACCATGCTGTTTTAAAGGACTCTCCAAAGAATATAAGTGAAGCATGAGAGATCAATAATTTCTATAAAATAAAACCACCGCCATGCTCTAAAAGATATAAGCGAAGCACTAGAGCAAAATTATCTAGCTCAAAAGATATAAGTGAATCACATAGAGTATTCTAATAAATACCAATTCATGTGTGTCTCTCACAAAAGGTGTGTACAGCAAAGATGATTGTGGTAAACTAAAAAGAAAATACTCAAATCATACAAGACGCTCCAAGTAATACACATATCATGTGGTGAATAAAAATATAGCTCCAAGTAAAATTACCGATGGACGAAAACGAAAGAGGGGATGCCTTCTGGGGCATCCCGAAGCTTAGGCCTTTGTTTGTCCTTGGATTTTACCTTGGGGTGCGTTGGTAATCCCCAATCTTAGTCTCTTTCCACTACTTGTTCCATAATCTATCAAATCTTTACCCAAAACTTGAAAACTTCACAACACAAAACTTAAAAGAAAATCTTGTGAGCTCCGTTAGTAAAAGAAAACAAACCACCACTTCAAGGTACTGTAATGAACTTATTATTTATTTATATTGGTGTTAAACCTACTGTATTCCAACTTTTCTATGGTTCATAAACTCAAATACTAGCCATAGATTCATCAAAATAAGCAAACAACACACGAAAAACAGAATCTCTCAAAAACAGAAAAGTCTGTAGTAATATGAAGGTTTCGAATACTTCTGGAACCCCAAAAATTCTGAAGTAAATTGTTGGACGTGAGGAATTTATCTATTAATCATCTGAAAAAGAATTAACTAAATATCTCTATCAAGTAAAACATGGCAGCAAACCTCGTGAGCGCTAAAGTTTCTGTTTTTTACAACAAGATCGCAAAGACTTTCCCCAAGTCTTCCCAAAGGTTCTACTTGGCACAAACACTAATTAAAAGCATAAAACCACATCTAAACAGAGGCTAGATGAATTATTTATTACTAAACAGAATCAAAAAGCAAGGAACAAAAATAAAATTGGGTTGCCTCCCAACAAGCGCTATCGTTTAACGCCCCTAGCTAGGCATAAAAGCAAGGATAGATCTAGGTATTACAATGATAATGATAAGGTAAATCGCAAAAACTCATCTCATACTCCCTACGTTCAGAAGAAAGCTTTCTTTGTGGCAAGAAAAAGTAATCAAAAGGACTAAATTTAATGGGACAAAAGTCCCCAAGATCAAGCTCGGGAGCTATTGGTTCCTCCTTTGGCCCCTCATATTGCACAACCAATTCATCATTGTAAGCATTCTTTTGGCAAAAACTCATGAGCCTTTGTTCAAGGTAAAAACCTAACCCGTTGTTCTGGATAGCAAAATTATCATTAAGTTCAGATATCATGTTAACGAGAACATCGGTAGGAACCTTTTTTCTAAGGTTTTCATTAAAAGCAACATGATCTAAAGATCGTAAACGCATAATGTCTTCTTGATAAAAAGGATTGCTTCTATGGGAGGACGGCCAGCATCCACCCTATAATGCGCAAAAATTTCATTGGCTTCTTTTATTATAAATCTGAACTCATGAGCAAAAAAGATGGTCACTGCTCGCTTAACCGAGGAACGCTCAATATTAGAAAATTCTAGGAAAATCCTTTGTATGGAAGGATGCATATGTAAAAATTGTCTTTCAAGTTCAACTATGAGCAAAGACATAGCATCCGCGAGACTACTAGCTTTATGAAGAATAGACCCACTCATGGTGGGTAAATCACCGACACAAGTAAACAAATCTTGAATAACTCCCTTCCCAATAGTATTACCGCTACCTATCCGAAACTTTTTAGTGTGTAAAATAGTAGGATTTTCAAGAGGATCATCAAGAGCATCAAAGTTTTCCATATTATTATCCTTATCAACGATAACCTCCCCAGTTTCAGACATGATAGCAACAAATTGCAAAATGAATGAGCACACAGAAGCAAGCAAAAAGAGACGAACTAGAAAAGAGAAGGGGGTAGAGAAGAAGAGGGCGAATAAAACGACAAGGGTGAAGTGGGGGAGAGGAAAACGAGAGGCAAATGGCAAATAATGTAATGCGAGGGATAAGAGTTTGTGATGGGTACTTGGTATGTCTTGACTTGTGCTTAGACTCCCCGGCAACGCCGCCAGAAATCCTTCTTGCTACCTCTTGAGCACTGCGTTGGTTTTCGCTTGAAGAGGAAACGGTGATGCAGCAAATTAGCGTAAGTATTTCCCTCAGTTTTTGAGAACCAAGGTATCAGTCCAGTAGGAGGCCACACGCAAGTCCCTCGTACCTACACAAACAAATAAGAACCTTGCAACCAATGCGATAAAGGGGTTTTCAATCCCTTCACGATCACTTACGAGAGTGAGATCTGATTGAGATGATAAGATAATATTTTTGGTATTTTTATGATAAAGATTAAAAGTAAAGATTGGAAAATAAAAGGTGATAGAAATAGCTTGTTGATGGAAGGTTAATGTCGGTGTACTAAAGTAGGGGTACCTTAGTATCCCGAACTTGTGCACAGGCAGTCGAAGCGACCCGTTGCAAGGCTTGCCGGGTGACCGCCAGGACCCTCCGTGGTTCCTTTGGAGCCATTCAAGAACAAAGTATCCAAGAGCAAAACAAGGCCCCGGCAAGAGGAGCTTGCCGGGAAGGAGACAAGGCCCCGGCAAGAGGAGCTTGCCGGGAAAGAGACGAGACCCCGGCAAGAGGAGCTTGCCGGGAAGACCAACCAAAGCGTCCCGAGAAGCTCGCTGCGGCGCATCACGCGCCCCGACAAGACCCGGTGAGCGACAAGCTCCCAGACGCGACAAGGCCACATCCGTAGCAAGGCGCTTGCCGTGGCAAGCTACTACCCCGCAGCCCGCGCTCCAGCTCACCCACCAACGTGTCGCCCTGGGACCATTCCTGGCATACGTGGCGGGAGGCTGTGCAGCCAGGGGCATGCGGTGGCAAGCAAGTGCTGACAAGATAACCATCGTGGCAAACGGTGGCATTCCTAGCGGTCCCTCTCTGGGCCGTCAAGGTGACACAGACGGGCATTTAACGCCCTTGTCCCCTGCCGTCAGAGTTAGGTGGCAAGCAAGTGCTGACAAGATAACCATCGTGGCAAACGGTGGCATTCCTAGCGGTCCCTCTCTGGGCCGTCAAGGTGACACAGACGGGCATTTAACGCCCTTGTCCCCTGCCATCAGAGTTAGGTAGGATGCGACATGTAGGCGGTGGAGCCAACTACCACCCCTTTTACATTTTTACCCTCACCTCTGTTGCCACGTGTCGGTGACCCCTTAGACATATAAAAGGAGGCCCATGCGCAACAGAGGGGGGGGAGACAGCCATTCTCACGCTCGGTCTCGCCAGCTGCTTGAGTGTACTGTAGCACTCGCCGCTCCCGAGCAAGAACTCAATACAACCACCAAAGCAGGATTAGGGTTTTACGCATCCGTGCGGCCCGAACCTGGGTAAATCGATCGTCTTGCTCGTGTGTTTTGCCTTGATCTGCTCTTTGTGCATCCACCGCCCCTGCCAAACCAAAATGGGCTCGGTCCGCCGATGCCCATAGGTGTGCGAGGGATCAGACACCCCCGACATCTTTGGCGCGCCAGGTAGGGGGTGCGTCGAGGTTGTGCGAACCTGATCCGGCGTTCGCATGAGCCGAATCTTCATCGTCCTCATCAACATGCCGCCGAAGAAGAAGATTTCAGAGGCAGCAGTTCCGTCCACGCCGAGCCCGCCGTCGCCAGAGCGGACGGCTGGTGGAGCAGGCGCCGGTGGAAGAGCGGGCGCCGACGGGGAGACTCGTGGCGCTGCCAGGTCCAAGGACCAGGCTGCGCCGCATGTCGGCGGCGCGGTCGCCTCCCACAACGACCGCGCGCACTCCAAGACCTCGGCGTCCGTACACGCACCGCGCCCGTCCCAGGAGGCGCGGGACCAGTAGCGTCATGGTACCCACGGTACCATACGTCTGCTGGGCCAAGATCAAGCTGGCGGGTCCCGGAGTGCTTAGGACCTGCATGCACGCCAACACGCTGGCGCGAGCGTGGCGCGGTCGCCTGGACGGGATGTTGCTCCTTCTAACGCAGTTAGGAGTCTAAGCATATCTCGCTCCTCGCACCGTTCGCTGCCGCCGCCCACCACTCCGGCGGAAGCGTTGGCACGTGCCCAGCTGCTCCTAGACTACCCCCAGCGCCAGAGAAGATCGACGACTGGAGGGCCACTATCCAGAGCCTCATCGGCTTCGCCAACGGTGACAGCCCACGGCAGCCGAGCGCATCGCTGCCGCGGCAAGTCAGCCAGGCGCGAGCCGGTGGCGACAAGACCGGCGAGGGTGCAACCACTGTGCACTCTTCGCCCCGAAGGCCAAGATCGCCGACTCACCGGATCCACCTCGACAGCTACTCCACCGCGTCGTCAGATCCGCGAGCTCGTCACGATCAATGCCAAGTTCTTCATGAGAGACAGCGAGAAGACGCTCGTACACGCATCGAGCACCGAAGGGAAGCGCGGCGTCAATCAGACCTGCGCGCTGGGCCCTCTGTTGACGTGCATGCGCCCGGAGAGCCAGGTAACTTGCCGTACGCGGCAGGTTGTCCTGCGTTCACCCGTGAGCTGTGGCAAGTCAAGTGGCCCAACCAGAAGCATTTCAAGCCAGATGTGCCGGAGAAGTACGACGGCAAGTCGCACCCGTCGGAGTTCCTCAGCATCTACACCATTGCGGTGCAAGCTGCCGGGGGGCGAGACGACAAGGTCCTTGCCAACTACTTCCCACTCGTGCTCAAGACCGAAGTCAGATCCTGGCTCATGCACTTGCCGGACAACTCCATATCCTCTTGGGAGGATTTGTCGGTGCCTTTGCAGGCGGCCACAAACCACATGGCCAGGAGAGTGACCTCCACCTGCTTGCCCAGAAGGAAGGAGAACCCTTGCGCAAGTATATCCAGAGATTCAGCTGCGTGCAACGCAACATCCCAGACATCCACCCTGCCGTGGTTATCAGCGCGTTCCATCAGAACGTGCGTAATCGCAGGATGCGGGGGGAGATGGCGATGAGCAGGATCAGGGACGTCTGCGAGCTGTATGCCCTGGCCGACAAGTGCGCACGCACTGAAGAAGGGAGGAAACTCCCCGGAGAGGATGCTGGAGCAGGGGGATCTGACAGCGAGGATGCCGCCCCGGCAAGGAAAAACCGGAGGCGCAACAGGAAGAAGAGCGGCAAAGAGGTACTAGTCATTGAGCAGTCCGGCGATGACGGCCCCGCCAAGCAAGCCAGAGTTGGCAGCTCCGGCAAGGAAGTTGCCGCGTGCACCAGCTGCCAGGCTGTGGCGGCCACCGACAAGCAGGGCAGCTCCGACAAGCAGTACTGCAAGATCCACGGCACCAAGGGCCATGATCTCCAGAACTGCAAGAGGGTCGAGCAGCTTGTCCAGCAACAAAAGGCTAAGTACGAGCGGTGCGACAAGGAGAGAGCCCAAGGAGGCGGTGGAGAAGCTGGCAAGAAGCCCGCTGGCCCGGGAGGAAGCCGCGGCAAGGCCAAGCAGCGGCAAGGAGACAAACCTCCCCGCGGCCGCGACAAGGACGAAGACAAAGACGACGACGAAGACATGGATGATGTTGAGAACAACGAGCAGGAGTATCAGAAGGCTACGTAAGTCTTGTGTGTTGACGGTGGCGCCTCTCTGCATACTTCCCACCACCAACTCAAACAGTGGCTCCAGGAAGTTAATGCGGCAGAGCCACCTGTCGAATCATGCAAGCTTCTAAAGTGGTCCAGCACGCCTATCATCTTTGACATTGAGGACCACCCTGATCGCACAACTGCGGTCGGGTGCTTGCCGTCGTTGGTTTCCCCAACAATCCGCAACCTCAAGGTCACCAAGATGCTAGTTGAAGGCGGGGCCGGCCTAAATCTGATCTCCTCCGCTGTGCTCCAGAAACTCCAGATCCCGGACAGCGAGCTCGAAGAAACCGGTACATTCCAAGGAATTAACCCGGGAAGGAGCAAGCCGAAGGGAAAAGTCGCGCTGCCGGTGACATTCGGCAGCGAGATGAACTTCAGGACTGAGAGGGTCACCTTCGACGTTGCCGATTTCCCATTGCCCTACAATGGGATACTTGGCCGTCCCGCACTCGCCAAGTTCATGGCGGCCTCTCACTATGCCTACAACATGCTCAAGATGCCAGGCCCGATAAGCGTCATCTCTGTCCCTGGCGACAAGAAGGACGCCCTTACCTGCGCCGACAAGATCTACCGGGAAGCTGCCGCCGCGACAGACCGCGAGACACTTGCCGCTGAAGCTCCCGGGGGGAAGAAGACCAAGTCTGGCAAGAGCTCTGGTGCCCACTCCGGCAAGCGCGCCTCTCCGGAGTGCTGCGCTGCCGTCGAGGACGCACCATCGAGCTCCACCGGTAAGGAGAAGACCAAGTCCGGCGAGTGCTCTGATGCCTACTCCGGCAAGCGCACCTCTTCGGAGTGCTGCGCTGCTGTCGAGGACGCACCATCGAGCTCCACCGGCAAGAGTAAGAAGATGATGGCAGCTCCACCACTTACCAAGAAGGTGTCCGCCAAGGAGGACAACACTGGTGGTACCTTCACCATCAGTGCCACGCTTGACCCTAAATAGGAAAGCGCGCTTGTTACTTTCCTGCGGGCGAATGTCGACGTGTTTGCATGGCAACCGTCTGACATCCCCGGTGTTCCCAGGAAGGTAATTGTGCACCACCTTGCTGTTTGTCCTCATGCGCGGCCCGTCAAGCAGAAGGTCAGAAAATAGGTGGTGGAGCGCCAAGAATTCATAGCAGAAGAGATCAAGAAGTTGGAAGCAGCAGGCCTAGTCAGAGGAGTGCTCCATCCAACGTGGTTGGCCAATTCGGTTGTAGTGCGCAAGGCAAACGGGAAGTGGAGGCTTTGTATTGACTTCTGATGTTAATAAAGCTTGTCCCAAAGATCCATTTCCCTTGCCGCGCATTGACCAGATTGTTGACTCCACAGCTGGATGTGAGTTGCTTTCATTTCTTGACGCATATTCAGGATACCATCAGATCTTCATGGCAGAAGAGGATGAGGAGAAAACCGCATTCATTACTCCATGTGGCACGTACTGTTTCATACGGATGCCTTTCGGATTAAAGAATGCTGGCTCAACATTTGCCAGAGTAGTCCATATTGCTTTGAAGCCATAGATACACAGAAATGTAGAAGCTTACATGGATGATATAGTGGTCAAAAGCAAAGACAGGGCAACTCTGATCCAAGACTTAGAAGAGACTTTTGCAAATCTGCGCAAGGTCAACCTCAAGCTCAACCCTGAGAAGTGCGTGTTTGGAGTCCCCTCCGGCAAACTTCTCGGGTTCTTTGTGTCTCAGCGGGGAATCGAAGCTAATCCCGACAAGATCAAGGCCATTGAGCAGATTGAAGCACCGAAGCGCGTCAAGGATGTACGGAAGCTTGCCGGCTGCGTAGCTGCTCTCAGCGGGTTTATCTCTCGGTGTGCCGAGCGCGCCCTGCCGTTCTTCAAAATTTTGAAAAGGGCAGGTCCAATGAGATGGACTCCGGAAGCGGAGGCTGCGCTGCAAGACTTGAAGAGATACCTGTCCTCCACTCCAACACTTGTCGCACCTAAACCACAAGAGAAGTTGCTGCTGTACATAGTGGCAACCAATCAAGTGGTTAGTGCTGCGCTAGTAGCGGAAAGGGAGGCAGATGACGAGCCAGCGACCGCGACAAGCACGTCCAGCGACAAGCAGGGGGCTTCCCCGACAAGCTCTGGTCCCGACAAGCAAGGATCTGCGCAGATGCAAGAAGAGATACCGAAGAAAATGGTGCAGCACCCAGTTTACTTTGTCAGCTCCCTTTTACAGGGGGCTAGGTCGAGGTACTCTGGTGTGCAGAAGCTGCTTTTCGGCCTTCTCATGGCCTCGAGAAAGCTGCGCCATTACTTCCAAGCACACGAGATCACAGTTGTCACTCGCTTTCCGCTGAAGAGGATATTGCAAAATCCAGATGCAACAGGCAGGATTGTCGAGTGGGCACTGGAACTGTCAAGCTTTGGCCTCAAGTTTGAGAGTACGTCAACAATCCAGAGCAGAGCATTGGCAGAGTTCATAGCAGAGTGGACGCCAACTCCAGACGAAGAAATTCCGGAGACGAGCATCCCCGCCAAGGAAGCAAGCAAAGAGTGCCTCATGTACTTTGACAGTGCTTTCTCGCTGCAAGGCGCCGGTGCTGGTGTACTGCTTGTCGCACCCACCGGAGAGCACCTCAAGTACATAGTCCATATGTACTTCCCCAAGGAGCAAGCGACAAACAATACCGCAGAATATGAAGGCTTGCTTGCCGGCCTCAGGATCGCGGCAAAACTTGGGATTAAGAAGCTCATTGTCAGGGGTGACTCGTAGCTTGTCGTCTGCCAAGTGAACAAGGATTACCAGAGTCCGTTGATGGAAGCTTACGTTGATGAAGTGAGGAAGCTGGAAGAGCGCTTTGACGGCCTGCAAATGGAACATGTTCCAAGAGCTGAGAACGACATTGCCGATGGCCTGTCAAAGTGCGCAGCGCTTAAGTTACCTGTGGAACCAGGGACCTTTGTGCTCAAGCTGACTCAGCCATCCGTAACACCATCCGGACAGAGCAAGAAGAGGAAGTTGATCTCTGGTGACTATCTTCCGGCAAAGCTCGCCGAAGCCGCCGCCAAGAAGGTCCCCAAGATCGACGCCAAGCGAGCTGAGGAGCAGTCTACTCCGGCAAACCCCAGGGTTTGTTCTGTTGCAGCAGACACTCCCGGCAAGCCCTTCTCCGGCAAGCTTGTCGGGGAACGTCAAGCTCCGGCAGAGCCACGGGCTCTTGCCGTAGAAGCGGGCATTCCCGCAGTAGCAGATGTGCCTTTAGTCCTTGTTGTCGAGCCACAGGCTCCGACATGGGCGCAGCAGATTGTCCGTTTCCTTCAGACAGGAGAGCTTCCCGAGGAACCAGAAGAAGCGGAAAGAGTAGCCCGACAGTCTAGTATGTACCAGTTTGTCGACAACACACTGTGCAGAAGAAGACTCAACGGTGTGAAATTGAAGTGTATTCCTCGGGAAGATGGACAGAAGCTATTGGCAGAGATACACGGAGGCATATGTGGTCACCACACTGGGGCGAGAGCCCTTGTCGGAAAAGCATTCCGGCAAGGCTTCTTCTGGCTGACAGCCCTCCAGGATGCAACTGCACAAGTAACCAAGTGTGAAGCGTGCCAGTTCCATTCCAAGAAGATACACCAGCTAGCTCAAACTCTCTAGACGATCCCTTTATCCTGGCCATTTTCGGTCTGGGGGCTCGACATCCTCGGCCCCTTCCCCCGAGCAGTCGGGGGCTATGAGTACTTATACGTTGCAATTGACAAGTTCACAAAGTGGCCGGAAGTGGAACCAGTGAGGAAGGTGACGGCGCAGTCCGCAGTCAAGTTCTTCAGGGCGATTGTTTGCCGTTTCGGAATCCCTAACAGGATAATCACCGACAACGGTACACAATTTACGAGCCGCACCTTCATGCAGTACGTCCAAGATCTCGGCGCCAAGGTTTGCTTTGCTTCTGCCGCTCACCTGAGAAGCAACGGCCAAGCTGAGAGGGCAAATGCTGAAGTGCTGCGCGGGCTCAAGACCCGAACCTTCGACAGGCTGCACAAGCGCGAACGCAACTGGATCGAGGAGCTGCCAATGGTTCTTTGGTCGATCAGGACGACGCCAAATCGAGCCACTGGACAGACACCCTTCGCTCTAGTCCATGGAGCGGAGGCAGTTATCCCCACGGAACTCGTATACGGGTCACCTCGAGTGCTCGCTTATGATGAGCTTGAGCAAGAGCGGCTGCGGCAAGATGACGCGCTGCTCCTTGTGGAAGATCATCTTCAGGCTGCTGTGCGAGCCGCTCGCTACCAGCAAGCTTTGCACCGCTATCATAGCCGCAAAGTTAACGCCAGAAGTCTCGAGGAAGGCGACCTTGTTCTTCGGCGCGTTTAGTCCGCCAAGAATTCCAACAAGTTGATGCCGAAGTGGGAAGGCCCTTACCGGGTGAAACGAGTCACCAGGCCTGGCGCTGTCCGCCTGGAGACCGAAGATGGCGTACCAGTGAGCAACTCCTGGAATATCGAGCTTCTTCGTAAGTTTTACCCATAAGGCGCGGTTGTCGGACCCTGTCCGGCAACCACCCTTTTGTACAAGTCTTGCCGCTGTTGCATGTAATCCTTTGTACAAAGCCAGGCGCAGACCCTGAGCACAAGATAATGAAGCGCTGGTACCCAGAGTTATAGCATGCATGCTAGGTCGAGTAGAGTCCTCGGTTAGGGTCGATAATGCCTAACATCTGCTAACCCCTAACTTAGAGGTCGAGGGTGCGTCCCTTTGCCCTTCCTTCGTTTCTTTTGGTTCGCAGGGCTTGCGTATCCTTGCCGGACCGCATGAGGACGAAAAGGAGAAGAAGGACGTGCCGGCATCTAGACCCCGGCAAGCTAGTGTTGCCGGGGGCTGCAAGTACCAAGGTTCACCCCACGGCAAGCCAGAGTTGCCGGGGGCTGCAATCTCAGATAAGTATTTCATCCCTCTTCATGCATTCTCTTTTGGACTGGGAATACGAAGCCTCGTTTTCTCCCGAATGCCATCGTGCTCCCTTAGCTCTGGTCCCTGGGGCCCCAGGGCCAAGTTTTGGTCACAGTCGCGGCAGGAAAGGGATGAAACGAGGGGCCGCACCCACCTCGTCCCTGCCTCCATCAAGAGCATGAGAAAGGTCGAGCGACGCGGGAAGACGGCAGGGCCTGTTGCTGGGGAAGGGATGTCTATCTGAAAGATACCAAGGATCTGCTCCTTGGTGTGGGTTCTACCCGCGAGAAGAAATGACCCGGCAAACATCCCCTTTTCATTAAAACATTCCACGCAGGTACAGTCCATAGGGAATGAAAAACATGAAAGAGAGGATTACAAGTTTTAGATGCAACTAAGGCCCGAAGGCTTACAAATCAAAAAGATAAGATGACCGTAATCCTTTTCCTCTCCCTCTCTTCAGGAGGTAGGTCAAGGAGGCGAGAAGGGCAAAAGGAGCGCCTAGGCGAACTACGGGTGCCAGAAGACACCAAGAGAACATCCCGAGGGCCGTCAAGGCTGGACGGTGATGGCAGCGCTGGAAGCATGGCTCGAAGACGAGGCGGCAGGACGTCAGCACGCTGTCGAGGGCACCACGCCCTCGTACTCCGGCTTGACGGCCTTGCCGCCAGCCCTCTTCCTCTTCCGCAGCCTCCCTATGCCAGCTGCCCAAGGAGACGCCCCCGGGGAGTTCAAGGAGCCGGCGACACGGATGATGGGGTCACCGGTGCCACACGGAGCGGCGCCCGACACCTAGTCGGACCCGCCATCCTGCCGCCTGCTCCCCTCGTCGTCGCTGTCGCTCCCCTCCTCGTCACACTCATTCGAGGAGGAGCCTTCGCTGTCGGAGGAGCTTTCGACGCAGCACCGGGCCCGGACGCCGAAGCACCCGAAGACGTTGACGGAGAGGAGATCGCCCTCCACCAACTTAAAGTGGAAGGTGAGCCCCGGCGTCAAGCTATGGATGCGGGCGAACGTCTTCCACCCTCGACCAAGATACATCACACCGGGGGCTGGGAATTCGGCGCGGACTCGCGTGCCGCTGATCCCACAGCCCCTCATGTGTAGTCTCAGCGTCTCGGGCGGGTCCAACTCCACCACTTCCGCGAACGGATCCTGGAGTCGGAGGCGACGATGAGGCGCCCGGCGCAGCCTGACGAAGAACTCGCAAGGGTCGTCCCCGGCATGGGCCACCGCGGGAGGAAGAGCCGCCGGCAGGGGCGAAGCCGACGCGCCGCCCCGTCCACCTCTTCCCCGAGCACCGCGGCCTCGTCCTCGACCGTGTCCACGACCTCGCCCCCTCCCTCTTCCCCTTACGGCTGGCTCCGCCACCACGGGTGCGGGAGAGGGAGGGATGCGCTGTCTGGCGGCAACCCTTGCCGCCACTGACGAAGGACCAGGGTTCCCTTTCTCCATGGCGAATGGGAGGAAGGGGAGCAGAAGCTGAAGGAAGGAGAAGATGGGAAGATGCAGGCTCCCGTCCTCCCCTCCCGCTCTTTATAAAGGAGCGAGGTGGGGGCTCGGCCGCCCCGCTCAGCGAATCAAGACACAGGGAGCTGGGGCCGACCCGCTGCCTCAACCCACGACGGCCCCGTTTCCCGCCTCCACCGTCCGCGACCCCAAGTGCATGGGAGCCGCATGGCAGGCATGCAGAACCGAGGCGACGAATGGGGCGGCCTCTCCCCACCCCGTGATCATGGGGAGTGGGCACCTTGAAAACCGCCCACGATCTCTCCCACGATGCCGCGTTTGACGCGTGCCGTTTGGGGAGAGCGCGGTGGATGCAGAGTGAGTTATGGCGTGCCCTAGGCCGTGCATGCCCGTGCACTGTTTTGGGCCTGGCCCAACAGCGCTCGGCACCGTGTATGGCCCAGGCCCGGGGGCTCCTGTCGGTGTACTAAAGTAGGGGTACCTTAGTATCCCGAACTTGTGCACGGGCAGTCGCAGCGACCCGCGGCAAGGCTTGCCAGGTGACCGCCAGGACCCTCCGTGGTTCCTTTGGAGCCATTCAAGAACAAAGTATCCAAGAGCAAAACAAGGCCCCGGCAAGAGGAGCTTGCCGGGAAGGAGACAAGGCCCCGGCAAGAGGAGCTTGCCGGGAAGGAGACGAGACCCCGGCAAGAGGAGCTTGCCGGGAAGACCAACCAAAGCGTCCCGAGAAGCTCACTGCGGCGCACCACGCGCCCCGACAAGACCCGGTGAGCGACAAGCTCCCGGACGTGACAAGGCCACATCCGCGGCAAGGCGCTTGCCGCGGCAAGCTACTACCCCGCAGCCCGCGCTCCAGCTCACCCACCAACATGTCGCCCTGGGACCATTCCTGGCGTACGTGGCGGGAGACTGTGCAGCCAGGGGCATGCGGTGGCAAGCAAGTGCTGACAAGATAACCATCGTGGCAAACGGTGGCGTTCCTAGTGGTCCCTCTTAGGGCCGTCAAGGTGACACAGACGGGCATTTAATGCCCTTGTCCCCTGCCGTCAGAGTTAGGTAGGATGCGACATGTAGGCGGTGGAGCCAACTACCACCCCTTTTACATTTTTACCCTCACCTCTGTTGCCACGTGTCGGTGACCCCTTAGACATATAAAAGGAGGCCCATGCGCAACAGAGGGGGGGGGGGAGACAGCCATTCTAACGCTCGGTCTCGCCAGCTGCTTGAGTGTACTGTAGCACTCGCCGCTCTCGAGCAAGAACTCAATACAACAACCAAAGCAGGAGTAGGGTTTTACGCATCCATGAGGCCCGAACCTGGGTAAATCGATCATCTCGCTCGTGTGTTTCGCCTCGATCTGCTCTTTGTGCATCCACCGCCTCCTGCCGAACCAAAAGGGGCTCGGTCCGCCGATCCCCATAGGTGTGCGAGGGATCAGACACCCCCGACAGTTAATATAATGGAGAATAGGCCCGGGGGGCATAGGTTTCACTAGTGGCTTCTCTCAAGATAGCATAAGTATTATGGTGGGTGAATGAATTACTGTCGAGCAATTGATAGAAAAGCAAATAATTATGATAATATCTAGGCATGATCATGTATATAGGCATCACGTCCTTGACAAGTAGACCGACTCCCGCCTGCATCTACTACTATTACTCCACACATCGACCGCTATCCAACATGCATCTAGAGTATTAAGTTCATAAGAACAGAGTAACGCGTTAGGCAAGATGACATGATGTAGAGGAATAAACTCAAGCAATATGATATAAACCCCATCTTTTTATCCTCGATGGCAACAATACAATACATGTCGTTTCCCTTTCTGTCACTGCGATCGAGCACCGCCAGATTGAACCCAAAGCTAAGCACTTCTCCCATTGCAAGAAACATCAATCTAGTAGGCCAAACCAAATTGATAATTCGAAGAGACTTGCAAAGATAAACCAATCATACATAAAAGATTTCAGAGAAGAATCAAATATTGTTCATAGATAGACTTGATCATAAACCCACAATTCATCAGATCTCGACAAACACACCGCAGAAAGAGTTACATCAAATAGATCTCCAAAAAGATCAAGAGAACTTTGTATTGAGATCCAATGATAGAGAAGAAGCCATCTAGCTAATAACTATGGACCCAAAGGTCTGAAGTAAACTACTGACACATCACCGGAGAGGTCGTGGAGTTGATGTAGAGGCCCTCCGTGATCGATGCCCCTTCGGCGGAGCTCCGGAAAAGGCCCCAAGATGGGATATCTTGGGTACAGAAGTTTGCGCCGGTGGAAATAGGGTTTCGTGGTGCTCCTGGATGTTTTTGGGGTATATGAATATATATAGGAGGAAGAAGTAGGTCGGTTGAGCCACGAGGGGGTGGGTGCGCCCAGGAGGGTAGGCACGCCCCCCTACCTCATGGACTCCTTGTTTGTTTCTTGACGTCCACTCCAAGTCCTATGGATCACGTTTGTTCCAAAAATAACTCTCCCGAAGGTTTCATTCCGTTTGGATTCCGTTTGATATTCCTTTTCTGCGAAACACTGAAATAGGCAAAAAAAATAGCACTTTGCACTGGGCCTTGGGTTAGTAGGTTAGTCCCAAAAATAATATAAAAATGTAAAACAAAGCCCATTAACATCCAAAACAGATAATATAATAGCATGGAACATTCAAAAATTATAGATACGTTGGAGACGTATCACATCTTCATAGTATACCCAAAAAGAAACTGTTATGTACACCTTCTATCACAGATCCGAAGGCAAGATCTTTCTTGCTAAGAGTGGATCCTTTCTAGAGAAGGAGTTTCTCTCAAAAGAAGTGAATGGGAGGAATGTAGAACTTGATGAGGTAATTGTACCTTCTCCCGAATTGGAAAGTAGTTCATCACAGAAATCAGTTCTAGTGATTTCTACGCCAATTAGTGAGGAAGCTAATGATGATGATCATGAAACTTCCGATCAAGTTAGTATTGAACCTCGAATGTCAACAAGAGTATGGTCTGCACTAGAGTGATACGGTAATCCTTTCTGGATGTCATGTTACTAGACCATGATGAACCTACTGAAGGAAATATGCCCTAGAGGCAATAATAAAGTTATTATTTATTTCCTTATATCATGATAAATGTTTATTATTCATGCTGGAATTGTATTAACCGGAAACTTAGTACATGTGTGAATACATAGACAAACAGAGTGTCACTAGTATGCCTCTACTTGACTAGCTCGTTGAATCAAAGAGGGAAAAGTTTCCTAGCCATAGACATGAGTTGTCATTTGATTAATGGGATCACATCATTAGAGAATGATGTGATTGACTTGACCCATTCCGTTAGCTTAGCATTTGATCGTTTAGTATATTTCTAGTGCTTTATTCATGACTTATACATGTTCCTATGACTATGAGATTATGCAACTCCCGAATACCGGAGGAACACTTTGTGTGCTACCAAACGTCACAACATAACTAGGTGATTATAAAGGTGCTCTACAGGTGTCTCCGATGGTACTTGTTGAGTTGCCATAGACCGAGATTAGGATTTGTCACTCTGATTTTCGGAGAGGTATCTCTGGGCCCTCTCTGTAATGATCATCACTACAAGACTTGCAAGCAATGCAACTATTGATTTAGTTGCGGGATGATGCATTACGGAATTGAGCAAAGAGACTTGTCAGTAACGAGATTGAACTAGCTATTGAGATACGGACGATCGAATCTCGGGCAAGTAACATACCCATGACAAAGGGAACAACGTATGTTGTTATGTGGTTTGACCGATAAAGATCTTTGTAGAATATGTAGAAGCCAATATGAACATCCTGGTTCCGCTATTGGTTATTGACCGGAGACGTGTCTCGGTCATGTCTACATAGTTCTCGAACCCGTAGGGTTCACACGCTTAGCGTTCGGTGATGATTGGTATTATGAGTTTATGTGATTTGACGTACCGAAGGTAGTTCGGAGTCCCGGATAAGATCAGGGACATGACGAGGAGTCTCGAAATGGTTGAGACGTAAAGATCAATATATTGGACGACTATATTCGGACATCGGAAAGGTTCCGAGTGATTCGAGTATTTTTCGGAGTACCGGGGAGTTACGGGAATACGGAGAAGAAGTATTCGGCCAAGTGGTGGAAGAGAGGAAGCAGGGCGCGCGACCCCCTAGCCCAAACCAAATTGGACTAGGGCGCCGGCCCCCTTTCCTCCTTTCCTCCCTTTCCTTCCTTCTCCTTCTCCTCCTTCCTTTCCTCCTCCTAGTAGCACTAGGAAAGGGGAGTCCTACTTCTACTAGGAGGAGGACTCCTCCTCCTGGCGCGCCCTGCAAGGGCCGGCCAGCCTCCCCCCTTGCTCCTTTATATATGGGGGTACGGGGCACCCTAGAACACACAAGTTGATTGTTCCAAGCCATGGGCGGTGCCCCCCTCCACCATAATCCACCTCGATCATATCATAGCGGTGCTTAGGTGAAGCCCTGCGTCGGTAGCAACATCATCACCATCATCATGTCGTCGTGTCGATGGAACTCTCCTGTGAAGCTCTGCTGGATCGGAGTTCGCGGGACGTCATCGAGCTGAACATGTGCTGAACTTGGAGGTGCCGTGTGTTCGGTACTTGGATCAGTCGGATCGTGAAGACATATGACAACATCAACCGCGTTCTCATAACGCTTTCGCTTACGGTCTACGAGGGTACGTGGGCAATACTCTCCCCTCTCATTACTATGCATCACCATGATCTTGCGTGTGCGCAGGAAAATTTTGAAATTACTACGTTCCCCAACAGTGGCATCCGAGCCAGGTTTATGCGTAGATGTTATATGCACGAGTAGAACACAAGTGAGTTGTGGGCGATAAAAGTCATATTGCTTACCAGCATGTCATACTTTGGTTCAGCGGTATTGTTGGATGAAGCGGCCCGGACCGACATTACGCGTACGCTTACGCGAGACTAGTTCTACTGACGTGCTTTGCACACAGGTGGCTGGCGGGTGTTAGTTTCTCCAACTTTAGTTGAATCGAGTGTGGCTACGCCCGATCCTTGTGAAGGTTAAAACAACACATACTTGACGAAATATTGTTGTGGTTTTGATGCGTAGGTAAGAACGGTTCTTTCTCAGCCCGTAGCAGCCACGTAAAACTTGCAAGTACAAAGTAGAGGTCGTCTAACTTGTTTTTGCAGGGCTTGTTGTGAAGTGATATGGTCAAGACGTGATGAGATATAAGTTGTTGTATGAGATGATCATGTTTTGTTGAATTTAACGACAACTGGCTGAAGCCTTATGCTTGTCTCTTTATTGCATAAGATGCAAGTGCCATGTAATTGCTTTTACTTTATCGCTATGCGATAGCAATAGTTGCAAAAGCAATAGCTGGTGAGACGACCATGTGACGACATGTTGATAAAAGATCAAGATGATGGAGATCATGGTGTCATGCCGGTAACAATGGAGATCATGACAGTACTTTGGAGATGGAGATCAAAAGCACAAGATCATGATGGCCATATCATATCACATATTTGGATTGCATGTGATGTTGATCTTTTATACATCTTATTTTTGCTTAGTTCGGCGGTAGAATTATAAGATGATCTCTCACTAAATTTCAAGGTACAGTGTTCTCCCTGAGTATGCACCGTTGCCAAAGTTCGTTGTGCCGAGACACCACGTGATGATCGGGTGTGATAAGCTCTATGTTCATATACAATGGGTGCAAGATAGTTTTGCACACGTAGAAATACTCGGGTTAAATTTGACGAGCCTATCATATGCAGATATGGCCTCAGAACACTGAGACCGAAAGGTCGAGCATGAATCATATAGTAGATATGATCAACATAGTGATGTTCACCATTGAAAACTACTCCATCTCATGTCATGATCGGACATGGTTTAGTTGATATGGATCACATGATCACTTAGATGATTAGAGGGATGTCTATCTAAGTGGGATGTCAGTGTCAAAACTGGCGGATCTCGGGTAGGGGGTCCTGAACTGTGTGTCTATGGCGGATGGTAACAGGAGGCAGGGGACACGATGTTTACCCAGGTTCGGGCCCTCTTAATGGAGGTAATACCGTACGTCCTGCTTGATTGTTCTTGATGATATGAGTACTACAAGAGTTGATCTACCACGAGATCGTAGAGGCTAACCCTAGAAGCTAGCCTATGGTCTGATTTTGTGTTGTCCTACGGACTAAACCCTCCGGTATATATAGACACCGGAGGGGGATAGGGTTACACAAGGTCGGTTACAAGGGAGGAGATTTACATATCCGTATTGCCTAGCTTGCCTTCCACGCCAAGGAGAGTCCCATCCGGACACGGGACGAAGTCTTCAATCTTGTATCTTCATAGTCCAACAGTCCAGCCAAAGGATATAGTCTGGCTGTCCAGAGACCCCCTAATCCAGGACTCCCTCAGTAGCCCATGAACCAGGCTTCAATGACGATGAGTCCGGCGCGCAGTATTGTCTTCGGCGTTGCAAGGCGGGTTCTTCTCCAAATACTTCATGGAAGATTTTTGAACACAAGGATTGTGTCCGGTTCTGCAAAACAAGTTCCACACACCACCGTAGAGAGAATAATATTTTCATAAATCTAATCTGCTGACATATTTTGGCAGCACAACATCATGTCATGGCCCGGTCCTTATCTGAACCGTTTTTCTCAACCAGCGCTGCACATATTGCGAGGCGGTTTTTCTGTCATGTCTTCTCAAAGCAGAGATCGTGTCCCCCTTATTATGGGATTCTCATCAATATGGATGTGGGTAACCCAACCGTTCCTGTTGGTATGACTCCTAGATCTTAGGCAAGTCCCAAACGGCCACAAGGAGGATGCTTGATATTCACCTCTTTTATAAAGAGGGCGAGGCCTTTTCTTTTTTCCCTCTCGTGCTCAATCGAATCCTTCCCCCGCATTGAGTTCTAACACCCAAAGCTCAGGTCAGGCGCTTCGGACCTTCAACTATATCTGGATCCAACCTTCGAGGTCGGTGGATGCCTTCCTCTATCACAGAGGAGGACATCAAGAAGCTGAGAGAGGCCAGATATCTGACCGCCAAAATTTCGCATAGGCTACCTGCCCGAGGGCAGGTCATCCCTACTCCCGAACCCACCGAGAGTGTCGTGTTCATCTCTCACTTCCTCCGAGGACTAGGCCTCGCTCTGGATCCCTTTGTTAGCGGGCTTATGTTTTATTATGGGCTGGATTTCCATGATCTGGCCCCGGATTCCCTTCTTCACATCACATCATTTATTATCATATGTGAGGCCTTCCTCTGCATTACCCCTCACTTCGGCCTGTGGCTCAAGACCTTAGATGTGAAGCCGAAGATGATCGAGGGGCGGCACGCAGAGTGCGGAGGTGCCTTAATAAGCAAAATCGCTGATGCTCCATGGCCAGAGGGTTCCTTCCTAGAGGTGTTCAGATTGTGGCAGCGGGAGTGGTTTTACATCACAGCTCCCAGAAGTGCCAAGTGGGTAGCCGCCCCACCTTTCGCTCGCCCCCCCATCGCAACTGATGTCATGGATCAGCAGGGGGCTGAGCAGGGGTCTAGCAAAGGCCATGCCAATATTGCAGAGCCGTATCCAAGATCTCTTTGAGAGAGATTTCAGTCTGATTATGGTAATGCAAGTTATGCTAGTTTGTTGAGTCCAGCCTTCCAAACGTCGGCCCCTTCGTATGTGGGAATTCAACCCGGAACGACCGCGAGCTATTCAGCATTTCCTCAGCATGACGCTCGAAGAGATGTACAAATCGTTCTTAGGACCCAAAATGGAGTGTCCGGACACCACCGAGGATGTGGGTTTGAGCTGCAACCGCCCTTCAACCCAAGTATATAATCCCATGGCCAAACTCGCTATCCTTTTGTTTTTCATGGCATCATTCTAAAAAGTCGCTCTTTGACCAGGACTGGATAACAAAGGCCAAGATGATCAGGTGTTCGGCCCCCCTTCCTGAGGGCTTGGACAATCCGATACTAGACAAGATGCTCGAGCCGGCGCCTTATCTAGTGCCCTCAAAGGAAGATGAAGGGGGGAATAAAGAGGGCAAAAGCGGGCCTCACTCACTACTCATTCCAACTGGGGGAATGAGCGCCTCCGCGAGGGAGGATAACTAGGGGGAAGAATCTGACATTCTCTCTCCCCGGGGAAGGAAGAGGACTACCTCTGAAGATCCGGAAACAAAGTTTTCCAAACGGGAGAAGAAATCTTCACCAGAGGGTGCTGCCTCGGAGGGTATTCTTGCCGCACAATGTCCGCGCGGGGATCAGCCCTCTACCGAGCTGTAAGTAATCAAAAAGTACTTAATAGTGAAAATATCCTACCTTACTTCCGAAGACAATAACCGATGCTTATAAATTGTAGTCCGGATTGTAGTCCTTCTCGACAGAGTTCGTCTTCGGGGGATCTTCTTCCGAAGATGATGGAGAGTGAAATGCCTCCCCCAGACACCCCGCTTCGTGAGGTGGGCGACCCTGAAGTGTCGTCGCGGAGGGTATCTCCGGATCCACCGAGGTCAGAGGATAACCCTTTGGCTACCCACAATCCCCAGTATCCGGCTCCTAAGGAGAGCGGCAGCAAGAGTCTGGAACCGTACAGTGTGCGGCCGGACGCACTGAAGGATCTTCTAGGGCAAGCGGCCATCTCGTAAGCGCATCATACGCTGATGGGTACGGTAATTGAAAGCATTTCATCCGCTGAAGGCAGATTGCACGAAGCCTTTATGAGTCTGCTGAAAGGCTTTGAGGTACGTGAAATAGTGTATGTTTTTGATAGTACCGCACATGTTAGGTGTGTCTTATGCAGATAGTAGCCCCTGAGACTCTGGTTGTCGTTGAGAACGGCGGCAACCCGAGGATCATATTCCCAGGTAATAACCCGACTGCCTTTATGTGCAGGCGGCTGAGGCTTTGGTGGCTAGCCGAATTGATGGGTTTACCAAGCTAAAGCGGCAACTTGATGCGGCCGATGCCGATATCGTGCTTGTCAACCAGCGGCTTGACGAGGCACAGGGTAAGTGATTTCTCTGGTGATCGTCACATAATAAGAGGAGCATGATGCCAGTATCTTTAATATGTTGTGACTATGGATGGAGCTGCCACCGTGGAGACCCTTCGGGCGGAGCTTGCCCGAGCCAAGGAACAAGCAAGGAGTAGTAATGCGGCTGCTCTAAAGGCGGCCGAAGAGTTGACGGCCGAACAAGCCGTGCATTGCGAGAGCAAGGAAAGAATGGCCAAAATGGTTGTAGAGTTAAAAGATGCCACTGACCGTTACCAGCTTCTTGAAGAAGAAAGCCGAGCGAGGGCGACGGACCTGGAGAAGGCCCTGGTAGCTTCCAAGGAAGCCCACTCCAAAATTAGAGCGACGAAGGAGGAGCTGCATCAAGCTGCAGATATCGTGTCTGGGAAGCCCTTCTTATTGCGGACTAAATTCAGAGATCCGAAGTATGCTCCTCTTGACTGACTCTGGAGTTCTGCGGACGCCTAAGTGGATTTGGCTGCAAGTGCTGCTGATGGGGCCGAGTACTTCAAGGATCAGAAAGATCACGAAGTGGGAAAGCTGTTCTGGTCACAGTTTCATGCTCCAGTCCGTTCGTTGCTGTTGAATGAGAGAATGGCTGAGTGCGCCGAGCTCCATAGGTTGTCCGGACTTGCCATGAGGTCCGTTGTGGATCATCTGTGGCCGGGAGGGCCAAGGCCGAATAGCTATTTTAGTTTAGTGCAACGATTCCTTGGTGCTGTGCCGCGCATCGATGCTGTGAAGAGATCGGCGTGCATAGAGGGTGCGCGGATGGCCTTTGCCCGTGTCAAGACATACTGGGTGGAGATGGAGGCCACCACTGTTGCGACACAGGGTTCGGCCGTAGGCCGAGTGCTGCCGAGCATTACTTTGAAGAAGTTCTTGAAGGCGCTCGTTCGATAGAGGCTCAGTGCTCGAAGAATATTATGTTCTAGTGACATGTACTTCCATTGTCAAAACAATGTTTTATTGAGTTATCAAGGCTGTATTTATACTTTTCCCCGAAAGTACTATGATGCCTCCTGTGCGGCCGTTTATGTATATATGTATATAACCTGAAAGTTTGCAGTCGTCGGCTTCCGCCCCCACGCATATAATGCGGGGGTGTTCGCCGAAAACGCGTATCCACACTTGATCTAACGTCTTGGTCAATTAAGGAGGTGGTAGCGCAGCGAACAAGGCAATCAGAATATATTGCTTTAACACTTTCACTTAGCCATAGGAGTTTGACGGTCGGGCTACTATATAGCCCCTGGTACTTCTGCGCTCGTCCGAATACGGGGCACGTATGTACATGACCGGGAAACGGCCCTTCGTTAATGCGGAGGAATCCCGAAGATTCCGCTGAGTCATTGAGTGGTTGACCAGTCTCTCGCTATATCATGACAGTCAGTTTTCGGCTTTCTCTACTGAGGTGCTCATCCGGATGAACCAGGGCACAATCGCAGTAGTTCTCCTAGTGCTACCTTAGCCGATATAACGGAATGTAAGGTACCAAAACATGGGAGCCGGGCAAACCCAACATTTGACCAAAGACATGATTCGGAGCTGATGCATATAGGGCCAAACTCGCGACGCCGAATACTCCCTAAGGTGTTCGGTCTTTATAACATATACCAGGCTAAACAATGCCCTTAATAATAAACCCCATGTGTCCAGGTACGTGCAATATCCTGACGTGGCCACATGCCAATAACGTCAGGATCCTTCTCGGTTGTGTGGAGTATCCGGAGGATGTGAGCAACAAGAGACAATAAAAAAGGTTGACGCATGGTCTTAATCTAAAAAAAACCTTTGGCGGGGGGGGGGGGGTCCCTGCTGCACGTATGCGCCTGTGTCTCCGCTGTTCCGTGTCATGGACGGGTGTAGCACGATTGTCATCTGTAAAAGGAAAGAACATAGGTGAAAGTTGTCGTGCCAAAAAAAGGAATTGGTTATTATCAATGAACTATCAAAATTAAAGAGAAGTCAAGTTGAGCCGGGCTGGCCCTGATTACGCGCAGGAAGCCCCTGGTATCGTCTATGAGGGTTTGATCATCAAACCAATCTCATGTACATGTGGTGGAGCGCCGGACTCGTCTAACCGTGTCCATGGTCTTGACGACCTGTCATTTTTTCTAGTTGGTGAGGCCGTCTAGTTCGCGTCGGTTAAAGCCGCCGCATCCTCTTCCGTATGTAAAAAACGTTCGGTATTTCCGCTAACTGTGATGATGCCACATGGACCGGGCATCTTAAGCTTGAGAAAAGCATAATGTCATATTGCATTAAAATGGGCGAAAGCCGTTCTTCCGAGTAGTGCTTGATAACCACTTCAGAATGGAGCGACGTGGAAAGTTAACCTTTCGCTTCGGAAGTTATCGGGAGAACCGAATACAACCTCTAGCAGTAGAGAGCCCGTACATAGGGACTCTTGTCCTGGTATTACTCCTTGAAGGTAGTATTACTGTGGCTTATTTGTGTCGGGTCTATCCCCATTTTGCGGACTGTGTCCTAATATATCAGATTTAGATCACTGCCGCCGTCCATGAGGACTCGTGTGAAATGGTACCCGTTTATTATTGGGTCTAACACCAAGGCCGCGAGTCCTTCGTGCCGAATACTTATCACGTGATCCCTGTGATCAAAAGTGATCAGGCAGGCCAACCAGGGGTTGAACCTAGGGGTGACGGGCTCTATGGCGCGTGTGTCTCGGAGTGCATGCTTGATTCTCCTCTTCGTCACATCGATCACGTTTACCGTTTTAACCTCTGGTGGGAACTTTTTCTAGCCTCCAGTGCTTTGCTGGCGAGGTTCATTCTTGTCTTTGCTTGGTGTCTCTTCCCCTTTGTGTTCGGCGTTTAGCTTACCGGCCTGCTTGAAGACCCAACATTCTCTGTGGGTGTGATTTGCAGGTTTGTCGGGGGTGCCGTGAATCCGATAAAGCTTGTCAAGAATCTTGTTTAGGCCAGATGGTCCTTCTCTGCTGCCTTTGAAAGGCTTTTTCCGCTGACCTGGTCGAGAGCCCCTGAATCCGGCGTTTACCGCCATATTATCTGGACTACCTTCTTTATTTCGACGCTTGTTTTTGTTGCGTCGTGGTTTTCCATTGCCATCCCTGACTTCGGATGTGCTTGGGTCACTGGTGCTGCAACGGGCCAACCAGCTGTCTTCGCCCGTGAAAAAGCGGGTAGTGAGGCTTGTTAGGGCTGCCATTGTTCTCGGTTTTTCTTGGCCGAGGTGTCTGGCGAGCCATTCGTCTCGGACACTGTGTTTAAAAGCTGCTAAGGCTTCGGCGTCCGGACAGTCGACGATTTGGTTCTTCTTGGTGAGGAACCTGTTCCAAAGCTTTCGGGCAAACTCTCGGGACTGTTGGATTATATGACTTAAATCGTCTGCATCCAGAGGTCGGACATAATTCCCTTGAAAATTAGCTCGAAAAGCGTCCTCAAGCTCCTCCCAACTTCCAATTGAGTTTTCGGGGAGGCTTTTCAGCCAGTGCCGAGCTGGCCCTTTAAGCTTGAGGGGCAAGTATTTAATGGCATGGAGATCATCTCCGCGAGCCATATGAATATGGAGGATAAAGTCCTCGATCCAGACTCCAGGGTCTATGGCCCCGTCGTACGCCTCTATTTTCACTGGTTTGAATCCTTCTGGGAATTCGTGATCTAGCACCTCATCGATGAAACATAGGGGGTGTGCGGCACCCCTGTATTAGGATATGCCATGGTGTTCGGACGGTTGTAGTATTCCGTTTTGATTTTGGGCCGGAGCGTGCTTCCTAGATCCAAAGATGGATCTGGTCGCGCCGGATTTTTGGCGCTAGTTCTCATGTAGATCGTGTGTTGACTTATGTGCGACTTTGTTAGCCGCTCTGTCGCGGTCACAAGGTGGTGGATCCGGCCGGTTGGCCATATCATTTTTCGGCTATGTGGGCTCTAAGGCCTCATCGTCGAATTCAGGTAATAGCTTGCGCTTTGGATAGCTATTTGTGTAGTAACTTCCACCATACTTTGTTTCGTTGTCGAGCACTTTGTTCCACCTACCGTTGAGCGTATCTTGTGCGGCCTTAAGCCTTTGCTTGTGCTTCTTCAGGCTCCTTGCTGTGGTAATAAGCCTTCTGCGGAGGTTCTCTTGCTCCAAGTGCGTTTCCGGGATGATGTGTGCATCTTTGTCCGGACTATTTTCTTCCCCAGACGGGGGTTGATGAGGTTTATCCTTGGCGTCGCCGTGTTAGGACACTGGATCCGCACTATGTTCGCCGTTTGCATCTTGATCGTGCTCTGCCACCGGGGCGGTGCAGTCGTCGTTTCTTCTAGAGTCGACTGGACTGTTATTTCCTCTTGCGCTGTTATCGCTGTTTTTGCTATGGCGGGACTTAGAGTGGTGCTGCTGACGTCGGTGCTTGGGTTACTTGGAGGGGGCATCCTCCGCTGTCTCTTCGCCATTGCCCTCTTTGGGTGTATCCACCATGTATATGTCATGTGATGAAGTGGTTGTCCGGCGCCCTATGGGTGCTGGTTCCTGTTCGTCTCCTGCATCTTCATTCATGCCATCGATGTCTTCGGAGTCGAAGTTAAGCATGTCGGTTAAGTCGTCGACAGTGGCTACCAAGTGGGTGGTGGGTGGGCAGGGAATTTCTTCATCGTCTGCATCCCATTCTAGCGGAACATAGTTCGGCCAAGGTTCTCCTGACAAGGAGAGAGACCTTAATGAATTTAGCACATCGCCAAAAGTCGAGTGCTGAAAGCTATCCGTGGAGGTGAACTCCATGATCGGCGCCCAGTCAGGTTCGACGAGCACGGATATAAGCGGCTCGGAGTACGTGGCCGGGGGTGAATCCAGTGGTTCGGCAACACGGCTCTCGTAAGGGGTGAAGTCAGCGTCTGGCTCTATCGCCACTAAGAATGCGGCCTCCGTGGTGGGGTCTATCCCTCCGTTCTCGGATGGCGCGATTTGCTCCGGATTGACGGCCGGAGTAGTTGCAGATGCAATCTCCCGAATACTGTCCAGAAAGGGCAATGCATGGTACCGAAGAGGCTAGCAAGGATGGAAGGGTGAGAGTGCGTATAATCCATGGACTCAACATTAGTCATAAAGAACTCACATACTTATTGCAAAAATCTACAAGCCATCAAAAACCTCGGTACTACACGCATGCTCCTAGGGGGTTAGATTGGTAGGAAAAGACCATCGCTCGTCCCTGACCGCCACTCATAAGGAAGACAATCAAATAACACCTCATGTTTCAAATTTGTTGCATAACGTTTACCATACGTGCATGCCATGGGACTTGCAAACCTCAACACAAGTATTTCTCAATTTCACAACTACTCAACTAGCACGACTTTGATATTATTACCTCCATGTCTCAAAAAAATCATCAAACATCAAACTTCTCTTAGTATTCAACACACTCATAATAAAATTTTATTATTATTCTTGCATACCAAGCATATTAGGATTTTAAGCAAATTACCATGCTATTAAGACTCTCAAAATAATCTAAGTGAAGCATGAGAGACCAGTAGTTTCTATAAAACAAATCACCACTGTGCTCTAAAAGATATAAGTGAAGCACTAGAGCAAAATTATATAACTCAAAAGATATAAGCGAAGCACATAGAGTATTCTACCAAATTCAAAATCATGTATGGCTCTCTCAAAAGGTGTGTATAGAAAGGATGATTGTGGTAAACTAACAAGAAAAGACCCAAATAATACAAGACGCTCCAAGCAAAGCACATATCATGTGGCGAATAAAAATATAGCTCTAAGTAAAGTTACCGATAGAAGTAGACGAAAGAGGGGATGCCTTCCGGGGCATCCCCAAGCTTTGGCTTTTAGGTGTCCTTAGATTATCTTGGGGGTGCCATCGGCATCCCCAAGCTTAGGCTCTTGCCACTCCTTGTTCCATAATCCATCAAATCTTTACCCAAAACTTGAAAACTTCACAACACAAAACTTAAAGTAGAAAATCTTGTGAGCTCCGTTTGCGAAGAAAACAAAAGATCACTTCAAGGTACTGTAATTAACTCATTATTTATTTATATGGGTGTTATACCTACTGTATTCCAACTTCTCTATGGTTCATAAACTATTTTACTAGCCATAGATTCATCAAAATAAGCAAACAACACACGAAAAACAGAATCTGTCCAAAACAGAACAGTCTGTCGTAATCTGTAGCTAGCGCAAGATCTGGATCCCCAAAAATTATAAAATAAATTGCTGGACGTGAGTAATGTATCTATTAATCATCTGCAAAAATAATTAACTAAATATCACTTTCCAAATAAAAATCACAGAAGTTCTCGTGAGCGCTAAAGTTTCTGTTTTTTACAGCAAGTTCAACAAGACTTTCCCCAAGTCTTCCCAACGGTTCTACTTGGCAGAAACACTAATTAAACACAAAAAACACAACCAAAACAGAGGCCAGATAATTTATTTATTACTAAACAGAAGCAAAAAGCAAGGAATAAAAATAAAATTGGGTTGCCTCGCAACAAGCGCTATCGTTTAACGCCCCTAGCTAGGCATAACAAGCAAGAATAGATCTAGGTATTGCCATAATAGTAAGATAGATTATTAAAACTCAATTCATATTCTCTACGTTCAGCAGCAAGTTTTCTTTGAGGCAAGAAAAAGTAATCAAAAGGGCTAAATTTATTGGGACAAAAGTCTCCAAGATCAACCTTGGGAGGTATAGGTTCCTCCTTCGGTCCTTCATATTGCACAACCAATTCATCATTATAAGCATCCTTTTGACAGAACTTTGTGAGCCTATATTCAAGAGAATATCCAAATTCATTATTTGGAATAGCAAAATCATCATTAAGTTCATAAATTCTATCAACTATAACATTGGTAGGCACCCTTTTTCTAAGATTTTCATTGAAAGCAACATAGTCTAGAGATTGAAAACGCATTATTTCTTCTTGATCAAAGAGGATGGCCTCTATGGGAGGATGGCAAGCGTCCACCCTATAATGCGCAAAGATTTATTTGGCCTCTTTTATTATGAATCGAAACTCATGAGCCAAAAAGATAGTACCAACACGCTTAACAGAAGAATGCTCAATATTAGAAATTTCTAGGAAAATCCTTTGTATGGAAGGATGCATGTGCATGAATTGCCTTTCAAGTTCAACAATAAGCATGGCAATAGCATCCGCAAGACTACTAGTTCTATGAAGGATAGAACTACCCATAGAGGGTAAAGCACCGGCACAAGTAAAGAAATCTTGAATGACTCCTTTTCCAATAATATTACCACTACCAACACAGAATCTTTTTATATGTGAGATAATGGGTTCTTTAGTATGAGTATCAAAATTATTATCGACAATAGTATCCCCAATTTCAGACATAGAGGCATAAGGTAAAGAACTAGCCATAACGACAAGCAAACAAACTAACACACAAGCAAACAAAAAGCAAGTGGGCAAAAAGAGGCAAATAGAGAGGGAGGATAGAGAGAGAGGGCGAATAAAACGGCAAGGGTGATGTGGGGGAGAGGAAAACGAGAGGCAAATGGCAAATAATGTAACGTGGGAGATAAGGGTATGTGATGGGTACTTGGTATGTTGACTTTTGCGTGGACCTCCCTGGCAATGGCACCAGAAATCCTTCTTGCTACCTCTTTTAGCACTGCGTTGGTTTTCGCCGAAGAGGACGGGATGATGCAGCAAAGTAGCATAAGTATTTCCCTCAATTTTTGAGAACCAAGGTATCAATCTAGTAGGAGGCTACGCGCGAGTCCCTCGCACCTGCACAAAACAAATAAATCCTCGCAACCAACGCCAATAGGGGTTGTCAATCCCTATAGGGCCACTTACGAGAGTGAGATCTGATAGATATGATAAGATAATATTTTTGGTATTTTTATGATATAGATGCAAAGTAAAATAAAGGCAAAGTAAATAGCAAAGTAAATAACTAAGTAGTAGGAGATTGATATGATAAAGATAGACCCGGGGGGCATAGGTTTCACTAGTGGCTTCTCTCGAGAGCATAAATATTCTATGGTGGGTGAACAAATTACTGTTGAGCAATTGACAGAATTGAGCATAGTTATGAGAATATCTAGGTATGATCATGTATATAGGCATCACGTCTGAGACAAGTAGATTGACCCCTGCCTGCATCTACTACTATTACCCCACTCATCGACTGCTATCCAGCATGCATCTAGAGTATTAAGTTAAAAACAGAGTAACGCCTTAAGCAAGATGACATGATGTAGAGGGATAGACTCATGCAATATGAAGAAAACCCCATCTTGTTATCCTCGAGCAACAATACAATACATGCCTTGCTGCCCATACTGTCACCGGGAAAGGATACCGCAAGATTGAACCCAAAGCTAAGCACTTCTCCCATTGCAAGAAAGATCAATCTAGTAGGCCAAACCAAACTGATAATTTGAAGAGACATGCAAAGATAACCAATCATACATAAAATAATTCAGAGAAGATTCAAATATTATTCATAGATAGACTTGACCATAAACCCACAATTCATCGGTCTCAACAAACACACTACAAAAAGAAGATTACATCGAATAGATCTCCACAAGAGAGGGGGAGAACATTGTATTGAGATCCAAAAAGAGAGTAGAAGCCATCTAGCTACTAACTATGGACCCGTAGGTCTGAGGTAAACTACTCACACTTCATCGGAGGGGCTATGGTGTTGATGTAGAAGCCCTCTGTGATCGATGCCCCCTCCGGTGGATGTCCGGAATAGGCCCCAAGATGGGATCTCATGGATACAGAAAGTTACGGCGGTGGAATTAGGGTTTTGGCTCCATCTCTGATCGTTTGGGGGTACGTGGGTATATATAGGAGGAAGAAGTACGTCGGTGGAGCAACAGGGGTCCCACGATGGTGGAGGGCGCACTTGGGGGGAGAGGCGCGCCCCCTACCTCGTGGCCTCTTGTTACGTGTCTTGACGTAGGGTCCAAGTCTCCTGAGTTGTATTCGATGAGAAAAATCACGTTCCTGAAGGATTCATTCCGTTTGGACTCCGTTTGATATTCCTTTTCTTCGAAACCCTAAAACAGGCAAAAAACAACAATTCTGGGCTGGGCCCCCGGTTAATAGGTTAGTCCCAAAAATAATATAAAAGTGGGTAATAAAGCCCAATAATGTCCAAAACAGTAGATAATATAGCATGTAGCAATCAAAAATTATAGATACATTGGAGACGTATCACCAGACACCTCAGTCAAGAAAAACCGAGAACAATGGTAGCCCTAACAAGCCTCATGACCCGCTTTTGTGTGGGCGAGGACAGCTGGTTGGCCCGTAGCAGCACCAGCGACCCAAGCATATCCAAAGTCAGGGATGGCAATGGAAAACCACGACACAACAAAAACAAGCGTCGAAACAAAGAAGGCAACCAAGATAACACGGCGGTAAACGCCGGATTCAGGGGCTCTCGACCAGGCCATCGGAAAAAGCCTTTCAAAGGCAGTAGAGAAGGATAATCTGGCCTAAACAAAATTCTTGACAAGCTCTGTCAGATTCACGACACCCCCGACAAACCTGCAAATCATACCCACAGAGAATGTTGGGTCTTCAAGCAAGCCGGTAAGCTAAACATCGAACACAAAGGGGAAGAGACACCAAGCGAAGACGAGGATGAACCTCGCCAGCAAAGCGCCGGAGGACAGAAAAAGTTCCCACCAGAGGTTAAAACGGTAAACGTGATCCATGTGACGAAGAGGAGAAGCAAGCATGCACTCCGAGACACACGCGCCATAGAGCCCATCACCCCTAGGTTCAACCCCTGGTTGGCCTTCCCGATCACTTTTGATTGTAGGGATCACGCGACAAATATCTGACATGAGGGACTGGCGGCCTTGGTGTTAGACCCAATAATAAACAGGTACCATTTCACACGAGTCCTCATGGACGATGGCAGTGATCTAAATCTGATATATCACGACACAGTCTGCAAAATGGGGATAGACCCAACACAAATAAGCCACAGTAATACTACCTTCAAGGGAGTAATACCAGGCCAAAGAGGCCTGCTGTACGGGCTCTCTACTACTAGAGGTGGTATTCGGTTCTCCCGATAACTTCCGAAGCGAAAGGTTAACTTTCCATGGCTGTCCATTCCGAAGTGGTTATCAAGCACTACTCGGAATAACGACTTTCGCTTGTTTTAACGCAATACCGCATTATGCTTTTCTCAAGCTTAAAATGCCTGGCCCACATGGCATCATCGCAGTTAGGGGAAATACCAAATGTTTTTTCACGTACGGAAGAGGATGCGGCGGCTCTAACAGCCGCGAACTAGACGGCCTCACTAACCAGAAAAAATGGCAGGTCGTCAAGACCACGGACACAGTTAGATGAGTCCGGCGTTCCATCACATATACACGAGATTAGTTTGATGATCAAACCCTCAAAGACGACACCAGGGGCTTCCCGCGTGTAATCAGGGCCAGCCCGGCTCAACTTGACTTCTCTTGAATTTTGAAGTTCATTGATAATAAACAATTCTTCTTTTTACGGCATGGCAACTTTCACCTAAGTTCTTTCCTTTTACAGATGACAATCGTGCTACACCCATCCAGGACACGGCACAACAGAGACACAGGCGCAGACGTGCAACAGGGACCCGCCCAAAGGTTTCTTTTTAGATTAAGACCCTGCGTAAACCTTTTTTTACTGTCTCTTGTTGCTCTCATCCTGCGGATACTCCACACAACCGAGAAGGATGCTGACGTTATTGGCATGTGGCCACGTCAGGATATTGCACGTACCTGGACACATGGGGTCTATTATTGAGGGCATTATTTAGCCCGGTATATATTATAAAGACTGAACACCTTAGGGAGTGTTCGGCGTCGCGAGTTTGGCCCTATATGCATCAGCTCCGAATCATGTCTTTGGTCAAATGTTGGGTTTGCCCGGCTCCCACGTTTTGGTACCTTATGTTCCGTTATATCGGCTAAGGTAGCACTAGGAGAACTACTGTGATTGTGCCCTGGTTCATCCGGATGAGCACCTCAGTAGAGAAAGCCGAAAACTGTCTGTCATGATATAGCGAGAGACTGGTCAACCACTCGATGACTCAGCGGAATCTTCGGGATTCCTCCACATTAACGAAGGGCCGTTTCTCAGTCATGTACGTACGCGCCCCATATTCGGATGAGCGCAGAAGTACTAGGGGCTATATAGTGGCCCCACCGTCAAACTCCTATGGCTAAGTGAAAGTGTTAAAGCAATATAGTCTGATTGCCTCGTTCGCTGCGCTACCACCTCCTTAACAGACCAAGACGTTGGATCAAGTGTGGATATGCGTTTTCTACTAACACCCCCGATTATATGTGTGGGGGCAGAAGCCGACGACAGCAAACTTTCAGGTTATATGCATATATACATAAACGGCCGCACAGGAGGCATCACAATACTTTCGGGCAAAAGTATAAATATAGCCTTGATAAGTTGAGTAAACATTGTTTTTACAATGGGAATACATCTCACTAGAACATAATATTCTTCGAGCACTTAGCCTCTATCGAACGAGCGCCTTCAAGAACTTCTTCAAAGTAGTCCTCGGCAGCCACTCTGCCTATGGCCGAACCCTGTGTCGCTATAGTGGTGGCCTCCATCTCCGCCCAGTATGTATTAACACCGGCAAAGGCCATCCGCGCACCCTCTATGCACGCCGATCTCTTTACAGCATTGATGCGTGGCACAACACCAAGGAATTGTTGCACTAAACTAAAGTAGCTATTCGGCCTTGGCCCTCCCGGCCATAGATGATCCACAACGGACCTCATGGCAAGTCCGGACAACCTATGGAGCTTGGCCCACTAGGCCATTCGCTCATTCAACAGCAGCGGGCGGACCGGAGCATAAAACTGTGACCAGAACAGCTTCTCCACTTCGTGATCTTTTTGATCCTTGAAGTACTCGGCCGCATCGGCAGCACTTGCAGCCAAATCCACGTAGGCGTCTGCAGAACTCCATAGTCGGTCAAGAGGAGCATACTTCGGATCTCCGAATTTAGTCCACAACAAAAAGGGCTTCCCAGACACGATATCTGTAGCTTGATGCAGCTCCTCCTTCGCCGCTCTAATTTTGGAGCAGGCTTCCTTGGCAGCTACCAGGGCCTTCTCCAGGCCCATCGCCCTCGCTCGGCTTTCTTCTTCAAGAAGCTGGTAACGGTTAGCGGTATCTTTTAATTCTACAGCCATTTTTGCTATTCTTTCCTTTCTCTCGCAATGCGCGGCCTGTTTGGCCCTTAACTCTTCGACCCCCTTTAGAGCGGCCGCATTGCTACTCCTTGCTTGCTCCTTGGCTCAGGCAAGCTCCGCCCGAAGTGTCTCCACGATGGCAGCTCCATCTACAGTCACAACATATTAAAGATACTGGCATCATGCTCCTCTTATTATGTGACGATCACCAGAGAAATCACTCACCCTGTGCCTCGTCAAGCCGCTGGTTGACAAGCACGATATCGGCATCGGCCGCATCAAGTTGCCACTTTAGCTCGGTAAACCCATCAGTTCGGCTAGCCACAGTAGCCTCAGTCACCTGCACATAAAGGCAGTCGAGTTATTACCTGGGAATATGACCCTCTCGTTGCCGCCATTATCGACAACAACCAGAGTCTCAGGGGCTACTATCTGCATAGGGCACACCTAACGTGTGCGGTACTATAAAAAACATACACTATTTCACGTACCTCAAAGCCCTTCAGGAGACTCATAAAAGGTTCGTGCAAACCGCTTTTAGCGGATGAAATCCTTTCAATTACTATACCCAATAGCGTACGATGCGCTTCCGAGACGGCCGCTTGCCCCAGAAGATCCTTCAGCACGTCCGACTGCACACTGTACGGTTCCGGACCCTTGCTGCCGCTCTCCTTAGAAGCCGGATACTGGGGATTATGGGTAGCCAAAGGGTTATCCTCTGGCCTCGGCGGATCCGGAGATATCCTCCGCGACGACACTTCAGGGTCGCCCGCCTCCAGAAGCGGGGTGTCAGGGGGAGGCGTTTCGCTCTCCATCATCTCCGGAAGGAGATCCCCCGAAGACGAACTCTGTTGAGAAGGGCTACGATCCGTGCTACAATTTATAAGCATCGGTTATTGTCTTCGGAAGTAAGGTAGGATATTTTCACTATTAAGTACTTTTCGATTACTTACAGCTCGGTAGAGGGATGATCCCCATGCTGACATTGTGCGGCAAGAATACCCTCCGAGGCAAGACCCTCTGACGAAGATTTCTTCTCCCGTTTGGAAACCTTAGTTTCCGGATCTTCAGAGGTAGTCCTCTTCCTTCCCCGGGGAGAGAGAATGTCAGATTCTTCCCCTTGGTTATCCTCCCTCGCGGAGGCGCTAATTCCCCCGGTTGGAATGAGTAGCAGGTGAGGCCTGCTTTCGCCCTCTTTAACCCCCCTTCATATTCCTTTGAGGGAACTAGATAAGGCACCGGCTCGAGCATCTTGTCCAGTACCGGATTGTCCAAACCCTCAGGAAGGGGGGCCGAACACCTGATCATCTTCGCCTTTGTTATCCAGTCCTAGTCAAAGAGCAACTCTTTAGAATGACACCATGATAAATAAAAGGATGGCGGGTGTTGGGGAACGCAGTAATTTCAAAAATTTTCCTACGCACACGCAAGATCATGGTGATGCACAGCAATGAGAGGGGAGAGTGTTGTCTACGTACCAACGCAGACCGACTGCGGAAGCGATCACACAATGTAGAGGAAGTAGTCGTACGTCTTCTTCCGATCCGACCGATCCAAGCACCGTTACTCCGGCACCTCCGAGTTCTTAGCACATGTTCAGCTCGATGACGATCCCCGGGCTCCGATCCAGCAAAGCTTCGGGGAGGAGTTCCGTCAGCACGACGGCGTGATGACGATCTTGATGTTCTACCGATGCAGGGCTTCGCCTAAGCACTACAACGGTACGATCGAGGTGGAATTTGGTGACAGGGGGCACCGCACACGGCTAAGGAAAGATCTCAAGGATCAAGTTGTGTGTCCTGGGGTGCCCCCTGCCCCCGTATATAAAGGAGCAGGGGAGGAGGGGCTGGCCGGCCAAGGTGGGGGCGCAGGAGAGTCCTACTCCCACCGGGAGTAGGACTCCCCCTCCAATCCTAGTCCAACTAGGATTCCCAGAAGGGGGAAAGAGGAGGAGTTGGCCGGCCCCCCCTTTCCTACTCCTAGTAGGACTAGGGGAGGGGGGAGGGTGCGCAGCCCATCTAGGGCAGCCCCTTCTCCTTTCCACTAAGGCCCATTATGGCCCATCTAGCTCCCGGGGGGTTCCGGTAACCCTCCCGGTATTCCGGTAAAATCCCGATTTCACCCGGAACACTTCCGATGTCCAAACATAGGCTTCCAATATATCAATCTTTACGTCTCGACCATTTCGAGACTCCTCGTCATGTCCGTGATCACATCCGGGACTCCGAACAACCTTCGGTACATCAAAATGCATAAACTCATAATAACTGTCATCGTAACGTTAAGCGTGCGGACCCTACGGTTCGAGAACAATGTAGACATGACCGAGACACGTCTCCGGTCAATAACCAATAGCGGGACCTGGATGCCCATATTGGCTCCTACATATTCTACGAAGATCTTTATTGGTCAGACCGCATAACAACATACGTTGTTCCCTTTGTCATCGGTATGTTACTTGCCCGAGATTCGATCGTCGGTATCCAATACCTAGTTCAATCTCGTTACCGGCAAGTCTCTTTACTCGTTCCGTAATACATCATCTCACAACTAACATATTAGTTGCAGTGCTTGCAAGGCTTATGTGATGTGCATTACCGAGAGGGCCCAGAGATACCTCTCCGACAATCGGAGTGACAAACCCTAATCTCGAAATACGCCAACCCAACATCTACCATTGGAGACACCTGTAGTACTCCTTTATAATCACCTAGTTACGTTGTGACGTTTGGTAGTACCCAAAGTGTTCCTCCGGTAAACGGGAGTTGCATAATCTCATAGTTATAGGAACATGTATAAGTCATGAAGAAAGCAATAGCAACATACTAAACGATCGGGTGCTAAGCTAATGGAATGGGTCATGTCAATCAGATCATTCTACTAATGATGTGACCTCGTTAATCAAATAACAACTCCTTGTTCATGGTTAGGAAACATAACCATCTTTGATTAACGAGCTAGTCAAGTAGAGGCATACTAGTGACACTCTGTTTGTCTATGTATTCACACATGTATTATGTTTCCGGTTAATACAATTCTAGCATGAATAATAAACATTTATCATGATATAAGGAAATAAATAATAACTTTATTATTGCCTCTAGGGCATATTTCCTTCAGTCTCCCACTTGCACTAGAGTCAATAATCTAGTTCACATCGCCATGTGATTTAACAGCAATAGCTCACATCACCATGTGATTAACACCCATAGTTCACATCGTCATGTGACCAACACTCAAAGGGTTTACTAGAGTCAGTAATCTAGTTCACATATCTATGTGATTAACACCCAAAGAGTACTAAGGTGTGATCATGTTTTGCTTGTGAGATAATTTTAGTCAACGGGTCTGTCACATTCAGATCCGTAAGTATTTTGCAATTTTCTATGTATACAATGCTCTGCACGGAGCTACTCTAGCTAATTGCTCCCACTTTCAATATGTATCTAGATCGAGACTTAGAGTCATCCAGATCAGTGTCAAAACTTGCATCGACGTAACCTTTTACGACGAACCTTTTTGTCACGTCCATAATCGAGAAACATATCCTTATTTCACTAAGGATAATTCTGACCGCTGTCCAGTGATCTACTCCTAGATCACTATCGTACTCCCTTGCTAAATCAGTGCAGGGTATACAATAGATCTGGTATACAGCATGACATACTTTATAGAACCTATGGCCAAGGCATAGGGAATGACTTTCATTCTCTTTCTATCTTCTGCCGTGGTCGGGCTTTGAGTCTTACTCACACCTTATGACACAGGCAAGAACTCTTTCTTTGACTGCTCCATTTTGAACTACTTCAAAATCTTTTTCAAGGTATGTACTCATTGAAAGAACTTATCAAGCGTCTTTGATCTATCTCTATAGATCTTGAAGCTCAATATGTAAGCAGCTTCACCGAAGTCTTTCTTTGAAAAACTCTTTTCAAACACTCCTTTTATGCTTTACAGAATAATTCTACATTATTGCTGATCAACAATATGTCATTCACATATACTTATCAGAAATGCTGTAGTGCTCCCACTCACTTTCTCGTAAATACAGGCTTCACCGCAAGTCTGTATAAAACTATATGCTTTGATCAACTTATCAAAGCGTATATTCCAACTCCGAGATGTTTGCACATTTAGTTAACACCTTTAGGATCGACAAAACCTTCTAATTGCATCGTATACAACTCTTCTTCAGCAAATCCATTAAGGAATGTAGTTTTGTTTATCCATTTGCCAGATTTCATAAAATGCGGCAATTGCTAACATGATTCGGACGGACCTAAGCATCGCTACGGGTGAGAAGGTCTCATCGTAGTCAACACCTTGAACTTGTCGAAAACCTTTTGTGACAAGTCGAGCTTTATAGACAGTAATGTTACCGTCAGCGTCAGTCTTTTTCTTGAAGATCCATTTATTCTCAATTGCTTGCCGATCATCGGGCAAGTCAACCAAAGTCCATACTTTGTTCTCATACATGGATCCCATCTCAGATTTCATGGCCTCAAGCCACTTTGCGGAATCTGGGCTCACCATCGCTTCTTCATAGTTCGTAGGTTCATCATGATCTAGCATCATGACTTCCAGAACTGGATTACCGTACCACTCTGGTGCGGATCTCACTCTGGTTGATCTACGTGGTTCAGTAGTATCTTGTTCTGAAGCTTCATGATCATCATCATTAGCTTCCCCACTGATTGGTATAGGTGTCGCAGAAACAGTTTTCTGTGATGTACTATTTTCCAATAAGGGAGCAGGTACAGTTACCTCGTCAAGTTCTACTTTCCTCCCACTCACTTCTTTCGTGAGAAACTCCTTCTCCAGAAAGTTTCCGAATTTTAGCAACAAAAGTCTTGCCTTCGGATCTGTGATAGAAGGTGTATCCAATAGTTTCCTTTGGATATCCTATGAAGACGTATTTCTCCGATTTGAGTTTGAGCTTATCAGGATGAAACTTTTTCATATAAGCATCGCAACCCCAAATTTTAAGAAACGACAGCTTAGGTTTCTTGCCAAACCATAGTTCACACGGTGTCGTCTCAACGGATTTAGATGGTGCCCTATTTAACGTGAATGCAGCTGTCTCTAATGCATGACCCCAAAAACGATAGTGGTAAATCGGTAAGAAACATCATATATTGCACTATATCCAATAAAGTACGGTTATGACGTTCGGATACACCATTAGGCTGTGGTTTTCCAGGTGGCGTGAGTAGTGAAACTATTTCACATTGTTTTTTTAACTGAAGACCAAAACTCGTAACTCAAATACTCTTCTCTATGATCAGATCATAGAAACTTTATTTTCTTGTTACGATGATTTTTCACTTCACTCTGAAATTCTTTGAACTTTTCAAATGTTTCAGACTTATGTTTCATCAAGTAGATATACTCATATCTGCTCAAATCATCTGTGAAGATCAGAAAATAATGATACCTGTCGCGAGCCTCAATATTCATCGGACCACATACATCAGTATGTATGATTTCCAACAAATCTTTTGCTTGCTCCATTGTTCCGGAGAACGGCGTTTTAGTCATCTTGCCCAAAAGGCATGGTTTACAAGCATCAAGTGATTCATAATCAAGTGATTCCGAAAGCCCATCAGTATGGAGTTTCTTCATGCGCTTTACACCAATATGACCTAAACGGTAGTGCCACAAATAAGTTGCACTATCATTATTAACTTTGCATCTTTTGGTTTCAATATTATGAATATGTGTATTATTAAGATCGAGATCCAATGAACTGTTTTCATTGGGTGTTTAACCATATTAGGTTTTATTCATGTAAACAGAACAACAATTTATTCTCTTACTTAAATGAATAACCGTATTACAATAAACATGATCAAATCATATTCATGTTCAACGCAAACACCAAATAACACTTATTTAGGTTCAACACTAATCCCGAAATTATAGGGAGTGTGCGATGATGATCATATCAATCTTGGAACCACTTCCAACACACATCGTCACTTCACCCTTAACTAGTCTCTGTTTATTCTGCAACTCCCGTTTCGAGTTACTAAACTTAGCAACTGAACTAGTATCAAATACTAAGGATTTGCTATAAACACTAGTAAAGTACACATCAATAACATGTATATCAAATATACTTATGTTCACTTTGCCATCCTTCTTATCCGCCAATCACTTGGGGTAGTTCCGCTTCCAGTGACCAGTCCCTTTGCAGTAGAAGCACTTAGTCTCAGGCTTAGGATCAGACTTGGGCTTCTTCACTTGAGCAGCAACTTGCTTGCCGTTCTTCTTGAAGTTCCCCTTCTTCCCTTTGCCCTTTTCTTGAAACTAGTGGTCTTGTCAACCATCAACACTTGATGTTTTTCTTGATTTCTACCTTCGTTGATTTCAGCATCACGAAGAGCTTGGGAGTTGTTTCTGTTATCCCTTGCATATTATAGTTCATCGCGAAGTTCTACTAACTTGGTGATGGTGACTAGAGAATTCTGTCAATCACTATCTTATCTGGAAGATTAACTCCCACTTGATTCAAGCGATTGTAGTACCCAGACGATCTGAGCACATGCTCACTAGTTGAGCGATTCTCCTCCATCTTTTAGCTATAGAACTTGCTGGAGACTTCATGTCTCTCAACTCGGGTATTTGCTTGAAATATTAACTTCAACTCCTGGAACATCTCATATGGTCCATGACGTTCAAAACGTCTTTGAAGTCCCGATTCTAAGCCGTTAAGCATGGTGCACTAAACTATCAAGTAGTCATCATATTGAGCTAGCCAAACGTTCATAACGTCTGCATCTGCTCCTGCAATAGGTCTGTCACCTAGCGGTGCATCAAGGACATAATTCTTCTGTGCAGCAATGAGGATAAACCTCAGATCACGGATCCAATCCGCATCATTGCTACTAACATCTTTCAACATAATTTTCTCTAGGAACATATCAAAATAAAACGCAGGGAAGCAACAACGCGAGCTATTGATCTACAACATGATTTGCAAAATACTACCAGGACTAAGTTCATGATAAATTTAAGTTCAATTTAATCATATTACTTAAGAACTCCCACTTAGATAGACATCCCTCTAATCCTCTAAGTGATCACGTGATCCAAATCAACTAAACCATAACCGATCATCACGTGAGATGGAGTAGTTTTCAATGGTGAACATCGCTATGTTGATCATATCTACTATATGATTCACGCTCGACCTTTCGGTCTCCGTGTTCCGAGGCCATATCTGCATATGCTAGGCTCGTCAAGTATAACCTGAGTATTCTGCGTGTGCAAAACTGGCTTGCACCCGTTGTAGATGGACGTAGAGCTTATCACACCCGATCATCACGTGGTGTCTGGGCACGACGAACTTTGGCAACGGTGCATACTCAGGGAGGACACTACTTGATAATTTAGTGAGAGATCATCTTATAATGCTACCGTCAATCAAAGCAAGATAAGATGCATAAAAGGATAAACATCACATGCAATCAATATAAGTGATATGATATGGCCATCATCATCTTGTGCTTGTGATCTCCATCTCCGAAGCACCGTCATGATCACCATCGTCACCGGCGCGACACCTTGATCTCCATCGTAGCATCGTTGTCGTCTCGCCAATCTTATGCTTTCACGACTATCACTACCGTTTAGTAATCTAGTAAAGCATTACATCGCGATTGCATTGCATACAATAAAGCGACAACCATATGGCTCCTGCCAGTTGCCGATAACTCGGTTACAAAACATGATCATCTCATACAATAAATTCAGCATCATGCCTTGACCATATCACATCACAACATGCCCTGCAAAAACAAGTTAGACGTCCTCTACTTTGTTGTTGCAAGTTTTACGTGGCTGCTACGGGCTTAAGTAAGAACTCATCTCACCTACGCATCAAAACCACAACGATAGTTCGTCAAATAGACTCCGTTTTAACCTTCTCAAGGACCGGGCGTAGTCACACTTGGTTCAACTAAAGTTGGAGAGACAGTCTTCCGCAAGCCATCTATGTGCAAAGCACGTCGAGGGAACCGGTCTCGCGTAAGAGTACGCGTAAGGTTGGTCCGGATCGTCTCGTCCAACAATACCGCCGAACCAAAGTATGACATGCTGGTAGGCAGTATGACTTGTATCGCCCACAACTCACTTGTGTTCTACTCGTGCATATAACATCAACAAATAAAACCTAGGCTCGGATGCCACTGTTGGGGAACGCAGTAATTTCAAAAATTTTCCTATGCACACGCAAGATCATGGTGATGCACAGCAACGAGAGGGGAGAGTGTTGTCTACGTACCAACGCAGACCGACTGCGGAAGCGATCACACAACGTAGAGGAAGTAGTCGTACGTCTTCTTCCGATCCGACCGATCCAAGCACCGTTACTCCGGCACCTCCGAGTTCTTAGCACACGTTCAGCTCGATGACGATCCCCGGGCTCCGATCCAGCAAAGCTTCGGGGAGGAGTTCCGTCAGCACGACGGCGTGATGACGATCTTGATGTTCTACCGACGCAGGGCTTCGCCTAAGCACTACAACGGTACGATCGAGGTGGAATTTGGTGACAGGGGGCACCGCACACGGCTAAGGAAAGATCTCAAGGATCAAGTTGTGTGTCCTGGGGTGCCCCCTGCCCCCGTATATAAAGGAGCAGGGGAGGAGGGGCTGGCCGGCCAAGGTGGGGGCGCAGGAGAGTCCTACTCCCACCGGGAGTAGGACTCCCCCTCCAATCCTAGTCCAACTAGGATTCCCGGAAGGGGGAACGAGGAGGAGTTGGCCGGCCCCCCCTTTCCTACTCCTAGTAGGACTAGGGGAGGGGGGAGGGCGCGCAGCCCATCTAGGGCAGCCCCTTCTCCTTTCCACTAAGGCCCATTATGGCCCATCTAGCTCCCGGGGGGTTCCGGTAACCCTCCCGGTATTCCGGTAAAATCCCGATTTCACCCGGAACACTTCCGATGTCCAAACATAGGCTTCCAATATATCAATCTTTACGTCTCGACCATTTCGAGACTCCTCGTCATGTCCGTGATCACATCCGGGACTCCGAACAACCTTCGGTACATCAAAATGCATAAACTCATAATAACTGTCATCGTAACGTTAAGCGTGCGGACCCTACGGTTCGAGAACAATGTAGACATGACCGAGACACGTCTCCGGTCAATAACCAATAGCGGGACCTGGATGCCCATATTGGCTCCTACATATTCTACGAAGATCTTTATCGGTCAGACCGCATAACAACATACGTTGTTCCCTTTGTCATCGGTATGTTACTTGCCCGAGATTCGATCGTCGGTATCCAATACCTAGTTCAATCTCGTTACCGGCAAGTCTCTTTACTCGTTCCGTAATACATCATCTCACAACTAACATATTAGTTGCAGTGCTTGCAAGGCTTATGTGATGTGCATTACCGAGAGGGCCCAGAGATACCTCTCCGACAATCGGAGTGACAAACCCTAATCTCGAAATACGCCAACCCAACATCTACCATTGGAGACACCTGTAGTACTCCTTTATAATCACCCAGTTACGTTGTGACGTTTGGTAGTACCCAAAGTGTTCCTCCGGTAAACGGGAGTTGCATAATCTCATAGTTATAGGAACATGTATAAGTCATGAAGAAAGCAATAGCAACATACTAAACGATCGGGTGCTAAGCTAATGGAATGGGTCATGTCAATCAGATCATTCTACTAATGATGTGACCTCGTTAATCAAATAACAACTCCTTGTTCATGGTTAGGAAACATAACCATCTTTGATTAACGAGCTAGTCAAGTAGAGGCATACTAGTGACACTCTGTTTGTCTATGTATTCACACATGTATTATGTTTCCGGTTAATACAATTCTAGCATGAATAATAAACATTTATCATGATATAAGGAAATAAATAATAACTTTATTATTGCCTCTAGGGCATATTTCCTTCAGCGGGTTCGATCATGGGATTACTTACTTGGGTAGCAGGGCGGTTGCAGCTCAAACCCACATCCTCGGAGGTGTCCGGACACTTTATTTGGGGTCTGAAGAACGATTTGTACATATCTTCGAGCGTCATGCTGAGGAAATGCTGAATAGCTCACGGTCCTTCCGGGTTGAATTCCCACATACGGAGGGGTCGGCGTTTGCAAGACTGGACTCGACAAACTAGCATAACTTGCATTACCATAACCAGACTAAAATCTCTCTCAAAGCGATCTCGGATACGGCTCTGTAGTATTGGCACGTCCTTTGCTTGACCCCAGCTCAGCCCCCTGTTGATCCATGACATCAGTTGTGGTGGGCGGCCCGAGCGAAAGGCAGGGCGGCTACCCACTTGGCACTTCGGGGAGCTGTGATGTAAAACCACTCCTGTTGCGACAATCCGGATACCTCTGGGAAGGAGCCCTCTACCAGGGAGCATCAGTGATTTTGCTTATTAAAGCTCCTCCGCACTCTGCGTGCCGCCCCTCGATCATCTTCGGCTTCACATCGAAGGTCTTGAGCCACAGGACGAAGTGTGGGGTAATGCGGAGGAAGGCCTCACATACTACAATAAATGACGAGATGTGAAGAAGGGAGTCCGGGGCCAGATCATGGAAATCCAGCCCATAATAGAACATAAGACCCCTGACAAAGGGATCCAGAGCGAGGCCTAGTCCTCGGAGGAAGTGGGAGATGAACACGACGCTCTCGGTGGGTTCGGGAGTAGGGACGACCTGCCCTCGGGTAGGCAGCCTATGTGAAATTTCGGCGGTCAGATATCTGGCCTCTCTCAGCTTCTTGATGTCCTCCTCTGTTACAGAGGAGGGCATCCATCAACATTGAAGGTTGGATCCGGACATAGTTGAAGGTCCGAAGTGCCTGACTTGAGGTTTGGGTGTTAGAACTCGAGGCGGGGGAAGAATTCGATTGAGCACGAGAGGGAAAAAGAAAAGGCATTATCCTCATTATAAAGGGGGTGAATATCAAGTGTCCTCCTCATGGATGTTTTGGACTTGCCTAAGATCTAGGCGTTATACCAACATGCACGTTTGGGTTACCCACGTCTGTATTGATGAGAATCCCGTGATAAGGGGAACACGATCTCTACTTTGACAAGATGTGTCAAGAAAACCGCCTCGTGATATGTGCAGTGCTGGTTGGGAAAAACGGTTCGAATAATGACCTGGCCGTGGCGTGATGTCATGCCGTCAAAACGTGTCAGCAGATTAGATTTGTGGAAATATTATTCTATCTACGGTGGTATGTGGAACTTATTTTTTCAGGGCCGAACACTATCCCTGTGTTCAAACTCTCCATGGAGTACTCAGAGGAGGAACCTGCCTTGCAATGCCGAAGACAATACTGTGGGCCGGGCTCATCGTCATTCAAGCCTGGTTCAGGGGCTACTAAGGGAGTCTTGGATTAGGGGGTCTCCAGACAGCCGGACTATATCCTTTGGCTAGACTGTTGGACTATGAAGATACAAGATTGAAGACTTCGTCTCGTGTCCGGATGGGACTCTCCTTAGCGTGGAAAGCAAGCTAGGCAATACGGATATGTATATCTCCTCCCTTGTAACCAACCTTGTGTAACCCTAGCCTCCTCCGGTGTCTATATAAACCGGAGGGTTTAGTCCATAGGACAACATACAATCATACCATAGGCTAGCTTCTAGGCTTTAGGCTCTACGATCTTGTGGTAGATCAACTCTTATAATACTCATATCATCAAGAACAATCAAGCAGGACATAGGGTATTACCTCCATCAAGAGGGCCCGAACCTGGGTAAACATCATGTGCCCTGCCTCCTCTTACCATCCGCCTTAGACGCACAGTTCGAGACCCCTTACCCGATATCCGCCGGTTTTGACACCGACAGTGTTGTTCTAGGGTAAAGAGTTGATAAGAAATTAAATGTTATTCAATATGCTCTTAAAACTCTAGACAATGCTCAGAGAAATTATGCTACTACTGAAAAAGAATTCTTAGCAGTTGTATTTGATTGTGGTAAGTTCGGACCTTATATTTTTTATTCTAAAGTAACTATTCACACTGATCATGCTACTATTAAATATCTTATGGAAAAGAAAGATGCTAGACCTAGACTTATTAGATGGGTTCTCTTGCTACAAGAATTTGATTTGCATATTATTGATAGAAAGGGAGCTGAGAGCCCCATTCCAGACAACTTGTCTAGGTTAGAAAATGTTCTTGATGACCCACTACCTATTGATGATAGCTTTCCTGATGAACAATTAAATGTCATAAATGCTTCTCACACTGCTCCATGGTACGCTGATTATGCTAATTACATTGTTGCTAAATTTATACCACCTAGTTTCACATACCAGCAAAAGAAAAAGTTCTTCTTTGATTTGAGACATTACTTCTGGGATGATCCACATCTTTATAAAGAAGGAGTAGATGGTGTTATTAGACGTTGTGTACCTAAGCATGAATAGGAACAGATCCTACGCAAGTGTCACTCCAAGGCTTATGGAGGGCACCATGCTGGAGATAGAACTGCACACAAGGTATTGCAATCCGGTTTTTATTGGCCTACTCTCTTCAAGGATGCCCGTATGTTTGTCTTGTCTTGTGATAAATGTCAAAAAATTGGTAGTATTAGTAGACGTCAAGAAATGCCTATGAATTATTCACTTGTTATTGAACCATTTGATGTTTGGGGCTTTGATTATATGGGACCTTTTCCTGCCTCCATTGGATACACACATATTTTAGTTGCTGTTGATTACGTTACTAAGTGGGTAGAAGCTATTCCAACTAGTAGTGCTGATCATAACACCTCTATTAAGGTGCTTAAAGAAGTTATTTTTCCAAGGTTTGGAGTCCCTAGATATTTAATGATTGATGGTGGTTCACATTTTATTCATTGTTCTTTCCGTAAAATGCTTGCTAAATATGACGTTAATCATAGAATTGCCTCTCCTTATCACCCACAGTCTAGTGGTCAAGTAGAATTGAGTAATAGAGAGCTCAAATTAATTTTGTAGAAGACTGTCAATAGATCTGGAAAAAATTGGTCCAAGAAACTTGATGATGCATTATGGGCCTATAGAACTACATATAAAAATCTTATGGGTATGTCTCCGTATAAAATGGTTTATGGAAAAGCATGGCACTTACCTCTCGAACTAGAACATAGGGCTTATTGGGCTATTAAAGAGCTCAATTATGATTTCAAACTTGCCATTGAGAAGAGGTTATTTGACATTAGCTCACTTGATGAATGGAGAACCCAAGCCTATGAGAATGCCAAATTATTTAAAGAAAAAGTCAAAAGATGGCATGACAAAAGAATACAAAAGTGTGAGTTTAATGTAGGTGATTATGTATTATTATACAACTCTCGTTTAAGATTTTCTGTTGGAAAACTTCGCTCTAAATGGGAAGGTCCTTACGTTATCGAGGAGGTCTATCGTTCCGGGGCCATACAAATCAACAACTTCGAAGGCACAAATCCGAAGGTGGTGAGCGGTCAAAGAATTAAACATTATATCTCAGGTAATCATATAAATGTTGAAACCAATGTTATTGAAACCGTAACACCCAAGGAATACATAAGGGACATTTTCCGGAACGTTTCAGACTCCGAAAAGGAATAGGTATGTGGTATGGTAAGTAAACCGACTCCAAAACAGTTCTAATGGCAATTTTCTTCCGTTTTGGAATATTTAGAAAAAAAAGAAAAATAAGAAGCAGTCCAGGAAGGACACGAGGGCTCCATGAGGGTGGAGGGCGCGGCCTACCCCCTGGGCGCGCCCCCTACCTCGTGGGCACCTCGTGGGCTATCCGGACTCCGTTTTCTTACACGTTACGTATTTTGGTCGGTAAAAATTCATTATATAATCTCCCGGAGGTTTTGACTCCCGTATCACGCAATTATCCTCTGTTTGTGTTTCGAGCTGTTGCTGCTGCAGATTAGAGCAAGGTGTCTTCGCAAGAGTTAGTCGGGGAGAGCCGGGTGTCTCATCTGGCACCTAGATCAATGAAAAACAACAATGTTGACCACTTTGGGCCAACAACGGAGGAAGAGATGGAGGCTGATTTGAAGAGAATAGATGCCATGGAGGAGGATCAAGAAGTCACTTCTCGCTTCCAAGCTGGATTCACAAGGGGGGAACTGCAGAGCTCAGCTATTCCAAACTCGGTTATCCCTTCTAATGTTAGATTTCTTTCTTATGAGAATGTGAAAAAGAGTGTCAATGGTTCTCCCGCAGCTATATGCAGCACCCTTGGGTGCAGGGAGCTTTGGCTATTACAGGAAAGCTTCGAAAGGAAATAATGGACCTCAAGCAGCAAGTCAATAAAGCTCGAGGAGGAAAATTGTATCCTGAGGGGCATCATCGCCAAGAATATCACATCACCATCACCGAAAAGAGAGATATAATCACATGGGTATGGGCACTGCCCTTGGCAACTGCCAAGCTTAGGGGAGTGCCCCGGTATCGTATCACCATCACTTTTATCTTTACCGTGTTTCATAGTTCAATCCTTTTGGTAATATCTTGATCTAGTAGTATATTTTTTTAGTATGATCTAGTTGTGAGCTTTGCTTTATGAGCCTTCTATGTACTCGAGTCCGTGAGCTATATAATAAAGATTAGTGTTGAGTCAAGGGCTTGATTATTTTTGCCATGATCTTAAGTGAATAAAAGAAAAGAGAAAGAATAAAAAGGAAACAAAGAGATCATATGGATCTTATGGAGAGTAATGAGCTCACATATAAAAAGTATGATAAATAAAAGTTGTTGAGAGTTGACAAACATAGTTTTGGTCATCGTTGCAATTAATAGGAAGTGATAAAGAAAGAGAGGTCTTCACATATAAATACACTATCTTGGACATCTTTTATGATTGTGAGCACTCATTAAAATATGACATGCTAAAGAGTTGACGTTGGACAAGGACAACAACGTAATGAGTTATGTTTTCTTACATCTGAGATAAAATATATTGTCATGGATCATCCAACATGATTGAGCTTGCCTTTCCCCCTCATGGTAGCCAAATTCTTTGAACCAAGTAGAGATACTACTTGTGCTTCCAAACACCCTTAAACCAGTTTTGCCATGAGAGTCCACCATACCTACCTATGGATTGAGTAAGACCCTCCAAGTAAGTTTTCATTGGTGCAAGCAATAAAAATTGCCCTCTAAATATGTATGACTTATTAGTGTGGGAGAATATAAGCTTTATACGATCATGTGATATGGAAGAAATAAAAGCGATAGACTGCATAATAAAGGTCCACATCACAAGTGGCAATATAAAGTGACGTTCTTTCACATTAAGATTTTGTGCATCCAACCATAAAAGCGCATGACAACCTCTGCTTCCCTCTGCGAAGGGCCTATCTTTTACTTTTATATCCTACCTTGCATAAGAGTCATGGTGATCTTCACCCTTCCTTTTTAAATTTTATCCTCTGGCAAGAACAACATGTTGGAAAGATCCTGGTATATATGGCTAACTGGATGTGAGTTTTCATGAACTATTATTGTTGACATTACCCTTGAGGTAAAACGTCGGGAGGCAAAACTATGCGCCCCTATCTTTCTCTGTGTCCGAGTAAAACTCCATACCCATAAGTATTGCGTGAGTGTTAGCAATTGTGAAAGACTATATGATAGTTGAGTATGTGGACTTGCTGAAAAGCTCTTATATATTGATCTTTCATATGTTATGATAAATTGCAATTGCTCCAATGGCTGTGATTATAGTTTGTTAGTTTTCAATGAAGTTTATGATTCATACTTGAAATTGTGATTGAATTGTGACTCTAGCATAAGAGATCATATGACAAGAATTATATAAGTTGTTGTGCTAAGAATGATCATGATGCCCTCATGTCCGTATTTTATTATTATCGACACCTCTATCTCTAAACATGTGGACATATTTTTTGATTTCGGCTTTCGCTTGAGGACAAGCGAGGTCTAAGCTTGGGGGAGTTGATACGTCCATTTTGCATCATGCATTTATATCGATATTTATTGCATTATGGGCTGTTATTACACATTATGTCACAATAATTATGCCTATTCTCTCTTATTTTACAAGGTTTACATAAAGAGGGAGAATGCCGACAGCTGGGATTCTGGGCTGGAAAAGGAGCAAATATTAGAGACCTATTCTGCACAGCTCCAAAAGTCCTGAAACTTCACGGAAGTCATTTTTAGAATATATAAAAAGTAATGAGCGCAAGAAGTTCCACAGGGGGGCCCACCCTGCCCACAAGGGTGGGGGCGCGCCCTACCCCCCTGGGCGCGCCCCCTGCCTCGTGGGTCCCCTGGTGGCCCTTCGATGCCCATCTTCTGCTATATGGAGTCTTTCTCTGAGAAAAAAATCATAAGCCATCTTTCCGGAGGAGACTCCACCGCCACGAGGCGGAACCGATCTAGGGCTCTGGTGGAGCTGTTCTGCCAGGGAAACTTCCCTCCGGGAGGGGGAAATCATCGCCATCGTCATCACCAACGATCCTCTCATCAGGAGGGGGTCAATCTCCATCAATATCTTCACCATCACCATCTCATCTCAAACCCTAGTTCATCTCTTGTATCCAATTCTTGTCTCTAAGTCCGGGATTGGTACATGTGGGTTGCTAGTAGTGTTGATTACTCCTTGTAGTTGATGCTAGTTGGTTTATTTGGTGGAAGATTATATGTTCAGATCCTATATGCACATTAATACCCCTTTGATTATGAACATGAATATGCTTTGTGAGTAGTTACGTCTGTTCCTGAGGACATGGCAGAAGTCTTGCTCTTAGTAGTCATGTGAATTTGGTATTCGTTCGATATTTTGATGAGATGTATGTTGTTTCTCCTCTAGTGGTTTTATGTGAACATCGACTACATGACACTTCACCATTATTTGGGCCTAGAGGAAGGCATTGGGAAGTAATAAGTAGATGATGGGTTGCTAGAGTGACAGAAGCTTAAACCCTAGTTTATGTGTTGCTTCGTAAGGGGCTGATTTGGATCCATATGTTTCATGCTATGGTTAGGTTTACCTTAATACTTTTGTTGTAGTTGCGGATGCTTGCAATAGAGGTTAATCTTAAGTGGGATGCTTGTCCAAGTAAGGACAGTACCCAAGCACCGGTCCACCCACATACCAAATTATCAAAGTACCGAACGTGAATCATATGAACGCGATGAAAACTAGCTTGACGATAATTCCCATGTGTCCTCAGGAGCGCTTTACATCATATAAGAGTTTGTCCAGGCTTGTCCTTTTCTACAAAAAGGATTGGGCCACCTTGCTTCACTTTATTACTTTTGTTACTTGTTGCCCGTTACCAATTATCTTATCACAAAACTATCTGTTACTCCCTCTTCCATCTATATAGGGCCTAATGCGTTTTTCAGGACCGCATTTGACTATTGACAAGATTAATAGTACATGGCATGTATAATGTGAAAATTATATCATTCAAAGCTCTTTTCACATACGAATTTGATGATGTGCTTTGTGTAACTTGCATGTCATATATTATTGCTCTAACATTTGGTCAAACTTAGCCTCAAAAAACTTATTAGGCCCTATATAGATGGAAGGAGGGAGTACCTATTATTTCAGTGCTTGCAGAGAATACCTTGCTGAAAACCGCTTATCATTTCCTTGTGCTCCTCGTTGGGTTCAACACTCTTACTTATAGAAAGGACTACGATAGACCCCCTATACTTGTGGGTCATCAAGCACCATCTCATCTCAAACCCTAGTTCATCTCTTGTATCCAATCTTTGTATCCAAACCTCAGATTGGTACCTGTGGGTTGCTAGTAGTGTTGATTACTCCTTGTAGTTGATGCTAGTTGGTTTACTTGTTGGAAGATCATACGTTCAGATCCATTATGCATATTAATACCCCTATGATTATGAACATGAATATGCTTTGTGAGTATAGTTATGTTTGTTCCTGAGGACATGGGAGAAGTCTTGCTATTTGTAGTCATGTGAATTTGGTATTCGTTCGATATTTTATGAGATGTATGTTTTTATCCCTCTAGTGGTGTCATGTGAACGTCGACTACATGACGCTTCACCGTTGTTTGGGCCTAGAGGGAGGCATTGGTAAGTAATAAGTAGATGATGGGTTGCTAGAGTGACAGAAGCTTAAACCCTAGTTTATGCGTTGCTTCGTAAACGGCTGATTTGGATCCATATGTTTCGTGCTATGGTTAGGTTTACCTTAATACTTCTGTTGTAGTTGCGGATGCTTGCAATGTGGGTTAATCATAAGTGGGATGCTTGTCCAAGTAAGGACAGCACCCAAGCACCGGTCCACCCACATATTAGATTATCAAAGTACCGAATGTGAATCATATGAACGTGATGAACACTAGCTTGACGATAATTCCCATGTGTCCTCGAGAGCGCTTTCCTTCATATAAGAGTTTGTCCAGGCTTGTCCTTTGCTACAAAAAGGATTGGGCCATCTTGCTGCACCCTATTTACTTTTATTACTTGCTACTCGTTACAAATTCCCTTATCACAAAACTATTTGTTACTCATAATTTGAGTGCTTGCAGAGAATACCTTACTGAAAACTGCTTATCATTTCCTTCTACTCCTCGTTGGGTTCGACACTCTTAGTTATAGAAAAGCTATGGTAGATCCCCAACACTTGTGGGTCATCAACTTACGAGAGTCAGATCTGATAGAGAAGATAAGATAATATTTTTGGTATTTTTATGATAAATATTAAAAGTAAAGATTGCAAAATAAAAGGTAATAGAAATAGCTTGTTGATGGAAGGTTAATATAATGGAGAATAGACCCGAGGGCCATAGGTTTCACTAGTGGCTTCTCTCACGATAGCATAAGTATTACGGTGGGTGAACGAATTACTGTCGAGCAATTGATAGAAAAGTTAATAATTATGAGAATATATAGGCATGATCATGTATATAGGCATCACGTCCGTGACAAGTAGACCGACTCCTGCCTGCATCTACTACTATTACTCCACACATCAACCGCTATCCAGCATGCATCTAGAGTATTAAGTTCATAAGAACAGAGTAACGCATTTGGTAAGATGACATGATGTAGAGGGATAAACTCAAACAATATTATATAAACCCCATCTTTTTATCCTCGATGGCAACAATACAATACGTGTCATTTCCCTTTCTGTCACTGGGATCGAGCACCGCAAGATTGAACCCAAAGCTAAGCACTTCTCCCATTGCAAGAAAGATCAATCTGGTAGGCCAAACCAAACTGATAATTTGAAGAGACTTGCAAAGATAAACCCATCATACATAAAAGATTTCAGAGAAGAATCAAATATTGTTTATAGATAGACTTGATCATAAACCCACAATTCATCGGATCTCGACAAACACACCACAAAAAGAGTTACATCGAATAGATCTCCAAGAAGATTGAGGAGAACTTTGTATTGAGATCCAAAGAGAGAGAAGAAGCCATCTAGCTAATAACTATGGACCCGAAAGTCTGAAGTAAACTACTCACACATCACCGGAAAGGACATAGAGTTGATGTGGAGGCCCTCCGTGATCGAAGCCCCCTCCGGCGGAGATCCGGAAAAGGCCCCAAGATGGGATTTCTTTTGTACAGAAGGTTGCGGCGATGGAAATAAGGCCCCAAGAAGCAGGTCGGTTGAGCCACGAGGGGCCCACAAGTGGGAGGGCGCGCCCAGGGCGGTAGGCCCGCCCCCTGCCTCGTGGACTCATCGTTTGTTTCTTGACATCCACTCCAAGTCCTATGGATCACATTTGTTCCAAAAAATAACTCTCCCGAAGGTTTCATTTTGTTTGGATTCCATTTGATATTCCTTTTCTGCGAAACACTGAAATAGGCAAAAAACAACAATTTGCACTGGGCCTTGGTTTAGTAGGTTAGTCCCAAAAATAATATAAAAGTGTAAAATAAAGCCCATTAACATCCAAAACAGATAATATAATAGCATGGAAGAATAAAAAATTATCGACACGTTGGAGACGTATCAAGCATCCCCAAGCTTAATTCCTGCTCGTCCTCGAGTAGGTAAATGATAAAAACAGAATTTTAGATGTGGAATGCTACCTAACATAACTCTCAATGTAATTCTCTTTATTGTGGCATGAATATTCAGATCCGAGAGACTGAAGACAAAAGCCTACTATTGACATAGAAATAATAATACTTCAAGCATACTAACTAAGCAATTATGTCTTATCAAAATAACATGACCAAATAAAGTTATCCCTACAAAATAATATAGTCTGGCTATGCTCTATCTTCACCACACAAAGTATTTATATCATGCACAACCCTAATGACAAGCCAAACAATTGTTTCATACTTTTGATGTTCTCAAACTTTTTCAATCTTCATGCAATACATGAGCGTGAGCCATGGACATAGCACTATATGTGGAATAGAATGGTGGTTGTGGAGAAGACAAAAAGGAGAAGATAGTCAAACATCAACTAGGCGTATCAATGGGCTATGAGGATGCCCATAAATAGATATCAATGTGAGTGAGTAGGGATTGCCATGCAACGGATGCACTAGAGCTATAAGTGTATCAAAGCTCAAAAAGAAACCAAGTGGGTGTGTATCCAACTTGCTCGCTAACGGAGACCTAGGGCATTTTGAGGAAGCCCATCATTGGAATATGCAAGCCAAGTTCTATAATGTAAAATTCCCACTAGTATAAGAAAGTGATAACATAAGAGACTCTCTATCATGAAGATCATGGTGCTACTTTGAAGCACAAGTGTGGAAAAAGGATAGTAACATTGTCCCTTCTCTCTTTTTCTCTCATTTTTTGGGCCTTCTTCTCTTTTTTTGGCCTCCTTTTTTTCGTCCAGAGTCTCATCCCGACTTGTGGGGGAATCATAGTCTCCATCATCCTTTCCTCACTTGGGATAATGCTCTAATAATGATTATCATCACACTTTATTTACTTACAACTCAAGAATTACAACTCAATTCTTAGAACAAAATATGACTCTATGTGAATGCCTCCGGTGGTGTACCGGGATATGCATTGACTCATGAGTGACATGTATTAAAGAAGTATGAATGGTGGCTTTGCCACAAATACGATGTCAACTACATGATCATGCAAAGCAATATTACAATGATGAAGCGTGTCATAAATGGAACGGTGGAAAGTTGCATGGCAATATATCTCGGAATGGCTATGGAAATGCCATAATAGGTAGGTATGGTGGCTTTTTTGAGGAAGGTATATGGTGGGTTTTATGGTACCGGCGAAAATTGTGCGGTACTAGAGAGGCTAGCAATGGTGGAAGGGTGAGAGTGCATATAATCCATGGACTCAACATTAGTCATAAAGAACTCACATACTTATTGCAGAAATCTATTAGTTATCGAAACAAAGTACTACGCACATGCTCCTAGGGGGATAGATTGGTAGGAAAAGACCATCGCTCGTCCCCGGCCGCCACTCATAAGGAAGACAATCAATAAATAAATCATGCCCCGACTTCACCACATAACGGTTCACCATACGTGCATGATACAGGAATCACAAACTTTAGAACAAGTATTTCTCAAATTCACAACTACTCAACTAGCATGACTCTAATATCACCATCTCCATATATCAAGACAATCATCAAGTATCAAACTTCTCATAGTATTAAATGCACTTTTTATGATAGTTTTTATTATACCGATCTTGGATGCCTATCATATTAGGACTAAATTCATAACCAAAGCAAATTACCATGCTGTTTTAAAGGACTCTCCAAATAATATAAGTGAAGCATGAGAGATCAATAATTTCTATAAAATAAAACCACCGCCGTGCTCTAAAATATATAAGCGAAGCACTAGAGCAAAATTATCTAGCTCAAAAGATATAAGTGAATCACATAGAGTATTCTAATAAATTCCAATTCATGTGTGTCTCTCACAAAAGGTGTGTACAGCAAGGATGATTGTGGTAAACTAAAAAGCAAATACTCAAATCATACAAGACGCTCCAAGTAATACACATATCATGTGGTGAATAAAAATATAGCTCCAAGTAAAATTACCGATGGACGAAAACGAAAGAGGGGATGTCTTTCGGGGCATCCCGAAGCTTAGGCCTTTGTTTGTCCTTGGATTTTACCTTGGGGTGCCTTGGTAATCCCCAATCTTAGGCTCTTGCCACTCCTTGTTCCATAATCCATCAAATCTTTACCCAAAACTTGAAAACTTCACAACACAAAACTTAAAAGAAAATCTCGTGAGCTCCGTTAGTAAAAGAAAACAAACCACCACTTCAAGGTATTGTACTGAACTTATTCTTTATTTATATTGGTGTTAAACCTACTGTATTCCAACTTTTCTATGGTTCATAAACTCAAATACTAGCCATAGATTCATCAAAATAAGCAAACAACACACGAAAAACAGAATCTCTCAAAAACAGAAAAGTCTGTAGTAATATGAAGGTTTAGAATACTTCTGGAACCCCAAAAATTCTGAAGTAAATTGCTGGACGTGAGGAATTTATCTATTAATCATCTGAAAAAATAATTAACTAAATATCACTATCAAGTAAAACATGGCAGTAAACCTCGTGAGCGCTAAAGTTTCTGTTTTTTACAACAAGATCGCAAAGACTTTCCCCAAGTCTTCCCAAAGGTTCTACTTGGTACAAACACTAATTAAAAGCACAAAACCACATCTAAACGGAGGCTAGATGAATTATTTATTACTAAACAGAATCAAAAAGCAAGGAACAAAAATAAAATTGGGTTGCCTCCCAACAAGCACTATCGTTTAACGCCCCTAGCTAGGCATAAAAGCAAGGATAGATCTAGGTATTACAATGATAATGATAAGGTAAATCGCAAAAACTCATCTCATACTCCCTATGTTCAGCAGAAAGCTTTCTTTGTGGCAAGAAAAAGTAATCAAAAGGGCTAAATTTAATGGGACAAAAGTCCCCAAGATCAAGCTCGGGAACTATTGGTTCCTCCTTTGGCCCCTCATATTGCACAACCAATTCATCATTGTAAGCATTCTTTTGGCAAAAACTCATGAGCCTTTGTTCAAGGTAAAAACCTAACCCATTGTTCTGGATAGCAAAATTATCATTAAGTTCAGATATCATGTTAACAAGAACATCGGTAGGAACCTTTTTTCTAAGGTTTTCATTAAAAGCAACATGATCTAAAGATCGTAAATGCATAATGTCTTCTTGATAAAAGGATTGCTTCTATGGGAGGACGGCCAGCATCCACCCTATAATGCGCAAAAATTTCATTGGCTTCTTTTATTATAAATCTGAACTCATGAGCTAAAAAGATGGTCACTGCTCGCTTAACCGAGGAACGCTCAATATTAGAAAATTCTAGGAAAATCCTTTGTATGGAAGGATGCATATGTAAAAATTGTCTTTCAAGTTCAACTATGAGCAAAGATATAGCATCCGCGAGACTACTAGCTTTATGAAGAATAGACCCACTCATGGTGGGTAAATCACCGACACAAGTAAAGAAATCTTGAATAACTCCCTTCCCAATAGTATTACCGCTACCTATCCGAAACTTTTTAGTGTGTAAAATAGTAGGATTTTCAAGAGCATCATCAAGAGCATCAAAGTTTTCCATATTATTATCCTTATCAACGATAACCTCCCTAGTTTCAGACATGATAGCAACAAATTGCAAAAAGAACGAGCACACAGAAGCGAGCAAAAAGAGACGAACTAGAAAAGAGAAGGGGTACAGAAGAAGAGGGCAAATAAAACGACAAGGGTGAAGTGGGGGAGAGGAAAACGAGAGGCAAATGCCAAATAATGTAATGCGAGGGATAAGAGTTTGTTATGGGTACTTGGTATGTCTTGACTTGTGCTTAGACTCCCCGGCAACGCCGCCAGAAATCCTTCTTGCTACCTCTTGAGCACTGCGTTGGTTTTCGCTCGAAGAGGAAACGGTGATGCAGCAAATTAGCGTAAGTATTTCCCTCAGTTTTTTAGAACCAAGGTATCAGTCCAGTAGGAGGCCACACGCAAGTCCCTCGTACCTACACAAACAAATAAGAACCTTGCAACCAATGCGATAAAGGGGTTTTCAATCCCTTCACGATCACTTACGAGAGTGAGATCTGATTGAGATGATAAGATAATATTTTTGGTATTTTTTTATGATAAAGATTAAAAGTAAAGATTGGAAAATAAAAGGTGATAGAAATAGCTTGTTGAGGGAAGGTTAATATAATGGAGAATAGGCCCGGGGCCATAGGTTTCACTAGTGGCTTCTCTCAAGATAGCATAAGTATTACGGTGGGTGAACGAATTACTGTCGAGCAATTGATAGAAAAGCAAATAATTATGATAATATCTAGGCATGATCATGTATATAGGCATCACGTCCTTGACAAGTAGACCGACTCCCGCTTGCATCTACTACTATTATTCCACACATCGACCGCTATCCAGCATGCATCTAGAGTATTAAGTTCATAAGAACAGAGTAACGCGTTAGGCAAGATGACATGATGTAGAGGAATAAACTCAAGCAATATGATATAAACACCATCTTTTTATCCTCGATGGCAACAATACAATACATGTCATTTCCCTTTCTGTCACTGAGATCGAGCACCGCCAGATTGAACCCAAAGCTAAGCACTTCTCCCATTGCAAGAAAGATCAATCTAGTAGGCCAAACCAAATTGATAATTCGAAGAGACTTGCAAAGATAAACCAATCATACATAAAAGATTTCAGAGAAGAATCAAATATTGTTCATAGATAGACTTGATCATAAACCCACAATTCATCGGACCTTGACAAACACACCGCAGAAAGAAGTTACATCAAATAGATCTCCAAGAAGATCAAAAGAACTTTGTATTGAGATCCAAAGATAGAGAAGAAGCCATCTAGCTAATAACTATGGACCCGAAGGTCTGAAGTAAACTACTGACACATCACCGGAGAGGTCGTGGAGTTGATGTAGAGGCCCTCCGTGGTCGATGCCCCTCCGGCGGAGCTCCGGAAAAGGCCCCAAGATGGGATCTCTTAGGTACAGAAGGTTGCGGCGGTGGAAATAGGGTTTTGTGGTGCTCCTGGATGTTTTTGGGGTATATGAATATATATAGGAGGAAGAAGTAGGTCGGTTGAGCCACGAGGGGGAGGGTGCGCCCAGGAGGGTAGGCACGCCCCCCCTACCTCATGGACTCCTTGTTTGTTTCTTGACGTCTACTCCAAGTCCTATGGATCACGTTTGTTCCAAAAATAACTCTCCCGAAGGTTTCATTCCGTTTGGATTCCGTTTGATATTCCTTTTCTGCGAAACACTGAAATAGGCAAAAAATAGCAATTTGCACTAGGCCTTGGGTTAGTAGGTTAGTCCCAAAAATAATATAAAAATGTAAAACAAAGCCCATTAACATCCAAAACAGATAATATAATAGCATGGAACATTCAAAAATTATAGATACGTTGGAGACGTATCACATCTTCATAGGATACCCAAAAAGAAACTGTTGGGTACACCTTCTATCACAGATCCGAAGGCAAGATCTTTGTTGCTAAGAGTGGATCCTTTCTAGAGAAGGAGTTTCTCTCGAAAGAAGTGAATGGGAGGAATGTAGAACTTGATGAGGTAATTGTACCTTCTCCCGAATTGGAAAGTAGTTCATCACAGAAATCAGTTCTAGTGATTTCTACGCCAATTAGTGAGGAAGCTAATGATGATGATCATGAAACTTCCGATCAAGTTACTACTGAATCTCGAATGTCAACAAGAGTATGGTCCGCACTAGAGTGATACGGTAATCCTTTCTGGATGTCATGTTACTAGACCATGATGAACCTACTGAAGGAAATATGCCCTAGAGGCAATAATAAAGTTATTATTTATTTCCTTATATCATGATAAATGTTTATTATTCATGATGGAATTGTATTAACCAGAAACTTAGTACATGTGTGAATACATAGACAAACAGAGTGTCACTAGTATGCCTCTACTTGACTAGCTCGTTGAATCAAAGATGGAAAAGTTTCCTAGCCATAGACATGAGTTGTCATTTGATTAATGGGATCACATCATTAGAGAATGATGTGATTAACTTGACCCATTCCGTTAGCTTAGCATTTGATCGTTTAGTATATTTCTATTGCTTTATTCATGACTTATACATGTTCCTATGACTATGAGATTATGCAACTCCCGAATACCGGAGGAGCACTTTGTGTGCTACTAAATGTCACAACATAACTAGGTGACTATAAAGGTGCTCTACAGGTGTCTCCGATGGTACTTGTTGAGTTGCCATAGACCGAGATTAGGATTTGTCACTCCGATTTTCGGAGAGGTATCTCTGGGCCCTCTCGGTAATGATCATCACTACAAGACTTGCAAGCAATGCAACTAATGATTTAGTTGCGGGATGATGCATTATGGAAATGAGTAAAGAGACTTGCCGGTAACGAGATTGAACTAGCTATTGAGATACGGACGATCAAATCTCGGGCAAGTAACATACCCATGACAAAGGGAACAACGTATGTTGTTATGTGGTTTGATCGATAAAGATCTTCGTAGAATATGTAGAAGCCAATATGAACATCCCGGTTCCGCTATTGGTTATTGACCGGAGATGTGTCTTGTTCATGTCTACATAGTTCTCGAACCCGTAGGGTTCGCACGCTTAACGTTCGGTGACGATTGGTATTATGAGTTTATGTGATTTGATGTACCGAAGGTAGTTCGGAGTCCCGGATAAGATCAGGGACATGACGAGGAGTCTCGAGATGGTCGAGACATAAAGATCAATATATTGGACGACTATATTCGGACATCGGAAAGGTTCCGAGTGATTCGAGTATTTTTCGGAGTACCGGGGAGTTAGGGAATATGGAGAAGAAGTATTGGGCCAAGTGGTGGAAGAGAGGAAGCAGGGCGCGCGACCCCCTAGCCCAAACCAAATTGGACTAGGGCGCCGGCACCCTTTCCTCCTTTTCTCCCTCTCCTTCCTTCTCCTTCTCCTCTTTCCTTTCCTCCTCCTAGTAGGAGTAGGAAAGGGGAGTCCTACTCCTACTAGGAGGAGGACTCCTCCTCCTGGCGCGCCCTGCAAGGGCTGGCCAGCCTCCCCCCTTGCTCCTTTATATATGGGAGCAGGGGGCACCCTAGAACACACAAGTTGATTGTTCCAAGCCATGTACTTAGGTGAAGCCCTGCGTCGGTAGCCCACCATAATCCACCTCGATCATATCATAGCGGTGCTTAGGTGAAGCCCCGCGTCGGTAGCAACATCATCGCCATCATCACGTCGTCGTGTCGATGGAACTCTCCCGTGAAGCTCTGCTGGATCGGAGTTCGCGGGACGTCATCGAGCTGAACATGTGCTGAACTCGTAGGTGCCGTGTGTTCGGTACTTGGATCAGTCGGATCGTGAAGACATACGACTACATCAAACGCGTTCTCATAACGCTTCCGCTTCTGGTCTACGAGGGTACGTGGACAATACTCTCCCCTCTCATTGCTATGCATCACCATGATCTTGCGTGTGCGTAGGAAAATTTTGAAATTACTACGTTCCCCAACAGTGGCATCCGATCCAGGTTTATGCATAGATGTTATATGCACGAGTAGAACACAAGTGAGTTGTGGGCGATACAAGTCATACTGCTTACCAGCATGTCATACTTTGGTTCAGTGGTATTGTTGGATGAAGCGGCCCTAACCGACATTACGCGTACGCTTACGCGAGACTAGTTCTACTAACGTGCTTTGCACACAGGTGGCTGGCGGGTGTCAGTTTCTCCAACTTTAGTTGAATCGAGTGTGGCTACGCCCGATCCTTGTGAAGGTTAAAACAACACATACTTGACGAAATATCGTTGTGGTTTTGATGCGTAGGTAAGAACGGTTCTTTCTCAGCCCGTAGCAGCCACGTAAAACTTGCAACTACAAAGTAGAGGACGTCTCACTTGTTTTTGCAGGGCTTGTTGTGAAGTGATATGGTCAAGACGTGATGAGATATAAGTTGTTGTATGAGATGATCATGTTTTGTTGAATTTATTGGCAACTGGCTGAAGCCTTATGGTTGTCTCTTTATTGCATAAGATGCAAGTGCCATGTAATTGCTTTTACTTTATCGCTATGCGATAGCAATAGTTGCAAAAGCAATAGCTGGTGAGACGACCATGTGACGACACGTTGATAAAAGATCAAGATGATGGAGATCATGGTGTCATGCCGGTAACAATGGAGATCATGACAGTACTTTGGAGATGGAGATCAAAAGCACAAGATGATGATGGCCATATCATATCACATATTTGGATTGCATGTGATGTTGATCTTTTATACATCTTATTTTTGCTTAGTTCGGCGGTAGAATTATAAGATGATCTCTCACTAAATTTCAAGATACAAGTGTTCTCCCTGAGTATGCACCGTTGCCAAAGTTCGTTGTGCCGAGACACCACGTGATGATCGGGTGTGATAAGCTCTACGTTCATATACAATGGGTGCAAGATAGTTTTGCACACGCAGAAATAGTCGGGTTAAACTTGACGAGCCTATCGTATGCAGATATGGCCTCAGAACACTGAGACCGAAAGGTCGAGCATGAACCATATAGTAGATATGATCAACATAGTGATGTTCACCATTGAAAACTACTCCATCTCATGTGATGATCGGACATGGTTTAGTTGATATGGATCACATGATCACTTAGATGATTAGAGGGATGTCTATCTAAGTGGGATGACAGTGTCAAAACCGGCGGATCTCGGGTAGGGGGTCCCGAACTGTGCGTCTATGGCGGATGGTAACAGGAGGCAGGGGACACGATGTTTACCCAGGTTCGGGCCCTCTTAATGGAGGTAATACCCTACGTCCTGCTTGATTGTTCTTGATGATATGAGTACTACCAGAGTTGATCTACCACGAGATCGTAGAGGCTAACCCTAGAAGCTAGCCTATGGTCTGATTTTGTGTTGTCCTACGGACTAAACCCTCTGGTTTATATAGACACCAGAGGGGGCTAGGGTTACACAAGGTCGGTTACAAGGGAGGAGATTTACATATCCGTATTGCCTAGCTTGCCTTCCACGCCAAGGAGAGTCCCATCCGGACACGGGACGAAGTCTTCAATCTTCTATCTTCATAGTCCAACAGTCCAGCCAAAGGATATAGTCTGGCTGTCCAGAGACCCCCTAATCCAGGACTCCCTCAGTAGCCCATGAACCAGGCTTCAATGACGACGAGGCCGGCGCGCAGTATTGTCTTCGGCATTGCAAGGCGGGTTCTTCTCCAAATACTTCATGGAAGATTTTTGAACACAAGGATAGTGTCCGGTTCTGCAAAACAAGTTCCACACCCCACCATAGAGAGAATAATATTTCCATAAATCTAATCTGCTGACACGTTTTGGCAGCACAACATCACGTCACGGCCCAGTCCTTATCTGAACCGTTTTTCTCAACCAGCGCTGCACATATTGCGAGGAGGTTTTTCTGTCATGTCTTGTCAAAGCAGAGATCGTGTCCCCCTTATTATGGGATTCTCATCAATACGGACGTGGGTAACCCAACCGTGCCTGTTGGTATGACTCCTAGATCTTAGGCAAGTCCCAAACGGCCACAAGGAGGATGCTCGATATTCACCTCTTTTATAAAGAGGGCGAGGCCTTTTCTTTTTTCCTTCTCGTGCTCAATCGAATCCTTCCCCCGCATCGAGTTCTAACACCCAAAGCTTAGGTCAGGCGCTTCATACCTTCAACTATATCCGGATCCAACCTTCAAGGTCGGTGGATGCCTTCCTCTATCACAGAGGAGGACATCAAGAAGCTGAGAGAGGCCAGATATCTGACCGCCGAAATTTCGCATAGGCTACCTGCCCGAGGGCAGGTCATCCCTACTCCCGAACCCACCGAGAGTGTCGTGTTCATCTCTCACTTCCTCCGAGGACTAGGCCTCGCTCTGGATCCCTTTGTTAGGGGGCCTATGTTTTATTATGGGCTGGATTTCCATGATCTGGCCCCGGATTCCCTTCTTCACATCACATCATTTATTATCATATGTGAGGCCTTCCTCTGCATTACCCCTCACTTCGGCCTATGGCTCAAGACCTTAGATGTGAAGACGAAGATGATCGAGGGGCGGCACGCAGAGTGCGGAGGTGCCTTAATAAGCAAAATCGCTGATGCTCCATGGCCAGAGGGTTCCTTCCTAGAGGTGTTCAGATTGTGGCAGCGGGAGTGGTTTTACATCACAGCTCCCAGAAGTGCCAAGTGGGTAGCCGCCCCCACCTTTCGCTCGGGCCCCCCATCGCAACTGATGTCATGGATCAGCAGGGGGCTGAGCAGGGGTCTAGCAACGGCCATGCCAATATTGCAGAGCCGTATCCGAGATCTCTTTGAGAGAGATTTCAGTCTGATTATGGTAATGCAAGTTATGCTAGTTCGTTGAGTCCAGCCTTCCAAACGTCGGCCCCTTCGTATGTGGGAATTCAACCCGGAACGACCGCGAGCTATTCAGCATTTCCTCAGCATGACGCTCGAAGAGATGTACAAATCGTTCTTAGGACCCAAAATGGAGTGTCCGGACACCACCGAGGATGTGGGTTTGAGCTGCAACCGCCCTTCAACCCAAGTATATAATCCCATGGCCAAACCCGCTATCCTTTTGTTTTTCATGGCATCATTCTAAAAAGTCGCTCTTTGACCAGGACTGGATAGCAAAGGCGAAGATGATCAGGTGTTCGGCCCCCCTTCCTGAGGGCTTGGACAATCCGATACTAGACAAGATGCTCGAGCCGGCGCCTTATCTAGTGCCCTCAAAGGAAGATGAAGGGGGGAATAAAGAGGGCAAAAGTGGGCCTCACTCGCTACTCATTCCAACTGGGGGAATGAGCGCCTCCGCGAGGGAGGATAACCAGGGGGAAGAATCTGACATTCTCTCTCCCCGGGGAAGGAAGAGGACTACCTCTGAAGATCCGGAAACTAAGTTTTCCAAACGGGAGAAGAAATCTTCACCAGAGGGTGCTGCCTCGGAGGGTATTCTTGCCGCACAACGTCCGCGCGGGGATCAGCCCTCTACCGAGCTGTAAGTATTCAAAAAGTACTTGATAGTGAAAATATCCTACCTTACTTCCGAAGACAATAACTAATGCTTATAAATTGTAGTCCGGATTGTAGCCCTTCTCGACAGAGTTCGTCTTCGGGGGATCTTCTTCCGGAGATGATGGAGAGCGAAACGCCTCCCCCTGAGACCCCGCTTCGTGAGGTGGGCGACCCTGAAGTGTCATCGCGGAGGGTATCTCCGGATCCACCGAGGCCAGAGGATACCGTACTGTGTGCAGCCGGACGCACTGAAGGATCTTCTGGGGCAAGCGGCTATCTCGGAAGCGCATCGTACGCTGATGGGTACGGTAATTGAAAGCATTTCATCCGCTGAAAGCGGATTGCACGAAGCCTTTATTAGTCTGCTGAAAGCCTTTGAGGTACGTGAAATAGTGTATGTTTTTGATAGTACCGCACACGTTAGGTGTGTCCTATGCAGATAGTAGCCCCTGAGACTCTGGTTGTCGTTGAGAACGGCGGCAACCCGAGGATCATATTCCCAGGTAATAACCCGACTGCCTTTATGTGCAGGCGGCTGAGGCTTCGGTGGCTAGCTGAATTGATGGGTTTACCGAGCTAAAGCGGCAACTTGATGCGGCCGATGCCGATATCGTGCTTGTCAACCAGCTGCTTGAGGAGGCACAGGGTAAGTGATTTCTCTGGTGATTGTCACATAATAAGAGGAGCATGATGCCAGTATCTTTAATATGTTGTGACTATGGATGGAGCTGCCACTGTGGAGACCCTTCGGGCAGAGCTTGCCCAAGCCAAGGAACAAGCAAGGAGTAGCAATGTGGCGGCTCTAAAGGCGGCCGAAGAGTTGAGGGCCGAACAAGCCATGCATTGCGAGAGCAAGGAAAGAATGGCCAAAATGGCTGTAGAGTTAAAAGATGCCACTGACCGTTACTAGCTTCTTGAAGAAGAAAGCCGAGCGAGGGCGACGGACCTGGAGAAGGCCCTGGTAGCTGCCAAGGAAGCCTGCTCCAAAATTAGAGCGACGCAGGAGGAGCTGCATCAAGCTGCTGATATCGTGTCTGGGAAGCCCTTCTTATTGCGGACTAAATTCGGAGATTCGAAGTATGCTCCTCTTGACCGACTCTGGAGTTCTGCGGACGCCTAAGTGGATTTGGCTGCAAGTGCTGCTGATGGGGCCGAGTACTTCAAGGATCAGAAAGATCACGAAGTGGAAAACCTGTTCTGGTCACAGTTTCATGCTCCAGTCCATCCGCTGCTGTTGAATGAGCGAATGGCTGAGTGGGACGAGCTCCATAGGTTGTCCGGACTTGCCATGAGGTCCGTTGTGGGTCATCTGTGGCTGAGAGCGCCAAGGCCGAATAGCTATTTTAGTTTAGTGCAACGATTCCTTGGTGCTGTGTCGCGCATCGATGCTGTGAAGAGATCGGCGTGCATAGAGGGTGCGCGGATGGCCTTTGCCCGTGTCAAGACATACTGGGTGGAGATGGAGGCCACCACTATTGCGACACAGGGTTCGGCTGTAGGCCGAGTGCTGCCGAGCATTACTTTGAAGAAGTTCTTGAAGGCGCTCGTTCGATAGAGGCTCAGTGCTCAAAGAATATTATGTTCTAGTGACATGTACTTCCATTGTGAAAACAATGTTTTATTGAGTTATCAAGGCTGTATTTATACTTTTGCCCGAAAGTACTATGATGCCTCCTGTGCGGCCGTTTATGTATATATGTATATAACCTGAAAGTTTGCAGTCGTCGGCTTCCGCCCCCACGCATATAATGCGGGGGTGTTCGTCGAAAACGCGCATCCACACTTGATCCAACATCTTGGTCCATTAAGGAGGTGGTAGCGTAGCGAACGAGGCAATCGGTATATATTGCTTTAACACTTTCACTTAGCCATAGGAGTTTGACGGTGGGGCTACTATATAGCCCATGGTAATTCTGCACTCGTCCGAATAAGGGGCACGTATGTACATGACCGAGAAACGGCCCTTCGTTAATGCGGAGGAATCTCGAAGATTCCGCTGAGTCATTGAGTGGTTGACCAGTCTCTCGCTATATCATGACAGTCAGTTTTCGGCTTTCTCTACTGAGGTGCTCATCCGGATGAACCAGGGTACAATCGCAGTAGTTCTCCTAGTGCTACCTTAGCCGATATAACGGAATGTAAGGTACCAAAACATGGGAGTCAGGCAAACCCAACATTTGACCAAAGACATGATTCGGAGCTGATGCATATAGGGCCAAACTCGCGACGCCGAATACTCCCTAAGGTGTTCGCTCTTTATAACATATACCAGGCTAAACAATGCCCTTAATAATAAACCCCATGTGTCCAGGTACGTGCAATATCCTGACGTGGCCACATGCCAATAACGTCAGCATCCTTCTCGGTTGTGTGGAGTATCCAGAGGATGTGAGCAACAAGAGACAGTAAAAAAGGTTGACGCATGGTCTTAATCGAAAAAGAAACCTTTGGGCGGGTCCCTGCTGCACGTATGCGCCTGTGTCTCCGTTGTGCCGTGTCATGGACGGGCGTAGCACGATTGTCATCTGTAAAAGGAAAGAACTTAGGTGAAAGTTGCAGTGCCAAAAAAAGAATTGGTTATTATCAATGAACTATCAATTCAAGAGAAGTCAAGTTGAGCCGGGCTGGCCCTGATTACGCGCAGGAAGCCCCTGGTATCGTCTATGAGGGTTTGATCATCAAACCAATCTCATGTATATGTGGTGGAGCGTCGGACTCGTCTAACCGTGTCCATGGTCTTGACGACCTGTCATTTTTTCTGGTTGGTGAGGTCATCTAGTTTGCGTCTGTTAAAGCCGCCGCATCCTCTTCCGTACGTAAAAAACATTCGGTATTTCCGCTAACTGTGATGATGCCACATGGACCGGGCATCTTAAGCTTGAGAAAAGCATAATGTCATATTGCATTAAAATGGGCGAAAGCCGTTCTTCCGAGTAGTGCTTGATAACCACTTCGGAATGGAGCGACGTGGAAAGTAAACCTTTCGCTTCCGAAGTTATCGGGAGAACCGAATACAACCTCTAGCAGTAGAGAGCCCCTACATAGGGACTGTTGGCCTGGTATTACTCCTTGAAGGTAGTATTACTGTGGCTTATTTGTGTCGGATCTATCCCCATTTTGCGGACTGTGTCCTGATATATCAGATTTAGATCACTCCGCCATCCATGAGGACTCGTGTGAAATGGTACCCGTTTATTATTGGGTGTAACACCAAGGCCGCCAGTCCTTCGTGCCGGATACTTGTCGCGTGATCCCTACGATCAAAAGTGATCAGGCAGGCCAACCAGGGGTTGAACCTAGGGGTGATGGGCTCTATGGCGCGTGTGTCTCGGAGTGCATGCTTCCTTCTCCGCTTCATCACATGGATCACGTTTACCGTTTTAACCTCTGGTAGGAACTTTTTCTAGCCTCCAGTGCTTTGCTGGCGAGGTTCATTCTTGTCTTTGCTTGGTGTCTCTTCCCCTCCGTGTTCGGCGTTTAGCTTACCGGCCTGCTTGAAGACCCAACATTCTCTGTGGGTGTGATTTGCAGGTTTGTCGGGGGTGCCGTGAATCCGACAAAGCTTGTCAAGAATCTTGTTTAGGCCAGGTGGTCCTTCTCTGCTGCCTTTGAAAGACTTTTTCCGCTGACCTGGTCGAGAGCCCCTGAATCTGGCGTTTACCGCCATATTATCTGGACTACCTTCTTTATTTTGATGCTTGTTTTTCTTGCGTCGTGGTTTTCCATTGCCATCCCTGACTTCGGATGTGCTTGGGTCGCTGGTGCTGCAACGGGCCAACCAGCTGTCTTCGCCCGTGAAAAAGCGGGTAGTGAGGCTTGTTAGGGCTGCCATTGTTCTCGGTTTTTCTTGGCCGAGGTGTCTGGCGAGCCATTCGTCTCGGACACTGTGTTTAAAAGCTGCTAAGGCTTCGGCGTCCGGACAGTCGATGATTTGGTTCTTCTTGGTGAGGAACCTGTTCCAAAGCTTTCGGGCAAACTCTCGGGACTGTTGGATTATATGACTTAAATCGTCTGCATCCAGAGGTCGGACATAATTCCCTTGAAAAATAGCTCGAAAAGCGTCCTCAAGCTCCTCCCAACTTCCAATTGAGTTTTCGGGGAGGCTTTTCAGCCAGTGCCGACCTGGCCCTTTAAGCTTGAGGGGCAAGTATTTAATGGCACGGATATCGTCTCCGCAAGCCATATGAATATGGAGGATAAAGTCCTCGATCCAGACTCCAGGGTCTATGGCCCCGTCGTACGCCTCTATTTTCACTGGTTCGAATCCTTCTGGGAATTCGTGATCCAGCACCTCATCGATGAAACATAGGGGGTGTGCGGCACCCCTATATTAGGATATGCCATGGTGTTCGGATGGTTGTAGTATTCCGTTTTGATTTTGTGTTGGAGCGTGCTTCCTAGATCCAAAGATGGATCTGGTCGCGCCGGATTTTTGGCGCAAGTTCTCACGTAGATCGTGTGTTGACTTATGTGCGACTTTGTTAGCCGCTCTATCGCGGTCACAAGGTGGTGGATCCGGCCGGTTGGCCATATCATTTTTCGACTGTGTGGGCTCTAAGGCCTCATCATCGAATTCAGGTAATAGCTTGTGCTTTGGATAGCTATTTGTGTGGTAACTTCCACCATACTTTGTTTCGTTGTCGAGCACTTTGTTACACCTGCCATTGAGCGTATCTTGTGCGGCCTTAAGCCTTTGCTTCTGCTTCTTCAGGCTCCTCGCTGTGGTAATAAGCCTTCTATGGAGGTTCTCTTGCTCCAAGTGCGTTTCCGGGATGATGTGTGCATCTTCGTCCAGACTATTTTCTTCCCCAGACGGGGTTCGATGAGGTTTATCCTTGGCGTCGCCGTGTTCGGACGCTGGATTTGCACTATGTTCGCCGTTTGCATCTTGATCGTGCTCTGCCGCCGGGGCAGTGCAGTCGTCGTTTCTTCTAGAGTCGACTGGACTATTATTTCCTCTTGCGCTGTTATCACTGTTTTTGCTATGGCGGGACTTAGAGCGGCGCCGCTGACGTCGGCGCTTGGGTTACTTGGAGGGGGCATCCTCCGCTGTCTCTTCGCCATTGCCCTCTTTGGGTGTATCGACCATGTATATGTCATGTGATGAAGTGGTTGTCCGGCGCCCTATGGGTGCTGGTTCCTGTTCGTCTCCTGCATCTTCGTTCATGCCGTTGATGTCTTCGGAGTCGAAGTTAAGCATGTCGGTTAAGTCGTCGACAGTGGCTACCAAGTGGGTGGTGGGTGGGCAGGGAATTTCTTCGTCGTATGCATCCCATTCTAGCCGAACATAGTTCGGCCAAGGTTCTCCTGACATGGAGAGAGACCTTAATGAATTTAGCACATTGCCGAAAGGCGAGTGCTGAAAGCTATCCGTGGAGGTGAACTCCATGATCGGCACCCAGTCAGGTTCGACGGGCACGGATATAAGCGGCTCGGAGTCCGTGGCCGGGGGTGAATCCAGTGGTTCGGCAACACGGCTCTCATAAGGGGTGAAGTCAGTGTCTGGCTCTATCGCCGCTGAGAGTGCGGCCTCCATGGTGGGGTCTATCCCTTCGTTCTCGGATGGCGCGATTTGCTCCGGATTGACGGCCGGAGTAGTTGCAGATGCAATCTCCCGAATACTGTCCGAAGGCAGAGTTATGTCATGCTCGTCGTGACTGTGTGGCACACCTGACATGGGCTCGAATCCGTCGAAGATCAAGTCTCCGCGGATATCGGCCGTGTAGTTCAAGTTTCCGAATCTGACCTGATGGCCAGGGGCATAGCTCTCGATCTGCTCCAGATGGCCAAGCGAATTGGCCCGCAGTGCGAAGCCACCGAATACAAAGATCCGTCCGGGAAGGAAAACCTCACTCTGGACCGCATCACTATCGATGATCGGAGGAGCCATCAAGCCTTATGGTGACGACACAGTGGAACTCTTAATGAAAGCACCAATGTCTGTGTCAAAACCGGCGGATCTCGGGTAGGGGGTCCCGAACTGTGCATCTAAGGCGGATGCTAACAGGAGGCTGGGGACATGATGTTTACCCAGGTTCGGGCCCTCTTGATGGAGGTAATACCCTATGTCCTGCTTGATTGTTCTTGATGATATGAGTATTACAAGAGTTGATCTACCACGAGATCGTAGAGGCTAACCCTAGAAGCTAGCATATGGTCTGATTGTGTGTTGTCCTACGGACTAAACCCTCCGGTTTACATAGACACCGAAGGGGGCTAGGGTTACACAAGGTTGGTTACAAGGGAGGAGATTTACATATCTGTATTGCCTAGCTTGCCTTCCACGCCAAGGAGAGTCCCATCCGGACACGGGACGAAGTCTTGAATCTTGTATCTTCATACTAGAACAGTCCGGCCAAAGGATATAGTCCGGCTGTCCGGAGACCCCCTAATCCAGGACTCCCTCATGGGAGTTCTTAAGTAATATAATTAAATGAACTTAAATTTATCATGAACTTAGTCCTGATGGTATTTGAATATCTATGTTGTAGATCAATAGCTCGCGATGTAGCTCCCCGTTTATTTTTGATATGTTCCTAGAGAAAAACTAAGTTGAAAGATATTAGTAGCAATGATGTGGATTGGATCCGTGATCTGAGAATTATCCTCATTGCTGCATAGACAAATTATGTCCTTGATGCACCACTAGGTGACAGACCTATTGTAGCAGCATATGCACACGTTATGAACATTTCAGAAAGCTCGGTATGATGATTACTTGATAGTTTAGTGCACCATGCTTTACGGCTTAGAATCGGGACTTCAAAAATGTTTTGAATGCCACAGAGCATATAAGATGTTCCAAGAGCTGAAATTGGTATTTTAGACTAATGCCCGAGTCGAGAGGTATGAGACCTCTGACAAGTACTTTGCCTACAAGATGGAGGAGAATAGCTCAGCTAGTGAGCATGTGCTTAGAATGTCTGAGTACTACAATCACTTGAATCAAGTGGGAGTTAATCTTCCAGATAAGATAGTGATTGACAGAGTTCTCTAGTCACTATCACCAAGTTACTAGAACTTCGTGATGAATTATATATGCAAGGGATAACGGAAATGATTCCCAAGCTCTTTGTGATGCTAAAATTGACGAAGGTAGAAATCAAGAAAAAACATCAAGTGTTGATGGTTGAAAAGACCACTAGTTTCAAGTAAAAGGGCAAGGGAAAGAAAGGAAACTTCAAGAAGAATGGCAAGCAAGTTGCCACTCCCATGAAGAAGCCTAAAGCTAGACCCAAGCTTGAAACTGAGTGCTTCTACTGCAAAGGAAATGCTCACTGGAAGTGGAACTGCCCTAGATACTTGGCGGATAAGAAGGATGGCAAAGTGAACAAAGGTATATTTGATATACATGTTATTGATGTGTACTTTACTAGTGTTCATAGCAACTCCTTGGTATTTTGATATTGGTTCAGTCACTAAAGAGTAGGAACTCGAAACGGGAGTTGTAGCATGAACATAGACTAGTTAAGGGTGAAGTGACGATGTGTGTTGGAAGTGGTTCCAAGATTGATATGATCATCATCACACACTCCCTGTACTTTCAGGATTAGTGTTAAACCTAAATAAATGTTATTTGGTGTTTGCATTAAGCATGAATATGATTTGACCATGTTTATTGCAATACGGTTATTCATTTAAAGTCAGAGAATAATTGTTGTTCTGTCTACATGATAACCTTCAATGGTCATACACCCAAGGTGAATGGTTTATTGAATCTCGATCATAGTGATACACATATTCATAATATTGAAGCCAAAAGATGCAAAGTTAATAATGATAGTGCAACTTATTTGTGGCACTGCTATTTAGGTCATATTGGTGTAAAGCGCATGAAGAAAACATGCTGATGGGCTTTTGGAATCACTTGATTATGAATCAGTTGATGCTTGCAAACCATGCCTCATAGACAAGATGACTAAGACTCCGTTCTCTGGAACAATGGATCAAGCAACTGACTTATTGGAAATAATACATACTGATGTATGCGATCCGATAAGTGTTGAGGCTCGCGGCGGGTATCGTTATTTTCTGACCTTCATAGATGATTTGAGCAGATATGGGTATATCTACTTGATGAAACATAAGTCTGAAACATTTGAAAAGTTCAAAGAATTTCAGAGTGAAGTGGAAAATCATCATAACATGGAAATAAAGTTTCTACGATCTGATCGCGGAGACAAATATTTGAGTTACGAGTTTGGTCTTCAACTAAAACAATGTGGGATAGTTTCACAAATTCATGCCACCTGGAACACCACAACATAATGGTGTGTCCGAATGTCATAATCGTACTTTATTGGATATAGTGCAACCTATGATGTCTCCTACCGATTTGCCACTATCATTTTAGGGTTATGCATTAGACACAACTACATTCACATTAAATAGGGCACCATCTAATCCGTTGAGACGAAACCGTATGAACTATGGTTTAGCTAGAAACCTAAGCTGTTGTTTCTTAAAGTTTGGGGTTGTGATACTTATGTGAAAAAGTTTTAGCCTGATAAGCACAAACCTAAATCGGAAAAGTGCGTCTTCATAGGATACCCAAAAGAAACTGTTGGGTACACCTTCTATCTCAGAACCGAAAGGCAATATCTTTGTTGCTAAGAGTGGATCTGAGGGAGTCCTGGATTAGGGGGTGTCCGGATAGCCAGACTATACCTTCGGCCGGACTCCTGGACTATGAAGATACAAGATTGAAGACTTCATCCCGTGTCCGGAAGGGACTTTCCTTGGCGTGGAAGGCAAGCTTGGCGATACGGATATGTAGATCTCTTACCGTTGTAACCGACTTAAACCTAGCCCTCTCCGGTGTATATATAAACAAGAGGGTTTTCGTCCGTAGGACAGAACAACAATCATACCATAGGCTAGCTTCTAGGGTTTAGCCTCCTTGATCTCGTGGTAGATCTACTCTTGTACTACCCATATCATCAATATTAATCAAGCAGGACGTAGGGTTTTACCTCCATCAAGAGGGCCCGAACCTGGGTAAAACATAGTGTCCCCTGCCTCCAGTTACCATCCGCCTAGACGCACAGTTCGGGACCCCCTACCCGAGATCCGCCGGTTTTGACACCGACATTGGTGCTTTCATTGAGAGTTCCTCTATGTCGTCACTTTTAGGCCCGATGGCTCCTCTGATCATCAATGACGATGTGATCCAGGGTGAGACTTTTCTCCCCGGACAGATCTTCGTATTTGGCGGCTTTGCACTGCGGGCCCATTCGCTTGGCCATCTGGAGCAGATCGAAAGCTACGCCCCTGGCCGTCAGGTCAGATTTGGAAGTTTAAACTACACAGCGGACCTCCGCGAAGACTTGAACTTCGACGGATTCGAGCCGCAGCTGAGTGCGCCGCAACAGTGCCCTGGAGGCCGCACCCGCATCAGCTCCGACTCTTAATTCAGAGCCAACTGCGCCAATCGAGGATGGGTGGTTGGACACCACCTCGGGGGCTGCATTCTCTATGGCAATCGAGCCGAACACCAGCCCTATTCTCTGCGAAGCCCGTGACCCCAAGGAGCCGGACTCCTCTCCAGACTCCGAGCCCTCCGCACCCCTACCGATCGAACCCGATTGGGCGCCGATCATATAGTTCACCGCGGCGGACATCTTTCAGCACTCGCCCTTCGGCGATATTCTGAATTCACTAAAGTCTCTCTCTTTATTAGGAGAGCCCTAGCCGGACTATGTTCAGCAAGGTTGGGATGCGGATGATGAAGAAATTCAAAGCCCACCCACCACCCACTTCGTAGCCACTATCGATGATTTAACCGACATGCTCGACTTTGACTCCGAAGACATCAACGGCATGGACGCCGATGTAGGAGACGATCAAGAACCAGCGCCTATAGGGCACTGGAAAGCCACCTCATCATATGATATATACATGGTGGACACCCCAAAAGAAGGCAATGGCGATGGAACAGCGGAGGATGACCCCTCCAAGAAGCAGCCTAAGCGCCGGCGTCAGCGGCGCCGCTCTAAATCCCGCCAAAGCAAAAATGGTGATTCCGGCACGGGAGATAATAACACCCCGGACAGTGCGGAAGACAACCACCTCCAGCAAGATTCAGCACAGGACGATGGAGAAGCTAGCCCTCATGAGAGAGCGGCAGACAGAGAGGTCCAGGACGATAATTATATGCCTCCCTCCGAAGACAAGGCAAGCCTCGACGATGACGAATTTGTCGTGCTGGAGGATCCCATCGAAAAAGAGCGTTTCAAACGTAGGCTTATGGCCACGGCGAACAGCCTCAAGAAAAAACAGCAACAGCTTAGAGCTGATCAAGATTTGCTAGCCGACAGATGGACTGAAGTCCTTGCGGCCGAAGAGTATGAACTCGAACGCCCCTCCAAAAGCTACCCAAAGCGGAGGTTGCTACCCCAATTAGAGGAGGAAGCACCTAAACCTACATCACCTGCGCATGATGCGGCCGACCGGCCACCCGGTGGCCGCGACAGAGAGGCCTCTCGGCCCTCCACTCAAGCCGCACCCCGGCGCCGCTCAAAAAATACCAAGGCACGGGAAAACATGCCAGACCTGTGATATATATTGGAGGACAAGGCAAGGCAAACAAGATCGATCTACGGATCGCGTGGGCGCCCCACGACACGAGACGGTAATCGTCACTCCGGATACAATAAATCCAGCCGGGCCAAACACCGTAGACAAAGCTCGTTTGAGCTGCGTCGTGATATAGCCCAATACAGAGGCGCCGCACACCCACTATGCTTCACAGATGAAGTAATGGATCATCAAATCCCTGAGGGTTTCAAACCCGTGAACATCGAATCATATGATGGCACAACAGATCCTGCGGTATGGATCGAGGACTATCTCCTTCATATCCACATGGCCCGCGGTGATGACCTACACGCCATCAAATAACTCCCACTCAAGCTTAAAGGACCAGCTCAGCATTAGCTTAACAGCTTGCCAGCAGAATCAATTGGTTGTTGGGAGGACCTGGAAGCCGCATTCCTCGACAATTTCCAGGGCACTTATGTGTGACCACCAGACGCCGATGACCTTAGCCACATAATTCAGCAGCCAGAGGAATCAGCCAGACAATTCTGGACACGGTTTCTAACCAAGAAAAATCAAATCGTCGACTGTCCAGACGCAGAGGCCCTAGCAGCCTTCAGGCATAACATCCACGACGAGTGGCTTGCACGGCACCTAGGACAGGAAAAGCCGAAATCTATGGCAGCCCTCATGACACTTATGACCCGCTTTTGCACGGGAGAAGACAGCTGGCTAGCTCGCAACAATAACATGACCAAGAGCCCTGGTAGTTCGAATACCAAGGACAGCATTGGCAGGTCGCATCGCAACAAGCAAAAGCGCTGCATTAACAGCGACAATGCTGAGGATACGGCAGCTAATGCCGGATTCAGAGGCTCCAAACCCGGTCAGCGGAAAAAGCTATTCAAAAGAAACACTCCGGGCCCGTCCAGTTTGGACCGAATACTCGACCGCTCATGCTTGATCCATGACACCCCCAAAAAACCAGCCAATCACATCAACAGGGATTGTTGGGTGTTCAAGCAGGAAGGCAAGTTAAATGCCGAAAGCAAAGACAAGGGGCTGCATAGCGATGACGAGGAGGAGCCCCGGCCGCCGAACAATAGTGGACAGAAAGGTTTTCCCCCACAAGTGCGGACGGTGAACATGATATACGCAACCCACGTCCCCAAGAGGGAGCAGAAGCATGCGCTAAGGGACGTATACGCGATGGAGCCAGTCACCCCAAAGTTCAACCCATGGTCTTCTTGCCCAATCACTTTTGATCGAAGGGACCACCCCACTAGCATCCATCATGGCGGATTCGCCACATTAGTTCTAGACCCAATTATTGACGGATTTCACCTCACTAGAGTCCTTATGGACGGCGGCAGCAGCCTGAACCTGCTTTACCAGGATACAGTGTGGAAAATGGGCATCGATCCCTCGAGGATTAAACCCACTAAAACGACCTTTAAAGGCATCATACCAGGTGTAGAGGCCAACTGTACAGGCTCAGTTACACTTGAAGTGGTCTTCGGATCTCTGGATAATTTCCGAAGCGAGGAGTTAATCTTCGACATAGTCTCGTTCCGCAGTGGCTATCACGCACTACTCGGGCGAACCGCATTTGCCGAGTTCAATGCGGTGCCGCACTACGCATACCTCAAGCTCAAGATGCCAGGCCCTCGAGGCGTCATCACGGTCAATGGAAACACCAAACGCTTGTTGGAAATATGCCCTAGAGGCAATAATAAAAGCATTATTATTATATTTCCTTGTTCATGGTAATTGTCTTTATTCATGCTATAATTGTGTTATCCGGAAATCGTAATACATGTGTGAATAACAGACACCAACATGTCCCTAGTAAGCCTCTAGTTGACTAGCTCGTTAATCAACAGATGGTCATGGTTTCCTGGCTATGGACATAAGATGTCATTGATAACGAGATCACATCATTAGGAGAATGATGTGATGGACAAGACCCAATCCTAAACATAGCATAAAGATCGTATAGTTCGTTTGCTAGAGTTTTGCAATGTCAAGTGTCTTTTCCTTAGACCATGAGATCATGTAACTCCCGGATACCGTAGGAGTGCTTTGGGTGTACCAAACTTCACAACGTAACTGGGTGACTATAAAGGTATACTACGGGTATCTCCGAAAGTGTCTGTTGGGTTGACACGGATCAAGACTGGGATTTGTCACTCCATATGACGGAGAGGTATCACTGGGCCCACTCGGTAATGCATCATCATAATGAGCTCAAAGTGACCAAGTGTCTGGTCACGGGATCATGCATTACGGTACGAGTAAAGTGACTTGCCGGTAACGAGATTGAACGAGGTATTGGGATACCGACGATCGAATCTCGGGCAAGTAATATATCGATTGACAAAGGGAATTGCATATGGGGTTGATTGAATCCTCGACATCGTGGTTCATCCGATGAGACCATCGTGGAGCATGTGGGAGCCAACATGGGTATCCAGATCCCGCTGTTGGTTATTGACCGGAGAGTCGTCTCGGTCATGTCTGCTTGTCTCCCGAACCCGTAGGGTCTACACACTTAAGGTTCGGTGACGCTAGGGTTGTGAAGATATGTATATGCAGTAACCCGAATGTTGTTCGGAGTCCCGGATGAGATCCTGGACGTCACGAGGAGCTCCGGAATAGTCCGGAGGTAAAGAATTATATATAGGAAGTGCTGTTTCGGTCATCGGGACAAGTTTCGGGGTTATCGGTATTGTACCGGGACCACCGGAGGGGTCCCGTGGGCCCACCGGGTGGGGCCACCTGTCCCGGGGGGCCACATGGGCTGTAGGGGGTGCGCCTTGACCTACATGGGCCAAGGGCACCAGCCCTACTAGGCCCATGCGCCTAGGGTTTCCACCAAGGAGGAGTCCAAGTGGTGGAAGGCACCCCGAAGTGCCTTGGGGGGGAGGGAAACCCTCCCCTGGCCGCCGCACCTAGGAGATCAGATCTCCTAGGCTGCGCACCCCCCCCCCTTGGCACCCCTATATATAGTGGGGGAGAGGAGGGACTTCACACACCAGCCCCTGGCGCCTCCCTCTCTCCCCGTTACGTCTCTTCCTCGTAGTATAGGCGAAGCCCTGCTACTGCGACGCCCTGCATCCACCACCACGCCGTCGTGCTGCTAGATCTTCGTCAACCTCTCCTTCCCCCTTGCCGGATCAAGAAGGAGGAGACGTCTCCCGTCCCGTACGTGTGTTGAACGCGGAGGTGCCGTCCGTTCGGCGCTGGTCATCGGTGATTTGGATCACGTTGTGTACGACTACATCATCCCCGTTCGTTGAACGCTTCCGCACGCGATCTACAAAGGTATGTAGATGCATCTCGTGACTCGTTGCTAGATGAACTCCTAGATGATCTTGGTGAAACGAGTAGGAAACTTTTTGTTTTCTGCAACGTTCTCCAACAGTGGCATCATGAGCTAGGTCTATGCGTAGTTCTTCTTGCGCGAGTAGAACACAATTTGTTGTGGGTGTGGATTTGTCAACTTTCTTGCCGCTACTAGTCTTTTCTTGCTTCAGCGGTATTGTGGGATGAAGCGGCCCGGGCCAACCTTACAAGTACGCTTACGTGAGACCGGTTCCACCGACTAACATGCACTAGTTGCATAAGGTGGCTGGCGGGTGTCTGTCTCTCCTACTTTAGTTGGAGCGGATTCGATGAACAGGGTCCTTATGAAGGGTAAATAGAAGTTGACAAATCACGTTGTGGCTTTCACGTAGGTAAGAAAACGTTCTTGCTAGAACCCTAATTCAGCCACGTAAAACTTGCAACAAGAATTAAAGGACGTCTAACTTGTTTTTGCAGCAAGTGGTTTGTGATATGATATGGCCAAAGTTGTGATGAATGATGAATGATCTATATGTGATGTATGAGATGTTCATGCTATTGTAATAGGAATCACGACTTGCATGTCGATGAATATGACAACCGGCAGGAGCCATAGGAGTTGTCTTTATTCTTTTATATGACCTGCGTGTCATTGAGAAACGCCATGTAAATTACTTTGCTTCATTGCTAAACGCGTTAGCCATAGTAGTAGAAGTAATAATTGGCGAGCAACTTCATGGAGACACAATGATGGAGATCATGATGATGGAGATCATGGTGTCAAGCCGGTGACAAGACGATCAAGGAGCCCCAAGATGGAGATCAAAGGAGCTATGTGATAATGGCCATATCATGTCACATTTATTATTTGATTGCATGTGATGTTTATCATGTTTTGCATCTTGTTTACTTAGAACGGCGGTAGTAAATAAGATGATCCCTCATAACAATTTCAAGAAGTGTTCTCCCCTAACTGTGCACCGTTGCTAAAGTTTGTCGTTTCGAAGCACCACGTGATGATCGGGTGTGATAGATTCTTACGTTCACATACAACGGGTGTAAGACAGTTTTACACATGCAAAACACTTAGGGTTAACTTGACGAGCCTAGCATGTGCATAGACATGGCCTCGGAACACAGAAGACCGAAAGGTCGAGCATGAGTCCTATAGAAGATGCGATCAACATGAAGATGTTCACCGACGTTGACTAGTCCGTCTCACGTGATGATCGGACATGACCTAGTTAACTAGGATCATGTAATACTTAGATGACTAGAGGGATGTCTAATCTAAGTGGGAGTTCATTATAATTTGATTGGATGAACTTTATTATCATGAACATTAGTCTAAAAATATCTTACAATATGTCTTGTAGATCAAATGGCCCACGTAGTCCTCAACTTCAACGCGTTCCTAGAGAAAACCAAGCTGAAAGACGATGGCAGCAACTATACGGACTGGGTCCGGAACCTGAGGATCATCCTCATAGCTGCCAAGAAAGATTATGTCCTACAAGCACCGCTGGGTGACGCACCTGTCCTCCCTGCTGAACAAGACGTTATGAACGCTTGGCAGGCACGTACCGATGACTACTCCCTCGTTCAGTGCGGCATGCTTTACAGTTTAGAACCGGGGCTCCAAAAGTGTTTTGAGAGACATGGAGCATATGAGATGTTCGAAGAGCTGAAAATGGTTTTCCAAGCTCATGCCCGGGTCGAGAGATATGAGGTCTCTGACAAGTTCTTCAGCTGTAAGATGGAGGAAAACAGTTCTGTCAGTGAGCACATACTCACGATGTCTGGATTACATAACCGCTTGACTCAGCTGGGAGTTAATCTCCCGGATGATGCGGTCATTGACAGAATCCTCCAGTCGCTTCCACCGAGCTACAAGAGCTTTGTGATGAACTTCAATATGCAGGGGATGGAAAAGACCATTCCTGAAGTATTTGCTATGCTGAAATCAGCAGAGGTAGAAGTCAAGAAGGAACATCAAGTGTTGATGGTCAATAAAACCACTAAGTTCAAGAAGGGCAAGGGTAAGAAAGCCTTCAAGAAGGACGGCAAGGAGGTTGCCGCGCCCGGCAAGCAAGCTGCCGGGAAGAAGCCAAAGAATGGACCCAAGCCCGAGAATGAGTGTTTTTATTGCAAGGGAAGCGGTCACTGGAAGCGGAATTGCCCCAAGTACTTAGCAGACAAGAAGGCCGGCAAAACAAAAGGTATATGTGATATACATGTAATTGATGTGTACCTTACCAGTAATCGTAGTATCTCTTGGGTATTTGATACCGGTGCAGTTGCTCACATTTGTAACTCACAGCAGGAACTACGGAATAGGCGAAGACTGGCAAAGGGCGAGGTAATGACGCGCGTCGGGAATGGTTCCAAAGTCGATGTGATCGCCGTCGGCACGATGCCTCTTCATTTACCTACGGGATTAGTTTTAAACCTCAATAATTGTTATTTACTACCAGCTTTGAGCATGAACATTGTATCGGGATCTCGTTTAATTCGAGATGGCTACTCATTTAAATCCGAGAATAATGGTTGTTCTATTTATATGAGAGATATGTTTTATGGTCATGCTCCTATGGTGAATGGTTTATTCTTTATGAATCTCGAACGTAATGCTACACATGTTCATAGTGTGAGTACCAAAAGATGTAAGGTTGATAATGATAGTCCCACATACTTGTGGCACTGCCGCCTTGGTCACATAGGTGTCAAACGCATGAAGAAGCTCCATACAGATGGACTTTTAGAGTCTCTTGATTATGAATCATTTGACACGTGCGAACCATGCCTTATGGGTAAAATGACCAAGACTCCGTTCTCAGGAACAATTGAGCGAGCAACCAACTTATTGGAAATCATACATACTGATGTGTGCGGTCCAATGAGTGTTGAGGCTCGCGGCGGCTATCGTTATGTTCTCACTCTCACTGATGATTTGAGTAGATATGGATATATTTACTTAATGAAACACAAGTCTGAAACCTTTGAAAAGTTCAAGGAATTTCAGAGTGAGGTCGAGAATCAACGTGACAGGAAAATCAAGTTTCTATGATCAGATCGTGGAGCAGAATACTTGAGTCACGAATTTGGCACACACTTAAGAAAATGTGGAATAGTTTCACAGCTCACGCCGCCTGGAACACCTCAGCGTAACGGTGTGTACGAACGTTGTAATCGCACTCTATTAGATATGGTGCGGTCTATGATGTCTCTTGCCGATTTACCACTATCTTTTTGGGGCTATGCTTTAGAGACTGCTGCATTCACTTTAAATAGGGCTCCGTCAAAATCCGTTGAGACGACACCGTTTGAATTATGGTTTGGAAAGAAACCTAAGTTGCCGTTTCTGAAAGTTTGGGGATGCGATGCGTATGTCAAGAAACTTCAACCTGAAAAGCTCGAACCCAAGTCGGAAAAATGCGTCTTCATAGGATACCCAAAAGAAACTATTGGGTATACCTTCTACCTCAGATCCGAAGGCAAGATCTTTGTTGCCAAGAATGGATCCTTTCTAGAGAAAGAGTTTCTCTCGAAAGAAGTAAGTGGGAGGAAAATAGAACTTGATGAAGTATTACCTCTTGAAACCGGAAAATGGCGCAACTCAAGAAAATGTTCCTGAGGTGCCTACACCGACTGGAGAGGAAGTTAATGATGATGATCATGAAACTTCTGATCAAGTTACTACTGAAATTCGAAGGTCCACAAGGACACGTTCCGCACCAGAGTGGTACGGCAACCCTGTCCTGGAAATCATGTTGTTAGACAACGGTGAACCTTCGAACTATGAAGAAGCGATGGCGGGCCCGGATTCCGACAAATGGCTAGAAGCCATGAAATCCGAGATAGGATCCATGTATGAAAACGAAGTATGGACTTTGACTGACTTGCCCATTGAATGGCAAGCCATAGAGAATAAATGGATCTTTAGGAAGAAGACAGACGCGGATGGTAATGTGACCATCTATAAAGCTCGGCTTGTCGCTAAAGGTTATCGACAAGTTCAAGGGGTTGACTACGATGAGACTTTCTCACCGGTAGCGAAGCTGAAGTCCGTCCGAATCATGTTAGCAATTGCCGTGTTTTACGATTATGAAATATGGCAAATGGACGTCAAAACGGCATTCCTTAATGGTTTCCTTAAGGAAGAATTGTATATGATGCAGCCGGAAGGTTTTGTCGATCCTAAGAATGCTGACAAAGTGTGCAAGCTCCAACGCTCGATTTATGGGCTGGTGCAAGCATCTCGGAGTTGGAACATTCGCTTTGATGAGATGATCAAAGCGTTTGGGTTTACGCAGACTTATGGAGAAGCCTGTGTTTACAAGAAAGTGAGTGGGAGCTCTGTAGCATTTCTCATATTATATGTAGATGACATACTTTTGATGGGAAATGATATAGAACTTTTGGACAACATCAAGGCTTACTTGAATAAGAGTTTTTCAATGAAGGACCTAGGAGAAGCTGCTTATATATTAGGCATCGAGATCTATAGAGATAGATCGAGACGCCTCATAGGTCTTTCACAAAGCACATACTTGATAAGATATTGAAGAAGTTCAATATGGATCAATCTAAGAAGGGGTTCTTGCCTGTGTTACAAGGTATGAAATTGAGCTCGGCTCAAAGTCCGACCACGGCAGAAGAAATAGAAGAGATGAGTGTCATCCCCTATGCCTCAGCCATAGGTTCTATTATGTATGTCATGCTATGTACCAGACCTGATGTAAACCTTGCCGTAAGTTTGGTAGGAAGGTACCAAAGTAATCCCGGCAAGGAACACTGGACAGCAGTCAAGAATATCCTGAAGTACCTGAAAAGGACTAAGGAGATGTTTCTCGTTTATGGAGGTGACGAAGAGCTCGTCGTAAAGGGTTATGTCGACGCTAGCTTCGACACAGATCTGGATGACTCAAGGTCACAAACCGGATACGTGTATATTTTGAATGGTGGGGCAGTAAGCTGGTGCAGTTGCAAGCAGAGCGTCATGGCGGGATCTACATGTGAAGCGGAGTACATGGCAGCCTCGAAGGCAGCACATGAAGCAATCTGGGTGAAGGAGTTCATCACCGACCTCGGAGTCATACCCAATGCGTCCGGGCCGATCAAGCTCTTCTGTGACAACACTGGAGCTATTGCACTTGCCAAGGAGCCCAGGTTTCACAAGAAGACAAGGCATATCAAGCGTCGCTTCAACTCCATTCGTGAAAATGTTCAGGATGGAGACATAGATATTTGTAAAGTACATACGGACCTGAATGTAGCAGATCCGTTGACTAAACCTCTCCCTAGGGCAAAACATGATCAACACCAGAATTCCATGGGTGTTCGATTCATCACAATGTAACTAGATTATTGACTCTAGTGCAAGTGGGAGACTGTTGGAAATATGCCCTAGAGGCAATAATAAAAGCATTATTATTATATTTCCTTGTTCATGGTAATTGTCTTTATTCATGCTATAATTGTGTTATCCGGAAATCATAATACATGTGTGAATAACAGACACCAACATGTCCCTAGTAAGCCTCTAGTTGACTAGCTCGTTAATCAACAGATAGTCATGGTTTCCTGGCTATGGACATAAGATGAGATCATCGTGGAGCATGTGGGAGCCAACATGGGTATCCATATCCCGCTGTTGGTTATTGACCGGAGAGTCGTCTCGGTCATGTCTGCTTGTCTCCCGAACCCGTAGGGTCTACACACTTAAGGTCCGGTGACGCTAGGGTTGTGAAGATATGTATATGCAGTAACCCGAATGTTGTTCAGAGTCCCGGATGAGATCCCGGACGTCACGAGGAGCTCCGGAATAGTCCGGAGGTAAAGAATTATATATAGGAAGTGCTGTTTCGGTCATCGGAACAAGTTTCGGGGTTATCGGTATTGTACCGGGACCACCGGAGGGGTCCCGTGGGCCCACCGGGTGGGGCCACCTGTCCCGGGGGGGCACATGGGCTGTAGGGGGTGCGCCTTGACCTACATGGGCCAAGGGCACCAGCCCTACTAGGCCCATGCGCCTAGGGTTTCCACCAAGGAGGAGTCCAAGTGGTGGAAGGCACCCCGAAGTGCCTTGGGGGGGAGGGAAACCCTCCCCTGGCCGCCGCACCTAGGAGATCAGATCTCCTAGGCTGCGCACCACCCCCTTGGCACCCCTATATATAGTGGGGGAGAGGAGGGACTTCACACACCAGCCCCTGGCGCCTCCCTCTCTCCCCGTTACGTCTCTTCCTCGTAGTATAGGCGAAGCCCTGCTACTGCGACGCCCTGCATCCACCACCACGCTGTCGTGCTGCTGGATCTTCGTCAACCTCTCCTTCCCCCTTGCTGGATCAAGAAGGAGGAGACGTCTCCCGTCCCGTACGTGTGTTGAACGCGGAGGTGCCGTCCGTTCGGCGCTGGTCATCGGTGATTTGGATCACGTTGTGTACGACTACATCATCCCCGTTCGTTGAACGCTTCCGCACGCGATCTACAAAGGTATGTAGATGCATCTCGTGACTCGTTGCTAGATGAACTCCTAGATGATCTTGGTGAAACGAGTAGGAAAATTTTTGTTTTCTGCAACGTTCTACAACTACGCTCTCTCCAAACGGAGGAGCATACGGCGGCTATCGCAGCGGAAGTACAAAGTAGCCTCTCAAGGCAATTCTCCAGTCCAGCCATTAAATGTCTGGACACCGTGAAGCGCGCCCGGAGTAACCTACAACAAGACCGCCTGGCACGTTTCGAGCAAGCGTAGCAATGCGGCCCCAACCCCAGCCCTCGCAAACTTGCGAAACTAGTGTTGCACGTACATAACTACACTCTGGAAATACCATGGGCACGGGGGTAGGGGCACCATCACGGCATGCCTAAAACGCGGCTTAAACTACACCAGGGCTGTCAATTTCTTAATTTTCTCTTATTTTCAGGACTCCATTCTTCGGAAGGCTTGTCCGGCAGTACAATTGCCGCACAAACGATACAACCAGGGAAGCAGAAAACTACGCCGCACTATGGAACTCTAAGGTGGTCTCTATAACGAGCAGTATACCTGTTTCACATAACATTCCACAGCTTGCCCCTGGAAAGGACATGTTAAATAGTCCCATCTTTTCCTTATTGCAGTATTTGTATCGTTCTGCTTTGATCGCAGCTTTTTCAAATAAACAATGCATAGCTTCCGTCTATTATTGCATTACTCTTTTTTACGAATATATGTTCATTAATGACATGTTGTACCCGTACACTTTGGTATGGCCAATACGCCAGAGGCTTAAATACCCCACAATATGGTGTGAGAAGTCCGAACACTTTCACAAGTGCGGCACCCCGAACTTATAGCATTATATGCATCGGCTCCGAATCATATCTTGGCTCAATAGTTGGGTTTGCCCGGCTCCTATGTTTTGGTACCTTGCGTTCCGTTATATCGGCTACGGTAGCACTAGGAGAACTACTTCGATTGTGCCCCAGTTGAGCTGGGCTAAGCACCTCAGTAGAGAAAGCTAAAACTGACCGTCATGATGAGGCAAGAGCTGGTCGTTGTTCGAGAGGTTTTCGGGTCCCTAAAGACTTATGCCGCTTAGAGCGAGGAGTCGGCTTTGTCCGACCTAGGCGTGGATAGCGCCCCGAACTCGGTCTTTCGAACACTAGGGGCTTCGCTGAAATTTAAAATTATAGAATTCTATGGCTAAGTGAGAGTGTTCAATCATTATAGTCCGATTGCCATGTTCGTTGTGTTGAGCGCCTCCCTCGAAGGACCCAATAATGGGAAAAAGAGCGCTCATGTTTATCCCGAACACCCCAGCACTCGTGGCATGGGGGTAGAAGCCGACGACTCGCCATCTCTCAAATTTGATAAATGGCCGCACAGAAGGTAATATTTTAAATTCAAAAGCGTTGCTTAGCGCAATATGAACAAGTTTTCAGCGTACAGGATCACAAATGCGAGTTTACTCAAATATTACATCTTTGAAGCATTCATCCGCTATAAGGCAGGCACCCTTCAGGATGCCCTCATAATACGCTTCTGGGACGCGATGCTCCTTGCCCGGCGGCGGCCCATCCTTCACCAGCTTCTCCGCATCCATCTTGCCCCAGTGCACTTTAGCACGGGCAAGCGCCCTACGGGCACATTCGATGCAGATGGAGCGCTTGATTACTTCAAGCCATGGACAGGCATCCACCAGCCGCCTCACCAGCCTGAAGTAGCTCCTAGGCAAAGCCTCTCCAGGCCAAAGCCGAACTACGAGGCCCTTTATGGCCTGTTCGGCCACCTTGTGGAGCTCGACCATTTGCTTCAGCTGGTCGCTCAAAGGCATCAGGTGTCCGGCCTCAGCATACTGAGACCAAAACACCTTCTCCGTCGAGCTCCCCTCCTCGGATCGGTAGTAGGCGGCGGCATCAGACGCACTGCGGGGCAAATCTGCGAATGCTCCTGGAGAGCTCCGGACTCGGGTAAGTAACAAGTAATTCACTTTCGCGTGCTTGCTTTGCATAATAAATGCCTTACCCGCCGTTATCTTCTTCATATCTCCAATCTCTTGGAGGGCTTTCTGGGCTTCGGCCTTGGCAGACTTCGCACTTTCGAGGGCTGCCGCAAGCTTGGACGCTTGCGTCTTCGAGTCAAGCTCCAAACTCTCGTGTTTTTTCACGAGAGCCTGGAGCTCTTTCTGCACCTCCTCCACCCGCGCCTCCTGCTTCCCTCTCTCTGTGCACTCCGCGGCCGCTGCGTTTTTGGCCTCGGACATTGCTTTCTTAAGGGTTGCCACATCGGTCGTGGCCCCTATAATAGCATGTTGATCCTGTCATTTTTTGCAACCACATCTTTTCTATATACTTGCGCAAGGTATTACTTATCTTCCTTCTCCTCGAGTTGCCTCTTGGCATGGCCGAGCTCGTTCTCGGACCGTGCGAGGTTTTCCTTCAGCGTATCCACCTCCGCAGTCAGTGCGGTGGAGGCCAGCAGTGAAGCCTGCATACGCATATTGACTTGATTATGTTAGACTCCTGCGAATGTTATTAGATCCCCTATTCGGCTTTTCTTTCCGAACGCCGAATAGAGCATCAGGGGCTACTGTCTATGTGGTAATATTTTTACATATTCTTTACTTACCTCGAAGCCTGTTAGACGGCTGGCACAGGCTTCAGTCAGTCCGCTCTTGGCGGACTGAACCTTCTAGATCACCGCACTCATAATAGTGCGGTGCTCCTCGTCGATGGAGGCGCTGTTAAGCACCTCCAGCAAATTGTCCGGTGCTTCCGGTTGGATGGAGGTCACCAGCTCGGTAGGCCTGCTCCTCTTGTAAGGAGGCTGCCTACTGGAGTCCGGAACCGTTGAAGGTTCCGGCGCGGTGTCCGGCTCAAAGCCGAACTTGGATCCATTGGGGGTTCTATCCCCTTCACGCCTGGAGTCCGGGAGGTCGCCTTGCGGTGCCTCCAGGACCACCTCCTCCTGGCTTGGAACCTGTTGGGACGCCGCCTCGGTGTCATCCGTAGGGTGGGGGTGTTGGAAATATGCCCTAGAGGCAATAATAAAAGCATTATTATTATATTTCCTTGTTCATGATAATTGTCTTTATTCATGCTATAATTGTGTTATCCGGAAATCGTAATACATGTGTGAATAACAGACACCAACATGTCCCTAGTAAGCCTCTAGATGACTAGCTCGTTGATCGACAGATAGTCATGGTTTCCTGACTATGGACATTGGATGTCAATGATAACGAGGTCACATCATTAGGAGAATGATGTGATGGACAAGACCCAATCCTAAACATACCTTAAAGATCGTATAGTTCGTTTGCTAGAGTTTTTCCAATGTCAAGTATCTTTTCCTTTGACCATGAGATCGTGTAACTCCCGGATACCGTAGGAGTGCTTTGGGTGTACCAAATGTCACAACGTAACTGGATGACTATAAAGGTGCACTACAGGTATCTCCGAAAGTGTCTGTTGGGTTGACACGGATCAAGACTGGGATTTGTCACTCCGTATAAACGGAGAGGTATCACTGGGCCCACTCGGTAATGCATCATCGTTATGAGCTCAGAGTGACCAAGTGTCTGGTCACGGGATCATGCATTACGGTACGAGTAAAGTGACTTGCCGGTAACGAGACTGGACGAGGTATTGGGATACCGACGATCGAGTCTCGGGCAAGTAACATACCGATTGACAAAGGGAATTGCATACGGGGTTGATTGAATCCTCGACATCGTGGTTCATCCGATGAGATCATCGTGGAGCATGTGGGAGCCAACATGGGTATCCAGATCCCGCTGTTGGTTATTGATCAGAGAGTCGTCTCGGTCATGTCTGCTTGTCTCCCGAACCCGTAGGGTCTATACACTTAAGGTTCGGTGACGCTAGGGTTGTAGGGATATGTATATGCATTAACCCGAATGTTGTTCGGAGTCCCGGATGAGATCCCGGACGTCAAGAGGAGTTCCGGAATGGTCCGGAGGTAAAGAATTATATATAGGAAGTGTTGTTTTGGCCATCGGGACAAGTTTCGGGGTTATCGGTATTATACCAGGACCACCGGAGGGGTCCCGGGGGTCCACAGGGTGGGCCACCTGCCCCGTGGGGGGCACATGGGCTGTAGGGGGCGCACCTTGGCCTACATGGGCCAAGGGCACCAGCCCCAAGGGCCCATGCGCCTAGGGTTTCCCAAAGGGGAAGAGTCCCACTTGTGGAAGGCACCCCTAGGTGCCTTGGGGGGAGGGAAACCTCCCCTTGGCCGCCGCCCCCCTAGGAGATTGGATCTCCTAGGGCCGGCGCCCCCCCCCCTTGGCCCTCCTATATATAGTGGGGGAGGGAGGGCTTTTCTCCCACGCCTTTGGTTGCCTCCCTCTCCCTCTCCAACATCTCCTCCTCCTCCATAGTGCTTGGCGAAGCCCTGACGGAGTACTGCAGCTCCACCATCACCACGCCGTCGTGGTGTTGCTGGAGCCATCTTCCTCAACCTCTTCTTCCCTCTTGCTAGATCAAGAAGAAGGAGACGTTACGCTAACCGTACGTGTGTTGAACGCGGAGGTGCCGTCCGTTCGGCGCTTGGTCATCGGTGATTCGGATCACGTCGTGTACGACTACCTCATCCCCGTTCTTTGAACGCTTCCGCTCGCGATCTACAAAGGTATGTAGATGCATCCGATCACTCGTTGCTAGATGAAATCATAGATGGATCTTTGTGAAATCGTAGGAAAATTTTTGTTTTCTGCAACGTCCCCCAACAGGGGGGAGGTAGCCGCCGGAAGCGAATTCACATCCGACGAATCCAGGGAGCTGCTCGGCGACTCATCGAGCCCGGCCTTGGGCAGATTGCATAGACATGTTCGACGTAAGGAAAACTTGTGCAATGGGGGAATACTATGAATCACTCTGGTATATGGATACTTACGATCTCGCCAGGGGCTTGGCCCTGTGCGGCCACTCCTCTTCGCCGTCGTCGGCGTTGGTGGAGTAGTCCGTAGGAGGGGTCTTCCCCTTCTTGGACCCTTCGGCCTCCCCAGTTGGGGCGGCCTTCCTTTTCTTCCCTCCCCCCGCTGGAGGGGGAGAGGTCTCTTCTTCCTCCTCCTCGTCTTCATGGGAGGAGTGCGCCTTGGAGTCGTCGGATGATGAATCCGACACCTCCTGGCGCCGGGCACTCTTTCGAGTCCCCGTGGCCTTCTTCTTGGCCTTCTTCTCTGGCACCACATAGGGTGCCAGAACCAGCAGCTTCGCCAAGCGAGCGTCCGCTGGGTCTTCGGGTAAAGGAGCCAGATAGTTGATCTGTCCGGACGTCTCCTTCCAATCCTGTCAAAGGTAAGGGAGCTTAGATCCCGCAAGGAGTCAAACCATGAAAAACTAATACCCTGTAAAAGGTAAAAAAACAGCTTACCGCACGAGCGTGACGCTGCATGCTGAATCCGCGATCCTCTCGGTAGCGGATGCGGGGGCCTCGGCGCCCTTGAAAAGCACCTTCCAGGCATCTTCGTACGTCGTGTCGAAGAGCCTGCTCAGAGTTTGGTGCCGCGCCGGGTCGAACTCCCACAGGTTGAAAGCCCGTTGTTGACACGGGAGGATCCGGCGGATGAACATAACGTGGACTATGTTGACAAGTTTGAGCTTCTTGTACACCAGGGTTTGGACGCATGTTTGGAGTCCGGTCGGCTCTCCTTTTTAACCCCACGATAGGCCCGTCTCTTTCCAGGAGGCGAGCCGCGTAGGGGGTCCGGATCGGAACTCGGGGGCTGCGACGCATTTAGGGTCGCGCGGCTCGGTGATGTAAAACCACCCCGATTGCCACCCCTTTAGGGACTCCACGAAGGAGCCCTCGAGCCATAGGACGTTGGGCATCTTGCCCACCATGGCGCCTCTGCACTCCGCCTGGGTGCCGCGCACCACCTTCGGCTTGACATTGAAAGTCTTGAGCCATAGGCCAAAATGGGGGCGGTTGCAGAAGAAAGCCTCGCACAAGACGATAAACGCCGAGATATTGTGGACAAAGTTCAGGGCCAGATCATGGAAATCCAGGCCATAGTAGAACATGAGCCCCAGGACAAATGGGTGGAGAGGGAAGCCCAGTCCGCGGAGGAAATGGGGGAAGAACACCACCCTCTCATGGGGCCTAGGGGTGGGGATGAGCTGCCCCTCTTCGGGAACGGTGCGCAATGTCGTTAGACAAGTATCTGGCCTTCCTCAATTTTTTGATGTGTCCCTCCGTGACGGAGGAGACCATCCACTTGCCTCCCACTCCGGACATGATTGGAGAAGGTTGAGGTGGGGTGTGCGTACTTGGGCGCTGGAGCTCGAGTGCGCGGAAATGGATAGGCAAAGGAGGAAGAAGGCATGGATGAAAAGGTGGATCCTTATCCCCTTATATGGGTGGAGGCGACTATGCACCCCCACCAGCCTGGTAAAACTCGCTTATCTCCCAAGCGCCGTAATCAATGGCGCGGTTGGGTTACCCACACCCGTATCGATGAGAATCCCGGAATAAGGGGACACGATCTCTGCTTTGACAAGACGTGCCAAGGAAACCGCCTTGCTAAACGCGCTGAGGTGGGACAGTAAAACGATTCGAATAAAGACTTGTCCGTGGTGTGATGTCATGCTACGGAATACGTCAGCAGATTAGTTTTGTGTAAATACTATTCTCTCTATGGCAATATGTGGAAACTTATTTTGCAGAGCCGGACACTACCTTCGTGTTCAAAATCTTCTATGAAGTATTTGGAGGAGGAACCTGCCTTGCAATGCCGAAGACAATCTGCGCGCTGGACTCGTCGTCATTGAAGCCTGGTTCAGGGGCTACTGAGGGAGTCCTAGATTAGGGGGTGTCTGGACAGCCAGACTATACCTTCGGCCAGACTCCTGGACTATGAAGATACAAGATTGAAGACCTCGTCCCGTGTCCGGAAGGGACTTTCCTTGGCGTGGAAGGCAAGCTTGGCAATACGGATATGTAGATCTCTTACCATTGTAACCGACTCTGTGTAACCCTAGCCCTCTCCATGTTTATATAAACCGGAGGGTTTTAGTCCGTAGGACAGAACAACAATCATACCATAGGCTAGCTCCTAGGGTTTAGCCTCCTTGATCTCATGGTAGATCTACTCTTGTACTACCCATATCATCAATATTAATCAAGCTGGACGTAGGGTTTTACCTCCATCAAGAGGGCCCGAACCTGGGTAAAACATCGTGTCCCCTGCCTCCTGTTACCATCCGCCTAGACGCACAGTTCGGGACCTCCTACCCGAGATCCGCTGGTTTTGACACCGATAGGATCCTTTCTAGAGAAGAAGTTTCTCTCGAAAGATGTGAGTGGGAGGAATGTAGAACTTGATGAGGTAATTTTACCTTCTCCCGAATTGGAAAGTTGTTCATCACAGAAATCAGCTCTAGTGATCTCTACACCAATTAGTGAGGAAGCTAATGCTGATGATCATGAAACTTCAGATCAAGTTACTACCGAACCTCGTCGGATAACCAGAGTATGGTCCCCACCAGAGTGGTACGGTAATCCTTTCTTGAAGTCATGTTACTAGACATGACGAACCTACGAACTATGAGGAAGCGATGATGAGCCCAGATTCCGCGAAATAGCTTGAGTCCATGAAATCTGAGATGGGATCCATGTACGAGAACAAAGTATGGACTTTGATTGACTTGCCCGATGATCGGTGAGTCATTAACAATAAATGGATCTTCAAGAGGAATACGGACGCTGATAGTAGTGTTACTGTCTACAAAGCTCGACTTGTTGCAAAAGGTTTTTGACAAGTTCAAGGGGTTGACTACGATGAGACTTTTCTCACCCGTAGCGATGCTTAAGTCTGTCCGAATCATGTTAGCAGTTGCTGCATTTTATGAAATCTAGCAAATGGATGTCGAAACTGCATTCCTTAATGGATTTCTTAAAGAAGAGTTATATATGACGCAACCAAAAGGTTTTGTCGATCCTAAAGGTGCTAACAAAGTGAGCAAGCTCCAGCGATCCATCAATGGACTGGTGAAAGCATCTTGGAGTTGGAATATATGCTTTAATAAAGTGATCAAAACATATAGTTTTATACAGACTTCCGGTGAAGCCTGTATTTACAAGAAAGTGAGTGGGAGCACTACAACATTTCTGATAAGTATATGTGAATGACATATTGTTGATCGGAAATAATGTAGAATTTTCTGGAAAGCATGAAGGAGTGTTTGAAAAGAGTTTTTCAAAGAAAGACCTCGATGAAGCTACTTACACATTGAGCATCAGGATCTATAGAGATAGATCAAGATGCTTGATAAGTTTTTTCAATGAGTACATACCATGACAAGATTTTGAAGTAGTTCAAAATGAAATAGTCAAAGAAGGAGTTCTTGCCTGTGTTGCAAGGTGTGAAGTTGAGTAAAAACTCAAAACCCGACCACATCAGAAAATAGAAAGAGAATGAGAAGTCATTCCCTATGCCTCAGTCATAGGTTCTATAAAGTATGCTATGATGTTTACCAGTCCTATTGTATACCTTAGCATGATTCTGGCAAGGGAGTACAATAGTGATCTAGGAGTAGATCACTGGACAGCGGTCAAAATTATCCTTAGAGGACTCAGGAAATATTTCTCGGTTATGGAGGTGATAAAAGAGTTCGTCGTAAAGAGTTACGTCGATGCAAGCTTTTTACATCGATCTAGATGATTCTAAGTCTCCATCTAGATACATATTGAAAGTGGGAGCAATTAGCTAGAGTAGCTCTGTGCAGAGCATTGTAGACATAGAAATTTGTGAAATACATATGGATCTGAATGTTGCAGACCCGTAGACTAAACTTCTCTCACAAGCAAAACATGATCACTCTTTGGATGTTAATCACATAGCGATGTGAACTAGATTATTGACTCTAGTAAACCCTTTGGGTATTAGTCACATGGAGATGTGAACTAATCACATAAAGATGTGAACTAGATTATTGACTCTAGTGCAAGTGGGAGACTGAAGTAAATATACCCTAGAGGCAATAATAGAGTTATTATTTATTTCCTTATATCATGATAAATGTTTATTATTCATGCTAGAATTGTATTAACCGGAGAATTAGTACATGTGTGAATACATAGACAAACAGAGTGTCACTAGTATGCCTCTACTTGACTAGCTTGTTGAATCAAAGATGGTTAAGTTTCCTAGCCATAGACATGAGTTGTCATTTGATTAACGGGATCACATCATTAGAGAATGATGTGATTGACTTGACCCATTCTGTTAGCTTAGCATTTGATCGTTTAGTATATTGCTATTGCTTTCTTCATGACTTATACATGTTCCTATGACTATGAGATTATACAACTCCCGAATACTGGAGGAACACTTTGTGTGCTACCAAATGTCACAACATAACTGGGTGATTATAAAGGTGCTCTACATGTGTCTCCAATGGTACTTGTTGGGTTGGCATAGATCAAGATTAGGATTTGTCACTCCGATTGTCGGAGAGGTATCTCTGGGCCCTCTCGGTAATGCACATCACTATAAGCCTTGCAAGCAATGCAACTAATGAGTTAGTTGCGGGATGATGCATTACGGAAACGAGTAAAGAGACTTGCTGATACTCTTCGTCGTATCTACTTTTCCAAACACTTTTGCCCTTGTTTTGGACTCTAACTTGCATGATTTGAATGGAACTAACCCGAACTGATGCTGTTTTCAGCAGAATTACCATGGTGTTATTTATGTGCAGAAACAAAAGTTCTCGGAATGACCTGAAACTTCACGGAACAACTTTTCGGAAATAATAAAAAATACTTGCAAAAGATGAAGGCCAGGGGGCCCACCACCTGTCCACGAGGGTGGGGGCGTGCCTACCCCCTAGGGCGCGCCCCCTACCTCATGGGCCCCTTGTTGCCTCTCTGACTCCAACTCTATATATTTGGTTTCGGGGAGAAAAAAATTAGAGAGAAGAATTCATCACGTTTTACGATACGGAGCCGCCGCCAAGCCCTAAAACCTCTCGGGAGGGCTGATCTGGAGTCCGTTCGGGGCTCCGGAGAGGGGAATCTGTCGCCATCGTCATCATCAACCATCCTCCATCACCAATTTCATGATGCTCACCGCCGTGCATGAGTAATTCCATCGTAGGCTTGCTGGACGGTGATGGGTTGGATAGGATCTATCATGTAATTGAGTTAGTTTTGTTAGGGTTTGATCCCTAGTATCCACTATGTTCTGAGATTGATGTTGCTATGACTTTCCTATGCTTAATGCTTGTCACTAGGGCCCGAGTGCCATGATTTCAGATCTGAACCTATTATGTTTTCATCAATATATGAGAGTTCTTGATCCTATCTTGCAAGTCTATAGTCACCTATTATGTGTTATGATCCGTTAACCCCGAAGTGACAATAATCGGGATACTTACCGGTGATGACCATAGTTTGAGGAGTTCATGTATTCACTATGTGCTAATGCTTTGTTCCGGTACTCTATTAAAAGGAGGCCTTAATATCCCTTAGTTTCCGTTAGGACCCCGCTGCCACGGGAGGGTAGGACAAAAGATGTCATGCAAGTTCTTTTCCATAAGCACGTATGACTATATTCGGAATATATGCCTACATTACATTGATGAACTGGAGCTAGTTCTGTGTCACCCTAGGTTATGATTGTTACATGATGAACCGCATCTGGCATAATTCTCCATCACCGATCCATTGCCTATGAGCTTTCCATATATTGGTCTTCGCTTATTTACTTTTCTGTTGCTATTGCTATCATCACTACAAAATGCCAAAAACATTACTTTTGCTACTGTTACCTTTTGTTACCGTTACCACTACTATCATATTACTTTGCTACAAAACACTTTGCTGTAGATACTAAGTTTCCAGGTGTTGTTGAATTGACAACTCACCTGCTAATACTTGAGAATATTCTTTGGCTCCCTTTGTGTCGAATCAATAAATTTGGGTTGAATACTCTACCCTCGAAAACTGTTGCGATCCCCTATACTTGTGGGTTATCAAGACTATTTTCTGGCACCGTTGCCGGGGAGCATAGCTCTATTCTTTGAGTCACTTGGGATTTATATCTGCTTATCATTATGAAGAACTTGAAAGATCCAAGAACCAAGATTTATCCCTCAACTACGAGGGGACGTAAGGAACTGCCATCTAGCTCTACACTTGATTCACCTTCTGTTTTGAGTAAGCTTGCGACACCTAAACCTGCTTCTGCTATTCGTTCTGATATGTCGCATGTTATTGATGATGCCACTTATGCTATACATGATACATATGATGACACTACTTCTATGCTTGATACTACTATGCCACTTGGTGAATTTCTTGATGAACAACTTGCTAGGGTTAGAGAGAATGAAAATATTGAATCTAATAATATTGATGAAGGTGATGACTCACCTGTTATTCCTGAGGGTTATGTTTTTGATAAAGAAGCTTCTTTAGCTATTTTAGCTTGCAAAGATAGATATGAAGTCAAGAGGTTATTAGCTAAATGGAATCAGCAATCTCTTAATGCTAGAATGAAACCTGGCCCTACTTTTGCTACTTCACCTATCTATGTTACCGATAAGGATTATGAATTCTCTGTTGATCCTGATATAATTACTTTGGTTGAATCTGATCCTTTTCATGGCTATCAATCTGAAACTGTTGTGGCACATCTTACTAAATTAAATGATATAGGCACCCTGTTCACTACTGATGAGAGAACTCATTACTTTTATATCCTTAAAATATTTCCTTTCTCATTAAAGGGTGATGCTAAGATATGGTTTAATTCTCTTGATCCTGGTTGTGTGCGTAGTCCCCAGGATATGATTTATTACTTCTTTGCTAAATATTTCCCTGCTCATAAGAAACAAGCTGCTTTAAGGGATATATATAATTTTGTGCAAATTGAAGAAGAGAGTCCCCCACAAGCTTGGGGGAGGCTTCTCAAGTTACTTAATGCTTTGCCAGATCATCCTCTTAAGAAAAATGAAATACTTGATATCTTTTATAATGGACTAACCGATGCCTCTAGAGATTACCTGGATAGTTGTGCTGGTTCTGTTTTTGTGGAAAGAACACCGGATGAAGCTGAAATTCTATTGAACAATATGTTGACAAATGAAACTAATTGGACATTTCCTGAGCCAGCTCCGGAGCCAATTCCTGAGCCAATTCCTAAACCAACTCCGAAGAAGAGGGGTATTCTATTTCTCAGTCCTGAAGATATGCAAGTGGCAAAGAAATCTATGAAAGAAAAAGGTATTAAAGCTGAAGATGTTAAGAATTTACCTCCTACTGAAGAAATACATGGTCTTAATTTACCACCTCTTGAAGAAACATATGATCTTGATCATCACCTATTAAATAAGTACATGGTCTTGATAACCCGACACAGGTAGTAAAGGTAAATTCTCTCTATAGATATGATAAAGCTGAAATCCCATTTACTAAGTTTGCTAGCCCATGCTTAGATGAGTTTGATAAATTTATGGTTAAGCAAGAAGATTTTAATGCTTATTTTGGTAGACAATTGAAATATAATTCAAATATGCTTGAACACCAGGGTGATTTTATGGCTAATGTCGAAGGTGAACTTAAACTTATTAGTAAACATGCTTCTATGGTTACCACTCAAGTAGAACAAGTACTTAAAGCTCAAAATGATTTGCTCAATGAATTGAATAGTAAGGATAATGATAATGTTGTTAGAGTTATGACTAGAGGTGGTAGAATGACTCAGGAACCTTTGTATCCTGAAGGCCACCCTAAGAGAATTGAGCAAGATTCTCAGAGATATAATGTGGATGCACCTAGTCCTTCTAAAAGGAAGAAAAAGAAAAATGATAGGACTTTGCATGCTTCTAGTGAACCTGTTATTGAAACACCTGAGAATACAAATGATATTTTTATTTCTGATGCTGAAACACAATCTGGTAATGAATTGGAGTCAGTGATAATGTTAATGATAATGTTCATAATGATGCTCAACCTAGTAATGATAATGATGTAGAAATTGAACATGCTGTTGATCTTGATAACCCACAATCAAAGAATCAACGGTATGATAAGAAAGACTTTGTTTCTAGGAAAAACGGTAAAGAAACAGAACCATGGGTTCAGAAACCCACGCCTTTTCCTCCTAAACCATCCAAGAAAAAGGATGAGGAGGATTTTGAGTGCTTTGCTGAAATGATTAGACCTATCTTTTTGTGTATGCGATTAACTAATATGCTTAAAATGAATCCATATGCTAAGTACATGAAAGATATTGTTACTAATAAAAGAAAGATACCGGAAGCTTAAATTTCCACCATGCTTGCTAATTATACTTTTAAGGGTGGAATACCAAAGAAACTTGGAGATCCAAGAGTACCCACTATACCATGCTCCATTAAACGAAACTATGTTAAAACTGCTTTATGTGATCTTGGAGCCGGTGTTAGTGTTATGCCTCTCTCTTTATATTGTAGAATTGATTTGAATAAGTTGACACCTACTGAAATATCTTTGCAAATGGCTGATAAATCAACTGCTATATCTGTCGGTATTTGTGAGGATGTGCATGTTGTAGTTGCAAACGTTACTATTTTAACGGACTTTGTTATTCTTGATATTCCCGAGGATGATAGTATGTCTATTATTCTTGACAGACCCTTTTTGAATACTGCAGGGGCTGTTATTGATTGCACTGAAGGCAATGTCACTTTTGATGTTAATGGTAATGAGCATACGGTACACTTTCCGAAGAAACAACCTCAAGTTCATAGTATCAACTCTATTGGAAAAATCCCATCGATTATATTTGGAGGTTTTGAATTTCCTCTTCCTACTGTCAAGAAGAAATATGATATTCTTATTATTGGGGATGTGCATATCCGTGTTGAGGTAACATAGTGTTATTCGAATTTTCTCCAGTTCCATGTTATTCGGAATGAGTTCGTTAACAAGACTGGATCAACCTTGTTAGTTGATTCCTTTTGATGAGCATGAGATGGATGAAACTAGAAGGCACAACCTTCTATACCCTCCTTTTACTTTCTGTTATTTATATAAAATAGAATAAAAATAGTATTTCTCTGTCTGTTATCTGAATTATCCGTGCAATATAAAAATACCCCGAAATAAAAGTTCTCCCAATGCCCTGAAATTTAAATATGATTTTTTCTGGAATATTTGAGAATATTTGGCACTGAGAACACAGCAGGGGGGTCATCCACCTGGCCACGAGGGTTGAGGGCGCGCCCTACCCCTGGGCGCGCCCCTGCCTTGTGGGCCCACGGGGGCCCTCCTCCACTTATCCTTTCACCTACACACTCCTTCTTCCTCCCCCAAACACGAATATCCAGCTCAAACCCAAGTCCAAGCTCACTTTGCTGCCATTTTTGATCTCCTTGCTCAAAGCACCTCTCACAAAACTGCTTGGCGAGATTGTTCCTTGGTATGTGACTCCTCCATTGGCCCAATTAGTTTTTGTTCTAGTGCTTTATTCATTGCAAATTTTTGCTGCTTGGGCGACCCTGTTCTTGAGCTTGCATGTCAAATTTATGTGGTTCCAAGTAGTTTTGGTGCATGATATAGGCCCTAGGCACTTGTAGGAGTAGTTGCTATCAATATTATTGAGTTTGGTTTACTTTTATTTTGAAGTTACTGAAAATTTCAGAATTTTTTAGAAAATAATGAAGAGACTTTTGAGGGGCTCATCGAGCCGAAGCTCGAAGGAAAAGGCACCGAAGCCCAAGTATAATCTGCCTCGCACCGCGGAGGTTCGCTCGTGTGAATGGCCTTCTGATGATTTCTTGAGAGCAGTCGGGATTTATGAAGATTTTTATGAATTGGCTAAGAATGCAGGCCTCACCACTTTCCTCCATGATCAACGCGATCAGTATCTCTTACTCAGAAATATCTTTGTGCAACACTTTCATTTCCATTCCAGGAGCTCACCACCTACGGTGGAGTTTTATTTATATGATGAGCATAAGGAGATGTCACTTTATGATTTTTGTCGGGTTTGTTTGGTCCCTTTTGAGGCCGCGACAGAGGAACCACATTGTAGCTATGTGGATGGATTTATTGATATCATCATTGTAGGGGAAACGAGGAAGGTTTCCGATGCATGAATCACTAGCATACATTTTCCTGGTTTACGCTATTTTGCATTATTTGCTAATCGTTGCTTAATTGGTCGCAGACACTATGGAAACCTTAGTGTTCCTGATATTATTATTTCACTCCACGGTTTATTCAGTGATAACTCTGTTAGTATGAGCGGCATTATTGCTAGACGGTTAAGTCTGAACTATACAAAGGGCCCCATCTTTGGAGGCATCTATGCTTCACGCCTAGCTGCACATTTTAACATACCTATTAGGCATTATGAGAAGGAAGAAAAAGTGCTGCCTCGTGTTTATTTAGATTATAAGAGTATGGTAGCACATGATTTTATTGTTAAGAATAGGGAAAGAGAGCTTAACTACAAATTGTTCTTTGATAAACATCATCCTGAGACTATTACCCTGCCTGCTCCTTCCTTGTTTGTATTATTTGCAGGCCAGTACCTTGCTCCGTTAGAGGCTATTCATGCCTATCGAACCCTACATCAGCCACAGAGCCAGAGCCAGAACCACAAGTTCATCCTCCATGACAGTCTAATTACTAGTGGGATCCGGAGATGATTGCCAACCAGTGGCAATCAGAGTCTTCTTCTTCGCAGTATGACCCCAACTATTACTATGGATATCCGCCAGGCCAGCCGTGGCCATAGACCAACTTAGTCCAAAAGCCTAAGCTTGGGGGAGTACGTATTTCTCACCGACATTACATTTATGTTCACACACTCATTCCTAGATGTCGGTGCTCATACTTTTGCATTGTCTCATCCATGCTAGTTTATTTCCCTTTTTATGCTTTCTTCTTATGTGTTTGATAAACCTTAAGAAAAACCAAAAAAAATTAGTCATAGATTTTAATTAGTTTACTTTCCATGCTTGTAGTAGTAATTAAAAAGAAAACCCAAAAAGATTTCATGTTCTTCTTTTACTTGTTGGGAGCTTTCCCGTGTAAATAGTTTTATTTCTTTTCTTTTCTTTGGGGGTCGATAGGAGAAGACTGGGGGAGTCCTGGATTTGGGGGTCTCCGGATAGCCGGACTATATCCTTTGGCCAGACTGTTGGACTATGAAGATACAAGATTGAAGACTTCGTCCCGTGTCCGGATGGGACTCTCCTTGGCGTGGAAGGTAAGCTAGGCAATACGGATATGTAGATCTCCTCCCTTGTAACCGACCTTCTGTAACCCTAGCCCCCTCCGGTTTTTATATAAATCGGAGGGTCTTAGTCCGTAGGACAACAGACAATCATACCATAGGCTAGCTTCTAGGGTTAGCCTCTACGATCTCGTGGTAGATCAACTCTTGTAATAGTCATATCATCAACAACAATCAAGCAGGAAGTAGGGTATTACCTCCATCAAGAGGGCCCGAACCTAGGTAAACATCTTGTCCCCCGCCTCCTGATACCATCCTCCTTAGACGCATAGTTCGGGACCCCCTACCCGAGATCCACCAGTTTTGACACCGACATTGGTTCTTTCATTGAGAGTTTCACTGTGTCGTCATCGTAAAGGGGAATGGCTCGTCTAATTGTCAACATCACTTCAGGGGGAGCCCTGGCTGTAGGCCAAACTCTCCTACTAGGCGGCTTCGTCATGACCGCCCTCTCGGTCGCTGCGCCAATGATGACTTCTCGGGTCATCGAAAAAAACCTCCGCATCGGCTCAATATTCACCGAACAGATGGATCCAATGGAGCTATCCTCTTTGAACGAGCTCTTGGATCGCATCGCCGCTCTGGGAGTCGCTGCAGACTACGATCGGATCGGGCTTAACCCGACCAAATGGAGATTAACTCTCCGCCGGTCACCCATCAAATAGCGGTGGTGGAGGAACAATGCGGCGTTTCGCCCTCTATCCTAAGGATGAACTATGTCCAGATTCCTGAGCTCTCCAAGCCGGATACTCGCTCATGGGAGGACATCTCCCTAACCCTGAACCTGGAGTCAGGTCGCATACCGAACCCGCAGAGCAACATCCCGGAGTCCGAACTTTCAAGATCGGAAACTCCCCCGCCCCGGGATCTCAAATTGGGTCAAGGTCTGGACTTAAAATCCACCCACCCACCCAGATACAAACGATCTTTCCCACATTAGACAAGCACCCCAAGAGACAGTACATCACTATTGGACCAGATTCATCCTTGTAATGAACAAGGTCAAGGACTGTCGCGAGGAAGACGCAATTTCGTTCTTTTGCAACAATTGCATGGACAAGGGGATCCTCAACGCCATAAGTCGTCGCGACATTGCACACTTTGCCGACTTGGCGGCCATAGTACGGAAATACTGTGCAATGGAAAGCGCCTGGAAAACCCAAACACAATTCTGGGATAATCCAGCCCTGACAAAACCCCCAGTCCGAACTAAAAGGGTGCACTCTCATAAGTCGCCCGACTCAATTATAAAGAAACAAAACCCCACTACAGGGCGTGGAACCGTATTGGAGGGATGGCTTAACAGGCCCTGCAAAATTCATAGTACTGCGGATGCCATACCAACACACAGCCTTAGAGCATGTTGGGTACTCTGGCAGGTGGCCAAAAGCGGTGAGGATCTCCTCATCCAAAACACCCCAGAACACCTCCCAGGGGATCACAATATAGTACTGACAGTCTTCGAGATCTTCACCTCAAATAATAGGCGTAAGCGAGTACTCCACAGCCTTGCCAAAGTCTGGCATGTGGCAGCAACAAATTCATGGAGCGACATAGCTATCACCTTCAATGCCAGTGACGAACATCAATTCCGAACAACCCGAGCACCAGCTGCTTTGGTCCTCAGTCCAATTGTGGACGACTTTCAGCTCACTAAAGTGCTCATGGACGGCGGCAGCGGATTAAATCTCATTTATGAGGAGACCCTTCAAAAAATGTGAATAGACAGCAACCGTATAGACCAAAGCAGCACGACCTTCCGAGGAATTATCCCTAGTCGGGAGGCACATTGCGCTGGGAAAATCACACTAGATGTGGTATTTGGCACTCCGGAGAATTACAGGTCCGAAGAAATCACATTCCAAGTGGCCCCGTTTAGTAGCGGATACCACGCCCTTCTGGGGCGGGAGGCATTCACGATTTTCCAAGCCATACCCCATTTCGGGTACATGAAGCTCAAAATGCCTGGACCCAATGGAATTATCACTCTAGCTAGTGATCCGGACATAGCACTCCGCGCCAAGAACAAAACAGCCGCACTGGCCCTCGAGAAACTATCCGAAGCCCTTGTGGTGGAGGAGTTAACCGCGTTGCGCTCTACGGTGGACAGGGATGATGTGATACTAGACAAAAGATCCAAGTCCACCTCCTTTAAACCAGCGAACAAAATAGTCAAATTCCAAGTCCATCGAACGGATCACACAAAAACAGCATCCATCGGGTCACAGTTAAACCCCGTTGTAGACGCTGCACTACGGGAGTTCCTGCGCGAGAATTGGGACACATTCGCCTGGCATCCTTCAGACATGCCAGGAATCCCACGCAGATTGCCGAGCATAGCCTCAATGTTCTAAAAGGATTCAAGCCAGTCAAGCAGACTCTTTGCCGTTTCTCTGAACCTAAGCGACAAGCCATGGGAGAGGATCTAACCAAGCTACTGGAGGCCGGATTCATTAGAGAAATAAAACATCCGACTGGCTAGCCAACCTGGTGATGGTACCAAAGAAGGACAAATCCTGGCGTCTATGCGTTGACTTCAAGGACCTTAATAAGGCTTGCCCAAAGGATCCCTTCCCTCTCCCTCGCATCGATCAAATCATTGACGCTACTGCAGGACACGAATCATTGTGCTTCCTCGATGCATACTCCGGTTACCACCAGATTAAGATGGCGAAGTCCGATCAAGCCGCAACGGCATTTATCACTCCATACGGCCCCTTCTATTTTAACACAATGCCCTTCGGGCTCAAAAATGCCGGCGCAACATATCAACGCATGATTCAGACATGTCTGGAAAAGCATATCGACAAGACAGTGAAGGCATACGTAGACGATGTGGTCATTAAAACCAGACACATCGACTCCTTAATAGACGACTTGAGGCTCACGTTCGACAATCTCCGAACATACATCATTAAGCTCAATCCGAAAAAATGCGTTTTCGGCGTACCCGCTGGAGAGCTCATGGGCTTCATCGCCTCCAGTAGAGGAATTGAAGCAAATCCAGCTAAAATCCGAGCCCTGTCGTGGTTGGCTACACCAACCGACCTCAAGAAAATCCAGAAGTTAACTGGATGTGTGGCGGCCCTAAGCCACTTTATCTCCCGATTAGGAGAAAAGGCACTTCCCCTTTATCGCCTTCTTCGGCTCACCGAACATTTCGAGTGGACGGACGCAGCCACGGCCGGATTGGAAGACATAAAAGCCATCCTCGCCACCAACCCAATCTTGGCCGCGCCAAATGTCGGCGAACCAATGCTATTATATATAGCGGCAATGCACCAAGTTGTAAGTGCAGTGCTCGTCGTCGAACGAGAGACAGATGGACATAAATTCCCACTTCAAAAGCCGGTATACTATGTATCTACCGTCCTCACTCCATGCAAATCACGGCACCCACATTACCAAAAGATAGCATATGTGGTATTCATGGCATCCCGGAAATTACGACACTACTTTCAAGAGTGTTCAATCATGGTGGCCTCTGAAGTACCACTCAACGACATAATAAACAACCGCGATGCCATGGGCCAGATTGCCAAATGGGCCATCAAGCTCCTCCCGTTTGACATGACATACAAACCATGGCGAGCCATCAAGTCGCAAGTGCTGGCTGATTTCATCGCCGAATGGACAGAAGCTGAAATCCCTAAAGAGTACGGCGCGTACTCCAATTGGATCATGCACTTCGACGACTCTAAAATGCTAGCTGGTCTGGGGGCTGGCATCTTCCTGACGTCCCCCACCGGAGATACAGTTCAATACGTACTCCAAATACTATACACAGACTCCAATAACGCAGCCGAATATGAGGCCATATTGCACAGTCTCCGGATGGCAGTTTCCATGGGCATTCAATGCCTGGAGGTGCGTGGGGATTTAAACCTCGCAATATCCCAAATAAATGGAGACTTCGATGCCAAGGATCCGAAAATGGTGGCATATCGCAAGGCCGTTCTCAAAATGTCAGCTCGGTTCGAGGGGCTTGAACTCCACCATGTGGCTCGGGAAAATAATCAGGTGGCAGATATCCTCGCCCGTCTCGGCGCTAAGCGCGACCCTTTCCCACCTAACATCTTCCTAGAAAAACTGTTTAAGCCATCCGTGGTATGGGAAGGGGACATTGGCAATAATAGCCCGGATCCGGCCACAACACCGGGTACCGAACACTCTGACACAATCGGAGGCTCTGCCATTGAAATGACACCTTCAACCCATGTAATAATGGCCGTCATCGCCCCCTGGACAGAGCCATTCCTGGCCTACCTAACCAGGCAGGAACTACCCGAGGACCAAAATGAGGCACGCTGCATAGTGCGGCGATCTAAATCCTACAAGGTCCACAAGGGAGAGCTTTAAAAGAAAAGCACTACCGGAGTCCTTCAAAGGTGCATCTCCAAAGAGGAAGGGCGGAAGCTTTTGGCAGAAATCCATGCCGGACTCGGCGGCCACCACGCCGCAGCCCGAGCCCTTGTAAGCAAGGCCTTCCGTACAGATTTTTATTGGCCGACAGCCCGGGCAGATGCGCAGCATCTGGTCCAACATTGCGTCGGTTGCCAGCTTTTTGCAAACCAAAGCCATATGCCGCCTACCGCCCTCCAAACAATCCCCATTACTTGGACCTTCGCGGTCTGGGGGCTTGACATGGTTGGACCCCTTAAAGGGGGAACCCATAAGAAAAAATACCTACTGGTCATGGTGGATAAATTCACCAAATGGATAGAAGCCAAACCTGTTAAGACTGCTGAATCCGGACCGGTGATAGACTTCATATCTTGGGTTGTACACCGTTGCGGCATCGCCCACAGCATCATCACTGACAACGGCACGAATTCTACAGCCGATGAGGTGAAACTCTAGTGCAAAAATATCAGCATCAAGCTCGACTATGCTTATGTCTATCACCCGCAAACTAACGGTCAAGTTGAGCGAGCAAATGGTCTTATCATTAGCAGCATTAAACCCAGACTAGTGCGGTGCTTAAAGGAATCAAACACGCACTGGGTAGAGGAGCTCGACTCCATACTATGGGGGCTTTGGACCACGCCTAATTGCACTATTGGATACACACCGTTCTTTATGGTGTACGGCGCAGAGGTAGTTTTGCCTTGCGACATAATTCATGACTCACCTTGAGTGCGCATGTACGAGGAAAAAGAGGCCGATCTCGATCGGCAGGACAGTTCGGATGCCCTGGAGGAGGAGCGCGATGTGGCAAAGTCCCGTTCCGCATTTTGTCAGCAACATGCTCGAAGGTATCGAAGTAGAGAAGTACGGGCCAAAACCTACAACATTGGAGAACTAGTTCTATGCCTGTTGGAGAAGAAAAAGAACAAGCTCAAGCCCAAATGGGAAGGTCCCTTCATTATTGACCAAGTTCTGACCAGTGGAGCGTACCGTCTGCGGGATGCATTGGATAATCGACTCGAGCCAAACCCATCGAACGCAGCCAGACTACGACGATTCTACGCCAAGCGCCGGACTATATGTTTGTCCCCTCACCTCCGTTAATTGTTTGCATATTTGTCTTTTCTCTTTCCTCTCCTTTTATTTCTCATCCGGGCCCTAAAGGGGTAAACTTGTGTCTTGGTTGCACAATCGCGTCGCGCTAGCCACGCTCATTATACCTGGGGGCTTCTTATACAGAAGCTTAATATAACTATTTTTTTGACATTATGTCCTGCACATATGTTATTCTTCTGCATGTATCCTTTTTCACCATTATATGCATCGATATGACTTAAGTTTTGGCCAAGCTGGGTTGCCTGGCTCTTGTATTTATGCCCTACGTTCCCGTTAATTCGGCTAGGGCATAAGGGGAGCACCTCTGCGATTGTTACTGCCGGGTCAGCCGGATGTGTACCTCAGACTGGGTGAAGCCGAAAGCTAGCGTTCTTAAGGGAATATTCGGTCGGCGAACAAAAGATGACTTTTATTTAATTTGAAAAAATGCGCCCAGATGTTTATAGCCGGTGTTCCTCTTCGCAGTTCAGACATGCACATTAGGGCATCCGTACCCAGGGAAAGGAACCCTTAACGAAACTATTCTCCCTGGAAGATGTTTCTTACTACCCATGTAATATAACATAGCTAGTTGGGTACTTATCTGTTCAAGCACTTATGACCGCTACGCCTGGTTTCCATGCATACCCTGGTTTTTACATAATCGAGCAGGTATTTGGATACACTCCGGACTATCGGGTCCAGAGGTCGAAGTGAAAAGGTCCGCCATGACAAATGATTTACAATTCGGCTAGGGACATTACATATGTCACTTGAAGTACACAGTCACTAAGACTGATTAAATTCTTCTTCTATACCATCCAACAGGCTGTCTAGCCTACAATCCTATTGTGAATATTTTGCGGCTAATTCTACTTGATTATACACTAAACTGACGGGAATCTCCTTCCCATCAGGACCCACATGTCCGACCTCGGCCATGTGCTTTGGGTCCGCTTTGGTGTATCGCGTCTTCACCATAGCCCAGGCTTCCCTCGCACCTTGTCGGCAAGCTGATATCTTCCATAATCGGAAGCGCTGCCGCGCTCCATTGAGCTTCTCTACAAGCTCTCCCATGCCTCCTGGCAGGGATGTGCACGGCCACAAGGCTTGGGCAATACCCTGCATCACCTACTGAACTTGCTCGTGCAGTTGTGAGAGCTCTGGTAGAAGATCACCCAAAGACCCGGGCATCTCTTCCGCGGGATGACCCGTCAGCATACCTGCAGACACAACTCTGTCAGCCGGCTTCTTCGCCAAACTCCTTTAAAAGTTCATTCAAGCACTTACTAAAAATGTCGTGCCAAAGCCTCTTATTCTCCTTCACGGAGTCCGCTAGCTGGGCCCGGACATCTTTCAGTTCCTCGCCCAGCCGGGTATTGGCGTCTTGGAGATTGTTTTTCTCCTGCCTGACTCGCGTAAGCACACGCTCAACAGCATTTAGTTGTCGATCAGCACATGCCCCATTCACCACTACGGCCTCCGGATTCACTCCGGGGTCACCTGCAACATCTATTGTTAGATTTGCATAAATGTCGCATACTACCTGGTACCTGCCTTCTTTGCAAGGGAAACAGGTGTTACCAGAGGGACCCTTCTCAGACTCCCTCAACGCGGCAATAGTGGCCCCTAGCTGGGCCTTGCACTCTTCCAGCTCTTGAGACAATTAGGAATTCTTCTCTGTAAGAACCTACTCAAATAAATGATCCTTAAATCAGTTGTGTCAACTATTTCAAGTGTCAGGGGCTACTAATACATATAATCGTCAGATTTACTTACCTGTATATCCCTTACATACTGGTCCCTGGCTCTGGCTAGACCATTTTGAGCAGCACAGATGTACGCGTCTCCAGAATTGAAGGCATCAAATGCCTCTGGTGAGAAAAAAGCGTCACGGAGTATGTCCCGGCGACCCCTGTGATGGCGCTCTCCACTTTGGAATTTGTAGCGTATAGTCTGTCCGCATCCTCTATAGGAGGAACATCCGGCGTCTCCCTCGCATTAGCTTCCGCCTCTATGTCCGGCCCTGGAGCCCGGCTGGTCGAGGCATGATCGGCAGCCTCTCCGGATATAGTCCAGCGGGCGTTTTTTCTAGGAAACACGGATGTCATTATATTTTAAGCAAGATGACAACCACGGAATGAGGTTTTGTGTTATACCTCAGTGCTGGCATCTCCGTCCTGACCGCCGTCCTTTTTTGCCTACCCGGCTTCGGCGCCTCTTGTTGGCGAGTTGCTGCAGGTTCGGCACGGCGTCCCGAAGGCCTTCCCTGTAAGACACCATACGTGTACGGTAGGTGAAGTGCATAAAAGGGAATCATTTTTGGGAGTTGGGACTTCGGTTTTTCTTACGTGCGACGCAGGGAGTAGTCCTGGATAGTCGGCCGTTATGGCCACCATGGCGTCGTCGCAGCTCAATTGATAGAATTGCCTATCTATCAGCTCCACGAATATGTCCAGATCCTCTTCAAGTTCGGGATCGAGGGCCCAGCCAGGGTCCTTTGGTTGTGGAGCTGGGCTGTTGACCTCCCTTATCACTTTTCGCAGTTCCTGCCATGAAATGGCAAGGTGAGTACCTACGACGAAGAATGCGGGAAGGTTGAGAGTAAAAAGGGTACAACTCACCCAGCTTGGAGGGTTGTACATGGAGAATCCATCCCGTGGTTTAATGTGGATGAACTCCTCTTCCTCTCCCTTGAATAACTCGGACAGAACTTTTGCTAAAGCAGCAGGTGAGTCTAGTCTCTTGCGCCCGCAACGGGTGGCATCGTCTTCCCCGTTAAAACACCACAGGGGGTGCCCTCGATATTGAAGTGGTTGCACCCCCCCCCCCACACATTATGCATATTGACATAACCTCAATTGTTGTCAATCCTGATTGAGCCAGCACTTTAATCCGGTTCATCAGATAAGGGAGTTCTTCGTTATCTTCCTCCTAGGGGCTCCGTGGGCGCCAATTTCGACGTTTCTTCAGAGGAGCATTGTCGAACTCAGGAAGACCCAGCCGAACAGGGTCTGGAAGAGGGGCGTCCTCCATGTAAAACCACTCCGAAGGCCAGTCTTCGGACGTCTTCTTTGGAGTACCGGACAGGTATCCGGTCTCGGCAATGCGCCATATTTCGGCTCCACCCACTTGATAAAGTGACCTTCTGTGTGCGGGGCACAAGGAAGAAGAGCCTTTTCCACAGCTCGAAATGAGCCTCGCAGCCCAAAAACAGCTCTGAAATGGCAAGATAGTTGGCAATGTGTAATATGGAAGCGGCGGTGAAATTATGCAACAGGAGGACGTAAAACTCCAAGAGTCCGCGGAGGAACGGATGAATCGGAAATTCGTGTCCCCTTAGTAAGTAAGGGACAAGGCATACCCGCTCCGCCTTGGAGGGATTGGGTATGCTCTCCGCTTGCTCCCCGCCATTATAAGTGGCGAGCTCGGCTCTGACGGGAACCATATACGCCGGAGGGAGAAATCTCTGGGTTTGCAACTCTACTAATCGGCCGTGTGGGATGGAACACCTCTCCCAATCACCGGGCTTGGGGCTAGGGGAGTGAGAGAAGGAGTTGCGATGGCCGGCCATGATGGAATGGATTTTTCTGAGCGCACTCCGATGGATTCTCGCTATGGGAAGATGGTGTGGATTGGATCTAAGAATGCACATCCCTTTAATAGGCGATTTACTTACCTGGTGAGGGGGGATGTAAAAATGCCCTGGCTCCTCGCATTCGCTCGAGGCGTGGAAGATGGCCCTTATTGGGCACAGAAGCCAAGAATTCCAACATTTATGGGAGCTGGACACTACTTAGATATTCAGGATTTGGAGAAGAACCCGCCTTGCAATGCCAAAGAAAATATTGCACGCCGGACTCGTCATCATTGAAGCCTAGTTCGGGGGCTACTGAGGGAGTCCTGGATTAGGGAGTCTCTGGACAGCCGGACTATATCCTTTGGCCGGACTGTTGGACTATGAAGATACAAGATTGAAGACTTCATCCCGTGTCTGGATGGGACTCTCCTTGGAGTGGAAGGCAAGCTAGGCAATACGGATATGTAGATCTCCTTTCTTGTAACCGACCTTGTGTAACCCTAGCCTCCTCCGATGTCTATATAAACCGGAGGGTTTTAGTCCGTAGGACAATAGACAATCACACCATAGGCTAGCTTCTAGGGTATCCTCTACGATCTCGTGGTAGACCAACTCTTGTATTACTCATATCATCAAGAAAAAATCAAGCAGGAAGTAGGGTATTACCTCCATCAAGAGGGCCCGAACCTGGGTAAACATCTTGTCCCCCGCCTCCTATTACCATCCGCCTTAGACGCACAGTTCGGGACCCCCTACCCGAGATCCGCCGGTTTTGACACCGACGAAGACCATAATTAAATTGTTGAAGTGGCTCTTATATGCATTATTGTTGATCTGACAAAAGAGCCCATATTGCCTTGTCTTCTCCTGTTTATTGAATGCTTGCAGATTCCAGCTTAGTCCAATGCACGTGGACTATTATAATTATCCACATCGTTCGGTTGTGCAAGTGAAAGGCAATAATGATGATTATATGATGAACTTATTGAGATGAGAAAAGCTGGTATGAACTCGACCTGTCTTGTTTTTGTAAATATGATTAGTTCATCGTTCCTGATTCAGCCTATTATGAATAAACATGTTTGCAATGAAAACTAGAGATCATAGTTCTTGTGCCATGCTTGATTAGCTAGGAGCTTATAATGGCTTACCTTGCGTGCCAACATGCTATTAAAATGGTTGTGATGTGGTACGATAGGGTGGCATCCTCCTCTGAATGATTTAAGTGACTTGACTTCGTGCATGTTCACGCATCTAGTTGAAACAAAATCAACATAGCCTTCACGATATTTATGTTCATGGTGGATAATATCCTACTCATGCTTGCATTCGGTGTTGATTAATTTTAATGCATGTTCATGACTGTTGTCACTCTCTAGCTGGTCGCTTCCCAGTCTTTTGCTAGCCTTCACCTGTACTAAGCGGGAATACTGCTTGTGCATCCAACTCCATAAACCCCAAAGTTATTCCATATGATTCCACCATACCTACCTATATACGTTATCTACCTGCCGTTCCAAGTAAATTTGTATGTGCTAAACTCTAACCCTTCAAATAAATATCTTGTTTTGTATGCTCGAATAGCTCATGTATCAACTAGGGCTGTCCGTATCTTCCATGTTAGGCGGGTTATACTCAAGAGGAGTGGACTCCACTCCCCACTCACGAGAAAGTGGCTGCACTACAAAAAAAGACACATCCATGACATTTTGGGCTGAACGAAAAAAAAATCGGTCATACATATGACACTTCTATGTCGATAATTGTGACAAAACCCGGTATCATCATAGATGTGGTGGGCTCCTACTTCTATGGCAAAAACTAATGACAAAAAATGGGCTTTTCGTCCTGGGCGGGCCGGAGACGCAGCTGCATGACATTCTTTGGGCCGTCCATGACGGAAAAAACCGTGGTAGAAGCAAGGGGGAGCAAAATTTTGGGGAGTTCCCGGTTACGTTGAGAGGTCGGGGGCCGAGCGATGCGCGTTTCTCTCATACACGTACACGCGTGTGTGCGAGGCATTGGCTCTAACTGAACCCGAGCGAGCCGTTGGGCTCTAACTGAACCTGAGCGATTGCACTACAGGCTACGCGTTACTAAACCCGAGCGATCGATCGATGGATGTTAACTGAACCCGATCAAGTGATTCCTTTGCTACTGCTTCTAACTGAAGCCGATCGACGCTGCCTCTGGATGAACAGTGAGCGTTGCGGGGGGCCGGGGGGGTGGATGAAAAGTGAGCGGTGGCGTTGCCTCTGGATGAACAGGACCCCGTGGTGTGGTGGAGGGCTGGATGAACAGTAGACGGTGGAGGGGTGCCCGTGGAGGGGTGGTTGAACAGGACCCCGTGGTGTGGAGGGCTGGATGAACAGTATGGTGGAGGGGTGGTTGAACAGTAGCCGGTGGAGTAGCGCGCGGTGGAGGCTGGATGAACAGGAGCCCGTGGAGGCTGGAGGAGGTCGACGGTAGCCCGTGGAGGCTGGAGGAGGTCGACGGTGGAGATGAACAGTATCCCATGGAGTCTCGTTTTACGGTACGCCACACCCCTCCCGATGAACAGGACCCCCGTTTCGACCGTAGGATGGACGTTTCGTCCGTTTTGCGGTATGGCACACCCCTCCCGATCAACAGGACCCACGTTTCGACCGTAGGAGGTCCGTTTCGTCCATTTTGCGGTACGCCACACCCCTCCCGATCAACAGGACCCCCGTTTCGACCATAGGAGATCTGTTTCCTTCGTTTTGCGATACGCCAGACCCCTCCCGATCAACAGGACCCCGTTCAGGCCTCGTTTCCATCGCCTGTTCCGTCCAAGCCCTCCCAATGAAGACGATCACGCATTCCGTTCCAACATAGCCGGTTGGCTCCCACGTGTTCCGTTGCCTCCCGATGAACATGGCACATTCCGTTGCCTCCCCATGAACACGACGAATTTCGTTGCCTCCCCATGAACACGACGACGACGCTGTTTCTCCGTTACGACCCAGCCATGTACACGAGCCCTGGTCGTATGTATGCGCGAGTAGGCGTTCGAGACCCTGCCCGTATGTACGTGCATGGCCGTATTTTCTTTCTTGCACCCTGGCCGCTGTACATACGTGCACATGCTACGTGCGCGCCTCTACTACGACACGTGCGCGCCTCTACTACGACACTTGCGCGCCTCTACATCGATCAGTATATATGTACGTACACGTTCCCGACCAGAATGACAACGCTACGTACGCTTCGACCAGGTGGATCCCGACTGTCAGGCACTTCCTTGCGTGCGAAGATGTAGCTGGTGGGTCCCAGCAGTCAGGGGGGCGAATCGTTTTGTTTTTTTGCCCGGACGCACTTCGTTGCATGCACAGGTGTAGCTGGTGGGTCCCAGCAGTCAGGGGGAAACATTTTTTTCGTGAAATACGATGGGTCCCCGCTGTCAGGTGGAGGAATAATTATTTTGCACGTAATAAGGAGGCACTTCCTTGCTGCGGCCGTGGACCCAGCTGTCAGCCCCTCCACGTACGTTCCACGTCTGATGGAAGCCGTTCCCTGACCACGTTGACCACGCCGCACCGAGAGCACCACGGCGGTGGACGACGTTGAGGCCTAGGAAGGGGACGACGCGAAGCCAGGGAAGACGCGGCAGTGGATGCCCACGCGTAGAGGAGTAAGAGGGTTCACTGGTTCGCTGCGGTGTGTGGCTGCCGTCACCGTAGAATAACAGGGGTGTGGGTGAGTAGAGGGATGGCCTGGCCAGCGGTGGGAATAGTAGGGGGCAGTGAGGCCTCTGCCGCATCGCAGCCGGCCACGGGAGGCAGGAGCACGAGGCACGACCTGCGCTGGTTTGGGCGGCTGGAGCAAGAAGACCAGAGGTTGAAGAAGCACTACGGCTGTTGGATGGACATCGTACGGTCACTGGAGCTAGAATCGTGCATATATTGACTAGGTTGACAAAGCCCTCCGTCCCCGTCAACTTAGTAGGCCCACAAGTCAGCCTGCCACTATACTGGGTCCCAGCTAACAGGGGGAGTATTCATTTTTTTGCGTAATAAGGAGGCACTTCCTTGCGTGCGAAGATATAGCTGGTGGGTCCGAGCTATCAGCGGCGGTGACGTTTTTTTCATGAAATACAGAGGCCCTTTCGGTGGGTCCCTGATGTCAGGTGGAGGAATCATTATTTTGCGCGTAATAAGGAGGCATTTCCTTGCGTGCGGCTATTGACCCAGCTGTCGGCCTCTCCACGTACAGTCCAGTTCAGATGCATGTCGGTCATTGACCATGTTGACCAGGCCGCGCCGAGAGCACCAGGGCGGTGGACGACGGCGAGGCCTAGGAAGGGAACGACACGGAGGCAGGGAAGACTCGGCAGTTGTTTCCCACGCGGAGGGGGGTACGACTGTACAAGGGTTTACTGGTTCGTCTGCCGTCGCCGGAGAATAACAGCAGGTGTGGGTGAGTAGTGGGATGGCTAGGCCAGGGATAGGAGTACGGTGGGGCGATGAGGCCTGCGCGCCAACACAGCCAGCCGCGGGGGGGAGGGAGCAGGCAGTCCTCCCACCGGCGCTTGTTTGAGCGGCTGGAGCAGGAAGAGCAGAGATTGAAGAAGCACGACGGTCGTTTGATGGACATCCAACAGTCACTGCTTGTGCGTCAACCTTTTTTTTACGAAAGCCTCAAATCTGTGGAAAACAGCATACAACCCATTTGCTAATTCTTTAGGTTTTTTTGGAGCCCATATTCCTTTTGTTAGCATTACAGCCCATATTGTGGCCACGGTTAAGAAATTATATGAAATTTTGCATATTTCGGTGCGGTCTGAACTGTTTTTAATCCTGAAATTTCGACTCGCATTCAAACTGATTATAAAAATAAATGTATATCAATATAAAATCCAACAAATTCTCGACGCATAAAAATTAATGTAATTTAAAATCTTGAAATGAAAAAAAAGATATTTGAAACTAATTGTTGGTTTGATGTGTTTTAAAAATGTACAACCCATTTATCATTACTAATGGGCCATTTTCTCGGCCAGCTGAATGAAAGCTCTCCTCGTCTTGAAAGATTTGCCGCCCAACAGGCCTAACAAGGCGACTTACTTGGCAAATCACAAAAAAAACTAGGCTGTGGCCGTGGACCCAACTGTCAGTCCATTTGTTTTTTCAGTCCATTTGGTGGGCTGGGTGAAACAATGATGTAGCATCTATGCAGCCCGTTTAAATCCAATTTGCATTTTTCTCGAAATCCGCGGACTTGCTGGGCTGGGTGAAAATATCATGTTGGGCTAGACGGAGAAATGTTATAAAAACATAAACACATGATTGCACGGTAGTAAAATCTTTGCAAGCTTATGTACACAATCACTAGGAGTTAACTTGCCAAGTTATACATAAACAATTATTATTATTATTTTGTAAGAACTTCAACTTACGAAATAAAATATCATTTTAATTTGATGAGTTAATAGTACATGGGGTATTATTATTTTTTAGGCTGGACGTGGGACAGTTGAGTTGGTTCTAGGGGAAAGTATTGGGAGAAAACTCAGTTTACATCGAAAAAGAAAGTGGGAGAAAATTTAGAGACCTGCTAGGTCCACGTGAGGAGGAGAATATGTTGGGAGGAAGGAGATTCAAAGCACGGTAGTCGAGTGAACTAGTTTTTTTTACGGACAAGTGAACTAGTTTAGATACATAAGAAAATAGCCACTAAAAAAGAAATCAGGTTAATGGGTTCTTAAAAGAAATATTTCGGACAAAACAGATAATTACAACACATAGGCTAATGCATAAAACACTCAGATGATAAAGGTGCTTATAAACAGATAAAGTACAACATCTAGACCTTCCTGGCACGCTTGATCATGACGTTGCGGCTGTCCGTGTACTCGTCGGTTACGGGAAGCAGACACGCCCTCATGTCCAAGATCTTCATGTACATGTCGTAGCATGTGTATGCGTCCTTGGCCGCATAGGTTATGTAGGCTAGATTCAGAGGTACGTCCCACGTGTTCAGGTCGTCTTCTTTCATGTTGGCGTATCAGGGGTCGATGATGGTCTCAGCGAGGTCAACCACGGAGTCCTTCTCCTGCCCATTGCTGATTATCTTGTATTGCTTCTGGATGTCGACAAGCTTGTTGCACCAGATGGCCGAATCATCGCGTTCTTCCTTCTCTCCACCGTAGCGAAGGTGCAGTCGGCGCTGCCGATGAAACGGGCGAATGCTCCAGAACCTGGTGCAGCCATAGGAATGAGGCGAGGCAGAGCTTCACCGAGTCTGTATCGTTGGTGTACATCACATTCAACTTGGTGCTGCCATTGGACTGAATGACGACCTCAAAGGGGAACTCCTTGTTGAAGTCCATATCCAGCAGGCTCACCCCTCGGATCGCCATTGGAGTCTCTTCGAGTGAACGAGTGTGTAGGCGGCGGCAGTTCGTTTTTCAGCTCTTGGGGAACTGCATTCAACAGTAAGCTGAGTGTGTACATGCGACAACAGTTACTACCCCTCCCTCGACCACTGCATGCCCGGCAGAAGATGCACCCTCGGCCACACGTCGGTTCACGAGCGGGTCTGTATTGGTACTATAATAACAGGAGTTAGTGGTCACTTTACTTAAATTTAATTAGCTTTAATAGAAATTTGTACTTAAAAGAAGTAATGCATTCGCTCGTTCTATCAGTGCCTCAGGATCAACATGCGCAACAATTAGAATTATTATTCTCAGGACGCACACGATCAGCACATTTGTCGCACTTTCACAAACATCATACTACCAAGTTTGAACTGTTTGTTATGGTTGTTGTCCTCTACATCATCATGTCATGTTTCCCAGCTTGCAAGATTCAGAACCAACAAATAAGATCCAAATAATAAGTACAACAAAGATGCCTACACATCTCATTGATTCCCAGCTTGCAAGATTCAGAACCAACAAATAAGATCCAAATAATAAGTACAACAAAGATGCCTACACATCTCACTGATTCCCAGCTTGCAAGATTCAGAACCAACCCATTAGAGCCTTTTGATAAAGTGAATATCGGGATTAAATCCATCTTGGCTAGCTATGTCATACAATCGAAGAACTTGGCGAATGCTCTTGACCATCACAACATCTGTAGTTGAGTATTCCTGTTTGCACAGCATGTTTGCACAGCACAAACAAGGAGATAGGAGAGCATGATTTCGCTTTAATAGCGGCCTCCTTGAACTCAAGCTCCAGCTCTACTTGGATGAGGTCTGCCTGGAGTTCCATGATTCAATTCATGCACCTTTTTCTGCAGTTCACCTGAAATGAAGCAAAGATTGCATCGTTCAGCTAGCAAGAAGTACTTGCATTTGTGAGCTGGCAGGTTCTTCTTTAGTAGTTGCACTAAAATTGAGGAACATTAAGGTTGGTTGTCCAACTCATGTAAGGTGCAACTATAATTTTCTTATCCTTTTGTGCAGTTCCACTAAAATAAAGTGACATTGTGGTGAAAGTGACGGCTCCATCATGCAAAGGCTAATAAAATGTTGCACGAGATTACCAGCAGAACTTGACGGAGATTTTGGAAACTCCAATCACCATTTTGTGCAGTTCCACCAAAATTGAGAGATGTTGCCCACGTGACATTTTAGTTGAACTGCACAAGACACTCATTCCAAAAAAAGTGTTTTGTGCAGTTCACCAAAAGGTCACAATAGCAACAAGGTGAAATGGATATCCCTATATGCACAAAAAGATAGAAAGTAAATAGTTGCTGGTCAATAAGAATATACGAAACATATACAAAATGAAAAGAAGCATCTTAATTATGTTCATGGCAATCACGCAAGGACAGTAGAAATTTTAAAATGTTAGCAATGTTTCATGTTAACAGAAGCATTACGATCAACAATGAGATTCCTCAAATACGGGATTACTTTAATGGTGGCATTGCTTGTTTACCAGACACAGTAAATCAACAGCGCTAAAGAGTAGGTTTAATGGCATGGGACCGTGGGGACACCAGGACACTTAGCAGCGTAAAGGAGCAACTTACTTATCATACTAGGGAAAACAACAGGAGTGCCATTGTACTATGTGAGTGCAGCAAATCTAATCTTGGAGACATTTTACTATGTGAGGGCAGCAAATCTAATCGTGGAGACCCTTCACTATGTGAGGGCAGCAAATCTAATCCTGGAGACCTTTTACTATGTGAGGGTAACAAATATAATCCTGAGACCTTTTACTATGTGAGGGCAGCAAATCTAATCCTTGAGACCTTTTACTATGTGATGGCAGCAAATCTAATCCTGGACATACTCTGTTGACTTGTCCACCAGCCGCCACTTTCTATCCTTTATTCAACCAATAATAGATCCGTTCCTTATCCAGTTTGTACTGCGTTTTCCCATTATTTCCCTTTTCAACCAAGAGACCGGTTGGGTATCCGGTCTCTACTACTTTCACCATATTATTTCCTCTTTGAATCAAGTCCTAGATTCATGCTACAACTTTCCCCCCTTTCTTCGTTGTTTGAACAAAGCCCTAGATTCGAATGCATGAAGTAGCTTTACCTCTAATGATACTAAAAATTTAGGTGGCTTTGGAAGAGCTGATGGGAGTAGAGAAAGATGCACATGCAGACACGTGGGGAGCTAAGGCAGTAGAGCAAGGCCGCTTTCGAAGAACTTATACTTGAGGGTCGCCGGGATGTCGGCGGCGGAAGGTCGGATCTGCGGACAATACGGCAGGGAGGAAGAAGGGTCGGAGGACCTCCTGAGCCAGCCATGTGTCAGAGAGAACGGCACGGGCAGAGGATCGGGCCCCTCCGGCAGCTGTGGGTTTCCTCCCTCGGCGGAGATGACCGCGTGAATGATGCACCTTTTAGTCCTCTACACACACCGGCCGAAGGGATCCTGCCGGATCTGTGACCAGCAGTGAGCAGAGAGAAAATTTCGCTACTGCTGTCTTGTTTATATCTGGAGAGGTTGAGAGAATGAAGAGAGCAACCCTAGTAAAGCAAGCACTCAGGCCCCTGCGTCCATATATAGTGGAGTGATTATCTTTTTTCTCTCCACAACAAGCGTTTCAATTTGTGTACGTGGCACTAAAGAAAATAAACTCTCTATTTAAGGTGACTACTGTATGACTCCTACTTACTACTAGTAGTACTACAGTATTGTTCACTTGTGGTCCCCGCCCCTTGATTCATTGAACAAACCCACGGGTGAATAAACATATAGTAAGTACTGTATTTATATAGAACGAACAAGCTCGAACTATTTTCGCGTAGTTAAAAGTTGAGGGCGGGGCTTTTCCTGGGCAGTACGCGTGGCAGTTTTCGGGTAGGGCTAGAAGACTATTTTAAATTTTTTTAAACTTCGAGACGGCCACATAGCATGGAGCTGACCCCAATGATTTAAGCTTATAGGCATGGTACACGCTATCCTAGACTACTATACACATGAAACTGCCACATGAGCGTCCGGGCTGCGCTTGGCTCTTCGCCTCTTCGGGAAGTCAAACAATGATGGAATACTACTGCACCGGAGGAGTAGTACAGTACGCTTCTGTCCATATGACATTGATTGAACTGGTGCATGTCCACCGCGTGCGGGAGGGAGAGCGTGTAGCGAAAGCTTCTCCTAGTCTTGCCAGCCACCACGCTCATGGGTGAGGGAGGGACGCTCCTGCCTTTGCGTGTATGACAGGTGGGCCCTACAGGTGTCTGGCCAACCTGTCATACAGCCAAAAGCAGGTGCAGTTACGTCCGCGAGGGAGAGGATAATCAAACTTCTTGTTGATGTACGAGTTGAAGCGACACATCAAAGCACTGCACTCGATATATTTCAATAATTTGCATGTGTGACTCCCAGATGCAGAGGCCGGGGGTCATCATCCTCCTTTTCAAGAAAAAATAGACGCGTGTGTGAGAGGACGAGTGCGTGTGTGCACCTCTTCTCTTCCTGTATAACGTACTACTAAACTCAGAGTACAAGTTTTTGTGGGTGGCACGATGGTGCGTGCGAGAAGTCCCGAGAGATAGGTTTAATGCATTAATTGCAATGTATGCATGCATAAAGTACATGCATTGGTCAATTTTCTCTTAATACTTGCATGCAATGATTTAATGCACCTTGGAATCTGAACATGTGTTGGGGACAACCAAATCGAGCCTTATAAAATGGAAAAACTAAAATTTTGAGATAAGCCCTATAAAACCGGAAAGGAGGGAGTAGAAAAAGAAGTACTCCATCCGGGAATAGTGCCGTACTTCGAAACTAGAACCGTCAATAAATTTTGAGCTTGCGTCTCGTCACATTCCAAATTACTCCATGCTATATTGAATTGCAAACATGTTCACACCGATCACAACCTAAACAGTTTCCCACTTAGGAGCGTATTGGTACTCGGTTATAAATACTAGTATGCCAATATGACTGCACATTCCTCCTCAACTCCTCATCCACAAAAACAAACAAGCCATTCAGCATCCTTCCCTTGCGTCTGCCATGGCCAGCGTGAGTTCTGGGTCGAGAGATTGCCACCAGGGAGAGGCGAGCATGTAAGCGGAAGCACGAGATATGTCCCGCCTCGCTGCGAGAGCAGCCGACATGTCCTGCCGCGTGGAAGTAGCAGCACAGAGGTCCCGCCGCGCTGCTGAAGCAGCACGGAGGTCCCGCCGCGCCGTCGATGCAGCAGACTGGTCCGGCCGCGCCGCGGAAGCAGCAGAGATGTCCCGCCGCGCCACGGCGGCCTAGGAAAATTTCTCGCGGGCAGGAGACGACTGTTGTAGGTGCATGCATGCGATCGTCCATAGCCAAATGGATCAGATCTCCGGATCGGCGAGGTTGCAGTACGACATGATAGCCTCGTTTGAACAGGCTAACGGCGTCATCCGGCAACTAAGGGAGGGCAATGAGAGGCTCCGGGCCGAGCGCGACCTGCTGAGGGAGAAGATCATCCGAAGTGCAGACTTGCAGGAGGAGACCAGTGCCTTGTTGAAGAAACTTATGGACAAGAATGACATGCTCTGCAACGAGCGCCAAAGGCTGGTGGAGGAATCCGTGGATGTTCTCCAGCAACGTCTTGAGGACACGAAAGAGCTCATCGCCACTCGCCGCAGAGACTAGTTTCCTAGTTTCTTTTGATGTAATAATTGGTTTAGGATGTGGATTGTGTCATCGGTTGTGAAATGTTGGGTTCTAGCATGGATGTTTGGCCTTTGTTGCCTCTTGGGATGTTGCGATTTCAATCTGGTAGCTTTTAGTCCTTCGTGTTAGGTTGGAGTTGTGCTGAACTTCTTGTGAATTGTGGTGGTTTTCAGTAATGAAAATCAAAAGGGGCAAGCCCTTCTTTGATCAAAAAAAATTTAATCATCCTTATATATTCATCAGTCTTGCTATAAGTCGCAGTAGATGCTATATAGGTCCGTAGGATCTTACATCAAGATCTGTGCTTTCAGATTTTCTTTTTTCTATCTTAAATCTCAGTCGGGTGAGACATAGCCACGCCATTAAACAGAGGCTCGGGCGCCACTGATGGAGACCTTGGGAGAGAGGTGGACGGCAGATGGAGGTCAAAGGGTTGTCCTCCCGATAAGCACACGCAGGGGTCTGATCGCACGCCTCTCGTACTAAAATAGCTACCCTGCATGGCGCCTCCTAGCTAATAAAAAATGGGGACACGTGGTGGCACGTAAATGGTACTAGTAAGTAGAACGCCCACGGTTTCAATAATACTTGTGTTTCCGATTGTAACGTGACATCACTTGTTCCAAAATGACTTTGTTGATTGTTAATGTGTGCGCCTTCGCAAATCGGACTGCAAATTTACCACGGCATGTTGGTGCCATGTCATGGCACCAAGCCAAGTTTCATTCTTTTCATGCATGTTTTGGATTTACAGGAACTAAAGACTAAGTTTCTCAATGTTTCCAACCCAGCCACGACGCCCAGAATTTTGAATTTCATTCCCATTTCTTGCATGGAACCTAGAAATTTACCCGAGGACACACATGTGATTTTTCAACCAACTTTGGTGCACTGGACATGTGCTTGTATTTCAAATTTGAATTATGCACACAAAGGTGACACATTCCCTCCCAGAACCACGAGCCTTCTTGAGAGAAGCTCCGATTTGCAAGAAGCTTATACCAAAATTTGTTCCTATTCGGCAATTTTTTTTACCACGGCATGGTACTACCATGACATGACACCATGCCAAGTTTCATGACTTTAAAACCAAGTTTCTCAATGTTCTCGACCGAGCCACGATGCCCAGATGTTTGAATTTTATTCTCATTTTTTGCATGGGACCTACTCCCTCCTTCCATCTATATAGGGCCTAATGTGTTTTTCAAGACAGCCTTTGACTATAGACTAGATTAATAGCACATGAGATGTATACTATGAAAATTATATTATTGGAAGCTCCTTTGACATACAAAATTGAAGGTGTGCTTTGTGTAAGTTGCATGTCATATATTATTGCTCTAACAGTTGGTCAAAGTTAGCCTCGAAAAATGCATTAGGACCTATATAGCTGGAAGGAGGGAGTAGAAATTCACCCGAGCATACAAATGTGATTTTTCAACCAACTTTGGTGCACGGGAGCATGTGCTTGTAGTTCAAATTTAAATTATGCACATTAAATGACCAAAAACTCAATTAATGTGTAAATAAGGCCAAACGAAGCTGGAATAATTCCAAAATTTAACAGGGCACTCATGTAGATCTATGTTGCCTTTGTAAATAAGCTCAAGGGGGACAATGTATATCGTTTCGCACTCAAAGGTGGCATGTTCCCTCTCAAAACCACGAGCCTTCTTGAGAGAAGCTTCGGTTTGCAAAAGCTTATACCAAAATCTGTTCCTATTCGGCCAATTTTTTTACCACTACATGGTAGTACCATGACATGACATCCATGCCAAGTTTCATGATTTTCTGACGTGTTTTGGATTTACAAGAATTTTAAAACCAAGTTTCTCAATGTTCTTGGCCGAGCCACGATGCCCAGATGTTTTAATTTTATTCTCATTTCTTGCATGGGACCTAGAAATTCACCAGAGGACACAAATGTGAGTTTTCAACCAACTTTGGTGCATGAGAGCATGTGGCTGTAGTTCAAATTTGACTTGTGCACATTAAATGACCAGAAACTCAATTAATGTATAAAAACGACAAACGAACCCGGAATAATTCCAAAATTTAATAGGGCACTAATGTAGTTCTATGTTGCCTTTGTTAAGAAACTCAAGGGGGGGCAGCGTATATCGTTTCACACTCAAAGGTGGCACGTTCCCTCTTAGAACCACGAGCTTCCAAATCGGCCCAATTTTTTACCACAACATGTTAGTGCCATGACATGACACCATGCCAAGTTTCATGATTTCTAGGCGAGTTTGATTTACATGAATTTAAAAATCAAAGTTTCTCGATGTTCTCGGCCGAGTCATGGAGCCCAGATGTTTGAATTTCATTCTCATTTCTTCCATGGGACCTAGAAATTCAACCAGAGACACACATGTGATTTTTCAACCCACTTTGGTGCACCGGAGCATGTGCATGCAATTCATATTTAGATTATGCACATTAAAAGTCCAGAAACTCAATTAATGTATAAAAAGGCCAAATGAACCCGAAATAATTCCAAAATTTAACATGGCACTCATATAGTTCTATGTTGCCTCTGTAAATAAAATCAGGGGGGATGCAACGTATATTGTTTCGCACACAAAGGTGACACGTTCCCTCTCGGAACCACGAGGCTTGTTGAGAGAATCTCCGATTTTGCAAGAGGCTTATACCAAAACTTGCCCCAATTCAGCCAAAAATTAAATGTATGAAAACAGGGTTTAGATTATCCCAAACATCTCGCTACCTAGACCAATAATGTACTATGATTTCAATTCAACATAAAATGGATACAAATATTTGAATTGGAGAGCACATGGTACATGTAGTTCATAGTGAAATATGATTACTCCTATATGTATGTTTTTTGTTATCAAGATAATATTTAAATATTGTATAACTTGACAACAATCGTATTCAAGTAAGGAAAATTGATTCAAATTTAGTCCATATGGTAGACGACAATATATATGTTCACATAGTGGAGTAAAATGTTCATATATGATGGAAGATCAAAATGTATGACTACATCAATTATAAACCGCAAGGTCACCTAACGATATATTCGAATTCAACATAACGTGGATTCAAAAATTGAAATTTGAGATCATGGCATCTGTAATCATATAAAAAGGGACATTACTCTTTCTTTGGTGGGAATTGATTTGTTTTTTGTGTTTGTTGAGGGAAGTGCGAATAGATTTGGTACTGTGAAGGGTAATCTTGTTCTCCCGATTTTTTACGTTTTTCTTGTAGTTTTTTCAATGGCATCTATAGCAATATAGTAAAAGGGGACATGACTCTCTTGTGTCTTGTATGAACTGTTTTTTTACACGTTAAGTTTGTTCTGCCGAACAAGGAATCCGCACCTTGTTATCCCGAAATTTTCAAGCTCAAGTATCTTTTGTCTCACCTGCTTTGAAACTCCTGCTTCTTCAACCCGCGTCGCGCCATGTTATCCCGAAATTTGGACGCGCGCGAGAACTCCCTCCTCATCCGAAATCGCTCCCGCAGCCCAGACACGCGAAATCCCCTTCTACCCCTCAATCGGAAATGAAGTTCCACGTCGCGGTGTCAAAACCGGTGGGGGTACGCTGGTAACTTACCCTACATTAAGCTTGGCTCACCCCCCCCCTTCTCCCCCCCCATTCGTACACCGAGGCCGCCAAAACCCGCGAAACCCCACGCTCCTCCGTCGGCCTCCCGACCGCCGCCTAGCCGGAGACTCTTCCCCGACTACGTCGTCCACCGCAACAGCTCGCCGTCCCTCATCCACCGCACCGGATGAGGATCCGTTGTCGATCTCGTCGTCCCACCAGATCAGCCGCCCCGTCCTCCACCTCCAAGGAGCTACCCCGACGTTCACCTCGTCTATCGCGCCACCTCAATCCCCACAACGTTGTCTTGACCTGCCCCACCGGAACCGCAACACCCTCACCAAGTTCTCCGATGAAGCCGAGGCCAACTCGGCGCCACCAAGGAGGTTCTGCACTCACCGCTGCATTTTATCTTTCATTCGATCTCACGGGGCTGCCGGTGCTCGATACCGGGCAGACATGGTGTGTCTCCATCGACGGCGTCGTCGCCGGCCACATCATCCACGGCGTCTCTCCCCCATGTCATTGCTTCCTCGGTGGTGACTTCCACAACGGCACTAGCTGCAGCTGCTCCGGCTCTCGTTCACGTTGCGGCTCTGTTCTTGTTGTCGGTCACGCTGCTGCACTGCTCCTACTTTCGTTCGTGCTGCTGCTCTGCTCTTGCTCTCGCTTGCGCTGCTGCTGCTGCACGACCTCCGGCAGCTACAGGAGTTGCTGCTTTAGCACTCGCTCGCGGTGCTACTGCACGACTTGCTCTCTGCTAGTGCGTTCCCTGCTCGAGCGTCTGCTGATTTAGATCACTGCTTCTCTGCTACTAGTGCTCGAACGCCCTAAACATCTATTGCAATGCTCTGTTACTAGTTCAATCAGTTTCGACAGTAAAATCCAGTTTTGACTGTGAAGTTCATTTTCTTCAGTTAAGTTCAGAGTGAACAGTACTTACAGCATCTGTCGGAGCAGCCGTGGCGCGGCTGATGCATTTTACATCTAGCACTTTTTGGTGATGTATTTTACATCATCTATTGCAGATGATATTAGGGTCGCACTTCAGATTAACATTGTTTGTCTTGTCATGCTTCAGCCTCGTCCTCATACACCTTAGCGAAGCTGCTCCAACGACGGAACCGTCCATCACAGCGGAGCAGTACCCTCGGCGCCGTTTCCAGAGGCCTCAGATCTTCTTCCACGCCTCTGACAGTCACACCAGCATCATCACCATCCTCCATGTCCAACCCAATGATGTTGAGGTCCACAAGGCTATGCCAAAGAGGTTGTACACTCATCGCATCACTTTGTTTCTCCATTCCTCTGTTCTTCCAATTCATGTGAGCCAAACACCCAGGTTGACTGAAATCCTATGTTTCCAAATGCTCTGTTTTGCACGTGCATTCCTATCCTATTCCTATGTTTTTCATGTCCTTGCGTTTATAGAATGCTTCAATTCTAAGGAGCCCTTACAGATTTACTTCATTTTCAGATAGGCGTCAAAGAAAACTCTGTGTGTTATGTCCTGCACCTGCCGTGCCATCATCCACCTGACCTGAGGTGCACCATCGACAGAAGCGTTCACTACAGCAGAGATCCCCCTTGCAGACTTCCTTTCACCGCCTCAGATCATCTTCCCCGTTGCCGGTAGCCATGCCAACTGCATTACCATCATCGACTTGAGCAGATGAACCTGAGGACTACACAGTTCCGGAAGAGAGGTCGCAGTCTTTCGTGTTTGCTTATGTTATACATCGGTTATTATTACCTGCTACTTTATCGTTCAATCTTGAGTTTTGAATTGCCCATGGGTCTCATATCGAGCCAGCAATGAATAGTATCTATCTACTATCAAGTTCATCTGGGTCTTCTATGTGGTTCATGTTGGGTGGGCAACAAACAATAGATGATCCATTGTCTATCTTTTTAAACTGAAGCTATAATCTACCTGCTATCATTAGTTTTGGATCCATCCACTCGTTTGCTACCATAAGTCTTAATTTTTGCATGCACCCCTTAGGCCTTACAAAATCTAACTATTTTTATTATTATGCATGTCAGATATTGTACACAATTGTACTGAACATGTAGAGAAAAAGAGAAGACTGTTGCGTGCGAATATAATGTCATGCAGACGCCGCTCCATGGTGGGAGAAGTGCCCCCTCTCCTGCATTTCCAGATTGTATTCCAGAGGAAGATAACTATTCAGATGGAGATTCAGAAGGAGCCGACCATGCCTGTTTACCACCTGAGGTGTTTGCTCTAACCTGGCATGCTGATGTTGGTCATATCATGCATATGGCGCCTTGCATTGCTTACATTATACATCTTATATGTCATCAGCTTAGTTTAGATTTGCTTTGTGTGAATGCCACATGTTTGGTTTCTATATCATACTCCCACCATTCCTAAATATTGTCTTTTTCGAGATTTCAACAAGTGACTACATACGGAACAAAATGAGTGAATCTACACTCTAAAATGTGTCTATATACATCCGTATGTGGTAGTCCATTTGAAATCTCTAAAAAGACAAATATTTAGGAATGGAGGGAGTATATGGGAATTATGCAATGCCATCTTCTTTAGCCAGGCATCATATACGTGAATCATGCAATGCCATCCTGCTTAGCCAGTCATCGTATATGTGAATTGTATTGTGCCATATTTTTTCCATAATGTATTCCATTTGTCAACAATGTTTATACATTCATCTACTCTTCCTGTCCATCAGCCATTTGAGTCGGTCATAGGAAAATCTGGAGTGAAAACAAGGTCTTCTGAGTAGTGTCTTGCATATGGTGTCTTGCATTGCCATGCCATCTGCTTAGATTAGACATGCTTTGTGTGAATGCCTCCTGTTTTCTTTCTATATCAGATATGTGAATTATGCAATGCCATGTTTTTCAGCCAGTTATCATATATGTGAATTATGCACCGCCATGGAGCCAGGCATCATATATGTGAATTATCTCATGCCATCTTTTTCTCATTACGTATTCCATTTGTCGACAATCTGTGTATATTGAACTACTCTTCATGTGTATCAGCCATCTGAGCCGGTTATGGAAAAATCTGGAGTGAAAACAAGGTCTTCAGAGCAGGCAATGGTACCTGTTGAAGCATATATCTCGATGGTTACAGGGAGCACCTCAGAGGAGGATTCAGAGACAGATGATCAGTCCTATATCCCACCTGAGGTGTATGCTCTAAGTTGCAATGTTTATATTTCTCATATGATGCATATGGTTTCTTGCATTGCTTAGTTTAGACATGATATGCACAATATTGAATTCTATCTTCTTAGTTTAGAGATCATACATGTGAGTGCCAGCTGCTTAGTATATGAATCAATTTTGTCAATTATATCATGCCATCCTGTATACTTAGATAACATGTATGTGAATTATTTCATCCCAACCTATTTTAGAAAGACATCATATAGTTGTGTCATGTCATCCTGTTTAGGTACTCATCATATGTTGAATTATGCCATTATATCATGTTAAGTTATCCATCATATATATGAAACTGTGTCATGATATCCTGTTTAGTTAGGCATCATATATGTGAAACTGTGTCATGTTGTCATGTTTGGTTAGACAACATATATGTGAATTACCACATCTGTCTATCATACAATGTCTGTACGTTCGATTTCTTTTCTTGTTTATCTGCCATTTGAATTGGAGGGGGTTCTTGAACAGGATAGCAGTACTGGCCAGCTACAAGCGCTTGTGCCAACGGTACTGGCCAGTAACTCAAACAGCAAGTTACTGTGGCTGATAAACACCAGTCCTTTCTTGTGCAACAGCAAGCGCTAGAGGATTTAAGCGCCAAACAAGAGAAAGTTAATAAGCTTGCTAACCATCTTGCCAGCATTATGGGTACCCAGGATATTGTTTCTTGAACTCTTCTGAAGTGGTTTCAGTTCTGGACTTGTTTTGCTGCGGCGTTTATATGCTGCTTTGTTCCCTATATTTGCACTAGTGGCGAACTTTGATGCCTAGTGGATGTAATATGTGTAATAGCCGTGATAGCCTAGCATAAGTTGCTTGCTTATTTATTTCCTTTTTGTCTTGTTTATTTGTTTGCTTGTAGTTAGTGCAGTTATTTTTCCGCGGTTTGCTAGTGGCTGCAATAACCTATTTTTTAAAACTAGCCCACAATAACCATGGGCTAATATTTACTGTAGTGACACTGGGCCTCCTACGGGCCGTAGAAACAGTGGGCCTTCTACAGGCCGTAGAAACAGTAGGCCTTCTACGGGCCGTAGAAACAATGGGCTTTCTACGGGCCGTAGAAACAATGGGCCTTCTACGGGTCGTACCATCAATGGGCCTTATACGGGACGTATGATCGATTGGCCAAACATGGGCCAATAACAGGCCGCATTATGGCCGTAAACGGGCCATCATTAATAGGTCGTATTTGATGACGCTATGAAAATGGCCCAACGTATTAATGGACCACAAACAGGCCGACTGTAACCACGGGCTGAATTTGGCCCACAAGCAGAAAATGACAGTAACGGGCCGTAAGTAAACGAATGCTGGAAATGAGCCCAAGAATAAATGGGCTCTGAGAAGGCCGAAAGATAACATGGGCTGGAAACGGCCCAACAGAATAACGGGCCGTTAATGGGTATAAAGTGATACACTGTTCATTACGGGTCAGTTTCACCAAGAGCCGTTAATGGGTGTAAAGTGATACACTGTTCATTACAGGCCAGTTTCACCACGGGCCATTAATAGGCCAAGAGTTACATAGGGCCTCATATGGGCCGAAAGACGTCATGGGCCATACATGGGCCAGAAGTGAAAATAGGATGGAATCATATTGGATGACCCAGATGACGCTACTGGTCCTAATTCGGATAAGGCGTAACGGGCCTTGGGTTAGCGGGTTGTAAATGGGCTATATGCGAACAGGCCGCTAACAGGCTTTCCATGGGCCGGCCCACCACCTTTTGACCAAGTCAAACGGGCCGGCCTTTTCACAGGAATGGGCCTCTATTGGGTCGTGCCACGTGTGACGTATCATAGGCACGTTCTGTCCAATGAGTGGATGACATCTATCCCAACGATGAGCCGACATGTGTTTCCTCTAGCTAATGATGATTTTACACGTGGAAAATCCCCATTGGTCGGGGCTGTTAACAGGTTATCGGATCCAAAACCCGACCCGATAGCTTAAGGCGTTCTGTTACGGTGGATGCCATGTGTCGGTCACCCTTGACGAAAGCACTTCTATGACGCGCGATTTATCGTCATGGAAGTGCACACTTCCATGATGATAATTTTGGTAATGTCATGGAACACTTCTACGACAGCACAGGTATGACTATCTTGATTCTGTCATAAATTTGTCATGGATGTACATGCATGACAAAAAACGCGACCTACTATGACAAACATGTATCATCATGGAAGTGTGCTTTTTTGTAGTGCTGGTCACCGGGATGCCCAGTCCCACGCTTTATGAAAATCAAATCAAAATAATTGCAAACAAAACTCCCCCTGGGACTCTTGTTAGTTGGAGGCACTCGTTGTTTCGAGAAAGCCATGGATTGATGCTTGTTGGTGGAAGGGGGAGTATAAACTTTACCATTCTGTTTGGGAACCGCCTATAATGTGTGTAGCATGGAAGATATCGCCATCTCTTGGTTGTTATGTTGACAATGAAAGTATACCGCTCAAAATATTATTCACCTCTATTTCAAAACCGAGCTCTGGCACCTCCACAAATCCCTGCTTCCCTCTGCGAAGGGCCTATCTATTTACTTTTATGCCGAGTTATCATCCTCTTATTAAAAAAGCACCAGTTGAAGAGCACCGCTGTCATTTGCATTCATTACTGTTAGTTTACATTGAGTATGACTTGACTGGATCTCTTTTACCATGAATTACAATGTCTATTCAGTCCTTCATCTTTAAAGGTGCTCTACATTTATGTTTTGCGGTCTCAGAAAGGGCTATCGAGATACCATCTTGTTATATCATATTATGATTGTTTTGAGAAAGTGTTGTCATCCGAGATTTATTATTATTGCTCGCTAGTTGATTATGCCATTGATATGAATAAGTTGAGACCTAAGAGTTATTGTGAATGTGGTTAGTCATAATCTTTGCTGAAAACTTGAATGTTGGCTTTACATATTTACAACAACAAGAGCAAACCGAGTTTGTAAAAGTTTTGTTTTATCACTTTCAGTTTATCAACTGAATTGCTTCAGGACAAGCAAAGGTTCAAGCTTGGGGGAGTTGATACGTCTCTGTCGTATCTACTTTTCCAAACACGTTTGCCCTTGTTTTGGACTCTAACTTGCACGATTTGAATGGAACTAACCCGGACTGACGCTGTTTTCAGCAGAATTACCATGGTGTTATTTATGTGCAGAAACAAAAGTTCTCAGAATGACCTAAAACTTCACGAAACAACTTTTCAGAAATAATAAAAAAAATCCTTGCAAAAGATGAAGGCCAGGGGGCCCACCACCTGTCCACAAGGGTGGGGGCGCGCCCCCCTACCTCGTGGGCCCCCCTGGAGCTCCTCCGACCTCAACTCCAACTCTATATATTTGGTTTCAGGGAGAAAAAATCAGAGAGAAGAATTCATCGCGTTTTATGATATGGAGCCGCCGCCAAGCCCTAAAACCTCTCGGGAGGGCTGATCTGCAGTCCGTTCGGGGCTCCGGAGAGGGGAATCCGTCGCCATCGTCATCATCAACCATCCTCCATCACCAATTTCATGATGCTCACCGCTGTGCATGAGTAATTCCATTGTAGGCTTGCTGGACAGTGATGGGTTGGATGGGATCTATCATGTAATCGAGTTAGTTTTGTTAGGGTTTGATCCCTAGTATCCACTATGTTCTAAGATTGATGTTGCTATAACTTTGCTATGCTTAATGTTTGTCACTAGGGCCCGAGTGCCATGATTTTAGATCTGAACCTATTATGGTTTCATCAATATATGAGAGCTCGGGATCCTATCTTGCAAGTCTATAGTCACCTACTATGTGTTATGATCCGGCAACCCCGAAGTGACAATAATCGGGATACTTACCGGTGATGACCATAGTTTGAGGAGTTCATGGATTCACTATGTGCTAATGCTTTTTTCCGGTACTCTATTAAAAGGAGGCCTCAATATCCCTTAGTTTCCGTTAGGACCCCGCTGCCACGGGAGGGTAGGAAAAAAGATGGCATGCAAGTTCTTTTCCATAAGCATGTATGACTATATTCGGAATACATGCCTACATTACATTGATGAACTGGAGCTAGTTCTGTGTCACCCTAGGTTATGATTGTTACATGATGAACCACATCCGGCATAATTATCCATCACCGACCCATTGCCTACGAGCTTTCCATATATTGTTATTCGCTTATTTACTTTTCCATTGCTATTGCTATCATCACTTCAAAATACCAAAAACATTACTTTTGCTACTATTACCTTTTGCTACCGTTACCACTACTACCATATTAATTTGCTACTAAACACTTTGCTGTAGGTACTAAGTTTCCAGGTGTGGTTGAATTGACAACTCAGCTGCTAATACATGAGAATATTCTTTGGCTCCCCTTGTGTCGAACAAATAAATTTGGGTTGAATACTCTACCCTTGAAAACTGTTGCGATCCCCTATACTTGTGGGTTATCACTTGCCGGTAACGAGATTCAACTAGGTATTGAGATACCGATGATCGAATCTCGGGCAAGTAACATACTGATGACAAAGGGAACAACGTATGTTGTTATGCGGTTTGACCGATAAAGATCTTCGTAGAATATGTAGGAGCCAATAGGAACATCTAGGTTCCGCTATTGGTTATTGACCGGAGACGTGTCTCGGTCATGTCTACATAGTTCTCGAACCCGTAGGGTTCGAATGCTTAACGTTCTGTGACGATCGATAATATGAGTTTATGTGATTTGATGTACCGAAGGTAGTTCAGAGTCCCGAATGAGATTAGGGACATGACGAGGAGTCTCAAAATGGTCGAGACGTAAATATTGATATATTGGATGACTATATTCGGAGATCAGAAAGGTTCTGAGTGATTCGGGTATTTTTCGGAGTACCGGAGAGTTACGGGAATACGGGGAAGAAGTATTGGGCCTCATGGGCCAAGTGGGGGAAGAGAGGAGGCAGGGCGCGCGGCCCCCCTAGCCCAAACCGAATTGGACTAGGGGGCCGGCCTCCCTTTCCTCCTTTCCTCCCTCTCCTTCCTTCTCCTTCTCCTCCTTCCTTTCCTCCTCCTAGCAGGAGTAGGAAAGGGAGTCCTACTCCTACTAGGAGGAGGACTCCTCCTCCTGGCGCGCCCAGCAAGGGCCGGCCGGCCTCCCCCTTGCTCCTTTATATACGGGGGCGGGGGTACCCTAGAACACACAAGTTGATTGCTCCAAGCCGTGTGCAGTGCCCCCCTCCACCATAATCCACCTCAACCATATCATAGTGGTGCTTAGGCGAAGCCCTGCGTCGGTAGCAACATCGTCACCGCCATCACGCTGTCGTGTTGACGGAACTCTCCCGTGAAGCTCTACTGGATTGGAGTTCGCGGGACATCATCGAGCTGAACATGTGCTTAACTCGGAGGTGCCGTGCGTTCGGTACTTGGATCAGTCGGATCGTGAAGACGTACGACTACATCAACCGCGTTCTCATAACGCTTCCACTTACGGTCTATGAGGGTACATGGACAATACTCGCCCCTCTCGTTGCTATGCACCTCCATGTCTTGCGTGTGCGTAGTTAAATTTTGAAATTACTACGTTCCCCAACACCTACGAACTATGAGGAAGCGATGATGAGCCCAGATTCCGAAAAATGGCTTGAGGCCATGAAATCTGAGATGGGATCCATGTATGGGAACAAAGTGTGGACTTTGGTTGACTTGCCCATTGATCGGCAAGCTATTGAAAATAAATGGATCTTCAAGAGGAAGACGGGCGCTGATGGTAGTGTTACTATCTACAAAGCTCGAATTGTCGCAAAAAAGTTTTCGACAAGTTCAAGGTGTTGACTACGATGAGATTTTCTCACTCGTAGCGATGCTTAAGTCTGTTCGAATCATGTTAGCAATTGTCACATTTTATGAAATCTGGCAAATGGATGTCAAAACTGCATTCCTTAATGGATTTCTTAAAGAAGACTTGTATATTATACAACAAGAAAGTTTTGTCAATTCTAAAGGTGCTAACAAAGTGTGCAAGCTCCAGCGATCCATCTATGGACTGGTGCAAACATCTCGGAGTTGGAATATACGCTTTGATGAGTTGATCAAAGCATATAGTTTTATAAAGACTTGCGGTGAAGCCTGTATTTACAATAAAAGTGAGTGGGAGCACTACAACATTTCTGATAAGTATATGTGAATGACATATTGTTGATCAGAAATAATGTAGAATTTTTTGAAAAGCATAAAGGAGTGTTTGAAAGGAGTTTTTCAAAGAAAGACCTTGGTAAAGCTGCTTACATATTAAGCATCAAGATCTATAGAGATAGAACAAGACGCTTCATAAAAAAAATTCAATGAGTACATACCTTGACAAGTTATTAAAGTAGTTCAAAATGGAACAGTCAAAGAAGGAGTTCTTGCCTGTGTTGCAAGGTGTGAAGTTGAGTAAAGACTCAAAACTCGACCACGGCAAAAAATAGAAAGAGAATGAAAAGTCATTCCCTATGCCTCAGTCATAGGTTCTATAAAGTATGCTATGATGTGTACCAGACCTATTGTGTACCTCACCATGAGTTTGGCAAGAGCGTACAATAATGATCTAGGAGTGGATCACTGAATAGCGGTCAAAATTATCCTTAGTGGAATAAGGAAATTTTTCTCGGTTATGGAGGTGACAAAGAGTTCGTCGTAAGGAGTTATGTCGATCCAAGCTTTGATGCCGATCTGGGTGACTCTATGTCTTGATCTAGATACATATTGAAAGTGAGAGCGATTAGCTAGGGCAGCTCCGTGCAGAGCATTGTAGACATAGAAAATTTGGAAAATACATACGGCTCTGATTGTGGCAAACCCATTGACTAAACTTCTCTCACAAGAAAAACATGATCATGTAGCGACCGGACCTCAAACGGTCCAATCTCTGTGCTCCGGTGTCATCCCTGGATCAGTAATGCTGACACCACACGGTACTTGAAGGATTTATAATAGAGTAGCAATCACACACTTATTACATCGAGTGTCTCAAAAGAGAACTTATTACAATAAATATGGCTTAAGGCCATCTAATAACGATAACAGCGGAAGGCTTGGAAGATACGTGAGTCCATCAACTCCAACGGCATCACTGAGTATAGAACCACGACCTAAAGGCACCTTACTCGTCGTCTGAAAAGTCTGCAACATGAACGTTGCAGCCCGAAACGGGTCAGCACATGGAATATGCTGGCAATGTAACACATAGAGAGCAAAGAAAGAATAAGACTATACTATATGCATATTTGGCTGGTGGAAAGCTCTATGGTTATAGTTTTGCGTAAAGCCAATTTTTCCCTACTGCAAAGGAATAAATTTTATTTAACTAACATGGTGGTTGTTAAACATTGAGAGTGTAGACACGCTCTCAATCCCAATTAAACATCATCATTAAACCCAACAAAATTAATTAGAGTAACATGATGAGATTCACATGATAATCCAAGTACTAGATACTCAAGTTGTCCATAACCGGGGACACGGCTAACCATGATTAGTTTATACACTCTGCAGAGGTTTGCGCACTTTTCCCCACAAAACTCGATCTCCTCCGTTGGGAATCTCGCACTACATGGTGTTTGAGAAACGGATGACCGAGACATAGTCTTTCAGAAGCGCTAGCACCTTATGATCAGGTAGACCGTTACACCTACTTTCCCCTACATCTGTTAGTCTACCACTGTAAGAGTTCGCACAAGTTAGTCAACTATGCTAGAGCCCATAGTAGCTTGTGGCTGCACACAGAAGTTTCTAGTATGGATAATCTCATGATCCCTTTGAGCCTGGGTGGCGGTCCAAAAGAAAAACAGGCAATCGCTGGAATACCCAGGTGCCTCAATCCACCCAGATGTGTATTTAAGTTGCCACCTTAGATAAACCATTAATTTTAACAAACTCACATTTGTCATGAATACACTCACCCAATCCACGTCTACTAGCATAGCATGGCAATATAAGCAAACGTAGAAGTAACTCCCAAAGGTTTGATAATAACAGGTAATAGGTACTACCTCATCTACTTCCCAAACCCGCAATTTAATTAGATCCTAATCATCCAATGTGTGAGGATTGATCTAATGCAATAGAACTGGGTAGTAGGAGGTATGATCAAAGTGTTACTTGCCTCGCTGACGATCCGTGAAACCTAGCGATTCGAAGTAGCAAGCGGCGCACTCCGGGTACTCTATCGCAAACAAACAAGCACACAATAAGTACTCAACTAATGCATAGGTAAAACTCACATAAGAGATCTAACCAGAAAGTTCAACTTAAGAACTCCGGTTGGAAAAAAGAATCAAATCGAACGAAGCAACGAAAGACAAACGGCAAAAGAAACAGGCTTCGTTTACTATTCTGGATCTAGGTCAAATTTTACAGAAGCAAAAACTTGTTTGAGTTGGTTAAACGGAAAGAGGGTTTCGAGACAAAACTCCAGGCGCTTGAATCGCTTGATTCTGATAAACGAGCGAAAAGTTATACTAGAACGAAAATCGGATCAGAAATCGCTATCAGAAAAATCGTGGATATAATCCGAGAAAAAGAAAAACGACGAACAGATTAACGAACGAACGTTTGTTATCTGGATCTAAACAAAGAATGCATTCGTTAAAATGAACGAACGAGCGAACGCTCGCTAATTAACTAAACCGAGAAAAAAACCGATCTGTCTAAAAAATGAATCTAAAAAAACCGGTGAAAACCAACGGTTTTCTAAAAAAACAGCGGGCGGTTCGACCTCGTCGGCGGCGAGCTCTGGCAGCGCAGGTGGCCGCGGTGGCTAGGGTTTGGGGCGGCAGCGGCTTTGGGCTGAGGCGGCCCGGGAGGCGCGCTATATAAAGCCCCCGGCCAGGCGGAGTCCTGGCCGAACACGGCCCAAGGTTGGTTCGGATTTTTTTTAAATAATTACGCTTAGAAAAAAACAAAAGGAATACTAAATGGACTCCAAAAATCCCGAAATAAATTTTCCCCGGCTCCTAAAATCAAGCCGCACACGATGAACATTTATTTGGGGCCTAATGCAATTTTGAAAAACACACATTTTTCCTAAATTCAAATAAAATAGCAAATAAATCCAAAATAAAATCTTATTTGATTTTATTATTAAATCCTCAATATTTCTTTATTTTGGGAAATTCATTTTATTCCCTCTCTCATATTTTTGTGATAGAAATAATTGAAGATAAAATAAATAAAATCAAATGATCCTATTTTCAAAATTTGAGAAAACTCAAATATGAAAATATCGAAATCCCCAACTCTCTTCGAGACTCCTTGAGTTGCGTGAAATTTCTGGATCAACCAAAATGCAAATAAATATGATATGCAATGATGATCTAATGTATAACATTCCAAATTGAAAATTTGGGATGTTACAAACCTACCCCCCTTAAGATGAATCTTGCCCTCGAGATTCGGGTTGGCTAGAAAATAGGTGAGGGTGGTCCTTCAGCAATTCTTCCTCTCATTACCAGGTGGCTTCATCCTCTGTGTGGTGGCTCCACTGAACTTTACAAAACTTAATAACCTTGCTGCGGGTGACTCGGTTGGCATACTCAAGAATCTTAACTAGTTTCTCCTCATAGGTCAAATCACTGTCCAACTGATTCGCTTCCAGCGACATTGTATCTCTCAGCGGTATATCAGCCATCTCCGCGTGGCACTTCTTCAACTGTGAAACGTGGAACACGTCATGAACTCCTGACAATCCTTCGGGCAATTCCAACTTATAAGCTACCTCTCCCATACGCTCCAAAACCTTGTATGGTCCTACAAAACGTGGTGCTAACTTTCCCTTAACTCCAAAGCGCTTAACTCCTCGAAGTGGAGATACTCGAAGATAAACTCGGTCTCCGACTTCATAAATTGTCTCCTTGCATTTAGAATCTGCGTAGCTCTTCTACCTGGACTGGGCTACCTTGAGCCTATCGCGAATCAATTTTACTTTCTGTCCAGACTCCTTAATCAGGTCCGGTCCAAACAACTGACGGTCTCCAACTTCATCCCACGACAATGGGGTCCTGCACCTCCTTCCGTACAAGTCTTCGAAAGGGGCCATTTTCAAACTGGATTGATAACTGTTGTTATAAGAGAACTCTGCATATGGCAAACTCTCGTCCCAACTAGATCCGTAGTCTAGTGCACAAGCTCTCAGCATATCCTCCAAAATCTGATTAACTCTCTCGGTCTGTCCATTTGTCTGTGGATGGAAAGCTATACTGAACTCTAGCCTGGTACCCAAGGTTTCATGCAACTGATTCCAGAACTTTGAGGTAAACTGGGTTCCTCTATCTGATACGATGCTCCTTGGAACTCCATGTAGACATACGATCCCGGTCATGTATATCTTTGCCAACTTGGCACTAGTATAGGTAGTCTTCACTGGAATGAAATGAGGTACCTTTGTCAAACGATCAACTACAACCCAAATCAAGTCATAGCCTGAACGAGTTCGGGGCAACCCTGTAACAAAGTCCATGACTAACTTATCCCACTTCCATTCGGGTATTGGCAATGGCTGTAGCAGTCCCGATGGCTTCTGATGCTCTGCCTTTACTCTCTGGCACACATCGCAAACTGCTACATACTCCGCAATATCATTCTTCATTACGGTCCACCAGAAAGTATCCTTCAAATCCAAATACATCTTGGTATTTCCTGGGTGAATCGAATATGGTGAATCATGGGCCTCTTGTAGAATCAATTTCCTGATCTCCGGATCATTGGGCACATAAACACGGTCTTCAAACCATAAGGTATCGTGCTCATCCGCACGAAATCCTTTAGCTTTTCCTTTGTTCATTTCTCCTTAATAGAAGCAATCTCCTTGTCAGTCTTCTGGGCTTCTCTGATCTTATCCATCAAAGTAGACTGAATCTCCAATGCTGCTACATAGCCTCTCGGGACTATCTCCAAACATAGATCACGAAGATCCTCGGCTAACTCCTTCGGTACTTCTCCCGTCATTAGCGTGTTGACATGGCTTTTACGACTCAGCACATCGGCTACTACGTTAGCCTTTCTGGGGTGATAATGCAATCTCATATCCTAATCCTTGATAAGCTCCAACCAACTTCTTTGCCTGAGATTCAACTTCTTCTGTGTGAAAATGTACTGCAAACTCTTGTGATCCGTATACACCTCACAATGGTTTCTAATGAGAAAATGTCTCCAAGTCTTCAATGCATGTACTACGGCTGCTAACTGCAAATCATTCGTGGCATAATTTAATCATGAGGCTTAAGCTATCGTGAGGCATAGGAAACAACTCTTCCTTCCTGCATAAGCACTGCTCCAAGTCCTCGACGTGAAGCGTCGCAATTCACCTCTTAATCCTTGGTCTGATCTGGCAAAATCAACACTGGTGATGTAACCAAATGTTTCTTCAACTCCTGGAAACTGGCCTCACATTCCTCGGTCCATATGAACTTGGTATCCTTCTTCAACAACTCTGTCATAAGCTTCACAATCTTCGAGAAATTTTCAATGAATCTCCGGTAGTATCCTGCAAGTCCAAGAAAACTCCGGATCTCTCCAACTGTATTTGGTGCTTCCCAATTTGTCACAGTGTCAACGTTGGTGGGATCTACTGCTATACCTTTTCCGGATATAACGTGTCCGAGAAACCCAACTTCCTTCAACCAAAATTCACATTTGCTAAACTTGGCATATAACTGATGTTCTCTGAGCTTCTCAAGTACCAAACGCAAATGCTCCTTATGATCCTCTTCATTCTTCGAGTAAACCAGGATATCATCAATGAACACTACGATGAACTTATCCAAAAACTCCATAAACACTTTGTTCATCATGTTCATAAAATACGCAGGTGCGTTAGTCAGACCAAATGACAAAACCGTATACTCGTACAGCCCATACCTGGTGGTAAAAGCCGTCTTAGGTATATCCTGTTCTCGAATCTTCAACTGATGGTATCCTGATCGCAGATCGATCTTGGAAAATACCTTAGCTCCTTGCAATCGATCAAACAGATCATTGATCATCGGTAGTGGGTACTTGTTCTTGATGGTTACTTCATTCAATCCTCGATAATCAACAACCATCCTTAACGACCCATCCTTCTTCTCCACTAGAAGTACTGGCAATCCCCAAGGCGAACAACTTGGGCAAATATAACCGTTATCCAGTAACTCCTTAATCTGCTTCTTAATCTCTTCCAAATCCTTTGCGGGCATCCTATATGGTCTCTTAGATATTGGCCATGTGTCTGGCAAAAGCTCAATCAAGAACTCAATATCTCTATCCGGTGGCATGCCTGGCAACTCCTCTGGAAATACATCAGGGAAATCCTTCACTATTGGTACTTCCTCCTCCACAACTCCTGTTAACAAATTTACCTGAGTTATTTTAGGCACATGCCGGGATACATACTTGATTCTTCTCCCTTCTAGGGTGGTAAGCAAAATTGACTTGCTAGCGCAATCGATGTTTCCTCCACACATCGACAGCCAATCCATACCCAGAATTACATACAAACCTTGTGATTCCAAAATGATCAAATTCGAGGGAAACACATGCCTACCTATACTCAATGGCACTTGAAAACATCCCTTACTAGCCATATACTCTGCTCCTGGTGAGCTTACTAACATGGGTGTTCTAAGAACTTTGATGGGCAGGTTATACTTATCCACAAATCCCCTTGATATGTATGAATGTGATGCACCAATATCGAAAAAAATGAGTGCAGTAAATGACTTAACCAAAAACTTACCGATTACTACATCCGGCTGCTCTTCAACCTCCTCCACGTTAACGTGGTTTACCTGTCCCCTGTTGAAAGGGTTCGGCTTCTTCCCAGAGCTTCCATTGCCATTTCCATTTTGAGATTCAGGACATTCATTGGCATAATGTCCGGTCTTCTGGCACTTAAAGCAAGTGACTTGGCTCAGGTCTCTCTTGGCTGGGGTGGATGGGTTGGTACGGTTCTGGCCGTTTCTTCCTCCATTCGCATTACCATTCTTGGGGCCGTTATGATTGTGTGAGCTACCTCCTCCATGGGTATGCTGAAAATGTCCTCCCGGTCTAGGGGTAAAATGTGGCTTCTGTTGAGCTCCAGAATTGTACTTCCCTTGCCCATACTTCCTCTTGCGATTTTCAATTTGTTATTGCTTCCCTTCAATCATGAGAGCACGATCTACCAAGTCTTGGTAGTTGTTGAAGGTTGCTACCATCAACTGCATGCTCAACTCATCATTCAGTCCTTCCAGAAACTTCTCCTGCTTAGCTGCATCCGTAGCAACATCATCTGGGGCATAACGTGCTAGCTTACTAAAGTCCTCCACATACTGGCCAACTGTCCGTCCTCCTTGGCGCAAGTTGCGAAACTCACGCTTCTTCATGGCCATAGCTCCTGCTGAAACATGGGCAGCACGAAAAGCCTGCTGAAACTGGTCCCATGTGATAGTATCGATAGGGAAAGTGGCTGTGAAATTCTCCCACCATGATGATGCGGGTCCGTCAAGCTGATGTGCGGCAACCTTCACCTTTTCCGCATCTGTGCATCCTGCCGTGGTCAACTTCCTTACTGTCTTGTGGAGCCAATCATCTACTACTATCGGCTCAGTGCTACTGGAAAACACCGGCGGATTCAGCCTAAGAAAAGGGCTAAGTGATCAACAGGTGGTGGTGGTGGGTTGTTGTTGTTGTTGTTGTTGTTATTGTTGTTGTTGTTGTTGTTCCCCTGATTTTGATTTTGGACTAGCAACTGCATCAATGTGTTCTGCTGCTGGATCAACTGGGTGAGCTCCGGTGGGAAGGTAAATCCGGGGTCACGTCTCGGAGGCATCTGAGGGTTTAGAAAATATGAGATTTAAGAATAGAGAGGGGTCTAGAGAGAAAACACTACCCATATGCACATGAGGCAAAAGCAAACAATTCACTTCACTCAATCAAACAAGGGCATACAATCGATCTAACTATCGCAAAAGTGCTCGGACTACTATATTTACATGGTGGACTACTACTACTCATGGGGTGGTCTACTAGAAATATTCTTCGGTTGTAGACTCCATGATATCTGCTCTAGCTTCATCAACATAGTCATCATCGCTATCATCTGGATCTGAGTCGGTGTCGTTGATGATGATGTAGTCTTCCAGGCGAATCTCCTTGGGTTCTTCGTCTTCTTCTACTGGTGTAGGGCCTCCCATAAATGTCCTGATCTTCATTGTTAGGTCGGCATTCTTGTCCACTAGTACTTCAATTTCCTCTTCATAATCTTCACGTGTAGCCTTGAGTTCTTCCTCTAGTTCCTTGATTCTTGTCCTCGCCTTCTTCAGATCTATCATGTCGGCGCACATCTGGTTCTCCTGATGTCGAATGTGCTGGATTAACTCCTGGATAAAAGCTGGAATTGATCTATCCTTCCTGGTGCTGATCATCTCCCAGTGCTCATCTTGGCGCCCACAAATCTGGTGGATAGTATCCTTGATATCATTGCGGTAAACTTCTCCAATGCGTCCCATGGCGATGTGAGCTGCCATAGTCTTCCCTAGACTCCAGGTTGGTGCATCAAAGGAAAACTTTATGGGCTCAGTGACTGGCATGAACGTCCTTCCTGGAACTTGAACTTGAATCATCCAGCGTTCCTCTTCAGGTAAAGTGGCGTTGTAAGTCCCAGTGAAGCTTGGTACTCCTATGTTCAGATATCTAGTGGCATCCTTCAAGTGACGTCCAAAGGGTGTATCTTCATCCGGTTGCATGAACTTGTTCCTTGTATCCGCCATCCTAAAAGAGTAGAAAAGATGAGGAGTCAGAATGAGAAGAGTGAGTAGTGATCAAGGGCTTTAGCTTAGTGGTCGTGTCCTACAGTCAGCGTGTGCTCTGATACCATCTTGTAGCGACCAGACCTCAAACGGTCCAATCTTTGTGCTCCGATGTCATCCCTAGATCAGTAATGCTGACACCACACAGTACTTGAAGGATTTATAACAGAGTAGCAATCACACACTTATTACAACGAGTGTCTCAAAAGAGAACTTATTACAATAAATATGGCTTAAGGCCATCTAATAACGATAACAACGGAAGGCTTGGAAGATACGTGAGTCCATCAACTCCAACGGCATCACTGAGTATAGAACCACGACCTAAAGGCACCTTACTCGTCGTCTAAAAAGTCTGCAACATGAACGTTGCAGCCCGAAATGGGTCAGCACATGGAATATGCTGGCAATGTAACACATAGAGAGCAAAGAAAGAATAAGACTATACTATATGCATATTTGGCTGGTGGAAAGCTCTATGGTTATAGTTTTGCTTAAAGCCAATTTTTCCCTACTACAAAGGAATAAATTTTATTTAACTAACATGGTGGTTGTTAAACATTGAGAGTGTAGACACGCTCTCAATACCAATTAAACATCATCATTAAACCCAACAAAATTAATTAGAGTAACATGATGAGATTCACATGATAATCCAAGTACTAGATACTCAAGTTGTCCATAATCGGGGACACGGCTAACCATGATTAGTTTATACACTCTGCAGAGGTTTGCGCACTTCTCCCCACAAGACTCGATCTCCTCCATTGGGATTCTCGCACTACATGGTGTTTGAGAAACAGATGACCGAGACATAGTCTTTCAAAAGCGCTAGCACCTTACGATCGGGTAGACCGTTACACCTACTTTTCCCTACATCTGCTAGTCTACCACTGTAAGAGTTCGCACAACTTAATCAACTATGCTAGAGCCCATAGTAGCTTGCGACTGCACACGGAAGTTTCTAGCATGAATAATCTCATGATCCCTTTGAGCCTGGGTGGCGGTCCAAAAGAAAACAGGCAATCGCTGGAATACCCAAATGCCTCAATCCACCCAGATGTGTATTTAAGTTGCCACCTTAGATAAACCATTAATTTTAACAAACTCACATATGTCATGGATACACTCACGCAATCCACGTCTACTAGCATAGCATGGCAAAATAAGCAAACGTAGAAGTAACTCCCAAATTTTTGATAACAACAGGTAATAGGTACTACCTCATCTACTTCCCAAACCCATAATTTAATTAGATCCTAATCATGCAATGTGTGAGGATTGATCTAATGCAACAGAACTAGGCAGTAGGAGGTATGATCAAAGTGTTACTTGCCTTGCTGACGATCCGTGAAACCTAGCGATTCGAAGTAGCAAGTGGCGCACTCCGGGTACTCTATCACAAACAAACAAGCACACAATAAGTACTCAACTAATGCATAGGTAAAACTCAAATAAGAAATCTAACCAGAAAGTTCAACTTAAGAACTCCGGTTGGCAACAAGAATCAAATCGAACGAAGCAACGAAAGACAAACGGCAAAAGAAACAGGCTTCGTTTACTATTCTGGACCTAGATCAAATTTTACAGAAGAAAAAACTTGTTTGAGTTGGTTAAACGGAAAGAGGGTTTCGAGACGAAACTCCAGGCGCTTGAATCGCCTGATTTTGATAAACGAGCGAAAAGTTATACTAGAACGAAAATCGGATCAGAAATCGCGATCAGAAAAATCGCGGATTTAATCCGAGAAAAAGAAAAAACGATGAACAGATTAACGAATGAACGTTCGTTATCTGTATCTAAACGAAGAACGCGTTTATTAAAACGAACGAACGAGCGAACGCTCGCTAATTAACTAAACCGAGAAAAAAACTGATCTATCTAAAAAACGAATCTAAAAACCAAAAAAACCGGTGAAAACCAACGGTTTTCTAAAAAAACGGCAGGCGGTTCGACCTCGTCGGCAGCGAGCTCCGGCGGCGGTGGCGGCAGCTAGGGCGGGCGGCGCGGCAGGTGTTTGGGGCGGCGGCGGCTTTGGGCTGAGGCGGCCCAGGTGACGTGCTATATAAAGCCCCCGGCCAGGCGAAGTCCTGGCCGGACACGGCCCAAGGTCGGTTCGGATTTTTTTTAAAAAATAATTACACTCAGAAAAAACAAAAGGAATACTAAACGGACTCCAAAAATCCCAAAATAAATTTCCCCGGCTCCTAAAATCAAGCCGCACAGGATGAACATTTATTTGGGGCCTAAATGCAATTTTCAAAAATACGCATTTTTCCTAAATTCAAATAAAATAGCAAATAAATCCAAAATAAAATCTTATTTGATTTTATTATTAAATCCTAAATATTTCTTTATTTTGGAAAATTCATTTTATTCCCTCTCTCATATTTTTGTGATAGAAATAATTGAAGATAAAATAATTAAAATCAAATGATCCTATTTTCAAAATTTGAGAAAACTCAAATATGAAAATAACGAAATCCCCAACTCTCTGCGAGGGTCCTTGAGTTGCGTGAAATTTCTGGATCAACCAAAATGCAAATAAATATGATATGCAATGATGATCTAATGTATAACATTCCAAATTGAAAATTTGGGATGTTACTGATCACTCTTTGGGTGTTAATCACATAGTGATGTGAACTAGATTATTGAATATGCACTAGTAGAAAAATGGCCTAATGTGAAGCACATTAGTACTGGTTTGTAACTGAGCCGGCACTAATGTGACCATTAGTGCCGGTGCCAACAGCTAGCCGGGCCGCTACCATTAGTACCGGTCCGTGACGAATCTTTATCACCGGTTCGTGCCACGAACCGGTACTAAAGAGAGCGGTGGCAGGATGTTGTCAGTCTGGGGCCCCTCCAGCACCTTCAGTACCGGTTCGTGTCACGAACCAGTACTAAAGGTCGTCCTACATAAACCCTTCGTCCACCTGAGCTCGCTCTGTTCTTCCCCTTTCCCCTCTCCTCTCTATTCTTCCCCTCTTCCTCTCGATCTCATCACACAGTTTGCCCAAAATTTGTCAATATTTGAAGGTTCCCATCCATTCAAATGATCACAAAGGTTAGCAACTTTGTCCTTTCATCTCTCATTTCTAGATTAGCTCTTGCAATGCTTTATATAGTGATTAATGTGAGTTCAGTAATTTGGGAGGAATTATATGTGCTAGTATTTGATTTATATGCAATTTGAGGTCAAAAATAACACTTAGTTTTCATATGTAGGTGTGGTTTACTTAGTGCCTTCTAAATCTCCGTCGTAACCACCGTCAACCGCCCGCACCGTCCCGTCGCCGGCACCACCTTGTGGTGAGCCTCTTGTTCATTAGTGTTTTATATAAAAATATTGATGTTTGTGTGATTTGGATACATAGTTACTCGTATAATTATCTTACCCGTACGTTGTTTGTTATACATAGTGCCATGGTTTTGATACCCGTCCCTGTCGGCCCTCGTCCTTGTTATGATTCGGATGTGGTATATTCTCTTTTAAAACTATTTGTTGCATTTCGTGTTTATGACAAACTATGTAGGAGGTATGTGAACCGGAAATTCCAACCGACCCTATTGTCGAGAGGTTAAATTTAGTTGAAAGAGAAAACGAGGATTTGAAAGAACAATTGAAAAGAATTGAGGGGGAGAAGATGGAATTGGAGTTGCATGTTGCCGATGTCGTCAATGATCACAAGATTAAGATGGAGAAAATGCGCTTGAAGATTAGAAAGATTAGAAAATATGCTGTTCGTAGTGAGGCTTGGTATCATTATGCTATTGGATCAATTGTTACCTTAGTTGCGATCTTGATCGCATTTGTTGTTGCATTTAAATGCTTTAGCTAGAGAGTTATTTGTTTGTTGCATTTAAGTGTTGTATGAACTTTATATATGTATGAACTTGTATTAATTTGGTATTTTCGGTGTTGTATAATGAAGATGAGCCGACAATGGATGTACGATGACCGATGCTCTCCCGAGTTCATTAATGGCGCACAAACTTTTCTGCTTGCAGCTGAGGCAAACAAGCGGGCGGATGGTTTTATGCCTTGTCCATGTGCTGGCTGTAAGAATGATCAAAATTACTCTAAGTCAAGAACCATTCACGTCCACCTGTTTGATTCCGGTTTCATGGCCCACGATAATGTTTGGACCAAGCACGGAGAAAGAGGACGACGACAGCTATCCTGGCCATGGGTTCCCTGAATACGATGATACAACAATGGGGGAAGAAGCTGAACCGGCAATGCGGGAAGAAGCTGAAGAAGAGGCATCAGATGAGCCCGCTGATGATCTAGGTCGGTCCATTGCCGATGCAAAGAGAAACTGCGCAAGTGATTTGGAGAAGAAGAAGTTGCATCACACGTTAGAGGAGCACAAGAAATTGTTGTACCCGAATTGCGAAGCTGACAAGAAAAGTTGGGCACCACACTGGAATTGCTGCAATGGAAGGCAGAGAATGGTGTATCTGACAAGGGATTTGGAAAGTTGCTGGTAATGATAAAGAATATGCTTCCAAAGGACAACGAATTGCTCGAGAGTACGTACGAAGCAAAGAAGGTTGTCTGCCCTCTAGGCTTAGAGGTGCCAAAGATACATGCATGCCCTAATGACTGCATCCTCTACCGCGGTGATCAGTATGAGGGTTTGAACGCTTGCCTGGTATGCGGTGCAATGCGCTATAAGATCAGCTGCGATGACCCTGGTGATGTCGAGGGCGAACGCCCTAGGAAGAAGATTCCTACGAAGGTGATGTGGTATGCTCCTATAATACCACGGTTGAAACGTTTGTTCCAAAACAAAGAGCATGCCAAGGCGATGCGATGGCACAGAGAAGACCGTAAGAAAGACGGAAAGTTGAGAGTACCCGCTGATGGGTCGCAGTGGAGAAAAATCGAGAGAAAGTACAGGAAGGAGTTTGCAGGTGACGCAAGGAACATATGGTTTGGTCTAAGTGCAGATGGCATTAATCCTTTTGGGGAGCAGAGCAGCAAACCATTGCACTTGGCCTATGACTCTATGTTTGTACAAGCTTCCTCCTTGGTTGTGCATGAAGCGGAAGTTCATTATGATGCCAGTGCTCATCCAAGGCCCTAAGCAACCCAGCAATGACATTGATGTGTACCTAAGGCCATTAGTTGAAGAACTCTTAGAGCTATGGAATGGAATAGGTGTACGTGCGTGGGATGAGCACATGGGGGAAGAATTTGACCTAAAGGCGTTGTTGTTCGTGACCATCAATGATTAGCCTACTCTCAGTAACCTTTCAGGATAGACAAACAAGGGATACTGCACATGCATGCACTGTTTGGATGATACCAACAGTATATATTTGGATAATTGTAGGAAGAATGTGTACTTGGGACATCGTAGATTTCTTCCAAGCAGGCATCCCGTAAGAAAGAAAGGCAAGCATTTCAAAGGTGAGGCGGATCACCAAACGAAGCCTCACCACCGTACTGGTGCTGATGTACATGATATGGTCAAGGATTTGAAGGTAGCCTTTGGAAAGGGTATTGGCGGACAACCTGTTCCAAATGACGCTGACAGACGCGCACGCATGTGGAAGAAGAAATCTATATTTTGGGACCTTCCCTATTGGAAAGACCTAGAGGTCCGCTCTGCAATCGACGTGATGCACATGACGAAGAATCTTTGCGTGACCCTGCTTGGCTTCTTGGGCGTGTATGGGATGACAAAAGATACACCTGAGGCATGGGAGGACCAGCAACATATGCACGGAAAAGACGACGTACATCAGGGTCATGCCAGCTATGCTCTTACCAAAGAAGAGAAGGAAATCTTCTTTGAATGCCTGCTCAGTATTAAGGTACCTTCTGGCTTCTCGTCGAATATAAAGGGAATAATAAATATGGCAAAGAAAAAGTTCCAGAACCTAAAGTCTCATGACTGCCACATGATTATGACGCAACTGCTTCCGGTTGCATTGAGGGGGTGAGGGAGTCCTGGATTAGGGGGTGTTCGGATAGCCGAACTATACCTTTAGCCGGACTCCTAGACTATGAAGATACAAGATTGAAGACTCCGTCCTGTGTCCGAAAGGGATTTTCCTTGGCGTGGAAGGCAAGCTTGGCGATACAGATGTTCAGATCTCCTACCATTGTAACCGACTTTATGTAACCCTAACCCTCTCCGGTGTCTATATAAACCGAAGGGTTTTAGTCCGTAGGACAACATACACATCAACAATCATACCATAGGCTAGCTTCTAGGGTTTAGCCTCTCTGATCTCGTGATAGATCCACTCTTGTACTACTCATATCATCAATATTAATCAAGCAGGACGTAGGGTTTTACCTCCATCGAGAGGGCCCGAACCTGGGTAAAACTTCGTTTCCTTTGCCTCCTGTTACCATCCAGCCTAGACGCACAGTTCGGGACCCCCTACCCGAGATCCGCCGGTTTTGACACCGACATTGGTGCTTTCATTGAGAGTTCCTCTGTGTCGTCGCCGTCAGGCTCGATGGCTCCTACGATCATCAATAGCGATGCAGTCCAGGGTGAGACATTCCTTCCCGGACAGATCTTCGTCTTTGGTGGCTTCGCACTGCGGGCCAATTCACTTGGCCATCTGGAGCAGATCGAAAGCTACGCCCCTGGCCGTCAGGTCAGATTTGGAAGTTTAAACTACACGGCTGACATCCGCGAGGACTTGATCTTCGATGGATTCGAGGCATCGCCGAGCGTGCCACACTGACCCGACGAGCATGATCTAGCTCTGCCGCCGGACAGTGCCCTGGAGGCCGCACCCGCATCGGCTTCGACCCTTGAGTCGGAGCCAACTGCGCCAGTCCAGGATGGACGGTTGGACGCCACCTCGGGGGCTGCGATCTCAACAGCGATTAAGCCGAACACCAGCCCCATGCTTCGCGAGATTCGTGACTCCAAGGAGCCGGACTCCTCTCCGGACTTCGAACCTTCCGCATCCGATTGGGTGCGGATCATGGAGTTCACGGCCGCGGACGTCTTTCAGCACTCGCCTTTCGGCGATATCCTGAAGTCACTGAAGTCTCTCTCTTTATCAGGAGAGCCCTGGCCGGACTATGGCCAGCAAGGTTGGGGTACGGATGATGAAGAAATTCAAAACCCACCCACCACCCACTTTGTAGCCACTGTCGATGACTTAACCGACATGCTCGACTTCGACTCCGAAGACATCGACAGTATGGACGCCGATGAAGGAGACGATGAAGAACCAATGCCTCCTAGCCCCTGGAAAGCCACCTCGTCACATGACATATACATGGTGGACACCCCAAAAGAAGGAGATGACGATGTTACAGTGGAGGATGACCCCTCCAAGAAACAGCCCAAGCGCCGGCGTCAGCGACGCCGCTCAAAATCCCGCCAACACAAAAACGGCGATTCCAGCACGGGAGATAATAATACTCCGGAAAGTGCCGAAGAAAATCCCCTCCAGCAAGATTCAGCACAAGAGGATGGAGAAACCAGCCCCCATGAGAGAGAGGCTGACAGAGAGGTCGAGGACGATAATTATATGCGTTCCTCCGAAGATGAGGCAAGCCTCGATGACGATGAATTCGTCATGCCAGAGGATCCCGTCGAACAAAAGCGTTTTCAACACAGGCTTATGGCCACGGCAAGAAGCCTCAAGAAAAAATAGCAACAGCTTAAAGATGATCAAGATTTGCTACTCGACAGATGGACTGAAGTCCTTGCGGCCGAAGAGCATCAACTCGAATGCCCCTCCAAGAGTTACCCAAAGCGCAGGTTGCTACCCTGATTAGAGGAGGAAGCACTTGATGCGGCCGACCGGCCACCTCGTGGCCGCGACAGAGAGGCCTCTCGGCCCCCCACACAAGCCGCACCCTGTACCAAGGCACGGGAATTTGCGCCGGACTTACAAGATATGTTGGAGGACAAGGCAAGGCAAACAAGATCGATCTATGGATCGCGCGGACGCCCCACAGCTCGAGTTAGTAACCGTCATGCCGGACACAAATTCGGCAGGGCTGAACACAGTAGACAAAGCTCATTGGAGCTACGTCATGATATCGCCCAGTACAGAGGCGCCGCACACCCACTGTGCTTTACAAATGAAATAATGGATCATCAAATCCCCGAGGGTTTTAAACTCGTAAACATCGAATCATATGACGGCACAACAGACCCTGCGGTATGGATCGAGGATTATCTCCTTCATATCCACATGGCCCGCGGCGACGATTTTCACGCCATCAAATACCTCCCACTCAAGCTTAAAGGACCAGCTCGGCATTGGCTTAACAGCTTGCCAACAGTATCAATAAGTTGTTGGGAGGACCTGGAAGCCGCATTCCTCGACAATTTCCAGGGCACTTATGTGCGACCCCCAGACGCCGATGACCTAAGTCACGTAATTCAGCAGCCAGAGCAAATCGGCCAGGCAATTCTGGACACGGTTCCTAACAAACAAAAATCAAATAGTCGACTGTCCGGACGCTGCGGCCCTAGCCACCTTCAAGCACAATATCCGTGACGAGTGGCTGGCCCGGCACCTCGGACAGGAAAAGCCGAAATCTATGGCAGCACTCACGACACTCATGACCCGCTTTTGCGCGGGAGAAGATAGCTGGCTTGCTCTAGCAACAATATGACCAAGAACCCTGGTAGTTCGGACACCAGGGACATTAGTGACAGGTTGCGTCACAACAAGCAGAAGCGCCGCATTAACGGCAATAATGCTAAGGATACGGCAGTTAATGCCGGATTCAGAGGATCTAAATTCGGTAAACGGAAAAAGGCATTCAAAACGAATCCTAGGGGCCCGTCCAGCTTGGACCGAATACTCGACCGCTTGTGCCAAATCGTGGCACCCCCGAAAAGCCGGCCAATCAAACCAACAGGGACTGTTGGGTGTTCAAGCAGGCAGGCAAGTTAAGCGCCGACAATGAAGAAAAGGGGTTGCATAGCGATGACGACGAGGAGCCCCGGCCGCCGAACAACAATGGACAGAAGGATTTTTCCCCCACAAGTGCGGACGGTGAACATGATATACGCCACCCACATCCCCAAAAGGGAGAGGAAACGCGCGTTAAGGGACATATACGCGGTAGAGCCAGTCGCCCCAAAGTTCAACCCATGGTCCTCCTGCCCGATCAACTTTGATCAAAGAGACCATCCCAGTAGCATCCGTCATGGCGGATTTGCCGCATTGGTTCTAGACCCAATTATTGACGAATTTCATCTCACTAGAGTCCTCATGGACGGCGGCAGCAGCCTGAACCTGCTTTACCAGGATACAGTGCGGAAAATGGGCATAGATCCCTCGAGGATTAAGCCCGCCAAAACAACCTTTAAAGGCGTAATACCAGGTGTAGAAGCCAACTGTACAGGCTCAGTCACACTTGAAGTGGTCTTCGGATCTCCGGATAACTTCTGAAGCGAGGAGTTAATCTTCGACATAGTACCATTCCGCAGTGGCTATCATGCACTGCTCGAACGAACCGCATTCGCCAAATTCAACGCGGTACCGCACTACGCATACCTTAAGCTCAAGATGCCAGGCCCTCGTGGAGTAATTATGGTCAATGGAAACACCGAACGCTCCCTCCGAACGGAGGAGCACACGGCGGCCCTTGCAGCGGAAGTACAAAGCGGCCTCTCCAGGCAGTTCTCCAGTCCGGCCATTAAACGTCCGAACACCGTCAAGCGCGCCCGGAGTAACCTACAACAAGACCCACTACTAGGAAAAGGGCTACTAATGGCGCACCAGTTTTGCCCATTAATGGCGCACTGCTGGTGCGCCATTAGTATCACGCCACTAGTATTTCTTACTAATGGCGCACCGAGCAGTGCGCCATTAGTATAGAACACCATGCACCATTAGTATGCCTCCCAGGGGGCCATATTTAACCATGTGCTTTGGCATACTAATGGCGCACTGTTGGGTGATGCGCCATTAGTGTGATTATAACAGTGCGCCATTAGTGTCTTGTGTGGTGCGCCACTAGTATGAATATTAGGGATTTTTTTCATTTCTGATATTTTCACAGGTTAAAAAATATTAGAGATAACATACAACACAGATCTGCTTAGCTTACATACAGGGGGCCATATGTAACAATGTTACCTGCGTCCACCAGATCATATCCAACACACAAGTTTCATCATATATACATACATAGCCAACACATAGTTCCATCGTTACATATTACAAAAGTTTCACAATGTTCATTCAACACCGTTATCCATCAATTCACAAAAGTTTCACATTGATACAAAATAAAAACACAAATGGAAAAGAAGCACTCCATCCATGCAAGCTTTCGTGAATTAAATCAAATCTGCAAAATGATAAACAAGAAGTTAGAAGAAGAAGAAGAAGAAGAAGAAGAAGAAGAAGAAGAGGAAGAGAAGAAGAAGAAGAAGAAGAAGAAGAAGAAGAAGACTAGAAGAAGAATAAGAAGAAGAATAAGAAGAATAAGAAGAATACTATAAGCTTATTAGGTAAACTTGATCATTTTGTGCTAACATAAGTAATTTTGGAGCTAACCTATAGGAAACTAAGCATATAAGCTCTAAGTTAGCATATTAGAGCCAACTTAAGTAAAATGAAGCTAACCTATGTCATTTTGGATAAGAAGAAGAATAAGAAGAAGACTATAAGCTTATTATGTAAACTTGATCATTTTGTGCTAACATAAGTAATTTTGGAGCTAACCTATAGGAAACTAAGCATATAAGCTCTTAGTTAGCATATTAGAGCCAACTTAGGTAAAATGAAGCTAACCTATGTCATTTTGGATAAGAAGAAGAATAAGAAGAAGACTATAAGCTTATTATGTAAACTTGATCATTTTGTGCTAACATAAGTAATTTTGGAGCTAACCTATAGGAAACTAAGCATATAAGCTATAAGTTAGCATATTAGAGCCAACTTAAGTAAACTGAAGCTAACCTATGTAATTTTGGATAAGAGGAAGAATAAGAAGAAGATTATAAGCTTATTATGTAAACTTGATCATTTTGTGCTAACATAAGTAATTTTGGAGCTAACCTATAGGAAACTAAGCATATAAGCTCTAAGTTAGCATATTAGAGACAACTTGGGTAAAATGAAGCTAACCTATGTCATTTTGGATAAGAAGAAGAATAAGAAGAAGAATATAAGCTTATTATGTAAACTTGATCATTTTGTGCTAACATAAGTAATTTTGGAGCTTACCTATAGGAAACTAAGCATATAAGCTCTAAGTTAGCATATTAGAGCCAACTTAGGTAAAATGAAGCTAACATATGTCATTTTGGATAAGAAGAAGACTATAAGCTTATTATGTAAACTTGATCATTTTGTGCTAACATAAGTAATTTTGGAGCTAACCTATAGGAAACTAAGCATATTAGAGATAAATAGGTAACTAAGTATATATATATATATGTATATATATCATTTTGGAGATCTGACATACCTGACATAGTTCAGTTCTCATTGTACTTCTCCTTCTCCTTCCTTAGCCTGATGCGCCAAGAGCGGAGAGGCAATGGAGGCAGATGTGGGATGTAATCTTCTACCACAATTGGCGTGGTCATGTCGCCCAGCTGTGGGATCGCCGGCGCCAGCATTGGTGCGTGGTAATTGTCAGGCACCACTACCATTGCGAGGCCACCCTCAGCCACCACCATCCCTTGCCCATGGTCAGCCACCACCATATCTTGCCCATGGTCAGCCACCACCATCTCATGCACCTGGTCAGCCACCACCATCTCTTGCACCTGGTCAGCCACCACCATCTCTTGCCCTTGGTCAGCCACCACCAGCGCTAGGTCATCCTCAGCCTGATGCCCATCGTCATCCTGCAGCTCCTCATCCCCACTCTGCTCCTCTTCTCCCCCACTCCAGTCCAGATCATCCTTCTTGTTGTCTTCGCTGCTGCCAGAATCGCTGCTGCTTTCGCTAAGGCCAGAATCGCTGTTGCTTTTGCTACAGCCATAATCGCTACTGCTTTGGCTATAGCCAGTGTCGCTGCTGCTGCTCCCATTGCCTGTCCAAATGCAACAATGATCGTTAACAATCGATGTGAGACAAAGCCATATATGGAGGAATAAGAAGAGGCAGAATGCACTGGCATCTTCATCTTCAGCGTAGCGCATGCGACACATAGTCTTGTTGAAAACCTTCACGATGAGCATTGTGGCGTCATCGTCGTACCTCAAGAGAAGAAAGTACCTGGTCCGCAGGTCATAGGCACTATAGAACTTCTCCCAGCCACGGCACAGGTACATGTGGCCCTCCTCGATCACCAACTCCACGTCCCACAGCCTGCGAACCCCGCTGCCGGCCTGTCGGAGCTTCACATTATCTGGCGGATCTTCACCCAGCATCTTCATAAAAGCGCCAGGCAGCCTCTGCAATTTGGGACAAGGAGTGATGTAGCAAACAACAAAGTTATCATAATGAGATGGGTGAAGGGGAGATCTCTCGTTTTATATACCTGCCTCGTGGCTGATACTGAAGAAGAAAGTATGATAGTGAAGAACTCAAAAGCATCCAACTCGTACTCCCGTGAGGCAGAGCGGCGGTGGCTGCTTCCCCCCATCTCTGATAAGCGGGAGAAGAGACCAATTAGTACCCTTACAACATTATAGCAGCATAAATTTTGAGCACAAGATAATCAACATTAGTCGCAAGTACCCCATATGTCCTATTTTTAGCAAAGTCATGCTAAAATTCACAAAAAATTTCAGCATGACCTTTGCTGAAAATAGGAAATATGGAGTACCCAAATTTGCCGGAACGGAAGTTGATCGACATTCCGGCAAACTCAAGGGCCTCTTGGGGTACCTGCAATATCATTATCCCCGCGTAACGAAGTCGCTAATGGGTCATTTTAGAAGATCACAAGTAGCATCATCACAAGTACAATATCATCTATAGCTTTATATTAACAAAGCATCAGCACATATACAAAAGACCACTTATGCCAACAGTATGGTTTATATCAGATTCAGAGTTAGAAACAGGAAAAACCGGTGCTTCAAAGCCTACTGGACACAATTTACATCTATCAGTACGGGATGTCCTGACTAATTTCAAGTGTTCACAGGTGAACTTGTACCCTGGATGAGCCTAGTGCTTCATTAGTCAACTGAACAGAGATAACAGGGCATAACACCATACATAAAGTGATGAGCATACATACTACTGTCCAAGCAAATTAACTGAATAGTATTGTGTCAAGTTCAGTTTAAAAATTCAGTTACTGCTTGAGTGATTTGACACCAAAAATTACTCCCAAAAATTACAATGACTGTATATATTCACTGTACAGGCTGTCAAGTTCTATTTCAGCTCAAGTTTCATTACAACACAAACAATGTAATTCATCTGCTCACAGAAAAATTAATAATCAAAATCAAATTACAATAGGGGTCCCAGGTTTGACCCCATGATACGTGCTATCCTGGGATTATTCCTCTTCTGAACAAACCATCATGCATCATTTTCTAAACAAGGCATAGCTTAGGAAAACCACTTGCTTTGACCAGAACTAGCTGATTACCCCAAATCTCATGGTAAAATTAGCAAGGCAAAGCATTTCTCTTACATGACCATAGCAAGAATGACACACTACATATAATCTGGTGAGATAGCAGCAGCAATCTCAAAAAAAGCGGAGACGTCATACATACCACCTGAGCATCGCCCACCGACATCCAGGTACATCACCCACTATTATTGCCTGTAAAAAGGCCCAATATCCACTAGTATTGCCTATTGATCATATACTACATACTCATATTTTATTCAGTCATTTTACCAGTTGTTTAACCACAGATTAGGGTCTGTCTAGGAGGTTAGTCAATGTAAAAATTGAAAAGCTAGCTAGCAGTACAGTAAGCAGCAGCAGTATTAGCATAGCAGCAGGGCAAGAGCTTCAGTAGAAGCAGCTCAGGCACGCGCAGGGGCGCGCGTGGGATGGCAAGCAGGGCCGGCACGGCTAGGTGCGTGCGCAGGTGTGCAAGGCAGCGAGCGGCGGCCGGAGGCAGCAGCAGAATGGGGAATGGTGGAGAGAGGGAGAAAGGAGGAAGGAGGAGAGGTACCTGGTCGCCGGAGGGGTCGGGGTCGGGGTCCGCAAAGGGGTCGGGGTCGGGGTCCGAGCTTGTCCGGGTCCTCACTCGCCGCGGTCGAAGGAGAGCAGGGGCCGGTGGCGGAGGACGGCAGGGGCAGGCGGGATGGGTGCGTCGGGGCCGCGCTCGCCGGCTGCTGCAGGGGCCGGAGGAGGCCCTCGCTCGTCGGAGGGAGCAGGAGAGGAGAGGAGCGGGCGGCGCGCGCTCGGCCGATCCCGTTCGGGGGGCTCAGGGGCGGCGGGGGTGGAGTCCCGCGGGGGTCGGGGTGGCGGCATCGGGGCAGCGCAAGACCACAGCGGTGGCAGCGGCGCCGACGGCATGCAGGCGCGACGGACGGAGGGGGTGGAGCAAGGGGGCGGCGGCGTATGTTTGGGGTCGAGTGGGGGATCTGGCGAGGGAGGGAGGCCACACAGTGCGAGGGGAATAGGTGGAGTGGGGGAGGGTTAGCAATGACGCACCTCCCCTAGTGCGCCATAAGTACGACGATTCTAATGGCGCACCTCCCCCTGGTGCGCCATTAGAATTTTGTTTTAATTACTAGCCCGACTGGTCAGGTTATATTCCACCTAACCCTATCTCCATCAGAACACGCCCACTAGCCCGACTGGTCAGCACGTAGCACACACACTAGGAGGTCCTGGGTTCGATTCCCAGGCTCCCCAATTTTTGTTTTTATGCATTTAAAATGTTGTTTGATATTTATTTGTGTTTAAATATGTTCAAACTTGTTATTTTAAAATATCATCAAATTTGTTATTTGAAAATATAATCAAATTTGTTTTTTTTTGCAATTTTAGTTGCATTCATTTGTGACGGTGGAGCGGGCCGGGGAGGGTGCGGGGGAGAGGGTGCGGTGGGTCATCGGCGACGGTGGAGTGGGGCAGGGTGCAGGCCGGGGGGTCGGCGGCGGCGGCCGGTGGAGCGGGGGAGGGTGCGTTGGGTCGTCGGCGGCGGTGGAGTGGGGCAGGGTGCGGGGGGTCGGCGGCGGCGGCCGGTGGAGCGGGGGAGATGGTGCTGGGGGTGCTCGGCGGCGAGGGGGACCGGATCTGGCGAGGTGGGATAGCGATCGAGATGGAGGGGGGTCGAGATCGAGTGTCCATGAAATTTAAAAACATACATGAGTTCAAAAAGTGCCCATGAAATACAATCGAGAAATGAAGGCTACGATTTAAATACAGTCGATCTTAGCTAGCTATCTGTTCACAATCTTCTTGCCCTTCTTTTTCGCAAATGGAGTTCTTCTGTGGAACGGACGTCCTTTAGGTAGGGTGGTCCTGCTTCTTCTTGTGGTGTATGCTGCTACTTCATCGTCATCGTCATATTTGATCTTCGAGTCACCGTACTTGTCGAAGTCTTGCTCATTGGCTACTCCATCCATTCCGATGATCTTCCTTTTGCCTCTCCTCACGACAACATGACTGGGCTTTGACGGGTCGGTAATGAAGAAGCATTGGTCCACTTGGGAAGCCAGTACCCATGGCTCATTTTTCACGGTGACGTTTGCGCCCGCGGTCTTGGATTTGGCTTCGGGTATAACCATGGTGGTGAAATACCGGTATTCTTTTAGGACGCTCTTGGCCCATCTGACATGGAACATCGGGACCTTCTCTCCAGCGTAGCTCAGCTCCCAGATCTCCTCGATCCTTCCGTAGTATCTGTCCTTGTCGTTACCGGTGTAGGATTCCATCGTTACCCCGGAGTTCTGATAACCATCGCTCTTCATGTCCTTGTCCTCGGTGTAGAATGTGTAGCCGTTGATATCGTACGCCTCATAGGTCATCAGGTTGTGCTCAGTGCCCTGTGAAAAGGCGAATATGAGTTGTTCTTCCGCGGAAGAATCCTCATGTAAAGGGTACGACAGAAGCTTCTACTTGAACCAATGCGTGAAACATGAGTTGTGCTCTTTGATTATATCTCCGTCCGTCCTTTGTTGGCCTCGGTCATTGTACGTCTTCTCAATAAAGGTTTTGTGCTCTACCACCCAAGGATCGACCACGTCTATGTGTTGTAGCGCGACTAGGTTTGCTCTTTCAAAGTCGGTGAGTCGACCCTCGAAGTCGACATGCATTTCGCGGCGACCCTCACGGTGACCCTATCCAGCGAGCCTGCCGAGGTGCCTGTTGATGGGCAGACCAACGGGGTTCTCAATGCCTAGATAATTCGTGCAGTCGGAGATGCACTCTTCGGTCAAAAAGCCCCTGGCTATACTTCCCTCTGGACGTGACATGTTGCGAACGTATCCTTTGATGACACCATTCATCCTTTCGAACCGAGTTGGATGATATCCTCCACGATATGGACCAGCAGATGCACCATAACATCGAAGAATGCGGGTGGGAAGTACATCTCAAGCTCGCATAGTATCACCACGATCTCTTCCTATAGCCTTCTGAGTTGCCTCATGCCAACCGACTTCCGAGAGATGATGTCGAAAAAGTTGCATGGGACAAATAGCATTTCACGGACGTGCACGTCCATGATCCCATAGATTGCAACTGGAAGTATCTGCGTCATCAGCACGTGACAGTCGTGAGACTTCATCCCGCTGAACTTCTGCTTCGCTGGGTCTAGGTATCTGCTTATCTTCCCCGCGTAACCGTAAGGAAGTTTTACTCCTACGAGGCAGGTGAAAAACTGCTCGATCTCCTCCTGACTTAGAGTGAAGCACGCAGGAGGGTAGTCATTTCCGGTCTTCTTGGCCTTTTTGCCTTTGCGATGACTTTCTGTGTCCTGCTTCGCCTCATCATCATCATCATCATCATTAGCGTGAAGCTCCTGCCTGATGCCCATTGATTTCAAGTCTGCCCTTGCTTTCGGCCCATCTTTGGTCCTCTCTGGCATGTTGAGCAGGGTACCAAGCAGACTCTCGCACACGTTCTTCATGATATGCATGGAATCAAGGCTGTGAGGCACACGGTGGATCTTCCAGTACGGCAAGTCCCAGAAAACAGACCTCGTTTTCCATACCTTCAGCAGCGGCTCTGGCGCCTTTCGCTTCTTTCCCGGCTCTGGCGCCTTTTGCTTCTTTCCCGGCAGTGGGCAATCTTTCCAATTTTTCAACAGCCCGTCTATTTCCTCGCCGCTCCTCGTACGTGGGCGTCTTCGGAGTTCGGTTTCACCATCGAACAGATCCTTGCATTTCCTCCATGGGTCATCGTCGCGAAGCCACCTTTGATGTCCCATGAACACGGTTTTCGAAGACCCGGGATCTCTATCTAGCTGGCGATACGTTGTGTCATCCATGCACCTGACGCATCCAGAAAATCTGTGGACCACCTGCCCCGCGAGATATCCGTAACCGAGATAGCCGTGCACCGTCGTGAGCAGCGCGGCTCTCATAGGGAAATATTCTTTCTCTGCGGCGTCCCACGTGTTGGCTGGCGTTTTCCACAGCGTGTCTAGCTCCTCTTTCAGCAGCCCCAGATACAGATTGATGTCGTTCCCTGGTTGTTTCGGCCCTTCAATTAGCATACTCATGTGAATGTACTTCCTCTTCATGCACAACCAGGGGGGAAGGTTGTACATCCACACAAACACAGGCCAGGTGCTATGTGTGCTTCTCTGGCTGCCAAACGGATTGACTCCATCGGTGCTCTCGCCCAGCATGATGTTCCTTGGATCCTTCCCAAATTCGGGGTGTTCGAAGTTCAACGCTTTCCACTAGCTCCCATCCTTAGGGTGACTCAGCATCTTGTCTTTTTTATTTATCTCCGGATCATTTGCGTCATCTTCTCGCTTCTTCTCCTCCCTATCCGCATGCCAACGCAGGAGCTTTGCTACCTTAGGGTCCGCGAAATACCGCTGCAGATGAGGAGTGATCGGAAAGTACCACACCACTTTTCGAGGAGCTTTCTTCCTCTTCTTGTATAGAGTGACACCGCACACTGGACATATGGTAGACTCCGCGTGCTCGCCCCGATAAATGATGCAATTGTTCATGCACACATGGTATTTCACGTGCGGTAAATCCAGAGGACACACGACTTTCTTCGCCTCCTCAAAACTGGTCGGGCACTTGTTCCCCTTGGGAAGACGTTCGTGCCAGAATGACATGTTCTCGTCGAAGCATGCGTCGGTCATTTTGTGTTTTACCTTCATCTCCAAAGCCATGAGCGTTACTTTCAGGCGGGTATCCTCGGGTCTACATCCTTCATACAATGGAGTAACCGCGTCTATCTCCAGTTGATCCAGCTTGGCTTTCTCTCGGGCGGCAGCTCTTGCGTTATCCGTCTGCTTGAGAAGCGGCTCTTGAATATGAGGGTCCTGCACCCAGCCCATCGATGGTCCATCATCGTCTGCTCCTCCGGCATCTAGACCTTCATGATCATGCCCTTCGTCTGCTCCGGCATCTTCCTCATCATCATGTCCGACATCTTCTACATGATGACTGTGTACAGCATCACCGTCGTGATCATGTCCTGGAGATTCTTCGTCTTCTCGCCCGCCCGAGCCGCGGTGGTTGTCTTGCTGCCCTTCCTCATTTCTTGCCCGGCCCCCATGGATGACTTCATAGTCGTCTTCATCACCTTGCCACCGATAGCCATCCATGAAACCACGCAAGAGCAGGTGGTCCCGCACCTGCCCGAAATCCGGGTCCGCAATAAGGCTCTTTAGCTTGCATCTTCGACACGGACATCTTATCTCCGTCTCGTTCTTTTGAAGCATCTCGGCCTTCGCGGAGCTCAAAAACCTATTCACGATGCCTTTAGTCATCGTGCGGACCATGGTCGCCTGCGGGGTAGAGCAAAACGATATTTTAGAACCAAGAAAAAATTTGGCATGACTTTCACTAAAAATAGGACCAAAAAGAATGCATCGTGCTAAAATTCTCGCCAAAACGGAAATGAATCAACATTCCGGCAAAATATTGGCAACTATCGCATTTCAAATACCGGTACCTGCAAACACAAACATATATGCAACACCACAAACATATGCAACACCACAAACATACATAGATCTAGCTAGGCCACAAAAAGTGCATGTGCACGTTGTTGGAGCGAGCTAGGGAGAAAAAAAGTAGATCTACAACATCAAGATAGCTTTCCCCTTACTTGTTGGGGAACGTAGCAGAAATTCAAAAATTTTCCTACGTATCACCAAGATCTATCTATGGAGAGACTAGCAACGAGTAGAAAGAGAGTTGCATCTACATACCCTTGTAGATCGCTAAGCGGAAGCGTTCAAGTGAACGGGGTTGATGGAGTCGTACTCGTCGTGATTCAAATCACCGATGACCAAGTGCCGAACGGACGGCACCTCCGCGTTCAACACACGTACAGCCCGGTGACGTCTCCCACGCCTTGATCCAGCAAGGAGAGAGGGAGAGGATGAGGAAGACTCCTTCCAGCAGCACCACAACGGCGTGATGGTGATGGAGGAGCGTGGCTATCCTGCAGGGCTTCGCCAAGCACCACAGAAGAGGAGGGAGAGAGAGACGCAGGGCTGCACCAAGAGAGATCTAATCGCGTGTTGTGGGCAGCCCTATGGCCTCATATATATAGGGGAAAGGGAGGGCTGCGCCCCCTCTAGGGTTCCCACCCCTAGGGGGGGCGGCAGCCCTAGATGGGGCCAAGGGTGGCGGCCAAGAGGGGGGAGAGGGGAAGGAGCCCACTAGGTGGGCCTTAAGGCCCAACTGGACTAGGGTTTGCCCCCTCCCACTCTTTCTTGCGCCTTGGGCCCCTTGTGGGGGGCGCACCAGCCCTCCTAGGGGCTGGTCCCCTCCCACACTTGGCCCACGCAGCCTTCTGGGGTTGGTGGCCCCACTTGGTGGACCCCCGGGACCCTCCCGGTGGTCCCGGTACGTTACCGATAAACCCCGAAACTTTTCCGGTGACCAAAACAGGACTTCCCATATATAAATCTTTACCTCCGGACCATTCCGGAACTCCTCGTGACGTCCGGGATCTCATCCGAGACTCCGAACAACATTCGGTAACCACATACAAACTTCCTTTATAACCCTAGCGTCATCGAACCTTAAGTGTGTAGACCCTACGGGTTCGGGAGACATGCAGACATGACCGAGACGTTCTCCGGTCAATAACCAACAGCGGGATCTGGATACCCATGTTGGCTCCCACATGTTCCACGATGATCTCATCGGATGAACCACGATGTCAAGGACTTAATCAATCCCGTATACAATTCCCATTGTCTATCGGTACGATACTTGCCCGAGATTCGATCGTCGGTATCCCGATACCTTGTTCAATCTCGTTACCGGCAAGTCTCTTTACTCGTTCCGTAACACATCATCCCGTGATCAACTCCTTGATCACATTGTGCACATTATGATGATGTCCTACCGAGTGGGCCCAGAGATACCTTTCCATTTACACGGAGTGACAAATCCCAGTCTCGATTCGTGCCAACCCAACAGACACTTTTGGAGATACCCGTAGTGTACCTTTATAGCCACCCAGTTACGTTGTGACGTTTGGCACACCCAAAGCACTCCTACGGTATCCGGGAGTTGCACAACCTCATGGTCTAAGGAAATGATACTTGACATTAGCAAAGCTTTAGCATACGAACTACACGATCTAGTGCTATGCTTAGGATTGGGTCTTGTCCATCACATCATTCTCCTAATGATGTGATCCCGTTATCAATGACAAACAATGTCCATGGTCAGGAAACTGTAACCATCTATTGATTAACGAGCTAGTCAACTAGAGGCTTACTAGGGACACGGTGTTGTCTATGTATCCACACATGTATCTGAGTTTCCTATCAATACAATTATAGCATGGATAATAAATGATTATCATGAACAAGGAAATATAATAATAACTTATTTATTATAGCCTCTAGGGCATATTTCCAACATTACTTACCTATCAAAAAAAGGTAATTTCAACACTTAATTTTGATGAATCTATGGTGCAAATGAGGTGAGGAGGAGGAGGAGGAGGCAGCCGACAAGCTTAGAGAAGGAGGTGGGGGGAATGAAGTGGGGAAAGTGAGTGTGTAGGTGTGGCTGTCCAAAAATATCTAGCTGGTCCCAGGTTACTAATGGCGCACCACAGAGACATGCGCCATTAGTAACCCAACATACTAATGGCGCACCACACAGACATGCGCCATTAGTAGTTTTGCAAAAAATCAAAAAAAACTGTACTAATGGCGCACCGTGGCACAGTGCGCCATTACTAGTTTAAACTAGTAATGGCGCACTATGCAACGGTGCGCCATTAGTAGTTTTGCAACAAAGTAAAAAAATACAGTAGTGGCGCACTCTATGGCTGGTGCGCCATTAGTAGTTCTATATACTAATGGCGCACTCTGACCAGAACACCTTCTCCGTCGAGCCGCCCTCCTCGGCTCGATAGAATGCGGCGGCACCGGATACACTCCGGGGAAGATCTGCAAATGCCCCTGGAGAGCTCCGGATTCGGGTAAGTATAAAGTAACTCACGTTTATGTGTTTACTTTGCATAAAGAATGCCTTACCCGCTGCTATCTTCTTCACCTCATCCAACTCCTGGAGGGTCTTCTGGGATTCGGTCTTGGCAGACTTGGCATTTTCAATCGCCGCCGCGAGCTCAGATGCTCGCGTCTTCGAGTCAAGCTCCAAACTCTCATGTTTCTTCATGAGAACCTGGAGCTCTTGCCGCACTTTGCCAACCTCGACCTCAAACTTCTCCCGCTCAGTGTGCTGGGCGGCCGCACTCTTCTCGGCCTCGAGCAGCGCTTGCTTAAGGGACGCCACCTCAGACGTGGCCCCTACAATAGCCATGTTAATCCTATCATTTTTTGCAATTGCACATTTTTTATACATATTCAAACAAGGTATTTCTTACCTTCCTTATCCTCGAGCAGCTTCTTGGCATGCCCGAGCTCTTGCTCGGACTTCTCGAGGCTCTGCTTCAGCGTGTCCACTTCCGCAGTCAGTACGGCGGACGCCAGTAGAGAAGCCTGCATACGCATATTGACTCCGTTGTTAGACTCCTGCGAATTTTTGATCCTCTATTCGGCTTTTCTTCGTGAATGCCCAACAGAGCATCAGGGGCTACTGTCTATGCGGTAATATTATTTACACATTATTTACTTACCTCAAAGCCTGTCAAAAGGCTTGTACAAGCTTCGTTCAGTCCGCTCTTGGCAGACTAAACCTTCTGGACCACCGCACTCATAATAGTGCGGTGCCCCTCGTCGATGGAGGCGCCTTCGAGCACCTCCAACAGATTGTCCGGCGCCCCCGGCTAGACGGGGGTCACCGGCACGGTAGGCTTGCTCCTCTTGGAAGGAGGTCGCCCGCCGGACTCTGGAACCTTTGAAGGTTCCAGAGCAGTGTCCGGCCTTGAGCCGGACTTGGAGCCCCGGAGGGTTTCATCCCCTTTACTCCTGGAGTCTGGGAGGTCGCCTTGCGGCGCCTCCAGGACCACCTCCTCCCGGCTTGGAACCTATTCGGACAACACCTCGGTGTCGTCCATAGAGCGGGGGGAGGAAGCCGTCGAAAGTGAGTTCACATCCGACGGGTCCAGGGAGCCGCTCGACAACGCGTCGAGCCAGTCTCTGGGTGGGCTACATAAGCATATTCGACATAAGGGAAAGCTGGGCAATAAACGGGTGCTATGAATTACTCTGGTATCCGGATACTTACGATTTTGCCAGGGGCTTGGCCCTTGGCTGCCACTCCTCTTCGCCGTCGTCGGCGTCGGGGGAGTAGTCCGGAGGAAGGGTTTTCCCCTTCTTGGATCCCCCGACCTCCTCAGAGAGGGCGGCCTTCCTTTTCTTCTCTCCTCCCGCTGGAGGGGGAGAGGTTTCTTCTTCTTCCTCCTTGTCTTCACGAGAGGAAGGCGCTTCGGGACCGTCAGATGATGAATCCGACACCTCCTGGCGCCGGGCACTCTTTCGAGTCCCCGTGGCCCTTTTCGTGGCCTTCTTCTCCGGCACCACATAGGGCGCCGGAACCAGCAGCTTCGCCAAGCGAGCGTTCGCTGGGCCTTCGGGCAAAGGAGCCGGACAGTTGACCTGTCTGGACGTCACCTTCCAATCCTGTCAAAGATAAGGGAGCTTAGATCCTGCATAGAGTCAAGCTATGGAAAACTGATACCCTGCAAAAGGACAAAAACAGCTTACCGCATGAGCGTGATGCTGAGCACTGAACCCGCGATCCTCGGCAGTGGATGCGGGAGCCTCGGCGCCCTTGAAAAGCATCCTCCAGGCATCTTCGTACGTCATGTCGAAGAGCCTGTTTAGAGTTCGATGCTGCGCCGGGTCGAACTCCCACAAGTTGAAGGCCCGTCATTGACATGGGAGGATCAGGCAGATGAGCATAACCTGGACTACGTTGACAAGCTTGAGCTTCTTGTCCACCAGGGTTTGGATGCATGTTTGGAGTCCGGTCAGCTCTCCTTTTTTACCCCAAGACAGGCATGTTTCCTTCCAGGAGGTGAGCCGCGTAGGGGGGCCGGATCGAAACTCAGGGGGTGCGACCCATTCGGCGTCGCGTGGCTCAGTGACATAAAACCACCATGATTGCCACCCCTTCAGGGTCTCCACAAAGGAGCCCTCGAGCCACAGAACGTTGGCCATCTTGCCAACCATGGCACCGCCGCACTCCGCCTGGCTGCCGCGCACCACCTTTGGCTTGATGTTGAAAGTCTTAAGCCATAGGCTGAAATGGGGGCGGATGCGGAGGAAAGCCTCGCACACGACGATAAACGCCGAGATGTTGAGGACGAAGTTCGGGGCCAGATCGTGGAAATCCAGGCCGTAGTAGAACATGAGCCCCTGGACAAATGGATGCAGAGGGAAGCCCAGTCCGCGGAGGAAATGGGGGAGGAATACCACCCTCTCATGGGGCCTAGGAGTGGGGATGAGCTGCCCCTTTTCGGGAAGCCAGTGTGCAATGTCGCTGGCCAGATATCCGGCCTTCCTCAGCTTTTTGATGTGTCCCTCCATGACGGAGGAGACCATCCACTTGCCTCCTGCTCCGGACATGACTGGAGAAGGTTGAGGTGATAATGCGGACTTGGGCGCTGGAGCTCGAGTGCACAAGAATGGATAGGCAGAGGAGGAAGAAGGCGTGGGTGAAAAAGTGGATCCTTATCCCTGTTGGGGAACGTAGCAGAAATTTAAAATTTTCCTACGTATCACCAAGATCTATCTATGGAGAGACCAGCAACGAGGGGAAGGAGAGTTGCATCTACATACCCTTGTAGATCGCTAAGCGGAAGCGTACAAGAGAACGGGGTTGATGGAGTCGTACTCGTCATGATCCAAATCACCGATGATCCTAGTGCCGAACGGACGGCACCTCCGCGTTCAACACACGTACAGCCCAGTGACGTCTCCCACGCCTTGATCCAGCAAGGAGAGAGGGAGAGGTTGAGGAAGACTTCATCCAACAGCAGCACAACGGCGTGGTGGTGATGGAGGAGCGTGGCAATCCTGCAGGGCTTCGCCAAGCACCGCAGAAGAGGAGGAAGAAGAGACGCAGGGCTGCACCAACGAGAGATAGAATCGCATGTATGTTGGGCAGCCCCCTTAGGCCTCATATATATAGGGGAAGGGGAGGGACTGCGCCCCCTCTAGGGTTCCCACCCCTAGGGGGGGCGGCAGCCCTAGATGGCAAAGGGGGTGGCAGCCAAGAGGGGGAGGGGAGAGGGAGGCGCCCCAATATGGGCCCTAAGGCCCATATCCCATTAGGGTTTGCCCCCTTTCCACCTCTTGGGCACCTTGGGCCCTTGTGGAGGCGCACCAGCCCACTAAGGGGCTGGTCCCTCACCACTCTTAGCCCACGCAAGCCTCCGGGGCAGGTGGCCCCACTTGGTGGACCCCCGGGACCCTCCCGGTGGTCCCGGTACGTTACCGATAAACCCCGAAACTCTTCCGATGTCCAAAACAGGACTTCCCATATATAAATCTTTACCTCCGGACCATTCCGGAACTCCTCGTGACGTCCGGGATCTCATCCGGGACTCCGAACAACATTCGGTAACCACATACTAACCTCCTTTATAACCCTAGCGTCATCGAACCTTAAGTGTGTAGACCCTACGGGTTCGGGAGACATGCAGACATGACCGAGACGTTCTCCGGTCAATAACCAACAGCAGGATCTGGATACCCATGTTGGCTCCCACATGTTCCACGATGATCTCATCGGATGAACCATGATGTCAAGGACTTCATCAATCCTGTATGCAATTCCCTTTGTCTATCGGTACGATACTTGCCCGAGATTCGATCGTCGGTATACCGATACCTTGTTCAATCTCGTTACCGGCAAGTCTCTTTACTCGTTCCGCAACACATCATCCCGTAATCAACTCCTTGATCACATTTTGCACATTATGATGATGTCCTACCGAGTGGGCCCAGAGATACCTCTCCGTTTACACGGAGTGACAAATCCCAGTCTCGATTCGTGCCAACCCAACAGACACTTTCGGAGATACCCGTAGTGCACCTTTATAGCCACCCAGTTACGTTGTGACGTTTGGTACACCCAAAGCATTCCTACGGTATCCGGGAGTTGCACAATCTCATGGTCTAAGGAAATGATACTTGACATTAGCAAAGCTTTAGCATACGAACTACACGATCTAGTGCTATGCTTAGGATTGGGTCTTGTCCATCACATCATTCTCCTAATGATGTGATCCCGTTATCAATGACATCCAATGTCCATGGTCAGGAAACCGTAACCATCTATTGATCAACGAGCTAGTCAACTAGAGGCTTACTAGGGACATGGTGTTGTCTATGTATCCACACATGTATCTGAGTTTCCTATCAATACAATTCTAGCATGGATAATAGACGATTATCATGAACAAGGAAATATAATAATAACTTATTTATTATTGCCTCTAGGGCATATTTCCAACAGTCTCCCACTTGCACTAGAGTCAATAATCCAGTTCACATCGCTATGTGATTAACACTCAAGGTCACATCCCCATGTGACTAACACCCAAAGAGTTCTACTAGAGTCAATAATCTAGTTCACATTTACCATGTGATCAACACTCGATGAGTTCTGGGTTTGATCATGTTATGCTTGTGAGAGAGGTTATAGTCAACGGGTCTGAACCTTTCAGATCTGTGTGTGCTTTACAAATCTCTATGTCATCTCCTAGATGTAGCTACCACGCTCTATTTGGAGCTATTCCAAATAACTGTTCTACTATACGAATCCAGTTTACTACTCAGAATAATCTGGATTGGTGTTAAGCTTGCATCGACGTAACCCTTTACGACGAACTCTTTTACCACCTCCATAATCGAGAAAAATTCCTTAGTCCACTAGTTACTAAGGATAACTTTGACCGCTGTCCTGTGATCCATTCTTGGATCACTCTTGTACCCCTTGACTGACTCATGGCAAAGCACACTTCAGGTGCGGTACATAGCATAGCATACTGAAGAGCCTACGTCTTAAGCATAGGGGACGACCTTCGTCCTTTCTCTCTATTCTACCGTGGTCGAGCTTTAAGTCTTAACTTCATACCTTACAACTCAGGCAAGAACTCCTTCTTTGACTGATCCATCTTGAACACCTTCAAGATCATATTAAGGTATGTGCTCATTTGAAAGTACCATTAAGCATTTTTGATCTATCCTTATAGATCTTGATGCTCAATGTTCAAGTAGCTTAATCCAGGCTTTCAATTGAAAAACACTTTTCAAATAACCCTATATGATTTCTTAGAAATTCTACATCATTTGTGATCAGCAATATGTCAACAACATATACTCATCAGAAATTCTATAGTGCTCCCACTCACTTCTTTGGAAATACAAGTTTCTCATAAAATTTGTATACACCAAAATCTTTGATCATCTCATCAAAGCATACATTCCAACTCCGAGATGCTTACTCCAGTCCTTAGAAGGATTGCTGGAGCTTTGCATACTTATTAGCATATTTCAGGGTTGACAAAACCTTCCGGTTGTATCACATAGAACCTTTCCTCATAAATCGTCGAGGAAACAATGTTTTGACATCCTATCTGCAAGATTTCATAAATAGTGCAGTAACTGCTAATATAATTCCAACAGACTTTTCAGCATCGCTACAGGTGAGAAAGTCTCATCGTAGTCAACTCCTTGAACTTGTCGAAAACATCTTAACAACAAGTCGAGCTTTCTTAATGGTGACATTTACCATCATTGTCCGTCTTCCTTTTAAAATCCATCTATACTCAACAGCCTTACGACCATCGAGCCATTCTGCCAAAGTCTACACTTTGTTTTCATACATGTATCCTCTCTCGGATTGTATGGCCTCAAGCCATATATCGGAATCCGGGCCCACCATCGCTTCTCCATAGCTCGTAGGTTCATTGTTGTCTAGCAACATGACTTCCAAGACAGGATTACGTACCACTCTGAAGTAGTACGCATCCTTGTCATCCCACGAGGTTTGGGAGTGACTTGATCCGAAGTCTCGTGATCAATATCATAAGCTTCCACTTCAATTGGTGTAGGTGCCACAGGAACAACTCTTTGTGCCCTGCTATACACTAGTTGAAGTAATGGTTCAATAACCTCATCAAGTCTCCACCATCCTCCCACTCAATTCTTTCAAGAGAAACTTTTTCTCAAGAAAGGACCCGATTCAAGAAACAATCCCTTATTGCTTTCGGATCTGAGGCAGGAGGTATACCCAACTGTTTTGGGTGTCCTATGAAGATGCATTTTATCCGCTTTGGGTTCGAGCTTATCAGCCTGAAACTTTTCACATAAGCGTCGCAGCCCCAAACTTTTAAGAAATGACAGCTTAGGTTTCTCTAAACCATAGTTCATACGGTGTCATCTCATCGGAATTACGTGGTACCCTATTAAAGTGAATGTGGTTGTCTCTAATGCCTAACCCATAAACTATTGTGGTAATTCGATAAGAGACATCATGGTATGCATCATATCCAATAGGGTGCAGTTATGATGTTCGGACACACCATCACACTATGGTGTTCCAGGCTGTATTAGTTTGTGAAACAATTTCCACAATATCTTAATTCTGTGCCAAACTTGTAACTCAGATATTCATCTCTATGATCATATCATAGAACTTTTATCCTCTTGCCACGACGATCTTTCAACTTCACCTTGAAATTACTTGAACCTTTCAATAATTCAGACTCGTGATTCATCAAGTAAATATACTCAAATCATCTGTGAAGTTAAAACATAACGATATCCACTACATGCCTCAGCACTCATTGGACTGCACACATCAAAATGTATTACTTCCAACAAGTTTCTTTCTAGTTTACTGAAACCGAGGCTTTCAGTCATCTTGCCCATGTGGTATGATTTGCATGTCTCAAGTGATTCAAAATCAAGTGAGTTCAAACGGTCCATTTGCATGGAGTTTCTTCATGCATATACACCAATAGACATGGTTCGCATGTCTCAAACTTTTCAAAAATGAGTGAGCCCAAAGATCCATCAACATGGAGCTTCCTCATGCGTTTTATACCGATATGACTTACGTGGCAGTGCCACAAGTAGGTGGTACTATCATTATTATCTTTTGGCATGAACATGTGTATCACTACGATCGAGATTCAATAAACCATTCAATTTAGGTGTAAGACCATTGAAGGTATTATTCAAATAAACAGAGTAACCATTATTCTCCTTAAATGAATAACCGTATTGCGATAGACATAATCCAATCAAGTCTATGCTCAACGCAAACACCAATCTCGATGGTAGAGGGAGCGCACGATATTTGATCATATCAACATTGGAAACACTTCCAACACATATCGTCAGCTCACCTTTAGCCAGTCTCCGTTTATTCCGTAGCTTTTATTTCGAGTTACTAACACTTAGCAACCGAACCGGTATCTAATACCCTGGTGCTACTAGGAGTACTAGTAAAGTACACATCAACACAATGTATATCCAATATACTTCTATCGACCTTGCCAGCCTTCTAAACTACCAAGTATCTAGGGTAATTCTGCTCCAGTGGTTGTTCCTCTTATTACAGAAGCACTTAGTCTCGGGTTTGGGTTCAACCTTGGGTTTCTTCACTAGAGCAGCAGCTGAATTGCCGTTTCATGAAGTATCCCTTCTTGCCCTTGCCCTTCTTGAAACTAGTGGTTTCACTGACCATCAACAATTGATGCTCCTTCTTGATTTCTACTTTCGTGGTGTCAAACATCACGAATATCTCAAGGATCATCATATATGTCCCTGATATATCATAGTTCATCACGAAACTCTAGCAGCTTGGTGGTAATGACTTCGGAGAAACATCACTATCTCATCTGGAAGATCAACTCCCACTCGATTCAAATGATCGTTGTACTCAGACAATCTGAGCACAAGCTCAACAATTGAGCTTTTCTCCCTTAGTATGTAGGCTAAGAAAATCGTCGGAGGTCTTATACCTCTTGACGTGGGCACGAGCCTGAAATCCCAATTTCAGACCTCAAAACATCTCATATGTTTCGCGACATTTCAAAACGTCTTTGGTGCCTCAATTCTAAACCGTTTAACTGAACTATCATGTAGTTATCAAAACGTGTATGTCAGATGTTCGCACCATCCACAGACAACGTTCGAGGTTCAGCACACTGAGCGGTGCATTAAGGACATAAGCCTTCTAAGAAGCAATGAGGACAATCCTCATTTTACGGACCTAGTCCGCATAATTGCTACTATCAACTTTCAACTAATTTTTCTCTAGGAACATATCTAAATAGTAGAACTAAAGCGCGAGCTACAACATAATTTGTAAAATCCTTTTGACTATGTTCAGGATAATTAAGTTCATCTTATGAACTCCCACTCAGATAGACATCCCTCTAGTCATCTAAGTGATTACATGATCCGAGTCAACTAGGCCGTGTCCGATCATCACGTGAGACGGACTAGTCAACGTCGGTGAACATCTTCATGTTGATCGTATCTACCATACGACTCATGCTCGACCTTTCGGTCTTCTGTGTTCCGAGGCCATGTCTGTACATGCTAGGCTCGTCAAGTCAACCTAAGTGTTTGCATGTGTTCCGAGGCCATGTTTGTACATGCTAGGCTCGTCAACACCCGTTGTATGTGAACGTTAGAATCTATCACACCCGATCATCACGTGGTGCTTCGAAACGATGAACTTTCGCAACGGTGCACAGTTAGGGGAGAACACTTCTTGAAATTTTTGTAAGGGATCATCTTATTTACTACCGCCGTTCTAAGTAAACAAGATGTATAAACATGATAAACATCACATGCAATCAAATAATAGTGACATGATATGGCCAATATCATATAGCTCCTTTGATCTCCATCTTGGGGCTCCATGATCATCTTGTCACCGGCATGACAGCATGATCTCCATCATCATGATCTCCATCATCGTGTCTTCTTGAAGTTGTCACGTCATCTATTACTTCTACTACTACAGCTAACGGTTAGCAATAAAGTAAAGTAATTACATGACGTTTATGTTGACACGCAGGTCATAAATAAATAAAGACAACTCCTATGGCTCCTGCCGGTTGTCATATTCATCGACATGCAAGTCGTGATTCCTATTACAAGAACATGATCAATCTCATACATCACATATATCATTCATCACATCCTTTGGCCATATCACATCACATGGCATACCCTGCAAAAACAAGTTAGACGTCCTCTAATTGTTGTTTGCATGTTTTACGTGGCTGCTATGGGTTTCTAGCAAGAACGTTTCTTACCTACGCAAAGACCACAACGTGATATGCCAATTTCTATTTACCCTTCATAAGGACCCTTTTCATCGAATCCGATCCGACTAAAGTGGGAGAGACAGACACCCGCTAGCCACCTTATGCAACTAGTGCATGTCAGTCGGTGGAACCAGTCTCACGTAAGAGTACGTGTAAGGTCGGTCCGGGCCGCTTCATCCCACAATGCCGCCGAATCAAGATAAGACTAGTAACGGCAAGCATATTGAACAAAATCAACGCCCACAACTACTTTGTGTTCTACTCGTGCATAGAATCTACGCAATAGACCTAGCTCATGATGCCACTGTTGGGGAACGTAGCAGAAATTTAAAATTTTCCTACGTATCACCAAGATCTATCTATGGAGAGACCAGCAATGAGGGGAAGGAGAGTTGCATCTACATACCCTTGTAGATCGCTAAGCGGAAGCGTACAAGAGAACGGGGTTGATGGAGTCGTACTCGTCGTGATCCAAATCACCGATGATCCTAGTGCCGAACGGACGGCACCTCCGCGTTCAACACACGTACAGCCCGGTGACGTCTCCCACGCCTTGATCCAGCAAGGAGAGAGGGAGAGGTTGAGGAAGACTTCATCCAACAGCAGCACAACAGCGTGGTGGTGATGGAGGAGCGTGGCAATCCTGCAGGGCTTCGCCAAGCACCGCAGAAGAGGAGGAAGAAGAGACGCAGGGCTGCACCAACGAGAGATAGAATCGCATGTATGTTGGGCAGCCCCCTTAGGCCTCATATATATAGGGGAAGGGGAGGGGCTGCACCCCCTCTAGGGTTCCCACCCCTAGGGGGGGCGGCAGCCCTAGATGGCAAAGGGGGTGGCGGCCAAGAGGGGGAGGGGAGAGGGAGGCGCCCCAATATGGGCCCTAAGGCCCATATCCCATTAGGGTTTGCCCCCTTTCCACCTCTTGGGCACCTTGGGCCCTTGTGGAGGCGCACCAGCCCACTAAGGGGCTGGTCCCTCACCACTCTTATCCCACGCAAGCCTCCGGGGCAGGTGGCCCCACTTGGTGGACCCCCGGGACCCTCCCGGTGGTCCCGGTACGTTACCGATAAACCCCGAAACTCTTCCGGTGTCCAAAACAGGACTTCCCATATATAAATCTTTACCTCCGGACCATTCCGGAACTCCTCGTGACATCCGGGATCTCATCCGGGACTCCGAACAACATTCGGTAACCACATACTAACTTCCTTTATAACCCTAGCGTCATCGAACCTTAAGTGTGTAGACCCTACGGGTTCGGGAGACATGCAGACATGACCGAGACGTTCTCCAGTCAATAACCAACAGCGGGATCTGGATACCCATGTTGGCTCCCACATGTTCCACGATGATCTCATCGGATGAACCATGATGTCAAGGACTTAATCAATCCCGTATGCAATTCCCTTTGTCTATCGGTACGATACTTGCCCGAGATTCGATCGTCAGTATACCGATACCTTGTTCAATCTCGTTACCGGCAAGTCTCTTTACTCGTTCCGTAACACATCATCCCATAATCAACTCCTTGATCACATTGTGCACATTATGATGATGTCCTACCGAGTGGGCCCAGAGATACCTCTCCGTTTACACGGAGTGACAAATCCCAGTCTCGATTCGTGCCAACCCAACAGACACTTTCGGAGATACCCGTAGTGCACCTTTATAGCCACCCAGTTACGTTGTGACGTTTGGTACACCCAAAGCATTCCTACGGTATCCGGGAGTTGCACAATCTCATGGTCTAGGGAAATGATACTTGACATTAGCAAAGCTTTAGCATACGAACTACATGATCTAGTGCTATGCTTAGGATTGGGTCTTGTCCATCACATCATTCTCCTAATGATGTGATCCCGTTATCAACGACATCCAATGTCCATGGTCAGGAAACCGTAACCATCTATTGATCAACGAGCTAGTCAACTAAAGGCTTACTAGGGACATGGTGTTGTCTATGTATCCACACATGTATCTGAGTTTCCTATCAATACAATTCTAGCATGGATAATAAACGATTATCATGAACAAGGAAATATAATAATAACTTATTTATTATTGCCTCTAGGGCATATTTCCAACAATCCCCTTATATGGGTGGACGTGACTACATGTCCCCACCAGCCTGGTAAAACTTGCTTTTCTCCAAGCGCCGTAATCAAAGGTGCGGTTGGGTTACCCATGCCCGTATTGATGAGAATCCTGGAATAAGGGGACACGATCTCTGCTTTGACAAGACGTGCCAAGGAAACCGCCTCGCGTGACGCGCTGAGGTGGGATAATTAAACGACTCGGATGAAGGCTTGGCCGTGGTGTGTCGCACCATGGAATACGTCAGCAGATTAGATTTGTGTAAATATTATTATTCTCTCTATGGCAATATGTGGAAGCTTATTTTGCAGAGCCGGACACTATCTTTGTGTTTAAAATCTTCTATGAAGTACTTGGAGGAGGAACCCGCCTTGCAATGTCGAAGACAATTTGCGCGCCGGACCCGTCGTCATTGAAGCCTGGTTCAGGGGCTACTGAGGGAGTCCTTGATTAGGGGGTGTTCGGATAGCCGAACTATACCTTCAGCCGGACTCCTGGACTATGAAGATACAAGATTGAAGACTCTGTCCCGTGTCCGGAAGGGATTTTCCTTGGCGTGGAAGGCAAGCTTGGAGATACGGATGTTCAGATCTCCTACCATTGTAACCGACTTTATGTTACCCTAACCCTCTCCGGTATCTATATAAACCGGAGGGTTTTAGTCTGTAGGACAACATACACATCAACAATCATACCATACGCTAGCTTCTAGGGTTTAGCCTCTCTGATCTCGTGGTAGATCCACTCTTGTACTACCCATATCATCAATATTAATCAAGCAAGACGTAGGGTTTTACCTCCATTGAGAGGGCCCGAACCTGGGTAAAACTTCGTGTCCCTTGCCTCCTGTTACCATCCAGCCTAGACGCACAGTTCAGGACCGCCTACCCGAGATCCGCCGGTTTTGACACCGACAGGGGGCTTCTGTCGAAAAACATTCGATTAGCCATTGTAAAGCTACGTGCATTCCTCAATGCAATCTCTTAGAAGGTAATCGATCCAGAAATCATACCAAGGTTAGAGAATTATTTGGTGCAATGTGTTGTCAGTTTCGAGTTGGTGTTCCCACCATCCTTCTTCAACATTGTCGTGGAATTGTCACGGCAGATGTCCTAGAGCAAGGAGTTAGTCGTAGGGCCATCGCACTAGGAAGCTTAAAGGGGTTAATCGGGACAAAGGACACGAGAGAGTTTTTATACTAGTTTGGCCCCTTACGATGAAGGTAAAAGCCTACATCTAGTTGGGTTTGGTATTGCTAGGGTTTCGATCTCCAAGAGGCTCAACTCGCCGGCTTGGTTTTCGATTTGTTGTCTCCCGCCCTAAGCCGCCACCGGGTCGTCCCCTTATATACATGGGTTGACACCTGGTGGCCTACAGAGTCCCGGCGGCTCATAATCGTGTCCGGCTCGGTGACTTTCTTTACATGCCTTTCTTTACAAGTATTTCCTTACATATGGAGGTTCATAATATCAGGCCGTAAACCGCCTTCAGGCCCTTGGGCCTTATATAATACTTAATAAACTACAATCTTGGATGTTTACTGGGATTCTTGCATAACCCGCCATTGGGGCTGACCCGGCCCCTCCTGGGCGGGTCTCAGCTGATAGTAATATCCCCAACATTAGGCCCCGGGTTGACTTTGAACTTTGTTCTTTGTCAATCTTCCATACTTAGCCAAAAAATCCATCTTCTTATCTTTATTGAAATTCCCTTGTAACCCTCCGTGACATCATCTCTTGAAAACACAAAAGATTTTCATGATGTCATCTTCCAACGGATCTTTTATCTTTAATGCTTCCCGAGAATCGAGGCGCCTATATAGCTGGATAACCATTATTCGGTTCTCCCTTGATTTTCGTGCCCATCTGTTCACATATTTCCTTATAAATAGGCTCGCCCCGGCCTTCCTCATTCTTCTCTCTCTCTCTGTCTTCTTCCTCTCGCGACCCTGCTACTGCTCGAGCTTCGCCTCCGCCGCGCCTTATCTCCAGTGTCGACTCTGGCCGCTGCATCGACCTGAACCGATCCAGAGAACCCGCGGTGACCTCCGTAGTAGACCTGCAACCGTAAGCTTTCTTTCTTTCATGCCTCAGATCTTCATTAGGGTTTCCAAGCTCCTGCGTGTTCTTCGTAGTTCATCATAGTTCTTCTACTGCCTCCTCTTTCTGATCCAAAAGAGATGTATGTTCATGCAGTAGCTGTTTGGTGCCTCCTTTTGATATTAGCAGACTCCTTTTTCTGGTACAAAAGCTATGTTTAGATCTGATGAACTCATCTGGACTGTATTTTTAGGTCTAGAAATTTTTTCATTTTGAACATCCATTTGATCTGAAATAATATCAACCATTTTGGGAAACTTGTTTGTCCCAATACTTAGCTGAATCCGCTTTCTAAAAGAAACTATAGTCATGGCAGCTTACCGCACCGGCTTTCTTTTCCTTATATGTCATTAGCCCTTAGTTAAGCCGCCATTACTTGTTTTGCATCTTCATCCCTTAACTGTTAATCTCATCATTAAACTGAACCGGCATGTTGCTTTTTTCAGTTCCTTGCACATCATGCCATCCAAAATGCCAACCATCTGTAACTGGGTTCCCTCAACCATAACTGAGGAACGTTTAAAAGAGTTCTTCATCATAGGATTTCTGCCATCAAAAGCGGTCATGTCTTACCGTGCCCCTGATCCGAAAGAAGAACGACCCAATCCAAGAGACGGCGAAGTGATTGTTTTTACTGACCACATGAACCATGGCTTCTCACCGCCCGGCTCAAAGTTCTTCAGAGAGGTCCTTCACTTTTTCAAACTCCATCCTCAAGACATCGAGCCCAATTCCATATCTAATATTTGTAACTTCCAAGTGCTCTGTGAGGTGTATCTTCAGCAAGAGCCGACTGTAGAGCTGTTTAGAGAATACTTTTATCTGAACCGGCAGAACGAGTGCACCAACGGCCTTAGCTTAGAGCTTGGAGGCATCTCAATTCAGCATCGACAGGGTGCTGTCTTCCCTCTCATAGTCTTACCAAGTCACCCAAAGGACTGGAACCAAACTTGGTTCTACTGTCAGGACATCTCACCAGCAAACGAGAAGCCACTGCCGGGTTACTGCCCCGACCGTCTTGACTCCAAGTTCGCGCTTCCAGATAAACTCACTGTTGCTGAACGCAACAGATTGATGCCATCCATCAAAAAGATCAATGCTCTGTTAGGGAACGGGTTAACTGGAGTTGATCTGACCCGCTACTGGATCTCATCATGGGTTATTCCTTTAAGCCATCGGTCAAAGTTGATGTATGAATATGGTGGAGGCCTGGACGACTCTCTTCGTCATAGCCCAGTTCAACTAACCGAAGAAGACATTGTCTCAATGTCAAACCTTTTGGTGAATGGGAAATATGAAGACTGCAGTATTGTTGGGTTAAATCCCTTGTGTAAGCTTAACCCAGTGCCAGAAGTAAGGATATTCTGATCTCTTTTCCTTTGTATTTTACCCAGCCGTATTGTTTAACACTGACCTTTCATCTTGTCTTTGCCTGTCTGCAGGCCAACTCTGACTTTTGGAAAGTGAAATATGACCACGAGGCTGCCAAGAAAGTGAAAGCCGCCGCCATGAATGCCAAGAAAACGACCCGGAAGTCAAAGAAGAAAAAGAAGACCACTGCTGAAGATTTGATGAAGCTAGATGACACGTTTGATTCAGAGGTAGCCCTTGATTCCCTTGGCCAATTTTTTAACAATCTTATTGACACTGATCATTACCAGGATGACACTGGGGCCAGTCAGGCAGGGGAAGCAGAGGTAACTATCATTTCCTCCGACTCAGAGCACTTACCAAGACACAAAGTTCGACGAGTGTTCCGTAAAGTAAGGTTTTCTAACCCTTTAGCTCACTTGGATCCCAACATTTGTTTGAAAAAGAAGCAACATGAAAGCCGCCGTCAAGCTGGGATTGAAGATGAACCGGCTATTGTTCTTCAACAGACCCCTTGGAAACGTCTGAATGAGGTTTACTTATTTCTGTCTTTAACTCTATTTAATGGATTCTTCTCCTTGTATTTCTTTCTATTTTATCCTTTCAAGAGGTGTCTTGCTCTTCTGGCGACTCATCACAGACGCAATTCCCGGCTTTCAAGATTGCTCCCGGGTAATCAGAAATCCTCCTTTTCTTTCGGGTTGTTCAATTGTACCTTTATACTAACAACCCTGCAACATTTTTTCTTAGTGGTCAAGCTAAATCCAACAAAGCGAAGGCAGCTAAGCCGGTGGAAGACCCGCCGGTGCTGGCATCTGACCCAGCTAGGCCATCTTCTCCATTAACTGATGCTCCAGAGGATCCGCCTGTTGACACCGAAGTAAATCCTCCTGAGCCGTCATGTGACGAGACCACTGTGAATCCTTCCACAACCAAACCGTCAAGCTCAGCCAACCCGCCATCTTTGTCTGCACCAGATGTTCGGATTACTAGGAGCCGCTTCATTGAACCGGGGAACCCAACCGTGTTGGCTCCGTGTACAGCAAAACAAGAGGCTTTGGAGAGGCAAAAAGTTTGCTTTGACGTTGCCAACTATGACCATCTCAATGCCAATGACATTTTATCTGGCTATCTCAACCATGTACACTCCAGCCGCGACTCTGAGATTGAAATGGTCAAATAGCTTCAATTGAAATACGAGGTATGCTTTTCCGGCTTATCTGTATTCCTTCAGCCCCCAAGTCTTCAGATTATGAAGGAACTGGAATGACCTGTAGACTTTAAAATATAGGCCGAGACCTTTACCCTTGAAGTTTTTCTTGACTTTAATAGAACACAACTTCACCTGTAGTCCCCAAGGGCCGGTTCATTTTGATCATAAATGAACCGGTACTTTAAATTGTTTGGTACCGTATTCAAAGGACTTAATATTCCGGTTTAACCTTTGAGAAACTTGCTGAACTGCATACATTAGCCCCCAAGTGCCAAGTGCTGTTACTTTGTAAGGTGCTTGGGACTTAAATATGTCTGTAGAATCGTAGAAATTTGATTTGGCATACATTAGCCCCCAAGTGTCAAGTTTTTTTGTAAAGTACTTGAGACTTGAATCGTGATTTTTGAATTGGAAACCAAATCTTGACTCATCTGAATGTTTTGCAGAATGCCTTATCTGAATTGAGCTCTCAATTGACTGACGCGAAGACCCGGCTAGCAAGTCAGGAGACAGAAATTAAATCCGCTAACTCCAAACTAAAAATAAGTCTCTCTGCAACAGAAAATTTAAAGACCGGATTTGCTGCCAAGGAGAAAACTTGGGAAGAGGAAAAAACGCTTCTGACCCAACATGCTGAGATGGTCGAAACAGCTCTGAAAGAGATTTCAACAGAGTTGAACGGGTTAAAGGGTCGGGTGTCTAAAATGGTAGCTGCTATCTTTGGTAAGCTGTCTGACTAACTTTTGTGTGCCGTTTGCCAATCTAGAGTCTAATCCGCCAACTGACTTTGCGTGTAAAATTTATGCAGGTCCTCGAAGCAAAAATCTGAGACAAGACCCGTTGATTAAACTGAAGGCAGTATATACTTTGGTTGAACAACTGTATATTGGCGCACAGCGGGCTCTAGCCGCCATCTCTCCTGCTAATCAAGGACCCAACCGGCTCAGCGACGTCCTGAAGAAACTATCCATCCTTCCTGCCAGGTTTCAAGAAGTAAAACGCTCCTGCACGCAAGCCGGAGCTTTGACTGCCTTGAGCCGCTCCAAGGCTTGGGTGCCAGACCTAGACCTGGCGGATGTGGCAAGAGGCTATCCCACCATCAAGGAAGACGGGTCTCCTTTTGATCAGGATGACTTCATGGCTTGTGTGCGTGGAGTCCGGCCTCAGGCAACTACCCTTGGAGATGATACTAATGTTGATAAATACCAGCCGGGTTTTGATAGTGAAAATAAGAAGATGTCCACTCCCTCATACAAGGTAATAGACTTGATCCCGCCAGTGAGAGAAGACACATTTGCCCCGGAAGTTGACCCGGTCGGCCTGATCGACGACGAAGCTGAATTTGTCGCCGTGAATGGTTTTGATTGGTCAAAACCCAACTTCCGGCCAATAGAAAGTGGTGAACCGGTGAGGGAGGAACAATGATCATCTTCATGGGCTTATAAATCCTTGTAATAACTTAGTTGTGAAAATACTGCATGCTTTGCTTATGCCATCGCGCATAAAATACTTTTATGTGAGTCTGTGTTTCCTGATGCCAATGTATGCATCGTATTTAATGTTTGTTTCTGCAATGAATTATGTTCCTGTAAATACAAAGAAAAGACTGGCTTGGTGGCTTAGAACCAAACGGGTTAAAACACCCACTTTATAGCCAATACGTTTACCATAGTAAGAACCAGAGACAGATATAAATAAGGGACAAGGGCTAAAACTAACTCTTTAGTTAATGCAGCAGGTAAGTGCGTAAGTAATAACCATACCTTGTCCCTTTTATCCTTAGACCGCCGGTTTAAATAACCTGGGCGATGAATTTGATAATTCAATCTTTATGAGAAGCCAATGCTTTGTTGAATACTCAATGATTACTATACCTTGGTAGGTTGCACCTTTTGACCCGTAAGCCACCGGTGTGAATGACCCGAGCGGCTGTGTTGTCAAATAGTCGAGCCGGTGAAGAAGACCAGGCTAATTGTTTGTAATATTGAAACAACAAAAAACTAAAAGGCAAGTAACGGATAATAAGCATAACTTGACCCTGTTTTCAAAAGATTGGGGGTTTCTGATTCAAATACGATCAATGAACCGGACCAAAGGGGTTAAGCTAAGGTTCGAAAACGACCATATAGCCCCCAGTGGCTTTGGCATTGCGCGGATCAAGAGGGTACCGACAGCTATGTTCTCTTTGGTTCGAATACGACCTATGTTTGAACAGGAAGCCCCCAAATGACCTTGAGAGGTTTTTAACGACTCTGATTCGAATACGATCCAAGTCGGACTCAAAGGGGGTTAAGCTATGATTCAAATACGATCAAGAAGCCCCCAAGTGAGTTTGGCCTTAAGCCGATCAAGAGGGTTATGACAGCTATGTTCTCTCTAGTTCGAATATGTCACATCCTAGCTAGACCATGCATTAGAGTGTTGCATCATGTCTTCTTTCAACAGAAACTTGAAATGGGGAAGGCAGAACCCCCAGCACCCCCCTGAAATCAACTAGGGTTTACTAAAAATAATTTCAATGAACCTGAAATGCCCTCCTAAAAAGTTCACCCTCTTTGTCTTAGGTTAGAACCTCTAGCAAAATTGGTGCACAATTTTCTAGGTCAACAGAAGGTCATTGAATTAAATCATAAGTATCTGAATTTGGGTATTTAAATGCTATAAAATAATTTAAATGCTCAAATAATTCTGGAAATAAATGTTTGCTGTTAGGAATAATTCCAATAGAGCCCACAATTATTTTCAGGATTTTAGAAAGTGCCTAAGTATTTTTAATAATGCCACAAAGTTACAGAAAAATAGAAAAACAAAACAAAACAGAAAAAAAACAGAAAGGAAAAACTTACCTGGCGCCGCCCACCAGGCCCACCTGCCGGCCCAGCCCAGCCACCGCGCCAGCGAGCAGCTTGGCTCAGCCAGGCAGGCAGGCAGGTGCTCGACGGCGGCACCCGCGCGCGCCACGCAGCTGGTTGCCGCCCTGCTTCCTCTCCTCGCCACCCTGCTGGCCTGGACAGGCTCCACGTCGCCGCCTCGACCCCCTGGACACGCTCACTCGCCCCCTGCCTCACTCCCTCGCTCCCCTTCGCCATGGCCGACGTAGCCGTCGCCGTTCCACCACCGTAGTCGCGTCCACCGCCGTCCCCGTGCTGCTCCACCGTGTCCTGAAGCTCCGCCACTTCCTCCTCGATCGCTCCACCAAGCCACGCCCCTCCGGAGGCCTGCAAACGACTCCACCGAGCTCGTCTTCAACCTCGGGCTGCCCAGATCGCCTCCGCCGCCCCGCTTGCTCCGGCTCGTCCCCGACCGCGCCGTCCGTCTTTGCGTGACCGCTGCGAGGCCAGCTACCTCCCCGTCCTCTCCGTTCTCCTCCTCGTGCACCAAAGCGAGCACACGGAGCTCACCCGCACGCACCGCCGCGGAGCTCGTCGCCGACGTGTCTCCAGCCAAGCACCGGCCACGCCACCTAGCCTAACAACTTCACCGCATCCCTAGGGGCACAACGCACCTCACCACGCGCCTCGCCGTGCCCCGTAGCCTCGGGCTCACTTTCACCCGACTCCGGCGACCACAAAGCTCGTCGCCGGCGATGTTTCCGGCCACCCCGAGCCCAACCACCACCACCAAACGCTGCGGCTCGTCCCCAGCTACCCGTAGATGGTCTCCGCCATCGTTTTGGTCGCCTGAGGGCGTTTTCCGAAGCCCTCCGCCGTCTCGGCCTCGCCGGCGACTCAACGCCTGCGGGATTAGCCCTGTTGACCGGTGGGTTTGACCACTGACGTGGACTGGGTGGGCCCGGTTGACTTCCCTGAGTCAATGACAAGTGGGCCCCCCTCTGCTAATTATCCAGATTAGTTTCTAACTAAAAATTAATTAGCTTAATTAACTACTGACACGCGGGACCCACCAGTTAGGTTTGACCTGGACGTCCCCGTTGACCCTGATGTCACCCTGACGCATTGCTGACGCAGTAATTGATTTACTGGAATTATTTTTATACAGGAAATTCCAGAAAATAGTTCAAACTTCAAAAATTCATAGAAAATTAACCATAGCTCCAAATGAAATAATTTATATATGAAAAATTATCAGAAAAATTCAATCTATCCATCTGTAATGGTTTCATGCATGACAAAACAAGTTTACCTTTCTGTTTAAGCAGAATAAGGAAATGCACTATTAAGGCCATGTTTAATGAGCTAATATTTGAATCTTTGATTCAAATGAGTTCATCCCTTTCTATTTTAGCTTGCATTAGGCCAAGACACATTCATATTGCCATGTCATAGCATGCATCATGTTGTTGCATATCGTCAGTGTTGATTGTGTTCCGATGTGTTCTTCGTGGTAGGTTCTGCCTCCGAGGATATTCACGAGTATCCAACTGAAGGGCAGTACCCCACTACCACTCCATCAGGCAAGCAACCCATTGATCATTCCGATACAAACCCATGTTCTCACTTCTGGTCTTGTTTACTGCATTAAGACAACGCGATTCAAACTGCTGTGTGCTACGGTAGTTGAACCCTTATCCTCTGCATGACCTGTCATTGCCACAGTAACTAGATGAAACCCACACTGGTAGAAAAAGGGCCTATAGTCCCGGTTCGTAAGGGCCTTTAGTCCCGGTTCCTGAACCGGGACTAAAGTGTCGGTACTAATACCTCCCCCCTTTAGTCCCGGTTCAATCCAGAACCGGGACTAAAGCCCCTCCACGTGGGCAGTGCGCAGAGCCCAGTCAGTAGACCCTTTGGTCCCGGTTGGTGGCACCAACCGGGACCAATAGGCATCCACGCGTCAGCTTTTTTGTGGCTAGGGTTTTTGTTTTTTTTGAAAGGGGGGGGGGGGGTTGGGGGTTTTGGGGGGTTAATTTAGGTGTTTCATATATTGTGTTAGCTAGCTATAATTAATATAGAGAAGTGTCCTCTCTTATGTCCGTGCTTGGTCGACGCTACGTACTATACATACGTATAGAGAGGACTAGACACGCTGGCTAGCTAGTAAAGCAAACGAAGGAAACAGAAGATCGTCATGAACATATATGCATAAAAAGAGAAGTGATATCGACCACCTCTCCTTCTCCGAGAGATTGGTCGAACAACAAGTTCTCGTATATCTATCTGACAGTACCGGCTACATATATACAATAATTATCTCTTACAAATATAATCATACGGACTCAGGGTTCACATAGAATTCTCCGTCTTCAGGGATCACGTGGTCAAGAAAGAATGCCGCCAATTCCTCTTGAATTGCTCGCATGCGAGCTGGTGCTAGGAGTTCATCCCGCTTCCGAAACATCTAATTTGAAGAAGGGGGTCAATACACACACACATATATATATATATATATATGAATGAATGAAACTCAACACAAATGATGGTAATAAAATAAAATTGTGAATATTGTTAGTTACGTACTTCATATTGTTTGTTAGAGTACCCGCCCCGCTCACACGTCGTGTGGCGGATGGACTCGCAGATGTAGTATCCACAGAAATCATTCCCTTGTTCCTGCCACAACCACTTTACAAGAAATAGAGGTCAATCAAACTGATAAGCAAGAATGCTAAATGGTATTGATGAAACTAGCGCTTGAATCACTAGGAGATGCACGAAACATGCTACTATAGTACTTACTTTCGGGTGTCTAAATTCCAGCTCCTTCGGCAGTCCCGGAACTTTTTTGGTGAATTTTCTCCAAACCCTGCCGGACAAACAAAACAATTACTTGATATCAGGAAATGAACAAAGTTGCTAATATGGTGGATAATGATCGATTTAACTTACTTCTTGAGGATTTCAGTCATGTCTGCATAGTCCTGGGGATCTTTTCGTTTTGAGTCTAAGACGGTTACTAGTCCCTGCTCAAGCTTAATCTCTAGGAGAATATAGTGGAAACTGCACACGCATGCATAACTCATGAATTACATTACTATAACCTTGAGTAATATATAAGGGAAACCGAATACGCACAAGACAGTAACACTCACTTGAAGTTGTAAGGAAAGAGTATTATATCTTTGTTTTGATTTATTACGAACGATTGTAGCAAGTTGGCCTCGGTAGTTGCGGCATGAAGTTTAACCTGAATTGCATCTATGAGATATGTGTTAATGAACCCAATATCACCGACTTGTCTTTTCTTCAATTCGACGATCTTCAATCTGCATAATATAGTGAGGATGATTATAAATACATGCAATGAAAGAGCTAAGCTATATAGAGAAACTTAATGATAGAAGTAGTACTACTTACAGACAGTAGCAGGCGACCGTTGTTTTATCGAGGGCCAATTGATTGAAAAACTGATAGAACTCCTCAAATGGAACAGGCAACAGATCAATTCCAACGAGGTCATGCTCCTTTTTAACTTTCACATACAAAGTACTACTCCCCCTAGAGTCTCTGCAGATTTTCAAGTACCAATCACGCAATCTTCGCATCATCGTTGATAGAGATCTTTCATCTTTGACGAGAGGCTTCCCGTACTCGTATCTTTGCATCTGCATCTCCATGGGTTCATAATGTACTTCATCGGGTAGGTAATCTGCAAGATTGATATAACCGGGCACCATCCTCGGATCATTAGCGACGTTGTGGCTAGGCACCTTGAGCGGGGGGCATGATTGCTTCGCTTGTTTGCCGAGCTGGGCAATTTGTTTCCCAGCTCGTCGTTTTTTCATCCTTTCATCACTGACAGTACTTCCCGACCGCTCCGCTTCGGCAAATTCCTTTCCAATAATGCGCTCATAGTTTCCTTTCGGCGGATCAGACTTTGGTGGTTTTGTCAGCGCAGCCAGAGTGCGCTTCACTTTCACCCCATCTACCTTCTCCTCCGGAGGTGGATGTTTCTTTGCTTTCACCCCTTCAAAGAATTTCCTCACTTCTTCTCACGCGATCTCGGCGTTCTCCTCCTGGGTCCTCTCATATGGTAACTTCTCTGGAGTCTTCAGAGAAGGACCGAATCTGTATGTCCTCCCGCCTCTGGTTGTACTGCTAGACGCCGACCGAGCAGACGAAGCGGTTGTCTTCTTTACTTGCTTAAGAGGCGGAGGAGAAGGACTACGACCCGCGGGAGCAGCTGGAGCGGCAGCAGGTCTCTTCTGCCCTTGCTGACGAGGCGGAGAAGGAGGAGGTTGGCTGCTCGGGCGCGTCGGCGCAGGCGGAGACGGAGGCGGAGGCCGCCACACGCCGGAGAAGGAGCCGGCCGAGGGCCCTGATCGTCACTCACCGGAGGAGGAGGCGGTGGAGGAGGCGGAGTGCCCTGACTCGCCGGAGGAGGAGGAGGAGGCGGAGGCGTCCAGTTCAGAAGGTTGATGAGGTCCTTCCGCCATAGGCATGGAGTCTTCAGAGCAGACCCCAGCCGAGTCTCCCCTTCACCGGTAGGGTGGTCAAGCTGGAGGTCCTCAAATCCCTCCGTTATCTCATCCACCATCACCCTAGCATATCCTTCTGGAATCGGCATGCAGTGAAAAGTTGCGCCGGGTTCAGTAGGATAAACAGAGCCAACAGCCGCCTTGACCTTCAAATTCATCCATTGCGTCATAAGGTGGCAATTTTGAGACTCCGTTATAGCATCCACAGGATAGCTGGCAGGAGCCGTCAAGGCATGCTGCAGCTGAAGCAGCTCAGTGGAAGCCACGCTGCTTCTGCGCTGAGATGGCGGGGTAGCTTCGGGGGAGGCTTCGGCAGTACGTTTGCTGCGATTCTTCCTGCATTTGTCCAGGTATATACTTTCAGTGTCATCTAAACAGTGCGTGCATGCGTGGTATCCTTTGTTTGTCTGTCCTGAAAGGTTACTGAGAGCGGGCCAATCGTTGATGGTCACCAACAGCAACGCCTTAAGGTTAAATTCCTCCTGTCTGTGCTCATCCCACGTACGTACACCGTTTCCATTCCACAGCTGTAAAAGTTCTTCAACTAATGGCCTTAGGTACACATCAATTTCGTTGCCGGGTTGCTTAGGGCCTTGGATGAGAACAGGCATCATAATGAACTTCCGCTTCATGCACATCCAAGGAGGAAGGTTATACATACATAGAGTCACGGGCCAGGTGCTGTGATTACTGCTCTGCTCCCCGAAAGGATTAATGCCATCCGCGCTTAAAGAAAACCATACATTCCTTGAGTCCTTTGCAAACTCATCCCAGTACTTTCTCTCGATTTTTCTCCACTGCGACCCGTCAGCGGGTGCTCTCAACTTCCCATCTTTCTTTCGGTTCTCACTGTGCCATCGCATCAACTTGGCATGCTCTTCGTTTCTGAACAGACGTTTCAACCGTGGTATTATAGGAGCATACCACATCACCTTTGCAGGAACCCTCTTCCTGAGGGGCTCGCCGTCAACATCACCGGGGTCATCTCGTCTAATCTTATACCGCAACGCACCGCATACCGGGCATGCGTTCAGATCCTTGTATGCACCGCGGTAGAGGATGCAGTCATTAGGGCATGCATGTATCTTCTCCACCTCCAATCCTAGAGGGCATACGACCTTCTTTGCTGCGTATGTACTGTCGGGCAATTCGTTATCCTTTGGAAGCTTCTTCTTCAATATTTTCAGTAGCTTCTCAAATCCTTTGTCAGCCACAGCATTCTCTGCCTTCCACTGTAGCAATTCCAGTACGGTACCGAGCTTTGTGTTGCCATCTTCGCAATTGGGGTATAACCCTTTTTTGTGATCCTCTAACATGCGATCGAACTTCAGCTTCTCCTTTTGACTAATGCATTGCGTCCTTGCATCAACAATGACCCGGCGGAGCTCATCATCATCGGGCACATCGTCTGGTTCCTCTTGATCTTCAGCAGCTTCACCCGTGGCAGCATCATTGGGCACATCATCGTCTGGTTCCTCTTGATCTTCACCAGCTCCCCCCGTTGCAGCATCACCGTATTCAGGGGGCACATAGTTGTCATCGTACTCTTCTTCTTCGCCGTCTTCCATCATAACCCCTATTTCTCCGTGCCTCGTCCAAACATTATAGTGTGGCATGAAACCCTTGTAAAGCAGGTGGGAGTGAAGGATTTTCCGGTTAGAGTAAGACCTCGTATTCCCACATTCAGTGCATGGACAACACATAAAACCATTCTGCTTGTTTGCCTCAGCCGCATCGAGAAACTCATGCACGCCCTTAATGTACTCGCGGGTGTGTCTGTCACCGTACATCCATTGCCGGTTCATCTGCGTGCATTATATATAATTAAGTGTCCAAATTAATAGAAGTTCATCATCACATTAAAACCAAAGTGCATACATAGTTCTCATCTAACAACATATAGCTCTCCAGAGCATCTAATTAATTAAACCATACATTGAAACTATGTAAAACATTTCAATGCGAAAACAAATGCGATCATAATCGCAACCAAGGTAACAATTGATCCAACGGCATAATGATACCAAGCCTCGGTATGAATGGCATATTTTCTAATCTTTCTAATCTTCAAGCGCATTGCATCCATCTTGATCTTGTGATCATCGACGACATCCGCAACATGCAACTCCAATATCATCTTCTCCTCCTCAATTTTTTTTATTTTTTCCTTCAACAAATTGTTTTCTTCTTCAACTAAATTTAACCTCTCGACAAGGTCGGTTGGCATTTCCGATTCACATACATCCTAGATAAATAAAATCTATGTCACGTTGGTCAGCATAATTTTCATAAACAATAAATGAACCAATAGTTATAAAGATAATATACATACCAAATCCGAATCATAGACAGGACGAGGGCCGACGGGGGCGGATACCAAAACCATCGCACTATATAAGATGCAATAATAAATGTAAGAAAATGATACAAGTATCTATCTAAACATACAAGTAAGAATATTTTTCCTTTCAGAAAGAAGATAAGAATAAGAGGCTCACCACGGTGGTGTCGGTGATGAGATCGGCGTGGGTGATCGACGGCGGTGAAGACGGGGACGGGGCATGACGGACCGCTAAATCTAGACAAATCTCGAGGAAAATGGAGCTTGGAGGTCGAGCTTCGAGAGGAGAAAGCTTAAGTAGTGTGGCTCGGGCATTCCATCGAACACCTCATGTGCATAGGAGGTGAGCTAGAGCACCACAAAGGCCTCTCCCCCTCGGGCAGAAAAAACAGAGCATTGTGCTCTGCTCTTGCGCGAGGGGGTATATATAGGCAATTCATTGGTCCCGGTTCATGGCATGAACCGGGACTAAAGGGGAGCCTTTGGTCCCGGTTCAAGCCACCAACCGGGACCAATGGTGGTGGGCCAGGAGGGAGGCCCTTTGGTCCCGGTTCGTCCCACCAACCGGGACCAAAACGTCCAGACGAACCGGGACCAATGGCCCACGTGGCTCGGCCGGCCCCCTCGGCTCACGAACTGGGACCAATGCCCACATTGGTCCCGGTTCAAGACTGAACCGGGACTAATGGGCTGAGGCGGCCTGGACCATAGCCCCTTTTTCTACTAGTGCCACTAGCATGTGTAGGAGTTGATTGAGCCATGTATGTGATTCCTACCTTGCTATGCCTGCTATGCTTAGAGTTGTGTCAGGTCTGGTTCATCTCGGTGATGGGCTAGAGTGATATGATTATGTCGGTGGTATGAGGAATGTGTTGAACATGTTTTGGTAAAGGTATCGATGAGAGGCCATGTAGGAGTACATGGTGGGTTGTTTCATTGAGACCGTCCCTAAGAACTGAGATCTGTATGTGTGATTTAAGATTCAGCTACTACCATGCACTGGGATCCTTAATTAACCCTCTCGGCTTCTTAATCACCCTAGTACTTTGTCCAGGAGTTGCAAATAGTTTCTGGTGTTTGTAGGTTATGTGTTGGCGGCCGTGCGTAGCGCTGACCCTAGGGGTGGGCTATGTTGCAGTAGATACACCGTGGCACGGTGTACCGAGTCACCCGTTTGGTGTCTCGGGAACCCTGTTCACATCGTTCGGGGCCGTATGTGGAAACCTCGGCCGGACTCCCTGCAGATGGAACCTGGATAGGCGATAAACCTGGACTAGAGACTTAAGTGTTTAGGTAGGCCGTGGCCGACACCCTCGCTGGGCTTCCGCTTGAAGGTTACCGAGTACATGTCGTGTAAACGGCAATAAGTGGCAAAAGCGTGTATGATGAAGTACACCCCTGCAGGGTATAAAACTATTCGAATAGCCGCGTCCGCGGTTAAGGACTACTTGGTTGCCTATACAGTTCATAGACAAGTAAATGGATACTACTAAAAGACTCAGATAAGTGTGAGTACCGAGGATGGCCCTCTCGTAGGATGACGAGGGAGGATCCCCGGTGGAGTATTGTGTTGGTGAGTAGTGGACTCATGTGCGAAAACTATTTTACTAGAGAAGTTCCGTAGGATAGTTTAGCCAAGAGTCAAAGCTGGCTTGCTGCATTAACCCCACCATCTTCTTGAGAATGAGCATGTATAGTAGGTCATGTTGTAAGACTTGCTGAGTACCTTTGTACTCATGTTTTCTTAATTACTGTTTTCAGACGACAACACCGCCCCCTCCGATGGGTTCTATGTAGACCTTGACGTCGACGAGTGACTAGCCACCCAGGTGGTGATCCTGGCCATGGAGGGCCCAATGTAGATAGACAGGCTTCGAGAAGCCTTCTTTCTTTCTAGAGTCTGTACTCAGACTAGTTGCTTCCGCATGTGCTTGTATGATTGTATGACTTGAGTGTCGGGTCATGTGACCCCTATCTGTATGAACATGTTATGTATGGCTCCCTGGGGCCTTTAAATAAAGTACTTGAGTTGTAGAGTTTTGTTGTGATGCCATGTTGTATGTACTCATATCGAGCATATTGTGTGTATGATTGAAATGCTTGGTATGAGTGGGATCCGACAATCTAGTTGTTTATCCTTGGCAGCCTTTCTTATGGGGAAATGTAGTCTAGTGCTCCTCGAGCCATAGTAGTCCGCTACAGCCCGGTTCACCGGAGTCCTGCTAGCCCAGCACTACTGCTCAGGACACTTGACTGGACGGCATGTGATTCACTTCGTTCCTATGTCTGTCCCTTCGGGGAAATGTCACGCGGTGACTTTCGGAGTCCTGCCTAGCTTGCTACAGCCCGGGTTCCCTGGAGTCTTGTTAGCCCAGTGCTACAGCCCGAAATCACTCGCTGATGACTGACATGCTCGATGTGATTCATGTATGCCTGTCTCCATAAGTCTGTGCCGCTTTGGGTTCACGACTAGCCATGTCGGCCCGGGTTCTCTGTCATATGGATGCTAGCGACACTATCGTATACGTGAGCCAAAAGGCGCAAACGGTCTCGGGCCATGGTAAGGCGACACCCGTGGGATACCGTGCGTGAGGCCGCAAAGTGATATGAGGTGTTACCGGCTTGATCGATGTGCCTTGGAATCGGGGTCCTGACAGCGTTGGCATCAGAGCCGGACTACCTGTAGGTTCGTTGAGCCAAACTGGTCGATGTCGAGTCTAGAAATGCTTTAGTTATATGTAGGGGAATTGATTGTGGAAGGGAACGTAAGGCTCTTTTACTCCTCTACCCTATGCCTCTGATCTGAGTCATTCTCTTCTCATTCAACGTGGGTTAAGGACTAGGCTCTCTTCTTCTATCAGGTTCACGTGTTACTAATTCGTAGTAGCTTATAGGATTGTCGTTACGAGTTCCAGTTAAGTTCCTACTATTCTTAGTATGTTGCTAATTGAATCAGAACCTTGATATGATGTTGTTGAGTGGTATTGTGAACTGTTGTGGACGTCTCAAATCTTTTTCTGAGCATTTACAGCCGTTATGCTGTCCAATTTTCCCTAGAAATTCTAATGTCTTTGCATTGTGGTTGTGCTTTCAGATGGCCAACCGTGTTCAAAACCAAGTGGTTCACCTGACCAGGTACCTCGACGTGCCCGGTCATACTGCTATGTTAGTCTGGGTCATGATCGAGACAGGTTACCGTTGGTATCCCGAATACACTGTCGAAGAGCAGTTCCGCGATTTTAATCAAAGCCAGTATTTCTGCACCGTCAGGATATTTCCTTCTTATCCTGGATCTACCGAGCCCCTTCACTGTTCCTATGGACTCGGGGTTACCGTTGAGATGGCTGTGAAGGATGCTGCCTATTCCATGATGACCATCATGCGAGTCCGGACTGGCCTGCTTCGGAACACTGATTTCTGTTACATGTCAGCTTCACTTCCGGGAGCGCAAGGGTATCTTCAGGCTATCTATGCTGACTCCACTCAGGAGGATTCATTAACTCATACCACTGTTGAGATGCTTGAAGATAAGGACCGAGAGAATCGGGCCTTGAGGGTGGAGCTTTTTAATACTCGTGCTGATCATTGGGCCACATTGACTCGGTTTGCACCTGCGGTGCAAACTGGATGTATGGATACAAGGGATCTGTATCCTGTGAGGTCTGCTTTGCCAGACGTGGTGGATTGGCGTGATGTGGGAGGCATCACCCCACCCCGTGGTCCCCGCAGGCCACCGTTTGTTGGTCCAAGACCCCATCCTAGCCCCTATGGTCCACAGGCTCCTTAGGACCGTCTGTTTCCGGATGGTCATGTTGAACTTCCAGGCTATGGAGGTGACTTCTATGAGGACTACTACGGAGCTACCTGAGTTAGTAGTAGTACCACTAGTATTGTAGTAGTTGTATCTCCACTGTCCTGCGTGACTTGTGGAATATGACTTTGCGTGTAATCGATTCCGGAGGTGTAGACAAATAATGTATAGGAGCTTGGAATGCCTCCGATGAGATGTAACGTCTTTCATCATAGTTGTACTGTAGCCTGGGCTTGTACTAAACTATGTATGATGTGTATGACCGTTGGTATATATATATGGCAGTTTTATATTACCATGACATACGGATGAACATCTCTGCATTCCATGTTATCCATTACATTCTGCACTTCCTTGCTAAGTTTGAGCCATCCTTGTCTAAACCGTTGTCTTTTTTTCTCCTAGGATGGTCAACACCCGCAGCAACCCTGCTGCCCCGGAGCAGCGGGAAGCCAGTGCTGCTAGAGGTGAAAATCTGCCTCACCTGCCTTCTCTGGCCGAAGTAATGCTGGAGGCGGAAAGAAACAAACGTGAAACCAACCGCCTGCTGGAGCGGATTGAGCAGAACACTGCACGCCACCCGTGAAATGACTTGGTGCCAATCAATGACTTTATCAAGCTGTACCCACCAAAGTTTAACCATTCCATCGAGCCCCTCGACGCGGATGACTGGCTTCGCAGCATCACCCACAAGCTACGTTCTGCCAATGTAGCCGAAGCCGACAAGGTTACTTATGCTGCTTATCACCTCGAAGGCCCTGCTAGCCTTTGGTGGGAAAACTTCGAAGCTATGCGCCCGGTCGGCCAAATCACTACTTGGGCTGAATTCAGTGAGGCTTTCCGTGAGCATCACATTCCGGAAGGTCTCATGGATCGCAAGAGGGAGGAGTTCTGCAACTTCACCCAAGGAAGACTGACTGTGGATGCTTACTGTCGTGAATTTGGGAACCTGGCACGTTATGCCCCTGAAGAGGTATCGACTGACGCTAAGAAGCAGGCAAGGTTCCGCAAGGGACTTAGCCCTAAGCTTCGCCGCGATCTTCGTCTGCACGAGTGCACCTCCTTTCAGAAGTTGGTCAACAAAGCCATCAGTGCTGAGACAGGCCAGACTGATTATGACGCTTCACGCAAGCACTCCCATGATTTTGGCTCTTCATCCGGCTTTGGAGCTTAGAAGCGCCGGGTGTGGATTCCAAGCACGGCACTACCACCCAGGTTCATCCCGAGGCCATCCTTTGAGGCGCCTCGTCCCAATCAGCAATTTGCACCGCCCAAGCCCTATGGTGGCCCCGCTGCTAACGCTGCTCCATGCCCTAATGTGGTGACATGCTTTAAGTGTGGAGAGCCGGGCCACTATAGCCGAGAGTGTCCCCAGAACAACCCCAATCAAACTGGAAAGTCTGTTGGCCGTGGTAAGCCCGCGGGAAAAACATTCTACGCCAAGCCGGCCACCACTGCACATGGCCATGTCAATTATGTTTCAGCCGAGGAGGCTCATGAGGATCCCAACGTCATCCTTGGTATGCTCCTTGTTAACTGCCATCCGGCATCTATTCTTTTCGATACTGGGGCATCTCATTCATTCATATCCAAGAACTATGCTCGATTGCACCACATGACATTCTGTGACATGCCCACTTCCATGGTAATTCAAACTCCGGGTTCCAAATGGCAAACTTCTAGGGTAAGCCATGGGAACGAAATTCTTGTCGATAGGCTTGTCTTCCTTGCATCCTTAATAGCTCTCAAGTCCTCGGACATAAACATCATCTTAGGTATGGACTGGATGTCAGCTCATTATGCTAAGATTGACTGTGCCACTAGAACCGTTCAACTTACTCACCCATCGGGCAAGACAGTCAATGTCTTAACTCGAGTGGCCAAGCGCCAGCTCTACTCCCTAAATGCCAACCCTCTTCCAGACCTTGAGGATGTTCCGGTAGTTCGAGACTTTCCGGATGTCTTTCCAGAAGAACTGCCAGGTGTTCCACCTGACAGGGATGTCGAGTTTGTGATAGACCTTGTTCCGGGAACCGTTCCAATTTCTAGAAGACCCTATAAGATGGCACCCCTAGAACTAGCCGAGCTTAAGAACCAACTCGATGAGTCCTTGAAAAAGGGTTTCATCCGTCCTAGTTCCTCTCCTTGGGCTTGCCCCGTCCTCTTCGTCAAGAAGAAGGATGGAACAGATCGAATGGTTGTGGATTACCGACCTGTCAACTTGGTCACCATCAAGAACAAATACCCGCTTCCCAGGATCAACGACCTGTATGATCAGCTTGCTGGATCCTCAGTCTTTTCCAAGATGGATTTGAGGTTGGGCTACCATCAAGTCAAAATCAGAAACGGGGACATTCCCAAAACGACCTTTGTTGCTCGTTATGGCCAATACGAGTACACCGTTATGTCCTTCGGTTTAACCAATGCCCCGGCTACCTTCTCCCGGTTAATGAACTCGGTTTTCATGGAGTACTTGGATAAATTCGTCATAGTATACCTCGATGACATACTCATCTACTCCAAGAATGAAGAGGAACATGCCGAACATCTAAGGCTGGTATTGATGAAACTTCGAGAGCATCGCCTTTATGCCAAATTCTCCAAGTGTGAATTTTGGTTGCCAGAAGTAACCTATCTAGGCCATGTAATCTCTGGTAAGGGTATTGTTGTCAATCCCGAGCGAGTTCAAGCCGTCCTTGATTGGACTCCACCTGAGACGGTTAAGCAAGTTCGGAGCTTCCTTGGCTTAGCGAGCTATTGCCGCCGCTTCGTCGAGAATTTCTCCAAGGTTGCTAAACCTCTAACTGAACTCCTCAAGAAAGATAAAAAGTTCGAGTGGACTCCACAGTGCGAGTTCAGCTTTCAGGAACTGAAAAGATGCCTGACATCTGCTCCCGTACTGGTACCACCAGATTTCTCCAAGGACTTTATTATCTATTGCGACGCCTCGCGACAAGGACTAGGTTGCATACTCATGCAAGATCGTCAGGTAATTGCCTATGCTTCATGGCAATTACACCCACATGAGGAAAATTATCCCACACATGATCTAGAGCTTGCAGCTGTAGTCCATGCACTTAAAACTTGGCGACATTACCTCCTCGATAATCGTTGCGAGATCTTCACCGATCACCAAAGTTTGAAATATATCTTCACCCAACCAGATTTGAATCTCAGGCAAAGATGTTGGGTTGAGTTGATCTCGGATTACGACTTAGGAATAACTTACACCCCGGGCAAAGCCAATGTCATGGCTGATGCACTAAGTCGTAAATCCTATTGTAACAACCTGATGTTACAACAAAGTCAACCACTTCTCCATGAGGAATTCTGTAAGCTTAATCTTCACATTGTTCCTCGAGGATTCCTATCCACCCTGGTGGCGAAACCTACCCTTATGGATCAAATTATAACCGCCCAGCGGTATGATAAGGGCATATCTCGGATTAAGGAAAACATTGCTAGCGGAGTTGCTAAATGTTTTTCCATGGATAAGCGGGGTGTTGTCTTCTTTGAGAACCGTTTGGTGGTTCCCAAGAAACAACATCTACGCCAATTGATCCTTAAGGAAGCTCATGAATCCCCTCTCACCATTCATCCCGGTAGCACTAAAATGTATCAAGACCTACGCCAGAGGTTTTGGTGGACTAGGATGAAGAGAGAAATCGCTCAATACATTGCTAGCTGCGATGTCTGTCGTCGTGTTAAAGCAGAGCATCAACGGCCTGCTGGCACCCTTCAACCTTTGGCTATTCCTGAATGGAAATGGGATAAAATCAGTATGGATTTCATTACTGGGTTTCCCAGGACCAAGAGAGGGAATAATGCCATCTTCGTCGTGATCGACCATCTTTCCAAAGTAGCCCATTTCCTACCTATTCGTGAGAGTATCACTGCTAGCCAGCTAGCCGATTTATACATCTCCCGAATAGTGTCTCTCCATGGTGTCCCATTGGAAATTAACTCAGACCATGGGAGTCTCTTCACCTCTCGATTTTGGGAAAGTTTCCAAAATGCTATGGGAACTCATCTCTCCTTTAGCACCGCCTTCCATCCTCAATCAAATGGTCAAGTAGAGCGAGTCAATCAAATTCTGGAAGATATGCTCTGAGCTTCTGTCATCTCGTTCGAAATGAGTTGGGAGAAATGCCTCCCATTCGCGGAGTTTGCTTATAACAATAGTTATCAAGCTAGCTTGGGCAAAGCTCCTTTCGAAGTTCTCTATGGACGAAAATGTCGAACGCCTCTTAACTGGTCAGAAACCGGGGAAAGACAACTCTTTGGGCCGGATATGATTCAGGAAGCGGAAGAGCAGGTTCGCGTTATTCGTGAGAAATTGAAAACAGCCCAATCTCGTCAAAAGAGTCAATATGATCGTAAACATAAGCCTATGACTTATGAAGTCGACGAGAAGGCTTACCTTCGGGTTACCCCATTAAAAGGAACCCATCGTTTTGGTATCAAAGGCAAATTGGCTCCTCGTTACATTGGACCCTTTCGCATTCTTGCCAAACGAGGAGAAGTTGCCTACCAATTGGAACTACCTCCGCATCTTTCCAGAGTTCATGATGTCTTCCACGTTTCACAACTTAGGCGTTGCTTCGCGGATCCTATCCGTGGAGTGGACCACGAAACGCTTGATCTACAAGATAACCTCTCTTATCGGGAATATCCCGTTCGTATCCTTGATCAAGCCGAGCGTACCACTCGACGGCATAATATCAAGTTTCTCAAGGTTCAATGGTCACACCATTCCGAGAAAGAAGCCACTTGGGAAAGGGAGGATCGTCTTCGACTCGAGTACCCCACCTTCTTTCCAACGGATCCTAAATCTCGGGACGAGATTCTTTCGAGTGGGGGTGACTTGTCACATCCTAGCTAGACCATGCATTAGAGTGTTGCATCATGTCTTCTTTCAACAGAAACTTGAAATGGGGAAGGCAGAACCCCCAGCACCCCCCCTGAAATCAAATGGGGTTTACTAAAAATAATTTCAATGAACCTGAAATGCCCTTCTAAAAAGTTCACCCTCTTTGTCTTAGGTTAGAACCTCTGGCAAAATTGGTGCACAATTTTCTAGGTCAACAGAAGGTCATTGAATTAAATCATAAGTATTTGAATTTGGGCATTTGAATGCTATAAAATAATTTAAATGCTCAAATAATTCTAGAAATAAATGTTTGATGTTAGGAATAATTCCAACAGAGCCCACAATTATTTTCAGGATTTTAGAAAGTGCCTAAGTATTTCTAATAATGCCACAAAGTTACAGAAAAATAGAAAAAGAAAAAAAAAGAAAAAAACAAAAAGGAAAAACTTACCTGGCGCCGCCCACTAGGCCCACCTGCCGGCCCAGCCCAGCCACTGCACCAGCGAGCAGCTTGGCTTGGCCAGGCAGGTACTCGACGGCGGCACCCGCGCGCGCCACGCAGCTGGCTGCCGCCCTGCTTCCTCTCCTCGCCGCCCTGCTGGCCTGGACAGGCTCCATGTCGCCGCCTCAACCCCCTGGACACGCTCACTCGCCCCCTACCTCACTCCCTCACTCCCCTTCGCCATGGCCGACGCAGCCGTCGCCGTTCCACCACCGTAGTCGCGTCCACCGCCGTCCCCGTGCTGCTCCACCGTGTCCTGAAGCTCCGCCACTTCCTCCTCGATCGCTCCACCAAGCCACGCCCCTCCAGAGGCCTGCAAACGACTCCATCGAGCTCGTTTTCAACCTCGGGCTGCCCAGATCGCCTCCGCCGCCCCGCTTGCTTCGGCTCGTCCCCGACTGCGCCGTCCGTCTCTGCGTGACCGATGTGAGCCCAGCTACCTCCCCGTCCTCTCCGTTCTCCTCCTCGTGCACCACAGCGAGCACACGGAGCTCACACGCACGCACCGCCGCGGAGCTCATCGCTGACGTGTCTCCGGCGAAGCACCAGCCACGCCACCTAGTCTAACAACTTCACCGCATCCCTAGGGGCACAACGCACCTCACCACGCGCCTCGCCGTGCCCCGTAGCCTCGGGCTCACTTTCACCCGACTCCGGAGACCGCAAAGCTCGTCGCCGGCGACATTTCCGGCCACCCCGAGCCCAACCACCACCACCAAACGCTGCGGCTCGTCCCCAGCTACCCGTAGATGGTCTCTGTCGTCATTTTGGTCGCTTGAGGGCGTTTTCCAAAGCCCTCCGCCGTCTCGGCCTCACCGGCGACTCAACGCCGGCGGGATTAGCCCTGTTGACCGGTGGGTTTGACCACTGACGTGGACTGGGTGGGCCCAGTTGACTTCCCTGAGTTAATGACAAGTGGGCCCCCCTCTGCTAATTATCCAGATTAGTTTCTAACTAAAAATTAATTAGCTTAATTAACTACTGACACGCGGGACCCACCAGTCAGGTTTGACCTGGACGTCCCCGTTGACCCTGACGTCACCCTGACGCATTGCTGACGCAGTAATTGATTTACTGGAATTATTTTTATACAGGAAATTCCAGAAAATAGTTCAAACTTCAAAAATTCATAGAAAATTAACCATAGCTCCAAATGAAATAATTTATATATGAAAAATTATCAGAAAAATTCAATCTATCCATCTATAATGGTTTCACGCATGACAAAACAAGTTTACCTTGCTGTTTAAGCAGAATTAGGAAATGCACTATTAAGGCCATGTTTAATGAGCTAATATTTGAATCTTTGATTCAAATGAGTTCATCCCTTTCTATTTTAGCTTGCATTAGGCCAAGACACATTCATATTGCCATGTCATAGCATGCATCATGTTGTTGCATATCGTCATGTGTTGATTGTGTTCCGATGTGTTCTTCGTGGTAGGTTCTGCCTCCGAGGATATTCACGAGTATCCAACTGAAGGGCAGTACCCCACTACCACTCCATCAGGCAAGCAACCCATTGATCATTCCGATACAAACCCATGTTCTCACTTCTGCTCTTGTTTACTGCATTAAGACAACGCGATACAAACTGATGTGTGATATGGTAGTTGAACCCTTATCCTTTGCATGACCTGTCATTGCCACAGTAACTAGATGAAACCCACTAGCATGTGTAGGAGTTGATTGAGCCCTATATGTGATTCCTACCTTGCTATGCCTGCTATGCTTAGAGTTGTGTCAGGTCTGGTTCATCGGGGTGATGGGCTAGAGTGATATGATTATGTCGGTAGTATGAGGAATGTGTTGAACATGTTTTGGTAAAGGTATCGATGAGAGGCCATGTAGGAGTACATGGTGGGTTGTTTCATTGAGACCGTCCCTAAGAACTGAGATCTGTATGTGTGATTTAAGATTCAGCTACTACCATGCACTGGGATCCTTAATTGACCCTCTCGGCTTCTTAATCACCCTAGTACTCTGTCCAGGAGTTGCAAATAGTTTCTGGTGTTTGTAGGTTATGTGTTGGCGGCCGTGCGTAGCGCTGACCCTAGGGGTGGGCTATGTTGCGGTAGATACACCGTGGCACGGTGTACCGAGTCACCCGTTTGGTGTCTCGGGAACCCTGTTCACATCGTTCGGGGCCGTATGTGGAAACCTCGGCCGGACTCCCTGCGGATGGAACCTGGATAGGCGATAAACCTGGACTAGAGACTTAAGTGTTTAGGTAGGCCGTGGCCGACACCCTCGCTAGGCTTCCGCTTGAAGGTTGCCGAGTACATGTCGTGTAAACGGCGATAAGTGGCAAAAGCGTGTATGACGAAGTACACCCCTGCAGGGTATAAAACTATTCGAATAGCCGCGTCCGCGGTAAAGGACTACTTGGTTGCCTATACAGTTCATAGACAAGTAAATGGATACTACTAAAAGACTCAAGATAAGTGTGAGTACCGAGGATGGCCCTCTCGTAGGATGACGAGGGAGGATCCCCGGTGGAGTATTGTGTTGGTGAGTAGTGGACTTGTGTGCGAAAACTATTTTACTAGAGAAGTTCTGTAGGATAGTTTAGCCAAGAGTCAAAGCTGGCTTGCTGCATTAACCCCACCATCTTCTTGAGAATGAGCGTGTATAGTAGGTCCTGTTGTAAGACTTGCTGAGTACCTTTGTACTCATGTTTGCTTAATTACTGTTTTCAGACGACAACACCGCCCCCTTCAATGGGTTCTATGTAGACCTTGACGTCGACGAGTGACTAGCCACCCAGGTGGTGATCCTGGCCATGGAGGGCCCTATGTAGATAGACAGGCTTCGAGAAGCCTTCTTTCTTTCTAGAGTCTGTACTCAGACTAGTTGCTTCCGCATGTGCTTGGATGATTGTATGACTTGAGAGTCGGGTCATGGGGCCTTTAAATAAAGTACTTGAGTTGTAGAGTTTTGTTGTGATGCCATGTTGTATGTACTCATATCGAGCATATTGTGTGTATGATTGAAATGCTTGGTATGAGTGGGATCCGACAATCTAGTTGTTTATCCTTGGCAGCCTTTCTTATGGGGAAATGTAGTCTAGTGCTCCTCGAGCCATAGTAGTCCGCTATAGCCCGGTTCACCGGAGTCCTGCTAGCCCAGCACTACTGCTCAGGACACTTTACTGGCCGGCATGTGATTCACTTCGTTCCTATGTCTGTCCCTTCGGGGAAATGTCACACGGTGACTTCCGGAGTCCTGCCTAGCCTGCTACAGCCCGGGTTCCCCGGAGTCCTGTTAGCCCAGTGCTACAGCCCGGAATCACTCGCTGATGACCGACATGCTCGATGTGATTCATGTATGCCTGTCTCCATAAGTCTGTGCCGCTTTGGGTTCACGACTAGCCATGTCGGCCCGGGTTCTCTGTCATATGGATGCTAGCGACACTATCATATATGTGAGCCAAAAGGCGCAAACGGTCCCGGGCCATGGTAAGGCGACACCCATGGGATACCGTGCGTGAGGCCGCAAAGTGATATGAGGTGTTACCAGCTAGATCGATGTGCCTTGGAATCGGGGTCCTGACAGAATACGACCTATGTTTGAACAGGAAGCCCCCAATTGACCATGAGATTGCAACTAGATTCGGATACGATCATAAGCCGGACCAAAAATGGTAAACTTGATTCAAATATGATCAGCTCCTTAATAGTCATTTGAAAAATAAGAAACAACAAAGATGCATAATCTTTGAAAAGAAAAGAGACCGATGGTCTTACTTTATTGCTTAACATGGTATATACAATGTTAAAGTATGTACATGATGAGAGCCAGTAGCTCAGGTGTAGTATGGCCGAAGTTGAGCAATGTTCCACGGCCGACGGGTCTCCTCCTCCGACTTACGTGAGTCTGCATGCTCTCGAACGTCAATGAGGTAATATGACCCGTTGTTTAAGTTCTTACTGACCATAAAGGGTCCTTCCCAAGGTGGGTATAACTTATGTGCATCTGATAGATCCTGGATGAGCCGAGCACCAAGTCGCCTTCCTGAAAAGTCCTGGACTAAACCCGGCGGCTGTGATATCGGCGCAGGTCCTGTTGATAAATTGCTGATCGGGCCGCTGCTAAGTATCTTTCTTCATCCAACAAGTCAAGTGCATCCTGTCTTGCTTGCTCATTATTAGCTTCAACATAAGCCGTCACACAGGGCGAGTCATGACGGATGTCACTAGGCAACACTGCTTCTGCTCCATAAACCATGAAAAAATGTGTGTAACCTGTGGACCTGTTGGGTGTGGTGTTGATACTCCATAACACCGAGGGTAATTCCTCTACCTAACAACTCGGCGTTTGTTGTAAGGGAACCATAAGCCGGGGTCTTATACCTTTCAAAATTTCCTGATTAGCTCTCTCAGCTTGACCATTGGATTGAGGATGAGCTACAAAAGAAACATCAAGCCGGATGTGTTCACGTTGACAAAACTCCTCCATAGCCCCTTGCGATAGATTAGTGCCATTGTCAGTGATAATGTTGTGTGGAAAACCAAAACGGAAGATCATCTTTTTCATGAACTGAACCGCCGTGGCCGCGTCACACTTACTCACTGGCTCCGCCTCAACCCACTTAGTGAATTTATCAACTGCCACCAAGAGATGTGTCTTTTTTTCCTTGGACCTTTTGAAAGGCCCCACCATGTCAAGCCCCCAGACCACAAACGGCCAAGTGATTGGGATCATCCGGAGCTCCTGAGCCGGCACATGCGCCTGTCGTGCAAACTTTTGACATCCATCGCATCTACTGACCAGATCTTCTGCATCAGCGTGAGCCGTCAACCAGTAAAAGCCGTGACGAAAAGCCTTGGCCACTAGAGATTTGGACCCAGCGTGATGACCACAATCACCTTCATGGATCTCATGAAGTATTGCTTGACCTTCTTCGGGGGAAACACACCGCTGATACGCTCCAGAGACACTGCGATAGTATAATTCTCCATCTGAAATCGACATTGACTTAGACCGTCGGGTTATCTGTCGAGCCAGAGTCATGTAAGCCAAAAACGGCACTGTCCAATCTGGGATGACATGAAGAGCCGCCACCAACTGCGCCTCAGGGTCAGGAACAGCTAAATCTTCTTCTGTGGGCAACTTGATAGAGGGGTTATGCAAAACATCCAAAAAGGTGTTAGGTGACACCAGCTTACGCTGAGACCCCAACCGGCTTAAGGCATCAGCCGCTTTGTTCTTTCGATGGACAATGTGCTCCACCTAATAACCTTTAAAATGTCCTGTAACGGCATCAACCTCCCGGCGATAAGCCGCCATGAGAGGGTCCTTGGAATCCCACTTGCCAGATACCTGTTGAGCCACTAGATCTGAGTCGCCAAGACATCTGACCCGGCTCAAACTCATCTCTTTCCCCACTCGAAGACCATGGAGCAAGGCTTCATACTCTGCTGCGTTGTTAGTGCAAGGAAACATCAATCGTAAGACATAACAAAATTTATCACCTCGCGGGGAAGTTAACACAACTCCAGCCCCCGAACCTTCCAACTGTCTGGACCCATCAAAATAAATAGTCCAATACGTGTTGTCTGGTTTCTCTTCTGGCATCTGCATCTCTTTCTAGTCATTGATGAAGTCAACCAGTGCTTGAGATTTGATCGCAGTACGCGACACATACTTCAACCCATGAGACCCAAGCTCAATTGCCCACTTGGCGACTCGCCCAGTGGCTTCTCTGTTTTGAATGATGTCTCCCAAGGGAGCAGAGCTGACCATAGTGATCGGGTGACCCTGGAAATAATGTTTAAGCTTCCGGCTTGCCATGAATACCCCATATACGAGTTTCTGCCAATGCGGATATCGTTGCTTGGATTCAATCAATACTTCACTGACGTAGTAAACCGGCCGTTGAACCAGATGTTCCTTGCCAGCCTCCTTGCGCTCCACCACAATAGCCACACTAACAGCCTGTGAGTTGGCGGCCACATATAATAATAGCGGCTCTTTTTCAACCGGAGCAGCAAGAACCGGCGGCTCAGCAAGCTGTGCTTTCAGATCCTCAAAAGCAGTATTTGCAGCATCACTCCAAATAAAAGCATATGTTTTCTTCATCATCTGATACAAAGGCATTGCCTTCTCCCCTAACCAGCTTATGAACCGGCTCAAGGCAGCAACACGAACCGCCAGCCGCTAAACGTCATTGATGCACGTTGGTTTGGCTAAAGACGTAATTGCCTTGATTTTCTCCGGGTTAGCTTCAATACCTCAGTTGGACACCAAAAAACCCAATAGCTTGCCAGCTGGGACTCCAAAAACACACTTGGCCAGGTTAAGCATCATTTTGTAGATCTAGAGATTATCGAAAGTCTCTTTCAGATCTGTGACCAAGGTTTCCTCCTTCCTGGACTTTACCACTATATCATCCACGTAAGCATGAACATTGCGCCCGATTTGATCATGAAGACAATTCTGCACACAACGTTGGTAAGTCGCTTGGGCACTCTTAAGCCCAAAAGGCATAGACACATAGCAAAAAGCTCCAAAAGGAGTAATAAAAGATGTCTTCTCCTGATCCTTGACCGCCATCTTAATCTGATGATAACCGGAATAAGCATCCAAAAAACTCAAACGTGCGCAACCCTCCGTAGCATCAATGATCAGATCAATACGGGGAGAGCAAAAGGATCAGCCGGACAAGCCTTGTTCAGATCGGTGTAGTCTACACACATACGCCAGGTGCCATTCTTTTTTAGCACGAGCATCGGGTTAGCTAACCACTCTGGATGAAATACCTCCACAATGAACCCGGCTGCCAAGAGCCCGGCCACCTCTTCTCCAATGGCCTTGTGCCTTTCTTCATTGAACCATCGGAGAAACTATCTGATAGGTTTGAACTTTGGATCTATATTAAGAGTGTGCTCAGCGAGTTCCCTCGGGACACCCGGCATGTCTGAAGGTTGCCATGCAAAGATGTCTCGGTTCTCACGGATGAACTTGATGAGCGCGCTTTCCTATTTCGGATCCAAGTTGGCGCTGATGATGAACTGTTTGGATGAGTCGCTAGGCACAAAGTAAACCATCTTAGTGTCATCATCTGATTTGAATTTTAACACCGGCTCATGCTCTGTTGTTGGTTTCTTTAATGACGTCATGTCTGCCGGGTCAACATGATCCTTGTAAAATTTTAACTCCTTTGTTGCACAAACAGACTCAGCATAGGCAGCATCACCTTCTTCACACTCCAAGGCTATCTTCCGGCTCCCATTTACTGTAATGGTGCCCTTATGACCCGGCATTTTGAGCTGTAAATACACGTAACATGGTCGAGCCATGAACTTGGCATAAGCCGGCTGCCCAAACAGAGCATGATATGGGCTCTTGATCTTAACCACCTCAAAGGTTAATTTTTCCGCTCTGGAGTCATACTCATCCCCAAAGGCTACTTCCAGCTCAATCTTACCAACTGGATATGCCGATTTACCAGGTACCACACCATGAAAAACAGTGTTGGATTGTTTAAGATTTTTATCAGTCAATCCCATCAGGCAGAACGTCTCATAGTAGAGGATGTTGATGCTGCTGCCTCCATCCATGAGCACCTTAGTGAACTTGTATCCACCAACCTGAGGTGCCACCACCAAGGCCAAGTGACCCGGATTATCAACCCGGGGTGGGTGATCCTCTCTGCTCCACACAATAGGCTGTTCTGACCAACGTAGATAATGTGGAACCGCCGGCTCAACGGCATTGACGACCCTCTTGTGAAGCTTCTGGTCCCTCTTACATAAACTAGTGGTAAATACATGGTCTTGCCCACTACTCAGCTGCTTCGGGTTGCTCTGATAACCGGTTTGCTGCTGCTGATTACCTTGGCCGAGTTGTTGATTATATCCTCCTTGGTGACCAGGATAGCCCTGACCGTGGAAACCTCCTCCACCTGAACCGGCGCCCGGGCTGTGAAAACCGCCTCCTCCTGAACCGCCACCTGGGCCATGACCTCCATCAAACACATTTGAATTTTTAAACGCCTTCATGATCGTACAATCTTTCCATAGGTGGGTGGTTGGCTTCTCCCGGGTGCCGTGCTCTGGACAAGGTTCATTTAACAACTGCTCAAGGGTGGGACCTGACCCGCCCGACCGAGGGGGCTGTCTGCCCTTGCGCCGTTGATTACCACCCTGTGCATTAGTGTTAGCAACAAACTCATTAGTCTTACGTTTATTACCTCCCTGATTCGTCAGGTTATACTGGTGACCCTTGCCATTGTCGTTCTTCTTTCCCTTCGTTGCTTTTTCTTCGTCAGACACCAGGTCCTTGGTAGTATCAGAATTAGCATACTTGACGAGAGCCGCCATCAACATTTCCATGTCATTACAGTCACGCTTGAGCCACCCTAGCTTCTGCTTCAGAGGTTCAAAACAACAATTTTTCTCCAACATTAAAACTGCTGAGCCGGCATCCATCTTATCAGATGAATGTATTATCTCCTTGACCCGGTGCACCCAATGGGTTGTGGATTCACCATCCTCTTGCTTGCAATTGGTCAGGTCCACAATCGACATAGGCTGTTTACACGTGTCCTTAAAGTTCTGGATGAACCGGGCTTTCAACTCCGCCCATGAGCCGATAGAATTGGGTGGCAATCCCTTTAACCAAGTACGAGTTGTTCCATCTAACATCATGGTGAAATACTTGGCCATTGCAGCATCACTGACCTCCAACAATTCCATAGCCATCTCGTAACTCTCAATCTAAGTCCCCGGCTGTAGGTCAGCCGTGTAATTAGGCACTTTTCGAGGCCCCTTGAAGTCCTTTGGCAAACGCTCATTGCGTATGGCCGGCACCAAGCAAGGAACGCCTCCGGTTCTTGTGGCCACTCCTGCCTCAACCGAGGTTGCTGGATAAACCGAAAAGGTTTGATGAGCCGCCTGATCTGCTGCCATTTGAGCTGCTCATTCCACCTCTTGACGAATCCTCCCCTGATCCGCCAAGTTAAGGGCTCCAGCCCGCACTGGCTCATGCCTGTATGGTCGGTTGTGACGTTGAGCATTGCTTGACATATCTGCGGACTCCATATGCCTACTGTAACTTGGGCTCCGGCTTGGGCAAGGAGTTGAGTGGATCGTGTCTCGACTATAGGAGTACGCATCCTGCTGCGCCAGAGCCGTTTGAAGAAGTTCTCTGACCCTCCGTGTTTCAATTGCTGCTGGTGAGTCGCCTTCCATTAGGAGAGCCGCCAAACGAGCCGACGCTGCGATGAGGTTTTCCAAAGGGTTGGAGAAGTGACCTGGCGGTGTTGGAACGCAATGAGGTGGAGCAGTAATTATACGAGGTGGCTCTGTGGCACGTGGCTGAACCGGTGCGCCGGGTGTCGTGATCTGGTTTGCCTCTGGCGGGTTGCTCCCCCTGCCCCCGGTGTATGGAATAGGTTCCTCGGATCAAGCATCAGAGGCAGACGTGATTGAGTTTTATAATGCCTCCTCCTCATGACTTCGTTTGATGCGTTAAGGTCCACCGAGAGCCGGAAAGTCTCCGCTTGAAGTTGTTGAGCACGAGCATCCAAAGTCGCTCGTTCTGCCGCCATCCGGGTTTCCTCTGCGGCTAGATTTTCCTTAGCTTGCACCATCTCCTCACGCACGCGTGCCACCTCTGTGTCGTGCTGGGCTTTATCCGCCGGCTCTACCACGGCGGTTAACAGAGTTGTCAGTTTATCCATGAGATCCATTAGAATCTGAGCCGGGGGGCACGCGGGGTCTCCTGACCCGGCTGCAGCCGACCCGGTAGCCGTTGCTACCGCTGCGGTAGAATTCTGCCCGGGCTGTGTCCCTGCCATGAAGACTCCGGCCCAATTCGGCGGCTCAAGGGGGTCCGGAATACTGCTGCCATCGGAACAGCCCCCGAGCATGTCGTCTTGTAGCTGGTACAAAGAGTCCATCTCGCCCGTTGATGATGCAGTGTCAGAACAGACGGCCGTCTCACCGCCCTCCACCGATCCTTCAGAGTATTCACCGCCGTGGATGCAGCCTACGAAGGCATGCTTCACGACAGATTGAACACGGGCGGTCCTTGCACCCTGAGCCGTTTCGATGAGGTTGGTGTGGACGTCCGGCTCAGGGCCCGAATCGCGGATCCGGCCGATGAAAACGTGAATTCTGCCTAAGGGGGCCCGGTACCCGTACTCGATTGAGCCGGCCTCGGGGCCCCAGCCTTCATCGTCGATGTAGAGCTTGCCGCAACGACTCTTGGTCATCCGGCCCATAGCGTATCCCTTGAGCCCTTCGAAGCTGCCCTTCAAGAACTCAAATCCACCGTGCGCTGGCCCCATGGTGGGCGCCAACTGTCATGGAATTGTCATGGCAGATGTCCTAGAGCAAGGACTTAGTCGTAGGGCCATTGCACTAGGAAGCTTAAAGGGGTTAATCGGGACAAAGGACCCGAGAGAGTTTTTATACTAGTTCGACCCCTTACGATGAAGGTAAAAGCCTACGTCTATTTGGGTTTGGTATTGCTAGGGTTTCGATCTCCAAGAGGCTCAACTCGCCGGCTTGGTTATCGATTTGTTGTCTCCCGCCCTAAGCCGCCACCGGGTCGTCCCCTTATATACATGGGTTGACGCCTGGTGGCCTACAGAGTCCCGGCCGGCTCATAATCGTGTCCGGCTCGGTGACTTTCTTTACAAGTCTTTCCTTACATATGGCGGTTCATAATATCAGGCCTTAAACCGCCTTCAGGCCCTTGGGCCTTCTATAATACTTAATAACTACAATCTTGGATGTTTACTGGGCTTCTTGCGTAACCCGCCATTGGGGCTGACCCGGCCCCTCCTGGGCGGGTCTTAGCTGATAGTAATATCCCCAACAAACATCATGACACACGTCCTAGTTCACCTATGTGAAGAGATTAACATTTTGGGTCATGTATTTCTACACAATATGTTCCCCTTTGAGAGGTTCATGGGAGTCTTAAAGAAATATGTTCATGACCGTGCTAGGCCAGAAGGAAGCATCTCCAAGGGCCATGAAAATGAGGAGGTCATTGAGTTTTGTATTGACTTTATTCTTGACCTTAAGCCGATTGGTGTTCCTGAATCGCGGCATAAGGGCAGACTGGATGGAAAAGGCATGCTAGGAGGGGATCAAATAATATGTATGGACGGACATTCTCTCACTGAAGCACACTACATAGTTCTACAGAATTCTGCCTTGGCGGCTCCGTATATGGACGAACACAAGAATTTTCTATGCTCCAAACACCCGGATCGGTCTGATGACTGGATTACACGTGAACAAACGAGGACTTTCGCCGGCCGGTTGTAGACACGTACCATGCATGACGCCTCTATTGAAGATGACATGTACTCGCTGTCCCAGTTACAATCTTCGAATATAATGACTTTCAAAGGGTAGGGAATACATTTTACACGATTACCCAAGATAAGAAGAGCACCACAAGACCCATCTGTTAGCTTAGTATAAATGATCGTTTAGTTTTATTGCTATTTCTTTCATCATGACTTATATATGTTCCTCTAACTATGAGATTATGCAACTCCTGAATACCGGAGGAACACCATGTGTGTTATCAAATGTCACAACGTAACTAGGTGATTATAAAGATGCTCTACAGGTGTCTCCGATGGTGTTTGTTGAGTTGGCATAGATCGAGATTAGGATTTGTCACTCCGATTGTCGAAGAGGTATCTATGGGCCCCTCGGTAATGCACATCACTATAAGCCTTGCAAGCAATGTGACTAATGAGTTAGTTGCGGGATGTTGCATTACGGAACGAGTAAAGAGACTCGCCGGTAACGAGATTGAACTAGGTATGATGATACCGACGATCGAATCTCGGACAAGTAACATACCGATGACAAAGGGAACAACGTATGTTGTTATGTGGTTTGACCGATAAAGATCTTCGTAGAATATGTAGGAGCCAATATGAGCATCCAGGTTTTGCTATTGGTTATTGACCGGAGATGTGTCTCGGTCATGTCTACATAGTTCTCGAACCCGTAAGATCCACACGCTTAACGTTCGATGATGATTTGTATTATGAGTTATGTGATTTAATGTACCGAAGATTGTTCGGAGTTCTGGATGAGATCACGGACATGACGAGGAGTCTCGAAATGGTTGAGACGTAAAGATCGATATATTGGAAGGCTATATTCGGACATCGGAAATGTTCTGAGTGGTTCAGATATTTTTCAGAGTACCGGAGAGTTACGGGAATTCGCCGGGGGAAGTATTGAGCCTTCATGAGCCTTAGTGGAAAGGAGAGAAGGGCCACAAGGGGAGGCCGCGCACCCCCCATGGGCTGGTCCGAATTGGACTAGGGAGGGGGCGGCGCCCCCCTCTTTCCTTCTCCCTCTCCTCTCCTTCCTTCTTCTCCTACTTGGACTAAGAAAGGGGGAAACCTACTCCTACTAGGAGTAGGAATCCCCCCTTTGGGCGCGCCCCTTATGGCCGGCCCTCCTCCTCCCCTCCTTTATATACGGGGGAGGGGGGCACCCCATAGACACACAAGTTGACAGTTGTCTTAGCCGTGTGCGGTGCCCCTCTCCACAGATTTCCACCCCGGTCATATCGTTGTAGTGCTTATGCGAAGCCCTGCGTCGGTAACTTCATCATCACCGTCATCACGCCGTCGTGCTGACGAAACTCTCCCTCGGCCTCAACTAGATCAAGAGTACGAGGGACGTCATCGAGCTGAACGTGTGCAGATCGCGGAGGTGTCGTGCATTCGATACTTGATCGGTCGGATCCCGAAGACGTTCGACTACATCAACCGCGTTACTTAACGTTTTCGCTTTCGGTCTACGAGGGTACGTGGATAAACTCTCCACTCTCATTGCTATGCATCCCTAGATAGATCTTGTGTGATCGTAGGAATTTTTTTGAATTACTACGTTCCTTAACAGGTGTGTCCCCGACAGATCTATTTTTGGTGGATCTGCTCAGATATGTTCGTCGTTCGTCTACGCTCGTGTGCCTTCATGTTGAATCCTTTTGATATATTTTGATATACGCTACTCTTCATCAGCGACGGTTGTTGTTCTAGTACGCTGTTCCTATGAGGCCTTAGTACGATAATTTTCGGACTGTCTAATACAACAAGTTTTGTTCAGGTCCGGTGACGGGGCCGATGACGGTGTCATGTCTTCAACTCGTCTCAGTGTTTATAGTCGTTGCTAAATGGTCAATGGATATAGATGTAATTTTTATTATTTATGGTGTTTGTTGTACTGCCTGATTGAAGATAAATAAATCGAAAGCTTTAAAAAACTCATTCCGCCGTTACACAAACAATAAAAACAATTTCTAAAAAAAACAAAGAAAGACAATAACGACAAGCAAAGGCGCTCCGCTCCCCGTCTGTGCGCCATGGGGGCGATCAGCTTGGCGGGGATCTCCGATCTACGCAGGTGCCTTTACCTTCCGGTCCCCTCTCCCCCTGGCCACCGGCCGCGCTCGCCCGAGATCTGCCGGAGCTCCGGCCTCCGGCACCCCTCGAGAGGTTAGGGCCATTTTATTGCCAAACTCTAGGGTTCGCATCGGCTGTTGGGCACCCTCTGTGCTCAAATCGGCAGCGGGGTTTGATCCGAGAAGCAAAAGTTAGTGGTTTCTGGGGCATCGCTACTGACTACGGTAGTATTAAATGGGCCAGTCGCGTCGTGGGTGCGTGCAAATTCAGCTTTGGTGGTGTTGGAATAAACCTGGATTTTACAATATTGCTGTGCGGATTCTGTTTTAGTTACTACTCCCTTGCAAAACGATCTTATATTATGAGACGGAGGGGGTACAATTGTTTAGTATAGGGCTATAGGCTTACCACTTAGATAACATCGTCATTAGCTGGCTGATTAGCAGGACAAACTTGCATTTTCTTTAGTATCTGTACGGAATTCAGTACTTCTTGAGCGAGTCTCAACTGGTCAATGTCATACTGAATAATGTAGACCATCACCCCATCAGACTTGGACATTTTAGGCGTGTATTGTAACATTGGGACCATGCACCACAAAACAGATTGAAAAGTATTCATAAGCATTCTTTCGTGCTATGCCAGGGACTACGGGACATCGCCTCCTGGGGGCACGGTCATAGATTTGGCCTTCTTGCCTCATTTATGTCACTGTCCACATGAAGCAGAATTATTCATAGCAAGAATTGTTTCCTTATCTGTGACATAACATCATGCTATCTCCCTCTCTTCCACTGTGTTGTCCCAACCTAGATGCATAATCCTAGATTTTCTTCTAAACATTGGACCTTTGTTTTGAAACACAACCCTTCATTGCATTGGCACCAACCTTATGAGAATTTCCTTGTAACAGTATATGCCAAAACAGTGATATGGATTAACTAGTTACATATAGAACCATTTGATTATGCATAATAATAGAAATCATTTGTTACCACTGCAAACGAAAGTATTTTTCATTGTCAAATACAGAACACACACCCACTATTTTTCATCTCAGGTTCAAATTACAAATATGAAATCTCTAAAACTATATCAGCACCTTGTGACTCTAAAGCCAAGATTGTTCTTTTGTCCACATCTGCATTCTTGTTATCAAATCTAAATCCACGGTGTCACTTATTGTACTACAACATACAGTTCACTACAACTGTAGATGGAGAATCTTCTACAACTCGCTTATGAAATGATATTTCAACTTTGTTCAGAAATCCTACCATCTACGATTGAATCGCAGTCAGTCACTAGTTCTTTTGCTCTTGCCACAAGGGCGGAGATAGGGGTGCTGTACTCCATGAGACCTGCATCACCCAATAAGAGTTTGTAGTCCTCAGCCTTCGACAGTGTTTGTTCTACCACTGATAGGGCTTCTGTCATCCTGAATTCGTTGAAACAGTTTGCATAGTGATAATTGCACTCCACCATGTTAATGACTTGCTCAAGTATCACCCTTCTGATCCCAGGACAATGAGCACTAGGTTCCATGTTTGCATTCAACGCATCAATCAGCCTCTTCACGAATCTCTTCTTAATCTGACCGCCCTCTAGTTCTTCGGTAAAGTCTTTGGGGATGATTCTACAAATCTGTGAACTAAGGCTAATGAGGATCTCTAGTTCTGCCCCTTCCACATCAATTATTTTTTCCAACACCTGTAGTGAAATGTATCGTCATTAGTGACAATATGATGTGCAACTATACTATGTTATTCAGTGATAAGTAAACATGCAGAAGTAAAAAATTGCAGGTCAAACTAACACAAACAACTTTACGCACAAGAACAAGTCTAAATAGTAAACTTCATTAGCCACCTCTAATAGTGCAGTCGTTGCTTGTATTAACAGGGCTCACCTCTCTCAAGGTATGAGATAGTTCCTTCAGGTCTGACTCTCTGAGCTCGGGTTGAGCGTGTAGGCACAGATTGCGCAACAGGCTTGCTGCCACATATATGTACTTGCCATGGATCGAGATCATAGGTTTGAGTTTCTTAATGAACTCTGGTTCCTTCAACACAATCAAGCAATTTTGGACACTTTCTGTTGTGAGCATTGCCAGTGCTTGCCCGGTGACCTTCCGTGATAAGTGATCAGCATTGGTACTCATGGTTCCTTCTCCATTGATAAATGTCTGCGTCAGCCTAATGATGATCAGTTGAATGCGACCAATCTCCTGCCTTGTGTTCCCATCAATGGCAATGTTCCTGAGGATTCCTGCCACCAACTTTATCAATTCCTGGCTGCTCCTGTTGTATTCCAAGGTTTCTGCAAGGTTTCTCAATAGCAAGGGATGTTTTGATATCTTGTACCGTAGTGTTATGCCGATTTCCCCGCCAATGCTTGCGAGTCTTTGCAGCACTGCCAGTGATGACTTAAGCAGGAGCTTTTGTTGTGTTTCGGTATCCACAGTGTTCATGGCATGTCTGAATCTTGTGAATCCTATGATCTTCGGGATGAGGTTAGCTGCATTGCTGATTTGCACACAGTTTTCCTGATCACAACCAGCAAGACTTTCAATAATTGACATGGCCAGTGCAGGGAGAAGATCATGGTCTGTCGGTAGCTGCTCCTTGGGAACCGAACATAATTCTAAAATATGCTGCCAGCATTTGAGTATGTAAGAATTTGGCTTGTCGTTGCAGGTTTGTTGGGTCGAGCAGGCTTGTGTTTCCTCGAGCAGGTGATTGGTGTCTTGAAGTTGTTCTCGTCTTTGCCCTTGGTTATCAGCTACATCCCTTACTGTATGTTGCTCTTGGCCATCTTCCAGAAGTTGGTCTTGTTTTTCTTGCTCATCATCTGTGTCCAGAAGCAGATTTCCTCTTTTTGTTCCACTGTCAGCATCAAGAAGTGCGGACACAAGCTGTATTGTACCGGGGAAAGTGACGACACGGAGGTCCTTTGCAAGTTCAGCGGTGACCTTCGCAGCATATAATCTGATAGTTGTATCCTTTGGACTTGTCCAATCCAACATGCTAATTATTCTGGCCACTGTCTTGGTAGAAGTGGCGAGTTTTGAAAGTAGTTGTGCCTTGGTTGGCTCCCTTTGCAGAAAGCTGTGCATCATCTGAATACCATAGATCTGATTCTTGGATGAATCCGAGTTTAGAGAATCCATGGCAAAGTTACTCAGGCTGATCTTCTTTGGAGCAAGCACACCCTCCTGCATGCATTTCTCCAAGGCGTACGCATAGTACAGATCGACAGATTTCACTCCCCAGTAACCTCTAAACCCACCACAATGGACAAGGAATCTCCGAGGGATGAAAGAAAATAACTCGAGCATGCAAGCCACAGCGTAGAGGACTCCTTGCCCAAGCACCATCCAATAGAAAATTCTGAGAGATGCTTTCAGGTTCTCTTGATCATCCTTGTACTTATGCTGTAAGCCCAAGCTTGCTAGCCAGATACGCACCACTGCTGCTGGAACCTGGAAGTTGCCAAATGACACCACCACCAAGGCACACGCTTGAACTATCAAGATAACAAGGATGTTCGTGGGTTGACCTAACTGTAGGATGTACACCTGCATCCCTAGCGCAGCAATCATGCACAAGTTTATAACAACTCGGTGCCAAAATTCCTGTTTGCTGCCAAGAATACTATCCGCTAGTTTAATGACTCTGGTGAACCGTAGCCTGCTTATTGTTACCAATAGCACTGGCACCAGTAGTGTTGTGAATACAATCCAACTGATCAGGCCTATCCATCTGTTGTATGGATCATGATCATCACCATCATATGTGTATTTATTAATACAAGCTGATAGAGGGGGAGCCGTGAGTAAAATTGCAACCAAGGGGCTCCATAGCGATGTGCCACGGCTTAGCGGTTTCCATATGTGCAGTTTCAGCCCGGACAGGAACCGGACAGTTGCAAGTATTATTACCATCGCTAGAAGCGTCATATCAGTCATATAATATTTCCTCCAGAGGATCACGAAAACATCAAAAAAGCATAGTACCACAACCAGTCCATTCCATCCCATAGGTCTAAAGGCTCCCCTTGTGTTAAAGAACAGTTGGTAATCCATTCTGTTGTTGCGGGTGAACATCCTGAATTATCAAGTATGCATATATGGTGTCATTAAATGATATATGGACACAAACCCAAGATGATGAGCATCCAGATCATACTCCAGTGTTTAAGAAAGATAGACATGATTCCAGTAGATCATAATAATGCTAGGTTCTTGTTAAATCGGACCCTAACTGTGCTAAGCCTAGCTTGGTGGCATTGATGCAGCAATAGGCAGAGTATATTTTTCTACTAGCGGTCGATGAACTAGTTGCAAGTATAGATATTTCCAATGCATGCCCTGCTAGTTTCAAGTTTGGGTCGTTAAGCCTAATTTCATGACAGGGATGGTAGAAAAGTTGCATTATTCTAGGAGAACACCGATGGCGTACCTATAATTTGAGTGATAATTGTTATTATTATATAATTACTCACATGTTGTCAATATACAAGTTTCCATGGCTTAACTGGGGAAAGTCTTAACAGGAAGTTAGGAACCTATATCCATAATTGGGGAAAGGCTAATTTCAATCGTTAGATTGTACACTTCAAAACTTCCAATTTTTTTATGGTACTACATAGTGTTAATTTAGGTACATGTACACAAATTGGAGAGAGAAGCCTAACCCAACTTGTTTGGGACTAAAGACTTTGTTGTTGTTGTTGTAGTACACAGATTGGAGAGAGAGGAAGGTCATAATAAAGCTCATCAATGCAGGTGGGTGACCATGGGCTAGCAATCAATCAGCCAGCCTCATATCCTCCTGGCCATATTGCGCTAAGCAGTACTGGCGCTAAGGTATGAGCATCCATTACACTCTTTTCTGCCAACAAATGTTCCTAAATTAACGCTTTATGATATGTTTAGGTTAATTTTGAGAACTTCTGTAAAAATTTACAAATCAGCGAGAGGTTTCTATTCATGGATGTATGTATGCTCACAAAAACTGATTCGTCATACCTTATAGCTTCGAGGAATACTATCGCTGCCGCATACCAAAAATCATGATCCAAACTGAGATCCTTGGAGTAGCCTCCGAGCAGGACAACGGTCGCCCACGTGAAGGCCAGCGTGCCCAAGGCATTGCCAAGCCTCTCGATCAGCGCGACGAAGCGAACAAAGTGATTCAGCCCCATTTCCGGCTTGGCAGCAGCAGCGGCCTTGTCTACTTGTCTGGCACCGTAATGAGATGGTGGCATTGAGATGCAGTGCTCTCTCCCTCGTCCGTTGGCCATTGCTTGGACGGGCTCGGGAGCTTCTCAGTGGCGACTGATTGTCTGATTATCTATGCAACAGTGAATGAGACCCAGATGCTATGGATTGCCATATGGCATGGTAACACCATGCTGCCGTTGCCTGTCGCGGTAGGTGAGTCGATTAGTTAAACCTCGGAATATATAATAGTGGACGTGCTTTTAAGAAAAGCATGCCAAAGTGCTGCACATATTTTACTGCTGATCGCTTTTGTTTGTGCCATGCATGGTGCCTGCCTTCATCGGCATGCCTTATCCATCACATGCTCACATGTCATTGAACTAGGAGGACATTCACTGATGATCTCATGACCATGTGGCTGGATTTAAAATCCATTGCCAGTTCTAAAGGAGTGTCTTCCTCCAAATCACTGTATGAGTGAACTTGGGAGGTGCCCAAACCTGCCATGTTGCCAGCTGTATGGCAAATTAAAATTTCCCCCAAGATGCAGGGTTTCCTGTGGCTTCTATCCCAGAACAAAGTGATGGCCTGTGATAACTTGAGGAGGAGGAGGGACATGGCAAAACCTCTCGAGTGTAGACACTACTGAAACTGAGTCGGTGTAGCATTTGTTTTTTGAGTGTATTGTTGCAAAAGCCATTTGGGATGATGTTGAGCTTATATTTGATGTTACCATTGTGGATTTTAAGTCTTTAGCTGTTCATAGGATTTGATTTAAGAAAAGCTCTCAGTTAAACTTTGTTTCTTCTGCTGTTCCGTGGGGAGTATGGAATTGCAGAAATGATTGGATTTCTATGAAACAGGTGTGGCATCTGATAGTAGGACATCTGAGGGGCTGGGCAAAACCCCTCAAGGAACCACTTGGGGAAAAAGATGCCTTGTTCAGGGGGTTGATGCCCAGGAAACCGAGATCGCCAATGAAACTGGAACCAGGCTGATCGGTACGGTGGTTTCGGACCATCCATCCTGGGCTGAAGTCAGTGCTGATGCTGAGCATGGTGGCCGTGCTTCTCTGAGCTACCTGATGAAGAATCGACAAAGGAGTGATGAAATCCATGTCGTCTCGGACTGGGAGAAGCTCGAAGATTGATGCTGCTAGCTTGTCTGTCTTGGCTGGTGTTGCTTTACATGTTGCTTTCTGCTCCATGGAGTTTGTAACGAACTTAATTGTTTTACTTTTGCGTTGCGTTCCTTGCCCCTCTGGCTCGGGGGGAGAGATACGTGCTGTCAAAGCTAATTCCAAATAGCTGTTTCGATGTGCTGTAGATCATGTTGCAGACATGCCTTCTCTCCACAGCAAAGCAGCGCCATGGTGCACCAGCAGCTCCTTTATTCTTCTTCGCTTCAAAAGTCGGTACCAACTGTCGATCATCGCTACCCAAAAGTAAGTTGCTGCGTGTCATTATTTGCTTTTGGTGGCTTTAGTTATACTAGTAAACATGTCCGTGTGTTGCAACGGGAGAAAAATAAGTTGACTTGCTTCGTTGCGAAGCAAATGCCAATTGTTCCAATTAGGCTGGCAAGGTAAAGGATAAGTTTGATGATGACAAAAATGATAGTTCAATTGACAATAGGATTCTTTGGGGCGCTAGTTCGGAACATGGGACATGAATCCTAGTTAACTAATCGGGTGAACAACTCTATCTTTAGATTACCATACCGATAATAAAAATATCGCACACATAGTACTTATTTTGATTTAGTGACATCATCAGACAACAAAAACGCGGTATATGTCTAACGTCAAAACATGTATGCTTCTATCATGTGTGCTGACCGTGAAGTCCTCGTCATATAGATGTTTTAAGTTGCTATTTTGTTGCGATATATGTAGGACTAAGTCTGTGCCTAGTCTGTTGCGTCTCAATTCACAGGTAGACGTAATTTGGTCTATTCTAGCTTTCTTTTGCTTTGACTGCATATTTGCATAACTTTGCTTTTTCTCATGCGCATTATTTTGCCCTCATAAGAGTTTTCTAGAATGTGTTAATTAAGAAATAAATTGATTAGATTTTGCATCATAAACTCAATTTTTTTTGTTAATTACACTGCACATAAGCATTAGAATCATGTATTTTGGCTTGAAGTTCAAGTTGATATTTATTGCTACAGAAGTTTAGAATTTATTTTCGTTCAACGTGTATGCTATATATAAGGGCGCCGCTACGCGTCGGCCGGCGCATGTATTGAAAACATCCGCCGCATGGAGCGTCGTTCGATCAGTGCCCTGATAGCCGTCTGATCTGACCAGCGCGCGCGTGACCACCTTGTACTTCCTGCAACAACACCTTTGTTTCGGAAACAGATTCCCATGTCCACCGTCCCGCCGACGCGCGAGGGGACACATTTTCCTGCAACCGGAGCTATGTTTTTAAAACATGCGTCATGTTGCAATGTTGACCACTCACTCTAACGTCGGGCGCTCCTCCGGCGCTGCAACTCGGGCTATATTTCTGAAACAAGACCTTTGTTGCAGAAAAAAAAACTTCACAACCGAAAACATTTTTTTCTTTCTGAAACAAAAGACATGTTGCAGATTTTTTTTTTTGAAACAAGAACCCAGTTGCAGGAAAAAAAACATTCACACTCCCCCCTCCTCGTTATGAAACAACCAGCCAGTTGCAAGAAGCATTTCTGAAACAAGCAGTCAGCTGCAGAAAAAAACTGGCGTGGGTGCGAGGCGCTCTCATCTGTCTGATGAAAACAAGATCTGACGGACACGAGGCCGGTGGACGGGCGCGCGCGATCGGCCAGTAGAAGGTAAGCTTTTCTGTATATATAAATATTTCGTTATCTTCCTATTTTCGTATCCAGATATTCAGTCAGTATGAATTTGTGAGGGAGACAAACATAAGTATCCAACCTAATAACGAAAATATTTAGCACCAAATCGGGCAACGTGTGAATGTCGGAGAACAAGTACATGCGTGCACGCGTGCATGATGGAATTGGGGATATTTTCTGTCTGTGCAGGATCCAAACTAAATCAACTGTAACTAAAAACAGGAAAACATTTATCTGTCAACATGCGTGCACACGTTATCACCCAAACTTTTTTCGAGAGGCCGATTGCTAGAAGTATCCACAAAAAGAGATTGCTAGAAGAAACCAGTCTTGCTGTGCTGGTGGCTCCACGCGTCATACACGTCCATCCCCAGTTTATCAACTCTCCGCTGACAAAGTCGTACACGTTATCTCCCCAGCACCACATCTCTGCCCCATCTCTATCTCTCTCGGCACCACACCACACAGCGGAACACCACATCTCTGCTTTTCCCCTGCCTGTAGAGTCCGGCACATCGGCTGCCTCGCTCCATCATCACAACCCAGGAGCAAGAGCGGCGTTGCAGCGGTGCTAGAGTAATGTTGGTAGGCTGGTAGCTGAGGAGGGAAGGCAGGGACAGTTGCTTTGGAGTCGCGCACCGCTACGACCTGTGGTGGCGTCGGTGGGTTGTTCCTGGGTTGTTGGCGGCATCGGCTGAGGGGAACGGGGAGGCGCTGGTGGCCGTCAACGCGGGCTTCGGCAACGCCGCCAATGGGCTAGCTGACTTGCACACGGCGGCCGTGACAACTATCTGCCTCCCGTTTCCTTTCCTCATGCAGGCCGGCCCGTTGCTTCCGACGGCCGCAAAGCAATGTCAGCCGGCCGGCGACCCGACGTCGGAGAGTCACGATGCGAGCCGGCGCTGCGAGGTGCGTCCTCAGATGCTACGCCCCAGAGTGGATCGGGCGCGGGTCAAATGAGACCCCACCCCCTCATCACGGTTGGATCTCATCTGCATCCACACGGACTGGCCACCAAATTCTTGCCTCCGCTCCCGTGTAGTGCAGCCATGTCGAGCCGCCACCAGTCGCCTCCTCCGGCCTTCCGGCAAGGCCATCATCTCCACCAGCCACCCCGAAGTCTCCACAGCCCGCCCCTCCCCTAATCCTTCGTCAGTCGGACTGGACGGAACGTCTATATTCCCCACATGTCGCCCTCGCCGGTGAGCAGCAGACTACGTCGCTACTCCCTTCCCCTTCTCTCTCCTATCTCTCTTTAAATCTCGCCCCGCCATGTTTCCTGGCAGGAGCTCACCGAGCAACCATGGCGCCACCCCGAAATCTGGATCCGGCGCCCCCAGCCTCATTGGCCTTCCGAGCGCCTCTCTAACCCTCCTACGCCTAGATCCGTCCGTTGGCAGACGCCTGTCGCCGTTTCTGGGTGGGAGGCAGGAAGCGGCCAGCGGGGCGGCCGACGGCGCGCGGTGGGGCGGGGTAGAGCGCCGCGAGGCGGAGGCGGGGCTGGGTTATTTTTTTTTCCTTTGTACCGGTTCGAGTTGACTTATGACGAGGACCGTGGGTTGAATAAAAACAGTAGGGACTTTTTTGTAAAGAGCTCGATGACGGACGACCAGGAGCAATCGTTGGTTTATTATTATAAGAAAATATTAGATTATCCCAGATGGGGAGCCGGGCACGATGGAAGCAAGCAGGGGCGAGTGAGTATTTTTGTCGGGTATGCTCTTATCCTCCCAGCTGATAGGAAGCCACGTGACGGGTGTTCGGAGGGAGTAGCATAGAGCCGCGCGAGTATAAAGTGCAGCGTAGACCGCGTGAAGACCCGGGCGCGAGCGCGGTTGACGAGGAGCGTGCATGGCGTGTGCACATGCAAGCCAAATGGACCAAACGAAGGAATCTTACCGTGCTGCCCACGTTTGTACGGGTCTGCACTGCACTTTGTTTCAGTTGCTTTTGTTTAGCCTTGGTCGTCTTGGTTTACCTGCTATCAACTTTTGACAGATGATGCTATCTGGGCTTCTTTATCAACGCATGATTTCACAATGGTTGGAGATTTGGCAAATCATTTTGAACATCTATTTTGAAATATGAGAAACATGGTATGTTTGGGCTCTGTGCATTGTCAATGCTTAATACCAACTTATATAGTTGACACAGACATATAGCCAAATACGGAAGCTGAACGTGTCATGATCTTAATGCAAAAGGCTCAGGTCGAACTTTAATATATAGACATATATATGCAGCACAACACAATCAGTTCTGGTAGCTAGCACATGGAGTTGACATACAAAATATCACATCACATGACATAATAGATGGCTCCAGCCCAAATAGTAAGAATTCAAACCATGATACTATATACAACATGCACACTCACTACTACTAACATAAGGATCGACACATAGAATATGAACATGTAAGAAAACACAAAGTAAATAAGTAGGTTTAACAGCTTGCTAACATTGAAGGCGCATCGTATATATTTTTCGACGTAACGAAAACCCCACCTCCCAACCATAGCTGCCATCCAAAGCCTTGTCCACCCCACCGCCCATTCCCTGTCTTCTCTCCTGTTCGGCGGCCTCGTCGTCGGCAAGAGGAGAGTTGACCCACCATTTTCGTGTTTTCTTCGTTCGAATAGGTTCTTGTTTCCCCTAGGTTTTGGGTCCCTAGTGGTAACAATGAGGTGGCGGTGGCAATGTAGCATTGGAATAATGTCTCTTGGGTCTCTCCTTACCTCGACGACGTTCAGTCTGATGCCGATGAAGGACCTATAAGGATAGGTGTTGCCAGATTTGTTGGCTCTCTTTCGATCTTGGTAGTTGGCGTGTGCATCAAGGGGAACGGTTGGTTGGATCTTGGTGACGTGCCTTCAACATCCTCTTCGGATTTGTTCAGCAACATGGTCCAATTTCTTCAACCCTCTAGACTAGGGTGAAAAATTGTAAGACTCTTGCGTGTGGGGTGGTGCCCCAATTGATGTTCCTCCAACGATTTGTAGATCCTGTTTCAAGTGGCGATGACTATTGCGGTCTTCAAAGCCTGGTCTAACGAGGGTATTTGAAGGTTTCACTATCTTTACAAGTGCAATTTTCAATCTTAGAAGGACGGCGTACTATCGAAGGAAGCAAATAGCCGATATGATTTCCAATGTAATTTTATTTTTGCTGCTCGTATGTTTCCAATTGTCTTTCCATTACACTAGCTATGTTTTCCTTAATTATCATATGTAAGATGCTCTTTGGGTCTCTTTTTAAAATAACAACTTACAAGCGGCATCGAAGGCTACTAATTGTTCAACGACCACACATGGTGTTTGTCATTCAAGAGCTATTAATTCAACACCATATAAAATAGACAAATACAGTATGTCTAAAACACCAGCATGATCCATGGCTCGGTTTAGGGATCATTACGAATCAAATTATAAATATCAACTGTAGACGTGAACCACATCACCGCTTGTCGGAGCTGCATACACCAATTAACTGGAATGGGCGCCAAGCGAGCAGAAATGGCAGTTACTTCGCAATGCTATATAATGCCCTGCGGAGCAACTGACCAGTAAAACAACAGTACTGAAGAGACCGAAGGCAAAGAGTGGAGAGGTTTAGTTCAATTACTACTAGTTCGCTCATGGGAGACGGTAGGAAATCTGGCTCTGGTTTCTCGTCGGAGATGGTGTCTTGGTTTGCGTGGTTTCGCTCACCAAAGGTGGCGAACACTGGCGACCGGGGCACGTACTATCCGGCCGGCGGGATGGTCGTAGCGGCCAAACATTTCTCCAGTGCTCACAAGATAAACTTTGGCTAGTTTCATTTCTGCCGTATACGACTGCAGTTTAGTCCTGTGCAAGTATTACCTTGTAGAGATTTAGAATCTAAAATATTTTCAAGCCTCATAGCTAATGATGTTTTTTTTTTAAAAAAGAAGGACATCCCCGGCCTCTATATCAGAAAGATGCATGTGGCCATTTTATTAAAACAAGTTCAGCAAAACAAATAGTCTGATATGCAGAGTACAGCTCAGAAAGTAAGTACAAAAAAACTAAAGCAACTCAAAGCCACAACCAGCATGACGAAAGGACATCAAGGACCTATCCTATTATGCGACCCCGACGCCATCCAAACCAGTTGAAGATAGCCCGTGCGACTATCTCTCATCGGTTGCACCCAGTAGCCAAATGCTCCCTGGAGCCCGTAGGAGTGAGTAGCAACCACATACGGATCCATGCCGTAGCTCTAAAATAACCTACAAGAAATTAATAATGAATAGTCTGTTAAAAATCATATCATTTCTGCAGTTCCATATAGCCCAAAGAAATGCGCATATTCCAATCCGAATAGTTGACGCAATCTCAGGAATCACTCCATTTAGCCACGTCCCAAACAACACATCAATGCTAACTAGAGGAATAATATTAAAAGCTATATGGATGGACCTCCAAAGTAACTTCACGAGAGGGCAATCAATAAATAAGTGTTGAATTGTTTCATCATGAACACAAAAACAACATCGTGAGCTACCTATCCATCTTTCGCTTAAGTAAGTTATCTTTGGTAAGGATCACTTGCTTGTGCACAAACCATATAAAAATCTTGATTCGCAAGGGAACCTTAACTTTCCAAATGTGTATCGATCTCGGGATTGGGCCAAAATTAATAAGGTATAGGTACATCGATTTGACCGAAAACACTCCATTACCTGATAACTGTCATTTCCAGGTGTCGCACTGATCAGAGAGTTGTACGTCCATCAACCTCCGCACTAAGTGCAACCAGGTGTTCCATCGCTCCCCTACTAGAGACCTCCTGAACTAGATATTTAAAGATACCGTCTGCATGACTGCTGCCACGTAATCCTCCTTAGACATCTCACCCTAGCATGGTTGTTCTCCCCTGAGACATACTATGCTTGACAGTGTTGCTTGTCAGCGGTTAGGAGTGTTGCCTTTACGGACTATTACCTTTAAGAAAATGCGTATGCACCATGGTTGATAGAACAAACCAGTTCAAGGAGGAGCGATGCATCACACACGCTGATGGATAGCTTTTGTCTTGCGCTGAGCACCCTTGTCATCGCCTGATCGTCATCGTCTCACCTTGCACTCTCACCTCGCCTTACCACCTGATGCACAACAGTACCCATGAGCCGATGAACAATCGACAACAGGAGAGCACGACTGCTTAGATTGGGTTGGAATCTGTCAGTTGATTCTGAACCCATGATCTACGGCTCAAAGGTAACCCTTCTGGTAGTCCCAAGTTCCTGAATTTGTTTGTTCTTTATTGAAACTTTTTGTTGTTTGTTAATTTAAGTTCGATGGGATTAGTGTTTTGGACACCAGAACTATACATACTTTAATTTTGAGATTACACCAAAATCAAGCTTGTAATGGTTGTGTCATTTCATTCGAACCCAATTTGCTCAGTTTGGATTAATGATTGTTGAGATATCACCAGAACAGTGTTGTTGTCAAAGTATTATGCAAAATTTAGCACATTTCTATTTTGCTAGAACTAATCTAATATAAGGCATAAAAGCTTTCGGTAACAACATTAAAAATGTAGATGTTTTTTGTTGAGTATTCAGTTTTCAAACTAAAGAGAGAATGTTAGAATTTTGGTTTTATCCAAGTTATGATTACCAAATAATAAATAGTGGACTAGCTTTAAGAGAGTGTTGCACATATATTTGGATTTAGAGCCGAGGCCAAAACACAAATAATTATATTTATATTTATATTATTAAGGGGGCCGCTCTATTTTCGTCCCGGGCCTATGAAATGTCAAGACATGCCATGCTTGTCATGATTTGAGAGACACTTCGAACTACCTTTAAGGAACATTGCGGAAAATTTGCTTTTTAGTACAAAAAAAACCATGTGGCAGAATATTGTTGCAGTAATGACGATCAACGTACAAAACATGTAGAAACATACAACCGTTTAACATTTACCATACATGCATTTGTGACCTTTTTCACGAAGTCATTCTCCAAAGTCTCCACTAGGCGTATGTGGTCTGTGGAAATTTCCTAGGGTTCCCTTGTCTCATGGCTCGATGCGGTGTTGTTTTCATAATTAGTTGACGAGAAAGTATCACATGGAAACCTACCACTCAATGAGAACTTGGAAACCCATGCCTACACCGCCGGATCTGAAACATGCCCTTCTGATTGAACCTCACATGTTTGCATGCAAGCACCCGAGGGCTAGTTTTTGTAATACACAAAGCCTCTGATTTTTTCTGTAAAACACATAGAATGGTGGATGGATGATCCAGCTCCTTAGATTGCATATCCGACGACCCGTGCTGGAGTTTCCAGGTTTTCACCGGGAGGCTGGTTTCCGGGAGCTTTGGTTCGCTCGACAGCGATTTCTTCGGAAAAGCGCCAAGACGAGGACAGCTCGCGAGCGCTGGACATACAGTAGCCGGAAACTTGTGTGCATGATACTAGTGGCGATGAAAACAACCAAACCAAAGCTGTCCATTCTCATCACGTGTCTAGTACAATGGGTCCATAATCTGACAACACCAGCAACTTACGATTTTTCTAATTTCAACATTTCTTTTCTTTTTTGAACATTTCAACTACGTACGGTGGTGAATACACTGGTAGAAAAAAGCCCTTTAGTCCCGGTTCACAACAGCCTTTAGTCCCGGCTGTGCAACCGGGACTAAATAAGCGCGACTAAAGACCCCCCCCTTTAGCCGCGGCTCTTACGGACCGCGACTAAAGACCCCCCCCCCCCTTTAGTCCCGGTTCTTGTGGCTAACCGCGACTAAAGGCCGCCACAGGTTTTTGAAAAAAAAATTGAAATTTTTTTTTTTTCAAATTTCTGAATTATTTTAACCTCTAGCCTGTAATCACCACCCCTCATCATTCCAAATCATCTAACTTCCCAACCGGTCACCCATCCCTCTCACTACTTCAGCCCAAGCACGCTTAACTTCCGGGTTCTATTCTCCCACGCTCCAAGTCTGCACTTGTTGTTTTCCTGACAATAATAAGATGTCAATCCTATTAACCTTCAGGAATTTTGCTTGAGCATGAAGTGACACATTTCACTGTTTGAGTTTGAAACTATTGTTTTAAAAAACAATAATTATTTAGTAACACTAATATTTCTTGAATAATTAGTTTGACCATTGTTTGACCACAGTTGACCACAGTTTGACCAGATTTGACCAAAATTGAAATAATTAAAATAATTATTTAGTAACACTAATATTCTAGAATAATTAGTTTGACCATTGTTTGACCATAGTTTGCCCACTGTTTGAATATTTTTCAATTTTTTCCACTCTAGATCTTAAAAGCCCCGTAACTTTTTTTCTATTAGGTTTTTGAGGATTTTGAAAATGTTTAACGGGGTTCCCCCAGTTAAATTTGGATGTAACTTTTCGAGTAGATCATTTTTCATATAAAAAACTTTTTCATCCGAGTTAGTATGCAAAAGTTATGCCCATTTTTACAAATTTCAGAGAGATTTTGCAAATAAAGTCAAAATTCACATTTGCAAATTTTCCCAACAACTAGACCACATATCACATGAGAAACTTATTTTCTTTTATTTTTTTGACATTTCCATTATTTTCTTTTATTTTTTTTTAAACTGAAAAGGCGATCCGGGGGGGGGGGGGGGGTAGAGTTTGAAAATGGGACCTTTAGTACCGGTTCGTGGCACGAACCGGGACTAAAGGTCTCAACCCCATTAGTTCCGGTTCGTGCCACAAACCGGGACTAAAGGGGAGGAGCTTTAGTCGCGGTTGGCCTGGCCAACCGCGACTAAAGGCCTTTGGGCACCTTTAGTCGCGGTTGGCCTGGCCAACCGCAACTAAAGCCCGCGAGCGCCCTGGGCCCAGGCATTTGGTCGCGGTTCGTCTACCGAACCGCGACTAAAGACTTCATTAGTCGCGGTTCCTACAGTTTCGCGACTAATGAGGCTGGACGGAAGCCTCTTTTTCTACCAGTGATATAAGATGTTATATGGTGGTGGGCGATTGCGTACAAAAGCAAGTAACTATAACCACCAACAGTTTTGCCTCACATGCATACAAACCCCTTCGATTTCTTCTCCGGGCCTCACCACGGCCTTGTACACTAAGTTGATCCGTTGCCCACTTGTTGCCTTATTGGCATCTATTACCGAAAGCTTTACTAAGCGCCAAAGTGACTGGTTGGCACTCAGAGGTGCACTGACAAAAATGAGATTCCTGTGTACGTAATTTTCTCTTGAAAACCATTTCGACGTACAAAATTGGAATATGTACATATTCCAACTTTTCTTCTGATTGCATCGGTGGAATAGTCTGACCTAATTCCAACTTCTCTTCTGATTGTATCCCTCCTTGGTGTGCCTCCACGATACAGTTTCTAGCTAGGTTATTTGGCAGTCTATTTTGCATCATTTGGGATGGGCCAAAGCTAGCTCCATGTGATGCAAACATTGTCACTGAAGAAGATAGAATAGTACGCTTGCCTTTTTGAGAGAGAAAAAGTACATATACCAGGCAGGGATAAAATACTCCACTTGGATGATTTTTTAAGGGTCTTTGCTACTTAATAGTTGGGTTTTGGCCGTTTCACAAAAAAAGAGCGCGGTTTTTGTGAAATTCTACTTAATACTCCTTCCGTTCAAAAATAAGTGTGGTGGTTTTAGTTCAAATTTGTACTAAAATAACAACACATATTTTGGAATGGAGGGATTAAGAGAGAGAGAGAGAGAGAGAGAGCAACAACGTGGAGACATACAAGTGTATGTGATATCATTCAATAATTCTGAGTACAATTGCTTATCTTTACCATATAAACTTATACTGTATGTAGAAAAGATATATAGTGCACACACTCCAACTCATAAGTTATGATGCACGATGGCATGCATCTTTGCTGAAGATAAACTGCCACACAACCTATTAGAGGCTACTGCATCTTTGCTGAAGATAAACTGCCACACAACCTATTAGAGGCTACATGGGAATGGGTTTCACAAAAAGGCTCTCAACAGTCTCCTTAAGATTTATGCTGAAGGTATATGCATCTTTCCTAGCATAGAACACTAGCATGCTATTAGCAAAGTTAATAATCCGCCGCACCACTAGGAGGTGTGAATGATGTTCGAAGTGAGCTTGATTTAGAGTTCTCCATTCGTCTTCTAGCAGTGATAGGATCTTGGAAATGGCAACCTCACTTGTGACACTGTGCTCAACCATGTAACACTCTATAGAGCTTGCCATATCCCCCTTGGCCTTCCCGCCCTACATATTTATATGATCGGAGTTAGATACATTATCTTGAGTGCCTATTGGTGGTTGAGTTGTTATAGTTTGGGCCAAATAAGAAAATAAAAGAGTATACTTTGAATGCGGCAATGTCATCCAATAGACGTGCTATCTTCCCGCACGCTATGGCGACTTTTGGGTAACCAGCTGCCCACTCAAATGCTTCCCTTGTGACTGGATCTCCCATGCCAACCATCAAACCTACACATAGCGTTGGTGATCCTATGGACATGGCTGATAAACTCAGGTGATCTTTAAAGCTTGGCTTGTGATCCTGGTGTAACCATTCAACTTCTTGGAGATAACAAGCGGACAGATCTTGAAACTGCATAGAAGAAAAACAAATTAAACACAAAACGAACAATCTAAAAAATATGGTAAAGATATAAGGTACATGGTGGTTTACCGCTTTTCGGGCATAGGCAACATGGTAAGTGTCACAAATTGCCACTTCACTCGTAGCATCTTTAAATATTCTCAATAGTTCAGTATAGAACCTTTTAAGGTAGTCGGGTAGAAGAGAAGTGGCCCTCTCATCCCATCTACATGTCGGATTACATAGCATGAAAATCAGTCCATGACATAAATAGAATATTGATTGCATGTTAGTTTTTGCACATGCATGTAAATAAAATCCAAACTTTCAAACCTTTGTATGGCCACATTTAGTTGTCGACATTCCTCAATGGTGGCATGGGCATCATATGTGTCATCCATCAAGGAAATAAGCATCAATTGCTTGGTAAGAAATATTCTTGAGAACGCAAATTCTTTCTCATGGTATATGGCATAGCACCAAAGGTAACCCTCCACCAGGCGGTCCCGAGCATAGTTTAGCCCGACACACCCGTACAGACCGCGCCACCACCTAAAGTACTTTGATTAATCTAGGTAAAATAGATATGTCCTAATACATAACTGGATGGACAATATCCAAATTGTAAATACAGTACGTGAAGGCATGCATTTTATATCGATTCCAGCTTCATTGTGTAGTTGAGTATAACAAAGACATACTTAGTGAGATATTTGAGTTCCTTCAAGTGTACATGTTGTAGAAGGTTAAAATCCAGCTTCGCAAGCTCCAATAGAGTTGGGTTATGTTGTTCCTCGTGCATGTACTCGGAGATATAATGGAGTGTTTCCACCCTTTTCAATGTCCTTGGTAATGGTACGTGAAGGGCACGTTTAACTTGCTCGTCTAAAGGAGACTTGAGAGTGTCCCTCATCAATTCAAGATGATGCTTTGTAAATGAGATAGCTTCTTCCAATGATGGCTCACCATGAACAAGAAGATGGGCTGCGTTGTATAGACATAAAAGTCCCTTTGGGTCATTGGTAATATCTTTCCTAAAGCTCCCATCCTCATTCTTAAATTTGTTGAAAACATCTGTATGATAAATGTTGGTGAGACATTGTTAAAACAACACATATCATTGTATAACCAGTTCTGTATTAATTTATTTTATAAATAGATACATAGATACCTGAAGACACCCAAAGACCATGTTCTCGAAGCAAGCCAAACCGGAGGGCAACGTGATGGAGGCTAGAGCTACTGAATTCATCCTCGATAATTTGACTTAACGCGATATCAACCTGTTTCTTAAAGTGATGATCTATTCCGAGACGTTGGACACTGCCCAATAAGGTTATTCTTTCCACCGTGCACTTGCAACTCTCAAACAACATGTTGATGTCCTCCTTTAATTTATCAGCTCTTGCAGTCATCCATTTTTCTGACCTCTGCACACAAGCGTGCATGCATAGATTAATTAGCTGGGGTTAACGAAAGGAACCATGCATACTTGAAAAGTAAACATGTGGATTAGATTGTCCAGGAATAGTATTTACATAGTATAATTGTTTTAGAGCTTTACGCTTAGTAATATATACATATAAATAATGTCAGAAATGCCTACAGCACGACACCAAATAGCTGAAACGGCATATATTATTTCTAATAAGTTGAGAGAATAACTTTAAATATTGCAATGAAACAAGTATCTGGGTTAGTAATGTAGCAAACCATAATGATGAAACATGGATTGGGAATTAATAAAGCAAAAAATATATGTACATATGTAGCACTAGCGTATACCTGCAGTGGTTTTGGCTCGTAGTCGAGGAAGTAGTCACCCCACAGAGAGGGCTCATAGCTGGACAGCGTCTTCGGAGCAGCGGCAACGCCAGCAGAGGCATGGTTGTATGTATCTCTTGTTTCGTGTTCAACTCTAGAGGCCGGTGTAGCTTCCGTGGCAGGTGAAGCTTGGACATGGGGAAAGCGGGGCCGGGGAGACGGTTGGAGAGGGAGACGAGAGGAGTAGGCAGATGAGGAGCAGGGACTGCTGAGTAGGATTGCCGGCGTTGGCTTCAAACTCGCTGCCATCCTCTAATGAACTCTCTGTTAGTTGTGACTTGTGAGCCTGTGACACTGGAAGGACCACGGCAACCAGCTTTTAAGGGCATCCATGCTCACGAAGATCTGTCTCAGGAGCTTTCACCGATCTTATCACAAATTTGTGAACCGTGACCTCGAACGTATACCATTACCACACACTATCTGAGGGCCAAAATAAGTGCACAACCTATTTGAGGGCCGAAACAAGTGCATACTTTTCAGCCAGCGTTGGGGGAGAGGGCCAAGAGCGGCTCGGGTGTCAGCTCCGTTTTCCTATATTTTTTGTTTGTTTCTCGATGAACGTACAACTGTGTCACTGTGACAGGACCAAGTATAGCGACACAACACCAACAAAGCATTGCCCCCACGTGCAGGCAAGCACGCACCAGTAGTTGGTTGTCAATATTTTTGATCACTTGTTGGACGGTATTTTAAATAGGTTCAAAACACTATTGAGGGTGAGAGCGTATGCCTTACTATGGTCGCTTTGGCTACGTAGAAATGATTTTGTTTTTAATGACAAAAATGCTTCTCCTCTGCAGACTATTTTCCATTGTACGCACTCGCTTCATATGTGGTTTATGCTACAATGAGCAGAGGTCCAATCGTTGTTCAATGCGGTGTGTACACAGTTGGAGCAGGTGGCTACGGAGGTTTTTACCCAACATGGGTGGCGGCATAACCTCCGGATCGGTCCATCTCACCTTTCGACATAGGCACAATGTCGGTCAATAGGACTTTACTATTGCCGATTTGTCGGTTTTGTTTTCTTCTGGTTGTCAGACTTTTGGTGTCCGGCTGTGTGCATCCTAATTATGCAGAGGTCGGGTGTTGCTCGATCATAATACTTTGTATCCACTTGATGCTACATTTTGAGTAAATAAAATCGCGCTTTATCGAAAAATATTATTGCCCAGACAAAATTGTGGAGCACGTCATCATATACCCCCGATACCGAGCGTGGCGCGCAAGATGATGTTGCTGGAGGAGCCTAGAGCGATAAGCAGGACATGCCGACAAGTTATTTTGGAGACATGGAAACCCCACACATCCATGATGAACCCATCATGGCGCACGACGGCTATGAGTTTCCATAGGTCGACCTTAACGCCCCTAAGGCTTCGAGGTTCGCTGTCGTCGAACACGAAGAACAAGGAAGAAGAAAACAAAGGGGAGATGTGAATAAAAACTAAAAGTTGCTAGATGTGTTTGACGATTGTGTATTCTTTTAAACGGGTGTCACCTCTTCTCTATACATAAGTCAGATAGAGTTTATGTGAGTGCCTGGCTTAATAGGGATGATCGACTACTCATATCAATAAGGATTTTTTTTCTTTTCCGGGGGGGAGGAGGGGGGTCCGTTTGGAAATAACTCCAAAATTAAGTGTGCTCATCTTGGACCAATTTCGGGATGGTTGACCGACTAGGAAGTTGGTCCCAGATACACACGAGTGGGGACAAAGAACACCGAAAAGACTAGTGCTGATTTATGGGGCTACTCTAAATCCCGCCATGAGTAATGACCAGTAACCGACCGGTGTGTGTCCGGGGATTACAAGTTGGTATCAGAGCCGACCCTCACGATTACACGGATATTTGTGGGTCAGGTACGCGGTCATGTTGTGCATGTCGTTTGTGGCTCGTCGTGACACACGACTTGACACATGTGTTGGACTGGATGCGTAGACGTGTCCCAAGAGGAAACATTCCCATGGGCCGACGAGGACGTGGTTCCTCTTAGTAGGGGTGTATGTGAGAGCCTAGGTTAATAGTGATGATAGACTACTCATATCAATAAGGAATTCCTTATTTTCTGGGAGACCATTCGAAAAGAACTTCAAAATTAAGCGTGCTCAGCTTGGAGCAATTATAGGATGAATGACCGACTGACAAGTTAGTCTCAGGTGCGCATGAATAAAAATAGATCGCGCCAGAAGTAATGACCAGTTACCGGCGAATGTGTCCGGAACGTTACAAGTTGGTATAGAGGTATTTTTGCCCTCATACGAGCATGCATACGACCAGGTGTGGTCGTATCGGTGGTCTCGGAAGTGAAACATCTTATGAGTGAAAGGGAGTGTCATGTTATTTATATTTCTCGAGAGTAGAATAATGTAAGCCATGCGTTGGCGAACTTTGAAAGGACGGAAGACCGTACTGTGGTCTGGCTCCGCTCTGGTCCGGACAATATCCCTAGCTTGTGTAGGGAGGATCTTCTTGGCTCTTGAGTAATACAATCCCTTTTACCCCGCAAAAAAAAAGATGTGGTCGTATCGTATGTTGCTGTGCGTTCTGACAGACAATGCCCAGCGTTACCCTCTCATACAAGCGTGCCTACAAGCGCGACGCACACCGTCTTTTGCTCTGGAGGTATCTTTGTCGTCGGGGTGGACACGGCATACGAGCGCATGTACGAGCACGATACGCCGTCGTTCACTCTGTGAAGTTTCATTCGTGGGCGTCAGTTGATACGATCGCACGTACGAGTGCGAGTGTTTGTACGATTGGCCGTCTTTCGCTCTGGACTTTCTGGTGCTTGTGGCCACGAGCTCATATGAGCGCTCCTACGATCATGACGTTCGTATGCTACGCCGTCTTTTCTTCTGGAGCGACAGAGCTGCATGGACACTTTTGTACTTCCTCCTCACATTAGGAACATAGTATATTTGCAGTAAAAATAAGAGAAAATATGCAACAAAATACATGCTACCGACATGCTATAAATTTTACCAACGAAAATATCACAAAACCAACTTAAATAGCAACTACTCGAAAATGAAAGTGCCAACGCAATAGACGCGATACACAAAGCTAACAAAGACACATACAGACTTCCGGGTTACTTCCCTGTTATTTTTTATAGCCCTATACCTAGGCTTCGGTGCTTCGTATGGTCATCCACCTGGATCCCAGGGGATATCAACCCCGAGTGACCGGGGTTTGGAGCACCACGTAGCAGAGTCTGGTCGGAGTCGTATTTGCTTATGGTGCATCGGCATCATGTAGGTAAATTCGTACTCGCTCTTTGACAAGTGTGGATGCATCGAGCTAAGTGGAGATCGATGTGTGAAAGGTTAGTTGTTGCAACTTCATAATAATTTTTTAATCAAGAGGAAGAGGAGCTACACGTAGACCATAACCTTCATCATTCCATCCTTCATCTCCGTGTTCCTCTAGCTCATCATTGTGCAAATATTCTTTTTCTTGTGGCTCGATGATATTTTCTTCATGTTCCTGCATAAGTTATATTCTTGTGAAATATTGGCTTGGAAGATGACGTCCATCTGCGTCTTATAATCCTTGTACAAAGGATTCTCATAAAAAATATTATCTACACAGAAGTCATAAACTCTCTCCAACAAGCCCCTCATACTTAGTCACCGATGTATATTCTTCGGGAAACCTGCTGACCCACATTAAAAGCTAAAAAGATCTAAGCACTAATAGCATCTCCTCAATGACTTCAACATCATCATAAGGGTAGTCACCACGGTTATATGATCTCACAACTGGGTGTGGGTGATCTCTGCAGTAAAAACTCATGTGGCGAAGGAATATGCACTGTATGCAACCATTAGGGATTAAAGATTAAACCAGCCACAATATTCAAAACATAAAATTGCTCACCTGTCTCAATACCTTTGTTGGAATGCCGTTATTCTTCATATACCCTTCCTCTTCAAGGGCTCGCTTTATCACAACATTATGTCCCCTGTTGACATCTCAAAGCAAGGCATATTTTTTGTATTTTTGGGTTAAGGGAAAAACAGTAAAATAAATAGCAACAAACAATATAAACTATGTGCGAGCGGGTAAGTAATAACCAAGCGCTATGCTCCCCGACAACGGCGCCAGAAAATGCTTGACGACCTATAAGTGCGGATGGCTGTTGTATCACTTTTGTGATAAGTGAAGTGTCGAACCCACAATAAGTGGCAAGAAATGCACCACAAACCCCACAACTACGATGTCACTTAATGCAGTCATGTACGCACCCAAACCAGAGTTCGGAAATAGTCTACTCTATCGGTTGCTAGGGAAATGGAATAAAGGGTTTTACTATACTAGGAACATGAAGGTAAAAACAGGAATAAAAAAAGACTAGGTTAGTTGAGACAGTGCTTGAGCAGTAAAGTGTTCTCTAGGACTCTGGAGTCATCACTACAAATATGACCTGCGCAACAAGTGTGGAGCAAACGCTCTTATACTCTATCCATCCTTCATATGCATAAGTGAGCAGTTCCCGGTAAAGAACATATTCTACTCTAACGTACACTTCATGCTGCATACGCCACCAACTGTAGCTTCCCCAAGAAGGTTATCACATATGGTCAATTAAGGGTTTCCCCGTGGACGCAGCCAGATGTGGATTTACCAATTAATTACTCCCCTATCAACTGCAAAGACTCGGAATTGAGGCTTTTACTCACACCCGAAATTGCCTCATCATCCTAACCCGTGCAACAACAATAGTTCCTCCATGGGCAATCATGGTGATAATGCGAGCGAGGACTCCTCTCAACACTCGTGAAGAATGCTAACTTGAACATGTATACAAGCATATTGGATCGCTTGGGAATAAGCGGTCTACTTATAAAAGAGGTTCATCTGTATCCTTGAGAACAAATACAACTACTCAAACATAAGTGAGAGGATCAAGTTACAAGCCGACATAGAGCCGGTGAAGGAGAAGGCATGGTGGTGATGATGCGGTGGAGATGGCACCCAGCACGAAGGCAAATGCTCATGATGGTGGAGCCTCCTCTTCTTCCCCTTGGTCTCGTCCCTTCCTATATGGTGGTGGATGGAGCATCAATGGAGATGGAGTTGGATGTGTTGTTGATGAATGAGATGTGCTCGAGGCGGCTAGGGTATGGAGGTGTATATATAAGGTGCCTCCTCGGTCTCCTCCGTTGATGGAACGCATCTGAGGGCTCTAGATGAGCCTTATCCTCTCCCAAACCCTTCCTTATCATTCAAGGATCTCGTGGGAACAAATGAAATTGATGAAGAATCTCGTCTAAAAGGGCAACTTTCGGAGCTGTGTGCATGCCATATGACCATGCATGGTTGTATGGTATGTCGTCTTTCATTTTGTCCATCTCCGGTAAACCGGCCGCCATTTCTTCATACGGACTCCGATTTCGAAGATCTTGGCCTAGTTGGATTCACGAGAGCGGTGTCGGCCCATTTCTAGTTTTAGACCGTGATTTGGAGAACTTTTGGAAAAAATCACTTTTTCTGCCTTCCAAGATGCTAAATCTGATATTGTAAGTCCTTCGTATTGAGCCCATCCTTGGTATTCATCGTGCTTGGTCATAGGTTGCTCCAAAACACATGTAGACACAAGGAAACAAAGAAAAATCATAAAAAACAAATAAAACACTAAATGTGCAATGCTTATAAGTAATAGTGCAAAAACCGATAATTATGCATAATGGACAAGTAGCATGCCACGCAGGCACCATCTACGGCTATAAATGAAAGTTGCATCATATTTGCACCGCGAGACAAGTTTGAGCATCAGTTTCATGTATTTTTTAACTTTAGGCACCACCATATTGTGCAACTTGATGCACCACCGGTGTATTTGCCTCTTTTTTAACGGAAGCGGCGGTTAGGTCCCCATAGTGGCCCATCAACGGGAGCCACCCACGCAGATCTGGCGCCGCATGGCCCCGTGCTGCAGTGCCTTTTTCTTTTTCTTTTTTTGTTTTCTGCTAGGACCCAAAAGGAAATGCAATTCATAAAAAGGACCCTGAACAGAAGAACGTTCGTACCTCTTCAACTCTAAACTCCGATCATAGTGACTCCAAAGACCACTTTATCCATTTCAGGAGCCCATTCCAATGGTGACACTTTCCTGATGATGTCACATGTTGAAAATAACACCTTTCGTCTAGAGGCTTTTCCAGAGAAGGAATTTCCGACAAATCTTTCCACCTATTCTCGAGGAGCCTTCTACCCTAAGGCAAGCCAATCATCTAGCCTATACACAAAAACATTGCTTCTAGGCATTCTTGGATGTTGCATCTATGATCGTGTATATGTATGTGTGTATGTGCTTGCATGTGTGATGCATATGCCTTCCTAGATATGCCATTTGCATGCTTACTAACATTTGTAGGTACTATACAGCATAGATTGGTGACTAAAATTTTCCAACAAATGAACTTGTAAACAAGATCGTTGATGAAATAAAGCTGCAGTCCTTCCCCGGTCACTGGCCTCGTCTCCCCGCACAATACTATACTAACTGAAGCAATGGAGAAGGTCGCAGTTCTGGTAGCTAGTTGCTTTACATACTTTGACCCCTGGCTTGCCAGTTAGATATTATTGTACCAAGCCCTATATATGAGAGACATCGCACAGATATCAGTCTAAAGGTCTAGTACGACAACATTATATAAACAGTCATGTAATAGTTCTGTCAACCATAGAACCTATTTTGCTTAGCATTTATGCACGATGAACTCACTCTCGCGCTCCGTTATCCTGGGCTAGCCTATGCAAGTGTCGTCAAGGGGTGCGACATTGTTTTTACAATACATGGAGTATCTTGCCACAAAAGTAGGCAAGTATGCAATGTATAAATAGTGTGGAAGTACATTTAAAATATAACCACTAGTAGAAAACAGGGCTTTGGTTCGGGCCTGGCCAGCCCATTAGTCCCGGTTCAGTCACGAACCGGGACCCATGGGGGCATACGTCCCGGTTCGTGAGCCCAGGGGGGCGGCCGGGGCCTCGTGGGCATTGGTCCTCATTTGGACCCATTTGTCCAGGTTCTAGGCACGAACCGGGACCAATGGGCCTCGCTCCTGGCCCACGTACATTGGTCCTGGTTCGTGGCTCGAACCGTGACAGAAGGTGGAGCTTTAGTCCCGGTTCCAGTCAAAAACGGGGACAAATGAGTTGCCTATATATACCCCCTCGCCGCAGCAGAGCACTCCATAGTGCTCTGTTTTTTCTGGCCGGCGAGGGGAGGCCATTTGGGTGCTCTAGCTCACCTCCTATGCACATGAGGTGTTCGATGAAATGCTCGAGACACACTAGTTAAGCTTTCTTCTCTCGAAGCTTGACCTCCAAGCTCCATTTTCCCCGAGATTTGCATAGGTTTAACGGCCCGTCACGTCCTGTCCCCGTCTTCACCGCCGTCGATCGCCTGCGCCGATCTCGTCGCCGGCACCACTGTGGTGAGCCTCTTGTTCTTATCTTCTTTCTGAAAAAAAAATTCTTACTTTAGATAGATACTTGTCTAATTTTCTTACTTCTATTATTGCTTGTTATTATATAGTGCGATGGTTTTGGTATCTGCCCCCGTCGGCCCTCGTCCTGGCTATGATTCGGATGTGGCATATATTATCTTTTTATACCTATTTTGTTCATCTATTGTTTATGACAATTATGCCGACCAATGTGACATAGATTTTATTTATGTAGGAGGTAGCTGAACCGGAAATTCCAACCGACCCTATTGTCGAGAGGTTAAATTTAGTTGAAGAAGAAAACAATTACTTGAAGGAAAAAATTAAAAAAATTGAGGAGGAGAAGATGATATTGGAGTTGCATGTTGCAGATGTCGTCGATGATCACAAGATCAAGATGGATGCAATGCGGTTGAAGATGAGAAAGATTAGAAAATATGTCATTCATACCGAGGCTTGGTATCATTATGCCGTTGGATCAATTGTTACCTTGGTTGTGATTATGATCACATTTGTTGTTGTATTGAAAGATTTTACATAGTTTCAATGTATGGTTTAAGTAGATGCTCTGGAGAGCTATATGTTGTTCAGTTTGAACTATGTATGTACTTTGGTTTTAATGTGATGATAAACTACTATTAATTTGATCACTTATCTATTCATGTGAACCTGTAATGGTTCTTGACACACATAATTATATATAATGCAGGAAGATGAATCGGCAATGGATGTACGGTGACAGACACACATAATTATGTTTCTCGAAGTGACTAAGGCAAACAAGCAGAATGGTTGCATGAAAAATAACAAATGAACTCAGAAAGGATTGAAAATTGACGTTGTGGCTTTGAATGGTGCATTTTGAACACACAAAAAGTCTGGAGTTCAAATAAGTTCAAAAAATGAAATCCCTTTGTAACACATGAGTTTTGGTCTGAAACCCTGATACTTCGAAAGAGATTGTCTATTTTGTACATGAAGTGCATCTAGTTTCTGCCGTAACCCTCTCTATTTTTTAGCACATGCTATGTGGGTGAAATGATGATACCATGCCAATTTTCAACCTTTTCAGAGTTCATTTGAAATGATTTTGAATTTCAGGGTCTTATAGCTAAAAAAATCAATTAAAATATTCTCTTATGATCAACTAAAACAAAACTATAATATTCTTTAGTAGCAAAAAGAAAATCAACTAAAAAACTTTTATAAAACTCTGATAGCAAAAGGAATAAACTAAAAAGCTTTTATAAACCTCTAGTATTTTTTATACTAAAATTATATAAAATTTATGCATCTAAAATTATCAAAGTATTTTTTGTTCAAAACATGAAAAATAGAAAGAAACAAAATAAACTTTAACAAAAAGTAGAAACAAAATAAAATAAATTAAAAATTAATAAAATAAAAAAAGTAGAAATAAAATAAAAAAGTCTTTAATAAAATAAATAAGTAGAAACAAAATAAACGTTAATAAAGTAAAATAAATAAACTTTAATAAAATAAATAAAGATAGCAATAGTAAGTATTTTGTTGTAAGTAGAAATAAAATAAAATAAATAAAGTAACAAAGAAAATAAAAACTCTTTAATAAAATAAATAAGTAGAAATAAAATAAACTTTAATATAGCAAAATAAATAAACTTTAATAAAATAAATAAAAATAGCAACAGTTAGTATTTTGTTGTATGTAGAAACAAAATAAAATAAATAAAGCAACAAAGAAAATAAAAAAGTGCCACCTACTCGGCCACCACGACCTGAATACGACTAGAAACCTAACCATGGGCCAGGATTCAGGCCCGCAGGAGGCCCAGTAGGCCCACAGACACATAGTCACAGATTAGGCCCGAAAGCCTGTAGTTGAGAGAAGCTCGAGAGGGTTGGTGCAACAGCGCTAATAAACCACTCTCGAGCAGTCTCAACTAGCAATGTGAGACTAAACTTTTAGCCGCGACACAGGCAGCAAGAGGCCTTTGGTCTCGGTTGGTGCCACCAACCGGGACTAAAGGGGTGCATTGATACCAGTTCGTGCCTCCAACCAGAACCAATGGCCCCCCTTTAGTCCCAGTTGGTGCGACCAACCGGGACCAAAGGCCTCTGCTTCCCGCCCTTTGGGCTGCTGAAAAGAGACCTTTGGTTCCGGTTGGTGGCACCAACCGAAACTAAAGGGTGCATTGATCCCGGTTGGTGCTACGAACCGGGACCAATGCTCTGGGTATATAAGCCAACACTTTGGAAAATTTCAGCAGTTCCTCCCCGACGCCGACCTCTGCCCCGACTCCCTGCTCCTTGTTGCCGCCGCCTCTGCCCGTAGTCGCCGCCCCGATGCCGTCCGTGCGTCGCCCCGACGCCGTGCGCGCTCCCCCGTCGCCGCCCGCGCCCCGCGCCATCCCGACGCCGTCGTCGTGCGCCACCCCGCGTCGTCACTGTCACCTCCCCGCGCTGCCCCGACGCCGTCGCCGCCCCGCATCGCCCCGACGCTGTCGCGCCACTCATCGCGCTCCTACTCGCCCCAATGCCGCCCGCCGCGCGCCCCTGCCCGCCCCTGTGTGAGCACCGCGCCCTTGCTGGCCCCGCCGCTGCCGCCGTGCTTTTTTAGTTATATTTTCTAAATTTTTACATGTTTTTAGATTTTCCTATATGTATGTATGTATTTTTTAGATATATATGTATTTTTTTGATGTATGTTCAGGTATGTATGTATGTATGTATTTTTTACATGTTTTTTGTATGTATGCATGTATTTTTTCAATTGTAATATGCATGATGTTTTAAAAATACATACATGCAAAAATTATATTTTTAGAAATGTTTTATCCATATATGTTTTCTGATTTAGTACATTTTAGTTTAGTTTCATTTTTGGAAAAGTTTTATATATTTAGGAAGAAGGAAGAGAAGGAAGAAGGAAGAAGAAGAAAAAGTTTTATATATGCAAAAGTTACATTTTTAGAAAAGTTTTATATATCTAGCTAGGAAAGGAAGAAGAATAAAAAGAAGGAGAGGAAAAAGGAAAATAAAAATAGGAAGAAAGGAGAAGAGGAGGAGAGGAAGAAGAGAAGAAATAAATAAAAAGAGTAAAAAAGAAGAAAAAGAAGAGGAGAAGAAGAAAAAATAGAATATTTTCTTCTTCTTTTTCTTCGACCTTCTCCTCTTTTTATTTCTTCTTCATCTTCTTATTTTTTATCGGGTATGTCGTTGTCGATATACCCCCTCCCGATAACTTCAACATGAGGGGGGGGTCGATATACCCCCTCCCGATAACTTCAACATGAGGGGGGGTCGATATACCCCCTCCCCGATAACTTCAACATGAGGGGGGGTCGATATACCCCCTCCCCGATAACATTTTTTTCCCATGTATGTATGTCGTCGTTGTCGATATAACCCCCTCCCATATAACTTCGACATGAGGGGCGGTCGATATATATACCCCCTCTCGACCGTGATAACTTATACCACATGAGCACCCCCCCCCGGCCCTCTTGTTCGACGAAAACTCTCGAGGACACCCAAACCCTAGAAAAAAACGATGTCGGTCTCCTACCCCCTCCCGCCGCGCCCCTACCCGACAAACTCTCTCGAGGCCACCCAAATTTACCAAGTTAAAAGAGCGTTGTCGTCGAGGCCACCCCAAACCCTTGAAGCGTTGTCGAGGCCACCCAAACCCTTGAAGCGTTGCCGAGGCCACCCCAAACCCTAGAGAAGCGTCGAGGCCACTAATATGATTCCTTATTGTGATTAGCTAGCTAGTTCTACATTTGCCACTAATATATCCATCTCTCATGTTTGAATAATAATTGCCATGTTGTTAATATTTGCAAAAATAATGGAGCACCCTCGAGACAAAGCAACATAAGCGGTGTTGGGGGACATAATCGCAGCCGGAAGTGATGCAGTCTTGTCGTTTCTCAACGACACCGATGGTTTGGAAGGATAGGGTGAAGAAGCAGGCTACGGTGATCGAACAATGGAGGAGGAAGGACATGATTATGATGGCTCCGATGACCGAATGCCGGTGGAAGAAGGACACCGTGATGACGGCTTCGGTGACCGAACGGAGTCCGGCCAGGTATATATTAATTAAGCATGTGCTGACTATAGCTAATTGATGCATTAATTGTTTTTGGTATGTACACATATTAATTAATAACTCTCGTCTTTCTTATTTTTTATAGCCCTCCGGATCGAGCACAACTTCGGTAAAGAGACGAGGCCCGAAGAAAAAGTTGCGCTCCGATGAAAGGTTTGAGATCACAACAATCGCGCGCGATGGCCAACCGATTGAACCCATCCGGGCAAAGGAAGCATTTGCTGCTCGGTGCGGGGTTCTTGTTAGGGACAAGATCCCGATTAGCATCCACCAATGGTATAAGCCGGCTAAAGAAGACCCTGAGGTGTCTTATGTCAACGATATGCAGAAAGATGATCTTTGTACCGCGCTGAAGGCAAATTTCACCCTACCGCCAGAGGAGGATCCGGAGAAGCTAGTTAAAGAGCAATTGATCAAGTCTCATGCTCTTAAGAAGATGGCAGAACTATTCAGGAGGTGGAAGAATGAGCTGAAAACAACGTTTGTCGACAAAGAAGAGACACCAGAATTCATCGGCCGGTATGAGAAGATCAGAGATCACTGGGATGAATTTGTGGCCCACAAGACATCGGACAAGAGTAAGAAGATGTCAGTGACAAACAAGATAAATGCTGCGAAGAAGAAGCTTCACCATCGCATGGGGTCAGGTGGCTACCTCAAAGCCCGACCGTTGTGGGCCAAGGCTGAGAATGACCTGGTTGATAAAGGGGTCGAACCAGAGACATTGAACTGGCCAGACCGTTGCGGGACTTGGTTCTTAGGGGTTGGCGGAACCTTGGACCCTGTATCAAGGAAGTGCCATTGGACGAACGAGCAACTGTGAATACCCATCATGAAGCTTCGGCAGTATATCGATGCAGCATAGCAAGGGACGTTCATTCCAGACAGAGAGAACGACGAGCTCACAATGGCTCTCGGGAATCCTGAGCACCCTAGATGGACACGTGGCACGTCAGGCTCCGTTCCATGGGAGGCTCGGTTTTCGGACGCAGTCGGTTACAAATGCCAGGAGAGGAGGAAGAAAGTGGAGCAGACCCAACCGCAGGCGTTGCACGCAAGGGTACAAGCGATAGAGGAACGAGAAGCAGATTACAACAAGCGACCTGCCGAAGCTTCCCCCGAAGCTACCCCGCCATCTCAGCGGAGAAGCAGCGTGGCTTCCACTGAGTTGCTTCAGCTGGAGCATGTCTTCACGGCTCCTGCTAGCTACCCCGTGGATGCTATCACGGAGTCTCAACATTGCCACCTTATGACGCAATGGATGAAATTGAAAGTCAAGGCGGCTGTTGGCTCTGTTGCACCTCCTGAACCTGGCGTAACTTTTCACTGCCGGCCGATTACAGAAAGATATGCTAGGGTGATGGTGGATGAAATAACTGACGGATTTGAGGACCTCGAGCTTGACCACCCTACGGGCGAAGGGGAGACTCGGCTGGGTTCTTCTCTGAAGACTCCATGCCTATGGCGAAAGGAGCTCATCAACCTTCCGAACTGGACGCCTCCGCCTCCTCCTCCTCCTCCACCTCCTCCTCCTCCTGTGAGTCAGGGCACTCCGCCTCCTCCTCCGCCTCCTCCTCCGATGAGTGATCAGGATGCTTAGCCTCCTTCTCCGGCGCATGGCCGCACACCGCCTCCTTCTCCGCCCGCGCCGGCGCGCCGAGTAGCCAGCCTCCTCCTTCTCCACCTCGCCAGGAAGGGCAGAAGAGACCTGCCGCCGTTCTGGCTGCTCCAGCCCGTCGTAGTCCTTCTCCTCTGCCTCGTAAGCAACGAAAGAAGACATCCGCAGCCGCTCCGTCTGCTCCGGCATCTAGCAGTACAGCCAGAGGCGGGAGGCAATATAGATTCGGTCCATCTCTTAAGCCTCTAGAGAAGTTACCATACGAGAGGACCGCGGAGGAAAACACGAAGATCGTGAAAAATGAAGTGAAGGACTTCTTTGATGGGGTGAAAGCAAAGAAACATCCACCTCCGGAGAATAAGATAGATTCGGTGAAATTAAAGCGCACTATCGATGCCCTGAGGAAACCACCAAAGTCTCTGCCGAAAACAAACTATGAGCGCATTACTGAAAAGGTATATATCGAAGCGGAGCGGTCGGGAAGTACTATTAGTGATCGAAGGTTAGCAGAACGATGAGCTGGGAAAAAATTGCCTAGCTCGGCGAACAAGCGAACCAATCGTGCCCCCCGCTCAAGGTGTCTAGCGATATCGTTGCTAATGATCAGAGGATGGTGCCCGGTTATACCAATATTGAAGATTACCTACCCGACGATGTACATTATGAATTCTTGGAGGTGGACGAACACAAATACCATTACGGGAAGCCTCTCATCAAAGATGAAAAATCTCTAACAACGATGATGCGAAGATTGCATGATTGGTACATGAAAACCTGCAGAGAGTCTGGGGGGACGAATACTTTGACGCTGAGAGTTAAAGAGGAGCACGACCTCGCTGGAATTGATCTGTTGTATATTCCATTCGAGTAGTTCTTCCAGTTTTTCAATCAAAAGGCCCTCGATAAATTAACGGTCACTTGCTACTGTCTGTAAGTACTACTTCTGTCATTAAGTCTCTATATATAGCTCAGCTCTTTCATTGCATGTATTTATAATTATCCTCACTATATTATGCAGATTGAAGATCGTCGAGTGCAGAAAAGCAGAAAGATATGATATTGGGTTCATTAACACAAATCTCATAGATGAATATGTTGTTAGAAAGAATGCCTAATAAGCCGAGGCCAACTTGCTCAAATCGTTGGTAATAAATCAAAACAAAGATAAAATACTCTTTCCTTACAACTTCAAGTGAGTGTTACTGTCTTGTGCGTATTCGGTTTCCCTTATTACTCAAGGTTATAGTAATGTAGTTAATTGATGAGTTATGCATGCGTGCGCAGCTTCCACCATATTCTCATGGAGATTAAGCTTGAGCAGGGACTAATAATTGTCCTAGACTCGAGACAAAAAGATCCCGAGACCTATGCGGACATGACTAAAATTCTCAACAAGTTCAATCGATCATTCTTGCACCATATCAACAACTTTTTGTTCATTTCCTGATATCTCAAGTCATAATTATTATCTTTGTCATGCAGGGTTTGGAAAAAGTTCACCGCAGAAGCTCCGGGACTGCCGAAGGAGCTGCGATATACATACCCGAAATTAAGTACTACTAGCTAGCTACTTCCGTGCATCTCCCGTTGATTCTAGCTACTTTCCTCGATGCCATTTATAATGCTTCATTATCAGTTTGATTGACCTCTATTTCTCGTAAAGTGCTTGTGGAAAGAACAAGGGAATGATTACTGTGGATAGTACCTGTGCGAGTTCATCTACAACGCGACTTGCAAAAATAAGTGGGGCTACTCTCAAAGACAATTTGATGTGCATAAGCAATAATATTCACAATTTCATTTTATTACACCATCATTTTTGTTGAGTTTCATTCATATATATGTATTAACCCCCTTCTTCAAATTAGACGTGGCAAATGCGGAATGAACTCCTACCAGAAGATCGCATGAAAGCAATTCAAGAGGAATTGGCGGGATTCTTTTTGATCACGTCATCAATAAAGCCGGAGAATACCATGTTGAAGCTGAGTTCTTATATAATTAGGGGAGATTATATTGTAAGAGATCTTAATATTGTATATATGTAGCCAGTAGCATTGGATAGATATACGAAAACTTGTTGTTCCCGCCATCTCTCGGAGAAGGAGAGGTCGATATCACTTCTCTTGATTTGCATGACGAACTTCTATACTTAATGGTTTCCTTCATTTGCTTACTAGCTAGCGTGTCGAGGGCCTCTCTATACGTATAGTACGTAGCGTCGACCAAGCACGGAGATAAGAGAGGACACTTCTCTCTATTAATTAATTAGCTACCTAACACAATATATGAAACACCTTAATTAACCATACAAAACCCCCAAATCCCCCCCCCCCTTCAGAAAAAAAACAAAAACCCTAGCCCTTGAAAAGCTGAGGCATGGATGCCTTTTGGTCCCGGTTGGTGCCACCAACCAGGACCAAAGGCCCTCCTGCCTGGGCTCGCCGCTGCGGCCACGTGGAGGCCCATCTGTCCCGGTTCGTATGAGAACCGGGACTAAAGGCCAAGGGCTTTAGTAACGGCCCTTTAGTCCCGGTTCCTAAACCGGGACAGATGGGCCTTACGAACGGGACAAATGGCCCTTTTTCTACTAGTGAACTTTGAAATAATGGTAAGCATATAGCCACGAGAAAATATTTTATTGTGAGAAATCTGTCGTAACAAAATTCATGTATATGGCAACATCACAAAAATTGTGGTAATATTGTGAGCATTATACCATGAAAATTTAATTGTTCCAATATCTGAGAGCAGTTGCAACAAAATGAAACGTTGATCGCAATATTGAAAACTTATGGCAATAAGCATATATCAACAAAGCAAAAATTCATTGCAAATGATATTACCACAAAAAAATTGTCCTGATATCTGAGAGCATTTGCAACAAAACAAAACATTATTTGCAACATTGAAAACTCATGGAATATAGTAAGCATATAGCAACAAAACAAATTTGTTGCAATTTTCCACATCATTTGCAACAAAATTCTTATTTACTGTGACATTACAAAAGTTTGGCAACATTAGCCCACTATTACGACAAAAATGAAATATGTGGTAATAGTATGCAAGTAATGCAACAAATTGTTGTTGCTGCAATAATTTTTGTGGCAATAAAAGGGAATCCTTGTAGTGAGTATTAATTCCATCTTTCATCTGGATCGACATCAAGTTGAAACTGAAAAGGTGGATTAGCGAGGTCGTCGTCGTGTGGTTATCAGCGACGTGCCCATTCGTTAGCCCACAAAGGTTTTTAGTTTCCACCGACAACGAGAGGCATTAATTTGACCAAAAGGTGGATTCATCTTGGCATGTGTGTGGTATGGATCATGGTGGGATTCCATATCAAAGTTCGAGCACGTGCATACACACTCCCGCCGGCTTGAACTGAGGGGGCTACACGCATCATGGTGTAGTGCATTTCCGGTTTGCGAAGCATGTGCCACGTCAAAGTTGTGCATTGGGTATTCAAACATCACATAACACACGAGCGCATGCACGCGGTGGTTTTGTCCTATGACATCACTCATGTGTGCCTCTCTCTATGGGCCCACGAGGTCGTCGTCGACCAGTTGAACGTACAACGAGAGAGAGAGGATAATTTGACCAACAAGGATGGTTCTTTTTTGGTTTGTGTTACATATATGCACGGTATATGAGTATGTACATGTCAAAGAGGTGCAACATGAATACTCTATATATATGCGTGTCATAACCTCGCTCCATGTGGGGACTTTTCAGTTCCCGAGGCAGGTCCACCTCAAAGTTGCACATTATATTGGTATTCAAACAACACGCAATACCATGCAGGCGGTGGTTGCCCTGTATATTGGAACTCACTCGCGTGTGGCACTTCCATACGTGGGCATGCGAGGTTGTCCTCCATCACTTTAACCCAATGAGAGAGAGGTTAATTTGATCATCAAGGAATGATTCTTTTGTGGTTTGTGCTATACAATAGAAGTACATATATACCACGCGTCGAATGGGGGCGTACATATAGCACATGCCACGCGTCATGAACCTCGCGCTCTCTACGGGAACTTTTTGGTTTCCTATATATGTGGTGCCACATAAAAATTGTGCATTGTGCATTCAAACATCACACAAACAGATCTTTGGGCGAAATGCATGCAGACGGTGGTACGTAGTCCTATATAGGATGATCACCCGCGTGCGATGTACGCTTTGCTTCTGTGTTGGGCCCGCGAGTTCGTCGTCCATCACTTTGACCCAGCGAGAGAGAGGTACGCGTTTGACAAACAAGGAGGATTAATTCTTTTAGGGCTGTTCTCGGTGTCAAAACCAGCGGATCTCGGGTAGGGGGTCCCGAACTGTGCGTCTAAGGCGGATGGTAACAGGAGGCAAGGAACATGATGTTTACCCAGGTTCGGGCCCTCTCGATGGAGGTAATACCCTACTTCCTGCTTGATTGATCTTGATGATATGAGTATTACAAGAGTTGATCTACCACTAGATCGTAGAGGCTAAACCCTAGAAGCTAGCCTATGGTATGATTGTATGTTGTCCTACGGACTAAACCCTCCGGTTTATATAGACACCGGAGGGGGCCAGGGTTACACAGAGTCGGTTACAAGGGAGGAGATCTACATATCCGTATTGCCAAGCTTGCCTTCCACGCCAAGGAAAGTCCCATCCGAACACGGGACGAAGTCTTCAATCTTGATCTTCATAGTCCAACAATCCAGCCAAAGGATATAGTCCGGCTGTCCGGAGACCCCCTAATCTAGGACTCTCTCAATAGCCCCTGAACTAGGCTTCAATGACGATGAGTCCGGCACGCAGATTTGTCTTCGACATTGCAAGGCAGGTTCTTCCTCCGAATACTCCATAGAAGATTTTGAACACAAGGATAGTGTCCGGCTCTGCAAAACAAACTCCACATACCGCCATAGAGGGAATAATATTTCCACAAATCTAATCTACTGACACGTTTTGCAATATGACATCATGCCATGGCCCGGTTATTATTTGAACCGTTTTTCTCGACTAGCACTGCACATATCACGAGGCAGTTTTCTTGACACGTCTTGTCGAAGCAGAGATCGTGTCCCCTTATCACGGGATTCTCATCAATACGGGTATGGGTAACCCAACCGTGCCATCAATTACGGCGTTCGGGGAATAAGCGATTTTACCAGGTAAGTGGAGAGGCGCATCGCCTCCTCCGCCTTTATAAAGGGACAAAGATTCACCCTTTTTGCCCATGCCTTCTTCCTCCTTGCTTATCCATTCTCGCGCACTTGAGCTCCAGCGCCCAAGTTCACGTCTTTCTTCTCAAACCACTCCAAGCATGTCTGGAGCAGGTGGCAAGTGGATGGTCTCCTCCGTCACGGAGGAGCACATCACAAAGCTACGGGAAGCCGGAGATCTGGCCGCGGACATCGCGCACGGGCTGCCGGATGCGGGGCAGGTCATCCCTACGCCTGCACCCCATGAGAGGGTAGTTTTCCTTACCCGCTTTGTCCGCGGACTGGGATTTCCCCTTCACCCATTTTTCCGCGGGCTCATGTTCTACTACGGGCTGGATTTTCATGATCTGGCCCCCAATTTCATCCTCAACATCTCAGCGTTTATCGTCGTGTGCGAGGCTTTCCTCTACATCAGGCCCCACTTCGGCCTGTGGCTGAAGACCTTCAATGTTAAGCCGAAGGTGGTGGTCGGCCAGCAAGCGGAGTGCGGAGGCGCCATGGTGGGAAAAATACCTAACGTCACCTGGCTCGAAGGCTCCTATGTGGAGACCATAAAGGGGTGGCAATTGGGATGGTTCTACATCACCGAGCCGCGCGACACCAACTAGGTGGCGGCCCCCAAATTTCGATTCGGAATCCCCACGCGGCTCACTTCCTGGAAAGAGAAGGGCATGTCCTGGGGTTCCTCGGTAGAGCTGACCGGACTCCAGACCTGCATCAAGAACATGATGAGCGAGAAAATCAAGCTCGTCAACATGGTCCAGGTCATGCTCTTCCGCCGAATTCTCCCGTGTCAATGACGGGTATTCAATTTGTGGGAGTTCGACCCGGCCAAGCACCAAACGTTGCGAGAGCTCTTCGACACGACGCACAAGGACGTCTGGAGGGTGCTGTTGAAGGGCGCCGAGGTACCTCCTCCCCTTACCGAGGACCGCGGACTCAGCGCAAAGCGCCATACAAACCCGATAAGTTTTTATATCTCACATGACATTTATTTGCCCCAGTTTAATCATGTGCGGGATCTAAGCTCCCTAGCGATTAACAGGACTGGGTAGAGACAACAGAGCAGATCGATTGCCCAGCCCCTCTGCCTGAAGATCCTACAGATGCTCTCCTAACGGAGATGCTGGTTCCGGCGCCTTACGAGGTGCCGGTGAAGAAGGCCCAGAAGAAGGCCACGGGGACCCGAAGCGCACTCCTCCCACGAAAACGAGGAGGAGGAAGAGGAAAGTTCTCCCCCCCTTAGCTGGGGAAGACAAGAAAAGGAAGGCCGACCCAACCGGGGAGGCCGAAGGGTCCAAGAAGGGAAGGACCCTCCTTCCGGACTGCTCCACGACGGCCGCCCACAGCGACGACGAGTGGTTACCCAGGGACAAGCCCCTGGCGAAGTCATAAGTATCCGGATACCATAGTAATTCATGGTACGTTTTATTGCACTGCCTCTCCTTACGCCAAATATGATTATGCAGTCCGTCCTAAGCCCGTCTCGACGTATCTTCGTCAGACGGTTCTTTGGACTCGTCGGATATGAATAGTGATTCACCTCTGACCGCCTACACCCCTTGCCCTACGGACAACTTCGAGGTGTTGTCTCAAAAGGCACCGAGCCGAGGGGTGGTAGTCCTGGGGGCACCTCGAGGCGACCTTCCGGACCCTGGGCGCAAAGGGAGAAAGACTCCCACGGGCTCCAAGTTCGGCCCCCAGCCGAACACTGAGCCGGAACCTTCGGTGGTTCCGGACTCCGGCGGGCGATCCCCCGTTAAGGGGGGCAAGCCGCCCGTGCCGGTGGCCTCTGTCCATCCAGAGGCACCGGACAACATGCTGGAAACGCTTCGCAGCGCTTCCATCGATGAAGAGCACCGCACTATCATGAGTGTGGTGATCGAGAAAGTTCAGTCTGCCAAGAACAGACTGACCGAAGCTTGTGCCAGCCTCCTAACAGGCTTTCAGGTAAGCAATCAAAATATAGGAAAATATTACCACATAGACAGTAGGCCTTGATGCTCTGTTTGGCGTTCGCGAAGAAAGGCCGAATAGAGGATCAAATAATGACTCAGGAGTCTAATCAGAATGTGTCTCTATGCATGTGCAGGCTTCGCTGCTGGCCGCTGCCGCACGTATTGCGGAGGTTGCTGCACTGAAGCAGGACCTGGAGCGGTCCGAGGACGAGCTCGGCCTTACCAAGAGGCAGCTCAAGGAGAGCAAAGGTAAGCAATACCTGGTCTATACATTAAAAAAGAAGCTCAGTTTGTAAAGTAATAGGATCATCTTGAATTTGCCAGGGGCCACGGCCGAGGTGGCGACCCTGAAGAAGACGCTGTCCGAGGCCGAAGACAAAGCGGCCAATGAGCGCATTGAGCGGGAAAAGCAAGAATCCCGGGTAGGTGATACGTCTCTGTCGTATCTATAATTTTTGATTGTTCCATGCCAATATTCTACAACTTTCATATACTTTTGGCAACTTTTTATACTATTTTTGGGACTAACATATTGATCCAGTGCCCAGTGCTAGTTCATGTTTGTTGCACATTTTTTGTTTCGCAGAATATCCATATGAAACGGAGTCCAAACGGAATAAAAACTCACGGAGATTTTTTTGGAATATATATGATTTTTTGGAAGAAAAATCCACGCGAGACGATGCTCGAGGGGCCCACGAGGCAGGGGGCGCCCCAGGGGGGCAGGCGCGCCCCTGACCCTCGTGGCCACCCCGTAAGGCGGTTGATGCCCTTCTTTCGTTGCAAGAGAGCTAATATCCGGATAGAGATCGTGTTAAAATTTCAGCCCATTCGGAGTTACGGATCTCCGGGAATATAAGAAACGGTGAAAGGGAGGAATCTGAGAACACAGAAACAGAGAGAGACAGAGAGGCAGATCCAATCTCGGAGGGGCTCTCACCCCTCCCACGTCATGGAGGCCATGGACCAGAGGGTAAACCCTTCTTCCATCTAGGGAGAAGGTCAAGGAAGAAGAAGAAGGAGGGGGGCTCTCTCCCCTTCGCTTCCGGTGGCGCCGGAGTGCCACTGGGAGCCATCATCATCACCGCAATCTTCACCAACAACTTCACCGCCATCATCACCAAATCTTCCCCCCTCTATGCAGCGGTGTAACATCTCTCTTACCCGCTGTAATCTCTACTTAAACATGGTCCTCAATGCTATATATTATTTCCTAATGATGTATGGCTATCCTATGATGTTTGAGTAGATCCGTTTTGTCCTATGGGCTATTTGATGATCAAGATTGGTTTGAGTTGCATATTTTATTATTGGTGATGTCCTATGGTGCTCTCTGTGTCGCGCAAGCATGAGGGATCCCCGCTGTAGGGTGTTGCAATACGTTCATGATTCGCTTATAGTGGGTTGCGTGAGTGACTGAAACACAAACCCGAGTAAGGGGGTTGTTGCGTATGGGATAAAGAGGACTTGATGCTTTAATGCTATGGTTGGCTTTTACCTTAATGATCTTTAGTAGTTGTGGATGCTTGCCAGAGTTCCAATCATAAGTGCATATGATCCAAGTAGAGAAGTATGTTAGCTTATGCCTCTCCCTCATATAAAATTGCAATAATGATTACCGGTCTAGTTATCGATTGCCTAGGGACAAATAACTTTCTCGTAACAAAAACCTCTTTACTAAAACTAACTTAGTTGTGTCTTTATCTAAACAGCCCCTACTTTTTATTTACATGCTCTTTATTATCTTGCAAACCTATCCAAAAACACCTACAAAGTACTTCTAGTTTCATACTTGTTCTAGGTAAAGCGAATGTCAAGCGTGCGTAGGGTTGTATCGGTGGTCGATAGAACTTGAGGGAATATTTGTTCTACCTTTAGCTGCTCGTTGGGTTCGACACTCTTACTTACCGAAAACTGTTGCGATCCCCTATACTTGTGGGTTATCAAGACCTTTTTCTGGCGCCGTTGCCGGGGAGCAATAGCGTGGGGTGAATATTCTCGTGTGTGCTTGTTTGCTTTATCACTAAGTAATTTTTATTTGATGTTCTTAATTGTTCTCTATCTTTAGTTATGGATATGGAACACGAAATACCAAAAAAATTAGGTGTACTTTCTGCTCATGGAGATGGGGAACCTCCTAAAACCCTCGATGCTGGTTATGTGAAAGATATTATGTACTACTTTAATAATCCCGAGAAAACCCCATTCAATTAAGTAATGGGAGTAATGTTGGATCAACATGAATACTTTAGAGATTACCGCTTAACACAAAAAGGGAAACTATTATGGGATCAAATTCATATATTGAATTGGTATGCTAGGCAACTATGCTTGAGATATGATTATACTTGTTGCTCTAGGATGAAGGCTCCACACCTTCCCTTTTTATGAGAATTTAATGATAATAAAACCTTAGCTTCTTATGCTAATGGCATATATGATTACTATGATGTGGAACAAATAGAAGAATTTGTTGCTTTTATGGGTGCTTATGAAATTGGATCTATGTTTAAAGAGTTTGAAGATTTTGATGATTCGGTTTATAGACCTGAAAATTTAGCTATCCTTAAATATTGCTATGAGAATTATGAATACAATTTTGATATTAATGTGCTTATTGAGAAAGCCTCCGCTGTCCAAGAAGAGACTAATATTTTGTAGGAGTCTATGAAAGAAGAAATTGATGAAACTGTGAGCTCATTGGATGAAAAAGATGAGGAAGAGAGCGAAGAACAAAAGGAGGAAGAGCGGATTGATCACCCATGCCCACCTTCTAATGACAGTAACTCTTCAACTCATACATTGTTTAATTTCCCTTCATGCTTACCGAAGGATGAATGCTATGATAATTGCTATGATCCCGTTGATTCTTTTGAAATATCCTTTTTTGATGATGCTTGCTATGCTTGTGGCTAAGATGCCAATATGAATTATGCTTATGAAGATGAACTTGCTATAGTTCCTATTTTAAACATGAAATTGTTGCTATTGCACCCACGCATGATAGTCCTATTATCTTTTTGAATTCTTCCAAATACATTATATCGGAGAAGTTTACCCTTATTAAGGATTATATTGATGGGTTGCCTTATACCGTTGCACATGATGATTTTGATGAATATAATATGCATGTGCTTGCTGCTCCAACTTGCAATTATTATGAGAGAGGAACTATATCTCCACCTCTCTATGTTTCCAATATGATAAAATTGCAAGAAATTGTTTATACTATGCATTGGCCTTTACTATATGTGCATGAATTGTTCTTTTACGACATGCCGATGCATAGGAAGAGAGTTAGACTTCGTAGTTACATGATAGATGTTGCTTTGTGCTCACTACTAAATTACAAATCATTGTTAATCAAAATTGGTTTGATATACCTTGGGATCCGGGTGGATCCATTACTTGAGCACTATATGCCTAGCTTAATGGCTTTAAAGAAAGAGCTGCCAAGGAGACAACCCAGAAGTTTTAGAGAGTCATTTATTTATGTTGAGTGCTTTCATATAGTTTAAAAACAACAAAAATAAAGAGGGGAACCCAAAACTTTTTCAAAAAGGAAATTGAAAGTGAGAAAGACAAGCATTGTTGAAGTGGGAGAGCTCCTTGAACTTTGTTCATGCTCACAACAACTTTGTGAATCTTGATTATAGAAACTTTTCAACAAAAATAATTATTCGCTTGTACAATTCCATTGTATTATAAAAATAATGTGCCAAGGTTTGCCTTTAGGATGTTTACTTTGCTTGTTGGTTTGTACGGTGCAGGACAGAAACTTTGGCTGTAGTGCGCGATTTTCCATTTTTTTAGCTGGAACGTCAAATGGTTCTGATTCTTTTTGCACTGTATTCTATACAAATGTTTTATTTTTCCTAATTTTGGCAGAATATTTCAAGTATCAGTTGTATGGTGAATGTTCAGATTGTTACAGACTGTTCTGTTTTAGACAGATTCTGTTTTTGATGCATAGTTTGCTTGTTTTGATGAAACTATAAAATTATATCAGTGGATTAAGCCATGAAAAATTTACATTACATTAGACACAATGCAAAAACAAAATATGAATTGGTTTACAACAATACTTAAAGTAGTGATTTGCTTTATTATACTAATGGATCTTACCGAGTTTTTTGTTGAAGTTTTGTGTGGATGAAGTGTTCGATGATCGGGAAGGTCTCGATGTAAGAAGAAGGAAGAGAGGAATGAGCTCAAGCTTGGGGATGCCCGAGGCACCCCAAGTAAATATTCAAGGAGACTCAAGCGTCTAAGCTTGGGGATGCCCCGGAAGGCATCCCCTCTTTCTTCAACAAGTATCGGTATGTTTTCAGATTCATTTCGTTCATGTGATATGTGTAAATCTTGGAGCGTCTTTTGCATTTAGTTTTCATTTTTATTTTATGCACCATGCTGGTATGAGATAGTCCTTGGTTGATTTATAGAATGCTCAATGCACTTCACTTATATCTTTTGAGTATGGCTTTATAGAATGCTTCATGTGCTTCACTTATATCGTTTGAAGTTTGGATTGCATGTTTCTCTTTACATAGACAACCGCCATTTGTAGAATGCTCTTTTTCTTCACTTATATTTGTTAGAGCATGGGCATATCTTTTGTAGAAAGAATTAAACTCTCTTGCTTCACTTATATCTATTTAGAGAGATGACAGGAATTGGTCATTCACATGGTTAGTCATAAAATCCAACATAAAACTTGTAGATCACTGGATATGATATGTTTGATTCCTTGCAATAGTTTTGCGATATAAAGATGGTGATATTAGAGTCATGGTAGTGGGTAGTTGTGGATTAGTAGAAATACTTGTGTTGAGGTTTGTGATTCCCGTAGCATGCACGTATGGTGAACCGTTATGTAACGAAGTCGGAGCATGAGGTATTTATTGATTGTCTTCCTTATGAGTGGCAGTCGGGGACGAGCGATGGTCTTTTCCTACCAATCTACCCCCCTAGGAGCATGCGCCTAGTACTTTGTTTCGATAGCTAATATACTTTTGCAATAAGCATGTGAGTTCTTTATGACTAATGTTGAGTCCATGGATTATACGCACTATCACCCTTCCACCATTGCTAGCCTCTCTAGTATCGCGCAACTTTCACCGGTACCTTAAACCCACCATACACCTTCCTCAAAACAACCACCATACCTACCTATCATGGCATTTCCATAGCCATTCTGAGATATATTGCCATGCAACTTCCATCATCGTCATATACATGACTTGAGCATTCATTGTTATATTGCTTTGCATGATCGTAAGATAGCTAGCATGATGTTTTCATGGCTTGTCCGTTTTTTGATGTCATTGATACGCTAGATCACTGCACATCCCGGTACACCGCCGAAGGCATTCATATAGAGTCATATCTTTGTTCTAGTATCGAGTTGTAATATTAAGTTGTAAGTAAATAAAAGTGTGATGATCATCATTATTAGAGCATTGCCCCAGTGAGGAAAGGATGATGGAGACTATGATTCCCCTACAAGTCAGGATGAGACTCCGGACAAAAAAATAATAAAAAAGAGAAAGGCCAAAAAAAGAGAAGGCCCCAAAAAAGAGAAAATAAAAAAAATGAGAGAAAAAGAGAGAAGGGGCAATGTTACTATCCTTTTACCACACTTGTGCTTCAAAGAAGCACCATGTTCTTCATATAGAGAGTCTCTTGAGTTATCACTTTCATATACTAGTGGGAATTTTCATTATAGATCTTGGCTTGGATATTCCGATGATGGGCTTCCTCAAACGCCCAAGGTCTTCATGAGCAAGCAAGTTGGATGCACACCCACTTAGTTTCAGTTTGAGCTTTCATACACTTATAGCTCTAGTGCATCTGTTGCATGGCAATCCCTACTCACTCACATTTATATCTATTGATGGGCATCTCCATAGCCCGTTGATACGCCTAGTCGATGTGAGACTATCTTCCCCTTTTTGTCTTCTCCACAACCACCATTCTATTCCACCTATAGTGCTATGTACATGGCTCACGCTCATGTATTGCGTGAAAGTTGAAAAGGTTTTAGAACATCAAAAGTATGAAACAATTGCTTGGCTTGTCATCGGGGTTGTGCATGATGTGAATATTTTGTGTGGTGAAGATGGAGCATAGCCAGACTATACGATTTTGTAGGGATAACTTTCTTTGGCCCTGTTATTTTGAAAAGACATGATTTCTTTATTAGTAGGCTTGAAGTATTGTTGTTTTTATGTCAAATGATAGACTATTGGTTTGAATCACTCGTGTCTTAATATTCATGCCATGATTAGATATGTGAACAAGATTATGCTAGGTAGCATTCCACATCAAAAATTATCTTTTTTATCATTTACCTACTCGAGGACGAGCAGGAATTAAGCTTGGGGATGCTGATACGTCTCTGTCGTATATATAGTTTTTGATTGTTCCATGCCAATATTCTACAACTTTCATATACTTTTGGCAACTTTTTATACTATTTTTGGGACTAACATATTGATCCAGTGCGCAGTGCCAGTTCCTGTTTGGTGCATGTTTTTTGTTTCACAGAATATCCATATCAAACAGAGTCCAAACAGAATAAAAACTGACGGAGATTTTTTTGGAATATATATGATTTTTGGGAAGAAAAATCCACGCGAGACGATGCTCGAGGGGCCCACGAGGCAGGGGGCGCGCCCCAGGGGGGGCAGGAGCGCCCCTGACCCTCGTGGCCACCCCGTAAGTCGGTTGATGCCCTTCTTTCGGCGCAAGAAATATAATATCCGGATAGAGATCGTGTTAAAATTTCAGCTCAATCGGAGTTACGGATCTCCGGGAATATAAGAAACGGTGAAAGGGAAGAATATGAGAACGCAGAAACAGAGAGAGACAGAGAGACAGATCCAATCTCGTAGGGGCTCTCGCCCCTCCCACGCCATGGAGGCCATGGACTAGAGGGTAAATCCTTCTCCCATCTAGGGAGAAGGTCAAGGAAGAAGAAGGAGGGGGGCTCTCTCCCCCTCGCTTCCGGTGGCATCAGAGTGCCACTTGGGGCCATCATCATCACCGCAATCTTCACCAACAACTTCACCGCCATCATCACCAACTCTTCCCCCTCTATGCAGCGGTGTAACCTATCTCTTACCCACCGTAATCTCTACTTAAACATGGTGCTCAACGCTATATATTATTTCTCAATGATGTATGGCTATCCTATGATGTTTGAGTAGATCCGTTTTGTCCTATGGGCTATTTGATGATCAAGATTGGTTTGAGTTGCATGTTTTATTATTGGTGCTGTCCTATGGTGCTCTCCATGTTGCGCAAGCGTGAGGAATCCCCACTGTAGGGTGTTGCAATACGTTCATGATTCACTTATAGTGGGCTGCGTGAGTGACTGAAACACAAACCTGAGTAAGGGGGTTGTTGTGTATGGGGTAAAGAGGACTTGATGCTTTAATGCTATGGTTGGGTTTTACCTTAATGATCTTTTGTAGTTGCGGATGCTTTCTAGAGTTCCAATCATAAGTGCATATGATACAAGTAGAGAAAGTATGTTAGCTTATGCCTCTCCCTCATATAAAATTGCAATAATGATTACCGGTCTAGTTATCGATTGCCTAGGGACAAATAACTTTATCATAACAAAAACCTCTTTACTAAAACTAACTTAGTTGTGTCTTTATCTAAACATCCCCTACTTTTTATTTACATGCTCTTTATTATCTTGCAAACCTATCCAAAAACACCTACAAAGTACTTCTAGTTTCATACTTGTTCTAGGTAAAGCGAATGTCAAGCGTGCGTAGGGTTGTATCAGTGGTCGATAGAACTTGAGGGAATATTTGTTCTACCTTTAGCTCCTCATTGGGTTCGACACTCTTACTTATCGAAAACTGTTGCGATCCCCTATACTTGTGGCTAATCAGTAGGCGAGGTGCAGCAAGAGCTCGAGGCTCTTGCCACAAAACACGAGTCCTTGGAGCTTGACTCTAAGACGCGAGAGTCCGAGCTTACGAAGGCGCTCGAAAGCGCACGGAGCGCCAAGGCTGAAGCCCATAAGGCCCTCCAAGAGATTGGTGCGGTGAAGAAGATAGCTGCGGGTAAGGCATTCATTATGCAAAGAAAGCATGTGAAGGAAACTTTCTTTTTACTTACCCGAGTTCGGAGCTCTCCGGGAGCGTTCGCAGTTCTTCCCCGCAGTGTGCTGGATGCCGCAGTGTTTTACCGAGCTGAGGAGGGGAGCTCGACGAAAAAGTTGTTCTGGTCTCAGTATACTGGGACCGAACACCCAATGCCTATGAGCGCCAGCTGAAGCAACCGGTCGAGCTTCACAAGGCGGCCGAACAGGCCATGAAGGGTCTTATAGTCCGGATGTGGCCTGGTGATCCCCTACCTAGCAGCTACTTCGGTCTGGTGAGGCGGCTTGTGGATGCCTACCCACGGCTTGAAGTCATAAAGTGGTCTGTCTGCATCGAGGGTGCGCGCAGGGCCTTTGCCCGGGTGAAGGTGCACTGGGCGAAGCTGGACGCCGTGAAGCTGGTGAAGGAGGGGCCGCCGGAGGGCAAGGAGCATCGCTGCCCCGAAATGTATTATGACAGTGTCCTGAAGGGTTCCCGCCTTGTGACGGATGAATGTGCTAGGGATGTAATTTTTGAATGAACATGCTCATGTGATCCTGTAATATGAACCAAGTTCATTTGCACTATGCAACACTTTTTTGAATTTAAAATATTACCTTATGTGTGGCCGTTTATAAAATCTGAGAGTTGGCCAGTCGTCGGCTTCTGCCCCCATGTAACTAGTACTGGGGTGTTCGGGATAAACCTGAGCACTCTTTATCTCAATTTTGGGTCCTTCTAGGGAGGTGTTCAGCACAACAAACCAGTCAATCGGACTATAAGACTTTATCACTCTCACTTAGCTATAGAAGTCTACAATTTTAAATTTTGGCAAAGCCCCTAGTATTCGGAAGGCCGAATTTGGGGCACCATATACGCCTAAGTCGGGCAAGGCCGATTCCTCGCCTGAAGCGGAAAAAGTCTTTAAGGACTTGAGACCTCTCGAACAGCGACCAGCTCTCGCCTTATCATGACAGTCAGCTTTCGGCTTTCTCTACTGAGGTGCTCGTCTGGAAGAACCGGGACACAATCACAGTAGTTCTCCCAGCGCTACCTTTAGCCGATATAGCGGAACGTAAGGTACCAAAGCATGGGAGCTGGGCAAACCCAACTATTGACAAGACATGATTCGGAGCTGATGCATATAATGCTATAAGTTCAGGGTGCCGCACTGTCGGAAGTGTTCGGACTTCTCATGCCGTATTATGGGGTAAACGAAAGCCCCTGGTGTACTGACCGTACCAGAATGTACGGGTGCAAGTTGTTGTAAATGAACATATAAGAAAAAAGGGATGAGTAATGCAATAATAGACTAATGCTATGCATTGTTATTTAAATAATACGTCGAAGTGTACTGATACAAGTAGTGCAATAAGCAAAATAGGACTATTTGACATGTCCTATCCAAGGGCAAGCCGCGTAAGGATAGTAAAAAGCGGGTATATCGATTATTATTAGAGACCACCTGGGGGTTCCCTTGTACGTCTTAGTTTCTTGCCTCCTTGGTTGTTCCTTCCTGTGATGTGTCCGGCAATCCTACTGCCGGAAAAGGCTTCCAAAGAGTAAGGTCTTGAAAGAGAAAAAATGATAAATGTATGCAGCCCCTAGGGCGGTGAAGCCGCATTGCGGGACGTGCCCTGATCGTGCCCCCGCCTATGCCCATGGTATTTTCAGTGCGTAATTGTGTACGCGCGGCACGGATTTCGTCGCTTGACTAGGACTGGGGCGGGGGGCGAATTGCTAGGCGAGCTCTAAGCGCGCCAGGCGATCCTATTGCAGTTTACTCCGGACTCGCTTGACGGTGTCCGGGGGCTGTATCGCCGAATTGGTGGTTTGCCTTAAAAGGCTGCTTTGTGCTTCTGCTGCGAGGGCCACAGTGTGCTCTTCCATGCGGAGCGAGCGTTCTGTGTTTCCATTGACTGTTATGACCCCCCTAGGTCCTGGCATCTTGAGCTTGAGGTATGCGTAATGTGGTACCGCATTGAATTTTGCAAATGCGGTTCGCCCGAGCAGTGCGTGATAGCCACTACGGAACAGGATGATATCGAAGATTAACTCCTCGCTTCAGAAGTTGTCCGGAGATACGAAGACCACTTCCAATACGATTGAGCCCGTGCAACGGGCCTCTACACCTGGGATGACGCCCTTAAAGGTGGTTTTGGTGGGTTTGATCCTCGAGGGATCTATACCCATTTTTCGCACTTATCCTGATAGAGCAGGTTCAGGCTGCTGCTGCCGTCCATAAGGACTCGAGTGAGGTGAAATCCGTCGATGATGGGGTCTAGGACCAATGCGGCGGATACGCCATGATGGATACTAGTGGGGTGGTCCCTACGATCGAAAGTGATCGGACAAGAGGACCATGGGTTGAACTTTGGGGCGACGGGCTCTATCGCATAGACGTACCTTAGTGCACGCTTCCGTTCCCTCTTGGGAATGTGGGTTGCGTATGTCATGTTCACCGTCTTCACTTGTGGGGGGAACTTCTTCTGTCCTCCAGCGTTCGGCGGCCGGGGCTCCTCCTCGTCATCACTATGCAGCCCCTTGTCCTTGTTTTCGGCATTTAACTTGCCGGCCTGCTTGAACACCCAGCATTCTCTGTTGCTATGATTGGCTGGCTTATCGGGGGTGCCGTGGATTTGACACGAGCAATCAAGTATGCGATCCAAACTGGACGGGCCCGGAGTACTTCTTTTGAATGGCTTTTTCCGCTGACCGGATCTAGAGCCTCTGAATCCGGCATTAACGGCCGTATCATTGGTGTTATCGCCATTGTTGCGGCGCTTTTGTTTGTTACGATGTGGTCTGCCTTTGGCATCTTTGGTATCCGAAGTGCCCGGATTCCTTGACGTGTTGTTGGTGCGAGCCAGCCAGCTATCCTCGCCCGCGCAAAAGCGGGTCAAGAGTGTCGTGAGGGCTGCCATAGACTTCGGCTTCTCCTGGCCGAGGTGCCGGGTGAGCCACTCGTCACGGATGTTATGCTTGAATGCCGCTAAGGCCTCTACATCCGGACAGTCGACCATTTGGTTTTTCTTACTTAGGAACCGTGTCCATAATTGCCTGGCCGATTCCCCTGGCTACTGAGTTATATGGCTCAAGTCATCAGCATCCGGTGGCCGCACATAAGTGCCCTGGAAGTTGTCACGGAATGCATCTTACAAATCCTCCCAACTACCGACGGAGTCTACTGGCAAGCTATTCAGCCAATGCTGAGCTGGTCCTTTGAGTTTTAGTGGGAGGTACTTGATGGCATGTAGATCATCACCGCGAGCCATGTGGATGTGAAGGAGGAAATCCTCAATCCATACAGCGGGATCTGTTGTACCATCATACGATTCAATATTTACGGGTTTGAAACCCTTCGGGAATTCATGACCCATAACTTCATCAGTGAAGCATAGGGGTTGTGCGGCGCCTCTGTGTCGGGCTATATCACGACGTAGTTCATATGAGTCTTGTCTGCTGTATTCGGCCCGGCCGGATTTACTTTTAGTGTATCCGGCGCGACGGTCATCGTCCCGCATTGGCGCGCGCCCCCGTGACCCGTATATTCACCTTACATGTTTTGCCCTGCTGTCCAATACGTCTCGCAGGTCCCGTGTGTTTCCCCAGGCCTTAGTATTTTTGTTTGAGTGGCGGCGGGGTGCAGGCTGAACTTCAGGCTGAAACGCCTCTCTGGCTCGGCCACGAGGTGGCTGATCAGCCGCATCGTGCACTGGTGATGTAGGTTTCAATGCTTCCTCCTCGAGGTGAGGTAGCAACCTGCGCTTTGGGTAACTCTTGGAGGAGCGCTCGAGTTCGTATTCCTCGGCCGCAAGGACTTCGGTCCATCTGTCTACAAGCAAGTCATGATCAGCTTGAAGCTGTTGTTGCTTTTTCTTCAAGCTATTTGTTGTGGCCATAAGCTGGCGCTTGAAGCGCTCCTGCTCGACGGGATCCTCAGGAACGATAAATTCTTCGTCGCCGAGGCTCACTTCGTCTTCAGAGAGAGGCATGTAATTGTCCTTCTCCTATTCTCCATCTGCTGCCTGCTCTAGCGGGCTAGCTTGTTCGCCCTCCCGCTCTAAATCGTGCTAGGGGGATTTACATCGTCTTCGGCACTATCCGGAGTGTTATTGTATCTTGTGCCAGTATCACGACTTTTGCTATGGCGGGACTTAGAGCGGCGCCGCTGACGTCGACGCTTGGGTTGCTTCTTGGAGGGGTCATCCTCCGCTGTCTCATCGCCATTGCCTTCTTTGGGGGTTTCCACCATGTATATATCATATGATGAGGTGGTGGTTCAGCGCCCTGTGGGTGGTGGTTCCTGTTCGTCTCCAGCATCGTCGTCCATACCGTCGATGTCTTCGGAGTTGAAGTCGAGCATGTCGGTTAAATCGTCAACAGTGGCTACTAAGTGGGTGGTGGGTGGGGAGCGAATTTCTTCGTCGCCCGCATCCCATTCTAGCCAGACATAGTTCGGCCAAGGTTCTCCTGACAAGGAGAGAGACCTTAATGAATTTAGCACGTCGCCGAAAGGTGAGTTTTGAAAGATATCCGTGGAGGTGAACTACATGATCGGCGCCCAATCGGATTTGATAGGCACGGAAGAAGGCGGCTCGAAGCCCGTGGTCGGAGATGAATCTAGTGGTTCCGCAACACGGCTCTCGTAAGGGGTGAAGTCAGTATCCGGCTCTATCGCCGCTGAGAGTGCGGCCTCCATGGCGGGGTCTATCCACCCGTCTTCTGATGGCGCAATTTTCTCCGGATTGAAGGCCGGAGTAGTTGCAGGTGTGATCTCCCTAACGTTGTCCGACGGCAGAGCTAAATCATGCTCGTCGTGATCATGCGGCGCACCTGACATGGGCTCGAATCCGTCGAAGATCAAGTCTCCGCGGATGTTGGTAGTGTAGTTTAATTTTCCGAACCTAACCTGATGGCCAGGGGCGTAGCTCTTGATCTGCTCCAGATGGCCAAGCGAGTTGGCCCATAGTGCGAAGGCGCCGAATACGAAGATCTGTCTGGGGAGGAAAACCTCACCCTGGACCGCATCATTACCGATGATCAAAGGAGCCATCAAGCCTTACGGTGATGGCACAGTGGAACTCTCAATGAAAGCACCAATGTCGGTGTCAAAACCGGCGGATCTTGGGTAGGGGGTCCCGAACTGTGCGTCCAAGGCGGATGGTAACAGGAGGCGGGGGACACGATGTTTACCCAGGTTCGGGCCCTCTCGATGGAGGTAATACCCTACGTCCTTCTTGATTGATCTTGATGATATGAGTATTACAAGAGTTGATCTACCACGAGATCATAGAGGCTAAACCCTAGAAGCTAGCCTATGGTATGATTGTCTGTTGTCCTACGGACTAAACCCTCCGGTTTATATAGACACCGGAGGGGGCTAGGGTTACACAGAGTCGGTTACAAGGGAGGAGATCTACATATCCGTATTGCCAAGCTTGCCTTCCACGCCAAGGAAAGTCCTATCCGGACACGGGACGAAGTCTTCAATCTTGTATCTTCATAGTCCAACAATCCGGCCAAAGGATATAGTCCGGCTGTCCGGAGACCCCCTAATCCAGGACTCCCTCAGCTGTGTTACTAGGTGTATATATAGTACGTGTCGAGGGGGGTGACCAGCTTGGTCCGTCACTTTCACCGACAGTGCTAGAGAGGTTAACTAATTTGACTTAGGAGGGGATTAATTTTTTGTTTTGTCTTTATATAGATCACGAGGTGAGATTACATGTATATAATAGCGCATCTGTACACATGAATCCATCCCGCTGGACCAAAGGGGGGGAGCATACGACACGTCATGAACGACCTCTCACTCTGTGTGGGGACTTCTGCGATTTTCAACGCATGCACCACATCAATGTTGTGCATTGGGTCAGGTATTCAACACATATGCATGCACTCCATCAATATGTTCGGGACACACACATGCAATAATGGTTGTATTTGGGCACACTCTCACTCGCTTGGTTATGGGCGGCAAGCCTATATATATTCATGGGCCCGCGTGGACGCCTATCATTTCGACCAACGACGTGAAAGGTTAACATGGTGGATATATTCTTATTATTTGCTTCGAGTTACCGTATAGTTGTTGGACCCATTCCAAGCCTAATTAAGTTTGAGCATATGATACGCGTCGTGAACCCTCACTCGGTGTGGGGATTTTAAGGTTCCAAAGCATGGTGCCACATCAAATTTGCGCATTGGGTATTCAAACACCACACACACCACTTCCATATACATACTTGGGCCACATGCACATAGTGAGTTTGTCTTCATACAATACTCCCTCGTGAGGTTATCGGCGACAAGCTAGCCCATTTTGCGGGGTCGTGTGGACGTCCATCACTTTGACCAACAACGAGCGGGGAGAGGTTGTACGGCCAAGTTGGATTCTACTTGGTCCGTGTTATAGTAAGTATAGGTGAGATGCCCTCCCCCCAATGTGTGTGTGTGTGGGGGGGGGGATACTTCGCTCTACCTGCAACCTCCATGGGGTCGGGGAAGTCCGGTTAATTTTTGAGGCACACGTGCCACATCAAAAGTTATGAATGGTAGTTAAATATCAGACACCACACCATTTTCATATACATATAGTAGGGCCACCCGCATGTGGTTCGTATGTGGTTTGACCCTTCTCGCGCCACAAGCACACATTTGTGGGTCGGCACACAGTCCGCCTCTGTCGGGAAGCGAAAGGGGAAGTTTGATATATATATATTATTCAAGCGGTTGAACTGATGAAATTCGAGCGGTTGAACTGATGAATTCAAGCGGTTGAACTGATGAAATTCGAGCGGTTGAACTGATGCTTTCTGTTGCTGTTAAAAATCGTCTTCTTTAGTTCAAATTTTTTGCAATTTTTTTGTCGAAACGGGGTGTGTAATATATCATTGGAAAGCTCTTGACATCCACATTACAATCTTGTAATTTTTTTTGCAAAAAAAATTATGATTTACGGGCAGTTTTGAAAAAACTGTTTTTTTCAAAACCAAAAACGCGAATCGTATTTTGGACTTAATGTTCAAACTATTTGTTGGAATTGAGCAAATGAGATGGCGTTGGAAAGCTTGTGATAATCCACATCTTCCATATATCTACTATTTTTTTCAAATTCTATATGATTTAAAAGTAATTTGAAAAACGGTGAAATTCTGGGCGAAATGTTTTTTCTCTGTTTTTTGCAAACGGTTTGTCGGATTGATGCAAATGATATGGCGTTGGAAAGCTATGGAAAATGCGCAACTTTTGCGTATAGAAAGTTTTTTTTAATTCCTTACGGTTTAAAAACGAATTCAAATACGGTTAAAATTGGTTTTGAACATGATTTTTTTAAAAAGTTTGTCGAAATGGGGCAAATAATATACCGTTGGATAGCTATCAAAAATGCAAAACTTATTCATGTTAAACCTTTTCTCTACTTCACAACCGTTTAAGAGTAATTTTGAATACGGCATGACGGATCTTGCTGTTTTCTCGTCTGAAAAACAGAGTAGTCGTACCGATATATATGTATGTTTGTACCGAGCCATTTTCTGTAGAGTAATTTTGAACGGTTCCGAAAAGGGTACTTGTAGTGATGCTTGCATGGGTTTGTACTAAGCGTGTTTTCACTAATTAGACTTTGCTCTATTTTTGAGTAATATTTTCCTCGTAAGTTTTTAACGGTTTACTGTATTCTAGCCCCGAACTTGCATGGTTTGTATTGTTGAACTGAATGTTATTGTATCATCGCCCCTGTACTTGCATGGTTTATATCGTCGAATTGAATGATATTTTTTCAAAAAGAAGATGTTTTTTTATTATTTTTTAACTAACATTTTTTCAACGATGTTGTGAACTTCTCTCATTTCACGACTTGAACTTTTACCATTTGAATTTCCTCGTAACCAAATTTGTTGGCAAAATTATTGCGCCTATGTACCTTGAAATTTTGAACTATTTAAAAACAGAGCATGTAATATACCGCTGGAAAGATGGTGAATAGAAGAAACTTTTTCATGTTGAACATTTTTCTAAATTTATTGTGGTTTAGGAGCAGTTTTGACTATGCCAAAAACATCATTTTTTTTTGTTTTTTCGATCTCATAAAATGAAACAGTGGAATTATATGACCAGATTTTTTGTACCGTCTCGGGTTTAGAACATGGACTTATAGAAGTCAACCGTTTTGTGTATTAGTTTCAAATTTAGTTACTCATCCAAACTAATGATTATCGTTAGCTCTGAAATTGAATGGCTTATCTAAGGGTTTTTATCATTTATGCCACTAGTTGTGTCCCACTACTCAGTTTTGCCATTAGAAGTTACGGCTGCTCAAAAATGCCATCAATCCGTGAGATGCTTGCTCAAAAATGCCATTAGATATCTCAAAAATGCCACCGTTCTATTAGATATTTGCTCAAAAATGCCATTAGACATTGTTATTTTTACGTCAAACCCGTTGACCATGTTCTATGCCAAAAATAAGCCTATACCCATATGTCAGTTCTCTCTATCTCACAATGATATGTGTGGCCCCACTTGTTAGGAGTAACCAAGCAAATAATTTTATAGGAAAATAAGAACGCTGTTGGGATCAAGTGGGCCCCATATTTTATTGTAGTGAGATAGAGGGAGAGTTGGCATGTTGGTTCATAGGTATTTATGTCATTATAACATGGCAAAAGAGATTTGAGATCACAATAATGGTGTTTAGTGGCATTTTTGAGCATGTGTCTAATGAAGCGATGGCATTTTTGAGCAGTTGAAATTTCTAGTGGCAAAACTGAGTAGTGGGACACAACCGGTGGCATAACTGATAAAAACCCATCTAATTAAACTGATTGAATTTAAACAACATGACTCAGCACCCAGAAGGATGAGGACACCATTAGTTCGTAGCTATAAAACAAATCCCTATTCTTTTCTATGAACCGATGATAGAATACATGTTGGACTGCTGCATCTACTTTATCCCTAGGCACAAACCAGTGCATCATTTGCTCAATTCCTAGGCACCAGCAGGGCGTTTTTCTATTGTTTCATCAATAAATAAAAGGGCATTAGCAAGGCACAACCGACTGAGCTACAGATGGAATAATACAGGAGATGGGAAGTGACAACAAGTGGACACTGTAGTGCATGTGTTCTTGTGATCTGCAGCTCTGTACAATCTTGATATACATAAGCCTGGATGCATGGTAACCATTTCGTTCGAAACATAGGAGTTCCGCAACAAACAGTTCAATTGCCGCAAGAGTCTAGGGAAAAAAATTGAGCATTCTACACGGAGTCTAGCATGTGTTGATCATGGCATGTGTGCAATCTCCATCTGTCTCAGTGTTGTAGCTCCCTCTTGTTTCCGGTCGAGAAAGAAGAATGAGGTTACCAATGGCGGTTTCAAGGGAATTAATTATCATGCATTTCATCGACACGGGCAGCTCGCTGGATCCGTAGCTCCGCATGAGCTTGTCGAGACGCCGCGACTCTAGCAGCAAAGGCCCTGAGTAGTCCACCCTACATCTTCCTGTTCTACTTCTGAAACCAGAAAAAAGAAACAGCTCATCAAGAACGAGAGAAAAGAAAGTCAAAAGAACTTGAGCATCCTACAACTATTTCTGCAATGTATACTAATCCCTTTTGCTCAGTGCTTGAAATGTCCTACAATAATTAAGAAATAGAAAGGAAAGTGGTGAGAGCTTTCGACTGAACTTTCGACGCTTTGTCTTTTGAACTTATATGAACTTATTAGTTCTTTGTTTATAAAAAACTACAAATACAATGTTCCTAATCTGCAACAAAACATTTTTTCTGGGCAAGTGAAAACAATGAGACACCGAACCCTCTCACTAACACACACAGAACTGATGGTAGAATACATAGTGAGTTGCTAATAATATTTTGATTTTCTCCTATAGGAAACATGTTCTTTTCTTCTTATGATATATAAAATGAACTATTTCTCCACATCGAACTATTCCCACGTTTCTGTATGAACTGAGAGAAAGAATATATAGTGAAAGAACAGTTAGCAGTACTAGTCTTGAGAAAACAAGAGTTCGGATGTCGAGCGAGGAGTTTTTGTGTTAGGTTTGAATGATGACCTACCTGTAAGTAAACCAAGGATCTCATACTGCTTTATTCTGTGCATCATAATTGGGAGAAGTTCAAAAAGAAACTTCTAAAAAGTTTGTACTGCTTTTGCTATAACAACTATAGTCATCTTTGCCAACTATGTATATTACATGGCTAAAATAAGATTTTTGAATTGAACAAAAATAGTAAATTGTACTGAACACCTAAAGAGCAAGTTCTTTTCACATCTTCCTAACTACTTAATTAGCAGAACATATGTACGCATTTTAATAGCCGAAGCAAAGTGAGAGAGAGATTTGCTGTGAGAGTGAGAGAGTGTCGTTGATGCACGGAGAGGACTACCATCAGCGCTCAACTTGGACGGCTGCCAGCAACCATGGTGGACATGCCAGTGGTGGTGCGTCATGGCCAGAGCAGGCCGCTGGCTGTGCGGATACTGATATTCCAACACATCATGTTAGCGCACCAGGGAAATATCAAGTTTTCCATAAAAATGTTATCCATACTATGTAAGACCAAACCTACAGGACAATACCTTTTCTTCAGCTAGCTACTACATGCTACTGCTCCTACAGCAATGTAGCATCCCTGTATCCTCCTTGCGCCGGCAACCATTTGGAGCATGCGCTGCTACCGCTCGACATGTTGAACCACCTGTAGGAATCAAAGTGAACTGAAGGGATTCAAACACATCAATGGACACATGTCCTACACAATAATTTTCACCTGTACTGCCCATAACAACAAACTAACATAAAAACAATTTATGAAGGAAACCGTTCTTGAAATCGGGTTGAGCTTAAACTATTCAGATTTTTGAACTCCTGCAGCAATTATACTTGAACTTGCGCGACACATTTTTTGAAAGCATCTAATGTTCAGGATACGCTATATGGAAAGAGGAATGGGGAACACACCAGGACACATAGGCAAGCTTGAACTTGTAGCATCATTCCTTATATTTTCTAATTGGAGAATAACATGCGGCCTTATACCATTTGATCACTTGAACTTGTAGCAACAGAAATAAGAAATATATACGGCCTCCGACCCGTGGAAATTATAAGAAATTTGTAAATACTAGTACTGCAAACCAAAATTTATAAATACTAGTGAACTTCAACTTATGCTATCTCGACATGTGAACTGATTGTGTTACAAGCACACGCACGAAAATCAAACGAAGCTGATATCAGTACATGTCAAAAAGATAATCAAGTTCATGTATATTAATTATGAGAAGTTCAAAAAGAAACTTTTTAAAAGTTTGTACTAAAAAGGTGCATATTGCATAACATCCGGTGAGGAGGACCGTACTATTGAGGACACACACACACATTCACAGAATGAGGAGGCTCCCATTAGGAACATTCAGAGGCATGCATCTGCAAGTTGTTGCATTTCTAGTACCCATGTCCGGCAAAACAGATATGCCATCTCTGCTGCATCATGCATCTTTGTACAGAAGCTTGTTTTCCAGAAATTTAAGATAGTGTAAATATTATGTACTCTCTCTGTAAACTAATGTAAGAGCATTTAGATCACTATTTTAGTATTCTAAACGCTCTTATATTAGATTATGGAGGGAGTACAACAAGGGCATTTAGTTAGTCCGAACTGATCTTTTTTGGCACTTTTTGCACCGAGGTAATAGAAGTGAACCTGTGATGAAGAATAGAAAACAAAAAGAAATTTTTTGGAGGTGGAATAAGACGTCGGTGATCGGGTGGACCGGCTACACCTCCTCCTCTAGACTGATTGCTCCGGCGAAGTGGAGCTGATGGAGGCGGAGATGATGGGCGGCGCGATTTGGCCACAACAGGGAATCCCAGTGACTACCAATTCATCCTTGTTGTTCCAGGATGACGTCCAGAGCACTGCGACGGGGGTGGAGGAGCCGCGTCACCGGAGGGAATGGCGACTAGAGCAAATAAGTTTATAATCTTATACAACAAGTTTACAATTCTTTTTTTTTTGCTCTAGATTTTCTGAAGTGGTTAGGTATCACACGTCATATGCATTATCTCAAACATTTGGTAAGCACCACAACTAGAGAAACTATATATATGTGCCAAGGGACCGAACAAGGCACGGCTATTCATTCAAAAGCAGATAATGATCAACACGCAAGAAGGGGAACACGCCAGCACAAAGTAAAACCAACATGTGTTTGCAGCTACCTGATGTCCAAAGCTCATTTTGACTACCGATGTCAATCATGCTCTTCTTTTTCCCTTGCCGCTTGTTGCCTCTGCAGCAAAATTGTAGTAGCAAAGCACCTTAAATTAATTGACAAAAGAGGCACCTCTATTCACAAAAGAGGGAGTATGTCCAATCTGTTGACATTGTTTAACATGGCATTCTGCAAATTCTATTGTGCATCTACAAATCTTATCATACTGTAATTGGACTTATGACATGTTTGGAAGGGCAATGCCACTCAACATCTTATAGCCCTCTATTTTGATAAAAATTAAAAAGATCAAGGCTTCAGTATGGACAACTAAATTATTAGGAATGTTCAGTCAACATGTTTTTGTTTTGAATTTTTTTCCTGAACTTATTAAGTTTCTATGTATGAACGTACAAACTTTCTAAGCATGAACTTTTTGATAGGGTTTGTTTTTTCGTATTACAAATTGTTTTCTGCATTACAATAAACATCTTTAAAAGATAGCAAAATGGCACATGGATTCAAAATGAACTCAAATTGAAACAATTCAGTAGTAACATTCCTGGAGACATTTGCAAGTTCTGAAATGAACCTTCTGGGTGTTCAAAGTTTTGAAATGGACTTCTTTTTGAAGCCGAGAGAAACAAAATCCCACGGGGTTGATAGGGGCGTTAACGCACGGGTCATCGGGGCGGCCTTGGACGGGGACTGGTGTTGGTGAACGGCTTCAGGTGGCAGAGGTGAACGACCTCAGGTGAACGTCCTACGTGCTGAGGCCCTGGAGGGCGACACCGAAACATGGGCCACACATGGCGCACTGCCGGGTGGAGTGGTTGCGTCGCCGGTAGGAGGCGGGGAGGCGACCGCGTCCTTGGGAGGAGGCGCGTCGCGCGTGGCGACGGTGGAGGTGTCGGGTGTGACCCCCGACGACGGCTGGTGGAAGCAGGAAGGCCACGGCGGCAGGTGAAGCTAGGGGGACGACGGCGGCAGGTGGAAGCCGGGGGATCCGATGGCGGCAGATTGAAGCCAAGGGCGGCGGTCAGTCCCGCAGCGCCGCGCTGGAAGGGGGAAGCCCGTGGCGGCGCGCTGGAACGGGGAGGCCCATGGCGGCGTGCTGGAACGGGGGAGGCCGGCCGCGGTGAGCTGGAACGGGGGAGGCCGTCAGCGCGCTGGAACGAGGGAGGCCGGCCGTGGCGCGCTGGAACGGGGGAGGCCGGCGGCGCGCTGGAACGAGGAAGGCCGACCGTGGCGCGAGGGGTGGTGGCGCACGGCGGCGGGGGAAGGGGTGGCGACGGTGGCGAGATGGGATCGGGAAGTGGGTGGTTCGAGGGAGGCAGGATGGAGTTTTTTTTCTTTTCTATCGGTCTGGTTCAAGCTGGTGGGCTGGATTCGGGAACCTGCAGTTGTGTCGCGCTCGCGTTTATATAGGGCGCGCAGGGGTACTAGTAATAGAATAATCCAGTCCTATATATGATGGACTCCTATATGATGGACTCCTATAGGTTTTGTGTTATGGTAAGGTGAGATTTCATACCTAGCTATTTGGGGGCATGCATTCGTAGCTTGGATTCCCTTACTGCCGACACAAAGTGGGGTTCGTAGGAGGGTGGCTGACTAGCAATACTATACTTTTGTGCGATAGGTGCCACATCAAAATTGTGCATTGGGTATTCGAACATCAAACCACCGGTTTCATACATATATTTGGTCTACATGCAAGTGTGTTCGTGTTCTGACCCTATCCCGCGTTATTATTTTTGCCAAATTTATAAACAACACACGAGTTGGATGTAGAAACCATCTGCAATTAGGTACGCAACAGACATGGTTTGGTCATACTACCCGTGTGCCACACCCGTGCCTTGCAGTCCCTCACATCAGCACAGTAGATTGGGCTCCATGAGGCTTGCCTCCTGGTCTTGAAAATATCTACTGCCTCATAATCTCAAAAATATCTACCGCATAGAAGGTTTTAATGTTTGATAGTACACTCACGCATTATTATTTTTGCCAAATTTATAAACAGCACACGAGTTGGATGTAGAAACCATCTGCGATTGGGTACGCAACATACACGGTTTGGTCAGACTACCCGTGTGCCACACCCGTGCCTTGCAGTCCCTCACATTAGCACAGTAGATTGGGCTCCATGAGGCTTGCCTCCTGGTCTTGAAAATATCTACTGCCTCGTAATCTCGAGAATATCTACCGCGTGGAAGGTTCTAATGTTTGATAGCACAGAATTAGTATGTGTGGACCGTGTGCGATGTTTGCTACTCCCGCTCTGCTTCAGTCCCTTGATTCAAATTTTCAGTAGCCCTGGGCTCCGGCATTTTACTCCTGCCTCTGCATCCCTCGCAATCTCAAAAACATCTGCCCGCCCTTGATCCAAATTTTCAGTAGCCCCGCCTTGTTACTCCCGCCTAGTAAAATTTTCAATTGCCGCGGTCTTTCCTCAAACACCACCTTGCCCCCCTCCACACACACCACACACTCCCCAAACCTCCGCTCACACAAACACACACCACCCCGAAACCATTGGCAGGTCGCTGCCATCACCGCCTCCTCCATCCTCAACCTCTGCCCGTGTGACGGGGAGCTCGAGGCCCCAATGGCCAAAAGGAGGTTTATTGCGGCCTCTTTGCCCGACGCTGGCGAGGTGGTCGCCGAGGTGTCCCCGTCGTCCTCCGCGGGCTCTTTATCGATCCGCCATCGCCGGTCCCCCGATCTGCCCGCCGCCGCGCCCCTACGCCGGTTCGAGGACTTCCCCGTCCTCCCTCCGGCCCAGCAACCGACGAGGTCCTACCTCAGGGTTCGGCAGTGGCGGTGTGGGACGTGGGTCACCGAGATTACAGATCAGGAGACCCACACCCGCCGGTGGCTTGGTAGCTTCCACACAGCAGAGTTCGCGGCCATGGAGTATGAACGCTGGCAGGTCCGCTACCACGGCGCGGTGGCTAGGCTGAATTTCCCCTGCGACACACGTCTGGTTCACCTCGTTCCGCCGGAGCCAGGGTGGTGAGCTCGACTATGGCGCGGGAGGACCGCGAGGCATGGGAGCTCCTTGAGGCCAAGGCCGCCGATGAGGTCTACATGCAAGAGCTCCGTCGACAACACCTGGAGATCGTGGAGGCGGAGCGGGCGATCTTTGACGGCGCGGAGGGCGGCGAGGTTATCGCGCTCTCCTCCGATGACGAGGTCGAAGGCGGCGAGGACGGCGGCGCGGAGGGCGTCGCGGTGGGCGGCGAAGACAAGGAGATCGACGTCGACGAGTGGAGGAGTGTCTTCCCCAACGACCCCAACGACGGCACCGTCCCGGATCCGGCTCGCGGCACACCGTACATGACGAGGAAGGATTGACTCAACCTCTACTTCAACCAAAAGTAGCTTAGCTTAGTTGAAATTTATGTTTTATGTTCATTTATGCAAAACTATCTATGTTTATGTTTGAATGCGTGCTACTTTCAGTTGAACCTGCTTTGAACTTGATCAAATTCAAGTTTACAACATTAAGTTTAGGGGATCGACTAGAAACGGCCAAAAATTGCTGGGGTATATATACACCCACTAAGGGTTTTAGTCCTTTAACTTTTAAAGGATCAGCTAGACATGGCCTTATACCTTGTTTATTTCAGTTCTTCACAAAGTGATGCTCTATATGTGCAACTATTCGCCGTGCAGTTCAATTTCATCAATAACAATTTCAACAATACCACTATGAATTACGATATTTGGTTGTTGTTAAGGATATTGCAGTTAACATGTCTTTTCTTTTTCTAACAATAACTAGTGTAATCTAGACGTGCACAATATCAATTTGAATGACTATTTGCTTGTTTTTAAATGTTATGCCTGATGCAGTTAACACACCTTTCCACTTCTTCTTTTGCTTAACTAGCGTGCTTAAGCCTACACACTGAAGTTATCATTTGTAGATTATGTTGTCTACCATGGATATATTTGCTTGATGTTTAGCCTGTTGTGCTTAACATGCCTTCATAGGTAGTCATAAAGGACAATATTGAGAATAGTGTTGTTTTTCATCGAGGTTAGTTTCATCGCATTGCTTATATGTACTCATTGTGCAGGATCTCGGTAGCTGGTACCATATAGCCTGGGGATGATAAGGGACTAATCGTTGAATCGGGCATTTCACTGAATATATCTGTAAGCCATTTATCAGTAGGTTAAGTAGGTCCATATTTAATATATCTGAGACTAGTAGCACCATGCATTGTACTGAATGTGTAAATATGCAATCACAGGCTACATAGCAACAAGGAAGAGTGTTACCTTAATTTTTGTGTTACCTTAATGTTTTGATGATGTCTAGATATACATGTAATAAAATCTTATATAATGGGATGGAGGGAGTGTTGTACTACATCATTTTGCAATCGTTGTTTAGCTTCTAATATTAACTTGGTGCTTTTAGGTACACATGTCATTGCCAAAGATCCACACTTCGACCCTTTCTGTGCATGGGGCAATTGTAACACCCCCAAAATTAACCATAATTTTATTAAGTAAAATTTGGCTAGAAATACAATTTTGAAATATACTAGGTCATTTATTAATTTCAGAGCCTTTTATACTTTCTGTTTTACAAAATTCTTCCCTCCATAGAAGATTATTTTGTAGAATGTTGTGGTCCTTGGTTGTTTTGTAAATCATTTCATTTATATCATAAATAACAGTAGGAAATATTTTCATAATAAAATTGCCACAAATAATCCTTTTAAAGCATTTATCAAATTCTTAAATTGCTTCCGTTGCACTATAAATATTTTAAATAATTATTTTAAAATCCTACAAAAATTATGAGAGGTCAGGTGATGCCTATAAATCACTTTTGTGCAAAAACCTAACTATGTGTTTTGAAAATTTTGAGTGAAAAATCCTCTTTTCATTTCTGCCCCATTCCTGAGTTATAACTGCAACCCTAATTTTCCTAGCTCCATTAATTCTGAACCTTTGTCATCTCTTAGTCCTTCCAACCAAAACCTTAACTCCAGGGGATCAACTTTATTTGCATCTTTTAAGTCCACCAAACACTCATCTGAAGTTTTTGTCCGGAACTGAATTCTAGTAAAACTTGCACTACAAATTTTCTTATCTTGCCAAACTAACTCCACCACCATCTCTATCATCTAAAGAGATCCCATCCTGCTAAATTTCAGATCCAGAAGAATCTTCTAGCCAGCCCTAGCATTCTGTCGAACACCTCATGTGCATGACAAAATTCTGCAAGTTCATAAACTTGCATTGGGAACCTGCTCATCTGATCAAACCACCAGGTCTACTAGCTCAATGATACCCTAATTCAACTCTCTGGAAGGTTTCATTAGCATCAGAGGCTCCTAGACCACCAAGGCATTTCGTTGACCACTTTGTGCACGTGCTCTGGGCATGACCAGAGCGTGCGTTTTGCACGCGTCAGCACCGAGCTTCTTCCGTGTCTCTGTTGCCTCCCCCTCTCAACCTGATCCTTCTCTGGATCAACTCGACCACCTAGACCCTCGCCGACACCGCCCCTTGGCTCCTAGCACCGTCCACCACTGTCAACAACGACCAGAACCGCCGCCCGACGAGTCCCGCAGGGTCGCGTCTCTGCCCAACCCGCGTGGCACGTCCCGACCAGCCCAGCTCCTCCCAGGAGTAATTGCGTGCGGCCACCATCCTCACCGACCATCCTGCCAACCTCAACGACCTCACATGCCGCTGTAATGATCACCGCCGCCGTGCTTATCCTCTGCACATCGCGGAGCCGACCCCCTTGTGCCATAAAAGCTCACTCTGGGCTCTCTACGATCCTCACCACAGTCCCCTCCCCTCTCTAATTCTGAAGGAAATACGCCCTAGAGGCAATAATGAAGTTGTTATTTATACTTCCTTATATCATGATAAATGTTTATTATTCATGCTAGAATTGTATTAACCAGAAACTTAGTACATGTGTGAATACATAGACAAACAGAGTGTCACTAGTATGCCTCTACTTGACTAGCTCGTTAATCAAAGATGGTTAAGTTTCCGAGCCATAGACATGAGTTGTCATTTGATGAACGGGATCACATCATTAGAGAATGATGTGATTGACTTGACCCATCCGTTATCTTAGCACTATGACCGTTTAGTTTGTTGCTATTTATTTCTCCATAACTTATACATGTTCCATGACTATGAGATTATGCAACCCCCGAATACCAGAGGAACACTTAGTGTGCTATCAAATGTCACAACATAACCGGGTGATTATAAAGATGCTCTACAGGTGTCTCCGATGGTGTTTGTTGAGTTGGCATAGATCGAGATTAGGATTTGTCACTCCGATTGTCGGAGAGGTATCTCTGGGCCCTCTCGGTAATGCACATCACTATAAGCCTTGCAAGCAATGTAACTAATGAGTTAGTTGCGGGATGTTGCATTATGGAACGAGTAAAGAGACTTGCCGGTAATGAGATTGAACCAGGTATGATGATACCGATGGTCGAATCTCGGGCAACTAACATACCGATGACAAAGGGAACAAACGTATGTTGTTATGCGGTTTGACCGATAAAGATCTTCGTAGAATATGTAGGAACCACTATGAGCATCCAGGTTCTGCTATTGGTTATTGACCAGAGATGAGTCTCGGTCATGTCTACATAGTTCTCAAACCCGTAGGGTCCGCACGCTTAATGTTAGATGATGATATGTATTATGGGTTATGTGATTTGATATACCGAAGATAGTTTGGAGTCCCGGATGTGATCACGGACATGACGAGGAGACTCGTAATGGTCGAGACATGAATATTGATATATTAGAAGGCTATGTTTGAACACCGGAAAGGTTTCAGATAGGTTCGGGCATTTTCTGGAGTACCGGGGGGTTACCGGAACCCTCCCCCCCCCCCCGAGAAGTTAATGGGCCTTAATGGGCCATGGTGGGAGAGAGGAGGAGGCGGCCAAGTGGGAGGCGCTCGCCCCCAAGCCCAATATGAATTGGGACGGAGGCCGGCCCCCATTCCTTATTTCCCTCTCCCTCTTCCTTCTTCTCCTACTTCAACTAGGGAAGGGGGAAACATACTCCTACTAGGAGTAGGAATCCCCCCTTGGGGCGCGCCATAGAGGGCCGGCCCTCCCCTCCTCCACTCCTTTATATATGGGGGAGGGGGCACCCCATAGACACACAAGTTGATCTCTTAGCCGTGTGCGGTGCCCCCTCCACAAATTTCCACCTCGGTCATATTGCCGTAGTGCTTAGGCGAAGCCCTGCGTCAGTAACTTCATCATCACCATCAACACGTCGGTGTGCTGACGAAACTCTCCCTCGGCCTTAGATAGATCTAGAGTTCGAGGGACATCACCGAGCTGAACATGTGCAGATCACGGAGGTGTCGTGCGTTTGGTACTTGATCGGTTGGATCGCGAAGACGTTCGATTACATCAACTGCGTTACTTAACGCTTCCGCCTTTGGTCTACGAGGGTACGTAGACACACTCTCCCCTCTCATTGCCATGCATCCCTAGATAGATCTTGCGTAATCGTAGGATTTTTTGAAATACTACGTTCCCCAACTGATTCTCCCCAAGCAGTGGAGCGGCATAGAACGGTCGTCTCCCCCATCTCCGGCAGCTTCGGCCACCGCCTTGTTCCAGTCGGTTCCGACACAGCTAGTTCCTCCCCCTCACATATTTCTTCTCCACCGGCCGCCGTGAGCACCCGATGATCTATCCCCATCATTAGTTTAGCTCGGGGTCAACTATGGGCGAATCCCCTCCTCAGCCCGACGCCGCCGTTCGCCGGAGTCCTTGCCGTCGGAGACTCCGTCCACATCACCGACTATGGCGACCACCGGAGGGAACGCGTCAACCCCGTGAGCTCGATGGTGAGCTCATATCACCGAGGGGCACCTCCAATTGCCGGCAAGGATCACTGGAGCTCTGTCACTGTTCGGCTAGAGGTGAAGGCTGATACGTCTCCGTCGTATCTACTTTTCCAAACACTTTTGCCCTTGTTTTGGACTCTAACTTGCATGATTTGAATGGAACTAACCCGGACAGACGATGTTTTCAGCAGAATTACCATGGTGTTATTTATGTGCAGAAACAAAAGTTCTGGGAATGAACTGAAACTTCATGGAACATCTTTTTGGAAATAATAAAAAATCCTTGCAAAAGATGAAGACCAAGGGGCCCACACCCTAGCCACGAGGGTGGGGGCGCACCTGCCCCCCTAGGGCGCCCCCTACCTCGTGGGCCCCCTGGAGCTCCTCTGACCTCAACTCCAACTCTATATATTTGGTTTCGGAGAGAAAAAAATAAGAAAGAAGGATTCATCACGTTTTACGATATGAAGTCGACGCCAAGCCCTAAAACCTCTCGGGAGGGCTGATATGGAGTCCGTTCGGGGCTCCGGAGAGGAGAATCCGTCGCCATCGTCATCATCAACCTTCCTCCATCACCAATTTCATGATGCTCACCGCCGTGCGTGAGTAATTCCATCATAGGCTTGCTGGACGGTGATGGGTTGGATGATATTTATCATCTAATCGAGTTAGTTTTGTTAGGGTTTGATCCCTAGTATCCATTATGTTCTGAGATTGTTGTTGCTATGACTTTGTTATGCTAAATGCTTGTCACTAGGGCCCGAGTGCCATGATTTCAGATCTGAACCTATTATGTTTTCATCAATATATGAGAGTTCTTGATCCTATCTTGCAAGTCTATAGTCACCTATTATGTGTTATGATCCGCTAACCCCGAAGTGACAATAATCGGGATACTTACCGGCGATGACCGTAGTTTGAGGAGTTCATGTATTCACTATGTGTTAATGCTTTGGTCCGGTACTCTATTAAAAGGAGGCCTTAATATCCCTTAGTTTCCATTAGGACCCCGCTGCCCCGGGAGGGTAGGACAAAAGATGTCATGCAAGTTCTTTTCCATAAGCACGTATGACTATATTCGGAATACATGCCTACATTACGTTGTTGAATTGGAGATAGTGTTGTGTCACCCTAGGTTATGACTGTTAAATGATGAACCGCATCCGGCATAATTCTCTATCACCGATCCATTGCCTACGAGCTTTCCATATATTGTTCTGCGCTTATTTACTTTTCCGTTGCTATTGGTATCATCACTACAAAATACGAAAAACATTACTTTTGCTATCGTTACCTTTTTGCTACCGTTACCACTACTATCATATTACTTTGCTACTAAATACTTTGCTGTAGATATTAAGTTTCCAGGTGTGGTTGAATTGATAACTCAGCTGCTAATACTTGAGAATATTCTTTGGCTCCCCTTGTGTCGAATCAATAAACTTGGGTTGAATACTCTACCCTCGAAAACTGTTGCGACCCCCTATACTTGTGGGTTATCAAGACTATTTTCTGGTGCCGTTGCCGGGGAGCATAGCTCTATTCTTTGAGTCACTTGGGATTTATATCTACTTATCATTATGAAGAACTTGAGAGATCCAAAATCTAAGATTTATCCCTCAATTATGAGGGCAGGTAAGGAACTGCCATCTAGCTCCGCACTTGATTCACCTTCTGTTTTGAGTAAGCTTGCGACACCTAAACCTGCTTCTGCTATTCGTTCTGATATGTCGCATGTTATTGATGATGCCACTTCTGCTATGCGTGATACTTATGATGAAACTACTTCTATGCTTGATACTACTGTACCGCTTGGTGAATTTCTTGATGAACAACTTGCTAGGTTTAGAGAGAATGAAATTATTGAAACTGATAATATTGATGAAAGTGATGATGAAAACTCTCCCGCTAATGAAAATGAATCATCTGTTATTCCTGAGGGTTATGTTTTTGAAAAGGAAGCTGCTTTAGCTATTTTAGCTTGCAAAGATAGATACGAGCTCAAGAGGCTATTAGCTAAATGGAAGCAACAATCTCTTGATGCTAGAATGAAACCTGGCCCTGCTTTTGCGACTTCACCTATCTTTGTTACTGATAAGGATTATGAATTCTCTGTTGATCCTGATATAATTACTTTGGTTGAATTTGATCCTTTTCATGGCTATGAATCTGAAACTGTTGTGGCACATCTTACTAAATTAAATGATATAGCCACCCTGTTCACTAATGACGAGAGAACTCGCTACTTTTATATCCTTAACATATTTCCGTTCTCATTAAAGGGTGATGCTGAGATATGGTTTAATTCTCTTGATCCTGGTTATGTGCGTAGTCCCCATGATATGATTTATTACTTCTCTGCTAAATATTTCCCTGCTCATAAGAAACAAGCTTCTTTAAGGGATATATATATAATTTTGTGCAAATTGAAGAAGAGAGTCACCCACAAGCTTGGGCCGGGAGGCTTCCTCAATTACTTAATGCTTTGCCTGATCATCCTCCTAAGAAAAATGAAATACTTGATATAATTTATAATGGACTAACCGATGCTTCCATAGATTACCTGGATAGTTGTGCTGGTTCTGTTTTTAGGGAAAGAACACCGGATGAAGCTGAAATTCTATTGAATAATATGTTGACAAATGAAAATAATTGCACACTTCCTGACCCAGCTCCTGAGCCTATTCCTAAACCAACTCCAAAGAAGAGGGGTATCCTATTTCTCAGTCCTGAAGATATGCAAGAGGTAAAGATATCTGTGAAAGAAAAATATGTTAAAGATGAAGATGTTAAGAATTTACCTCCTATTGAAGAAATACATGGTCTTAATTTACCGCCTATTGAAGAAACATATGATCTTAATCCATCTCCTATTGAAGAAATACATGGTCTTGATAACCCGACATAGGTAGTAAAGGTAAATTCTCTCTATGGATATGATAAAGCTGAAATTCTGTTTACTAAATTTCCTAGCCCATGCTTAGATGAGTTTGATAAATTTATGGCTAAGCAAGAAGACTTCAATGCCTATTTTGGTAGAGAATTAAAATGCAGTGCTAGTATGCTTGAACACTTGGGTGATTATATGACTAATGTCAAAGGTGAACCTAAACTTATTAGTAAACATGCTTCTATGGTTACTACTCAAGTAGAACAAGTACTTAAAGCTCAAAATGATTTTCTCAATGAATTGAATAGTAAGAATAATGATAATGCTGTTAGAGTTATGACTAGAGGTGGTAGAATGACTCAGGAACCTCTGTATCCTGAAGGCCACCCTAAGAGAATTGAGCAAGATTCTCAGAGAAATAATATAGATGCACCTAGTCTTTCTAAAAGGAAGAAAAAGAAAAATGATAGGACTTTGCATGCTTCTAGTGAACCTATTACTAAAACACCTGAGAATCCAAATGATATTTCTATTTCTGATGCTGAAACACAATCTGGTAATGAACCTGAAACTAGTGATAATGTTAATGATAATGTTCATGATGATGCTCAACCTAGTAATGATAATGATATAGAAATTGAACCTGCTGTTGATCTTGATAACCCACAATCAAAAAATCAACATTATGATAAGAAATACTTTGTTGCTAGGAAACATGGTAAAGAAAGAGAACCATGGGTTCAGAAACTCATGCCTTTTCCTCCCAAACCATCCAAGAAAAAGGATGATGAGGATTTTGAGCGCTTTGCTGAAATGATTAGACCTATCTTTTTGCGTATGCGATTAACTGATATGCTAAAAATGAATCCTTATGCTAAGTACATGAAATATATTGTTACTAATAAAAGAAAGACACTGGAAGCTGAAATTTTCACCATGCTTGCTAATTATACTTTTAAGGGTGGAATACCAAAGAAACTTGGAGATCCAGGAGTACCCACTATACCATGCTCCATTAAAAGAAACTATGTTAAAACTGCTTTATGTGATCTTGGAGCCGGTGTTAGTGTTATGCATCTCTCTTTATATCGTAGACTTGATTTGAATAAGTTGACACCTACTGAAATATCTATGCAAATGGCTGATAAATCAACTGCTATACCTGTCGGTATTTGTGAGGATGTGTCTGTTGTAGTTGCAAATGTTACTATTTTAACGGACTTTGTTATTCTTGATATTCCCAAGGACAATAGTATGTCTATTATTCTTGGAAGACCCTTTTTGAATACTGCAGGGGCTATTATTGATTGCACTAAAGGCAATGTCACTTTTCATGTTAATGGTAATGAGCATACAGTACACTTTTCGATGAAACAACCTCAAGTTCATGGTATCAACTCTATTGGAAAAATTTCATCGATTATATTTGGAGGTTTTGAATTTCCTCTTCCTACTGTCAAGAAGAAATATGATATTCTTATTATTGGGGATGTGCATATCCCCGTTGAGGTAACATAGTGTTATTCGAAATTTCTCCGGTTCCATGTTATTCGGAATGAGTTCGTTAACAAGACTTGATCAACCTTGTTAGTGGATTCCTTTTGATGAGCATCAGATGGATGAAACTAGAAGGCACAACTCTCTGTACCCTCCTTTTACTTTTTTTATTTATATTAAATAAAATAAAAATAAGTATTTTTCTGTCTGTTATCTGATTATCCGTGCAATATAAAAATACTCCAAAAATAAAAATTCTCCAAATGCCCTGAAATTTTAATATGATTTTTTCTAGAATATTTGAGAATATTTGGCACTGAGAACACAACAGGGGGGTCATCCACCTGGCCACGAGGGTGGAGGGCGCGCCCTACCCCCTGCCTCGTGGGCCCACGGTGGACCTCCTCCACTTATTCCTACACCCACACACTTCTTCTTCCTCCCACAAACACGAATATCCAGTTCATACCCGAGTCCAAGCTCATTTTACTGCCATTTTCGATCTCCTTGCTCAAAGCACCTCTCACAAAACTGCTTTGGGGGATTGTTCCTTGGTATGTGACTCCTCCATTGGTCCAATTAGTTTTTGTTCTAGTGCTTTGTTCATTGCAAATTTATGCTGCCTAGGTGACCATGTTCTTGAGCTTGCATGTCAAATTTATATGGTTCCAAGTAGTTTTCATGCATGATATAGGCTCTAGGCACTTGTAGGAGTAGTTGCTATAAATATTATTGAGCTTTGTTCACTTTTATTTTGAAGTTACTAAAAATTTCAGAATTTTTCAGAAAATAATGAAGAGATTTTTTAGGGGTTCATCGAGCCGAAGCTCGAAGGAAAAGGCACAGAAGCCCAAATATAATCTACCTCGCACTGCAGAGGTTCGGTCGTGTGAATGGCCTTCCGATGATTTCTTGAGAGCAGCCGGGATTTATGAAGATTTTTATGAATTGGCTGAGAATGCAGGCCTCACCGCCTTCCTCCACAACCGAGGCGAATAGTATCTCTTACTCACCAATATTTTTGTGCAAAACTTTCATTTCCATGCTAGGAGCTCACCACCCGCGGTGGAATTTTATTGATATGATGAGCATAAGGAGATGTCACTTTATGATTTTTGTCGGGTTTGTTTGATCCCTTTCGAGGGCAGCGTAGAGGAACCACATCGTGACGATGTGGATGGGTTTATTGATACCATCAGTGTAGGGGAAACGAGGAAGGTTTCCGGTGCACGAATCACTAGCATACATTTTTTCTGTTTTACGCTACTTTGCAATATTTGCTAGTCGTTGCTTAATTGGTCGCGGAAACTGTGGAAACCTTAGTATACCTGATATTATTATTTTGTTCCATGGTTTATTTGGTGATAACTCTATTAATATGGGCGGTATTATTGCTAAACGGTTACGTCTGAACCGTACGAAGGGGCCCATCTTTGGAGGCATTTATGCTTCACGCCTAGCTGCACATTTCAACATACCTATTAGGAATTATGAGAAGGAAGAAAAATTGCTGCCCACTGTTTATTTAGATTATAAGAGTATGGTGGCACATGATTTTATTGTTAAGAATAGGGAAGGAGAGCTTAAATACAAATTGTTCTTTGATAAACATCATCCTGAGACTATTACCCTGCCTGCTCCTTCCTTGTTTGATTTATCTGCAGGTAAGTACCTTGTTCCGTTAGAGGCTATTCACGCCTACCGAAACCCTACATCAGCCACATAGCCAGAGTCAGAACCACAAGTTGATCCTCCACGACAGTCTAATTACCATTGGGATCCGGAGATGATTGCCAACCAGTGGCAATCAGAGTCTTCTTCTTCGTAGTATGACCCCAACTATTATTATGGATATCCGTCAGGCCAGCCGTGGCCATAGACCAACTTAGGCCAAAAGCCTAAGCTTGGGGAGTACGTATTTCTCACCGACATTACATTCATGTTCACACACTCATCGCTAGATGTCGGTGCTCATACTTTTTCATTGTATCATCCATGATTAGTTTATTTTCCTTTTTATGCTTTCTTCTTGTGTGTTTAATAAACCTGAAGAAAAACCAAAAAAAATTAATTGTAGCTTTTAGCTAGTTTTAATTTCCATGCTTGTAGTAGTAATTAAAAAAGAAAACCCAAAAATATTCCATGTTCTTCTTTTGCTTGTTGGGAGCTTTCCCGTGTAAATAGTTTTATTTCTTTTCTTTTCTTTGGGGGTCGATAGGAGAAGACCATGATTAAATTGTTGAAGTCGCTCTTATATGCATTATTGTTGATCTAACAAAAGAGCCCATATTGCCTTGTCTTCTCCTGTTTATTGAATGCTTGCAGATTCTAGCTTAGTCCAATGCACGTGCACTATTATTATCCACATCGTTCGGCCGTGCAAGTGAAAGGCAATAATGATGATTATATGATGGACTAACTAAGATGAGAAAAACTGGTATGAACTCAACCTCTCTTGTTTTTGTAAATATGATTAGTTCATCATTCCTGATTCAGCCTATTATGAATAAACATGTTTGCAATGACAACTAGAGATCATAGTTTCTTGTGCCATGCTTGATTAGCTAGGAGTTTATAATGGTTTACCTTGCGTGCCAACATGCTATTAAAATGGTTGTGATGTGGTACGATAGGGTGGTATCCTCCTCTGAATGATTTAAGTGACTTGACTTGGCGCATGTTCACGCATGTAGTTGAAACAAAATCAACATAGCCTTCACAATATTTATGTTCATGGTGGATTATATCCTACTCATGCTTGCATTCGGTGTTGATTAATTTTAATGCATGTTCATGACTATTGTCGCTCTCTAGATGGTCGCTCCCAGTCTTTTTCTAGCCTTCACCTGTACTAAGCGGGAATATTGCTTGTGCATCCAATCCCTTAAACCCCAAAGTTATTCCATATGAGTCCACCATACCTACCTATATACGGTATCTACTTGCCGTTCCAAGTAAATTTGTATGTGCCAAACTCTAAACCTTCAAATAAATATCCTGTTTTGTATGCTCGAATAGCTCATGTATCAACTAGGGTTGTCCGTATCTTCCATGTTAGGCGGGTTATTCTCAAGAGGAGTGGACTCCGCTCCTCACTCACGAGAAAATGGTTGGTCACCGGGATGCCCAGTCCCATGCTTTATGCAAACCAAATCAAAATAATTGCAAACAAAACTCTCCCGGGACTGTTGTTAGTTGGAGGCACTCGTTGTTTCGAGCAAGCCATGGATTGATGCTTGTTGGTGGAGGGGGAGTATAAACTTTGCCATTCTATTTGGGAACCGCCTATAATGTGTGTAGCATGGAAGATATCGTCATCTCTTGGTTGTTATGTTGACAATGAAAGTATACCGCTCAAAATATTATTCATCTCTATTTCAAAACCGAGCTCTGGCACATCTACAAATCCCTTCTTCCCTCTGCAAAGGGCCTATCTATTTACTTTCATGTTGAGTCATCATCCTCTTATTAAAAAGCACCAGTTGGAGAGCACCGCTATTATTTTCATTCATTACTGTTAGTTTACATTGAGTATGACTTGACTGGATCTCTTTTACCATGGATTACAATGTCTAGTCAGTCCTTGATCTTTAAAGGTGCTCTGCATTTATGTTTTGCGGTCCCTGAAAGGGCTAGCGAGATACCATCTTGTTATATCATATTATGATTGTTTTGAGAAAGTGTTGTCATTCGAGATTTATTATTATTGCTCACTAGTTGATTATGCCATTGATATGAGTAAACATGAGACCTATGCGCTATCGTGAATATGATTAGTTCATAATCTTTGCTGAAAACTTGAATGCTGGCTTTACATATTACAACAACAAGAGCAAACAGAGTTTGTAAAAGTTTTTCTTTATCACTTTCAGTTTGTCAACTGAATTGCTTGAGGACAAGCAAGGGTTTAAGCTTGGGGGAGTTGATACGTCTCCGTCGTATCTACTTTTCCAAACACTTTTGCCCTTGTTTTGGACTCTAACTTGCATGATTTGAATGGAACTAACCTGGACTGATGCTATTTTCAGCAGAATTGCCATGGTGTTATTTATGTGCAGAAACAAAACTTCTCGGAATGACCTGAAACTTCACGGAACATGTTTTCAGAAATAATAAAAAATCCTTGCAAAAGATGAAGACCAGGGGGCCCACACCCTAGCCACGAGGGTGGGGGGCGCGCCTGCCCCCCTTGGGTGCGCCCCCTACCTCGTGGCCCCCCTGGAGCTCCTCCGACCTCAACTCCAACTCTTTATATTTGGTTTCAGAGAGAAAAAATAAGAAAGAAGGATTCATCGCGTTTTACGATACGGAGTCGCCGCCAAGCCCTAAAACCTCTCGGGAGGGCTGATCTGGAGTCCGTTCGGGGCTCCGAGGAGGGGAATCCATCGCCATCGTCATCATCAACCTTCCTCCATCACCAATTTCATGATGATCGCCGCCGTGCGTGAGTGATTCCATCGTAGGCTTGCTGGACGGTGATGGGTTGGATGAGATTTATCATGTAATCGAGTTAGTTTTGTTAGGGTTTGATCCCTAGTATCCACTATGTTCTGAGATTGATGTTGCTATGACTTTGCTATGCTTAATGCTTGTCACTAGGGCCCGAGTGCCATGATTTCAGATCTGAACCTATTATGTTTTCATCAATATATGAGAGTTCTTGATCCTATCTTACAAGTCTATAGTCACCTATTATGTGTTATGATCTGTTAACCCCAAAGTGACAATAATCGGGATACTTACCGGTGATGACCGTAGTTTGAGGAGTTCATGTATTCACTATGTGTTAATGCTTTGGTCCGGTACTCTACTAAAAGGAGGCCTTAATATCCCTTAGTTTCTGTAAGGACCCTGCTGCCACGGGAGGGTAGGACAAAAGATGTCATGCAAGTTCTTTTCCATAAGCACGTATGACTATATTCGGAATACATGCCTACATTATATCAATGAACTTGAGCTAGTTCTGTGTCACCCTAGGTTATGACTGTTACATGATGAACTTCATCCGGCATAATTCTCTATCACCGATCCATTGCCTATGAGCTTTCCATATATTGTTCTGCGCTTATTCACTTTTCCGTTGCTATTGGTATCATCACTACAAAATACCAAAAACATTACTTTTGCTATCGTTACCTTTTTGCTACCGTTACCACTACTATCATATTACTTTGCTACTAAATACTTTGCTGCAGATATTAAGTTTCCAGGTGTGGTTGAATTGACAACTCAGCTGCTAATACTTGAGAATATTCTTTGGCTCCCCTTGTGTCGAATCAATAAATTTGGGTTGAATAATCTACCCTCGAAAACTATTGCGATCCCCTATACTTGTGGGTTATCAAAGGCACGCACGAGGACCGGTCAAACCTGACCAGTGGGCTAGGCGGGCCCACTATCAGTGACCCAGCGCCAGGCCAGCTCGACTTAAGTGGAGGCGTATTTCTCAAAATATGTCTCCTCCTCTGCCAAGCGTAATCCGCTGGAAGCGTAACCACTGTAGTACGTTTTCCCTATTTCAAAAGCGTATTTTCACTTGAACCGTTTTCTTTTTCTATTTTTATTTAAATCCAGATTTGACCCTAACTTTGACTGGCTCTAGTTTTTAAACCACAACTCCAAATGACTTGATTCTTTTTCTGTTATTTTTCAAATTTCATCTAGTTTATTTTAGTATTTATTTCAAAAATTTCCAAACAACTTTAATGTACTGTTTTGGCTTTATGTGGTAATTGAATTATTTTGAAAATAGGAAAATGGAGGGGAGATATAGTTTTCAAAGTTTTGGAGTGCACCCAATCTTTCTACATGCTCAAGGCAAGCATCTTGAACACATGATATGGTGAGTTCATAGTTGTTTGTTTGCGAGCATAATTGAATGATGAATATGTTTTGAATTCATATAGAATTTGCATATTGCTAGTCATACATGCATGACCCCCTTGATGGTATTTTGTCTTGATTTAAACTTGAGGTATATGTGAGTATGGTTATTTTCAAGTGCCATATGTGCCTGTGTGGGTCCAGGCTAATTTGCAGGAAGAATCAGTCACGAGAAAAGTGACCATGAGACTGAAATCTCATTGTGATGAGAATGCTCAGTGAGGGTATGTTGGGACATACCAGGTGGTGACCCTGTTGGGTACTACCATGGAGTTATGTTGTGCTAACCACTGCAGGAAAACTTAAACCTCCTGAGTTGACCGTAGTTTGAGTCTTGTTCCGGTAACCCCCATACTGGTTTCGTGCTACCACTTGTCCCTGCCACAGGCAGGGTACGGTTCATTAAGTTGTTAACCCCTTTCCCTGCACACACCGTATAGAGAGGCCACGATGAGGGTTTCTAGGTACCGGCTGCAATGCCAGTCATTGGGTCAGGAGGCATGGGTGTATCCGGCTGGGCCGAGAGGGGGGCACCCCTTGTAATCTGTGCGTGTTAATAGTGATCCCATGCTACTCGAGATGATGGTCTCCCCGCCTTAGAGTTTCTCTTGAATAATGCTTTGGGTGATTCCTGGCATCCAGAAAGATAATTTGGTGTGTGCTAGCCAGGTTCATTTTTAATCCAAAGGCTGTAACGGGAATTAGTCAGCGTCTCGGTGCTGGCTAAAGAAATCCTATACATGTGGGTAAACTTTGACGGGTCCAAGATGCGCACCGGCTTGGGAGCCGGCGTCGTCCTTACCTCTCCCAAGGGCGACAAGCTTAGATACACGCTGCAGATCCACTTCGCCGCCTCCAACAATGTAGCCGAATACGAGGCGCTCATACATGGGCTCCAGCTTGCCAAGGAACTCGGCATCCGCCGGATCCTATGTTATGGCGACTCGGATTTGGTGGTTCAGCAATCATCTGGCGACTGGGACGCCAAGGACGCAAACATGGCAAGCTACCACTTCTTGGTGCAGCAAATCAGTGGATACTTTGAAGGATGCGAGTTCCTCCACGTGCCGCGAGCCGACAACGAGCCAGCCGATGCCCTAGCCCGAATAGGCTCCACTCGGCAGGCAATACCAACCGGCGTCGCTCTACAATGCCTCCTCAAGCCGTCCATCAAGCCGTCTCCAGAATCCGACTCCATCTTCGTGCCGCCCAACCCCGACGGGGCCGGGTCCGGCTCGAAGAACCAAGCGGGCGACCCAGGGACTGCGGTAGCCGGCCCGGGGACTGCGTCAACGCAGCAGTCGGCGACCGACTCCAGCACTTCATCACCCAGCCCGCCCACCCTGGTGGCAGTAGCCACATTGGCGGTAGGGGAAGTCGCAGCTCCGTCATGGGCTCAATCCATCCTCAACTTGCTAGTAAACCAAGATCTGCCAGTTGACGAAACAGAAGCGAGACAAGTCCAACGTCGAGCCGGAGCATACATGATTGTCAACAGAGAACTGGTCAAGCGCAGTGTCACTGGAGTCCTCCAACGGTGCGTCGAGCAAGAGAAGGGCATTGCAATCCTCAGAGATATACACCAAGGAGAATGCGGCCACCATGCCGCCTCAAGATCACTTGTCTCCAAAGCTTTCCGCCACGGCTTTTTCTGGCCGACTGCTTTGGATGATGCCAAAGAATTAGTTAAGTATTGCAAAGGCTGCCAACTTTTCAGCTCCAAGCAACACATGCCGGCTTCGGCACTCAAGACCATTCCCATCACTTGGCCCTTCACCGTTTGGGGACTGGACATGGTGGGCCCATTCAAGACGGCGCGCGGCGGCATGACACATTTGCTCGTCGCCATGGACAAATTCACCAAGTGGATCGAGGCAAAGCTGATCAAGAAGCTGAATGGGCCAACTGCCGTGACATTCATCGCAGACATAACAACTCGATACGGCCTACCGCACAGCATCATCACCGACAATGGCACGAATTTCGCCAAAGGAGCCTTGGCACGTTTCTGCGCTGCACAAGGTATCCAGCTGGACTTAGCATCCGTCGCCCACCCGCAGTCAAACGGCCAGGTCGAGCGAGCTAACCGCCTCATCCTCTCTAGCATCAAGCCCCGACTGGTCATACCTCTGGAGCGTTCAGCCGGCTGTTGGCTCGATGAGCTGCCGGCTGTCCTCTGGAGTCTGCGCACCACCCCAAACAAGTCAACCGGCTTCACTCCTTTCTTCCTCGTGTACGGTGCCGAAGCAATCATCCCAACCGACATCGAGTTTGACTCACCTCGGGTGACCATGTACACGGAGGCGGAGGCCAAGGAAGCACGAGAAGACGGTGTCGACCTGCTGGAAGAAGGCCGGCTATTAGCCCTCAGCCGGTCTGCCATCTACCAGCAGGGGTTGCGCCGCTACCACAGTCGGAAGGTCAGGCCAAGATCCTTCCAGGAGGGCGACCTTGTGCTCCGGCTGATCCAGCGAACAGCCGGCCAGCACAAGCTCTTGGCCCCCTGGGAAGGCCCCTTCGTCATCAGCAGAGCTCTAGGCAACGACTCCTACTACTTAATCGGCGCACAAAAACCCAAGGCACGCAAGAGAGACGACTCCGGCAAGGAGTCGGAACGACCATGGAACGCCAACCTCCTTCGAAGATTTTACAGTTGAAATGCAGTATGTATCACGTTAACTTTTGTACTAAGTACGAGACAATAGGCCCCCCGAGGAGGACTCGGGGACTGCCATCTTTTATCTATGAATGAACAATATCATGCTTATGACCTTGTCATTTCATTTACTTATTCTGTCCGGCACCGGGTTCGACCAGTCGGCCTGAGGACTAACCGACTAGAGTTATATTAGAAGACTTACCCGCGGTCAGGCAAGTAGTGTGCCGACACCCAGGCTTAGCTCTTGCCAAAGCCGCAGTTCGAAGAACCGGCTGTTCGGCCGGCAAGAGTCAAAAGCAGGAAAGGGTGCGCACACGAAAAATGGCTAGGGACCAGTGGACTAATATAACAGGAGCCGGTTTGCCGCCTACCGCCGACCGACTACCAGAGTAGCCGGCCGGCCGGTTTCCATTCACCTCACTTCAATCCAAGAAAGCTTGAGTACTTGCCTCCCCAAAGTGGGAAGGCGGCAAAGGAAAAAGCCTAAGGATAAAAAGTGTACGCGAATGGAAACCAAACATGCACATAATAATATTTACATAAAGGACCCCCAAGGGGCCGACATCCAACATAGTTTGATACACCCCCAGCGGGTGGAATTGCGAAAGCTTAAAAGATTGTTCAAAAAGACAACAAGCAGGAAAAATAAAGACGGCAGGTCAAGCTGGCGGAGCGGTTGACGAGCTGGGCTGGTTGGTGGAGACGGTTGCGCCGGCTGAGGGAGCGGCCGGCTGGCGAACTTCGGCTTGATCACCGCCTCCTGCAGAGGGCGCGGTTTCACGCGCCTCGTTGCTGGAGGCACGATCAGCTTGAGGCTGGTCGGTTGTTCCACTAGCCGGCTCGACGTCTTCGCCGTCTTCATCCTCGTCATCCTCGCCCTCATCGCTGGAGGCGATCTCCTTGGCCGAGTCCTCGCCCACCGCCGGGTCCAAACCGAACCAGTCCTCCGGCTGGGCAACGCCATCATCATTGATCTCGGGCGCGAAGACGCTGATGTCGGTGCACTCGACGATCGTCGAGGCGCGCTGGGCGATTGCCGGCCGCACTTCCTCCAGCTCCGCGTCGGCTTCCAGCCGCCAAGTACGCAGCTGGTCCAGGCTCAGCCCTGGGTACCAGGCGCGGACGAACTCCAACGCCTGACCGGCTCAGAGGCGGGCCGCCGACGCCTTCCAAGCTTCGAAACGCCCAACTGCGACCTCCATCCAGTCGGCGGTCCGGCTTGGCGTGCGGGGGATCGTCTTGCCGGGCCAGAGGGCGGCCAGCACCTACGCCCCGGCACGTTGAAGCCGGCGAAGCATCCGGTGAGCCAGCTGCAGCCGCGCTTGGACGGCCACGAGCTGCTCTTCCAGCGTTCGATTTGCGTTCGGCGCGACGTTGATGCCCGCCTGACGGTGCGCCTCGCGATGAGCCTCGATGGCTTGGGCAGCAAGGGTGGAGTGGCCGGGAAAGTAATCTGCACAAGAAAACGGGCGGCAGCACAAATCAGGCCACGACCCCAGGCGGCCAGCAGGCAGAAGAAGGGCGAGAAAAGCAGCTTACCATAGATCAAGTCTTCGATGCGGCCGAAGCCCGCATCCAGTGCTTGACGAGTCTCAGCCCAGCTCGCTGTCTCGGTCTCAAACTCCACCTTCAGGGCGGCCTCGCTGTCCTGCGCCTTCTGTAGGGCCGCCTTGTGGCTTTCTTCCTGATCAGCCAGCTTCTTGGCCAGGCGGTCGCGCTCCTGGGACAAGGTGGCGTACTCGGCGTCCCTGGTGCGAAGGGCGGTCTGCGCCTTGCCAAGCTCCTTCCGCAAGTCGGCGTTGGCTCCTGCAAAGAGCAAAAGACAAAAAGAAAAAACCAATGAGGGAAAGGTCGTCAAGGAAGATCCGACCCGACTGCTCAGCAGTCGGCCCGAATCTCGGGGACTACACCCAGTGGGTGCGCTGACGCGCCCCCACAGGAAACAGATAAAAACAAGCACTTACTTCGGCTGTTGGCCAGGTCGTCGATCTTCCGACCCAACTCCTGAGCCTGGGAGTTGAAGGCGGCAGCACGGGAATTATGATATTCCTGGAAGTGAAGGTAGAAAGCAAAGATAAGACGGTCACCAAGAAAGATCTGACCCGACTGCTCAGCAGTCGACCCGAATCTCCGGGACTACACCCAGTGGGTGCGCTGACGCGCCCCCACGGAAGAAATCAAGGAACCAGAGCGGTCATGTAACGCCCCGAGACCAATGTGCCAGGTGTCCTCCGCTTATTCGTCGTCGTTGCCATGTCATTCGCTTGCGTGTTGCATTTCATCATGTCATCATGTGCATTGCATCATCATGTTTTCAAAACTTGCATCCGTCCCGGCCTCCTCGTTCTCTCCGTTGCCCGTTCTGAGCCCAGACACACTTGCACGCGCCTGCGGCACGTCCGAAATATTATTTTATAAGTGGCCGGGAAAATGTTCTCGGATTGGGTTGAAATTTGGTGTGCGGTCTTATTATAGTGTAGACAGACCGCCTGTCAAGTTTCATCGCAATCAGAGTTCGTTTGACGCCCCAACGGGTAAATATAGCGGCAATAGTAGCCGGTCAAAACGTCGGACGTTTTCGGTCTCCGGAAACAGTCGCCGGGCCTCCCTCTCTTCTCTCCTCTCAGCTCGAGACCGTCTGCACATCCCACCTAGTCCATCCTCCTTCCCCTCTTCGCTTCCGGAGTTGCCGATGCGATCGCAATGTCCGGAACCCTCTCTGCTCAGTGCATCAAACCCCCTCGAGTGCGCGTCCGAAAACTGTCCCGGACCCGACACGGGCTATCGTCACCGCTGTGTCCGGAACATCCCCAAACATCTACAAAACGTCTCTGTTTTGTTAATTGGGCTTCCTAACATAAGTTTTCGCGACCGTCCGATTACGATCGAAGGGACCAGATGCCCCTAACTTAAACCCACCTACCATATATATCTAGACAACCCACCTAATTTCTTGGGATCCTACCTCGCGCCGCCGCCACTCTTTCTGGTTCCCCTCGGGATCCTCCCAGATCTGATCGAACCAACCCAGCTTCTCCCATCGATCCAAACCTGCAAGGCCACCGCCACCTCACCTCCCTTCTCCTCGCTGATGGCTTCGCCGCGCCGGAGCACATGAGCAGCAGCAGCAACCGAGGCCCATCCGCTCCTGCATCCTCCTTCCCGTTCCTTTCCTCTCCCTCCCTTAATTTCTTAACTCTGTCTCTCTCTCTCTGTTCGTCAATAGGACCAGGCCGCCGCATCGCCAGGAGGTTGCTACATCACCACGGACGCGGAGCACCACCTCGCAGCTCCGCTGCCGGACCTCCACCTCCTTGTCTGGCCACTCCGACGACCTGCACGCCGGCCACGCGATACTGCCCGAGGACGTCGACGCCATGGACTCAAACTCTTGCAGCCCCGTCCTCGCCTTGCCAGAGAGGCTCCGCCTTCCGCCAAGTCCCGCTTCCGCCTGGCCTGCTACCGCTATGCGTGCGGCCCCTGATCGTCTCCTGCGGCTTGCCGGAGTCCCACCTGCGTCCAGCCTCCCCGTGCTCCTCCACCTCGCCTCCTCGGGCGCCCGCGCCTACCGCCGGCCGGCCAAGGCCAGTTCCTCCCCGCTTTGGAGCTCCCTTGCGCCGCCGGATCCGAGACCCCCTCGCCTGGACCTGCCCATTCCCGGCGCTCGCGTCGCCGTCAGCCACCCATCGCCGGAGTTCCGTGTTGGCTCGCGCCGGCGTTGACCCAGCCAAGCCCCTCCTCTGTTTCGTTCTACAGGGAGGACGAGGCGCCCTTGTCTCGCGTGGATCCACCGCAACCGCTCGTTCTGGAGCGTTGACCGCGCCGGACCTCCACCTCCTCGTTCGATTCCGCCAGCGTGGACGAGCGCCAGGGCCCAGCTGCGCCTTGCCCTGCCGCATGGGCCACCGCATCCCCAGCCTGCCTCCTCCCTCCAGCGCTCCAAGGCCCAACGGCGCCTCCCCGTCGCACCGCGTCCAGCCTCCCCACCGAGCCGGCCCATGAGGCCTGGTGAGCACCAGATCCAGCGCCCGCTCCTGTACACTGTTGGGCCATTTAGTTTCGGCCCGTAGAATTTTTTTCCAGTTATACGAATTTGTCTATTATCCAGTGATTGCTAGTTTTGCAGATTAGTCCCCCTAGTTCATGCATTTAATAACTTCACAACCGTGCATCGGATTAAAATGATTTATATATGAAACTTGCTCGGAATTTTGTGTAGACTAAAAATATGCCACTTTCTTGCCATGTTAAAATGCTTAAAATGTTGTTTGATTAAATTTTGCTCTATGCCATGCTAAAATGATTTAATTCATAACTAAATAACCGTAGCTCCGATTTAAATAAACTTTATATGTATATGGGGTAGAATTTTGCCTAGTTTATCATGGTGACATTGCTTTGCATGTTAAACAACTCTAAAATTGTGTTTAGGACAGATCAGGACCAAACCTTAAATTATGCTATGGGGATTTACCGGAATTGTTGTTCGTTGCTTCCGGCCTCATTTAACCTTGACTAGATAGGTAGTTTTCATTTGCTTCACCCCTTGCCATGTTGATCAACATTTAATATTGTTGGGTACATAACCGAGAGAGAACTAAATATTTGACGTGGTGTTTCGTCAATATGCAACTCGTTGCATATTGAGCTCCACTTAATTTGTAGGATTGCTTGTGCATTTTGCCATGCCATGCCTCTTTAAACCGGACATGCATCATACTTGTTTGCGCATCGTGCCATGTTGTTGTAGTGGTTGTTTACTATGTTGTTTGCTTCTTTTCCGGTGATTGCTTCCTCGGGTTGATTCCGGTAACGTCGTGTTTGTGAGGAACTGTTCGACTACGTCCGTTTATCTTCTTCATGGACTCGTTCTTCTTCCTTGCGGGATCTCAGGCAAGATGATCTTACCCTCGAAATCACTACTATCTTTGCTATGCTAGTTTGCTCGCTCTTTTGCTATGCCATTGCTACGATGCCTACCACTTGCTTGTCAGCCTCCCAAATTGCCATGTGCAGCCTCTAACCCACCTTTGTCCTAGCAAACCGTTGATTGGCTATGTTACCGCTTTGCTCAGCCCCCTCTTATAGCGTTGTTAGTTGCAGGTGAAGATTGAAGTTGTTCCTTGTTGGAACAGGGAGATGTTGTTCCTTGTTGGAACATGTTTACTTGTTGGGATATCACAATATATCTTATTTAATTGATGCATCTATATACTTGGTAAAGGGTGGAAGGCTCGGCCTTATGCCTGGTGTTTTGTTCCACTCTTGCCGCCCTAGCTTCCGTCATATCGGTGTTATGTTCCCGGATTTTGCATCCCTTACGCGGTTGGGCTATAATGGGAACCCCTTGACAGTTCGCCTTAAGTAAAGCTTTGCCAGCAATGCCCAACATTGGTTTTACCATTTGCCACCTAGCCTTTTTTCCCTTGGGAGTCGCGCATCCCGAGGGTCATCTTTATTTTAACCCCCCCCCCCCCGGGCCAGTGCTTGTCTAAGCGTTGGTCCAAACTAGAGCCCCTTGCAGCGCCACCTCGGGGAAACTTGAGGGCTGGTTTTAGTTGTACGGATTGCTTATCCGGTGTTGCCCTGAGAACGAGATATGTGCAGCTCCCATCAGGATGTCGGCGCATCGGGCGGTGTTGCTGGTTTAGTTTTACCCTGTCGAAATGTCTTGTTGTACCGGGATACCGAGTCTGATCGGAACGTCTCGGGTGGAGGTCGATTCCTTCGTTGACCGTGAGAGCTTGTCATGGGCTAAGTTGGGACACCCTGCTGGGATTTGAACTTTCGAAAGCCGTGCCCGCGGTTATGGGCAGATGGGAATTTGTTAACGTCCGGTTGTAGAAAACCTGAAGTTGACCTTAATTAAAATGAATCAACCGCGTGTGGAACCGTGATGGTCTCTTTCCGGCGGAGTCCGGGAAGTGAACACGGTTGTTGGAGTTATGCTTGACGTAGGTAGTCCAGGATCACTTCTTGATCATACTTTTATCGACCGTGCCTTGCCTTCTCTTCTCGCTCTCATTTGCGTATGTTAGACACCATACATGCTAGTCGCTTGCTGCAGCTCCACCTCATACCTTTACCTTACCCATAAGCTTAAATAGTCTTGATCGCGAGGGTGCGAGATTGCTGAGTCCCCGTGGCTCACAGATACTTCCAAAACCAGCTTGCAGGTGCCGATGAGACCGTGCAGATGACGCAACCAAGCTCAGGAGGAGCTCGATGAAGACTTTGTCCGTTGTGTTGTTTCGTTCTAGTTGATCAGTAGTGGAGCCCAGTTGGGGTCGATCGGGGACCTTTGTCGCATTTGGGGTTCTTCTTTTATTTTGGTTCCGTAGTCGGACCATGAGTGTATTTGGTTGATGTAATGCTTTATTCATGTAATTGTGTGAAGTGGCGATTGTAAGCCAACTATGTATCCCTTTCCCTTATGTATTACATGGGTTGTGTGAAGATTACCTCACTTGCGACATATGCCTTCAATGCGATTATGCCTCTAAGTCGTGCCTCGACACGTGGGAGATATAGTCGCATCGAGGGTGTTACAAGTTGGTAATCAGAGCCTTCCCCGACCTTAGGAGCCCCCATTGCTTGATCGTTTTTAGCGGCCGAGTTGTGTCTAGAAAAATGTTTTGAGTCGTTTAGGAATTATATATCGGAGATTTTAGGAATTCTTTTTACTTCCCAGTCTCCTCATCGCTCTGGTAAGGCATCCTGACGTAGAGTTTTGACTCTTCTCTTCCCAAATTTCACTAAAAAAAATTTGAGGATCACGCGAGTATCTTGGGTTTGTTCCGATGGCTTATGATGAGAACACTGTCTTGGTGCCTCCTGTCAGGGGTTTAGTGGAAGTGTCCCGGGGAGTTGAGCTCTGAGGTGTTGTCATCATAATTTTATCGTTGCAATTCTGGTATACTTGAGATATGTGCGCGACATTGAAAATCTCCTTTATGCAGTTTGTTGGTGAGATAACCTCGACGCCACCCAGTACTGGGGCGGGAGTTCGGGAGTATCGCCATAACTTGTATAACGGATACTTTTCGAAGGTTGAGATAGTTGGTTTCCGAAGGTTTCTTGGTTATGTGTTGAAGGATGGATACAGCTGGATGTAGGATTTGCTAGTTTGGGTGAGATATTATGCTTCCCCTGTATCCCCAACACCTGATTGCATAACCGGAAAGTTTCAGGAGTTTCATAGGTGGGAATTCAAGTAGCTCTTAGGATATCTTTCCGACAGATGTGTGATATGAAATTGGGGTTCGACGTCTAGTGGTTCGCCTATTCACGGTCGATTTTACAGTGGTCTCGTTGTGGTTTAAAGAGTCCTTGGCTATGCTGACTCGGGGACGCTTCGTATGTCATGTGCACTGCCTTGTACATGATGGTGCTGTACGATCGAGCCCGTGTAGGTCCCACCACGAAAACTTCGGACGAAATCTCTACCATATGTTTGTTCTGGCTTATTCTGCAAGCCAATCCTTTGTTTTGTTTTGAGTTCTGGTATTCGAGTTGCTTCGAAGTCAAATGTTGATTCCATACCTTCCCCAAATGGTGTTCTCATACTCCGATGTGAATACTAATCCCTCTTGATCATCGAGATTGTGTTTTCAATCCTTTTCAACCGGCGTGTTTCTCTTCAAGTGGATCCGATCACTTCAACATTCACAAGATCAATTATTATTTCTTCTCAACGGTGTTTGTTTCATCCGTTCCAAGTTGTCTTTGTTTTTTCCCACCCACCCACCCTTGTTTCATCAAGGATTCAGATTTCTTAATCACTATCCATTTTATTAGTGGAAGTCTCTCCATTCTTTTTTCCTTCATGTTTTTATCCGGTGTTTCTCATGAAGATGCTCTAGAAGTTCGTCATTCTTCATTCTTTTCATCTCCGGTGGTTTCAAGTCAAGCTTTGTTGATCTTATCCTTTTTCCTCGTTTTAGAAGTTTTATCATACCGGTGCACCTCTTAATCATCCACTCCTCGCTATTCATTTGTTTCGGAGTGTTGAAGATATCTCGAGGTCGTTATCTCATTCAAGTCATTTAATTCACCTGGTGCAATCTCTCTTTTCAAGTAATCATTTCAACGATGTTTCTTTTGAGTGGGCCCTAACCCACAGGTCTTTTCCAGGATCTTACCTGACTCTTCTAATTCTCCCAGAGATATCCTCAAATTTCTTTTCGAAGTTGACGTAAAATGATTTATCATCAGTCACATGTATTTCTCCAAGATCTCTCAAATTCTTTTCATCGTCGGCTCAACTTTTCCATTCTTCATTCCGGTGTGCCTCAATAATTCTTGATGGTGTTTATCATCGCCATTCTCATATTTTGAAGACCGAAGAAGAGTTTCTCTTTAATCTTGCTCCATTCTTTCAAGATTCGTGATTCTAGCTTGTTGCCATCCTTCCATAATTATTTTTTTTCGATTGTGAGAATTCCTTTCACCCATCCGGAGCAATTCAAGAGTTTTCTCAGTTGTTATCCGGAGTCCATCATCTAAGATTTATTCATTCTCAGCTTTCAGCTCTCGTTCTTCAATTTTACCGGTGCTTCGTTCAAGTGATCTCTAATAGGTCCATGATGTATTATATTCACTTATATCTAAATTCTCTCAAGCATCTTCATATATTTGCTAATTTTTCCCGGTGTGTTCTTTATCTTCTCTTTGTTCATGCTTAATTCTTACGGTGGTTTGCTCAAGATTTCTCTTCCTTATCAATTTATTTGTTGTTTCTACCCTACCGTTGGTTCGTCGAAGACTTTCTCAAGTTCGCGCTATATCTATATTAATCTTGGCTACAAGAATAAGTAATATGTCGAATCCATTGGTTGTCATCAATTTAATTGGTGAAGGATAAGCATAATGTAATTCTTACTCTTGTTTCATCCAAGTGATTTAATTCCTGTTTTCCGGAGTGGCTCATCAAAATCCTTGATTTCACTTGATTCATTTTTCTTTCCCGGAGTTCCAACCTCTTTCAATTATATTATCACGGAGTTCTCTATCTAAATCATTGCGAGGCTTAAATCTTATTCTTTACATCAGTCAATTATTTTGGATCTTTCTTTTGTTTACCGGAGTTTCTTCATGGAGGTTCTACATGGTGGTTCATCAAGGATTATTTCATTCTCGAAGTGTTCATCGAGATTCTTTTCCAAGAAACTCAAGCTTTCTTCATCTTGCTATCCGGAGTACAATTTCTTTCTACCGTATCTTGGGAGGTGGTTTTACATCATTCTTGATAATTTGAGTTCATGTTTTACATGTTATTAAGAATGAGGTATTTTAAATCCATCAATCTCGTCGTTGGAGTTATTTTGGGTTATATTTCACCTTAAGCCTTCCCTAAGGATGGTTGTGATTATGGTGCTTATATATGATCCAAGTTTCTTCATTTATCCTCCCGGTGATATAAGTTCTCGTCTCCTTGTTCATTCTAACCCAATTCTTTTCTCGTGAGTGGCAGGTTTTTCATCTCTTAATTTGAGAGGTATTCCATAAGACCATATCAAGCTTATTATTTTCATTGTGGGCTTTCCAACAACTCCGTTCTAGCTTTTGTTGTAACCGTGCTCTCTCAAGATATTGTTTTCCTTCGTTCACTCCATTCCATTCTTACTATTGTTCCGGAGGCATTGTGATGTTCATCTTTTCAACCCATCATCTCGTTTTGTCAAAGATCATGATCTTTCCATGCCTATCCTTTTAATATAAGTGTGGTGTCCTCTTTTCAAGTATCCTCTCATCTTGTCTTGTTAAATTCCTTTCATTTGCAGACGGAGTGCTGTCCAAATTATATCACTCTTATTCCTTCCCTATCTTGCTTAACCGGAGTATTGTGCCCCTTTGTTCAAGTTCTTGTCGCCTTATCAAGTATTGCATCCCTTTCTCAACCGGAGTGTCGTGTTTTCATTTGAGCTCTCTCATCTTATCAAATTTTGACTCCCTTCTCAACCGGAGTGCGGTCTGAGATCTTTCTTACCCCTTATTCCATTCTTTAAATAGTTCCGGTGGCAGTGTGTTGTCATTTTATCAAGTATCTTCTCATCTTATCAAGACCTTATTCAATTCTTTTCATTTAAACCGGAGTGCTGACCGAATTTGGTCTTCCTTGATCCCCTTCCTTAACCGGAGTGTTTTCTATATATATCTTCCCTTCAACCTCAAGGTTTCGCAATGCTTTTTGTCCCTCTTTTCTAACGGAGTGTTTTTCGACCTTGTTCATCTCCGTTGTATTCTTTTCTTGAATTTGTTCAACCTTGCAAGGTTTTTTGGTTTCACTCGTTTGTCAAAGAAGCAACTTAGTTTTACCTCTTCTCTTTTCTCTTCCGTTTTCCCTCCGGTGCCATTCTAGATCTCGGGACGAGATCCTCTAGTAGTGGTGGAGTGTTGTAACGCCCCGAGACCGATGTGCCAGGTGTCCTCCGCTTATTCGCCGTCATTGCCATGTCATTCGCTTGCGTGTTGCATTTCATCATGTCATCATGTGCATTGCATCATCATGTTTTCAAAACTTGCATCCGTCCCGGCCTCCTCGTTCTCTCCGTTGCCCGTTCTGAGCCCAGACACACTTGCACGCGCCCGCGGCACGTCCAAAATATTATTTTATAAGTGGCCGGGAAAATGTTCTCGGATTGGGTTGAAATTTGGTGTGCGGTCTTATTATAGTGTAGACAGACCGCCTGTCAAGTTTCATCGCAATCGGAGTTCGTTTGGCGCCCCAACGGGTAAATATAGCGGCAATAGTAGCCGGTCAAAACGTCGGACGTTTTCGGTCCCCGGAAATAGTCGCCGTGCCTCCCTCTCTTCTCTCCTCTCAGCTCGAGACCGTCTGCACAGCCCACCTAGTCCATCCTCCTTCCCCTCTTCGCTTCCGGAGTTGCCGATGCGATCACAATGTCCGGAACCCTCTCTGCTCAGTGCATCAAACCCCCTCGAGTGCGCGTCCGAAAACTGTCCCGGACCCGACACGGGCTATCGTCACCGCTGTGTCCGGAACATCCCCAAATATTCTACAAAACGTCTCCGTTTTGTTAATTGGGCTTCCTAACATAAGTTTTCGCGACCGTCCGATTACGATCGAAGGGACCAGATGCCCCTAACTTAAACCCACCTACCATATATATCTAGACAACCCACCTAATTTCTAGGGATCCTACCTCGCGCCGCCGCCACTCTTTCTGGTTCCCCTCGGGATCCTCCCAGATCTGATCGAACCAACCCAGCTTCTCCCATCGATCCAAACCTGCAAGGCCACCGCCACCTCACCTCCCTTCTCCTCGCTGATGGCTTCGCCGCGCCGGAGCACATGAGCAGCAGCAGCAACCAAGGCCCGTCCGCTCCTGCATCCTCCTTCCCGTTCCTTTCCTCTCCCTCCCTTAATTTCTTAACTCTCTCTCTCTCTCTCTCTGTTCGTCGACAGGACCAGGCCGCCGCATCGCCAGGAGGTTGCTACATCACCACGGACGCGGAGCACCACCTCGCAGCTCCGCTGCCGGACCTCCACCTCCTTGTCTGGCCACTCCGACGACCTGCACGCCGGCCACGCGATACTGCCCGAGGACGTCGACGCCATGGACTCGAACTCTTGCAGCCCCGTCCTCGCCTTGCCGGAGAGGCTCCGCCTTCCGCCAAGTCCCGCTTCCGCCTGGCCTGCTACCGCTATGCGCGCGGACCCTGTTCGTCTCCTGCGGCTTGCCGGAGTCCCACCTGCGTCCAGCCTCCCCGTGCTCCTCCACCTCGCCTCCTCGGGCGCCCGCGCCTACCGCCGGCCGGCCAAGGCCAGTTCCTCCCCGCTTTGGAGCTCCCTTGCGCCGCCGGATCCGAGACCCCCTCGCCTGGACCTGCCCATTCCCGGCGCTCGCGTCGCCGTCAGCCACCCATCGCCGGAGTTCCGTGTTGGCTCGCGCCGGCGTTGACCCAGCCAAGCCCCTCCTCTGTTTCGTTCTACAGGGAGGACGAGGCGCCCTTGTCTCGCGTGGATCCACCGCAACCGCTCGTCCTGGAGCGTTGACCGCGCCGGACCTCCACCTCCTCGTTCGATTCCGCCAGCGTGGACGAGCGCCAGGGCCTAGCTGCGCCTTGCCCTGCCGCATGGGCCACCGCATCCCCAGCCTGCCTCCTCCCTCCAGCGCCCCAAGGCCCAACGGCGCCTCCCCGTCGCACCGCGTCCAGCCTCCCCACCGAGCCGGCCCATGAGGCCTGGTGAGCACCAGATCCAGCGCCCGCTCCTGTACACTGTTGGGCCATTTAGTTTCGGCCCGTAGAATTTTTTTCCAGTTATACGAATTTGTCTATTATCCAGTGATTGCTAGTTTTGCAGATTAGTCCCCCTAGTTCATGCATTTAATAACTTCACAACCGTGCATCGGATTAAAATGATTTATATATGAAACTTGCTCGGAATTTTGTGTAGACTAAAAATATGCCACTTTCTTGCCATGTTAAAATGCTTAAAATGTTTTTTGATTAAATTTTGCTCTATGCCATGCTAAAATGATTTAGTTCATAACTAAATAACCGTAGCTCCGATTTAAATAAACTTTATATGTATATGGGGTAGAATTTTGCCTAGTTTATCATGGTGACATTGCTTTGCATGTTAAACAACTCTAAAATTGTGTTTAGGACAGATCAGGACCAAACCTTAAATTATGCTATGGGGATTTACCGGAATTGTTGTTCGTTGCTTCCGGCCTCATTTAACCTTGACTAGATAGGTAGTTTTCATTTGCTTCACCCCTTGCCATGTTGATCAACATTTAATATTGTTGGGTACATAACCGAGAGAGAACTAAATATTTGACGTGGTGTTTCGTCAATATGCAACTCGTTGCATATTGAGCTCCACTTAATTTGTAGGATTGCTTGTGCATTTTGCCATGCCATGCGTCTTTAAACCGGACATGCATCATACTTGTTTGCGCATCGTGCCATGTTGTTGTAGTGGTTGTTTACTATGTTGTTTGCTTCTTTTCCGGTGATTGCTTCCTCGGGTTGATTCCGGTAACGTCGTGTTTGTGAGGAACCGTTCGACTACGTCCGTTTGTCTTCTTCATGGACTCGTTCTTCTTCCTTGCGGGATCTCAGGCAAGATGATCTTACCCTCGAAATCACTACTATCTTTGCTATGCTAGTTTGCTCGCTCTTTTGCTATGCCATTGCTACGATGCCTACCACTTGCTTGTCAGCCTCCCAAATTGCCATGTGCAGCCTCTAACCCACCTTTGTCCTAGCAAACCGTTGATTGGCTATGTTACCGCTTTGCTCAGCCCCCTCTTATAGCGTTGTTAGTTGCAGGTGAAGATTGAAGTTGTTCCTTGTTGGAACAGGGAGATGTTGTTCCTTGTTGGAACATGTTTACTTGTTGGGATATCACAATATATCTTATTTAATTGATGCATCTATATACTTGGTAAAGGGTGGAAGGCTCGGCCTTATGCCTGGTGTTTTGTTCCACTCTTGCCGCCCTAGCTTCCGTCATATCGGTGTTATGTTCCCGGATTTTGCGTCCCTTACGCGGTTGGGCTATAATGGGAACCCCTTGACAGTTCGCCTTAAGTAAAGCTTTGCCAGCAATGCCCAACATTGGTTTTACCATTTGCCACCTAGCCTTTTTTCCCTTGGGAGTCGCGCATCCCGAGGGTCATCTTTATTTTAACCCCCCCCCCCCCAGGCCAGTGCTTGTCTAAGCGTTGGTCCAAACTAGAGCCCCTTGCAGCGCCACCTCGGGGAAACTTGAGGGCTGGTTTTAGTTGTACGGATTGCTTATCCGGTGTTGCCCTGAGAACGAGATATGTGCAGCTCCCATCAGGATGTCGGCGCATCGGGCGGTGTTGCTGGTTTAGTTTTACCCTGTCGAAATGTCTTGTTGTACCGGGATACCGAGTCTGATCGGATCGTCTCGGGTGGAGGTCGATTCCTTCGTTGACCGTGAGATCTTGTCATGGGCTAAGTTGGGACACCCTGCAGGGATTTGAACTTTCGAAAGCCGTGACCGCGGTTATGGGAAGATGGGAATTTGTTAACGTCTGGTTGTAGAAAACCTGAAGTTGACCTTAATTAAAATGAATCAACCGCGTGTGTAACCGTGATGGTCTCTTTCCGGCGGAGTCCGGGAAGTGAACACGGTTGTTGGAGTTATGCTTGACGTAGGTAGTCCAGGATCACTTCTTGATCATACTTTTATCGATCGTGCCTTGCCTTCTCTTCTCGCTCTCATTTGCGTATGTTAGCCACCATACATGCTAGTCGCTTGCTGCAGCTCCACCTCATACCGTTACCTTACCCATAAGCTTAAATAGTCTTGATCGCGAGGGTGCGAGATTGCTGAGTCCCCGTGGCTCACAGATACTTCCAAAACCAGCTTGCAGGTGCCGATGAGACCGTGCAGATGACGCAACCAAGCTCAGGAGGAGCTCGATGAAGACTTTGTCCGTTGTGTTGTTTCGTTCTAGTTGATCAGTAGTGGAGCCCAGTTGGGGTCGATCGGGGACCTTTGTCGCATTTGGGGTTCTTCTTTTATTTTGGTTCCGTAGTCGGACCATGAGTGTATTTGGTTGATGTAATGCTTTATTCATGTAATTGTGTGAAGTGGCGATTGTAAGCCAACTATGTATCTATTTCCCTTATGTATTACATGGGTTGTGTGAAGATTACCTCACTTGCGACATATGCCTTCAATGCGATTATGCCTCTAAGTCGTGCCTCGACACGTGGTAGATATAGTCGCATCGAGGGTGTTACAGGTCAAGAGCAAAAAACTTACCCGGATGGCGGCCCGCGTCGACAGGAACTCCTGCGTGTATTGCTGCAGGAGGGCGGCCTGAGCTCGCAGCCGACTCCGGACCTCTTGGGCCGCCACATTCAGCTCGCCGGTACCCGCGCTGGAAGTCCACCCGGACTTAGCGGAGCTGGCCGCCTCCAAGGCCTCCGCCGACTGGCCGGCGCCTGCGGCTTGGCGCGACTCCAGCGGAGCGGCGCTTCCCCCTGCGCTCTGATGCGTCACCGACTGTATTTCGAGGCCGGCTCCGACTTCAGGCGCGCCCCCGGCCGGCTCCATTGGTGCCACCGACGACTGGCCGCCTTGGCCCGTGCCGACTGGCACGGCCGGTGGCGTCCTCCCCACGAAAACCTCGAAGAGCTCCTCCCTTTGCACCGATGGCGGGTCTTGGATGATTTCCTCTGCCAAGGGCAATGGGGTGTCCGGGGCTACGGTTCGGAGTGGGATGGCGAGCAGTGGGGGTTGGTCGCGCGAGCCCTCCGCCTCTGTCTCCACGGTCGCCCGCTCCGCCTGAGCCTTGGCCGCTGCGTCGGCCCGCTCCTTCGCCGCCTGAGCGGCCTCCCGATCTGCCGCCTCCCTCTCTTCCCGCGCCTCGCGAGCATTCCGCTCTGTGGCTTCCATGAGGTCGGCGCGGGGATCCACGCGGCGGGGGCCTGAAGACCCTCCAGCCGGCCCGACGACGGAGCCGCCTGGGCCCCGCTCAAGAGAAAGCGGCGCCCTGCTCAGAAAACGGAGAAAAGTCAGGAAGAATGATTCAAACAGAAGAACACAGCAAAACAAGCATACAAGCAGTTGGATGCTTACGTCGAGACCGTCTGGGGCTGCTTCACCGCTTTCCGGAAGCGGGCCGCCTTCGCAGCCGCCTCATCTCGCTTCGTCGCTGCGGCGGAGGCTTTGGACTTCTTCGGCCGACTGCCGAAGAGAGTTGACGCGGCCCGGCGCTTCGGAGCGCCGCCGCCTGCAGCCGGCGCGGCAGACGAGCCCGCGCTTTGGCAGTCGGACGCCGGCTGGCGACGCGGGACTTCTTCGGCATCGGCGTCGTCCAGCCAGTCCTCGAAGCTGGCGGAAAGCCCCGTGCCTTCGGGCTCGATGTTGTCCCCCGCGACGGCCTCCTCCATGGCGGCCGCCCCCAAGTCCGGGTCGTCAACATCGTCCACCATACGGTCGGGGGCGTACTGACGTTCGATCCCTGCCGCCCCAGCCGGTGGCGGAAGAAGGGGGTTCTGCTAACAAAAGCCGGCTGATCAGAAGCCGGCCATCATGGAGTCGGCTGACAGCAAAAAGAAGATAGAGAGAGAAGCTTACCACGGGCGGAGGATTGGCGCGAGAGTACGGCGCCTTGCCGTATTGCCAGTCCCCGACGAGCTTGCAGTTGGCGATGTAATTGACCATGAGCGCCACCTCCGCGTGCGGCATTTCCCGTGTGCTCAGCCGGCTTGGGTCAAAGCGGCCGCTTATCTGGCACATCATATGGGGCCGGCTTTGGAGAGGAAGAATCCGGCGCTCCACGAAGGCGGCCACCAAATCGGATCCGCGCAGACCTTCCGACTGGATCATCACCCGAAGCCGGGCAATGGCGGCGTTCCCAGCCGGAGACAGGGACCTGGACCGGTAACTCCATGACGGCTGCCTCCCAGCCGGCGGGCCGGCTACGTAGGCCGGCAGATTGACGTTGTCTCCTCTCGGGGGCGAGCCGGCGTTCTTCACATAGAAATACGACTTTTGCCAGATCTTCACCGACTGGATTAGGGGGATGAGGGGGAACGGATTGTTATCGCCTGACCTCCTCATGGCGATGTAGGCTCCGCAGGGGGCAGGCACGCCGGCGGTGACGGTGCCGAGCTTGCTCTGGACGAAATCTGCTCGCCGGCAGGCCGAAGCCGCGCAGGAAGTGCGAGCGGAAGACGACCCGCTCGCCTTCCTCCGGCTCCGGCGAGACCTCCGTCTCGGGCGCCAGGCGAACCTGCACAAGATTGGCCCCGGGCAGGCGCCGCGTCTGGCAAAGGAACTCCACGTGCTCGTTGTCGACGTTGGAGCCGTCCCATGAGCTTGATAACGCCATGGAGCAGGGCGCGGTGGGGGTGCTGCGGTGAGAAGCTGCGATGGCAGCAAGAGGAAGAAGAAGCAGAAGGAAGACGAGGAGGGACGGAGTGTGGGAGAGCGAGCGAACCTCTGCCTCTCCCCCTCCTCCCCCTACTTGTAGGCTTGGGTGGCGGAGCCGAGGAGGCGCGGTGTGGGGAAACGTGAGGATCGATCGTGCCCACTTCCCCCACGTCCCGTGTTTATTGCGCCCTAATGGCAAATTCAAGGCACCACAGGAAGGCGAGCCGTCTCCCTGGGCCACAGAAGATCAGCGCTCGGGCCGAGGCCAGGGAGTGGCGGGCCCAGGCCTGCGGTGGCGTCCCGTCGCGCACGTGTGTGGGCAGGATTCCGTCACCACGTGGCCCACAGGGGGCCCGCGATCAGCATGCAAGTCAGCCACCATCCCGGCTGCAAGACACGAGAGCTCTCTGAAAATGACCTACACCAGCAAAGCCGGCTCCTCGGGATAAGAAGCTGACCAAGCTTCTCGTCCCTCTGTCCGCCTCAAAGCTCGACCAGCTTCGGGGACGACTGTCGGAGTAAATAGCCATGGGTAGCCTAGCCGGCTTCCCCTGGCCCTTCTGAAAAAATTACGAGCCCGTCCGGCTCTCAAAGAACTCAAGACCTGGGGCCGCCTTCCCCATGCCGGCTATCTTCTAGGCCGGCTTCGGGGGGGCGGCCCGCCCTTTGCCCTCATGAAGGAGGCCGTGGGAGGGCCGACTTCGAGAAGCCGGCTCCCATAAAGCAGTCAAGATCGTACCCTCGAGGTCCGCGTCCACCTAGCAATGATGAAACGGGGCGTGGCTACAGTGGAGCCTGCCACCCCCAAAACCCGGAGCACGCTCAGCACAGTGCGTCGTACGGGTGACCACGACCCGCCCGGCGCGGCACTGTTGCCACGGCGACCCTGACGTCGTCCACGATGGGCCACCAGCGTGGCCCTCGAGGCGGTGGGCCCCTTCGGGCAGAGAGATGCCGAAGGCGGCCACACCTCCTCCCAAGTCGGCCAGATGGAGAGCCGGCCTGCCATCCTCCTCGAAGGAGACGCCCCATTAAGGAGACAAGACACGGTGGGACTACAGTAATCGCCCGCCAGGGCGGCGGTACTGTAGTCACGCTTACCCCGACCAAGCCCGCGTCATCAGGATAGAGCAAAAGTAACCCGCCACCGACCAGGCCCTGGACAGTGGGGCCTGCCTGTCGACCAAGGCGCCGGCAGCCGGAGGGACCCACCAGTCGGCGGGCCCCAGCAGCCAGCGCGGAAGCCGGCGAGCATAGTCACAAACAGCTGGGCCCCGCGCCTAGCCAGATTACCATTGTACCCCCGGGGGGTAGGCCTATATAAACCCCCCGGTGCACCCATGCAAAGGGTTCGACCCCCAAGCTAGTCTTAGACACCATACGAGGAGAAGAAGCAAGCTAGCCGTGCCCTTCTTCCTCCTTCCACCAAAACAGCTCAAGGAGCATTGTGTAGCTACTTGTTCATCTAGTGATCACGCGGAGACCCCGCAGAGCAGCAGTAGGGGTGTTATCTCCACGGAGAGCCCTGAAGCTGGGTAAAGTACGTCGACGAGCTTATCTTCGCCTCATCCCGTTTCCAGGCACCGGCGATGTCTTATTGGCTCCCATAATGATAAGCCACCCGTTGGCATATGTCGCACCTACCACCCGACAACCACTCTCTTCCTTCGCCTTCAATGTTCGTTTCAAGGTGGTTGTCGGGTGGCAGTGAGGTTGGCATGGTTGTATCGGGCGACCGCGACCTCACCGTCATCCATAGTTGACCCGACGTGGTTTCCCTTATTCATATTTGAATGGTTTGGTGGTGATCCATATCCGATCAGCCCGGGTGGTGGAGGCTACAGATTGTGCTGCAGCGACCTCCTGGGGCTCCACGATGGTAATGATCATTGAAAGGTCTTCGGGAGGATTCACCTCTTCAGATTCGATGGTGGGGTATAATGGTGAGATTCAAACTATGGACGAAGGCTTGATATTAATCGTGGAAAAGTGGTGGCAACAACACATGAGTAACTTCTATGGTACTACGTGCACCTAGTCTTGAGCTTCGGGGTGAAAGCCTTGGTGTGACCCAATTGGTTATGCATGGCAATGGCAACATTTTTTGCATCGTTTTCTTGTTGAAGGCATTGCTCGGAAAACCTAGACTCTAGCCTTGGTGATTGGATCCGGTGACGATGGCGTTTGAGCGCTTGTTTTGTTCCTGAAGGCATTGTTGTTGAAGAATTTCGTCGTCTATGTGATGTCATAAAATGGTTGGTGAGGATATGGTAATTGTTGTAGTTTGCCGATCGCATATATAATTGCGAGGCTGTTTTTTCTTTTTTCTCTCCCCTACACAGCTTTGGTGTTGTAAGACTTGCTAGTTGCCGACGTGGCTTTATGTGTTTGTTGGGGTTGGTTGTGTCCATCTTATTTATGCAAAGGTCGGGTGTATGTTGATGGTGTTTGTATTCTCTTGATGCTTCATTTTGAGACAATAAAATCCACCCTTTACGAGAAAAATCTAATATCGTATATCTTAACACATTTTTTTATAAAGTTCTTTTTAGCAAAGAGTATCAAATCCATTATAAAGATTTGCCAGAAATACAAAACACCTCAAACATAAAAATTACATCGAGGCCCATGGACCATCGAACGACCATTGCCGCCGCCAGAACGAGCCGCCGATGAGCCGCTATCGCCACTCCTATACCGGAGCCGGCTTGACCTTGTCGATGACAGCCGGGAAGTCTTCGTGCACGTGCCCCTAAGGACCAGTGCCCCGGAGTTGTAGTCGTCGCCGTTGAATCCTTGAATAGATCTGAAGAAATTGACACGAAATACCATACTTGCGTACGCACGGAAACCCTAACCTCGCCACCCCGAGGAGCTGGCAAGAATCTATGCCGGGGCTCCATCTAATCCGTCCCAACGGACAAATTTGAGGAGAATGGGAGCCCAGAAGACCAAATCGAAAAAGAAGCGTCGTCATCCGTCCAAACACCACCCTGGGAAGACTAAAACATTACCTATCTACTAGCCAGATTCGAGGCATCAGAAATCCCTTCTCCGTCGCCATCGGCCGTCGGAGCGACAGGCGGAGGGGAGGCGAATCCACCGACTCATCGGTGGATGTTGAGGGGAGGAAGAGTTTTCCTAGTCGCCTTGCGAAAGGGGAAAAGAAAGCTACACAAGCCACACCAACTTGACACAAAGAACCCATTTTTCTATAAATTTGATCAAACTTAAGCAAATTTAACTTAAGACAATCTAAAATTTTAATTATTTTGAAACTGAGGGTGTAGTACTAGGAGTGTGATGCAAATACAGAGGACTTGTTTGATCTAAACAGCTGCAGAAAAAAGAAAGAGGTCTGATCATAGAAAAGCAAATAGTGAACAAGTTATCTGCCACCGACCCTTGCCGTTGGGTGATGCCGCTGTGACGCAGATCACGGCCCTTCGAGCCAAGCATACTTAGGCTGTGTTTGATAGCAAAGTATTATATAAACCAAAGTATCAAAAATTACAGTAATTTTGCTTATAAGTGTGAGATACCATAGTTTTATCAAAACAGAGTATTTTGTAGTATTCACAATACATAGAACCTTTTTGGTTGTTGCCGCATAACGCTGTAAATTTTGCTGTTTAGCCATTGTGTTTAAGCACTGAGCAGCTCTGTTTTAAAAAAAAGATTTAGGGTTCTTTTTTTATGTAGAGAAAAAACTGCAGTTTGCCCAATACTACAATATTAAAAGCACAGTTGTTAGGGACAACCAAACAGCTCATTAGACCTTGGACAATGCAAAATGTTGAGAGAAGATGCTTAGGAAAATGTTCTTAAGCATCGACGTTTGATTATACAGTAGAAGCTAGTCGTTTAAAGAACTTAATTTATTTTATCAATCACCTTTCATTATACTCTCTCGCAAACCCAATGTTGGCCATGCAAAATCGCGCCTGTTGGCTCCCGAACAGAGTCAGTATCCCGCCCCTGTGCCGCTCGTCACACGTGGAGCGGCTCCAGCGAGCCGTCGACCAAGCCGGCACCGCAGCTCCCGTCTTCACCGTCGCCGTCGTCCTCGCCGCATCCGTTCAGCCACGTGAGGTTCTTGGGGTCTTCCCGCAGCAGCATGGCGTCGTACCGCGTGCTCGGGAACGCGTCCGGCGCGGCGACCGGCGTGGCGACCGCGACCTTGTCTTTCTCAGCCGTGGACCGGCGGCGGCCCCTGGCGTCCGAGACCGCGGCCGCGGACCCTAGGCGGCTTCCGGACGCTGCGGATCGGACGCTCCGCTGCTGGGCGCCCTCCTTCACCGTGAGCTTCCGAGAGTCGCTCTTCGCGAGACAACGGCGCGTGCTCGCGGCGGATGAGCCGAACCCCACGGTTCGACGGGGTGCGGCCTTCTCGTCGTGGATCTTTCGGCCGTCGACACCGCTGCTTGATAATCTTTTGCTGGCTAGCAAGTCCCCTCTCGGCGCGCTCCGGGAGGCAGCGGTCGCCAGGGATGTGGCCGTGCCGTTGCCGTGGCTCCTCTGCTTCACGGTCGCCGGCACGGGTCGCGTCTTGACCATACTGGGCGGCACGGCATGAGCCGTTGACACTGCATCATGACTCAGCTGGCCCGCGAACCTCGAACGTGCCACGGCGTTGGCGCCACGTCTGGTCAGCGCCGGTTGCTCTGACGCCGCTCTGGTAGTTGACTTGGGGCTGGAGGCGCCGGTCGTGGGAGCGCGTGGCCGCGACGACGACGATCCCTTGGGTTGGCTGGCACCACCGGAGCCGGAGGACAGCCGTCGTCCGTGTGTTTTATCTTGGGGAGGGGGCCGACAGGCGGCAGCAGCGGCTGGCGGGCGGGGGCTCGTCGCCGGCGTCGATTTCCCGGACGCGCTGCTCGTGGCTTTGACCGACGACGAAGACGCCGACGACAGAGTCCTCCTGACGTGCGGCGGGCGGCCCGAGGACGCGAGCTCCGACGTGTTGAGCGACGAGCTGCTCCCCTTGTCCCGGCGTGCCCGGGAGAGCTGCACCATGAATGACCGCTAAGCTTTGTTCTGATCACTACGTCAAGAAAAACTGGAAACGCGGGCGAACGGGCATACGTACGTACCGGCGAACTGCTCTTGGCGTGCGACGCCGATGTGGCCCTCGTCAGCCGGCTCAGGGCCGGGGAGCACGAGAGAGGCGTCGCCGGGGGAGTCAGAAGCCTACGCGCAAGGATGAATCCAAACAATGTCAGACAAATAGGTACTCGTAGTAGTAGTACGATGATTCGCCATGGGCAGCTGATCTGAAATTCTGAATGCCATTTACCATCATGAGATCGTCTTATCTTACCAGTCATAGTCATGCTTCCCGACCTCCGCCCTGAGCTTCGTCTTTCCCGTCCGATCGGCGGTCCCTGCATTGCATTGCAGAAGCACTCCTTGCATCAGCATCAGAAAGCAGCAAAGAGGACGCTGGAGATAACTCAGGAGCAGGCACTTACTCTCGTCGGTTTGGCCGGAGAGGGCGGAGAAGAACTCGATGCTCTCGTCCTTGGCGGCGGCTCTCCCGCCGCGGTGGCGCAGCAGGAGCTGCACCGCCGCGGCGGATGCCGCCGCCTTCTTCGTCGTCCTCGGATGCGGATCACAGGGGAGCCTGCTGCTCATTTTTTTTGCTTGCTTTCTTCTGTTCTCTCTGCAGTGTTTGTTGCAATTTACGATTCTTAGCCGTGGTTGGGTTGCCAGGATGAACACAATTGACTGATATGACAAGGGAAGGGGATTATGCAACCAAGAAAAGGAGAGACTGAGAATGCAGGACGGCACAAACTGCAAAACCGTCCGGCGCTGCAACTGCCCTAGAGCTAGCTGTAGATATACAGCTCCTAATGCAGCTGTTCTAGTTATTTTTGCTGCACTGTCTAAGTCGCAAACTGTTTTCGGCTTTTCTATTAATAAAATCCCATTGCAGATTATTCTATTTTATACCCCCAGTGGAGTCAACCTACTGGAATCTGCATTTCAGAGTACATTATTTGTCCTGGAAATGTCCATGCTGTCCTATACCGTACTCACCAAACGTGCAAAGCACCAGAGACTCCCAAAATTTAAATAAATAATATATGGTGCCGTAGAGAGTCGCACGATCAGTATGAGAAGACCATTTCGAATAACGAAGCACGTATGCAAATACAATTTCGAAGAGCATGTCTCATGATTATTTCTCATAACCAAATGTTGCACAACGACAATCGGTACAGCCGCGCTGGACATGACCAATAAGTCCAAAATGTACATACAGTATCTGTACTGTAACAACAGACAACGTGGCACATCAGTACGGTTTCACACCAGAAACCACACTGCCTCTCTACAGCTATACACACAAGTTTTGATACTATGAACATTGGACACCAAAAGAAGATGGCACACACATGGCATAAAATGCAACTAATTCCCCAACCATTCGAAGCAACGGCAGAGGCCCCAGCAAAACCTCGAAGGATAGTTCCGCACGAAAACATCCCTGCCATATCCAACAACATAGAAGCTAAAAGATCGCTTACGATGCGACATTGTGACATGGGTTACGGGCACGACCGAGATGATGTGTCTCTCCGAAATGACTATTGCGGATGGTGGAACTGGCAGCCGGCTAGCAACAACCTCCGAGGACAACTGGTTGAGTGGGTATGAATCGGCAAAGAAAGCAGGAGTGCATTGGTATGCCTGTATGTTGCATAGCTGCGCCCCTTTCGCTCTGTGGAAAACTTCGTCAGGGACCGCAGCAGTTTCTGCTGTTGCACTAACTTTTCTCGCTGTAAGCGTCTCCCTGGAAACAAAAGAAATTGCAAGTCAGACCAAGAGAGAAGGAGACCACTCAAACAACTATGCAATGTAGTCCTTTCTTCTTCAGTTGCCAAAGAAGTGCCAATAGTAGCTTGTCAATTATGGTGTCAATATTATCACAAACCATAAACCCTTGCTTACTGAGGAAAACAATTGTACAAGGCTACTCGGTACATCTGTTTAAGTACATACATTAAATCTTTTGGTTCTCTATTCTGTGGTCACTTGTCTAAATAAAAGCTGATGGACTATCTTCAGAAAAATATGAATTAAATTACCATCGAACGCGAGCAATGCTTTGTGTAAGAAGGGAACCGCAGCCATTACATGTCCGGCATGTTACTAGGCCACGGGATCCACATTCTCTGCAGGGCAACACTCCTTGACCATTGCACATCCAACATCTGTGACAAAGGATGACATACAAGCCTATCAATATCTGAAACAGAAACAGAAGTGGTATATGTGTTACCCTAGTTATGTACTTACTATGTTATGACAACAAAAGGGCTTCACTTATGGCACACTTGTATTCTGAGTTGAGGTGAATTACATATTGAAATATTCAATAAAGAGAAGCAGTGGAACTAACACTTTATCAGATTCATCTTGCTGAGCGAGTGAACCCCTGCCATCACATACACTGCACTGAGTCATTTGATTTGCCATGTAAAACCCGTACTGCCGACCAGGATTGCAAGTAGGACATGGTACCTTTCCACGACTCTCGCAAGCTGTCAGAAACATGAGATCAGGGAAACTGAAATATTTTCAAAATCAGAAAGGCAGTGACGGATAAACTACGATATTTACCTTGCCAAAATTACAAAAGCAGATTAATGAGAAAAAAGAACACTGACTAAATGTGCCCTATGTCCTAACTCCTAACAACTTTAAAGTAACTCCTAAAGGTTTTCTCCTAGATTGTGAACTTCCCATCATGAGGCAGCTTAAGATTCCAAACTGTATTCAAGTTGAATTGGCACTTATCGTACATGCTAAAAATAGTACAAGTGGACATTTTCAATTCTTATGTTATGATCTACGATCCCTAGATCATAACAGGGTAACTATGGCTGGGAAGATAGCCAAGACTGCCGCTTGGCTTGATTGAGGAGGTTAACCATAAATGGGGAAAGGTACTCCAGGGGGACGTTAGATAATTCGTACACGGTGCCTAACTTCGTACATAGCTGCCTGTCGGTTGGTACTCATAAAGTTGGAACTAGACAACACTGAACACTCTTACCTCTACTTACCTCAAACTGAAATCTAATCTCTAGGTAATCGACGATTTCCACTGCCACCTAGGCACATCTGGCCGGTTGTAGGGCCCAAGGCCACATCCCTGACTTCTACTTAACATAACACATAAGAGGGGGGAAAGGTAAAATCATGATATAGGGCCTCGGAAAACAATTTGAAAATTTTGGTCGATGCATATATTTAGATTGTAATGCCTAAAAGGATATCTGAACAATGTAAAATGCAAAGGCAAAACACAAGATGCACCATAGTTGCAGACTACAAAATAGAAGTTATTTTCTTACAAGAACAAAAGAAAGATATTATGGGCAAAGCTCTATACTAAACTTATGCTTAAGTAAATTAAAGTCACCAAGTAAAAAGGCAAAACGAATGTTCTATTACGGCTAAAACAATTGAAAGCAAATTACGTGTGACTACATGATGTTCTGTTAAATGAATGCCATACCTGAGCACTTCTCAGTAACTTGTGAATGAGGAATCTTGACCCTTACTTCTTTCTCCGGTACAAAGAGCGGAGGAAACTCGGACCTCAAATCTAGTTCCCACACACCAAGGACAGGACCCTTGTCTCTCCCATCTACTTCCCCACCATGATAGGGTTCCCTTTCAAATATGGTGTCTCTTTGCTCGATGAAGGTTTCCAAGGTTCCAACGTATACATCGCAGCAATCCTTGATGGATGTAATCTTCCATGTCCGAGCAGGCCGGCTGCCCCAACAGCATCGGTGTCCAACATGTTCGATCAGCATCTGCCGGACCTCCACCTCATCCAGTACACCCCTATCAGAAAATTCCAACATTCAGAAAAAATGTGAAAGTTTAACATTCATGACTACGGACCGTGTCTGCTCGCTAATTATCACTCGGCAAAACAACCATTAGACAATTTTGACAAGAAGCAGCGGGCTCACCTCCTGACGCCCTGAGCAGGCTGGTAATCACCGCCGTACGGGTACGGCCCTTGAGAACCAATCGCCAAACCTTTACGGTGTAGAATGAACGCCCTTAGCTGTGATAATTACAATGGGGCAAAATGGTACAGTGGAAATGAGGAAGTAGCAGCGAGGATTACCATGCGTATGCGGAGTGGCAGCTGGTGAGGGGGATGGGGGGAGGACGGCGCTGTGGATGGACGGTGGGTAGACGGCGTCGTGGTGAGGATTGGGCGCCGGGGGGTAGTAGTTGGGGGAGGAGAAGGAGGCGGCGGACTCGACCTCGGCAGCGCCGACCTCCTCCCACCCTCCTCCGCCATCGCGCAGCGCCCACGAGCTGCTCCGCCCCACGTGCTGGTGCTCCGCCGCTGAAACGAGATTCACACCGTAATAAGGGACGAGATCGCAGAGCGGGGTCAGATGTGTGGTCAGTTGGTTCGATGGCGAATGGAGAGAAACCTGGCGACGAAGGTGAGAGAAGAGGGCGCCGCGGCTCCTCCTCCTCCTCCTCGCCGGCCCCGCGCTCCGCCTCCATGGTCATCGATGCCGCCGATTCGGTTGGATCCGACGCAATGGGATTGGCCGCGAGCGGGAGGAAATGGCTGGGATAGTCATAGCCGCCAAGGAAGCAAGTCAAATCCTCCCTCCTTCCGCGAACTGCCTCCTCTTCTTCCCTGTCACATCAAATCGGTGCCCCAATGCGACGACGACGATGGAGATGAACTGATGAAGCTTCCTTCGCGACGTACATGAGCAGTGCTAGGGGCTACCACGCGACACATGTGAAAAGCAATTCAAATAATTTAATTCAAAAAAAAAAAAAGCAAGCTAGGGGCTTTCTCGGGGGATCCAACACATTATATATCATCCTAAGCTGCTAAATATGAGAAGGCCATTTTGAATAACCAAGAACAGATTAAAGATAATTGACACATTTATATTGTGGAATTGAAGACGACTTATTTATTTTGAGAAACAGCACATTCAGTTCAGGGGAACCAATTATGGACAGTTGATATCGGATATCGGAGAGGATATCGGATATCTCATTATTATTACTCATAACAAAATGTGAATTATTTCCTACACATCAAACAATCGGTACAGTACCGCTGTACATGATCCACAAGCCCAAAATGTACATACAGAAGCTTCTGTACTGTAACACTACAGATAACGTTGCACATCTTTACTGTTACACACCAGAAATCACACTGCCTCTCCACAGTTACAAACAGGTTTTGATAGTATGAACATTGGACACCAAAAGAAGGTGGCACACACATGAACTAGTTCCCCAACCATTCGAAGCAACGGCAAAGGCCCCAGCAAAACTTCGAAGGATAGTCCCGTATGAAAACATCCCTGCCATAGCCCACGACGTAGAAGCTAAAAGACCGCTTACGGTGAGACATTGTGACACGGGTTACGGGCACGACCGAGATGATGTGTCTCTCCGAAATGACTCTTGCGGATGGTGGAACTGGCAGCCGGCTAGCGACAATCTCCGACGAGAACTGGTTGAGTGGGTATGAATCGGCAAAGAAAGCAGGAGTGCATTGGTATGCCTGTATGTTGCATAGTTGCACCCCTTGCGCTCTGTGGAAAACTTCATCAGGGACCGAAGCAGCTCCTGTTGTTGCACTAACTTTTCTCGCTGTAAGCGTCTTCCTGGAAATAGAAAGAAATTACAAGTCAGACCAAAAGAAAAAGGGACCACACAGACACCTATGCAAAGTAGTCCCTTCAAAGTTCAAACCACTAAAACAACCATTAAAGATTAATTCTTCTTCGGTTATCAAAGCAGTATCAACATAGCTTGCCAATTATGGCGTGAATATTATCACAAACCATAAGCTCTTGATTAATGAGGGAAACAATTGCACAAGGCAGTATATCTCATGATTTTCTCATACATACTGCCCTACTGATTTACAGATAAATAAAACATGTGGCATAAATAAAAAACTAAAAAGTGAAGACTCATTAATCTTCACTTTTGTAGATAAGAGTAAAATAAACTGTTCTTTGTAGATAAGAGTGCTACATAAAATCAGTCCTAATATACTTGCTACTGCCCTTTGTAGATAAGAGTGCATTCAGCAAAGGGAAGAGTAAAATATTATTACTAGTAGACTACTAAAGAAAGCATATAAACTGTCAAACATATTTTATGTACAACAGTTTGCAGTATATTAGGACTGAACCAAACACAAAAAATAAAGCATGGACTAAAATCTCGAATGTTCAGCAAAGCTTTTAAAACCATAACAGACTACTGAACTGTTATAAGGGTGTGTTTGGTAGGGTGCATGGAGGGTGCATGAGGGCAAAAGTTCCCAATCCGACCCACTTTTGCTTGTTTGGTAGGGTGCATGGGCTCATCTGAGCTATGCTCATCTGATGCATAAAAGTGCCCTCAGCCATGCTATCTCATGCATCCCAGACAGGGTCCATGTAGGCATTTACTAGTAACACATCTGTTTAAGTGTATACGGTCAAATCTTTTGGTTCTCTATTCTCTGGTTAACTATCTCAAGAAAAACCGATGGACCATCTTTGGAAAAATATGAATTAAATTACCATCGAACATGAGCAGTGCTTTGTGCAAGAAGGGAACCACAGCCATTACATGTCTGGCATGTCACTAGGCCCCGGGATGCACATGCTATGCAGGGCAACATTCCTTGACCATTGCACATCCCACATCTGTGACAAAGGGAAATATACAAGCAGATCAATATCTGAAACAGAAATAAAAGTGGTATATGTGTTAGCCTAGTTATGTACTTGTGTATGTTATGACAATAAACGAGCTTCTTATGGCACACTTGTATTCTGAGTTGAGGTGAATTACGTATTGAAGAACTCAAAAAAAAAGAAGCGGTGGAACTAACACTGAATCAGATCCATCTTGGTGAGCGAGCAAACCCCTGCCATGACATACACTGCACCGAGTCATTTGATTTGCCTTGTAAAACCCGTGCTGCTGACCAGCATTGCAAGTAGGACATGGCGCCTCTCCACGACCCTCGCAATCTGTCAGAAACATCAGATCAGAGAAATTGAGAACTTCTCAAAATCAGAAAGGCAATGACGGACAAACTATGATATTACCTTGCTAAAATATACATACTAGTATGAAAGAAGATTAATGAGAAAAAAGAACACTTGCTAAAGGTGTGCTAAGTCCTAATTCCTAACAACTTGAAAATGAGCCAAGACTAGTTAAGGTTCCAGTAATAAGCAGATTATAAATATTTAATTAGAAGGAAGTTCCCCTGTTTATTTCTTCTAGTTAGATTTGAGAACACAACATCTTGACCCTACAGCTATTGCAGCCAATAAGGATTAGTGGGCAAAGATTATAGGCGGCTACATGATATTAAGCAGTTTATATATTTTTAGACTTATATTGTACATCACTCAACAAGTCTATATGGATCATATCCATTTCTTTTCAACACAATAGATGAGCAAAGGTAATACGTCACACTAGTGGTGCAAGAGATGAATGTTCCCATTAGAAGTATGAGTTGGATAGTTGTCAGTTCCTATGTCATGTCTAACCAAAAGTGTATTTATGGGTTACTTTCTTCTGAAGGTTTTCTTTCAGATTGTGAAACTTCCCGTCGTGAGGTAGCTTAAGATTCCTAACTGTATTTGAGTTGAATTAGCACTTATAATACATGCTAAAAATAGTAAAATAGATACTTGTGACAGCCATACAAGTAGACGTTTTCAACTCGTATGTTATGATGATCATCATAACAGGGTAACTACAGCTGGGAAGATAGCCAAGACTGCCGCTCAGCTGGGCTGAGCTTAACCATACATGGGGAAAAGGAGCTCCAGGGAGAAGTTAGACAATTCACATTACTTGCATAGTTTGCACACAGTACCTAACTTTATATATATAGCTGGCTGGCGGTCGGGACTCATAAACTTGGAACTAAACAACAGTGAACACTCTTGTCTCTATTTATCTCCAAGAAAATGAAATCTAATCTATCTCTAGCTAATTGACGATTTCCACTGCCACCTAGGCACATCTGGCCAACGGTAGGGCTCAAGGCCACACCCCTGACTTCTACTTGACATAACACATAACAGGGAAAAATAAAGGTAAAATCATGATATAGGACCTGGGACCTGGGTAAACAATTTGAAAAGTTTGGTCGATGCGAACATTTAGACTGCAATGCCTAAAAGGATCTCTGAACAATGTAAAATGCAAAGGCAACATAAAGGAAACACAAGATACACCATAGTTGAAGGAATTACTACAGAATAGAAGTTATTTTCTTACATGGAACAAAAGAAAGATATTAGGGCAAAGGTCTATATACTGAACTTTACTTACTAAAATAGGTACATAAAAATGTTATCCTCACCAAGTAAAAAGTCAAAACAAATGTTGTATTACGGCTACAACCTATGAAAGCCAATTATGTGTGACTACATGATCAGTTAAGTGAATGTCATACCTAAGCATTTTTCAGTAACTTCTGAATGAGGAATCTTGACCATTACTTCTTTCTCTGGTACAAAGAGCATTGGAAACTCAGACCTCAAATCTAGTTCCCACACACCAAGAACAGGACCCTTGTCTCTTCCATCTATTTTCCCACCATTGTAGGGTTCCTTCTTTAATATGGTGTCTCTTTCCTCGATAAAGGTTTCCAAGGTTCCAACATATACATTGCAGTCCTCGATGGATGTAATTTTCCATGTGCGAGCAGGCCGGCTTCCCCAACAACATCGATGTCCAACATGTTCAATTAGCAGATGCCGAATCTCCACCTCATCCAGTACATCCCTGTTGGAAAAATTCAATCATTCAGTTGAGTGATCTTATATGAAAAATTCAGTGGGGTGATAGACGATCCACCATCGTGTTTGAGGAAAACAAGCACAATTTGCAACAACATAACAGGACAGAAGGGAAATATTGCCTCTTCTTGACCATCCATACAAAATACAAGATAGAACATATGACCAGTCTAGTTACATCATTAAGCTCCAAACACTGACCAAATGAATATTGAGTTTGGAAGCTAAACTAAAAGGGTTACTGTTGTATTAGATCATGTCAATACTAAATATTCGGCCAATTTTAGCCAGGTCGTACCAGACCACAGCGAGCACCATGACTGATGTAGTAAATTCCTACAGCATTATTTTAGCTGAAGCCCAGTGCATAACAAGATGTGGAAGTTAACTTAGCAGCCAGGCTGACAACATTCATGACTACGGGACTGTGTCTGCTCGCTATATTATCACTCAGCAACACAGCCATTAAAACAATTTTGAGAAGAAGCGCTCACCTCGGGACGCCCTGAGAAGGCTGGTAATCACCACCGTACGGCCCTTGAGGAACAACCGCCAAACCTTGCGCTGTTGGAACCCGTTGTTTGTTAGCCACAAGTACAATGGGGCAAAACTGGTAGAAATGAAGAAGCACCACCGAGGATTACCATGCGTATGCGGAGGAGTGGCAGCAGACGACGGGGACGGGGAGAGGACGGCGCTGTGGATGGACGGGGGGTAGACGACGGCGTCGTGGTGGGGATTTGGCGCCGAGGGATAGTAGTTGGAGGAGGAGAAGGAGGCGGCGGACCTGACCTCGGCGGCGCTGACCTCCGCGCCCGCGCCGCCCCACCCTCCCCCGCCCCCGCGCAGCGCCGACGAGCTGCTCCGCCCCAGGTGCTGGTACTGCTGCTGGTGCTCCGCCGCTGAAACGAAATCCACACCGTAAAGGACGAGATAAGATGTGCGGGGGGTCGGTGGGTTCGGTGGCAGAGGGAGAACCTGGCGACGGAGAGGGCGGGAGAAGAGGGCGCCGCGACTCCTCCTCCTCGCCGGCCTCGCGCTCCGCCCCCATGGTCATCGGACGGTGGCGATCCGGTTGGATCCGCGGACTGGGATTGAGCTCAGCCGGGCGGGGGGAAATGGCTGGGATTAATTATAACAGCCTGCGCAGCAGCCTTAGCCGCGAAGGAAGCACGTCTAGTCCTCCTCCCTCCGGGAACCGACTCCTCCTCCCTGTCTGTCACGTCAAATCGCTGCCCCCGACGCGTCGACGGCGATGGGGACGACGCTCGGGCGGAGTGTCCTTCCTAGCTGGCACATCCGACTTTTTTTTTTTGAGTTGGCACATCCGAGTATCCGACATTCTTTTTTTTTAGATTCGAGTATCCGACATTCAGACAGAGAACAGACGTGTGCTGAGAAAACAAAAGAAGCCCACGGGCCGCGTGGCGTGCCCAGCCCATTCGCTGCCGCCGCCGCGTGATGACGCACCGGGGATCGCCGTCGCCGGCCGTACCAAGCACCGCATCGGAGCCACCGCATTGCTCGCGTGGTGCTCGCCGTCGTTGCACTGCTCCTGCCACCGGCGTGTGGGACATAGAGGGGGGAGGCGTCGTCCGTGGGCTGCGCCGCCACCGGCCTGGTGTTGGCAAGGGGGGCGGTGAGGTCGAGCGGTGGTGGTGGAGGAGGAACAGCTTGGTATGATTTCAAGTTGAATGTCCAGCCATCAACTGTTCTGCAACTTCTGCTGCTCCCAAATGATGGAGAGGTAATGCCATTGCAGTAAGGATTCTGGATTCCAGTGCATCATGTGGCCAGTTATTTTGCCTTATTATGCCTGGATTACAAGCACTTGGGTTTGTATCTGCATTCAGTGAATCGATCAGCCTATCCATAGATTTAGTTTTTCTCACTGCTATCTTGCTTCAGAGCCTGATCAGAATATTCAGAGATGATATATCCATGGACCGATCGACGGAATCTAATCTAGTCATTAGTTCTGCCCCTGCGCCTCACCCACTCTTTCCAACATTTGCCGATGAAATGACCTCACACACATAAATAGGAGCGTCAACCACATATAAAGACTCATTTGATCTAAAAAGCTGCCTATGGCGAGTCTGACCACAGCCAAGTTAGTACTACAAGTTATCTGGGTGCTTACACACAGATTTTGCATTAGACTTGCCTGCAACATACCCATGCCTGTCAGCGAGGAGCACACTTGTCACTTTATCAGTAGGAAGAAGTCATGTGGTATTTGTGATGTCACATGATATCATCTTCTTCTCTTCAACTGTGATGCCCTGTTTATTTGTTTTTAAAATATGACCCTTGTTTTGAGTGTAACGGTGCAAGCATTTGTTTCGTATCACTACCGATCTTATGAGAATTTGTGTGCAGAAATTTATGCCAAAACAGTGGTGCCGTAGAATCAGTTATATATATAGTAGTCACCTGAATCATCCACAACATTATTTCACAAACATTTGAAGACAAATGAGTAAGCATTTAAACTATTAGTGCTGGCAAGGCACATACAAATAAACTGCAGATAAAACGATATGGTCATCCTTTATTCTCAGTCCAAACAGTTTTTCCATTCAATTGAAGAAAGGTAAAGCAGAAGTCCTCGTAGTCAGTCACTCACAACCCATAAGTTCTTTTGCTCTGGCCACAAGGTCGGAGAGAGGCATGCTGTACTTCACAAAACCTTCATCGGCCAAGAAGAGCCTGTAGTTCTCAGCCTCTGATGGTGTTTGTTCAACCCTTGATAGTACCTCCGTTATCCTGATTTCGTGGAAGCAATCTGCATAGCGAGAATTGCACTCCATCAAGTGTATGAATTGCTCAAGTATCACCCTCCTGATCCCAGGACAATGAGCGCTAGGTTTCATATTTGCATTCACTATGCCGACAAGCCTCTTCAGAAATCTCTGCTTAATCTGACCATTGTCTAGTTCTCGGGTAAAGTCTTCAGGAATAACTTTACATATCTGTGAAGTAAGCCCAATGAGGACCTCTAGTTCTGCCCCATCCGCATCCATTATTCTTTCCAACACCTGTAATGAGATGTATCTTATCAGTAAAAGATGATGTATAGCTCTATCTATATAGTCCAGTGGTAATGGTAAATGTTGTTATCCATCTCTAAAGTCTAAAGTGCACTTGTTGCTTGAACTAGCAGGCTCACCTCTCGCAAGGTATAAGATAGCTCCTTGAGGTCTGACTCTCTGAGCTCGGATCGAGCGTGCAGGCACAGATTACGCATCAGGGTTGCCACCACATATATGTACTTTTTATCATGGATCAGGATCATAGTTTTGAGTTTCTTCATGAACTCTGGTTCCTTCAATATAACCAAGCAGTTTTGGACACTTTCTATTGTCAGCATTGCCAGCGCTTGCCCGGCGACCTTTCGTAGCAAGTAGCCAGCATTGGTACTTATGATTCCTTCTGCATTGAGAAATGCCTGCACCAGCCTGGTAATGATCAGTTGGAAGCGGCCAATGTCCTGCCTTATTTTCTCATCAATGGCAATGTTTCTGAGGATTCCCGCCACCAACTTCCTCGATTCCTGGCCGTTCCTGTTGTTTCCAAGGATGTCTGAGAGGTTTCTCAATAGGAACGGGTGTCTCGATATCTTGTACCGCAGTGTGATGCCGATTTCCCCGCCAATGCTTGTGAGCCTTTGCAGCACCTTCAGTGATGACTTCAGCAGGATCTTCTGTTGTGCCTCGGTATTCATTGTGTCACTTCCATAGCTTGTGAATCCTATGATCTTTGGGATGAGGTCAGCTGCTTTGCTGATCTCCAGACAGTTGTCCTGATCAAAACCAGCAAGACTGTCTATAATTGACATGGCCAGTGCAGGCAGAAGATCGTGGTCTGTCAGCAGCTGCTCCTTTGGTATTGACCAAAATTCTGAAACTCGCTGCCAGCATCTGAGCATGCAGGAGTTCTGTTCGTAGATGCCAACTTGTTGGGTTGAGCTGGTTTGTGTTTCCAGCAGGTCTTCGCTGTCCAGAGGTTCTTGTCTCTGCAATTGATTATCAGCTGCCTCTTGGCTATCTTCTGTATTTAGAACTGGATCTTCGTGTTCATCATCTGTGTCTAGGAGTGGATTTCCTCTCTTCAGTTTGCTATTAGTGTCAAGAAGTGCAGATACAAGCTGCACTGTCCCAGGGATAGTAACAACACGGAGGTTCTTTGCAAGTTCAGCGATGACCTTCGCGGCATATAATCTGGTAGCTGTGTCTTTTGGACTTGTCCAATCCAACATCTTGATTATTCTGTCCATTGTCTTCGTAGATGTGGTGAGTTTCGAAAGGAGTTGTGCTTTGGTTGGCTCACTTTGCAGAAAGCTGTCCATCATTCGTATCCCGTAGAGCTGATTCTTGGATGAGTCCGAGTTCACAGAATCCATGGCAAAGGTGCTGAGGCTGATTTCCTTGGGAGCTAGAACACCCTCTCGCACGTATTTCTCCAGGGCATATGCATAGTACATGTTGACAGAGTCCACTCCACTGGAACCTCGAAACCCACCGCAATGGAGAAGGGATCTCCGAGGGATGAATGAAAAGAACTCAATCATGCAAGCCACAGCATAGAGGATTCCTTGTCCAAACACCATCCCGTAGAAAATTAGAAGAGATGCCACAAGGTTAGAATCGTAATCAGTGGTGTTCGTAAGTTGTTTATTAAGGTGCAACAGTGCCAGGAGGAAACGCACCCCCGCTGCTGGAATCTGTAAGTTTCCAAATAACACCACCGCTAATGCATACACGTAGATTACTATGACCACAGAGAAGTGTGCGACTTGGCATAGCATCAACGCCTGCATCCCTAGGGTAGCAGTCATGCATATGTTTACAACAATTCGACGGCAAAATACTTGTTTGCTGCCAAGAGTACTTTCCACTAGTTTGATGATTCTTGCGAACCGTAGCCTGCTTATTGTTACCAATAGCGTTGGCACAAGTAGTACTGGGAACACTGTCCACCTGATCAATGGGTCATTTTGATGTTGATCATATGTGTACTGATGGTCGGGGTCTGATACAGAGGGGGCCAGCAATAGGATTGCAACCAATGGACTCCATAGGGATGTAGCACGGCGTAGCAGATTGCATATATGCAGTTTCAGTCCAGACAGGAACCGGACAGCTATAAGAATTATTACCATCAATGTAAGGGGCATATGGGACAGAGAATCTGTCTTCAATAGAATCACTGAAACGTCGGAGAAGCACACGATCTCAATCAGTCCATTCCTGTCAAGGGGTCTAAAAGCACCTTTGGTATTGAAGAACAGTTGATAATCCAGTCTGTTGTCGCGGGTGAACATCCTGAGGTATGTATGGTGTAGTTAAATTATATGGAGATGATATAATTCACAAATCCAAGACAGTGCATCTAGATCATAGTGCTTCTAGGAAATATATATAGATATAAGGAACGGTATTTCAGTATATGTACAGCCCTAAAGAATGAAGAGGAACAAAAATGGTCAAATAATTTCAAAAGACAACACGGTTGGTTTCTTATCTGGGCGGTCCGACCCAGAAGGCCATAGCTAAGATCAGAACTATTTCTGTAATTTTAATACTAGCCACTACGCTAGTTTCAAGTTTGTGCATTTTCGTAAATTTTAGAGTTTCGTGTTTGAACCATTCAATTTTATGGCTAGGCTTTCGATGATAATGCAAGGGGAGAGCGTAATTTGTAGCAGTATGTTTCATTCCAGTTAATTAACCAAGTAAGGTTTGTTGCATCCTAGCGGAATAATGTACTTGGGGCTATTCTATTTTATGACTTACCTGTTTTTTCTTAAATCTCAGTCACATCTCTAACTCGAACTACTTATTTGTGATCTTCCTAACTTAGGGCCACATAAGACTGGAATCAGGAGGCAAACCCCTTCCTAAAAAAACTTAAAGACTTTGGACTAACATCTTATTGACCATTCTCGTCTCCTAGTCACTCCGTATATTGCATATAAACTATATATTGCACTTGCATTTTATCGCGAGGATTTCATGGCAATACACATGATTTGGAGATTTTATGGAGGCAAGGCACACGTGTAGGATCTAGGTACGTGATTTCTCCTTGAACTTGCTATATCATATTATGTTGTTTCTATCCCTATATCATAGTTATCACCTTGCTACTAACTTTTGACTCATCATAGCAATTATGTAGGCTCACCTTTTTGCCTAAACTTGCTAATAAGTAACTAAAATTTGTAACTGTACTTATTTGCCCCTCCCTAAGTCCATCTCGAACCTTTCAAATGGGCAAGCACTAACATGTGAACCCAACTAACATGCTTTAATTGCGGTGCCAGACTATGGCTTTAGTCCCCCATCAAGCAACGGTAAAAAAATGGAACACTTTGTAACCGGCAAGATGGTCTCACGTGACGATTCATTCTCTCCACGCGCGCATGTCCCTTGATGGGTGATGGTGTCTTGAATAAGGGGATGCTAACCATGTCGGCCCCCAAATCATGGGTTGGGCCGAGGACCCCCAAACTATCAGCCAAGTGGGCCACGTTTGTCAGGCCCCATAGTGTACTCAAGATGGAATCTTCCGAAGACTTGGCGCACACTCCAAGGCAAGATGTAATCCTCGGCACGTCCCCCCCCCCCCCCCCCAATGTAACCGGCCTAGGTGTAACCCTAGATACCCCCGGTGTCTATATAAGCCAAGGGGTTTAGACCGTAGAGGTAGATTCATTCACACATACGATCTCGAGGTAGATCCATTCACACATACAATCTCGAGGTAGGTCAACCTGCACTCTGTACCCAATTCACAATCAATACAATACAAGCAGGGCATAGGGTTTTACCTCTTCGAGGGGGCCCAAACCTGGATAGATAATGCATGTCTTCTTCGTCTTGTTACCATCTAGCCAAGATCACCAATTTGGGACCCCCTACTCGAGATATGCCGGATTTAGTTTCGTTAGTGGGTCCCACTCAACCTTTTCCTTCCTAATCTCCCCCTGCGACCTTGACCACACATTCCCTCTGTTCTTTCCTTCGTCTCCTTCCCCATTGTATCCCTCATATGTCTTTCAACCACCACCATTGTCGCCGACACCCTCCACCACCACCACTACGTGAACCAGAATTCCCTAGATGCCACAAAGCTGACCGTCGTGATGATGGCCACCACCCACCCCTCGCCAATCGTGTGTGGTCGTCTGTTCACGACCCGGTGAGGCAGCCACTGTTGTAATTCACGCCCTGCACTGGTGTTAATCGGGGCAAAGGGATGTTGTGACCACTGGTGCCAGAAGCTACAACCGCCGAGGGCGAGAGCTGCAAGCCTCCTGACGCTGCCCGCCATCGTCGTGGGGATGCTGCAACCGGTATCAATGAGAGTTGCAACCGCCGTTTTGGCGGAGCTACAACCATAGACTGGCCCCACGAGGTTTTTTCCCAACCAATGTTGTCACGATGACAGTGTCGGTCACCGGACTATGCCTGTGCCAACTCAAAGGAAGGACGATTCCCTCTTACGTATATGACTACATCAGCCACGACTTCATCACACATGCATTAATTGGGTGCGGAACCTCCTCTATCTGTGTACAATTAGGTGTTCTATAAGAGCTTATCTAACCGCCCCCCTATAATTTGAAGGAGGATACAACCAAGTATCCTTTAGAGGAACATATTTGCTCCTCTAAAAAGTGTCGTTTTTAACCGATCCACTTTACTTAACTCCCTAATTTTTTGCCAAATATTTCTAGTTTTAGTTTACATACTACATTTCAACTACATATTCAATCCAAACATAATAATTAAGGTTCACACAATTCACAAATATTGCAAAATCAAAGTTTACAAACCGAATTATTCAAATTCAAACACACGGAAAGGTTCGAACGAAGTATAGAGTACGATGAAAGCACAACTATGAAGTGCTATGGAGATGCCACTGATGCTCAGCAAAATAATCTTGGAGCTGGGTATGAACTTCTCGGTTCTCGATGCTACAATGCGCTACGGGGAATCTATGTATCATGTTTGCATCGTGCATCGTGGTCTGGTTCATCAGGATCCCCTTTGGAGATGTAACAAAAGTTACTAGACATGCCTCTCTCATCTTCAATAATCATATTATGCAAGATGATGAAACATGTCATGATTTGCCACAGGACCTTGGGGTTCCAATATTCGGCATGGCCATGAATGATGCCAAAGCGCTTCTGAAGCACATCGATAGCTCTCTTCACATCCTTCCTTGTCGATTCTGACGCATTGCAAAGTGAGATCTCTTGTTACCTTTAGGATGCAGGAATGTCTTGACAAATGTGGCCCATGAAGGATAGATGCCATTTGCAAGGCACTAACCCATATTGTGTTCATGGCCATTGACAACATAGTTGCAAGTAGAAGCATCTCTCGCAACAAGCCTAGCAAATAGTGGTGATCTCAACAGCACATTCAGGGCAGTATGAGAGCCAGTCAATCCAAAGAATGAACGCCAAATACATAGATCCTCCAATGCAACAACCTCAAGAATGATTGTTGGATCTTTGAAGTGGCCTTCGTACTGACCTTTCCATCCCGCAGGACAATTCTTCCATGTCTAGTGCATGCAGTCAATTGATCCAAGCATCCTTGACCATCCTTGTTCTTCACTCCAAGCCAAAAGTCTCTCAGTGTCTTCATCATCGGGTGCCATCAAGTACTCTGGCCCAAAGATCTCAATCATGGCTTTTGTGTACCTTCGAACGGCCTCCAAATTGTATCTTCCCCAATGCGGACGTAGTCGTCAACAACGTCGGGCAAACACTCATAGGCGAGCACTCTGAACACGATACACTTCATCAAAGGGCTTGCACCTATCTCTCCGGATACACTCCTCCTGAGTTTGAACCAATCATCATGCTTCTCCACAGCTTTTGCAAATGGTGGGAAGGAGACTTGTGTGTATCCGAAATTGCCATCGAAAATACTTCTCCGTATAGGTTGGATTGGGATTGAAATAATCTCTTGTAATCTTCGCATGGCCCTCCGCTCTATCTCGATTGATATGTATACAGCCGAATTGTAATCATCTTCTCAGCCGCCGAAAATCCTCGTTAAAGATCATGCCAATGGCCATTTCGAAGGCATCATCGTCTTCTTCCTCCTCCGACGAAGAGTCCTAGAAGATCATCACCCTCAACCTCTTCATCTTGACTAGAAACGACTAGGTTCAATTCAATTGACAAGAAAAAATGAGATAAAAATTAACAAAAAGTTCACCTAGGCAAACCGTCGAACACTTGAAGGGCGGCAGAGGTGTCACGGCTGGCCAGCACATTGAGCCGCTGTTAGTGGTTGGTGGGGCTTCGAGATGGCCGACAATGGACAGAGAGGCTCGGAGGAAGAAGATCAGGTTCGTCCTTCCGGCGACGGGATCGATGCGGCAGCGACGATGATGAAGCTTGATTCCGGCGATGGCAGTGACCGGCGACTGGCTCGAAGTGGGGCAGGAGGGTGACAAAGGCACGACGTGTTGCCGGAGGCGTTGGTTAGTCCACAGGAGCAACGCCGGGGACGGCGCGGCCCGAAGGTGGGTACTCCATGGGCACGGGTGGAGATGCCAAAAGTTTTACTCCACGGATGGATGGCCGAATAAATTTAGTAGCCGAGTGGTCGTGGTCCTTTAACTGTGATAGGAATTCGGATAGGTGCCGATTAGAAGAGGAAAATGGAATTTATCCTCTTCTAACACCGGATAAGGGATCGGTTAGAGATGCTCTAACGCATAGGCTTACAGTTCGATGAAATCTATAATACCTAAATAGTTCATCCCCACTATCCTAATTCTCTTGACATGCAGCCTATCCACCTCAGCAGCCCTGCCATGTCATCTTTTTTCTCCTTTTCTTCAATAAAATCGTGTGAATCAATTTCTATTTAGTATACGTGCCTAACTTTTCCTGTTGAACCAAGTGAACAGTCAAGAGTAAAAAAATAAATCAAGTCATGCGTTAAGGTCTTATGGATAGCCATCCAAATTAAAGGCAACTTCCGTGATTCCCTTCCTATTCCCCATGATCAAGTGGCTTGCTTCGTCCTTCCCGTCCCAGAGTCGCTTCCTTCAATCAGTTACGACCTAGGCAATCGAACAGACGCTGCTCCACTAAGCTGGTCCCTTTGACCTCTCCACTATGATCTACTATAAAGGTTGGTTTCATAGCATGGTACTACCACATGGAAATCAAGAGACCCTTCGTGGTTCTTCTCCTCTTCCGCCCCACGCGGGCTAAGGCGGAGCGCCAGGTTCTGCACACCACGCGGCGATGTATCCGGTCGGCAGGCGGATGAGGATCTCCACGAGCACGTCGGCTGGCAAATGCGGGAGCGCGTCCATGGTGAAGGCGGAAGAGGAACTGAGGATCGTATCAAAAGCAGGAGAGGGTCTGCTACATGCCGCAGCCTCTGCAGCTTCTCTTGGCGACACTGCAGGTGATTAACCTTCATGATTTCTTATTCTATGTTGCCGGACGACCACAACACATGTAATGATGCAGGAATGTTGCCATCCACTCAATCTAAGCAACTGATTTTAGCTGCGTAAGGGGCAGCCCAAGATAAGTACGCGTACAGTTGGTCCTTTCAGGTCAAATGTCCAGTTCTTCGCTTCCCCTTCTCAGATTCATGTGATTTTTAATCTATGGATTCTATCAAATTGGCACACACACATAGATTTAACTAAATTATATACTTATGTGTAATTAGGAGGGTAATAGATAACGCATATTACATCTTTTGACAATGGCAAAATAAAAAAATTGTTCATATTACTAAATTATATTTTTTTATCACATTCCTTTCTGTAATTATATATAGATGCCTGATGTTATGGAATAATATGAATATTTCATATGCAGCTCACATATGCCAACTGTCATTTCTTTCAAAATTTCCTTATGAGATGACCTCACATGCTACATGGTCAATCACACATTCAGCTTCCTACAAACTGCACTACGGATTGTACCAGAAATTAGTAATTAATTATGTTGCCTAAATTTATAATTAGTTTTTAGGGGAAAATTTAGAATTAGTTATTGGCAGAGTGATCACCTTCATTTGTAATTATGAACTATCTTTAGTTTTTGTATCATAGTAAATCCTTCATACATTGTTCTATCCATAGCGTAATTACTTTGATCCTTTTCGAAATCTAGAGAGAAAAGATCAAAGAAGTTGATAAATGGTTTTCTGAATGTATGTGACTGAGAAACAATTCTTAGCCTTCAGATTTGTTATACCTCAGCCTATATGTAAGCAATTTTAGTATATTCCATTGACGTAGATAATCTATTTGCTGATCTGTTTGTGCACGAATTCGTTCAGGAATGTCACTGTTCTCTGTATCTGTGTTGAGTTTCTCCTTAGCAATTATCACCTTCAGAGATTTGTAGTCTTTCTATTTTTGCCAAACATTTGTTCACACACAAGCTTTTACAGAAGTATTGTGTTCAATGTGGTAATAAAATTAATCGATTATTCCGTTGTATGCATGTAAATGATACATCCGTGAATGCGTTGTATCATCTACCATTATAATCGATTAGTGTATGTGTAACAAACATAGAATATTTTCTTTGATGTGACAATCTTTCCGAAAGGGCTCTTTTGATCCCGAGCTCGCATACTCCCTGATGAATAGGAAAATCCAAAAAAAATATTCAAAAAATTCTGTTTTTTTGTGATAAACATTGATTAAAGTTTTAACTTCCTGCAAATTTTCATGATGAAATAACATTGGTGGAGGTCCGGACAAAAAGAACAAAATTGATGCTCCAAAATGGTTCCAACAATAGTTTTTTCGGAGTATCAAATTTTTTTGGCCCGTACCTACACGAATGTTATTTTATCACAAAAAAATTTGGGAAGTTAAAACTGTCATCAATGTTTATCTAAAAAAATATTCATAAATTTTTGATTTTTTACCAATTCTTTACTATTATTTTCTAATTAGCTTCCAGTAATTCATAAATTTTATTGATGCATAAATTCCGCAGCAACGCGCGGGATGTTATCTAGTTAACTCTAAAGATGATCGCTAACAAGTTGCGCATACGGCATACCTTACGGCTTCGATGAGTGCTATCGCCGTCGCAAACCAGAAATCATCGTAGGAGTGGAGCTCCTTGGCGTAGCCGCCGAGCAGGACGACGGTCGACCACGCGAAGGCCAGCGTACCCAAGGCGTTGCCCACCCTCTCGATCAGCGCGACGAGGCGCACGAAGCAGTTCAGCCACTTCTCCGGCGCCTTGGACGCGCCGGCATGGGCTGACGGCGCCGGCATAGGTACCCGGTGCTCAGCGACGTTCGCCATGGAGCTTCAAGACGCGTGCGACCTCGGTGAGCAGTCGAGCATCCATTAGTATCGATCCACGTACATGTACGCGTTGTAGCTACAGCGAAGTCAATCGACCAAACCAATGACTACACGTGTTTTTTTAGACAAAGATCGTTGTCAGGTGTTAGTCTGCCGGCCAGAGCCCCATTTTCTTACATGCAGGGGCGGACCTACATTGAGGTGAGTGGGGGCCCAGGCCCTCACTCAAAATTTGAAACTCCAGTATTATTGGCTTGTGTCTTTTAAAAAATATGCTAAAATTCTTTGAATTTTGAAAGAATATGCCTCCATTCAAATAATTTGCCCCCAGTCAAAATACTCTCTAGGTCCGCCACTGCTTACATGCCGATATAATTCTACTTTTTTCAAAAAGGATGTAGTTCTACTTAAGGCTACGAAGGCCTGGAACTGCCACATTCATTACTCCACTCATTATCTCGGTAGCATTGACATCACAAATGAGGTGTGGGCTAAAATAAACAAGAATCGACTTCACAAGAAGCTAAGACTAGTCACAATGGGTAGTAACATGTTACTAGTCTATGTTACTATCTCCATAGTGGATAGTAATATATGTGTTATATCATGCATCACTTCATTTATTACATTGTACTCTTTTTTTAATATGTGTGATGTTACAGTAACTAGCTATATTACCACATGCTTCTTTTTCTTCATTAAGTACATGCCACACCATCTATTTTGTCTAGATAAGTGTAATGTTACCATCTATGTTACTCCCACTATGGGTAGTCTAATTAGTCAACCACAAGAAGCTTCGGCCACGGAAAAACGCTTCGTGAGAGGCGACTAATTAAGAAACAATATGATTATCATGTATTCTCGCTGCAAATGATTTTTCATTCATTCTAGAAAGGCAACCAAATTTATGTTGAACAACTAAATTTATGTGTCTGTTGCAACGCACGAACAATTTCCTATACTTCCTCCATCCAGGTGCATACGTCATCTTAGGTTGTACACCGCGACCAAGGCGAAGGGAAAAACGAAAAAAAATTAATCTTTATTTGCTAATTAATATCATTGCATACAATGAACTGACCACTATATGTCGTGTTTGATAATCAAGTTAATGAAAGCATACACGCACCACATTTTTTATTGGTTGATGTCAAGAAACAAGAAACGAGGTAAGAGTTAATGCATCGTGCCTAAGTGTTTTGGGATTATTTAATTTTCGTAAATTGACTTATACACCTAGACGAAGGAAGTACATATTACAGTAGAAGAACTTGGATTCAAGGAACCATCGAGCTAAGATTAGTTATTTTAGCTCTGTTCCGAATGTGTGCGTGATGTGCCCTGGCGCTGTGTGCTTCCTACTGATTTGTTTGCTTCCTGATGCTGCTGAGCATGCGTGTATATTTATTGCCGCTGTTTATTAATATTGTCGTGCACTTCTTATTTTTTGTTGAACAATTCATTATCAATACTGAACTTTTTCTCAATGGAAGCCACTTGAACTTAATTGTAGCTCTCATGTGGAATGAATCAGCAAGTAATGTTCGGTGTGGCTTTTATAAACTGGCACAATGTTTCTGATTTAATGAGAGCAAACCATGTGTTGCTGGCTTTCTACTGTGGTGCTGACATGGTAGGGCAGGACCGGGTGCTTGCCTTCTTCGGCGACTTCATGGGCTCTGTCAGCCCGACCTCAACTTCATCATCTACGACATCTATGGCCATGACCCCTCTGCCGTCAGCTACACCTGGCACCTCGGAATGCAAATTAAAGTAGCGGCAGAAACAAATTCAGATGGGGTAAGCACATTCATTCGTTTGCTCGGGAGAAGACGACCAAATTGATTCGAAATTTGTGGTATGATTTTCCATGTTGCTTGCATCTATTACTCCTGTTTGATGCATTGGCTCTTGATTATTAGTAATGTGTTACGAGAAATCGAGCTTGTGAAGAACAATTTTGTTACTTTCATGACAAACACTTGCAGTAAGTCATTCAGAAATATATTCACTAAATGCAAGGTTTTCGAGTTCATAACCACATGTTATCTCCATAATTTCGCTGAAAGCAAAAACAATTTTGGCTGTAGTCATGTGAATTCTTAATCTAGAATTCTTTTTAGTATTTCAGGTTGTTGCATTCCATTTTTTATCATTTCTATAACCTCATTGACTTTGCCTATCGTCATGTCAGTCATTTTTTAAAATATGTTGCACTGCTTGTGCATTTCCATTTTTATCACTTCTAATAACCTCATTGACTGTTTACATCTCATCGTGTATACCAAGAATACAAGAGCGATAATTTTATTTGCTGACATAGTTCTCAATTAGGCTTACAAATATTTAACATTAGTAGTAGTTCTATCATCAAGCTTATGTAGAATGTATTCCCTAGAATGGTATTTCAGCCATTCGAATTTAGGTGGCATGTGTGATGCACAGCAAAAAGGAAGGCCCTCAACTGAAAGAAACCAAAATATATTTATGAATTGATAGAATGCCCAAAACGATACACTTGATGCTTGAAAGAGACAACCTTAATTATTTATTCAATTTATTTATATGCATTGTAGCCCGTAGTAATGCACGGGCGCTCTACTAGTACATGCAGTATGCCACTGTTATCACGAGAGATAGAGAAAGTAGGAGTGATTTTTTTTTTGACAGAAGGAGTGTACTTTGCAAGGGATATGTCTGACTAGTGACTAGTGACTTCTACGTTTCCTCTTTATTGGCGTTCTTTTTTTGTTTGTGAACAGACCATCCTATATTATTTTTTTGAGAAATCAGATCATCCTAGTTGTTTCCTTGAGAAAACAACAAAAGGAGCCCACGGGCCATGTGGCGAACCTAGCCCGCGGCCTTACCCGCCCGCCCATTCGCTGCCGCACCGTATCCCCCGCCGCTCTGCCGCCGCGGCGGGAAGACGCACCGGAGGTCGCCGTCGCCGTACCAAGCGCGCCGCGCTGCACGGCATCCGAGCCACCGCCTTGCTCGCGTGGTGCTAGCCGTCGCTGCACTGCTCCTGCCACCGGCATGTGGGGCCTGAGGGGGGATGCGTCGTCTGTGGCCTCCGTGGGCTGCGCCGCCACCCGCGTCATGAGCTCCGCCACCGGACTGCTGTTAGCGAGGGGGCGGTAAGGTCGAGCGGTGGTGGCGGAGGAGGAGCTGAATGAGCATGCTTTCTGATTTCAAGTTGAATCGCCAGCCATCAACTGTTGATGTTCTGCAACTTCTGCTGCTCCCGAGAGAGAGGTAATGCTACAGTATTCCTTGATCCCTGCTTGCTCATGGAAACCCCGCAAGCTAGCCATTGTCTCTACCTTTCACGTGCTCCTGTCATCTGGGAATCACCGAATAGTTTACAGTGAGGATTCGACGGCATCATGGACATCTTGTGGTCAGTTATCTGCCCTGTCATTCCTGGATTACAAGCAGTTTGCTTCGTATCTGCATTCAGTGCATGGATCTCCACACATCGTATCTTGCCTCAGAGCCTGGTCAGACTATTCAGAAATGATGTTAGATATTCACGGACGGAATCTGATTAAGTCATCCAGTTCCATCCCCTGTGCCGCAGTCCTCACCCACCCTTTCCAACATCTGTCGATGAAATTACAGTGACACACAACTAGAAGTGTGATGCTAATATAAATGACTCATTTGATCTCTGACAGCTGCTAGTGGAAGGTCTGACCACAGAAAAGTAAATACAAGTTATCTGAGACCAGTCTTGGGTTCTTCCGAAGATTTTGCCCTAGTCTTTCTTGCAACATACCCATGCCTGTCCTGGCTGTCCATGCGAAGCAATCCTATCGTATGGTATCTGTACTGTAACATAATGACATCATCTTCTCCTCAACTGTGATGACCAGTTTACTTTCTTTTAAAATATGACCATTGTCTTGAGTGCAAGCGTTTGTTTTGTATCGCTACCGACCTTATGAGAATTTATGTGAAAAGTTTATGCCAAACAGCGATTTCCTAAAACCAGCTGGAGTACTAATCCCCTAAATCATCCACAACATTGTTTCGAATACATTTGAAGACAAATGGAAAAGCATTTAAACTATTAGTGATAGACAATATGATTATCCTTTATTCTCACTGCAACAATTCTTCATTCATTGTAGAAAGGCAAAGTAGAAGTCCTACTACCATCTATTAGTGCCTCGTAGTCAGTCACAGCCCATAAGTTCTTTTGCCCTGGCCACAAGATCGGAGAGAGGCATGCTGTGCTCCATGAATCCTTCATCGCCCAAGAAAAGCCTGTAGTTTTCAGCCTTTGACGGTGTTTGTTCTACCATTGATAGTGCATCTGTCATCCCGAATGCGTTGAAGCAATCTGCATAGCGAGAATTATACTCCATCAAGTGTATGACTTGCTCGAGTACCGCTCTCCTGATCCCAGGACAATGAGCACTAGGTTTCATGTTTGCTTTTAGTGTGTCGACAAGCCTCTTGGCAAATCTCCGCTTAATCTGACCAGCGTCTAGTTCTCGGGTAAAATCTTCAGGAATAACTTTACATATCTGTGAACTAAGGCCAATCAGGATCTCTAGTTCTGCCCCATCCGCGTCCAGTATTCTTTCCAACACCTGTAATGAGATGTATCATTATCAGTTAAGAACTGATGTACTCCCTCCGTTTCGAATTACTTGTCGCAGGTATGGATGTATCTAGATGTATTTTAGTTCTAGATACATCCATTTCTGCGACGAGTAATTTGGAATGGAGGGAGTATATCTCTATCTATAGTCCAGTGGTAAATGAGTGAGCAAAGATAAAGATCGAAATTCTACTGAAACCTTGATCACAAGAACATACTCCCTCCGTCCCATAATATAAAAGTGTTTTTGACACTACACTAGTGTCAAAAACGCACTTATATTATGGGACGGAGGGAGTACAAAACATGGTAAATTTTATTATGCATCTCTAATAGTGTACTTATTGCTCGAATTAGCAGGTCTCACCTCTCTCAATGTATGAGATATCTCCTTCAGGTCTGACTCTCTGAGCTCAGATTGAGCGTGCAGGCACAGATTACGCAGCAGGCTTGCCGCCACATATATGTACCTTCTATCATGGATCAAGATTTTGAGTTCCCTCATGATCCCTGGCTCCTTCGATATAACCAAGCAGTTTGGACGCTTTGTATTGTCAGCATTGCCAGTGCTTGCCCGGCGACCTTCCGTGACAGGTGATCAGCATTGGTACTCATAGTTCCTTCTGAGTTGAGAAATGCCTGCATCAGCTTGGTGATAATCATTTGGAAGCGACCAATGTCCTGCCTTGTTTTCTCATCAACGGCAATGTTTCTGAGGATTCCTGCCACCAACTTTCTCGATATCTGGCTGCTGTTGTCGTCTCCAAGGATGTCTGAGAGGTTACTCAATAGGAAGGGGTGTTTTGATATCTTGTAACGCAGTGTGATGCCGATTTCCCCGCCAATGCCTGTGAGCCTTTGCAGCACCTTCAGTGATGATTTGAGCAGAATCTCTTGTTGTGCCTTGGTATTCATCCTGTCATTTCTGTAGATTGTGAATCTTATGATCTTCGGAATGAGGTCAGCTGATTTGCTGATCTCCACACAGTTGTCCTGATCAACACCAGCAAGACTTTCAATAATTGACATGGCCAGTGCAGGTAGAAGATCGTGGTCTGTCCGCAGCTGTTCCTTGGGTATTGACCAGAATTCTGAAATATGCTGCCAGCATCTGAGCACGCACGAGTTCTGTTTGTTCATGCCAACTTCTTGGGTTGATCTGCTTTCTGTTTCCAGCAGGATATCAGTGTCCCGAAGTTGACCTTGTGTTTGGAATTGGTTATCAGCCACCTCTCTGCCATCTTCTGTATTCAGAACTGGATCTTGTCTTCGTTCGTGTTCATCATCAGTGTCTAGGAGTGGGTTTCCTCTTTCCAGTCTGCGATCAGCGTCAAGAAGTGCAGATACAAGCTGCATCGTACCAGGGATAGTGCGTGTACGGAGGTTCTTTGCAAGCTCTGCAGTGACCTTTGCGGCATATAATCTGATAGCTGTATCCTTTGGACATGTCCAAGCCAACATCCTTACTATTCTGGCCACCGTCTTGGTAGAAGTAGTGAGTGTTGAAAGTAGTTGTGCCTTGGTTGGCTCCCTTTGCAGAAAGCTGTGCATCATCTGAATACCGTAGAGCTGATTCTTGGATGAATCCGAGTTCAGAGAGTCCATGGCAAAGTTGCTCAGGCTGATCTTCTTTGGAGCAAGCACAGCTTCTTGCATGCATTTCTCCATGGCATATGCATAGTACTGATTCACAGAGTCCACTTCGCACTGTCTTCTAAACCCACCAGAGTGGACAAGGTATCTCCGAGGGATGAACGAAAAGAACTCGAGCATGCAAGCCACAGCATAGAGGATTCCTTGTCCAAGCACCATCGAGTAGAAGATTCTGAGGGATAGTGCAAGGCTCTCTTCATTATCCTTGTACTTTTTCTCAAAGGTTAACAATGCCAGATGGATGCGGAACACTGCTGCCAGAACCTGGAAGTTACCAAATGATACCACTAGTAAGGCACGCACTAGGATTGCTATAAGTCCAGAACCGCTATACCCTAAGATTTTGTTTAGCATGAACATCTGCATTCCTAGCACAGCAATCATGCACAAGTTTATAACAATTCGGCCCCAAAGTACTTTTCTGTTACCAAGAGAGTTATCCACTAGTTTGATGATTTTAGTGAACCGGAGCCTGCTTATTGTGACCAATAGCACTGGCACAAATAGTGCTGTGAACACTACCCATCTGACCATTTCATATATTCGCTGTTTATCTTCCTCATAATAAGGTATGTATAGATTAACACGATCTGATAGAGGGGGAGCCATCAATAGAATTGGAACCAAGGGTGCCCATAGGGACGTGGCACGGCGTAGCGGCTTTCATATGTGTAGTTCCAGCCCAAACAGCGACCGACCAATTGCAAGTATTATTGCCAATATTATTATCCAGATACCATACATACGAACATTCTTAGCGAGGATCAGGTAAGCATCGAAAAGGTATAAGATTGCAATCAGTCCATTCCAGCCCACTGGTCTAAAAGCTCCCCTGGTGTTAAAGAACAGTTGGTAATCCAGTCTGTTATTGCGGGTGAACATCCTGCAGTATGCATATATGATGTCATTTTAATATGATGATGTGCTGTGCATCCAGATCATAATGTTTAAGAAAGGTACTCCATCTGTCTCAAAATATAAAACACTATATTTTTTACATTATAATGAAACTCTATCAGGAAAGGAGCCTTGGCGCTGCGGTAAAGTTGTTGGCTTGTGACCATGAGGTCACGGGCCATGAGGTCACGGGTTCGAGTGTTGGAAATAGCTTCTTGCAGAAATATCGGGAAAGACTGCGTACAAATAGTCTCAAAGTGGTCGGATCGTTTCCCGGACCCTGTGTAAGCGGGAGCTACATGCACCGGCTGCCCTTTATTTTTGTTTTTTGACGCTATATTCATAGACTTTTTAGAAAGTGGCTTGGCTGGGGAGTCTAAAACGAACGCATACCCATATATACGCACCCCTTCGTAATTTGTACGCTTGCATGATATCTGAATGTGTTCGTTTGGGGCTTTATTAATTTTAGAGCCGGGTGTGCAGTGTCTTTTCTCTTAAAAGTTTGTACACTTGCATATTTTAAAAAATTATCAAAAGTGTAGTACTTTGAAGTGTTAATTTAGGCACATGAACAATAATTAGATAAAAAAGATGATCATAGAAAAAGTGTCTCGTTGAAAAAACAAATTTAGCGGACTAGAATAAGATTGTCCTAAAGATTGCTGATGTGCGCAGCTAACTACAGACTAGTGCTTGTTTAAATTGGGATATTCACATATTTTATTTTTTATGTTTTTAGGCAATTTTATTTTTTATGTGTGCTCAACGTATTCGGTTTTAATGGACGCACAACGCTAAATTTAGGTCTAAAATATTCTACTGTCTTAAATCACCTTTAAAGATAAAAGCGTTCTCCGTAGAAAAATTATACTCCCTTGAAAAACGCTCTTATATTATGGGACGGAGGGAGTACTAAGGATTATTCTACTTCCTCCGTCCCATAATATGAGATCTTTTTTCAAACTAACTAGTTTGAAAAACGATGTTATATTGTGGGACGAAGGGGGTATGTCTTAAGGCCGTGGCCTCTCGTTTTCCTTCCCTAACCCTAGACGGCTAGGGCAAACTCTCTTCTTCAAGCTTCACCGGCGCGTTCGTGGATTTGCCTCCCATCTACCGCTCCAGCGGCCGGTGTTGAGAGGGAATTTCGGTGCCTCCGCTCCGATTAGTAGTTTATGTTAGGGTTTTTTAGTTGAAGGAGATTGTCTTTCGGCCTCCATCCTTCTTGAGTTCGTCCATCTGGATTTAGCCGACGAAGCTTCGACGTAGATTCATATTATCTTCTTGGGGGGTGAGGTTAGGTTTCTTGTGATGCGAGGAGATTTGGTGTAAGTGTCCCAGATCTATCCAAGGGTTCAATGACAACGATTGCAGCTCCAGGGTGCTTGTCCTTAGGGGCACGTGCAGGAAAATTTCCCGGCTGTCATCGACAAGGTAAGGACAGCTCCAGTAGGGTAGCAGCGAGAACGGCGCGGCCGGGAGAAGAGAAGGGTGCGGGCGGAGGTAGGTTTCAGGGCATCAAATTAGACCATCAAACTTGATTCAACTATTAACATAGACTATTGTATGTAACATTAAATGAAATCTAAAAGATTACATAAATACTGAACAAAGTAGTCACTATCAGTGATCTCGGCAATCATCATGTCCCATTCCTCGTCGATCATGTGGCCGGTGCCCTTACCCACTCCATCGCCACCACCCTGGCTTGCTCCGTCGCTATTACCCTCATCGTCGGACCCGTCGCCGGCACTAGAGCAAAGGTCGTTGATCATCATCGCCCCGACCTATAGAGCTCGTACTGTTGGCGCTCTTCCTTGACGCGCTCCGGGTACATGCAGGGGAGCTCTGTAATGTACTCCTTCTCGGCGCTATCCGCCTCGAGGCGCTCGCGGGCCTCCCGGTCTTGTCGCAGCTCGCCTGCAGAAGCCACACGGGGGTTGATAGGGCCAAAGCCGGCAAGCCACCGATGAAGTTTAGCAACGCGTTTGCGCCATGGAGACGCACTGACATGATGCCATACGTGCGTGCTGCCGAGTGGTAGGAACCAATCCAAATCCGCTAGTGGGTTTCACGGTCAGTGATATCCGCCACCCACGTCCCCACTCCCGCTGCTGCACGTCGAGGTACTTCTTCCGCGCCATCGGCTGTGCTGGCAGGTCGGGCAACCGTAACGCACCGCCGCATCCTCAGGCTCGGGATTGCGTGGAACGGCGAGGACCTATGGCGGCTGGTTCTAACCATTTAGGCGGCGAGACGTCGCCGGAGTGGATGCAGGGGCATTTGTACTAGTGAAGATAAGGGATCGGTTAAGTGCCCTACAGAATAGTAAAATCAGATTTTCACTCCTCTAAAGCTTTATAGTACTCCCTCCATTCCCTTATACAAGGCCACAAACTCAAATTACAGGTATCTAGATAAAATTTAATGACTACTTTGCAAGCCAACTTTTCTTCTTGTTATCTGAAATCATTAATACTCCCTCCGGTCCTTTTTACTTTGCATATTAGAATTCTCTAAAGTCAAACTTCACAAAGTTTGACCGTACTTATATGAAAAAATACCAACATCTGCCATGCTAAATTTATACAATATGAAACTCTAAGTCATGACACATTTATTGGTATTGATTTTAGATTGTGAATGTTGGTACTCTTTTCTATAAAGTTGGTCAAACTTTATGAGGTTTGACTTCAGTCAAATCTTATATACGAACTAAAAAGGACCGGAGGGAGTACGTCTGCATGCATGCAAGGAAGGAATGAAGAGAAAGTAGCACACTGTCATTATGACTACATGCATGCAAGTATTCAACAAGTTGCTACTACGAGAAAACATCATTAAATTTTGCCTCGGTTACTGTTTTTTTAGGGAATACCATCATGGCGCACTTTATTAATTTGGCAAAATAGTTACATCGTTAACCAGAGCATTAATCAGGAACCTGGGGGTTCATCGACCCACGTACAAGATTCATTTCTATCATAAGCAAACTTAGCTAGAGTGTGCGCTACCTCGCTCGCTTCCCAGTTACAATGCAAAAATTAAACTGAACCTATCATACCCGCCATGATGAAACATTCTGCATAAACTGTCGAGGCTCCACTCCAAATTCTGTCTTGTCCTGAACAAGCATTAATCACCTCAATCGAATCCGATTCTAATTGGATGGAATGAAAGCCCAACTCATGGGCTAACATAAGCCCATGCTTCACTGCCAAAGTTTCTGCTGTATGTGCATCCGAGATGTGGGTAATTAGTGATCCTGAAGCAGCAAGAAACATCCCATGTTCATCTCTAATAATCACACCCACAGATCCATTCAATTCGTTAGCAATAAAAGATGCGTCCACATTTACTTTCACCGTTCCAGGAGATACTTTAGCCCACTTGATACCCAGACGACTCACAGGTCCATTTCTGAACTTTAGGGGTTTTTGATAGTTTAAACAGATGGCCCGAACAGCCGTTGCACACCCTGTCACTGGGGACATTTGGTTATGATGCGTTTGCTGGCGACGCATCCACCACAAATACCAGCAAGTTGCTGCAATTCCCTCTTTGAGGCCGACTGTTATCATGTTGGGCATACTAGTTTCAGGAAGACGCATCAAGTGCTCAAGAACTACCGACCTAGACATGTCCTCCTGTATACATTCAGAGATTGTTTGTGAGATCCCTAGTAACCTCCACATTTCCTTGGCATGTTCACATTTAAAGAGCAGATGCATAACATCTTTTGGACCTTGTGAGCAAATAGGACAATGTCCGCTCGTCCTAACATGTCTATTCACTAATATACTTTTCAGCGGCAGTATGCCATGCATTGCCCTCCAGCAGAATATCTTTATTTTACCTGGAATCTGCAACTTCCACAAGATGGACCAAACTGGGTTTGGTGTAGCGGGACCTGCAGGAACAATGCCACTATTTTGATATTGGTGTTTCCACTCACAATGGTACGCTGACCTGACTGAAAAATACCCTGATCTTGTCCCATTCCAGGCTACAAAATCCTCAAAAGAGTTGTAGCTCAAAGGAATTTGCAGGATACGGTTAACATCGACTGGGTTAAATATATCCCGTATAAGCTCTTCATCCCATGTTTCAGTCGTAGGGTCAACTAACTTGCTAACTTTGGTGATCAATACTCCATTCCTTGGTGTAATAACTTTCCTCGACGGACTAGTGGGTATCCAGTGATCATTCCAAACATTTACCTTTTCACCATTTCCAATCCTCCATATATGGCCACGTTTAAATGTTTGAATGCCTGCAAAGATACTCTGCCATGTAAAGGAAGAACCTTTTTTTTGTCCAGCTGAGAGAAGGTCACCTGAAGGGTAGTTGTAGGACCTTGAAGTAGATGTGTCTAGAGGGGGGGGGGTGATTAGACACTTAATGCTAAAGTTGCAGTTTTTAAGCTTTTTCGGTTTAAGTGGAGTTTAGGCACAATTTCAACATTCACAATACATATCAAGCAAGCATGCAAAGAGTATATAGGCAGCGGAAAGTAAAGCATGCAACTTGCAAGAATGTAAAAGGAAGGGTTTGGAGAATTCAAACGCAATTGGAGACACGGATGTTTTTCCCGTGGTTCGGATAGGTGGTGCTATCCTACATCCACGTTGATGGAGACTTCAACCCACGAAGGGTAACGGTTTCGCGAGTCCATGGAGGGCTCCACCCACGAAGGGTCCATGAAGAAGCAACCTTGTCTATCCCACCATGGCCATCGCCCACGAAGGACTTGCCTCACTAGCGGTAGATCTTCACGAAGTAGGTGATCTCCTTGCCCTTACAAACTCCTTGGTTCAACTCCACAATCTTGTTGGAGGCTCCCAAGTGACACCTAGCCAATCTAGGAGACACCACTCTCCAAGAAGTAACAAAATGGTGTGTTGATGATGAACTCCTTGCTCTTGTGCTTCAAATGATAGTCTCCCCAACACTCAACTCTCTCACGCATGATTTGAATTTGGTGGAAAGAAGATTTGAGTGGAAAGCAATTTGGGGAAGGCTAGAGATCAAGATTCATGTGGTAGGAATGGAATATCTTGGCCTCAACACATGAGTAGGTGGTTCTCTCTCAGAACATATGAATTGGAAGTGTAGATGTGTTCTGATGGCTCTCACCATGAGTGAAGAGGAGGTGGAGGGGTATATATAGCCTCCACACAAAATCCAACCGTTACACACAATTTACCAATCTCGGTGGAACCGAATCAACAAACTCGGTCGGACCGAAATAGTAAACCTAGTGACCGTTAGAGATTTTCGGTGGGACTGACATACAACTCGGTAGGACCGATATGTTTAGGGTTAGGGCATAACGTAATCTCGGTGAGACCGATTACACAAACTCGATGAGACCGATTTGGTAATAAGCTAACCAGAGGGTTGGTCAGGCAAACTCGGTGGGACCGATTACACAAACTCGGTGAGACCAATTTTGGTAATGAGCATACACAGTGAGTTTGCATTGTAACCTCGGTAGTACCGATTGCACAAGATCGGTGAGACCGATTTTGGCAATGGACATACACAGTGAGATTACAATCCCATCTCGGTGAGACCGAGATCCCTATCGGTAGAACCGATTTGCTAGGGTTTGGCAATGGCTATGACAAGTGAAACTCGGTGGCGCCGGATAGAAATAATCGGTAGGTCCGAGTTTGGCTTGGGTTTAGGTCATATGTGGAAGTGGGAAAGTAGCTGGGGATTTTGGAGCATATAATTAAGAACTTGAAGCAAGAGGCTCATTAAGCAACACCTCATCCCTCCTTGATAGTATTGGCTTTTCCTATGGACTCAATGTGATCTTGGATCACTAAAATGTAAAATGAAGAGTCTTGAGCTTTAAGCTTTAGCCAATCCTTTGTCCTTAGCATCTTGGAGAATTTCCCACAACCTTTAGTCCATGCCACTCCATTGTTGAACTTATCTGAAACATACTAGATAGAAACGTTAGTCCAACAAGAGATATGTTGTCATTAATTACCAAAACCACCTAGGGAGCACTTGTGCTTTCAATCTCCCCCTTTTTGGTAATTGATGGCAACATACATCAAAGCTTTAGATAAAATATAAAGAACATCAAGTAAAGCTTTGGAAGGACATGTAACAAGCATAGGCTCCCCCTACATGTATGCACTCATGTAAATGTGAAATATAGAGGCATGTGAGAGCATAACCATGACAGAGTAGGCAATGTGTTACATGTATCTTGGCCATATGCATCAGAGCAAAAGATTATCAAGGAAAATACCTTCATGCTCATGAGTCCTTCTTGCAAATAGTATGTACATAAGCAAGAATTCCTCATACTCATGATTTTGATGCATACACTTACCTTGTAGTCTTTAGCTGGTTTAGGATGGAATGAACCTGCACAAACAAGGTTAGATAACACAGGTACCTCCACTAGCCAGAGCAAACCAAAGAAGCCACAAGAGTACCAAGACTGGGATAACATGTAGAGAGTGAGTACAAGGTACCACAATGGATTCAACATGTCCCCAAGAGTAAAGATATGCAATGAATTTGACTGATTTCTTTCCCTTAGGTGTCTTGCTCCCCCTGAATCTTACATGGGATATTGGGAGAAGATAGGGAACAGAAAATCAGAGCTGAAAGATACAAATGGATAGAACTTAATGCAAATAAGCACATATGAACATGTCTTTCCCCCAAAAAGACATGTGACATCTCTCCTCTTGAACATCAAGCATCTGGGATCCTTGAGTATTCTCTCCCCCTGGAAATCTCTTTCTCCCCCTTAATACTTTCTCCCTTGTAGGTGATAAGCTTTGATGTGATCTCTCTCTCCCCCTTTGACATCAATTTCCAAGAAGGGCTTTCTGGAATCTGTCGTATAGGTTTGGTCCTTGAGACTCAGCACAAAGCAATGGATAAAACTGTGATGCTTGTAGAGGACAAGATTCATTGAGTAGAGCTGGATCAGAAGAAATATAGAACAAGTGGCAAACTGTTTTTCCTGTTGCGAAGTCGGTGGCACCGAGTGGCATGTTTCGGTGGTACCGAAAAGATTCGGTTGGACCGAAAACTACAAGTCGGTGAAACCGAGTTCAACACAAAGAAAAACACTTGTCACCTCAGCTCACTAAACATGTAGGATCTCACAAAGATTTGCAATCAATTATCTGAAGGATTTGCAAGGAATTGAATGCAGAAAATGCAGAACAAAAACAAAAAGAAAAGAGAAGAAACTAAAAGATCTAGATGAAGTTTTTTTTTTGAAAAAGAGAAAGAAAATAAATATGCATGAGACAAATGCAATAACACAGAAAAGAACACAAGAGAACTTCATCTAGAGTTGGGCGGTGACATAGTCACCTATGTTAGAGTATATTGACTTAGGAGTCAAGTGAGAACACTTGATCATAGGTCATACTCATCGTTTAAGCTCAAAATGGGGTTACCATTTTTCGTTTAAGCATCTTGATGTATTCACATCTTGTTGAGTTGCTTTGACTCATGTCTTGGAGTAAAGCTTCTCTAAGATGGAATAACATACCTTGGGTGGTGGTGCGGTTCTTGCTCATGTAGTTGAACTTGTGTGGGTGCTCAAGGTTGATGTAGCTCATCAAGAGTTGGGAGCACCACTTGGAGTTTGAGTTCATCTACCTACATGGGTTAGTTCTTGCAAGGAAGAGCACTTGTGTATCCAAAAATGACAATCATGAAGCTCAACATAGAATTTGTCAAAGGATATGTTTGAATGGTTTTGTGCTTCCTTTTCTTCAACCACCATTGTGTAGAGACTTGGTGATGTGGAGATTGCTCAAGATGTGAATGAGTCGCAATCTCATGGAGTTAGATTCAACCAAGCACCTACATGGGTTAGACAACATGCAAGGTACAAATATATCCAAGACATAAGATAGTCATTATAAGAGATATATCATGGATTAGTCATAAGCTCATGTCTTGCATGTATCCAATGGAGTTCCTACTCCAAGTTCGAAGCATCAATAATGTTCAATTCACCTCTCAACCTGCAAAATACTTTCTCATCAAGAGGTTTAGTAAATATATCCGCTAATTGCTTATCGGTGCGAACATGCTTAAGATCAATGTCACCCTTAGCAACATGGTCTCGAATGAAATGATGACGAACTTCAATATGCTTAGTTCGAGAATGTTGTACAGGATTATGACCAATTTTGATAGCACTTTCATTGTCACAAAGCAGTGGAACATGTTTCACATAGATCCCATAATCTTTAAGAGTTTGGGTCATCCAAAGTAATTGAGCACAACATGAACCGGCGGCAATGTATTCCGCTTCGGCGGTGGATAAGGATACCGAGTTTTGTTTCTTGGAAGACCAAGACACAAGAGATCTACCAAGAAATTGACAAGTACCCGAAGTGGACTTTCTATCAACCTTGTCTCCGGCATAATCCGAGTCGGAATAGCCAACAAGATCAAAAGAAGACCTCTTAGGATACCAAATGCCAAAGTTTGGTGTATGAATTAAGTATCTCACTATCCTTTTCACGGCCTTAAGATGACATTCTTTAGGAGCAGCTTGATAACATGCACACATGCACACACTTAGCATAATGTCGGGACGTGAAGCACATAGGTATAACAAAGAACCAATCATAGAGCGATAAACCTTTTGATCAACCGGTTCACCATCTTTGGTTAAATCAAGATGTCCACTAGTAGGCATGGGTGTAGGCATACCTTTGCATTCTTGCATATTGAACTTCTTGAATAAGTCCTTGGTGTACTTCATTTGAGAGACAAATGTACCTTCCTTAGTTTGCTTGATTTGCAAACTGAGAAAGAATTTGAGTTCACTCATCATAGACATCTCAAACTTCTCTGACATTAGCTTTCCAAACTTTTCACTGAAGAGAGGGTTAGTTGAACCAAATATGATATCATCAACATAAATTTGGCATACAAATAGTTCTCCATTAATCCTTTTAGTAAAAAGAGTAGAATCAATTTTACCAATTTCAAAACCACTTGCAATAAGGAACTTGGTCAAGCATTTATACCATGCTCTAGGAGCTTGTTTAAGACCATAAAGAGCTTTGTGAAGTTTGTAAACATGATTTGGTTTCTTAGGATTGATAAAGCCGGGAGGTTGTTTGACATAAACTTCCTCCTCTATTTCACCATTTAGAAAAGCACTTTTAATGTCCATTTGGTACAAGGTGATATTATGGTGATTAGCATAGGCAAGTAAGATGTGAATGGACTCAAGTCTAGCAACGGGAGAATATGTCTCACCATAGTCCATACCTTCGACTTGTGTGTACCCTTGGGCGACGAGACGTGCTTTGTTGCGAACCACTTGTCCATCTTCATCTTGCTTGTTGTGAAACACCCATTTGGTACCAATGATGTTGTGGTTGTTGTCGGGCTTCTCAACCAATGTCCAAACTTGGTTTCTCTCAAAGTTGTGTAGCTCTTCATGCATAGTGTTTATCCAATCCGGATCTTCCAATGCTTCTTCAACCTTCATAGGTTCAATGCTAGAGATGAATGAATAGTTTTCACAAAAGTTAGCTAAACGAGTTTTTGAGTGAGTGATTCTCCTGGTTTGAATATCATTATAGATTTGCTCGACGGGATGATCTTTGGCAATTCTTGCTCGAACTCGTGAGAGCTTTTGCTTGGGTCTTCGTTGAACATCTTCTTCATCTTGTTCTTCTTCTTGGCCTTCTTCATTGTTGACGTTGTCGTTCTCTTGTCGTGGTGAAGAAGGAGGTTGTTGATGTTCGTCTTGATGCATTTCCTCATCTTTTTCATCTTGGTGTGTCCCACTTGTGGATGCTTCCGTATCAATTCTTGGTTCACCTTGTCGTGAAGTAGAAGCTTCCACTTGGACGGACGAGGTACTCTCCTTCACCTCCGTTGGACGAATTTTGCCAATAGACAAGTCTTGGATTGCTTCTGAAGGGTCTTTATCTCCTACATCGATTGGCAATTGCTCTACTTGCGAGCCATTAGATTCATCAAACTTCACATCTACCGTCTCTTCAACCTTTCGGGTGAAATTGTTGTAGACACGGTAAGTGTGAGAGTTTGAGCCATAACCAAGTAGAAAACCTTCATGAGATTTAGGAGCAAACTTTGAACGATGATGCTTGTCAAGAATGTAGCACTTTGAACCGAATACTCGGAAGTATCCAACTTGGGGTTTGTTACCGGTGAGGAGCTCGTATGCCGTCTTGCCGAGTAGCTTGTGAAGATACAAGCGATTTGTTGCATGACAAGCTGTCTCAACCGCTTCTGCCCAAAAGTGCTTCGGCGTCTTGTACTCATCAAGCATCGTTCTCGCCATTTCGATGAGCGTCCGGTTCTTCCTCTCAACAACTCCATTTTGTTGAGGTGTGTACGTAGCCGAGAACTCGTGTGAAATCCCTTCTTCGTCAAGAAAGGTGTCCACATTTGCGTTCTTGAACTCCGTTCCGTTGTCACTCCGAACCTTCTTGATCTTCACGTCAAACTGATTTTGGGCCTTCCTAGCGAAGTTTTTGAAGATCTTCTGGACCTGCGACTTGTCATCAAGAAAGAACACCCACGTAAATCTTGAAAAATCATCAACTATAACTAGACCAAAAGAATTTCCACCGAGACTCTTGTAGGCGTTGGGACCAAAAAGATCCATATGAAGTAGCTCAAGTGGCCTCCTTGTGGTCATGATGTTCTTCACGGGATGCCTTCCTCCGACCTGCTTACCTGCTTGACAAGCACTGCAAAGTCTATCCTTATCAAATATGACATCGTTAACTCCAAGGATATGATTTCCTTTAATAAGCTTGTCAAGGTTTCTCATGCCAACGTGACCTAGTCGTCTATGCCACAACCAACCTTTTGAGGATTTAGCAACAAAGCAAGTTTTAGGTTGTGCCTTTTTAGAGAAATCGACAATGTAAAGATCACCTCTACGTATACCGGTAAAGACCATTTTATGATTGTCTCGACGAAACACTTGGCAATCTACCTCAGTAGATAGGACATTCAAACCGAAATCAGCAAGTCTAGATACTGAAAGTAAGTTGTAGCCGAGAGATTCAACGAGCATGACATTTTGAATGGAACTATCATGTGAGATGGCCACCTTACCAAGGCCAACCACTTTACCCTTTGAATTATCACCAAAGGTGACATATTTTTGAGGGCCGTCATTTTCAGCAAGCTCACGGAGCATCTCTTCATCTCCGGTCATATGATCAGTACATCCTCTATCAAGAACCCATTCCTTTCCTCCTGACACATATCCCCGAAGATTTGCCATAAGACCAAAATGTCTCATTGCATCATCAAGATCGAAGTCACTATCATCATCATCATCATCATCATCATAGTATCGATGTTCACCATGATCTTGTAACTCACCATTTCCTAGAGAGGGTAATTCATTAGATAAATGATCATCAAAGTGGTCACCTTTATGAATTCTTATAGCTTCGGATATAATGATTCCAACATCTCCTTTAGCATGCTTGAGATTGGTAAGCTCAAATAGACAATCACCAAAACTAGGATCACTAGAGTTCATCTTACTCAAGGCAATAGATTTATGGAGAATTTCATCCAAATTTTTCAAGGAATAATCGGGAAATCGTTCCTCAAGAAATTTCCATATAGTATAGGCACAATTAAGAGTAGGCAAACTAGCAATCAAATTTTTGGGCAAACCTCTAATGATGAGCTCAATAGTTCTAAGATTGTGAATTATGTCGATATCTTCATCTAGGGTAGGATGCAAAGGATCAATATGAGGTGCACAAGGGCTAGCAATATACTTGTTCAAATGATATTGATTGAAAATTACAAGCATCTCATTTTTCCACTCATGAAAATACTCTCCATCAAGAATAGGCACTCTATGTCTAAGACTCCCTAAAGTAGACACATCCATCTTCCTCCAATGGTGATTAAACCAAGGCAATGGAGACCAAAGCTCTGATACCACTTGTAGGACCTTGAAGTAGATGTGTCTAGAGGGGGGGTGATTAGACACTTAATGCTAAAGTTGCAGTTTTTAAGCTTTTTTGGTTTAAGTGGAGTTTAGGCACAATTTCAACATTCACAATACATATCAAGCAAGCATGCAAAGAGTATATAGGCAGCGGAAAGTAAAGCATGCAACTTGCAAGAATGTAAAGGGAAAGGTTTGGAGAATTCAAACGCAATTGGAGACACAGATGTTTTTCCCGTGGTTCGGATAGGTGGTGCTATCCTACATCCACGTTGATGGAGACTTCAACCCACGAAGGGTAACGGTTGCGCAAGTCCACGGAGGGCTCCACCCACGAAGGGTCCACGAAGAAGCAACCTTGTCTATCCCACCATGGCCATCGCCCACGAAGGACTTGCCTCACTAGCGGTAGATCTTCACGAAGTAGGCGATCTCCTTGCCCTTACAAACTCCTTGGTTCAACTCCACAATCTTGTTGGAGGCTCCCAAGTGACACCTAGCCAATCTAGGAGACACCACTCTCCAAGAAGTAACAAATGGTGTGTTGATGATGAACTCCTTGCTCTTGTGCTTCAAATGATAGTCTCCCCAACACTCAACTCTCTCTCATAGGATTTGAATTTGGTGGAAAGAAGATTTGAGTGGAAAGCAATTCGGGGAAGGCTAGAGATCAAGATTCATGTGGTAGGAATGGAATATCTTGGCCTCAACACATGAGTAGGTAGTTCTCTCTCAGAACATATGAATTGGAAGTGTAGATGTGTTCTGATGGCTCTCACCACGAGTGAAGAGGAGGTGGAGGGGTATATATAGCCTCCACACAAAATCCAACCGTTACACACAATTTACCAATCTTGATGGGACCGAATCAACAAACTCGGTCGGACCGAAATAGTAAACCTAGTGACCGTTAGAGATTTTCGGTGGGACTGACATGCAACTCGGTAGGATAGATATGGTTAGGGTTAGGGCATAACGTAATCTCAGTGAGACCGATTACACAAACTCGATGAGACCGATTTGGTAATAAGCTAACCAGAGGGTTGGTCAGGCAAACTCGGTGGGACCGATTACACAAACTCGGTGAGACCGATTTTGGTAATGAGCATACACAGTGAGTTTGCATTGTAACCTCGGTAGTACCGATTGCACAAGATCGGTGAGACCAATTTTGGCAATGGACATACACAGTGAGATTACAATCCCATCTCGGTGAGACCGAGATCCCTATCGGTAGAACCGATTTGCTAGGGTTTGGCAATGGCTATGACAAGTGAAACTCGGTGGCGCCGAATAGAAATAATCAGTAGGTCCGAGTTTGGCTTGGGTTTAGGTCATATGTGGAAGTGGGAAAGTAGCTGAGGATTTTGGAGCATATCATTAAGCACTTGAAGCAAGAGGCTCATTAAGCGACACCTCATCCCTCCCTGATAGTATTGGCTTTTCCTATGGACTCAATGTGATCTTGGATCACTAAAATGTAAAATGAAGAGTCTTGAGCTTTAAGCTTTAGCCAATCCTTTGTCCTTAGCATCTTGGAGAATTTCCCACAACCTTTAGTCCATGCCACTCTATTGTTGAACTTATCTGAAACATACTAGATAGAAACGTTAGTCCAACAAGAGATATGTTGTCATTAATTACCAAAACCACCTAGGGAGCACTTGTGCTTTCAGTAGTACTTTGCTCAGAGGATCCTAGCACATAAAGGTTCTGGATCATCAAGTAGCCTCCAACATTGCTTCGCCAACATCGCCAAATTGAAAGAATGGAGGTCACGGAAGCCCATCCCCCCTTCTTTCTTTGGAAAGCACAATTTCCACCAAGCCCACCAATGCATTCGATTGGTGTTTTCATCATCTCCCCACCAAAACCTAGCAATAGCATTTGTGATATCTTTGCATACACCTTTTGGGATTTTAAAAACAGACGTAGCATAAACAGGAATAGCCTGAGCTACGGCTTTGAGTAATATCTCTTTACCTTCCGTGGACAATTGTTTTTCATTCCATCCATGAGTGCGTGAACAAACTCTCTCAACAAAGTGATTAAAACAGTCACTCCTATCTGCCCCAACCAGAGCTGGTAGACTGAGATACTTATCAGATAGGGCTTCCGTATCAATATTGAGGCATGCACAAATATCGGTTTTTAAGCCAGGATCTGTATTAGGACTAAAAAATACACTCGATTTTGCCACACTCACCAATTGACCAGAATTGCTGCAGTACACATCAAGGGCTTGTTGTAGGGAAGTTGCATTAGTCATATCTGCTTTCATGAGAATAAGGGAGTCATCAGCAAATAAAAGGTGTGATACTGACGGTGCATTCCTGCACACCTTAATCCCATCCATGGCACCAACTTGTTCTTCAAACAACAACAAACTTGATAGTGCCTCTGCACACAACAGGAACAAATAAGGAGAGAGAGGGTCCCCTTGACGGATGCCTCCTGTAGGAGTAAACTTATCTGTCTCTTATGAATTATAACGTATGGAATAGTTAACTGAAGAAACACAAGCCATCATCATATCAACCCATCTTTCATGGAACCCAAGCTTCAACATCATATTTTTCAGAAAAAGCCATTCTACTCTATCATAAGCTTTGTGCATATCGAGCTTCACAGCGCATAATCCACCTTTACCCACTTTTCTGTTTTTTATTGCATGGATGCACTCATATGCCACTAGGACATTATCTGTTATCAAGCGACCCGGAACAAAAGCACTTTGTGTTGGTGAGATAATATCAGGCAACACTTGTTTCAACCTAGAGGCCAACATCTTTGATATAATCTTGTAAATTACATTACAGAGACTAATAGGCCTAAATTGGGTAATCAATTCCGGCGTATCCACTTTCGGGATTAACACTATTGTTGTTTCATTCCACCTCTCTGGGATATAGCCATTATTCACCGCATGTAATACCTCGACAGTAATATCATCGCCTATAAGATGCCAAAAAAATTTATAAAACAAAACATGCAAACCGTCCGGGCCTGGGGCCTTCAAATCTCTAATGCTAAAGACTGCCTTTTTGACATCTTCTGGTGAAAATGGTGCTGTAAGCATGTCATTCATAGTTTGGGACACCTTTGGATTAATTTTCTCTAATAAACCTGGATCTGTTTGGTTAACCTCAGAAGAAAAGAGATTAGCAAAATATTCTAAGACCAAGGGGTTTAAGCCATCAGTACCTTCCACCCAATCACCTCCTTGATTCTTCAGTCTTTTAATATAATTACGTTTGCGTCGGGCTGACGCATAACCATGGAAGAACGAGGTGTTCCTATATCCTTTACACAGCCATGAAACTGTAGATCTCTGCGCCCAATATGTTTCCTCGTGCTCCAGCAACTGCTCAATGAGACAAGCTAGATTCCTGCGCTGCGCGTCACTGTCGTCTGTCATGGGTCCCGACATCATGTGATCCAAGTCGCGCTGAGCCTTCCGCAGCCGCTTTCTTGGTTTCTTTAAAACATTCTTGTCCCAATCATGGAGCTTTGCATGCATATAAATCAACCGGGAGTTCACATCGCTCGTAGGTGCATGCACAGCTGCATCCTGCCATGCATCACGCACTACTGATTCAAAGTTCTCCTCAGCAAGCCACTGTGCTTCAAATCTTTTCAGTGGTTTTACATTATGTTTCAGCTTGCTAGCATGGTCAGTCACTAACAGTAGTGGTCTGTGATCCGAGTAATTGTTGAACGGCAAATTTTTTAGAGAGGCTTCACTCATCATATTCATCCATAGGGAATTAGCAAGAGCTCTGTCAAGCCGTTCTCGGGTTTCCCTCTCTGCCATGTAAATACTTCGCCTTCATAACCAATGTCATGCAGATCACAAGCATCAAGAGTATTACGGAATGCATCCATATAAGAATGGGGTCTTGGGTTACCCCCTTCTTTTTCATGGTTGTACAGTATTTCATTTATGTCACCAATGACAACCCAAGGCAAATTATGCTGACTCTGGAGCCTTTGAAATCTCTCCCAAGTTTTGTGCTTTTTATCCCACCGGAATTCCCCATACATTCCCGTTAATCTCCAGACTTTATTATCACCCTCATCCACCTTCACATCGATATAGTTTGGGTGAGAATAAAGTTGACTTATTTTCAATTTCTTTCTCCACATCATCAGTAGACCCCCTTTCCTACCATCGCTTGGGTTTACAATTTTTAAATCCATCTTCAGCCTCTTTCGCAAGCAATCAGCCGGATACTCGTCAAGGTGCGTTTCCGACAAAAATAGCACCTCAGGACAATATTGCTTCTGAATATCCAGAAGTGCGCGAACTGCCGGGTCATTGCCCAACCCCCGACAGTTCCACGCTAGGATCCTCATTGCTCCCAGCGGTCACCCTCTAGGGGTGCCGCCGATCCATTTAGTATTTCTAGAATCCCATCATTACTAACAGTAGCTCCATCAGATCCTTTCTGCTTTTTATTGTTTCTGATTTCCTATGATGTATTCAGCATGTCCGAGCTAGAGCCATCAGAAACATCCACCATATGTGCCCCCTTGGAGATGCCATCTGCTAGTACAAGAGCTCCCTCTGGGTTCACAACAACTTCAGGTCCTGTTACAGAGTTTAGAGCGAGCCGTTTTCTAGGTGGTGGAATAACTTTCGTCATTATTGTATCCTTCAGACTATTAATTTTGTCCTGCCTTTCCTCTGAAGTGTTCTGAGTTTTATCAGTAGCCTCCTTATGAGCATACAGGGCATTCCAACGCCAACTTTCACTTCCATCATAAGCCTTATCAGTACCATTATTTCCATTCGCGCCTTCCTCCCATCGCCTTCCAAACCCACGACCAAATGATGGGCCTCCTCTGCCGCGGCCAACACCCCTTTCGTTTCCTCCTCCTCTACCACCACCATAATTGTTCCGGTTCCTCCCTCCATCTGCTAAGATAAAATCACCCCATTCAAACTTAGATTTGTCGTGTTCTCCCTTTCCGCGTTCTTCATACCAATGACCTAGTAATCCACAGTTATCGCAAAATATGGGTAACTTCTCATACTTGATCTGGTACCAATCCTTCTTCCCACCTTTTGTGATCGAGACAACTTTCCAGTTTTTTATCCACGTCCAAATTAGCCTTCACCCGTACATATGATCCCACATAGCCTGCTGGAAGTTGTATTTGGACCTCAAGGATCTTCCCCATCTTCCTACACATGCCCTTTATCACCATCTCATTCAGATAATTATCCGGGAGCTTCAACACCCTCGCCCAAACTGCGATACTATTTAACTTCACCTTTCCGGGGTTTGTAAAACCGTCATACTCCTCCATGATGACAGCTTGGTTTCGGAAGAGCCATGGTCCGTTAATCATAGCCGTATTCCAATCTCCTAGGCACGCAAATTGGACCGTAAACAAGTTCTCTTCAATCATTCTCCATCTCACCTCCTTAGCCGGATTCCAGGCAGATCTCATATCCGCGTACAACGCAGAGGGACTAAAACCCTTATTTGTGTGTACACGAACGATCGCTAGCCACTTTGCCCGCATGTCCACTTCCTCCACTTCGTCCTCCCATACAAAATCATCACCATCATCCTCGTGCAGATTGAGACGCTTCAGCAGCTCATCTACATCCTCCACCTCCTTTCCCTGGCCCTTTGAACCACTTCCTCCAGCAGCCATCTACGCAGACCCTAGAAGAACCGTACTCCCACGCCCACGTCCCCCTCTAGCAGAGACCAAGGCCGGGGAGGATCGCCAGGCCCTCCCTTGATCAGCCCGAGTCCAGGAGAGAGGGGACACAGCTTGAGAGGAGAATCACCGGAGATAGTACTCCCGGCGGCTGCCGCTCGAGAGGAAAGAGAAACCCTAGGAAAACGCCCTAGGAAAACGCCCTAGGGAAAGAACTGCCTCGGTTACTGTTAGTGGCCTTGTATAGATGCAAAATGTATCTCTATTCCTAATGGACGACTTGATGAATAGTCTCTGCGGTTTAATTTCATTGGTTTTTTTGTCATCCTCCCACCTTCGGTTTTTTTTCGTCATCCTCCCACCTCCGTTAACTCGCAACCCTCACGCGAAAAAACCGTGACAAAAAAAAAAACCCTACTATCGATGCCTCGTAATCGTGGTGAAGGAGCGACGACCCCTCCATCTATTCACGACGCGAACGCCGCCGCCTGGGGTCGTGGAGGCGCCACCGCCGAGGTCCTTGCGCCGCCGTCGAGGTCCTGAAGGAGGCGCCGCCATCATCGTTGTGGACCTCCGCGTCGCCATCGGGACACCTCTGCTGAGGTACGCCTTCGCCTTCGCCTTCGCACGCCGCCTACCTCTCCTATCGCGATCCCCTCGATCCCCAGATGCCGCCGTCGTACGCACCTCGATCCCCTCGAATGCCCGCGCACATCCGCCCTCTCCCGTCTCCCCCACCCATAGCTGCTCTCTTCCCCGCCAGTGCCGCCCTCTTCCCCGCCCTCAAGCGGGGATGCCCCAGATCGAGTCGCGCAAGTCAGCGGGGCAGCGGCCAGATCCGCCTCGGCCACATCTCGTCCAGATGGATGGCGCTAGGAGAGGTAGATCAAGGGGACAGGTACCGTGTGGGTCTTCTCTTTCGGGACGCCGCTCCGACCCGATCCGGTGAGGCAACCTCTGTGTGCGGCAACGAGGGCGGCGGCCGGCTGCGTGAGAGGTCGATCTGGTCGTGCCTCATTGATGGGATCGGGATGCCCACCTCCGACGGCGCTGCGTTGCTACCAAAGGGGCACCCTGCCGCGGCCAGGGACTCGCTACCGTCGAAGCACGACACCTCACCGCCACGTATGTTGTTGTGCTGCAGGTCCTTGGGGTTGGGTGCGGCAACTCGCGACTCGAAGATGATCTTTTCTGGTAGGGCGTCGCCGGCGGCGGCACCTACATAGACCGTCTTGGTGCAACAGAAGAGTTCGGAGTTCACTCCGAGAGAGAATAGCTTTGCATGTACATTTGTTGAAAGACTGATATGCTGAACTTTCGATGATTTTTAATCCGGATCCCTCGCTGAAGGTGCTTCATGTTGGTGTTTGAATACTGCTGCTGTACTTCAAGGTCTGTAGAAGCTCTTGCAATGGATTCTTTTTAATGATATTATAGTTTATTTTCGTTTAGATTTGGTATTGTTGTTCTGTCCACTTAACCCAGTCTGTGGCAGCAGCTTTTCATGTCGTTTCCTCGCCAACATATGTCATAATTTATCATGTACGTGTGCAAATGGTTTTTGGCTATAGTATGAGTATATGGTTCAGAGAAGTTCGGTCAGATGAAAAGCATGCTTAGCATCTCATAGTCGTAGGCTATTCCTTTTAACATTGAAGCCATCCAGGTTTTCAATTACGGAGATGATTTGGAAACTCAGCATAGAAAATTATTTACTCTAATGCAGATTACACATATTAAGGCCTTTATTCTTTTATATTTGTGCTCGTACTAGGCAATATAAGGTCTCCAGTGCAAGCATTAGCCCATCTTTAGCTGCTCATAAGTACACTCTTGCTAAGATTAATCTGTGATATATATATAATTCATTGCCTGGATATAGTTTGCTCTGAATGTTTTTTTGCTCTTTAGTCTATGAAGAATTACAAGGAGGATAATAGAGCAGCAACTAGAGCTGACCATTGGCCTATAAATGCAGCAATGTTCTTCTAGAGGTGTGATGTTGGTGGTGATTTTCTTATCCGGGGATATGGATGGGGCGGGTCTGTGGGCACCATGCTGACGCGGAGAAGGAGGTGCAGGTAGCGGGGCGCTTGAGGTGAGGTGGCTTCAGGGTTGCTCAAGAAGAACAGGCTCATCAGCACCACCTGGATGCCTTTGTCATCAGCAATGTGGACAAGGTGCAAAAGGGATATCTCCCTTACCTCTTATTTAGTCTGAAAAATTTAGCAATGTTTGGTTTGGCAGATTTAACAGTCGTTGGTTTGGAAATTTGTTACCTATAGAAGTATATGAATAACATGACTAATATTTATTGAATTTATAGGGTTATTGTTTTTTTTCTCTACAAAGTCAGTTGTTACATTAGGAAGAACATCGTCTAAAATCTTGACAACATAAAGGAGCATAGAGTTAATAGATTATGAAATCCTGTAGTGCATCAGATGCACCCTTCACTAATTTTTGAACACATTTATATTATCCAGGTTCCGACCTCATTTGCTGTGATGTCTTTTTTATGTGGGCGAGGAAAACATTTTTGGGAATGATACTCCCAAACTTTGATTTCTTGGTTGTCGAATCATGGTGCTGATTAGATTTTATTTAACCTTAAATAATCTATTTATATTGCGGCTGTGTCTTTTAGCTCATCTTTTAGTTTCTCTAGTCCACTTCGCACAAGATTTTATTGTAGGCTACCAAGTACAGTTATACCACTTAAATTCTTCCTATCTGATTATGCAAAGCTTGATCTATACTCATTGAACTTTGTTAGATAGTAGGCCGTCCTACCATTGTGCCTAAATAGATATGTTTCCCTGTAGTTATAGTATCTTAGTCCAGTAAAATGAATGTGCTCGAGTAATTATAGGTATTTGGATCAAGTGAATGTGGGAATACCACTAAAATCGAAATCATAATTAAAAAATATTGACCTTTTTTCTTCAGGGCGTCTGTTCCTCCTCCCATGGTCAGTACCACCAGCTACTCTGAATCTCCGATCAGAATAGTATGAACTATTAAATAGGGAACTTAATGCTTATCATTGTTGATGTACATATGTACAACTAACAATGTTTGTGCTGCAACCAGCTTATTTTATTCTTTGCTGAAATTTATCTTGATTTATTTCACATCAGATAGTTCTGAACCTAGATGATCTCAATTAAGGTCATTGAAATTTGTTAAATTATTTTTATCCGCTCTTCTGAACGAGCTTATACTATGATCTGATTTGTATACCATATTATTGAGGCAGCGCTGGGCCATGCTGTGGTGAGACCATACGCGACGGGGGTGCTCGAGGTCGTCTGCTTTCACCCGTTATTGCGCTCAAGGAGAGGAGGAGGTGGCGGCCACCGCTTCCTTCCTTTCTAGAGCACGACACGGCCCTGCGGTTTCTTCGGCCGTGGGGAGAGAGCTCGCTGCCGCTCGGCTGCTCCGACGATATGGAGCTCATCAACAAGGTACCCTTCTCTCTCTTACTGTCCTATTTGACTAGATTTGTTTTGCACTTCCTGCATCTCCTGTTGCTCTGTTCGTGACGAGCGTGCTGCTCCCTCTCTGTTGTAGGAGAACATCCCCCTCTCTCTGTTCCTCTATTCACTAAGTTCTTCCTGCTTCTGGACAACATACCCTGGGGAGGAGTAGTACGAGACCCTAAGATGCAGCCGGGACGACCTCAACGCCTCCAAATCCTAGGTCCCAACAACGAGGTATCGTTTTGCTCCTAATGTACGTTGTTGTTACCTGCACTTTGTTTTTCCTTTGTTGCCACTCGTCGGTGCTTTACTGAGCCTGAGGTTTCTTTTTGTTCTTGAGGTTCATGTGGAATCTATTCAACTTTTGGACACAAAAAATCAAATCTTGATTGCTGCTACATATAAAATTGCAGTTCATGAATGAATGAGTTGTTGACTTGTGTGACTCAGTCATCAGGGGAAGCCACCGGATTTATAGGACTTTGTTGGCATCACCACCATGCTTGTTATCACAATCAGTTTCACTGAGGAAAAAACTGCCAGCGATGTCTGCCCCTGTGCTTATCAAGGATTCCACTCTCCCTCTCTCTGGTTTATACCAGTTCATTCAATTTTTTATTTGTTTGGTTGTACAACATCGTTATCTTAGATATTAATGGCAAAATTACTGTTCATTTCAAATTGCAGTTGGCTGGTCCTGCCCATGAATAGGATAAATCACAGCCGTGGGGGTGCGCAGGTCCCAGCCATGCGATGTCCGGTTGTCGGAGGTTGACGCGCCATGGGCGACGGTGCTGACCCACCACCCTGGTGCCAACCCCATGTCGAGCCAGGATCCCCGGGCAGAGGAAGGCCACCCAGTCATAGTTTTCTCCACCAACAGACCGACACTTGATCGACATCTTCAGAGTGTTGGTGCTCTGCCTTTCACCAGCAGCAACACTTCGGCGAAGTGGACAGTTTTGTTGGGACAACTAAATCTGGTCATCTGAAGGTAAGCTCTGATTTAATTCATGAGGTTGTACCACTAATCAAGTGGCATGACGTACCTATAGGTTATATTCATGAGCTCCAAATGAATTTGGTAACCATCTGATCGATGTGTTTGTATGTGTATATATGCACACAGTATGCCTATAGGTTTGTAGAACTCGGCGTTGTGTTATATTTATACTTTTTTGGGATATATGTATGTCAGTATATATTATTAAGTACCTGCCAAAAGAGGGGTATGTATTATATCTCAGTGTGGAACTTTGTCTTTTAACTGAATCTATATGTTTATTCAATCTGAATTTAGATGTTTTACTTAGCTTGTACTAGCTAGCTTGTGATTCCCTATGCTCAAACTACAATGAATTTTCTTTCAACATAGCTTTCTACTTCTGAGGCAACGCATGAGCATGGTGTTGTCGTGGTAGAGCCCAAAATGAATGGTGGTTCCAGTATAGAAGTAGGAGGTACCAGCACTAAGATGGGAAAACGGTTGCCACCCTTGTCCCTTGTTGCTGGCCTGCCATGACGACATCAATCACTGGCTCATTTAGAACACGAGTTACTGGATTTAGTGAGAAGCCTGAGGGTTGTGAGTTAGTGGGATGGGGGTTGGGGTTGGTCTGTTCAGCTACGGTTGTCTAAGTGGAATAATTTCACTACATTAGAAAATGTGGCAAATTGCATGAGCAAGTGGTTCAATAATTTTTTAGGGAATGTTGCCTAATTTCTACAGTAAGCAAATAAACAGTGTGAAATTATTTCAGGGGATGTGGCAAATTGCATGAGCAAGTGGTTCAATAATTTTTTCAGGGGATGTTGCCTAATCTCTCTCTCTCTAATAGAATAACGAACAACCGATAAGACTAATAATATAGACCTTCTCAGTCCTACGGTGCATTATTTGACTTTTGTGCTAATACAAGGAAAATATGTTGTGAACTTGTGAGTTGTGACCTACTCCCTCCGTTCCTAAATATAAGTCTTTTTGAAGATTCCAATGTGGACTACATACGAAGCAAAATGAGTGAATAAATATGTACATATATACATCTGTATGTAGTTTGTATTGGAATCTCTAAAAATACTTAAATTTAGGAATGGAGGGAGTATATTTTCTGGCAAGTTTTAGCCTTTTTATTTGCAATTGATGCTGCATGTCATTCACCCTTTCACCCTTATATTTGATGTTAATGTCTGAGTTATGTCTGGGCATATCTCCTATTACAACACACACATTTCCTTTTGAGTTTTATATGAAAATGCTTTTGAGCCGATACACCAAATATGAAGTTACATAACTCAAATAAAATTGAAAAATTGTTACAAAAATACAAATAAATGCCAATAAATTTTTAAACAATAAATGTTATCAAAGATTGATATGTCTACCTGTCACAAGAGAGGTAGGAGTAGCATGTTTTAGAAGATGTGTTTTTCTGTAGTACTTTTGAAATGGTAAATTGTATGGTTTCAAGCGCCTAAATCCATTTTATGTAATAGTTTGCCAGCCAATTGCGTATTGCAATGAAGTTTTTGGTTGGAACATCTTGAAACATTTGTTTAAAGAAAAAAAAATCCTTCATGTGTTTTTCTAATTAATGGATAATAACAATGCACATTCTTTCATGAGGCAATCGATTTTAAGAACTAAAAAAGTCATTCAAGTGTTATTATCATTTGTAATGCATTGCAGAATAAAGAGTTCAATGTTTGTGTACCACCTTTTTTTTTATTTTGTGCGTCAGGTGTATATGGTCGAATTACAGTTTTTTTTATCGAAGTACATTGCAAGCGAAGAGATTCCAATTACTTTTTTATTTGTTATTGCCTATCTTTCTATGTATGTAAAATTTTACATGCAACCAATACAAATTTTCAAATGCCCGTGACAACGCATGGGCAGTCTACTAATTTTTTATAGTGGCCCTGTATAAGAGAATGGAGGGAGTAGATCGGTTGGAGATGCTCTTATAGCTACGCTGCCAATGTCGGATCATTTATAATCAACCTTGCCGCTGAATTGAGCCCCCTTGATTTTGATTTAATTTGATTGTGGTAGGATCTTAGGACCGATGGGATCTAGTTCCACATTACTCGGCCATTCAATCGTGTACCCTCGTATGTGTGTGTTCTTCACAAAATCATCATTCTACTTTGGTCCTTTGAACGGAGCGCCTGCTCACGAGCCTGGGGGGGGGGGGGGGGGGGGGGGGGGGGGGACTCGGGCGCCCCAACCGCCGCCGTCCTCGACCTCCCTCCTCTCCTTCTTCCCCGCCGCCGCCGAAGGAGGCCGGCGAGTGAAGCTCGCCCGGCGGACGGCGGGCCCTTCTCCTTTTTTCACGAGTGGATCCTTTGGCTGAGATGCGTCGGCGTCCCTGGGCGTACAACATGGAGGCGGAGTTGGCGCGCTCGGGCGGCGCTGCGGGGGTTGGCGGCGGCGGATCTTAGGTTTCCCACCCCAGGTCGGCTCTCCTTCGGGTGCTTGGGCTCGGGCGCCATCCGGCGGTCCTAAGCAGTGGTGGGCGTTCGCGTTGGCTATCCTCCTTCACGGATGTGATTGGGGGCGGCCGAAGGTGTTGGCGTGATGCCGGATCCGAGCACGGTGGTGGCACCATCCCCTGGTCCCTTTCAGGGATGACAGGCGGGTGGTGGGTCCTTGTGGTGGCGCCAGTGGCGGCAGATCTTGGGATCCCGCACCCGGGGACGTCGCAGGACGCGGCGGCCCATGCACGAGAGATGGAGTTTCTTCGAACAGATCTGGGTGAAAACTTGCTTTTGACTACTGCAAAGGCCGGCGGTGGCGGCGCTGTCTGCGTCGTTTTCTTCTTTAAGGCATCGTCGTGGAGAAGCTCAAGGCCACTCTCTGCTACCTCCGGGAGAAATCCTAGATCAGTTGATCGGATGGCGGCGGCGCTCTGGTGTCATTTCCCCCTTGGGGGCGTCATTCATGGAGGTACACACGGGCTCGGGGAATAGAGGACGGCTTTTTTGGTGGAGCGGTACTTCATCTTATACATTGATGGCGGTGGATCTCGGCGGCGTGGCGCTGGGGAGACTCGGAGTCCGATGCACATAGATGGACTCGCGCAGGAGGAGAATGCTGTCTGGTGTCATGGTGGTGTTGATGGCAGAAGAGGCCTGGCAAGGTCGATGCATTAGTTTCTGTTCTGAAGATGAATTGATGGAAGATGACGGCGACGACACAGAGAGTGCGTCGGAACAGTTTGTGCCCCAAACCCGGTATGTGGCTTGGTTGGGGCCTCTGTCTTTAGATGTTAGGTATTTATACATGTCTGTTTGGTATTAGGCTCGGACTATCAGCACTCCTTTATTAGATGGATAGGAGTAGCGACAGTTGTTACTAAGATGATAGCTTCAGACTACCTAATGTACTACTTTATAAGGTCTTTGTAAATAATTAATAAAATAGCTATATTTATCGTTCAGATGCAGAGCCTGAGATAATTCTCTTTTTCTAAAAAAAACTTTGGTTCGATACATACGCGTGTGGCCGGAAAGAAATCGGCAACTAGCGAATCAATCAAGCTGCTTACACTTGTACATGCGTGTGTTCACCGGCCGGGAGAATCTGGTCGCAATGAAAATTTTGAGCTTTCTGTGATCTTCTAAAATAGGTTTTGATTTTGATGCTTAATTTGGTCGTGAGATTTCACACTATTTTCCAATTCATTTATTCTCGCTGTGATATTTGCAGTATACTTAGTTTCAGTGATGGTTCTGTAGGAGCAGCAATCTTAACCATTTAATCCCGACTAGAAGGGTTAGACGCGCTTTGCTGCATCATTATGTTGTCGGGTTTCTTAGAAACATTACTCACTTTGTTTCAAATATAAGGTGTATTACATTTTTAAAAAGTCAAATATTTTTAAGTTTGATCAAATTTAAAGAAATATATCAAAATCCATAATACCAAATCGGTATAATTAGATACATCATGAAATGATTTTTTTTAATATCATGGATGTTGACATTTTTGGCTCTGAACTTGGTCAAAGTTAAAGGAATTTGACTTTCCAGAAAACTAATACCCTTATATTTTGGAATGGATGAAATATCTAGTTTGGCGGGGGAAGGGAGATGATGAAGTGTGTTTTATTTATTTATAATTCGATGATTTGGTGAGTTTTTCTTGATGTGATTCTGTGTTATCCAAGCATCAACAATGTATGCATATTCATATAAAAAATAAAAGAATGTATTGCATATTAAGAAGCAGAGGCCTAGTGGGATAAAATGCTTTGGTAATGTTTTTTTACTTTAAAAAATGTAACATCTTATTTTGTTATATAACTTAGCACTACCTTTTTTTTAATGCACTACGCTTTTTCAATGAATTGTGTGTACACTTCTACATGGCACCACGGATTTTAAAAAACGTACATATGCACAAACCCCGGAAGAGGCTCCTATTTATTTATGGATCTGCATATGCTTGCGAAACTGCTTTGACATACCTTGCAGCTTCGAGGAGCACGATCAGTGAGGGATGCACAAAATCTTCTTGATATCTGAAGTCTTTGGCGTAGCCGCCGAGCAGCACAACAGTCGCCCAGGTGAATGCCAACGTACCAAGCGCATTGCCCAGTCTCACGATCAGCGCGACGAAATGGACAAAGCGATTCAGCCCCATCTCTGCCGGTGGCGGGGCAGCAGCCCTGATTTGCCCGGCGCCGCCCGCAGTTATCTGGACGTGGTGCTCACCGCCGCCGCCTCCGCCTCCGTCGTCGGCCATTGATCGCTTCAGCACTTCCTCACAAAGAAGAAAACCTATCACACTTGTGTGTAACTGGCTTCTCACAGGGTGGCAATGCATGGGCAGAGAAGCTTCCCCGGAAGTCGGAATATAAAGGCCTTCGGTTCAAGCGAAGTTGTACGGTGCGACGACGCGCCAGTCAATGGAGGTGCGTGGGCCAGCAACGCCACGACACTCCTGTTCCTCGACCATTGCTAGTAGTACCGCGTGACCGTGGAAGAGAAAGAAAACCCCGACGTTCACTGCGTGCGTGACTGGTTCTGCGATCCAGCTGCTACCACGGCCCCCATCCGGTGCTGCCCAGAGCCTCATGCAGATGCAGACATCTTCAGTTATGTTCCAGCTGCTACACGCTTGGAAGCGGCCGTGAGCAAAGCGCAGAAATTTCCAGACATCTTCAGTTATGTTCCAGCTGCTACAGAACCAAAGCCGTGTTTGAGGGTTGTCGTATTCGTGACTCTAAGGACATGTTTAAATTTTTTTTGGAAAACAAAGAAAACGGACGGCCCTGAATAGTCTGTCGGTGCAAGCTCTCTCCACCGTTTATTTTTCGAAAATGTTAACGCCCACACGCGTGGGCGTTCACAATCCCGACCACACGCAAGCATCTCCGTTGGCAACTTTGTGCACGAATTTTGGAACAAACCGGCCGGTTTTCTGCGCCACGTAGGACGAGGCGTGTGTGTGGTGTGCGAGTCAGTTCGCCCGCACGTTGGTTGCCATCCCGCGGTCAGCGGTTGCCACTCGGAGGCGTGCGGTGGAACTGCTATGCGCCCGCACGCCACGCTCCGATCGCGGTTGACGTCAAACACGTCGCACACCTCTGCCCTCTCTCCCTCACGGTTCCATTTACTCACCCGCACCGCAGTTACTGGCACAACCCACTCGCATTTCAAACCATTGGAGGAGAAGGCGAGGGGAGAAGGCGACGACGGAGGCGGAAGAATCGACGGTGTTCGCGTCCGTCGGTGGTGCTCGCCGGAACGGAGCGGCTTCGCCGGAGCGCCTGCGGGTTGAAGGTAATGCTCGCTACAACTCTCGCAATCCCTTCCTGCATTTTCCCCCCTTCCCTCCCTGTTCGATTCCTCGATCGAGATTCGTAGAGATTCAGGCAATTCGGCGATGCGTCGGCGTTCCCGCCGGCGCCGAAGTCGTCTGCTAGCCGTTTTTGGTGGCACTGGGCAGTTTCGTCGCGGCCGCGGCGGCGGCATCGTCGGTGTGGTTATGCCTCTTCGGAGGCATGCACTAGTCTTGCCTATGGATTGGGCAGGTGTCTCCCGGTTTGTTTGATGCGCATTGGTTCGAATTTGTGTTTGCAGTCAGTTCGTGGGAGAATTTTGAGGATGAATTTGAAGTCGCGGTAGTTGTCATTGAACCCTAGATCTAGTTAGTTGGGTTTTGAAACTGTAGTATGAGGCGAACTTGATAGTTTCATTAACTATCATGATTGTGTGGCAACTAACTTCCTGAACAAATGTGATAGTTGCCACAAACGTGTTTCCCCTTGCGGCAACAAATTACTGAAATGACTGTGTTAGTTGCCACATATAAGCTTTCGCATGGGGCAACTATTTTTATTGAATGACTGTGATAGTTGCCACACACATGCTCTTCCATGTGGCAACTAAATTTGCTGAATTACTGTGATAGTAGCTGTTGGGGAACGTAGTAATTTCAAAAATTTTCCTACGCACACGCAAGATCATGGTGATGCATAGCAACGAGGGGGAGAGTCTGATCTACGTACCCTTGTAGATCGCAACGGAAGCGTTGACACAACGTAGAGGAAGTAGTCGTACGTCTTCTTCCCGATCCGACCGATCCAAGCACCGTTACTCCGGCACCTCCGAGTTCTTAGCACACGTACAACTCGATGACGATCCCCGGGCTCCGATCCAGCAAAGCTTCGGGGAGGAGTTCCGTCAGCACGACGGCGTGGTGACAATCTTGATGTTCTACCGACGCAGAGCTTCGCCTAAGCACTGCAACGATATGATCGAGGTGGAATATGGTGGCAGGGGGCACCGCACACGGCTAAGGAACGATCTCAAGGATCAACTTGTGTGTCTTGGGGTGCCCCCTGCCCCCGTATATAAAGGAGCAAGGGGAGGAGGCGGCCGGCCAAGGTGTGGCGCGCCAAGGGGAGTCCTACTCCCACCGGGAGTAGGACTCCTAGTTGGACTAGGAGAGAAGGGGGAGAATAGGAGGAAGAGAGGAAGGAAAGGGGGGGCGCCGGCCCCCTTCCCTTGTCCTATTCGGACTAGGAAGGGGAGGGGCGCGCGGCCACCTCTTGCCTCCTCTCTTCTTCTCCCTTAAGGCCCATGTTGGCCCAATAACCCCCCGGGGGGTTCCGGTAACCCCCCCGGTACTCCGGTAAAATGCCGATTTCACCACGAATAATTCCGATGTCCAAATATAGGCTTCCAATATATCAATCTTTATGTCTCGACCATTTCGAGACTCCTCGTCATGTCCGTGCTCACATCCGGGACTCCGAACTAACTTCGGTACATCAAAATGCATAAACTCATAATTACTGTCATCGTAACGTTAAGCGTGCGGACCCTACGGTTCGAGAACAATGCAGACATGACCGAGACACGTCTCCGGTCAATAACCAATAGCGGGACCTGGATGCCCATATTGGTTCCTACATATTCTACGAAGATCTTTATCGGTCAGACCGCATAACAACATACGTTGTTCCCTTTGTCATCGGTATGTTACTTGCCCGAGATTCGATCGTCGGTATCCAATACCTAGTTCAATCTCGTTACTGGCAAGTCTCTTTACTCGTTCCGTAATACATCATCTAACAACTAACATATTAGTTGCAGTGCTTGCAAGGCTTATGTGATGTGCATTACCGAGAGGGCCCTGAGATACCTCTCCGACAATCGGAGTGACAAATCCTAATCTCGAAATACGCCAACCCAACATCTACCTTTGGAGCCACCTGTAATACTCCTTTATAATCACCCAGTTACGTTGTGACGTTTGGTAGTACCCAAAGTGTTCCTCCGGTAAACGGGAGCTGCATAATCTCATAGTCATAGGAACATGTATAAGTCATGAAGAAAGCAATAGCAACATACTAAACGATCGGATACTAAGCTAATGGAATGGGTCATGTCAATCATATCATTCAACTAATGATGTGACCTCGTTAATCAAATAACAACTCTTTGTTCATGGTTAGGAAACATAACCATCTTTGATTAACGAGCTAGTTAAGTAGAGGCATACTAGTGACACTATGTTTGTCTATGTATTCACACATGTATTATGTTTCCGGTTAATACAATTCTAGCATGAATAATAAACATTTATCATGATATAAGAAAATAAATAATAACTTTATTATTGCCTCTAGGGCATATTTCCTTCAGTCTCCCACTTGCACTAGAGTCAATAATCTAGATCACATCACCATGTGATTAACATCGATAGTTCACATCATCATGTGATTAACACCCATAGTTCACATCGTCATGTGACCAACACTCAAAGGGTTTACTAGAGTCAGTAATCTAGTTCACATATCTATGTGATTAACACCCAAAGAGTACTAAGGTGTGATCATGTTTTGCTTGTGAGATAATTTTAGTCAACGGGTCTGTCACATTCAGATCCGTAAGTATTTTGCAAGTTCTATGTAATGCTCTACACGGAGCTACTCTAGCTAATTGCTCCCACTTTTAATATGTATCCAGATTGAGACTTTAGATTCATCTGGATCAGTGTCAAAAACTTGCATCGACGTAACCCTTTACGACGAACCTTTTTGTCACGTCCATAATCGAGAAACATATCCTTATTTCACTAAGGATAATGCTGACCACTGTCCAGTGATCTACTCCTAGATCATTATTGTACTCCGTTGCCAAATCAGTGCAAGGTATACAATAGATCTGGTATACAGTATGACATACTTTATAGAACCTATGGCCAAGGCATAGGGAATGACTTTCATTCTCTTTCTATCTTCTGCGGTGGTCGGGATTTGAGTCTTACTCAACTTCACACCTTGTAATACAGGCAAGAACTCTTTCTTTGACTGCTCCATTTTGAACTACTTCAAAATCTTGTCAAGGTATGTACTCATTGAAAAATCTTATCAAGCGTCTTGATGTATCTCTATAGATCTTGAAGCTCAATATGTAAGCAGCTTCACCGAAGTCTTTCTTTGAAAAAACTCCTTTCAAATACTCCTTTATGCTTTACAGAATAATTCTACATTATTTCCGATCAACAATATGTCATTCACATATATTTATCAGAAATGCTGTAGTGCTCCCACTCACTTTCTTGTAAATACAGGCTTCACCGCAAGTCTGTATAAAACTATATGCTTTGATCAACTCATCAAAGCGTATATTCCAACTCCGAGATGCTTGCACTAGTCCACAGATGGATCGCTGGAGCTTGCACATTTTGTTAGCTCCCTTTGGATCGACAAAACCTTCCGGTTGCATCATATACAACTCTTCTTCGAGAAATCCATTCAGGAATGCAGTTTTGACATCCATCTGCCAAATTTCATAATCATAAAATGCGGCAATTGCTAACATGATTCTGACAGACTTAAGCATCGCTACGGGTGAGAAGGTCTCATCGTAGTAAACCCCTTGAACTTGTCGAAAACCTTTTGTGACAAGTCGAGCTTTATAGACAGTAATATTACCGTCAGCGTCAGTCTTTTTCTTGAAGATCCATTTATTCTCAATTGCTTGCCGATCATCGGGCAAGTCAACCAAAGTCCATACTTTGTTCTCATACATGGATCCCATCTCAAATCTCATGGCTTCAAGCCACTTTGCGGAATCTGGGCTCACCATCGCTTCTTCATAGTTCGTAGGTTCATCATGATCTAGTAGCATGTCTTCCAAAACTGGATTACCGTACCACTCTGGTGCGGATCTCACTCTGGTTGATCTACGAGGTTCAGTAGTATCTTGTCCTGAAGTTTCATGATCATCATCATTAGCTTCCTCACTAATTGGTATAGGCGTCGCAGAAATAGTTTTCTGTGATGTATTACTTTCCAATAAGGGAGTAGGTACAGTTACCTCGTCAAGTTCTACTTTCCTCCCACTCACTTCTTTCGAGAGAAACTCCTTCTCTAGAAAGTTTCCGAACTTAGCAACAAAAGTCTTGCCTTTGGATCTGTGATAGAAGGTGTATCCAATCGTTTCCTTTGGATATCCTATGAAGACACATTTCTCCGATTTGGGTTCGAGCTTATCAGGTTGAAGCTTTTTCACATAAGCATCGCAGCCCCAAACTTTAAGAAACGACAACTTTGGTGTCTTGCCAAACCATAGTTCATAAGGTGTCGTCTCAACGGATTTTGATGGTGCCCTGTTTAACGTGAATGCGGCCATCTCTAGAGCGTATCCCCAAAACGATAGCGGTAAATCAGTAAGAGACATCATAGATCGCACCATATCTAGTAAAGTACGATTACGACGTTCGGACACACCATTACGTTGTGGTGTCCCGGGTGGCGTGAGTTGCAAAACTATTCCACAATTTTTCAAATGTACACCAAACTCGTAACTCAAATATTCTCCTCCACGATCAGATCATAGAAACTTTATTTTCTTGTTACGATGATTTTCAACTTCACTCTGAAATTCTTTGAACTTTTCAAATGTTTCAGACTTGTGTTTCATTAAGTAGATATACCCATATCTGCTTAAGTCATCTGTGAAGGTGAGAAAATAACGATATCCGCCGCGAGCCTCAATATTCATCGGACCACATACATCGGTATGTATGATTTCCAATAAATCTGTTGCTCTCTCCATAGTACCGGAGAACGGTGTTTTAGTCATCTTGCCCATGAGGCACGGTTCGCAAGTACCAAGTGATTCATAATCAAGTGGTTCCAAAAGTCCATCAGTATGGAGTTTCTTCATGTGCTTTACACCGATATGACCTGAACGACAGTGCCACAAATAAGTTGCACTTTCATTATCAACTCTGCATGTTTTGGCTTCAACATTATGAATATGTGTATCACTACTATCGAGATTCATCAAAAATAGACCACTCTTCGAAGGTGCATGACCATAAAAGATATTACTCATATAAATAGAACAACCATTATTCTCTGATTTAAATGAATAACCGTCTCGCATTAAACAAGATCCAGATATAATGTTCATGCTCAATGCTGGCACCAAATAACAATTATTTAGGTCTAATATTAATCCCGAAGGTAGATGTAGAGGTAGCGTGCCGACCGCGATCACATCGACTTTGGAACTGTTCCCCACGCGCATAGTTACCTCGTCCTTTGCTAGTGTCCGCTTATTCCGTAGTCCTTGTTTCGAGTTGCAAATATTAGCAACAGAACCAGTATCAAATACCCAGGTGCTACTGCGAGCTCTAGTAAGGTACACATCAATAACATGTATATCACATATACCTTTGTTCACCTTGCCATCCTTCTTATCCGCCAAATACTTGGGGCAGTTCCGCTTCCAGTGACCAGTCTGCTTGCAGTAGAAGCACTCAGTTTCAGGCTTAGGTCCAGACTTGGGTTTCTTCTCTTGAGCAGCAACTTGCTTGCCATTCTTCTTGAAGTTCCCCTTCTTCCCTTTGCCCTTTTCTTGAAACTAGTGGTCTTGTCAACCATCAACACTTGATGTTTTTCTTGATTTCTACCTTCGTTGATTTCAGCATCACGAAGAGCTTGGGAGTTGTTTCCGTTATCCCTTGCATATTATAGTTCATCACGAAGTTTTACTAACTTGGTGATGGTGACTAGAGAATTCTGTCAATCACTATCTTATCTGGAAGATTAACTCCCATTTGATTCAAGCGATTGTAGTACCCAGACAATCTGAGCACATGCTCACTAGTTGAGCGATTCTCCTCCATCTTTTAGCTATAGAACTTGTTGGAGACTTCATATCTCTCAACTCGGGCATTTGCTTGAAATATTAACTTCAACTCCTGGAACATCTCATATGCTCCATGACGTTCAAAACGTCTTTGAAGTCCCGATTCTAAGCCATTAAGCATGGTGCACTAAACTATCAAGTAGTCATCATATTGAGCTAGCCAAACGTTCATAACGTCTGCATCTGCTCCTGCAATAGGTCCGTCACCTAGCGGTGCATCAAGGACATAATTCTTCTGTGCAGCAATGAGGGTAAACCTCAGATCACGGATCCAATCCGCATCATTGCTACTAACATCTTTCAACACAATTTTCTCTAGGAACATATCAACATAAACACAGTGAAGCAATAACGCGAGCTATTGATCTACAACATAATTTGCAAAATACTACCAGGACTAAGTTCATGATAAATTTAAGTTCAATTTAATCATATTACTTAAGAACTCCCACTTAGATAGACATCCCTCTAATCCTCTAAGTGATTACGTGATCCAAATGAACTAAACCATAACCGATCATCACGTGAGATGGAGTAGTTTTCAATGGTGAACATCGCTATGTTGACCATATCTACTATATGATTCATGCTCGACCTTTCGGTCTCCGTGTTCCGAGGCCATATCTGTATATGCTTGGCTCGTCAAGTATAACCTAAGTATTCCGCGTGTGCAACTGTTTTGCACCCGTTGTATTTGGACGTAGAGCTTATCACACCCGATCATCACGTGGTGTCTGGGCACGACGAACTTTGGCAATGGTGCATACTCAGGGAGAACACTTCTTGATAATTTAGTGAGAGATCATCTTATAATGCTACCGTCAATCAAAGCAAGATAAGATGCATAAAAAGATAAACACCAAATGCAATCAATATAAGTGATACGATATGGCCATCATCATCTTGTGCTTGTGATCTCCATCTCCGAAGCACCGTCATGATCACCATCGTCACCGGCATGACACCTTGATCTCCATCGTAGCATCGTTGTCGTCTCGCCAATCTTATGCTTCCACGACTATCACTACCGCTTAGTAATAAAGTAAAGCACTACATCGCGATTGCATTGCATACAATAAAGCGACAACCATATGGCTCCTGCCAGTTGCCGATAACTCGATTACAAAACATGATCATCTCATACAATAAAATTTAGCATCATGCCTTGACCATATCACATCACAACATGCCCTGCAAAAACAAGTTAGACGTCCTCTACTTTGTTGTTGCAAGTTTTACGTGGCTGCTACGGGCTTTAAGCAAGAACTCATCTTACCTACGCATCAAAACCACAACGATAGTTTGTCAAATAGACTCCGTTTTAACCATCTCAAGGACCGGGCGTAGCCACACTCGGTTCAACTAAAGTTGGAGAGACAGTCGCCCGCAAGCCATCTATGTGCAAAGCACGTCGAGGGAACCGGTCTCGCGTAAGCGTACGCGTAAGGTTGGTCCGGGTCGTCTCGTCCAACAATACCGCCGAACCAAAGTATGACATGCTGGTAGGCAGTATGACTTGTATCGCCCACAACTCACTTGTGTTCTACTCGTGCAAATAACATCAAACCATAAAACCTAGGCTCGGATGCCACTGTTGGGGAACGTAGTAATTTCAAAAATTTTCCTACGCACACGCAAGATCATGGTGATGCATAGCAACGAGGGGGAGAGTCTAATCTACGTACCCTTGTAGATCGCAACGGAAGCGTTGACACAACGTAGAGGAAGTAGTCGTACGTCTTCTTCCCGATCCGACCGATCCAAGCACCGTTACTCCGGCACCTCCGAGTTCTTAGCACACGTACAGCTCGATGACGATCCCCAGGCTCCGATCCAGCAAAGCTTCAGGGAGGAGTTCCGTCAGCACGACGGCGTGGTGACAATCTTGATGTTCTACCGACGCAGAGCTTCGCCTAAGCACTGCAACGATATGATCGAGGTGGAATATGGTGGCAGGGGGCACCGCACACGGCTAAGGAACGATCTCAAGGATCAACTTGTGTGTCTTGGGGTGCCCCCTGCCCCCGTATATAAAGGAGCAAGGGGAGGAGGCGGCCGGCCAAGGTGTGGCGCGCCAAGGGGAGTCCTACTCCCACCGGGAGTAGGACTCCTAGTTGGACTAGGAGAGAAGGGGGAGAATAGGAGGAAGAGAGGAAGGAAAGGGGGGGCGCCGGCCCCCTTCCCTTGTCCTATTCGGACTAGGAAGGGGAGGGGCGCGCGGCCACCTCTTGCCTCCTCTCCTCTTCTCCCTTAAGGCCCATGTTGGCCCAATAACCCCCCGGGGGGTTCCGGTAACCCCCCGGTACTCCGGTAAAATGCCGATTTCACCCGGAACAATTCCGATGTCCAAATATAGGCTTCCAATATATCAATCTTTATGTCTCGACCATTTCGAGACTCCTCGTCATGTCCGTTATCACATCCGGGACTCCGAACTTACTTCGGTACATCAAAATGCATAAACTCATAATTACTGTCATTGTAACGTTAAGCGTGCGGACCCTACGGTTCGAGAACAATGCAGACATGACCGAGACACGTCTCCGGTCAATAACCAATAGCGGGACCTGGATGCCCATATTGGTTCCTACATATTCTACGAAGATCTTTATCGGTCAGACCGCATAACAACATACGTTGTTCCCTTTGTCATCGGTATGTTACTTGCCCGAGATTCGATCGTCGGTATCCAATACCTAGTTCAATCTCATTACTGGCAAGTCTCTTTACTCGTTCCGTAATACATCATCTAACAACTAACATATTAGTTGCAGTGCTTGCAAGGCTTATGTGATGTGCATTACCGAGAGGGCCCTGAGATACCTCTCCGACAATCGGAGTGACAAATCCTAATCTCGAAATACGCCAAACCAACATCTACCTTTGGAGCCACCTGTAATACTCCTTTATAATCACCCAGTTACGTTGTGACGTTTGGTAGTACCCAAAGTGTTCCTCCGGTAAACGGGAGCTGCATAATCTCATAGTCATAGGAACATGTATAAGTCATGAAGAAAGCAATAGCAACATACTAAACGATCGGATGCTAAGCTAATGGAATGGGTCATGTCAATCATATCATTCAACTAATGATGTGACCTCGTTAATCAAATAACAACTCTTTGTTCATGGTTAGGAAACATAACCATCTTTGATTAACGAGCTAGTTAAGTAGAGGCATACTAGTGACACTATGTTTGTCTATGTATTCACACATGTATTATGTTTCCGGTTAATATAATTCTAGCATGAATAATAAACATTCATCATGATATAAGAAAATAAATAATAACTTTATTATTGCCTCTAGGGCATATTTCCTTCAGTAGCCACAAACATGCTTTTTCATTGTGGCATCTAATTTTTCTGAATGATTTGTGATAGTTACCACACTGTGATAGTTGCCACAATCGGTAGTCAATGCAGTTTCAGGAGCCAACTGCACTGGACGGCAACTAATGTGCACATCAAGTGTGCCTGTTGACACTTGGATAGTATATTCATGTGGCAAATAGAATATGAACACACTGTCTGTTGCCATTCTGCAGATAAGACAGTGTGGAAAATTGGCTGCATAATGTGGCAACCAAATTTGCATATCAATTGTGTCAGATGCCATACATATGCTTTGCATGTGGCAAGTTTTTGGCTGATCACATCATGCCTGTTGCCATGCCGCAGTCAGTACAATATGGCAAATTCATTGTACTGTAGGTGCAATTTTTTTGTTTTGCCACAACGACTTTGTGATATCTGATCACACTGTGGCAATTTTCAGGTTCTTGATTAGATGTGGTTTCATCGATTTGTTGTAGTATGTGTTGCATTTCAGCACGGCAATTTCACCCTAGCACATTTCTGCCGCTGAACAAGTGGCATTTGATTGGTGTATTTTTAGGACAGTGTGTGAGCTGCCACATCTTAGTTTTTCTGATGTGGAGGATTCGGTGACTTTCTATCGTACTATCTCGGGCTAACATGGAAACTTCAACATTTTTTGTTTTCAAGTGCATTTACCATATGTACACTTTTTTTACTTGATAATGCAACCAACGTGCTTACTTGCCACATTTATGTTTCCGACAATCATAGGAGGGGTGCGTGTGTGTTCATGTTATTTTTTCTGCATTCACTAGTTGACATTTTCTGTTAGGTGGCAACTGCTTACCTCTTGCATTTACATTTCCACCATGACAATTTGGTCTGTTCCTATCTCAGCAGAATGGCTCGTGGCGATCATCAAAACGATGATGATGATTTCATGGATCCACCACAGCGTAATCGGGCAACTGGAGGGAGAAAAGAGGGTGATGAGGTAAATGTTCACACATCCCCCTTTCCTCTTGCTTTATGTTACTAGTTAACACCACGAGCTTGCAGTCGTCTGACACGAACTAAAATTTCATGACATTGCAAAACATGGCAACAACTGATCACTTTTTGCAAAAACATGGCAACAACTGATCACTTTTTGTCTGTTTTTTGCAGAAGAAGAAACGTATTCGCAACAGAGCCTCCCAAGAACGACTGACTGCATTGACTGACAAATTCACCGACGATCAGAAGGGGGCTGCTGCTGAGATGGGTATGCAGTCTATGATGGATGTCCGGTGCACGAACCTTGTCAATCCTGTATGCGACTGGCTTGGTGAGATCTACGACCCCGCCTCCAGGGAATTCGTGATTCCGGGACGTGGAAGACTACCGTTGAACAAGGAATCCGTGTTCTGCACTTTGGGTGTGCCTCGTGGACATATCAAAGTCCCGTACGAGGTCAACAATGAGATCGAGGAAGCGCTGTTCCCCCGTTTGTTTCCTGGGTCGGAATCCATGCCGAACACGTCTGCAGTGGCAGATTCGCTGCAGGCCATGACGACGCATGGAGATGTTTTCAAGATGAAGCTACTCATGTACCTCATCCCAGCTGTTTTCGCGCCGACCACCTCTCTTCGCCCAAGCAACAAATGCTTCCCCATCCTGGTGAATGATCCATCTTTACTACTTTATTTTCCTTTGATCTTTTTGGCTCCGATGTCATGTGTAAAGCTAGTGACTGCCAGCGTTTTCCGATGTTTTTTTCCATTTGATTTCTGATGCGGCAACCTTTTTTGTCCTGAAATTTTGTGTGGTGCAGGCGGATCTGGAAAATGTGAAGAACATGAATTGGTGTAAGTTTATTGCCGACTTCGTGCACGATGCATTCTCAAGCAAGATGTACCAAAAGGGTTGTCGACTGCATTTAATGGTATTTTTTACCAGTTCTTTCTGTGAACATTGTTTTTTTAACACACTTTTATTCATGCATGGCAACCTGATCATAACAAGATGGCAACCTGATCATATCAAGATGGCAACTGGCATAATGACAATATGGCAACTGGCATAATGACAATATGGCAACTCCCATCATATTAGTATGGCAACTGTCATCATACTATGATGGAAACTGCCATCATAACAACATGGCAACTGCTATCACACTATGATGGCAATTAGCACATGTAGATGGCATCTTCTTCTTTTTCTTCTCTTCTTTCATGCACCTCAACTTGATTATCATGGGAACATATATTATCCTGTTTTCCTCCACACAGTACCCATGATGGCAACTGATATTTCTTTCTTTTTAAAATTGTTTTGCATCAGCTCATGTACGTCGACTGTCTTGATCTGTCCACCGTGGATTTCACTAGGACAGGAGGCCCGCCGCCTGCGCACAAGTTTGCTGTTTTTGCATGGACTATCAACGCTGTCAAGGCTGTGCTTGCCGCAGACAAGGCTACTGACACCACATATGGAAAACTGCAGGTTAGTTCTGGTTTCTTTGCCCACATGGCATGCCTACAAATTGGCATGAGGCAACCTTCTGTGGGTCACAAGAGATGACTACCTTTGTTATCCATGGCTGTCTGAGTACTGTATCCATGTCTCATTCCACATGGCAACTCTTTTCATTCGTGCTTAAACTTACATTCTCTCTCTTACGTCCTAGCTTTTTTTTGTTCTTTCCAGCTGATGGCCAAGCATGCTATAGACTACAGCGTGTTTGGGGGGCCTCAAAACTTTGGAAAGTGGATGGACGTGCACTCAGCTCCGTCTTGCCCTGCCGAGGTAATCAAAAGATCTACATCTATGGTTTGCCGTGGAGTATTTTTTGATGTCGTGCAAGTGATTGCAATACGGGTGGTCATTGATGCTTTTTGTTTTGTGCACAGGCGAGGGCACCTGTTGAGCATCTAATAGGGTAGTTTGCATCTGGAATGACCGGCTTGCTCGGGAAGTTGGTTGAGGGGTGGACATCCCTCAGTGGCTCTGACAGCGACGCGGTTGCGAGGCAGTTCACTTCATTTGTCCCAGAACGTACACACCGGCCAACCGGTTGCCGTGGCCAGTATGACTACAACAGTTCCCAAGAGCCTGCTGACACACAAGATGAACTAGGTGGAGATGCTGGTCTCAGCAAGGATGATGACGATGTCATGGAGAATGTGCAAGAGGACACCGATGATGATGATCATGCTGAAGTTCGCACAGGTGGTAACAAGGGCAAGGATGCAACAGATGTCCCCCAACCGGAGAAAGTCAAACAACATACGGCTGCGAGAGGCGAGGGGGTTTTGCCATCAAAGAGGGGGAGGGCTCTAGAGGGTGTTGGGCAGGGTTCTGCTGGCAAGAGGTCTAGGACCGACCCCGGAGCTGCCAGGAAGAGGTTCGACTTTTATTTTAGTTTTTTGCTTTGTCTATTTTCTTCGAACAGACTCATCCTTTTTTTGCACTTGTTTTTGTCAAGCGCGGCAACGAGTTTGCTGTCTGACAATTGCCACCTTTTTTTCCTCCATCTCATACGTGCAGCGAGCCGACAGCTGGTGGACGAGCAGTTACGAAGAAACAGGCGCCAACGCCAACCCGTGTTTCCGCTCGGTTGAACAAAGGCGCCCCCATTGCCGATGACACCCCTTCCACCAGGTCATCTCCTCGCACGACGACGACCAACACCGGGGATCCTGTCGTGTTGCCAGACCCGAGGAAGGCAGTCAAGAAGTAGGTTTTTTCATCCACTTTCATTGACATAGCGCTATATTTTCTTGATTTTCCAATGCATCCGTTTAGCTTGTCACATTGTCTTCTGTCATCGCCCCACGTGGCAACTGCTGTTCTCCAAATGATTTTTTCCTTCCTTTTTAAGTGTATGGAAACTCCTATTGTTTTTTACATGGCAACTGGAATCTAGGCCAAATGGTAACTTTAATGTACCTAATGGCAACTGCCATCTTTACCGTTGGCTTGTGAGCTCATCCCACACCTAGGTTTGAAATTGCATTCATGGCAGATCAGACATTTTTATCATTCTTCAAGTTGGCTAACATGGCAACTGCTGCTGGATGGCAACTACTAATTATGACACATGGCAACTCACGTTCCCCTTACATGGCAACTACCAGCTTTTCCACTTGTTTTTCATTTTTTTAAGATTTCTACCAAGGCAAACATATTTTTGTTCATTTTTAATACCTTTTTCATGTGCTTTATTTTTTTGCAGGGTGAAGAAGACTACTACGCGCGGGGCCAAGCATATCAGTAAGGACCCGCTCGAATGCCTGCATTCAAAGTTGTCAACAGGGGGCAACTCAGATGTACATGAGGCACCAGGCGACAATACTGCTGCTGCACCGTTGGCCGCTCCCACCAACTCTGATGCAAGTGGCCGACCATCTCCGCCGGCTGCAGATGTGCAGGCTAGAACAACAGGCATCCGTACATCGGGGAGTGACGAGTCGGTATCTGCCAGGACAACTGAAATATTGCCAACTCTTCTGGCAATGAAGGATGCTGCTGTGAGCCATGCCACCCCATCAGCAAGCGTTGAAGTGGACGCTCCCGAGACGAACCTAAGCAAGGAAGATTCCCACTCATCTGACACTAATTCCAAGCGCGTGCGTGGTGGCACTCCTGTGTCCACAACAGAAGCGGCTGAGGCGGCAGTTCACAAGGATATGCCATCTACAGGTGAGAGTCCTAGCACAACAGCTCCAGCTCCCGTCGGTGCAAATACTGCTAAGGCGACTGTTTCGCGTGCTGGTCTTCCACCTAGGCGTCGTAGCCCCCGCAAGCAACCAACAGACATACCCAACGCACCGGCTGTAGCTAGGAGCAGGAGAGACGAGTCTGGTTATGTTCCTGCGTCCACACCGTTCCCGCCACCTGCCAAAAGCAATGTGATGGAGAAACCGGAAGACCGGAGCACAACTGATGCAGGTGTCAAGCCGGGCACGAGTGACGCAGGTGAAAAACTAGAGCAGACTGCGCCTTTACTCGCAGTGGAAATCCCCAGCATAAATCTGCGCACTTCCAGGCTCCCAGTCAATGTCGGTGTCCCCTACAGCCCAAACAAGAAGATTGTCATGAAAGCTGCGGCTGATACCGCTGACAACACGCCCCGCCCTGCAAATAAGGTCGATCATTCTGTAGCGGCCGATTCAGATATGTTTGTCGATCTTTCACCCTTGGATTCTGCCCCGCAAGTCATTCGTGGTCCGGCCAGTAGGAATGAGAGGCACCCAATGGCCTTTACCCCACCGAGCTTCAGCCTTGGCATCAGTCAAGATCAACCGGTGGTGCAAGATCCTATGCCAGTTGCCTTTGCTTTCCCAGGAGGCATGCCCGCAATGATGGCGCATCCAATGGTCGAGGGCAGGAAGGCTGTCAAGTTCGCAGAGCCGATTGTGCAAGGTACACTTGTCATGTCCTTATGATTTTTCTTGTATACATCTTTGTAGTTTGACTTGTGTCCCAATCATATTTTTTGGGGGTTCTCACTTGTGATGGCAACTGAATGTGATGACATGGTAACTGGATTTGACGCACCATGTCACCTACATTTTTTTGCTGCCATGCTGCATTTGACATTTGGGCAACAACGTGGCAACTGAAGTTGATTCAACATGGCAACTGTAGTTGCTATCACATGGCAAATACAGTGCATTACACATGGCAACTGGATTTGCCACACCATGTCACCTACATTATTTGTTTCCATGCTGCATTTTTTCATACAGCAATCACTGTTGGGGAACGTAGTAATTTCAAAAAATTTCCTACGCACACGCAAGATCATGGTGACGCATAGCAACGAGGGGGAGAGTCTGATCTACGTACCCTTGTAGACCGACAGCGGAAGCGTTAGCACAACGCGGTTGATGTAGTCGTACGTCTTCACGATCCGACCGATCCAAGCACCGTTACTCCGGCGCCTCCGAGTTCTTGGCACACGTACAACTCGATGACACTCCCCGGGCTCCGATCCAGCAAAGCTTCGGGGAGGAGTTCCGTCAGCACGACGGCGTGGTGATGATCTTGATGTTCTACTGTCGCAGGGGTTCGCCTAAGCATCGCTACAATATGACCGAGGTGGAATATGGTGGCAGGGGGCACCGCACACGGCTAAGCAACGATCACGTGGATCAACTTGTGTGTCTATGGGGTGCCCCCTGCCTCAGTATATAAAGGATGGAGGAGGAGGAGGCCGGCCAAGGCTATTGGTGCGGCCAGGATGGGAGTCCTACTAGGACTCCAAGTCCTAGTAGGAGTCCATCAAGAGGGGAGGAAGGGAGAAGGAAGTGGAGGAGTAGGAAAGGTGGCCGGCCCCCTTTTCCCTAGTCCAATTCGGACTAGAGTGGAGGGGGACGCAGCAGCCTTTTTCCTCTTCCCACTAAAGCCCATCAAGGCCCATTACTTCTTCCGTAACTACCCGGTACTCCAAAAAATACCCGAATCACTCGGAACCTTTCCGATGTCCGAATATAGTCGTCCAATATATCGATCTTTACGTCTCGACCATTTCGAGACTCCTCGTCATGTCCTCGATCTCATCCGGGACTCCGAACTCCTTCGGTACATCAAAACTCATAAACTCATAATATAACTGTCATCGAAACCTTAAGCGTGCGGACCCTACGGTTCGAGAACAATGTAGACATGACCGAGACACGTCTCCAGTCAATAACCAATAGCGGGACCTGGATGCCCATATTGGCTCCTACATATTCTACGAAGATCTTTATCGGTCAGACCGCATAACAACATACGTTGTTCCCTTTGTCATCGGTATGTTACTTGCCCGAGATTCGTTCATCGGTATCCCAATACCTAGTTCAATCTCGTTACCGGCAAGTCTCTTTACTCGTTCCGTAATACATCATCTCAAAACTAACATATTAGTTGCAATGCTTGCAAGGCTTAGGTGATGTGCATTACCGAGAGGGCCCAGAGATACCTCTCCGACAATCGGAGTGACAAATCCTAATCTCGAAATACGCCAACCCAACATCTACCTTTGGAGACACCTGTAATGCTCCTTTATAATCACCCATTTACATTGTGACGTTTGGTAGCACCCAAAGTGTTCCTCCGGCAAACGGGAGTTGCATAATCTCATAGTCATAGGAACATGTATAAGTCATGAAGAAAGCAATAGCAACATACTAAACGATCGGGTGCTAAGCTAATGGAATGGGTCATGTCAATCAGATCATTCAACTAATGATGTGACCTCGTTAATCAAATAACAACTCTTTTGTCCATGGTTAGGAAACATAACCATATTTGATTAACGAGCTAGTCAAGTAGAGGCATACTAGTGACACTCTGTTTGTCTATGTATTCACACATGTATTATGTTTCCGGTTAATACAATTCTAGCATGAATAATAAACATTTATCATGATATAAGGAAATAAATAATAACTTTATTATTGCCTCTAGGGCATATTTCCTTCAGTCTCCCACTTGCACTAGAGTCAATAATCTAGTTCACATCGCCATGTGATTTAACAGCAATAGTTCACATCACCATGTGATTAACACCCATAGTTCACATCGTCATGTGACCAACACTCAAAGGGTTTACTAGAGTCAGTAATCTAGTTCACATATCTATGTGATTAACACCCAAAGAGTACTAAGGTGTGATCATGTTTTGCTTGTGAGATAATTTTAGTCAACGGGTCTGTCACATTCAGATCCGTAAGTATTTTGCAAGTTCTATGTCTACAATGCTCTACACGGAGCTACTCTAGCTAATTGCTCCCACTTTCAATATGTATCCAGATTGAGACTTTAGATTCATCTGGATCAGTGTCAAAAACTTGCATCGACGTAACCCTTTACGATGAACCTTTTTGTCACGTCCATAATCGAGAAACATATCCTTATTTCACTAAGGATAATTCTGACCGCTGTCCAGTGATCTACTCCTAGATCACTATTGTACTCCCTTGCCAAATCAATGTAGGGTATACAATAGATCTGGTATACAGCATGACATACTTTATAGAACCTATGGCCAAGGCATAGGGAATGACTTTCATTCTCTTTCTATCTTCTGCCGTGGTCGGGCTTTGAGTCTTACTCAACTTCACACCTTGTAATACAGGCAAGAACTCTTTCTTTGACTGCTCCATTTTGAACTACTTCAAAATCTTGTCAAGGTATGTACTCATTGAAAAAACTTATCAAGCGTCTTGATGTATCTCTATAGATCTTGAAGCTCAATATGTAAGCAGCTTCACCGAAGTCTTTCTTTAAAAAACTCCTTTCAAACACTCCTTTATGCTTTACAGAACAATTCTACATTATTTCCGATCAACAATATGTCATTCACATATACTTATTAGAAATGCTGTAGTGCTCCCACTCACTTTCTCGTAAATACAGGCTTCACCGCAAGTCTATATAAAACTATATGCTTTGATCAACTCATGAAAGCATATATTCCAACTCCGAGATGCTTGCACCAGCCCACAGATGGATCGCTGGAGCTTGCACATTTTGTTAGCACCTTTCGGATTGACAAAACCTTCTGGTTGCATCATATACAACTCTTCTTTAATAAATCCATTAAGGAATGCAGTTTTGTTTATCCGTTTGCCAGATTTCATAAAATGCGGCAATTACTAACATGATCCGGACAGACTGAAGCATAGATACGAGTGAGAAGCTCTCATCGTAGTCAACACCTTGAACTTGTCGAAAACCTTTTGCGACAATTCTAGCTTTGTAGATAGTAACATTACTATCAGCGTCCGTCTTCCTCTTGAAGATCCATTTATTTTCTATGTCTTGCCGATCATCGGGCAAGTCACCCAAAGTCCACACTTTGTTCTCATACATGGATCCCATCTCAGATTTCATGGCCTCAAGCCATTTCTCGGAATTTGGGCTCATCATCGCTTACTCATAGTTCGTAGGTTCGTCATGGTCAAGTAACATGACCTCTAGAACAGGATTACCGTACCACTCTGGTGCGGATCTCACTCTGGTTTACCTACGAGATTCGGTAGTAACTTGATCTAAAGTTACATGATCATCATCATTAGCTTGCTCACTAATTGGTGTAGTAGTCACAGGAACAGATTTCTGTGATGAACTATTTTCCAATAAGGGAGAAGGTACAATTACCTTATCAAGTTTTCTACTTTCCTCCCACTCACTTCTTTCGAGAGAAACTCCTTCTCTAGAAAGGATCCATTCTTAGCAACGAATGTCTTGCCTTCGGATCTGTGATAGAAGGTGTACCCAACTGTCTCTTTTGGGTATCCTATGAAGACATATTTCTCCGATTTGAGTTTGAGCTTATCGAGATGAAACTTTTTCACATAAGCATCGCAACTCCAAACTTTAAGAAACGACAGCTTAGGTTTCTTGCCAAACCATAGTTCACACGGTGTCGTCTCAACGGATTTAGATGGTGCCCTATTTAATGTGAATGCAGCTGTCTCTAATGCATAACCCCAAAATGATAGTGGTAGATCGGTAAGATACATCATAGATTGTACTATATCCAATAAAGTACGGTTATGACGTTCGGACACACCATTATGCTGTGGTGTTCCAGGTGGCGTGCGTAGTGAAACTATTTCACATTGTTTTAACTGAAGACCAAACTCGTAACTCAAATATTTTACCTCTGCGATCATATCGTAGAAACTTTTATTTTCTTGTCACAATGATTTTCCACTTCACTCTGAAATTCTTTGAACTATTCAAATGTTTCAGACTTATGTTTCATCAAGTAGATATCCCCATATCTGCTCAAATCATCTTGTGAAGGTCAGAAAATAATGATACCTGCTGTAAGCCTTAATATTCATCGGACCACATACATCAGTATGTATGATTTCCAACAAATCTGTTGCTTCCTTCATTGTTCCAGAGAACGGCGTTTTAGTCATCTTGCCCATAAGGCATGGTTCGCAAGCATCAAGTGATTCATAATCAAGTGATTCCAAAATCCCATCAGCATGGAGTTGCTTCATGCGCTTTACACCAATATGACCTAAACGGCAGTGCCACAAATAAGTTGCACTATCATTATTAACTTCGCATCTTTTGGTTTCAATATTATGAATATGTGTATCACTAAGATCGAGATCCAATGAACTATTTTCATTGGGTGTGTAACCATATAAGGTTTTATTCATGTAAACAGAACAACAATTTATTCTTTTACTTAAATGAATAACCGTATTACAATAAACATGATCAAATCATATTCATGCTCAACGCAAACACCAAATAACACTTATTTAGGTTCAACACTAATCCTGAAAGTATAGGGAGTGTGCGATGATGATCATATCAATCTTGGAACCACTTCCAACACACATCGTCACTTCACCCTTAACTAGTCTCTGTTCATTCTGCAACTCCCGTTTCGAGTTACTACTCTTAGCAACTGAACTAGCATCAAATACTGAGGGGTTGCTATAAACACTAGTAAATTACACATCAATAACATGTATATCAAATATACTTATGTTCACTTTGCCATCCTACTTATCCGCCAATCACTTGGGGTAGTTCCGCTTCCAGTGACCAGTCCCTTTGCAGTAGAAGCACTTAGTCTCAGGCTTAGGATCAGACTTGGGCTTCTTCACTTGAGCAGCAACTTGCTTGCCGTTCTTCTTGAAACTAAATCATAGTGACGAGGGGGAGAGTCTGATCTACGTAACCTTGTAGATCGCAACGGAAGCGTTGACACAACATAGAGGAAGTAGTCGTACGTCTTCTTCCTGATCCGACCGATCCAAGCACCGTTACTCCGGCACCTCCGAGTTCTTAGCACACGTACAGCTCGATGACGATCCCCGGGCTCCGATCCAGCAAAGCTTCAGGGAGGATTTCCGTCAGCACGACGGCGTGGTGACGATCTTGATGTACTACCGACGCAGGGCTTCGCCTAAGCACTGCAACAATATGATCGAGGTGGAATTTGGTGGCAGGGGGCACCGCACACGGCTAAGGAATGATCACCAAGGATCAACTTGTGTGTCTTGGGGTGCCCCCTGCCCCCGTATATAAAGGAGCAAGGGGAGGAGGCGGCCGGCCAAGGTGTGGCACGCCAAGGGGAGTCCTACTCCCACCGGGAGTAGGACTCCTAGTTGGACTAGGAGAGAAGGGGGAGAATAGGAGGAAGAGAGGAAGGAAAAGGGGGGGGGGCGTCGGCCCCCTTCCCTTGTCCTATTCGGACTCGGAAGGGGAGGGGCGCGCGGCCACCTCTTGCCTCCTCTCCTCTTCTCCCTTAAGGCCCATGTTGGCCCAATAACCCCCCGGGGGGTTCCGGTAACCCCCCGGTACTCCGGTAAAATGCCGATTTCACCCGGAACAATTCCGATGTCCAAATATAGGCTTCCAATATATCAATATTTATGTCTCGACCATTTCGAGACTCCTCGTCATGTCCGTGATCACATCCGGGACTCCGAACTAACTTCGGTACATCAAAATGCATAAACTCATAATAACTGTCATCATAACGTTAAGCGTGCGGACCCTACGGTTCGAGAACAATGTAGACATGACCGAGACACGTCTCCGGTCAATAACCAATAGCGGGACCTAGATGCCCATATTGGCTCCTACATATTCTACGAAGATCTTTATCGGTCAGACCGCATAACAACATACGTTGTTCCCTTTGTCATCGGTATGTTACTTGCCCGAGATTCGATCGTCGGTATCCAATACCTTGTTCAATCTCGTTACTGGCAAGTCTCTTTACTCGTTCCGTAATACATCGTCTTACAACTAACATCTTAGTTATAATGCTTGCAAGGCTTATGTGATGTGTATTACCGAGAGGGCCCAGAGATACCTCTCCAACACTCGGAGTGACAAACCCTAATCTCAAAATACGCCAACCCAACATCTACCATTGGAGACACCTGTAGTACTCCTTTTGTGACGCCCCCGATTTAATCGTACACTAATCATACACGCAAACGTGTACGATCAAGATCAGGGACTCACGGGAAGATATCACAACACAACTCTACGAATAATATAAGTCATACAAGCATCATATTACAAGCCAGGGGCCTCGAGGGCTCGAATACAAGAGCTCGATCATAGACGAGTCAGCGGAAGCAACAATATCTGAGTACAGACATAAGTTAAACAAGTTTGCCTTAAGAAGGCTAGCACAAACTGGGATACATATCGAAAGAGGCGCAGGCCTCCTGCCTGGGATCCTCCTAAACTACTCCTGGTCGTCGTCAGCGGGCAGCACGTAGTAGTAGGCACCTCCGGTGTAGTAGGAGTCGTCATCGACGGTGGCGTCTAGCTCCTGGGCTCCAACATCTGGTTGCGACAACCAGGTAGAAGGGATAGAGGGAAAAGAAGGAGAAAGCAACCGTGAGTACTCATCCAAAGTACTCGCAAGCAAGGAGCTATACTACATATGCATGGGTATCAAATGGAATAAGGGTATCATATGTGGACTGAACTGCAGAATGCCAGAATAAGAGGGGGATAACTAATCCTGTCGAAGACTACGCTTCTGGCAGCCTCCGTCTTGCAGCATGTAGAAGAGAGTAGACTGAAGTCCTCCAAGTAGCATCGCATAGCATAATCCTAACCGATGATCCTCCCCTCGTCGCCCTGTGAGAGAGCGATCACCGGTTGTATCTGGCACTTGGAAGGGTGTGTTTTATTAAGTATCCGGTTCTAGTTGTCATAAGGTCAAAGTACAACTCCGGGTCGTCCTTTTACCGAGGGACACGGCTATTCGAATAGATAAACTTCCCTGCAGGGGTGCACCACATACCCCAACACGCTCGATCCCATTTGGCCGGACACACTTTTCTGGGTCATGCCCGGCCTCAGAAGATCAACACGTCGCAGCCCTACCTAGGCACAACAAAGAGGTCAGCACGCCGGTCTAAATCCTATGGCGCAGGGGTCTGGGCCCATCGCCCTTTGCACACCTGCACGTTGCGTACGCGGCCGGAAGCAGACCTAGCCTAGTGGCTTTCCAGTCCAATCCGGCACGCGCCACTCAGTCGCTGACGTCATGAAGGCTTCGGCTGATACCACGACGCCGGGATACCCATAACTACTCCCGCGTAGATGGTTAGTGCGTATAGACCAAATGGCCAGACTCAGATCAAATACCCAGATCTCGTTAAGCGTGTTAAGTATCCGCGAACGCCGAACAGGGCCAGGCCCACCTCTCTCCTAGGTGGTCGGAACCTGCCCTGTCGCTCCGCCACAAAGATCCACACAGAGGGCCGTCGGGACAAAGGTCCTTTCAGCCCCCAATCCGTGAATCACTCGCGGGTACTCCTCGAGCCAACCCGACTTTGGTCACCACATGTATCATGTTTAAAGTATAGTATATATCCACAGCCCAGTAGTATAGCAAGGCAGACAGACAAGAGTGTAGGGCCACTGATGGAACACTAGCATCCTATACTAAGCAGTAGGATAGCAGGTAAAGGTAACAACAGTAGTAGCAAGGACAGGCTATGCAGCAATATAGGATTAACTGAAAGCAGTAACATGCTACACTACTCTAATGCAAGCAGTATAGAGAAGAGTAGGCGGTATCTGGTGATCAAAGGGGGGGGGGGCTTGCCTGGTTGCTCTGGCAAGAGAGAGGGGTCGTCAACTCCGTAGTCGTACTGGGTAGCAGCGGCGTCGGTCTCAGTGTCTATTAAGAGAAGAGGGGGGAGAAGCAATAAATATTTAAGCAAGCAGATGCATAGTGATGCATGACATGACAAGTAACGGCGTTAGAGGTGCCCTAACGCGGTAATAGGTGATACCGGTGAAGGGGGATGACATCCGGGAAAGTATCCCCGGTGTTTCGAGTTTTCGGACCGGTGAATCGGAGGGGGAAAGTTGCGTGTTCGCTATGCTAGGAATGTGTGGTGGACAAATGGGCTGCGTTTCCGGATTCGTCTCGTCGTTCTGAGCAACTTTCATGTACAAAGTTTTTCCATCCGAGTTACGGATTAAAAGATATGATTTTCTAAAGTTTTAAATCATTTTCTGATTTTAATTATTTATTTTATTCCAACATTATCCAAAACAGTGAATGATGACGCCAGCATGACATCAGAGTGATGTCAGCAGGTCAACTGGTCGGTTGACCAGTCAAACCAGACAGGTGGGTCCAGTGGGACCCACATGTCATTGACAGGGTACTAACAGGGGGGGTTTAGACTAATTAAACAGGTTAAATAAGGGTGGGGCCCAGTAGTCAGTGAGAGATTAGTGTATTAATTAGCTAAACTATTTAATAACCAATTATTCCTTTTATTTATTTCGTTTATTGAAGTGGGGCCTATAGGTCAGTGAGATAGGGGCGGCCCAGTCAGCAGTTGACCCAGTCAACTGGTCAACAGGGGGCCTTGGGCCCACCAGTCAGTGGCCCAGGTGGTGGGACCCGCGGTGCCAGGTCAGCAGGGCTGGCTCTCGCCGCCGGCGACCAAAAGCACGGCACCGACCCGCCGGAGTTCGCCGGAATTTGTGCTCAGGGCACGGATCCGCGCATGCCTGGGCCCATTCGAACAAGCGCGAAGACGCGCATCTAGTGGTGGTGGTGGTTCGTCCCGAGGTCGCCGGAGCTGTCGCCGGCGAGCAGAGAGGCGGACGTCGGGGCTCGGGTGAGTGGCGGGTTTCGTCTGCAGGCCACAAAAATGGGCGGGACCGGTCGCATTCGAACGGCAAGACGACAGCGGAGCGAATGGGGGTGGCTGCGGAGGCTGTGGTGGCCGGAGTCGAGCGCCACGGGCTCGACGGCGGCGAGGTGGTTCGGGCGTGAGGCGAAGACGGCGAGGCAGAGCGCTCCGGGGCTAACGGGGAGGCTAGGACCGAGCTGCGCGACGCGCTGAGCACAAAGGGCTCGGCCCCGTGACCATTTGGTCACCGGAAATGCGTCGGCGACGAGATCCGCGGCGGGGCGTTCGGGTGCTACGGCGGCGGCTAGCTAGAGCGCGAGCTAGGGGAGGTAGAGGGCAGAGGGGGAAGGCAGCTCACCTAGCGGCACGCACGATGGCCGGTGAATGGGTTAGTAGCTGCAGGGGCGTCGCCGGAGATGAAGAAGAACGGCGGCGAAGCTTGTCGGGGCAGAGGAGGAAGATGGCGGCGTCGGGGGCGTTGCGGTGGCTCCCGTCTCCAACGGGCTGCACCAGTCGAAGCAGCGGACGACGGCGTCCCTTGGAGACACCGTGGGGCGGCGAGGTGGACACGGTGGCTGTGGCTAGGCCAGAGCCATGGCGGCGGTGGCGCTCGATTACGGTGGGGAACGAGGGGGCGAGGTGCGGTGGATCTGAGGGGGAAGGCGCGGGGACCGAGGGGAGAGTGGGGCGAGTGGGAGGAGAGACCGAGGGGGCGCGGCGTGGCGACCTTATCCCGTCGTCGCCGGCGAGAGGGTGCGGCGGGGACGTGCCCCTGTTCCGACCCAGGTCAGGGGAACTGGGAAGGGAGGCGGCAGGGGGAGGCGGGCCGGTCCGGCCGGATGGGCCAGGTGGAATAACTGGGCCAGATGGCCCAGGGGGGTTTCCCTTCTCTTTCTTTTTTTTGTTTTTATTATTCTTTCTGTTTTAATTCATTTAAAAGCATTTAGGCATTTTATAAAAATGTGTTTACTGCACCATAATTACCCTTGTAATATTTGGCGTCCACCGAACATTTTTGTTTCAATTTTGAAAACTTTCATTGTTGACTTTAATTTTTAGTTTGAATTTGACGCGTTTTTCGAATTATCCCGAGATTGGTAATAGTAATCGCAGATGACACCTTTATAATCACCCAGTTACGTTGTGACGTTTGGTAGTACCCAAAGTGTTCCTCCGGTAAACGGGAGTTGCATAATCTCATAGTCATAGGAACATGTATAAGTCATGAAGAAAGCAATAGCAACATACTAAACGATCGGGTGCTAAGCTAATAGAATGGGTCATGTCAATCAGATCATTCAACTAATGATGTGACCTCGTTAATCAAATAACAACTCTTTGTTCATGGTTAGGAAACATAACCATCTTTGATTAACTAGCTAGTCAAGTAGAGGCATACTAGTGACACTCTGTTTGTCTATGTATTCACACATGTATTATGTTTCCGGTTAATACAATTCTAGCATGAATAATAAACATTTATCATGATATAAGGAAATAAATAATAACTTTATTATTGCCTCTAGGGCATATTTCCTTCAGTCTCCCACTTGCACTAGAGTCAATAATCTAGATTACACAGTAATGATTCTAACACCCATGGAGCCTTGGTGCTGATCATGTTTTGCTCGTGGAAGAGGCTTAGTCAACGGGTCTGCAACATTCAGATCCGTATGTATCTTGCAAATCTCTATGTCTCCCCAACAGTGGCATCCGAGCCTAGGTTTTATGGTTTGATGTTATATGCACGAGTAGAACACAAGTGAGTTGTGGGCGATATAAGTCATACTGCCTACCAGCATGTCATACTTTGGTTCGGCGATATTGTTGGATGAAGCGGCCCGGACCGACATTACGCGTACGCTTATGCGAGACCGGTTTCCCCGATCGCTGGAGTTTGCACACTTTGTTAGCTCCCTTTGGATCGACAAAACCTTCCGGTTGCATCATATACAACTCTTCTTCCAGAAATCCATTCAGGAATGCAGTTTTGACATCCATCTGCCAAATTTCATAATCATAAAATGCGGCAATTTCTAACATGATTCTGACAGACTTAAGCATCGCTACGGGTGAGAATGTCTCATCGTAGTCAACCCCTTGAACTTGTCGAAAACCTTTTGCAACAAGTCGAGCTTTATAGACAGTAACATTACCGTCAGCGTCAGTCTTTTTCTTGAAGATCCATTTATTCTCAATTGCTTGCCGATCATCAGGCAAGTCAACCAAAGTCCATACTTTGTTCTCATACATGGATCCCATCTCAGATTTCATGGCCTCAAGCCACTTTGCGGAATCTGGGCTCACCATCACTTCTTCATAGTTCGTAGGTTCATCATGATCTAGTAGCATGACTTCCAGAACTGGATTACCGTACCACTCTGGCGCGGATCTTGCTCTAGTTGATCTACGAGGTTCAGTAGTATCTTGTTCTGAAGTTTCATGATCATTATCATCAACTTCCTCACTTATTGGTGTAGGTGTCGCAGAAACAGTTTTCTGTGATGTACTAGTTTCTAATAAGGGAGCGGGTACAGTTACCTCGTCAAGTTCTAATTTCCTTCCACTCACTTCTTTCGATAGAAACTCCTTCTCGAGAAAGTTTCCGAATTTAGCAACAAAAGTCTTGCCTTCGGATCTGTGATAGAAGGTGTATCCAATAGTTTCCTTTGGATATCCTATGAAGACACATTTTTCCGATTTGGGTTCGAGCTTATCAGGTTGAAGCTTTTTCACATAAGCATCGCAACCCCAAACTTTAAGAAACGATAACTTTGGTTTCTTGCCAAACCACAGTTCATAAGGCGTCGTCTCAACGGATTTTGATGGTGCCCTATTTAACGTGAATGCGGCCGTCTCTAAAGCGTATCCCCAAAATAATAGCGGTAAATCAGTAAGAGACATCATAGATCGTACCATATCTAGTAAAGTACGATTACGACGTTCGGACACACCATTACGCTGTGGTGTTCCGGGTGGCGTGAGTTGCGGAACTATTCCACAATTTTTCAAATGTACACCAAACTCGTAACTCAAATATTCTCCTCCACGATCAGATCATAGAAACTTTATTTTCTTGTTACGATGATTTTCAACTTCACTCTGAAATTCCTTGAACTTTTCAAATGTTTCAGACTTGTGTTTCATCAAGTAGATATACCCATATCTGCTTAAATCATCTGTGAAGGTGAGAAAATAACGATATCTGCCACGAGCCTCAATATTCATCGGACCACATACATCGGTATGTATGATTTCCAATAAATCTGTTGCTCTCTCCATAGTACCGGAGAACGGTGTTTTAGTCATCTTGCCCATGAGGCACGGTTCGCAAGTACCAAGTGATTCATAATCAAGTGGTTCCAAAAGTCCATCAGTATGGAGTTTCTTCATGCGCTTTATACCGATATGACCTAAACGGCAGTGCCACAAATAAGTTGCACTATCATTATCAACTCTGCATCTTTTGGCTTCTACATTATGAATATGTGTATCACTACTATCGAGATTCAACAAGAATAGACCACTCTTCAAGGGTGCATGACCATAAAAGATATTACTCATATAAATAGAACAACCATTATTCTCCGATTTAAATGAATAACCGTCTCGCATTAAACAAGATCCAGATATAATGTTCATGCTCAACGCTGGCACCAAATAACAATTATTTAGGTCTAATATTAATCCCGAAGGTAGATGTAGAGGTAGCGTGCCGACCGCGATCACATCGACTTTGGAACCGTTTCCCACGCGCATCGTCACCTCGTCCTTAGCTAATCTTCGCTTAATCCGTAGTCCCTGTTTCGAGTTGCAAATATTAGCAACAGAACCAGTATCAAATACCCAGGTGCTACTGCGAGCATTAGTAAGGTAGACATCAATAACATGTATATCACATATACCTTTGTTCACCTTGCCATCCTTCTTATCCGCCAAATACTTGGGGCAGTTCCGCTTCCAGTGACCAGTCTGCTTGCAGTAGAAGCACTCAGTTTCAGGCTTAGGTCCAGATTTGGGTTTCTTCTCCTGAGCAGCAACTTGCTTGCTGTTCTTCTTGAAGTTCCCCTTCTTCTTCCCTTTGCCCTTTTTCTTGAAACTAGTGGTCTTGTTGACCATCAACACTTGATGCTCCTTCTTGATTTCTACCTCCGCAGCTTTCAGCATTGCGAAGAGCTCGGGAATAGTCTTGTTCATCCCTTGCATATTATAGTTCATCACGAAGCTCTTGTAGCTTGGTGGCAGTGATTGGAGAATTCTGTCAATGACGCAATCATCTGGAAGATTAACTCCCATCTGAATCAAGTGATTATTATACCCAGACATTTTGAGTATATGCTCACTGGCAGAACTGTTCTCCTCCATCTTGCAACTATAGAACTTATTGGAGACTTCATATCTCTCAATTCGGGCATTTGCTTGAAATATTAACTTCAACTCCTGGAACATCTCATATGCTCCATGACGTTCAAAACATCGTTGAAGTCCCGATTCTAAGACGTAAAGCATGGCACACTGAACTATCGAGTAGTCATCAGCTTTGCTCTGCCAGACGTTCATAACATCTGGTGTTGCTCCAGCAGCAGGCCTGGCACCCAGCGGTGCTTCCAGGACGTAATTCTTCTGTGCAGCAATGAGGATAATCCTCAAGTTACGGACCCAGTCCGTGTAATTGCTACCATCATCTTTCAACTTTGCTTTCTCAAGGAACGCATTAAAATTCAACGGAACAACAGCACGAGCCATCTATCTACAATCAACATAAACAAGCAAGATACTATCAGGTACTAAGTTCATGATAAATTTAAGTTCAATTAATCATATTACTTAAGAACTCCCACTTAGATAGACATCCCTCTAATCCTCTAAGTGATCACGTGATCCAAATCAACTAAACCATGTCCGATCATCACGTGAGATGGAGTAGTTTCATCGGTGAACATCATTATGTTGATCATATCTACTATATGATTCACGCTCGACCTTTCGGTCTCCGTGTTCCGAGGCCATATCTGTATATGCTTGGCTCGTCAAGTATAACCTGAGAATTCCGCGTGTGCAACTGTTTTGCACCCGTTGTATTTGAACGTAGAGCCTATCACACCCGATCATCACGTGGTGTCTCAGCACGAAGAACTTTCGCAACGGTGCATACTCAGGGAGAACACTTCTTGATAATTTAGTGAGAGATCATCTTATAATGCTACCGTCAATCAAAGCAAGATAAGATGCATAAAAGATAAACATCACATGCAATCAATATAAGTGATATGATATGGCCATCATCATCTTGTGCTTGTGATCTCCATCTCCGAAGCACCGTCATGATCACCATCGTCACCGGCGCGACACCTTGATCTCCATTGTAGCATCGTTGTCGTCTCGCCAATCTTATGCTTCCACGACTATCACTACCGCTTAGCAATAAAGTAAAGCATTACATCGCGATTGCATTGCATACAGTAAAGCGACAACCATATGGCTCCTGCCAGTTGCCGATAACTTGGTTACAAAACATGATCATCTCATACAATAAAATCAGCATCATGCCTTGACCATATCACATCACAACATGCCCTGCAAAAACAAGTTAGACGTCCTCTACTTTGTTGTTGCAAGTTTTACGTGGCTGCTACGGGCTTAAGCAAGAACTCATCTCACCTACGCATCAAACCCACAACGATAGTTTGTCAAATAGACTCCGTTTTAACCTTCTCAAGGACCGGGCGTAGCCACACTCGGTTCAACTAAAGTTGGAGAGACAGTCGCCCGCAAGCCATCTATGTGCAAAGCACGTCGAGGGAACCGGTCTCGCGTAAGCGTACACGTAAGGTTGGTCCGGGTCGTCTCGTCCAACAATACCGCCGAACCAAAGTATGACATGCTGGTAGGCAGTATGACTTGTATCGCCCACAACTCACTTGTGTTCTACTCGTGCAAATAACATCAAACCATAAAACCTAGGCTCGGATGCCACTGTTGGGGAACATAGTAATTTCAAAATTTTCCTACGCACACGCAAGATCATGGTGATGCATAGCAACGAGGGGGAGAGTCTGATCTACGTATCCTTGTAGATCGCAACGGAAGCGTTTACACAACATAGAGGAAGTAGTCGTACGTCTTCTTCCCGGTCCGACCGATCCAAGCACCGTTACTCCGGCACCTCCGAGTTCTTAGCACACGTACAGCTCGATGACGATCCCCGGGCTTCGATCCAGCAAAGCTTCGGGGAGGAGTTCCGTCAGCACGACGGCGTGGTGACGATCTTGATGTTCTACCGACGCAGGGCTTCGCCTAAGCACTGCAACGATATGATCGAGGTGGAATATGGTGGCAGGGGGCACCGCACACGGCTAAGGAACGATCTCAAGGATAAACTTCTGTGTCTTGGGGTGCCCCCTGCCCCCGTATATAAAGGAGCAAGGGGAGGAGGCGGCCGGCCAAGGTGTGGCGCGCCAAGGGGAGTCCTACTCCCACCAGGAGTAGGACTCCTAGTTGGACTAGGAGAGAAGGGGGAGAATAGGAGGAAGAGAGGAAGGAAAGGGGGGGGGGGGGGCGCCGGCCCCCTTCCCTTGTCCTATTCGGACTAGGAAGGGGAGGGGCGCGCGGCCACATCTTGCCTCCTCTCCTCTTCTCCCTTAAGGCCCATGTTGGCCCAATAACCCCCCGGAGGGTTCGGTAACCCCCCCGGTACTCCGGTAAAATGCCGATTTCACCCGGAACAATTCTGATGTCCAAATATAGGCTTCCAATATATCAATCTTTATGTCTTGACCATTTCAAGACTCCTCGTCATGTCCGTGATCACATCCGGGACTCCGAACTAACTTCGGTACATCAAAATGCATAAACTCATAATAACTGTCATCGTAACGTTAAGCGTGCGGACCCTACGGTTCGAGAACAATGTAGACATGACCGAGACACGTCTCCGGTCAATAACCAATAGCGGGACCTGGATGCCCATATTGGCTCCTACATATTCTACGAAGATCTTTTATCGGTCAGACCGCATAACAACATACGTTGTTCCCTTTGTCATCGGCATGTTACTTGCCCGAGATTCGATCGTCGGTATCCAATACCTAGTTCAATCTCGTTACTGGCAAGTCTCTTTACTCGTTCCGTAATACATCGTCTTACAACTAACATCTTAGTTATAATGCTTGCAAGGCTTATGTGATGTGTATTACCGAGAGGGCCCAGAGATACCTCTCCGACACTCGGAGTGACAAACCCTAATCTCGAAATACGCCAACCCAACATGTACCATTGGAGACACCTGTAGTACTCCTTTATAATCACCCAGTTACGTTGTGACGTTTGGTAGTACCCAAAGTGTTCCCCCGGTAAACGGGAGTTGCATAATCTCATAGTCATAGGAACATGTATAAGTCATGAAGAAAGCAATAGCAACATACTAAACGATCGGGTGCTAAGCTAATAGAATGGGTCATGTCAACCAGATCATTCAACTAATGATGTGACCTCGTTAATCAAATAACAACTCTTTGTTCATGGTTAGGAAACATAACCATCTTTGAATAACGAGCTAGTCAAGTAGAGGCATACTAGTGACACTCTGTTTGTCTATGTATTCACACATGTATTGTGTTTCCGGTTAATACAATTCTAGCATGAATAATAAACATTTATCATGATATAAGGAAATAAATAATAACTTTATTATTGCCTCTAGGGCATATTTCCTTCAGTCTCCCACTTGCACTAGAGTCAATAATCTAGATTACACAGTAATGATTCTAACACCCATGGAGCCTTAGTGCTGATCATGTTTTGCTCGTGGAAGAGGCTTAGTCAACGGGTCTGCAACATTCAGATCCGTATGTATCTTGCAAATCTCTATGTCTCCCCAACAGTGGCATCCGAGCCTAGGTTTTATGGTTTGATGTTATATGCACGAGTAGAACACAAGTGAGTTGTGGGCGATATAAGTCATACTGCCTACCAGCATGTCATACTTTTGTTCGGCGATATTGTTGGATGAAGCGGCCCGGACCGACATTACGCGTACGCTTACGCGAGACCGGTTTCCTCGATGTGCTTTGCACATAGGTGACTTGCGGGTGACTGTTTCTCCAACTTTAGTTGAACCGAGTATGGCTACGCCCGGTCCTTGCGAAGGTTAAAACGGAGTCTATTTGACAAACTATCGTTGTGGTTTTGATGCGTAGGTGAGATTGGTTCTTGCTTAAGCCCGTAGCAGCCACGTAAAATTTGCAACAACAAAGTAGAGGACGTCTAACTTGTTTTTGCAGGGCATGTTGTGATGTGAAATGGTCAAAACGTGATGAGTTATAAGTTGTTATATAAGATGATCATGTTTTGTTGAACTTATCGGCAACTGGCAAAAGCCTTATGGTTGTCTGTCTATTGCATAAGATGCAAGCACCCAATAATTGCTTTACTTTATCGCTATGCGATAGCAATAGTCGCAAGAGCAAGTGTTGGCGAGACGACCACGTGACGACACATTGATATAGATCAAGATGATGGAGATCATGGTGTCATGCCAGTAACGATATAGATCATGACAGTACTTTGGAGATGGAGATCAAAGAAGCAAGATGATGATGGCCATATCATGTCACATATTTTGATTGCATATGATGTTTATCTTTTATACATCTTATTTTGCTTAGTTTGACGGTAGCATTTTAAGATGATCTCTCACTAATTATCAAGAAGTGTTCTCCCTAAGTATGCACCGTTGTGAAAGTTCTTCGTGCTGAGACACCACGTGATGATCGGGTGTGATAGGTTCTACGTTCAAATACAACGGGTGCAAAACAGTTGCACACGCGGAATACTCAGGTTATACTTGACGAGCCAAGCATATACAGATATGGCCTCGGAACACAGAGACCGAAAGGTCGAGCGTGAATCATATAGTAGATATGATCAACATAACGATGTTCACCATTGAAAACTACTCCATCTCACGTGATGATCGGTTATGGTTTAGTTGATTTGGATCACGTGATCACTTAGAGGATTAGAGGGATATCTATCTAAGTGGGAGTTCTTAAGTAATATGATTAATTGAACTTAAATTTATCATGAACTTAGTCCTGGTAGTATTTTGCAAATTATGTTATAGATCAATAGCTCGCGTTGTTGCTTCCCTGTGTTTATTTTGATATGTTCCTAGAGAAAATTATGTTGAAAGATGTTAGTAGCAATGATGCGGATTGGATCCGTGATCTGAGGTTTATCCTCATTGCTGCACAGAAGAATTATGTCATTGATGCACCGCTAGGTGACAGACCTATTGCAGGAGCAGACGCAGACATTATGAACGTTTGGCTGGCTCAATATGATGACTACTTGATAGTTTAGTGCACCATGCTTAATGGCTTAGAATCGGGACTTCAAAGACGTTTTGAACGTCATGGACCATATGAGATGTTCCAGGAGTTGAAGTTAATATTTCAAGCAAATACCCGAGTTGAGAGATATGAAGTCTCCAACAAGTTCTATAGCTAAAAGATGGAGGAGAATCGCTCAACTAGTGAGCATGTGCTCAGATTGTCTGGGTACTACAATCGCTTGAATCAAGTGGGAGTTAATCTTCCAGATAAGATAGTGATTGACAGAATTCTCTAGTCACCATCACCAAGTTAGCAGAACTTCGTGATGAACTATAATATGCAAGGGATAACGGAAACAACTCCCAAGCTCTTCGTGATGCTGAAATCAACGAAGGTAGAAATCAAGAAAAACATCAAGTGTTGATGGTTGACAAGACCACTAGTTTGAAGAAAAGGGCAAAAGGGAAGAAGGGGAACTTCAAGAAGAACGGCAAGCAAGTTGCTGCTCAAGTGAAGAAGCCCAAGTCTGGTCCTAAGCCTGAGACTGAAGTGCTTCTACTGCAAAGGGACTGGTCACTGGAAGCGGAACTGCCCCAAGTATTTGGCGGATAAGAAGGATGGCAAAGTGAACATAAGTATATTCGATATACATGTTATTGATGTGTACTTTACTAGTGTTTATAGCAACCCCTTAGTATTTGATGCTAGTTCAGTTGCTAAGAGTAGTAACTCGAAACGGGAGTTGCAGAATGAACAGAGACTAGTTAAGGGTGAAGTGACGATGTGTGTTGGAAGTGGTTCCAAGATTGATATGATCATCATCGCACACTCCCTATACTTTCGGGATTAGTGTTGAACCTAAATAAGTGTTATTTGGTGTTTGCGTTGAGCATGAATATGATTTGATCATGTTTATTATAATACGGTTATTCATTTAAGTAAAAGAATAAATTGTTGTTCTGTTTACATGAATAAAACCTTATATGGTTACACACCCAATGAAAATAGTTCATTGGATCTCGATCTTAATAATACACATATTCATAATATTGAAACCAAAAGATGCGAAGTTAATAATGATAGTGCAACTTATTTGTGACACTGCCGTTTAGGTCATATTGGTGTAAATCGCATGAAGAAACTCCATGCTGATGGGATTTTGGAATCACTTGATTATGAATCACTTGATGCTTGCAAACCATGCCTTATGGGCAAGATGACTAAATGCCGTTCTCCGGAACAATGTAGCAAGCAACAGATTTGTTGAAAATCATACATACTGATGTATGTGGTCCGATGAATATTAAGGCTTGCAGCAGGTATCATTATTTTCTGACCTTCACAGATGATTTGAGCAGATATGGGGATATCTACTTGATGAAACATAAGTCTGAAACATTTGAACAGTTCAAAGAATTTCAGAGTGAAGTGGAAAAACCATCGTGACAAGAAAATAAAAGTTTCTACGATATGATCGCAGAGGTAAAATGTTTGTGTTACGAGTTTGGTCTTCAGTTAAAACAATGTGAAATAGTTTCACTACTCACGCCACCTGGAACACCACATCATAATGGTGTGTCCGAACGTCATAATCGTACTTTATTGGATATAGTGCAATCTATGATGTCTCTTACCGATCTACCACTATCGTTTTGGGGTTATGCATTAGAGACAGCTGCATTCACGTTAAAAAAGGGGCACCATCTAAGTCCGTTGAGATGACACAAGCTGAACTGTGGTTTAGCAAGAAACCAAAGTAGTCATTTCTTAAAGTTTGGGGTTGTGATGCTTATGTGAAAAAGTTTCATCCTGATAAACTCAAAACCAAATCGGAGAAATATGTCTTCATAGGATACCCAAAAGGAGACTGTTGGGTACACCTTCTATCACAGATCCGAAGGCAAGATATTCGTTGCCGAGAATGGATCCTTTCCAGAGAAGGAGTTTCTCTCGAAAGAAGTGAGTGGGAGGAAAGTGGAAAACTTGATAAGGTAATTGTACCTTCTCCCTTATTGGAAAGTAGTACATCACAGAAACCAGTTTCTGTGACACCTACACCAATTAGTGAGGAAGCTAATGATGATGATCATGTAACTTCAGATCAAGTTACTACCGAATCTCGTAGGTAAACCAGAGTGAGATCCGCACCAGAGTGGTACGGTAATCCTGTTCTGGAAGTCATGTTACTAGACCATGACGAACTTGTGAACTATGAGGAAGCGATGATGAACCCAGATTCCGCAAAATGGTTTGAGGCCATGAAATCTGAGATATGATCCATGTATGAGAACAAAGTTTGGACTTTGGTTGACTTGCCCGATGATCAGCAAGCAATTGAGAATAAATGGATCTTCAAGAGGAAGACGGACGCTGATAGTAGTGTTACTATCTACAAAGCTAGAATTGTCGCAAAAGGTTTTCGACAAGTTCAAAGTGTTGACTATGATGAGAGTTTCTCACCCGTATCTATGCTTAAGTCTGTCCGAATCATGTTAGCAATTGCCGCATTTTATGAAATCTGGCAAATGGATAAACAAAACTGCATTCCTTAATGGATTTCTTAAAGAAGAGTTGTATATGATGCAACCAGTAGGTTTTGTCAATCCTAAAGGTGCTAACAAAATATGCAAGCTCCAGCGATTCATCTATGGACTGGTGCAAGCATTTCAGAGTTGGAATACACGCTTTGATAAGTTGATCAAAGCATATAGTTTTATACAGACTTGCGGTGAAGCCTGTATTTACAAGAAAGTGAGTGGGAGCACTACAACATTTCTGATAAAGTATATGTGAATGACATATTGTTGATCGGAAATAATGTAGAATTATTCTGTAAAGCATAAAGAAGTGTTTGAAAGGAGTTTTTCAAAGAAAGACTTCGGTGAAGCTGCTTACATATTGAGCTCCAAGATCTATAGAGATATATCAAGACGCTTGATAAGTTTTTTTTCAATGAGTACATACCTTGACAAGATTTTGAAGTAGTTCAAAAATGGAGCAGTCAAAGAAAGAGTTCTTGCCTGTAGTACAAGGTGTGAAGTTGAGTAAGACTCAAAGCCCGACCACGACAGAAGATAGAAAGAGAATGAAAGTCATTCCCTATGCCTCAGCCATAGGTTCTATAAAGTATGCCATGCTGTGTACCAGATCTATTGTATACCCTACACTGATTTGGCAAGGGAGTACAATAGTGATCTAGGAGTAGATCACTGGACAGCGGTCAGAATTATCCTTAGTGAAATAAGGATATGTTTCTCGATTATGGACGTGACAAAAGGCTCGTCGTAAAGGGTTATGCCGATGCAAGTTTTGACACTAATCTAGATGACTCTAAGCCTCGGTCTAGATACATATTGAAAGTGGGAGCAATTAGCTAGAGTAGCTCCATGCAGAGCATTGTTGACATAGAAATTTGCAAAATACATGTGGATCTGAATGTGGCAGACCCGTTGACTAAGATTCTCTCAAAAGCAAAACATGATCACACCTTAGTACTCTATGGGTGTTAATCACATAGCGATGTGAACTAGATTACTGAATCTAGTAAACCCTTTGGGTATTGGTCACATGGCGATGTGAAATATGGGTGTTAATCACATGATGATGTAAACTATCGATGTTAATCACATGGTGATGTGATCTAGATTATTGACTCTAGTGCAAGTGGGAGACTGAAGGAAATATGCCCTAGAGGCAATAATAAAGTTATTATTTATTTCCTTATATCATGATAAATGTTTATTATTCATGCTAGAATTGTATTAACCGGAAACATAATACATGTGTGAATACATAGACAAACAGAGTGTCACTAGTATGCCTCTACTTGACTAGCTCGTTAATCAAAGATGGTTATGTTTCCTAACCATAGACAAAAGAATTGTTATTTGATTAACGAGATCACATCATTAGTTGAATGATCTGATTGACATGACCCATTCCATTAGCTTAGCACCCGATCGTTTAGTATGTTGCTATTGCTTTTTTCATGACTTATACATGTTCCTATGACTATGAGATTATGCAACTCCCGTTTACCGGAGGAACACTTTGGGTACTACCAAACATCACAACGTAACTGGGTGATTATAAAGGAGTACTATAGGTGTCTCCAAAGGTAGATGTTGGGTTGGCGTATTTCGAGATTAGGATTTGTCACTCCAATTGTCGGAGAGGTATCTCTGGGCCCTCTCGGTAATACACATCACATAAGCCTTGCAAGCATTGTGACTAATGAGTTAGTTGGGAGATGATGTATTACGGAACGAGTAAAGAGACTTGCCGCTAACGAGATTGAACTAGGTATTGGATACCGATGATCGAATCTCGGGCAAGTAACATACCGATGACAAAGGGAACAACGTATGTTGTTATGCGGTCTGACCGATAAAGATCTTCGTAGAATATGTAGGAGCCAATATGGGCATCCAGGTCCCGCTATTGGTTATTGACCGGCGACGTGTCTCGGTCATGTCTACATTGTTCTCGAACCGTAGGGTCCGCACGCTTAAGGTTTCGATGACAGTTATATTATGAGTTTATGAGTTTTGATGTACCGAAGGAGTTCGGAGTCCCGGATGAGATCGGGGACATGACGAGGAGTCTCGAAATGGTCGAGACGTAAAGATCGATATATTGGACGACTATATTCGGACTTCGGAAAGGTTCCGAGTGATTCGGGTATTTTTCGGAGTACCGGAGAGTTACGGGAATTCGCCGGGGAGTATATGGGCCTTATTGGGCCATACGAGAATAGAGGAGAGAGACCAAAAGGAAGGAGGCCTGCGCCCCCCCTCTGGTCCGAATTGGACAAGGGGCGCAGCCCCCTTTTCCTTATTCCTCTCCACCTCTTTCCCCTTCTCCTACTCCAACAAGGAAGGAGGGAGTCCTACTCCCGGTGGGAGTAGGACTCCCCTTGGCGCGCCTCCTCCTAGGCCGGCCGGCCCCTCCCCCTTGCTCCTTTATATACGGAGGCAGGGGGGCACCCCATGACACACAAGTTGATCCTTGAGATCGTTCCTTAGCCGTGTGCGGTGCCCCCTGCCACCATATTCCACCTCGATCATACCGTTGTAGTGCTTAGGCGAAGCCCTGCGTCGGTAGTACATCAAGATCGTCACCACGCCATCGTGCTGACGGAACTCTTCCTCGACGCTTTGCTGGATCGGAGCTCGAGGATCGTCATCGAGCTGAACGTGTGCTAAGAACTCGGAGGTGCCGGAGTAACGGTGCTTGGATCGGTCGGATCGGGAAGAAGACGTACGACTACTTCCTCTACGTTGTGTCAACGCTTCCGTTGCGATCTACAAGGGTACGTAGATCAGACTCTCTCCCTCGTTGCTATGCATCACCATGATCTTGCATGTGCGTAGGAAAATTTTGAAATTACTACGTTCCACAACAGATTTATTTTCTATGGTTTGCCCTTTTGTTGAAACTAGTGGTCTTGTCAACCATCAACACTTGATGTTTTTCTTGATTTCTACCTTCGTTGATTTCAGCATCACGAAGAGCTTGGGAGTTGTTTCCGTTATCCCTTGCATATTATAGTTCATCATGAAGTTCTACTAACTTGGTGATGGTGACTAGAGAATTCTGTCAATCACTATCTTATCTGGAAGATTAACTCCCACTTGATTCAACCGATTGTAGTACCCAGACAATCTGAGTACATGCTCACTAGTTGAGCGATTCTCCTCCATCTTTTAGCTATAGAACTTGTTGGAGACTTCATATCTCTCAACTCGGGTATTTGCTTGAAATATTAACTTCAACTCCTGGAACATCTCATATGGTCCATGACGTTCAAAACGTCTTTGAAGTCCCGATTCTAAGCCATTAAGCATGGTGCACTAAACTATAAAGTAGTCATCATATTGAGCTAGCCAAACGTTCATAACGTCTGCATCTGCTCCTGCAATAGGTCTGTCACCTAGCGGTGCATCAAGGACATAATTCTTCTGTGCAGCAATGAGGATAAACCTCAGATCACGGATCCAATCTGCATCATTGCTACCAACATCTTTCAATACAATTTTCTCTAGGAACATATCAAAGTAAACACAGGGAAGCAACAACGCGAGCTATTGATCTACAACATGATTTACAAAATACTACCAGGACTAAGTTCATGATAAATTTAAATTCAATTAATCATATAACTTAAGAACTCCCACTTAGATAGACATCCCTCTAATCCTCTAAGTGATCACGTGATCCAAATCAACTAAACCATGTCCGATCATCACGTGAGATGGAGTAGTTTCAATGGTGAACATCACTATGTTGATCATATCTACTATATGATTCACGCTCGACCTTTCGGTCTCCGTGTTCCGAGGCCATATCTGTATATGCTTGGCTCGTCAAGTATAACCTGAGTATTCCGCGTGTGCAACTGTTTTGCACCCGTTGTATTTGAACGTAGAGCCTATCACACCCGATCATCACGTGGTGTCTCGGCACGAAGAACTTTCGCAACCGTGCATACTCAGGGAGAACACTTCTTGATAATTTAGTGAGAGATCATCTTATAATGCTACCGTCAATCAAAGCAAGATAAGATGCATAAAAAGATAAACATCACATGCAATCAATATAAGTGATATGATATGGCCATCATCATCTTGTGCTTGTGATCTCCATCTCCGAAGCACCGTCATGATCCCCATCGTCACCGGCATGACACCATGATCTCCATCATCTTGATCTATATCAATGTGTCGTCACGTGGTCATCTCGCCAACAATTGCTCTTGCAACTATTGCTATCGCATAGCGATAAAGTAAAGCAATTATTAGGCGCTTGCATCTTATGCAATAGACAGACAACCATAAGGCTTTTGCCAGTTGCCGATAACTTCAACAAAACATGATCATCTTATATAACAACTTATAACTCATCACGTTTTGACCATATCACATCACAACATGCCCTGCAAAAACAAGTTAGACGTCCTCTACTTTGTTGTTGCAAATTTTACGTGGCTGCTACGGGCTTAAGCAAGAACCAATCTCACCTACGCATCAAAACCACAATGATAGTTTGTCAAATAGACTCCGTTTTAACCTTCGCAAGGACCGGGTGTAGCCACACTTGGTTCAAATAAAGTTGGAGAAACAGTCACCCGCAAGCCACCTTTGTGCAAAGCACGTCGGGAGAACCGGTCTCGCGTAAGCGTACGCGTAATGTCGGTCCGGGCCGCTTCTTCCCGACACAACATAGAGGAAGTAGTCGTACGTCTTCTTCCCGATCCGACCGATCCAAGCACCGTTACTCCGGCGCCTCCGAGTTCTTGGCACACGTACAACTCGATGACACTCCCCGGGTTCCGATCCAGCAAAGCTTCGGGGAGGAGTTCCGTCAGCACGACGGCGTGGTGACGATCTTGATGTCACCCTGTCGCAGGGCTTCGCCTAAGCACCGCTACAATATGACCGAGGTGGAATATGGTGGCAGGGGGCACCGCACACGGCTAAGGAACGATCACGTGGATCAACTTGTGTGTCTATGGGGTGCCCCCTGCCTCAGTATATAAAGGATGGAGGAGGAGGAGGCCGTCCAAGGCTATTGGTGCGGCCAGGATGGGAGTCCTACTAGGACTCCAAGTCCTAGTAGGAGTCCATCAAGAGGGGAGGAAGGGAGAAGGAAGTGGAGGAGTAGGAAAGGTGGCCGGCCCCCTTTTCCCTAGTCCAATTCGGACTAGAGGGGAGGGGGGCGCAGCAGCCTTTTTCCTCTTCCCACTAAAGCCCATCAAGGCCCATTACTTCTTCCGTAACTACCCGGTACTCCAAAAAATATCCGAATCACTCGGAACCTTTCCGATGTCCGAATATAGTCGTCCAATATATCGATCTTTACGTCTCGACCATTTCGAGACTCCTCGTCATGTCCTCGATCTCATCCGGGACTCCGAACTCCTTCGGTACATCAAAACTCATAAACTCATAATATAACTGTCATCGAAACCTTAAGCGTGCGGACCCTACGGTTCGAGAACAATGTAGACATGACCGAGACACGTCTCCAGTCAATAACAAATAGCGGGACCTGGATGCCCATATTGCCTCCTACATATTCTACGAAGATCTTTATCGGTCAGACCGCATAACAACATACGTTGTTCCCTTTGTCATCGGTATGTTACTTGCCCGAGATTCGATCGTCGGTATCCCAATACCTAGTTCAATCTCGTTACCGGCAAGTCTCTTTACTCGTTCCGTAATACATCATCTCACAACTAACATATTAGTTGCAATGCTTGCAAGGCTTAGGTGATGTGCATTACCGAGAGGGCCCAGAGATACCTCTCCGACAATCGGAGTGACAAATCCTAATCTCGAAATACGCCAACCCAACATCTACCTTTGGAGACACCTGTAATGCTCCTTTATAATCACCCATTTACGTTGTGACATTTGGTAGCACCCAAAGTGTTCCTCCGGCAAACGGGAGTTGCATAATCTCATAGTCATAGGAACATGTATAAGTCATGAAGAAAGCAATAGCAACATACTAAACGATAGGGTGCTAAGCTAATGGAATGGGTCATGTCAATCAGATCATTCAACTAATGATGTGACCTCGTTAATCAAATAACAACTCTGGTTAGGAAACATAACCATATTTGATTAACGAGCTAGTCAAGTAGAGGCATACTAGTGACACTCTGTTTGTCTATGTATTCACACATGTATTATGTTTCCGGTTAATACAATTCTAGCATGAATAATAAACATTTATCATGATATAAGGAAATAAATAATAACTTTATTATTGCCTCTAGGGCATATTTCCTTCAATCACATGGCAAGTGGAGTTGACACAACATGGCAACTGTAGTTGCTGTGACATGGCAACTACAGTCCAACTAGATGGCAACTATAGTGCAACTACATGGCAATTGTAGTTGCTATGACATGGCCACTGTAGTTGGACCACACATGGCAACTACTCCACCTTTTCTACATCTCACATCATGCACCCTATCTTCTCACAATCCATCTCCTTTTGATTTTCTATGTATCCTAACCCACTTTTTTATCATTGCAGCCACCCCTGAGGAGATTTCACCGTCACTTGACGAAGCTTACCGCATGATTGAGGAGGCAGCATTGCAGAGGAGGTCCTCACGAGGGCAAGGGCAATCAAGTTCCAACGTGCCTGCAGATACGGTATCTGAGGATACCATTAGGAGTGCCACTCCTAGTTCAGTGAGGCTGCAGAGGGTAGTTCACCCACCTCCCGCGGAAGACTACGAGCCCGAATTCAGGGCCACTAAGGAACAGACCCAGCTGTACGATATCGTCAAGCGGTTTGGAAATGCGAGGGCCAGCAGCAAGCACATGAAGGAGCTGAAAGCGTAAATGACCACACCCCATAATCTCTCATTTTGCTTTGCTCCTTTTTTACCATTCATCTTCTTCGTACTTTCTATACACGATCCGCTTACATTTTAGTTCTTTCATATTTTTTTTTACTTAGTAGGCATGATTCTTCTATGTCATATCGTTTTCATACAGCTCATGTTTGGACAGAACCAAAGTCATTCAATGCGGAGCGACGTATGTCGAGCTGGGTGATCTTGCCGAGTCCGTGAGGCCAAACGGTAAAATGTCGACGAATGTAGTTGCATGGGGGATCGACTACATCAACAATCACACCGATGTGTGTGCCGACAAGATAATCATGCATTATAGTGTGACCTGCAAAATATGGATGGTGACTTCCACCACAAAATCCCGAGGAAGAATTTTGCTCAACACGGTGAATTCAAGCTCACACTGAAGAAATATGCGAGTACTCCTTCCCTGTCTGCAATGTTTTTTCACATGGTGTGGTTTTTGCCATCATTTGCACTTGTGTTTATGTGGCAGATGTTTTCATGTGGCAACAGTTGCCGTGCACACTGACTTCTTGATTTTTGCATCCTGTGCAAACTATGTGGCAACTTGATAGTAAAATACACGGCACATTTTGTTCATACATGGACGGCAACTTTATTTCAACTACCCCCACCCATAACCAAACATTCTATGTGATTCTAATTTTTTTGTCCCTCTGCTGTTCTTTATGTGAACTCTGCTTCTCATTTCTTCACTTTTAAATGCAGGTCATGTTCCCCATGTTCCAGGAGCTTGCACCACATGACCCACACGACAAGTGTGGTCACCACTATGCGATCTGTCTTGACCTGAAGAACCAACGTTTTGAGGTGCTTGATTCAATCCGTTCGGAAGCTGATGCAGACCTTACTACGCATGCCGAATTCTTCATTAACAAACTCAAAGAGACATGGAACCGTCACTACGAACATTCAAAGGTCCAGATCAGGCATTTCCCGACTTAGTATGTGGCGACTGCGAAGCAAGGGAACACGTAATTTCTTCCTTCCTTCATGTGCCATTTACATCAATCCAACCCCTCTTTTGTTGTCACATCTGAATTGAAGTCTATCTTTGTTACGTCTGACCTTTTTGCATGTTCACCTGACTCTTTTCCTCGTGTAGGATGGACTGTGGCTTTCACGCGCTAGAATACTTTGCAAAGTGGGAAGGCAGAATTGTCCCCCCTATCACAGCTGGAACGGTTGTTGAGCTCCGGAAAATCTACACATGGAACTGGTTGATGAATGAAGATTTCAACAAGCGGTCCGGAGCACGCGAGTTCGTGAAGGAAGCTGTCAAGAAAGTCATCAAGAAGTACAAGTGATCATGTGGCGTTACACACCGGACGCATACCTTACATTCTGCTGCCGAGGAATGTAAGGTACTATCTCTTTGTTCTCGTCGAAAACTATGTTTGTGTGCTATGTTATGACTGCAACCCCGCGTAGCCTACTATGTAGTGGTGGTCTGTGAGCAACATTTGAATAGTTTCTGTAATATATGTGTGGACGTGAACCTATTTTAGGCGTTACATCAGATATGTTTTTATGTTTATCATTATTACAATGGTTTCATCATTTCTAGCACCGGTTTGCTATTTCGAATGCGTCTACGATGTTTAAAAAAAGATGGCAAATGTAGTTCATCAGACATGGGTAGTGAAAGTCATCATCGTTTTTCATTTTGGCTATTTTGCTTCTTCTTTTTCATCGCTAACTGCACCGGTTAGCATGGGTAGGTTGATCATGTAGCCACAACCTTTGCTGCGGTTTATGCACGTTACGTTTTTTCCAACTTGTTTCCCATACATTGCACACAACACACTATGTGTCTCTAAACCGCGTCGTATTGTCATGGAAATATATGCCATGCAGAGTCATTACAAATACCATGACATATTTTCAGTACAGCTAACATGGCAGATACAGTACAAACAACATGGCAGATCCAGCATAATTAACATGGCAGATACAGTACAACTAACATGGCAGATCCAGTACAACTAAAATGGCAGATCCAGTAGAACTAGCATGGCATATTTAGTATAAAATAGCATGGCATATTTAGTATAAAATAGCATGGCATATTTAGTATAAAATAGCATGGCAGACTAACTACACATAACATGGCAGATTAACTACACATAACATGGCAGATTAAGTACCCATAACATGGCAATTGCATTTATCCATTCAATGAATTTTCCTTCCACTTCTGATGCCCCTCAAGAGTCATTCTCCCAATTTTTTTTAAAATTCTCATCATCTAGGGTACAAAACAAAATGTCCACAAGGACCATGTCACATCGCCCCTATTTTTTCTCATGGATTGCCCGCCCCTTTCTTTGTTTTCTTGTGTTTTGCTTGGATCTCCAATCCCGACTTGTACCTTATCTCTCTTGGACGACCCTTTGTGATAGAATGGGGTGGGTTCCTGACCTGGGTCTGTGTGCTTTATGTTCCAGATCCTATCTCTGAGTTTCATATGATGGCTCCATGGATGAAGGCACACTTGATGTGCGGGGGAACCGGTGTAAGGCTTCCTCAGCTTTCCTCTTCTTGATCTCATCAAGCTCTCTTTTCAGTGCCTTCTTGTGTTTTTCTGCGAATCTCGCTGTCTCATCACTCTTGCATGCTTCATCAATTAGCTCAGCATAGTTCTTTGTCAGCACAACGTGCCTCACAGCTTCCATGGTTGACTCAGGTCTCCCGTCATGCACAGCCAGAACTGCGTGTGTTGTCTGCGGCGCCAACGCGTCGTCAGCGTCCCAAGTCCATCGCCGCCTTATGAAATGGCGGGGCATCCATGTCACATCGTTCATGTCCATTACTTTTAGTATGTGACAGCACACAATGCCGTCCCGTTCGAACTTGCAGCATTGGCAGTAGTACTCGCCTTCGCCTATTGAGGCTTTGACGAAGTAGTTCCTTCCTTTGTCCGGGTCTTCAGGTTCTGAATCTGACATGCCCAAAATAGAACACACCTTGTGTTGGGGAACGTAGTAATTTCAAAAAATTTCCTATGCACACGCAAGATCATGGTGATGCATAGCAACGAGAGGGGAGAGTGTGATCTACGTACCCTTGTAGATCGACAACGGAAGCGTTTGGTTGATGTAGTCGTACGTCTCCACGGCCCGACCGATCAAGCACCGAAACTACGGCACCTCCGAGTTCTAGCACACGTTCAGCTCGATGACGATCCCCGGACTCCGATCCAGCAAAATGTCGGGGAAGAGTTCCGTCAGCATGACGGCGTGGTGACGATCTTGATGTACTACTATCGCAGGGCTTCGCCTAAGCACCGCTACAATATTATCGAGGGCTATGGTGGCAGGGGGCGCCGCACATGGCTAAGAATATGAGCACGTGGATCAACTTGTGTTTCTCTAGGGTACCCCTGCCTCCGTATATAAAGGCTCAAGGGGGGGGGGGGGGGTGCGGCCGGCCAAGAGGTGGCGCGCCAGGAGGAGTCCTACTCCCTCCGGGAGTAGGATTCCCCCCCCCCCCCAATCCTAGTTGGAATAGGATTCGCGGAGGGGGGAAAAGAGAAAGGGGGCCGGCCCCCTCTCCTTGTCCTATTCGGACCAAGGGAGGGGAGGGGCGCGCGGCCCATCTTAGGTTGCCTCTTCTCTTTTCCACTAAGGCCCACTAAGGCCCATATATCTCCCGGGGGGTTCCGGTAACCTCCCAGTACTCCGGTAAAATCCCAATTTCACCCGGAACACTTCCGATGTCCAAACATAGGCTTCCAATATATCAATCTTTATGCCTCGACCATTTTGAGACTCCTCGTCATGTCAGTGATCACATCCGGGACTCCGAACAACCTTCGGTACATCAAAACGTATAAACTCATAATATAACTGTCATTGAAACCTTAAGCGTGCGGACCCTACGGGTTCGAGAACAATGTAGACATGACCTAGACATGTCTCCGGTCAATAACCAATAGCGGGACCTAGATGCCCATATTGGCTCCTACATATTCTACGAAGATCTTTATCGGTCAGACCGCATAACAATATACGTTGTTCCCTTTGTCATCGGTATGTTACTTGCCCGAGATTCGATCGTCGGTATCCAATACCTAGTTCAATCTCGTTACCGGCAAGTCTCTTTACTCGTTTGGTAATACATCATCTCGCAACTAACTCATTAGTTGCATTGCTTGCAAGGCTTAAGTGATGTGCATTACCGAGAGGGCCCTGAGATACCTCTCCGACGATCGGAGTGACAAATCCTAATCTCGAAATACATCAACCCAACATGTACCTTTGGAGACACCTGTAGAGCACCTTTATAGTCACCCAGTTACGTTGTGATGTTTGGTAGCACACAAAGTGTTCCTCCGGCACACGGGAGTTACATAATCTCATAGTCATAGGAACATGTATAAGTCATGAAGAAAGCAATAGCAACATACTAAACGATCGGGTGCTAAGCTAATGGAATGGGTCGGGTCAATCAGATCATTCAACTAATGATGTGATCCCGTTTAATCAAATGACAACTCTTTGTCCATGGTTAGGAAACATAACCATCTTTGATTAACGAGCTAGTCAAGTAGAGGCATACTAGTGACACTCTGTTTGTCTATGTATTCACACATGTATTATGTTTCCGGTTAATAGAATTCTAGCATGAATAATAAACCTTTATTATGATATAAGGAAATAATTAATAACTTTATTATTTCCTCTAGGGCATATTTCCTTCAGTCTCCCACTTGCACTAGAGTCAATAATCTAGATTACACAGTAATGATTCTAACACCCATGGAGCTTTGATGCTGATCATGTTTTGCTCGTGGAAGAGGCTTAGTCAACGGGTCTATTACATTCAGCTCCGTATGTATCTTGCAAATCTCTATGTCTCCCACCTGGACTAGATCCCGGATGGAATTGAAGCGTCTCTTGATGTGTTTGGTTCTCTTGTGAAATCTGGATTCCTTTGCCAAGGCAATTGCACCAGTATTGTCACAAAAGATTTTCATTGGACCTGATGCACTAGGTATGACACCTAGATCAGATATGAACTCCTTCATCCAGACTCCTTCGTTTGCTGCTTCCGAAGCAGCTATGTACTCCGCTTCACATGTAGATCCCGCCACGACGCTTTGTTTAGAACTGCACCAACTGACAGCTCCTCCGTTTAATGTAAACACGTATCCGGTTTGCGACTTAGAATCGTCCGGATCAGTGTCAAAGCTTGCATCAACGTAACCGTTTACGATGAGCTCTTTGTCACCTCCATATACGAGAAACATATCCTTAGTCCTTTTCAGGTATTTCAGGATGTTCTTGACCGCTGTCCAGTGATCCACTCCTGGATTACTTTGGTACCTCCCTGCTAAACTTATAGCAAGGCACACATCAGGTCTGGTACACAGCATTGCATACATGATAGAGCCTATGGCTGAAGCATAGGGAACATCTTTCATTTTCTCTCTATCTTCTGCAGTGGTCGGGCATTGAGTCTGACTCAACTTCACACCTTGTAACACAGGCAAGAACCATTTCTTTGCTTGATCCATTTTGAACTTCTTCAAAATCTTGTCAAGGTATGTGCTTTGTGATAGTCCAATTAAGCGTCTTGATCTATCTCTATAGATCTTTATGCCTAATATGTAAGCAGCTTCACCGAGGTCTTTCATTGAAAAACTCTTATTCAAGTATCCCTTTATGCTATCCAGAAATTCTATATCATTTCCAATCAGTAATATGTCATCCACATATAATATTAGAAATGCTACACAGCTCCCACTCACTTTCTTGTAAATACATGCTTCTCCGAAAGTCTGTATAAAACCAAATGCTTTGATCACACTATCAAAGCGTTTATTCCAACTCCGAGAGGCTTGCACCAGTCCATAAATGGATCGCTGGAGCTTGCACACTTTGTTAGCTCCCTTTGGATCGACAAAACCTTCCGGTTGCATCAAATACAATTCTTCTTCCAGAAATCCATTCAGGAATGCAGTTTTTACATCCATCTGCCAAATTTCATAATCATAAAATGCGGCAATTGCTAACATGATTCTGACAGACTTAAGCATCGCTACGGGTGAGAAGGTCTCATCGTAGTCAACCCCTTGAACTTGTCGAAATCCTTTTGCGACAAGTCGAGCTTTGTAGACAGTAATATTATCGTCAGCGTCAGTCTTCTTCTTGAAGATCCATTTATTCTCAATTGCTTGCCGATCATTGGGCAAGTCAACCAACGTCCATACTTTGTTCTCATACATGGATCCCATCTCAGATTTCATGGCTTCAAGCCAGTTTGCGGAATCTGGGCTCACCATCGCTTTTTCATAGTTCGTAGGTTCATCATGATCTAGCAGCATGGTTTCCAGAACAGGATTACCGTACCACTCTGGCACGGATCTCACTCTGGTTGATCTACGAGGTTCAGTAGTATCTTGTCCTGAAGTTTCATGATCATTATCATTAGCTTCCTCACTAATTGGTGTAGGTGTCACAGAAATAGTTTTCTGTGATGTACTACTTTCCAATAAGGGAGTAGGTACAGTTACCTCATCAAGTTCTACTTTCCTCCCACTCACATCTTTTGAGAGAAACTCCTTCTCCAGAAAGTTTCCGAATTTAGCAACAAAAGTCTTGCCTTCGGATCTGTGATAGAAGGTGTATCCATTAGTTTCCTTTGGATATCCTATGAAGACACATTTCTCCTATTTGGGTTCGAGCTTATCAGGTTGAAGCTTTTTCACATAAGCATCGCAGCCCCAAACTTTCAGAAATGACAACTTTGGTTTCTTGCCAAACCATAGTTCATAAGGCGTTGTCTCAACGGATTTTGATGGTGCCCTATTTAACGTGAATGCGGCCGTCTCTAAAGCATAACCCCAAAACGATAGCGGTAAATCAGTAAGAGACATCATAGATCGCACCATATCTAGTAAAGTACGATTACGACGTTCGGACACACCATTACGCTGTGGTGTTCTGGGTGGCGTGAGTTGCGAAACTATTCCGCATTGTTTCAAATGTACACCAAACTCATAAATCAAATATTCTCCTCCACGATCAGATCGTAGAAACTTTATTTTCTTGTTACGATGATTTTCAACTTCACTCCGAATTTTTTTCAAATGTTTCAGACTTATGTTTCATTAAGTAGATATACCCATATCTGCTTAAGTCATTTGTGAAGGTGAGAAAATAACGATATCCGCCACGAGCCTCAATATTCATCGGACCACATACATCTGTATGTATGATTTCCAACAAATCTGTTGCTCTCTCCATAGTACCGGAGAACAGTGTTTTAGTCATCTTGCCCATGAGGCACGGTTCGCAAGTACCAAGTGATTCATAATCAAGTGGTTCCAAAAGTCCATCAGTATGGAGTTTCTTCATGCGCTTTACACCCATATGACCTAAACGGCAGTGCCACAAATAAGTTGCACCATCATTATCAACTCTGCATCTTTTGGCTTCAACATTATGAATATGTGTGTCACTACTATCGAGATTCAATAAGAATAGACCACTCTTCAAGGGTGCATGACCATAAAAGATATTACTCATATAAATAGAACAACCATTATTCTCCGATTTAAATGAATAACCATCTCGCATCAAACAAGATCCAGATATAATGTTCATGCTAAACGCTGGCACTAAATAACAATTATTTAGGTCTAATATTAATCCCGAAGGTAGATGTAGAGGTAGCGTGCCGACTGCGATCACATCGAATTTGGAACCGTTTCCCATGCGCATCGTCACCTCGTCCTTAGGCAATCTTCGCTTAATCCGTAGTCCCTGTTTCGAGTTGCAAATATTAGCAACAGAACCAGTATCAAATACCTAGGTGCTACTGCGAGCATTAGTAAAGTACACATCAATAACATGTATATCACATATACCTTTGTTCACCTTGCCATCCTTCTTATCCGCCAAATACTTGGGGCAGTTCTGCTTCCAGTGACCAGTCTGCTTACAGTAGAAGCACCCAGTTCCAGGCTTAGGTCCAGACTTGGGTTTCTTCTCTTGAGCAGCAACTTGCTTGCTGTTCTTCTTGAAGTTCCCCTTTTTCTTCCCTTTGCCCTTTTTCTTGAAACTAGTGGTCTTGTTGACCATCAACACTTGATGCTCCTTTTTGATTTCTATCTCCGCAGCTTTCAGCATTGCGAAGAGCTCGGGAATAGTCTTATTCATCCCTTGCATATTATAGTTCATCACGAAGCTCTTATAGCTTGGTGGCAGTGATTGGAGAATTCTGTCAATGACACAATCATCTAGAATATTAACTTCCATCTGAATCAAGTGATTATAATACCCAGACATTTTGAGTGTATGCTCACTGACAGAACTGTTCTCCTCCATCTTGCAGCTATAGAACTTATTGGAGACTTCATGTCTCTCAATCCGGGCATTTGCTTGAAATATTAACTTCAACTCCTGGAACATCTCATATGCTCCATGACGTTCAAAACATCGTTGAAGTCCTGATTCTAAGCCGTAAAGCACGACACACTGAACTATCGAGTAGTCATCAGCTTTGCTCTGCCAGACGTTCATAACATCTGGTGTTGCTCCTGCAGCAGGCCTGGCACCTAGCGGTGCTTCCAGGACGTAATTCTTCTGTGCAGCAATGAGGATAATCCTCAAGTTATGGACCTAGTCCGTGTAATTGCTACCATCATCTTTCAGCTTTGCTTTCTCAAGGAACGCATTAAAATTCAACGGAACAACAGCACGGGCCATCTATCTACAATCAAACATACATAAGCAAGATACTATCAGGTACTAAGTTCATGATAAATTTAAGTTCAATTAATCAAATTACTTAAAGAACTCCCACTTAGATAGACATCCCTCTAATCCTCTAAGTGATCATGTGATCCAAATCAACTAAACCATGTCCGATCATCACGTGAGATGGAGTAGTTTCATTGGTGAACATCACTATGTTGATCATATCTACTATATGATTCACGCTCGACCTTTCGGTCTCCGTGTTCCGAGGCCATATCTGTATATGCTTGGCTCGTCAAGTATAACCTGAGTATTCCGCGTGTGCAACTGTTTTGCACCCGTTGTATTTGAATGTAGAGCCTATCGCACCAGATCATTACGTGGTGTCTCAGCACGAAGAACTTTCGCAACGGTGCATACTCAGGGAGAACACTTCTTGATAATTTAGTGAGAGATCATCTTATAATGCTACCGCCAATCAAAGCAAGATAAGATGCATAAAAGATAAACATCACATGCAATCAATATAAGTGATATGATATGGCCGTCATCATCTTGTGCCTGTGATCTCCATCTCCGAAGCACCGTCATGATCACCATCGTCATAGGCGCGATACCTTGATCTCCATCGTAGCATCGTTGTCGTCTCGCCAATCTTATGCTTCCACGACTATCGCTACCGCTTAGTGATAAAGTAAAGCATTACAGCGCGGTTGCATTGCATACAATAAAGCGACAACCATATGGCTCCTGCCAGTTGCCGATAACTCGGTTACAAAACATGATCATCTCATACAATAAAATTCGGCATCATGTCTTGACCATATCACATCACAACATGCCCTGCAAAAACAAGTTAGACGTCCTCTACTTTGTTGTTGCAAGTTTTACGTGGCTGCTACGGGCTTAAGCAAGAACCAATCTTACCTACGCATCAAAACCACAACAATAGTTTGTCAAGTTGGTGCTATTTTAACCTTCGCAAGGACCGGGTGTAGCCACACTCAGTTCAACTAAAGTTGGAGAAACTGTCACCCGCAAGCCACCTATGTGCAAAGCACGTCGGGAGAACCGGTCTCGCGTAAGCGTACGCGTAATGTCGGTCCGGGCCGCTTCATCCAACAATACCGCCGAACCAAAGTATGACATGCTGGTAAGCAGTATGACTTATATCGCCCACAACTCACTTGTGTTCTACTCATGCATATAACATCAACACATAAAACCTAGGCTCGGATGCCACTGTTGGGGAATGTAGTAGTTTCAAAAATTTTCCTACGCACACGCAAGATCATGGTGATGCATAGCAACGAGAGGGGAGAGTGTGATCTACGTACCCTTGTAGATCAACAACGGAAGCGTTTGGTTGATGTAGTCGTACGTCTCCACGGCCCGACCGATCAAGCACCGAAACTACGGCACCTCCGAGTTCTAGCACACGTTCAGCTCGATGACGATCCCCGGACTCCGATCCAGCAAAGTGTCGGGGAAAAGTTCCGTCAGCACAAGGGCGTGGTGACAATCTTGATGTACTACTGTCGCAGGGCTTCGCCTAAGCACCGCTACAATATTATCGAGGGCTATGGTGGCAGGGGGCGCCGCACACGGCTAAGAATATGATCACGTGGATCAACTTGTGTTTCTCTGGGGTGCCCCTGCCTCCGTATATAAAGGCTCAAGGGGGGGGGGGTGCGGCCGGCCAAGAGGTGGCGCGCCAGGAGGAGTCCTACTCCCTCCGAGAGTAGGATCCCCCCCCCAATCCTAGTTGGAATAGGATTCGCGGAGGGGGGAAAAGAGAAAGGGGGCCGACCCCCTCTCCTTGTCCTATTCGGACCAAGGGAGGGGAGGGGCGCGCGGCCCATCTTAGGTTGCCTCTTCTCTTTTCCAGTAAGGCCCACTAAGGCCCATATAGCTCCCGAGGGGTTCCGGTAACCTCCCGGTACTCCGGTAAAATCCCGATTTCACCCGGAACACTTCCGATGTCCAAACATAGGCTTCCAATATATCAATCTTTATGTCTCGACCATTTCGAGACTCCTCGTCATGTCAGTGATCACATCCGGGACTCCAAAAAACCTTCGGTACATCAAAACGTATAAACTCATAATATAACTGTCATTGAAACCTTAAGCGTGCGGACCCTACGGGTTCGAGAACAATGTAGACATGACCGAGACATGTCTTCGGTCAATAACCAATAGCGGGACCTGGATGCCCATATTGGCTCCTACATATTCTATGAAGGTCTTTATCGGTCAGACCGCATAACAATATACGTTGTTCCCTTTGTCATCGGTATGTTACTTGCCCGAGATTCGATCGTCGGTATCCAATACCTAGTTCAATCTCGTTACCGGCAAGTATCTTTACTCGTTCCGTAATACATCATCTCGCAACTAACTCATTAGTTGCATTGCTTGCAAGGCTTAAGTGATGTGCATTACCGAGAGGGTCCTGAGATACCTCTCCGACGATCGGAGTGACAAATCCTAATCTCGAAATACGTCAACCCAACATGTACCTTTGGAGACACCTGTAGAGCACCTTTATAATCACCCAGTTACGTTGTGATGTTTGGTAGCACACAAAGTGTTCCTCCGGCACACGGGAGTTACATAATCTCATAGTCATAGGAACATGTATAAGTCATGAAGAAAGCAATAGCAACATACTAAACGATCGGGTGCTAAGCTAATGGAATGGGTCATGTCAATCAGATCATTCAACTAATGATGTGATACCGTTTAATCAAATGACAACTCTTTGTCCATGGTTAGGAAACATAACCATCTTTGATTAAAGAGCTAGTCAAGTAGAGGCATACTAGTGACACTCTGTTTGTCTATGTATTCACACATGTATTATGTTTCCGGTTAATACAATTCTAGCATGAATAATAAACCTTTATTATGATATAAGGAAATAAATAATAACTTTATTATTGCCTCTAGGGCATATTTCCTTCACCTTGAACGTATGTTCGTCCACCTGGAAAGCCGTGAACATGCTGGCATGCTTTATTTCTTCCTGGAATCTGCAAGTTTTGTGTGTTTTCTGTTAAACTATCGTGCGCTCTTTTCTTATACCACCTTATGTTGTCATGGAAATAGAAATACATTTTGTTTGAACATGGAAAATATAGTTCATTGAACATGGAAAATATAGTACGTTGAACATGGCAAATGCAGTACACTAGACATGGCATCTGTAGTACACTAGACATGGCAACTGTAGTACATTTTCAACTGGACATCGTCATTTTTCCACACCAACATTCCCCAATGTAAGCACATTGCATAAAACATGGCAACTGCCCTTTTATTTAAACATGGCATCTATAGTTGAGTAAACATGGCAATTGCATTTCAACAAACATGGCAGATGCATTTTATTAATCATGGCAACTGCATTTCAGCATATGTGTCGCCAATATAACATTTTTGCCAGTTGACATTGGCATTTGCATGCCAACATGCCCCAATGGAAGCACAATGCATTAAACATGGCAACTGCACTTCATTCAACAAGGAAAATGCACCCGAGCAAGCATGGAAAAACAGAATTTTCATTGAACATGGCAGCATGCAGCTGAGTAAGCATGGCAAACAGTATTTCATTAAACATGGCAACTGCATATCATGGCAACTGCATTGCACTCTATAAGGCACCTACTGACTTGGTGCTTTTTCTGCAAATAAGACTCTAACGCAACTGACTTACTTGTTAAAGATCTTGTTGGTGTATATCTTTTTCATTTGCCTCTCTATCGGTAAATACGTTAGCAATTTTGGCTGCTTTAGTGCCGTGGTCGCTTCTTGCTGTAGCTCAGATCTCAGAATTTTTTGTTGCAAAGCTGTGTACTACTTGGCAAACTGTAGCAATGGGTTGCCAGGGCTGACGTCCCGCTTCAAAACAGCATTGAACCCCTCGCTGCGCTGCGTTGTCTGCAGAAAGGGGAAGAAGCACTGCATGAAGTAGGCCGACACCCAGTACATTCGCTTCTCCCACAGGCTAATAAGAGTCTCGTTGTCTTGGACTTGATGTGTTTCAGTCATGGCCATCCAGCTCCTTTCAAACTCCTCCACCGTTAAGTTGTGGTCCACGCATAGCTCGAATGCGTTGTGCAGCTCTGGACGGTCAGCAAAGAACGGTCCTAGCGTCTCCTCAGCCTTCTTTATAATGTGCCACCTGCAGTGCCTGTGCACTGCCAATGGAAAGACCTCCTCTATGCCTGCACGCATGCTGAAATCTTGGTCTGTTATTATGTTCATCGGAGCAAGTCCATCCATGCACTCCAAGAAGGTCTTGAACAGCCAAACATACCCATCCGTGTCTTCGTTCCGGACGAGCCCGCAGCCGAACTGCAATGACTGATTGTGGTTATTTATTCCTATGAACGGAGCACATGGCATCTTGTACATATTGGTGAGGTACATCGCGTCGAATGAAATGCAATCTCGGAAATGTTTGTAGGCTCTCCTTGCAGGACCATCCACCCAATACATGTTCCTGACACGGTCCTGATCGTCCAACCTTATCCTGTAGAAGAAATCTGGATCTTCCTTCGCTTTCTCATCGAAGTAGGCCATTGTGGCCTCTTTGTCTGCCAACTTGCTCTCTCTATGGTACTTGGCATGTAGGTTTGTGATGTCAGCTGGTATGTACGGCATGCTACTCAGAGTCCCCCTTTTTGCTTGTCACATCCCTAGTTTGGTACGGTCCTAGGCTTGCTTTGTGCATCATGTTTACATTTCAAATGAAATTGAAATGGGGAAGTTGCAAACCCTAGCACCAAAGCAATCCAAATAGGTTCAAATTAAAAGTGGAATTTCAATGAACCCAAAATGCTTTTCAAAAATGTTCATGGTCTTTGGAAAATGTTGGGAACAACAACCAGAGGTGATGCACATTTTTGCTACACATTATGGATTTTTGAATCAATGCATAAATATTTGATTTGGAGCTGTTTAAATTATATAAATATTTTAATGGCTCCAAAAATGTTGGGAATTGGTGAGGGCCTCTAGAATATTATATCTAGATGCCACAATTATTTTCAGCATTTATGGAAATGTTTTTACATTTCTTTTAAATACAAAACAAATGTCAGAAATAGAAAAAGAAAACAGGAATTAAGGAAAACACTTACCTGACTTACCTGGCGCCCCACCACGGCCCAGCAGTGGCCCAGCCCACCAGGGGCAAGGTTGTCTTCAACCTTATGCCCACTGGCAGCCAGCGCATGCAGCCGACCGCGCCACCTCCTGCTTCGCCGTGTCGCGGTCCCCGTTGACCCAATCCCGCGCCTGGAGACGCCTCGAAGCCCCTCTCTCCTCTCCCTCTCTCGCAGCTCACTCTCCCTTCCCCTGCTCTCTCTCTCTGTAGCACGCCCGAACGGGTCCGTCGCCGCTGTTCGCTGCCACCGTGAGCACCGTGGTCTTCTCGCCCTTTCCCCGTGCCCAAAAGCTCCGTGACGACGCACAGCTCCTCCACGCGGAAGATCCCGAACCCAGGAGCACCGTGGTGACGCCTTCGAGCTCGTCTTCCACCTCGTGTGCCGCCGATCACCGCCGGCGATTCGTGGCGTCTGGCGTGCCCCCGAGCCCGCTGACCTTCTCTTCCGACCCCCAGTGAGCCCCGCCGTCTTTCCCCTCTCTTCTTGCTGCCGAATGTGTCCCCTAACCATGCTCTTCACCGGAGCCGAAAGCTTCCGCCCGCCGGCCATGTCACCGCCATCGCCGCAGCCGCCCAAGCCCAAAACCGAGCACGTCACCGTGCTCAGCATAGTTCCACGGGCCTAGAGCAACCAACCGTTGCTCCTGCCGTGCACCATAGCAATGTTTTCATCATCGCCCGAACCACGGCCGACGCAAACCTCGTCGCCGACGTCGATTCCGGCGACCATTTGGTCCAGCTCCACCACCCACACATGCGGCTCAGCCCCAGCTCTCGATAGGACCCAACCACGCTCCAAACGGTGGTCTGTAGCACGATCCCGACGCCTCCGCCGCGTTCGGCCTCGCCGGCGGCTAAACGCCGGTGGGGTTGACCGGTCTAACCCCCCAATTGACCTGGGGTTTGACTCCCCTGGGTCGTTGACATGTGGGCCTGACCCTGTTAAGTTTTAATTAGGATTAGTTTAACAAGAATTAAACCCTGTTTAGCTAATTGGGTCACTGATTAGTGGGCCCTGCCCAGTTAATTAGGACTAACTAACTTAGTTAGTTGACTAGGTCACTGACCAGTGGGACCCACTGGTCAGGTTTGACCTGGTCAGCCCCGTTGACTCGCTTACGTCATGCTGACGTAGAGCTGACGCAATAATTGATTTCTGGTATTAATTTAAATCAGGAAATTCCAGAAAATAGTTAAAACTTCTAAAAATCATAGAAATTCAACCGTAACTCCAAATCAAATAAATTATATATGAAAAATTATCAGAAAAATGCAAGGAATCCATTTATGCTAGTTTCATGCATGAAAAACCAACTTATACTTGCTGTATAAGTGAAAACGTAATAATGGCATGTTATATACTTAATTTGGGGTTTGCATATGAACCCTTGCTTCATATGGACTTCAACCAAATTGATGCTAGATGCATTAGGGAAAATCATAGCATCTTGGAATGTCATCTTCATGCATCATATTGTTGCATATGGTTGTTTATTGATTGCCGGCACCGTTCCCTCTCGATAGGTTCTACTCCGGAAGGTGTCCCGAGTACCTGTCTGAGGAGCAGTGCTTCTCCATGGATCTATCAGGCAAGCAAACCCCCTTGAGCATCCCGATAAAATCCCACTCTCTCGCTCCTGCTCCTTTTACTGCATTAGGACAACAACGATTCAAACTGCTACTTTCTGCTGCGGTAGCTGAACCCATTCCTCTGCATGACCTGTCATTGCCACAGTAAATAGTTGAAACCCACTAGCATGAGTAGGAGTTGCTTGAGCCTTAATGTGCCTGCTCAACCATGCTTGTTTTCTTTATGCCTGCTATGCTTAGAGTTGTGTCAGGTCTGATTCATCGGGAATGAATCGGAGTGGTGGACATGTCCTACCGGTAAAGGGTAAGTGTGTGAACATGTTTTGGTAAAGGTAGCGATGAGAGGCCATGTAGGAGTACATGGTGGGTTGTCTCATTGGAACCGTCCTTAAGCACTAAGTTCTGTGTATGTTGTCCAAGTCCAGTTACTACCACACATTGGGTTCCGGTTATCCGGCCCCTCTCGGCTTATTAATCCACTTGATCTCTGTCCAGGAGTTGCAACTAGTTTCTGGCGTTTGTAGGTAGTGCTACTTGCCTACCAGGTGGTGTCCGATGGGACAGGCTTGGGACAGACTAGGTACTGTGGCACGGTGTACCAAGTGGCACCCGGATGGTGGGCTTGGGAACCCTGCACACATTGTTTGGGGCCGTGAGCGACACCCCGACCGGATCTCCTTGCGGATGGAACCCGAATAGGCGATAAACCTGGACGAGAGACTTGTGTGGTTAGTCAAGTCGCGGCCGACACCCTCGCCCGGCTTCCGCTTGAAGGTTGCCGTGGTACATGACGTGTACGGGGCTATAAGTGGCGAGAGCATGTGTGAAGAAGTACACCCCTGCAGAGTCAATATTATCTATTCGAATAGCCGTTTTCCTCGGATATGGAAACTTGGAGGGCTTATGTAGTACATAGACAACTTGAAGTGGATACTGTAAAATCCGCAAGATAAGCGTGAGTACTATGGATGGCCTTCTCGTAGGGAGACGGGAATGGATCCATAGTGGAGTATTGATATGGTGAATTTGTGGACTCTTGTGCGTCTTCTCACCTAAAGAAGTTTCTGATAATCGTAGTATAGATTAGCCATTGAGTCAAAGCTGGCTTGCTGCTGTTAAACTCCACCACCCCCTTTGTTGATAATGATGCATATGTAGATAGTTCTGAAGTAAGACTTGCTGAGTACCTTTGTACTCACGTTTGCTTATTTATGTTTTGTAGTTGGTTACACTAGTGGCTTCGACAAGTAGCTTGTATCCCAGCTACGATCTTGTACCCTTGGGAGGGTCGTGTTTAGTCAGGCTTCTTAGTCTTTTCCTTTTGTAGTTTTCTATACTCAGACATGTAATGCTTCCGTTGCTTGTATGCTCTGAATGATGGGTCATGGGACCCCTATTTGTATTGATTGCTATGTGGCTCTTCGGGGCCTTTATCTATATGAGTTTGAGTTATGTTGTGATGCCATGATGTACAGCACATACTTGCATGTTATGCGTACGTGTAACGTGTATTGCTATGTGTGGGATCCGACAACCTAGTTGTTTACCTCTGATAGCCTCTCTTATGGGGAAATGTAGTCTTGTGCTTCCATGTGCCATAGTAGTCCGCTACAGCCCGGTTCACCGGAGTCCTGCTAGCCCAGCACTACTGCTCTGGAACACTTGACTGGCCAGCATGTGAATCACTTCGTTCCTGTGTCTATCCCTTCGGGAAATGTCACGCGGTGACATCCAGAGTCCTGCCTAGCCTGCTACAGCCCGGGTTCCCGGACTCCTGTTAGCCAGTGCTATAGCCCGGATTCATACGCTGTTGACCGACATGCTCGAGGTTGATTCATGTATGCCTGTCCCTGTAAGTTAGTGCTACTTTGGGTTCACGACTACTCATGTCAGCCCGGGTTCTTTGTCATATGGATGCTAGCGACACTATCATATACGTGAGCCAAAAGGCGCAAACGGTCCCGGGCCAGGTAAGGTGGCACCCGTGGGTATACCATGCGTGAGGCCACAAAGTGATATGAAGTGTTACATGCTAGATCGGTGTGACTTGGGATCGGGGTCCCGACAGCGTTGGTATCAGAGCCTGACTGACTGTAGGATTACCAAGCCAAACTGGTCTAAGTTGAGTCTAGAGATGCTTTAGTTATATAAGGGAATTGATTATGAAAGGGAATGTAAGGCTCTTTTTACTCCTTTACCTCATGTCATTCTTTCTGAGTCAGCCTCTTCTTTTCTACGAGGGTTAAGGCCTAGGCTTCTCCTCTATCTCTCAGGATGACGTGTTACTAAACCGTAAATTCTTAGGATTGTTGGGTTGTGTCTCCTTATAGTTCTGCTACTTCCGTGTGTCCTCAGTATGACCCAGAACCTTGATATTATGATGCTGATTGATTATGCTATTCCTTTGATGAATGTCTCAAAATCCTTTTGAGCATTTACAGCAGTTATGCTGCCGAAATTGTCCTAGGATTTCAAGAGTTTCCAATGCTTTTGCATTACATTCCGCATCCTTATGTCGATGCTAATTCCATCCCTGTTTCCTTGGTTTCTGTGCCAGGATGTCGTCTGCCAACCGAGGTTCAGTTGCTCATAGCAAGAACCATGGAGATGGTAGGGACGAGGATCCTCCTGACCAGCCTTTGATGGCAGAGTTCTTGTTAGCATCCGAGGGGAACAAGCGTGAGACTAACCGCTTGCTGGCACAGATTGAGCAGAACACCGCACATCAGCGTAAGAAGTTGGTTTCCGTCACCGACTTCATTGGTCTGAAACCACCCACCTTCCATCATTCCATTGAGCCACTCGATGCGGATGACTGGCTCCGAAGCATCACTCGCAAGTTGCATTCTGCGAACGTCGCTGAAAGTGACAAGGTCACCTATGCTACCTATCACCTGGAAGGTCCTGCTAGTATTTGGTGGCAGAGCTATGAGGCTATGCTTCCAGCTGGTCAGATTCCTACCTGGAAGTATTTCACCGAGGCTTTTCGTGAGCACCACATTCCTCAGGCTCTCATTGACCGCAAGAGGGAAGAGTTCTGTAGTTTTACCCAGGGTAAGCTGCCTGTTGATGCTTACAGTAGGGAGTTTGGAAACCTCGCCCGCTATGCTACAGAAGAAGTGTCCACGGACGCTAAGAAGCAGGCTAGGTTCCGGAAGGGTCTCAACCCTAAGTTGCGTCGTGATCTCCACCTGCATCATTGCGATACTTTCCAGGCTCTTGTGAATAAGGCCATTAATGCTGAGACAGCTCAACTTACTTACGAGGAGTCTCAAAAGCACAACCGTGATCTGGGTTCTTCCTCCCGCTCTGGCTCTCAGAAGCGACGGATTTGGATTCCGAACTCAACTCTTCCACCCGGATATGCACCGAGGCCATCCGATGTAGCGCCTCACCCAACTCAGCAACATGCTCCACCCAGGCCTATTAGTGGACCACCTACCAATGTAGGTCCACGTCCTACCTCAGGAACTTGCTTCACCTGCGGAGAACCAGGACACTATGCACGTGACTGCCCTCAGTCCAGTTATACTCCACCCTAGCCTGAGAGGTCTGTTGGCCGTGAAAAGACATCAGGCAAGATGATCAGTACCAAGCCAGCCTCCATTGAACGAGCTTGTGTGCACCATGTCTTAGCTACAGAAGCTCAAGATGATCCCGACGTCGTATTGGGTACGCTTCTTGTCAATTGTCACCCAGCTTCAGTTCTATTCGATACTGGAGCATCCCACTCCTTCATATCCGAAGGTTATGCTCGGTTGCACGACATGTCATTTTGTGATATGCCAACTCCACTAATAATCCAGACTCCTGGTTCCAAATGGCAAACCTCCAAGGTAAGCCATGGTAATGAAATCCTTGTTGACAAACTGGTTTTCCTTGCTTCTTTGATATCTCTCAAGTCCTCAGATATTAACATCATCTTGGGTATGGACTGGATGACAGCTCATCATGCCAAGATCGATTGTTACACCAGATCTGTTCAACTTACACATCCATTTGGCAAAATAGTCACTGTCTCCACTAGAGTTGCAAGGCGTCAACTCTATTCTCTTAATGCCAGCCCTCTTCCAGACCTTGAAGATATTCCGGTAGTCCGTGACTTCCCGAATGTTTTTACAGAAGAACTGCCAGGTGTCCCACCTGGTAGAGATGTAGAGTTTGTCATAGAACTTATCCCAGGAACTATTCCAATCTCGAGGAGACCATACAAGATGGCACCTTTGGAGTTAGCCGAGCTTAAGAAACAACTTGATGAGTCCTTGCAAAAGGGTTTCATCCGTCCCAGTTCTTCTCCTTGGGCTTGTCCTGTCCTCTTCGTCAAGAAGAAGGATGGTACGGATCGAATGGTTGTAGATTATCGTCCCGTTAATTTGGTCACGATAAAGAACAAGTATCCGCTCCCCAGGATCAACGACCTGTATGATCAGCTCGCTGGATCCTCAGTCTTTTCCAAGATGGATTTGAGGTTAGGCTACCACCAAATCAAGATAAAAAACGGGGACATCCCCAAAACGGCCTTTGTCACTCGTTACGGTCAATACGAGTACACCGTGATGTCTTTCGGCCTAACCAATGCTCCAGCTACTTTCTCCTGCTTGATGAACTCGATCTTTATGGAGTACTTAGATAAGTTCGTCGTGGTTTATCTTGATGATATTCTTATTTACTCGAAGAACGAGGAAGAGCATGCCGAACATCTTAGGCTTGTGTTAGAAAAACTCAGAGAGCATCGTCTTTATACCAAGTTCTCCAAGTGTGAATTTTGGTTGCCAGAAGTGACCTATCTAGGCCACGTGATCTCCGGTAAGGGCATTGCTGTCAATCCCGAGAGAGTCAAAGCCGTTCTCGATTGGACTCCACCTGAAACGGTCAAACAAGTTAGGAGTTTCCTTGGTCTAGCCAGTTATTGTCGCCGCTTCATTGAAAACTTCTCCAAAGTGGCCAAACCCCTCACGGAGCTTCTCAAGGACAAAAGGTTTGAGTGGACCCCACAGTGTGAGCACAGTTTTTAGGAACTGAAAAGACACCTGACTTCTGCGCCCATACTCGTGTCACCGGATTTCACTAAAGACTTTGTTATCTATTGCGATGCTTCGCGTCAAGGACTAGGTTGCATTCTTATGCAGGATCATCATGTGATTGCCTATGCATCTTGACAGTTGCATCCACATGAGGAAAATTATCCTACACATGATCTGGAGCTTGCAGCCGTAGTCTATGCACTTACGACTTGGCGACATTACCTTCTTGGTAACCGTTGTGAAATCTACACTGACCATCAGAGTCTCAAGTATATCTTCACCCAACCGGATCTGAATCTCAGACAGAGACGTTGGTTGGAGTTGATCTCGGATTATGACTTAGGAATCACCTACACCCCAGGCAAAGCCAATGTCATGGCTGATGCTTTAAGTCGTAAATCCTATTGCAACAACCTCATGTTGCAACAATGTCAACCACCCCTCCATGAGGAATTCTGTAAGCTTAACCTTCACATAGCTCCTCATGGTTCCCTTTCTACCTTGGTGGCAAAACCTACCGTTACGGATCAGATCATAGAGGCTCAGAAGCATGATACGGGAATCTCCCGGATCAAGAAGAATATTTCCAAGGGAGTTGCTGGCTGTTTCTCTATGGATGAACGAGGTGTTGTTTACTTTGGTAACCGTTTGGTGGTTCCCAAATGTCAACAGATGCAGCAACTGATCCTTAAGGAGGCCCATGAATCCCCTCTCACGATTCATCCCGATAGTACAAAGATGTATCAGGACCTACGCCAGAGGTTCTGGTGGACTAGGATGAAGAGACAAATCGCTCAGTATATTGACAACTGTGACGTTTGTCGTCGCGTTAAGGCAGAGCATCAAAGACCTGCTGGCACCCTTCAACCTTTAGCTATTCCCGAGTGGAAATGGGACAAAGTTGGTTTGGACTTCATCACCGGCTTTCCCAGGACCAAGAAAGGAAATAATGTTATCTTCGTAGTCACTGATCATCTTTCCAAAGTGGCTCACTTCCTACCTATTCGAGAGAGTATCACTGCTAGTCAGCTCGCTGACTTATATATCTCCCAAATAGTGTCACTCCATGGTGTTCCACTAGAGATCAATTCAGACCGTGGCAGTCTTTTCACCTCTCATTTCTGGGAAAGTTTCCAAACTGCCATGGGCACCCATCTTTCTTTCAGTACCGCTTTCCACCCTTATGAGGGTTGTCAGGTGGAAAGGGTCAACCAAATTCTCGAAGACATGCTTAGAGCTTGTGTTATCTCATTCGGTATGGATTGGGAGAAATGTCTTCCCTTTGCCGAGTTTGCTTATAACAATAGCTACCAATCCAGTCTTAAGAAAGCACCCTTCGAGATCCTGTATGGACGAAGATGTCGAACACCTTTGAACTGGTCAGAAACCGGCGAAAGACAATTCTTTGGACCAGATATGATCCAGGAGGCAGAAGAGCTAGTTCGCACCATTCGTGAGAATTTGAAAACAGCCCAATCTCGTCAAAAGAGCCAGTATGACCGTCGTCATAAGGAAGTGGCTTATGAAGTTGGCGACAAGGCTTACCTTCGGGTTACTCCTTTGAAGGGTACCCATCGTTTCGGTATCAAGGGCAAGTTGGCTCCTCGTTACATCGGTCCTTTTCGCATTGTCGCTAAACGGGGAGAGGTTGCCTACCAGTTGGAACTACCCCCACATCTTTCTCGAGTTCATGATGTCTTCCACGTCTCTCAACTCAGGCGTTGCTTCTCGGATCCCATCCGCGGAGTGGACCACGAAACGCTTGATCTTCAAGATAACCTCACTTATCGAGAGTACCCCATTTGCATTCTGGATCAAGTAGAGCGTGTCACTCGATGTCATAACATCAAGTTTCTCAAGGTTCAATGGTCTCATCATGCCGAGAGAGAAGCTACTTGGGAGCGAGAAGATCGTCTTCGACTTGAGTACCCCGCTTTCTTTCCGCCAACTCCTGAATCTCGGGACAATATTTTTTCGAGTGGGGGCGAGTTGTCACATCCCTAGTTTGGTATGGTCCTAGGCTTGCTTTGTGCATCATGTTTACATTTCAAATGAAATTGAAATGGGGAAGTTCCAAACCCTAGCACCAAAGCAATCCATATAGGTTCAAATTAAAAGTGGAATTTCAATGAACCCAAAATGCTTTTCAAAAATGTTCATGGTCTTTGGAAAATGTTGGGAACAACAACTAGAGGTGATGCACATTTTTGCTACACATTATGGATTTTTGAATCAATGCATAAATATTTGATTTGGAGCTGTTTAAATTATATAAATATTTTAATGGCTCCAAAAATGTTGGGAATTGGTGAGGGCCTCTAGAATATTATATCTAGATGCCACAATTATTTTCAGCATTTATGGAAATGTTTTTACATTTCTTTTAAATACAAAACAAATGTCAGAAATAGAAAAAGAAAACAGGAATTAAGGAAAACACTTACCTGACTTACCTGGCGCCCCACCACGGCCCAGCAGTGGCCCAGCCCACCAGGGGCAAGGTTGTCTTCAACCTTATGCCCACTGGCAGCCAGCGCACGCAGCCGACCGCGCCACCTCCTGCTTCGCCGTGTCGCGCTCCCCGTTGACCCAATCCCGTGCCTGGAGATGCCTCGAAGCCCCTCTCTCCTCTCCCTCTCTCGTAGCTCACTCTCCCTTCCCCTGCTCTCTCTCTGTAGCACGTCCGAATGGCTCCGTCGCCGCCGTTCGCTGCCACCGTGAGCACCGTGGTCTTCTCGCCCTTTCCCCATGTCCAAAAGCTCCGTGACGACGCATAGCTCCTCCACGCGGAAGATCCCGAACCCAGGAGCACCGTGGTGACGCCTTCGAGCTCGTCTTCCACCTCGGGTGCCGCCGATCACCGCCGGCGATTCATGGCGTCTGGCGCGCCCCCGAGCCCGCTGACCTTCTCTTCCGACCCCCAATGAGCCCCGCCGTCTTTCCCCTCTCTTCTTGCTGCCGAACGCGTCCCCTAACCATGCTCTTCACCGGAGTCGAAAGCTTCCGCCCACCGGCCATGTCACCGCCGTCGCCGCAGCCGCCCAAGCCCAAAACCGAGCGCGTCACCGTGCTCAGCATAGTTCCACGGGCCCAGAGCAACCAACCGTTGCTCCTGCCGTGCACCATAGCAACGTTTTCATCATCGCCCGATCCACGACCGCCGCAAACCTCGTCGCCGACGTCGATTCCGGCGACCATTTGGTCCAGCTCCACCACCCACACACGCGGCTCAGCCCCAGCGCTCGATAGGACCCAACCACGCTCCAAACGGTGGTCTGTAGCACGATCCCGACGCCTCCGCCGCGTTCGGCCTCGCCGGCGGCTAAACGCCGGTGGGGTTGACCGGTCTAACCCCCCAAGTTGACCTGGGGTTTGACTCCCCTGGGTCGTTGACATGTGGGCCTGACCCTGTTAAGTTTTAATTAGGATTAGTTTAACAACTAATTAAACCCTGTTTAGCTAATGGGATCACTGACTAGTGGGCCCTGCCCAGTTAATTAGGACTAACTAACTTAGTTAGTTGACTGGGTCACTGACCAGTGGGACCCACTGGTCAGGTTTGACCTGGTCAGCCCCGTTGACTCGCTTACGTCATGCTGACGTAGAGATGACGCAATAATTGATTTCTGGTATTAATTTAAATCAGGAAATTCCAGAAAATAGTTAAAACTTCTAAAAATCATAGAAATTCAACCGTAACTCCAAATCAAATAAATTATATATGAAAAATTATCAGAAAAATGCAAGGAATCCATTTATGCTAGTTTCATGCATGAAAAACCAACTTATACTTGCTGTATAAGTGAAAACGTAATAATGGCATGTTATATACTTAATTTGGGGTTTGCATATGAACCCTTGGTTCATATGGACTTCAACCAAATTGATGCTAGATGCATTAGGGCAAATCATAGCATCTTGGAATGTCATCTTCATGCATCATATTGTTGCATATGGTTGTTTATTGATTGCCGGCACCGTTCCCTCTCGATAGGTTCTACTCCGGAAGGTGTCCCGAGTACCTGTCTGAGGAGCAGTGCTTCTCCGTGGATCTATCAACCAAGCAAACCCCCTTGAGCATCCCGATAAAATCCCACTCTCTCGCTCCTGCTCCTTTTACTACATTAGGACAACAACGATTCAAACTGCTACTTTCTGTTGCGGTAGCTGAACCCATTCCTCTGCATGACCTGTCATTGCCACAGTAAATAGTTGAAACCCACTAGCATGAGTAGGAGTTACTTGAGCCTTAATGTGCCTGCTCAACCATGCTTGTTTTCTTTATGCATGCTATGCTTAGAGTTGTGTCAGGTCTAATTCATCGGGAATGAATCGGAGTGGTGGACATGTCCTACCGGTAAAGGCTAAGTGTGTGAACACGTTTTGGTAAAGGTAGCGATGAGAGGCCATGTAGGAGTACATGGTGGGTTGTCTCATTGGAACCGTCCTTAAGCACTGAGTTCTGTGTATGTTGTCCAAGTCCAGTTACTACCACACATTGGGTTCCGGTTATCCGGCCCCTCTCGGCTTATTAATCCACTTGATCTCTGTCCAGGAGTTGCAACTAGTTTCTGGCGTTTGTAGGTAGTGCTACTTGTCTACCAGGTGGTGTCCGACGGGACAGGCTTGGGACAGACTAGGCACTATGGCACGGTGTACCAAGTGGCATCCAGATGGTGGGCTTGAGAACCCTGCACACATCGTTTGGGGCCGTGAGCGACACCCCGGCCGGATCTCCTTGCGGATGGAACCCGAATAGGCGATAAACCTGGACGAGAGACTTGTGTGGTTAGTCAGGTCGTGGCCGACACCCTCGCCCGGCTTCCGCTTGAAGGTTGCCGAGGTACATGATGTGTACGGGGCTATAAGTGGCGAGAGCGTGTGTGAAGAAGTACACCCCTGCAGAGTCAATATTATCTATTCGAATAGCCATTTTCCTTGGATATGGAAACTTGGAGGACTTATGTAGTACATAGACAACTTGAAGTGGATACTCTAAAATCCGCAAGATAAGCATGAGTACTATGGATGGCCTTCTCGTAGGGAGACGGGAACCGATCCATAGTGGAGTATTGATATGGTGAATTTGTGGACTCGTGTGCGTCTTCTCACCTAAAGAAGTTTCTGATACTCGTAGTATAGATTAGCCATTGAGTCAAAGCTGGCTTGCTGCTGTTAAACTCCACCACCCCCTTTGTTGATAATGATGCATATGTAGATAGTTTTGAAGTAAGACTTGCTGAGTACCTTTGTACTCACGTTTGCTTATTTATGTTTTGCAGTTGGTTACACTAGTGGCTTCGACGAGTAGCTTGTATCCCAGCTACGATCTTGTACCCTTGGGAGGGTCGTGTTTAGTCAGGCTTCTTAGTCTTTTCCTTTTGTAGTTGTCTGTACTCAGACATGTAATGCTTCCGTTGCTTGTATGCTCTGAATGATGGGTCATGAGACCCCTGTTTGTATTGATTGCTATGTGGCTCTTCGGGGCCTTTATCTATATGAGTTTGAGTTATGTTGTGATGCCATGATGTACATCACATACTTGCATGTTATGCGTACGTGTAACGTGTATTGCTATGTGTGGGATCCGACAACCTAGTTGTTTACCTCTGGTAGCCTCTCTTATGGGGAAATGTAGTCTTGTGCTTCCATGTGCCATAGTAGTCCGCTACAGCCCGGTTCACCGGAGTCCTGCTAGCCCAGCACTATTGCTCCGGAACACTTGACTGGCCGGCATGTGAATCACTTCATTCCTGTGTCTGTCCCTTCCGGAAATGTCACGCGGTGACATCCGGAGTCCTGCCTAGCCTGCTACAGCCCGGGTTCCCGGAGTCCTGTTAGCCAGTGCTACAGCCCGGATTCATACGCTGTTGACCGACATGCTCGAGGTTGATTCATGTATGCCTGTCCTTGTAAGTTAGTGCTACTTTGGGTTCACGACTACTCATGTCGGCCCGGGTTCTTTGTCATATGGATGCTAGCGACACTATCATATACGTGAGCTAAAAGGCGCAAACGGTCCCGGGCCAGGTAAGGTGGCACCCGTGGGTATACCGTGCGTGAGGCCACAAAGTGATATGAAGTGTTACATGCTAGATCGGTGTGACTTGGGATCGGGGTCCCGACATTGCTGTGGATGAGAGATAGTATCTGTACCATTCTTGATGGACCGACGTTACAATCATGTAGCAGCTTTACGAATTGCCTTTCGACGGGGGTGAACCCTCTGTGGGCGTTTGCTCCTGATCCCTTGATTTGAAAATCATAATTCCTTTGTTATTTAAACGATGAATTATTCAGATGTTCTATAAACCGATGCCTTTTGCATTCTTTTTCCTTCCGATTGAGTACCGATACTCACATCAGATTTCGGGTGGTCCGCAAGCCCAATTGCTTGGTTATTATCCGACAGTGCCCTTCATATCCAATAACCTTGAGGGTTTCTCCCCTGATACATAATGCCTTTGGTAAATTGTGTCCTCTGCCTTTGGCAAGTTATATCATATGCTTGTGTCAACCATGTGCTCTGTGTCGAGCATGTGTTAATTGATCCTAAAGTTCATGGTATATGTTCTAAGATGTCCCGATGGGTTGAACCAATGCTTTTTCTAATCTGCGTGAACCCAGAAACTACTACGGGTCATACTCTACTATTGTTATGTCAAATAAAACTCCAACACTACAACTTCGTCGAAGGCGAGAAGTGAATGAAAGGTTATGCATTAGAGAAGTGGGAGTCGACCTTGAACTTTGTGTTCATGCCCATGGACGTGATGTAAATCCTATCATGGAAGCTTCTTGTAACAATAACTATTTCCTTGATAAATATCATCTGGTATCTGTGAATTGATCCTTTCCAACCGTGGTTCTGACCATGATTGTTCCCCTTTGATTCTATTTCCCGGACAAGTTAGAGTACTTGCCTTCTGCAGGTCAATACACCTGCCAAACCTATATTATGATCTACCTTGTAGTATTACTGCCTTTTTGTCAAGGATGTTGTGAGAATGTCACCACCTCTTGAGAAATCTTGATATAAGTGATACTTCACCATCACCATCCTTTTCTTGGTCCCCGTGTTGATCCTAACAGGAATACCGACAGATGGACTAGTAATTTTAAAAACTTCTAGCAACCTTATTGCTTTGAGTTAATGGTCAACATTTCATTCTTAGACCATTGGTTATCGAATCACCATTATAGCATCGGTCATGCTACATAAGCCCATATTTCGGGAGCACCTTTCAACTAATGTTTAATTGGGCATGTTTTCCTCGAGCATATCTCATTATATCATTTGATCTGACAAATGTTATCACCTTGTTCACATAATTGTGGAAATCCATCCTTTGAAATTCTCGATGAATTGTTGTTGAGTCCATCATTCACCTCCTCATCCTTTCCTTGGTTTACTGGTGAACTCTTGTTTCGGAACTTGCTCCCATAGTTCATTTCCGAGAATCTTATAATGTCTTCTTGTCAATTTGTCGCACCTTTTCTTCTCAAACATCCTGGGTCTGAGGTATCCTGGCCCCAATCAGATCTGAATCTCGGTCAGATACGATGGATGGAACATATTTTCCAAGAGATATAACCCTGGTCTTTATGTGATCCAGTAAGGTGATGTCGTGCCTAGCACACCTGGCCGGAGGCCCTGTTGTTATAGATTCCTTTCAGCAAGGTTATCCATTCTTCCATGAGGAAATTATAAGACTTAATCTATAAGTTGTTTCCGATGGATCCAAAGTCTGACCTTTGCTTGAAGACCATGCCAATGCTATCTCGAAGCATGTATGTGGTACTCCGATTTTCAATAAGAACATCTATAGCACAATGCTAAATTTTCTTTATGTAAGTGCATCTAGTGCCCCTTAGTGATTTTGGTGTATTGAAGACTTATAGATTAAGGGACTAATGCGTGTGTGAGTGTATACAGGTCTATAAGTCTATGAGGAGTTTGATATTTACAGGAAAAGTCGACCCCTAAAAATGAATATCTTTGACTGAAGATTTTGGTATTTCTGAAGACTTTCATGAAGACTTTGAAAGTGAAGAAATTGGTGTGTCCGTGAAGACTTGATATTCATGCGAGAAATATGAAGCTTGAAGACCTTTGTTTTCATAGTTTTGTTTTTCTCTTTCTTGAGTCATAGGAAACACCGTACTGTTAAAGGGGGTCGAGGAAATACTAAGGAAAAATTTCCATGTGATGCTCAACTCAAAATCCTACACCTACCAATCCCTTCGAGTGAAGCCATTGGAAATCTCATACAGTTCAGTCAATTTCTTCAGTGACAGAGACGAGGTTCTTCTGGTCTTTGAGGAATTTGTCCCGACCGAGGAGTTAGGAATTCGCCAGTGCGGATTACATACACAGTGAGGAACATGATAGCCATTAGGATTTTGCTACTCAAAATTCCGACTGTTACTGTGCCATGCGCCAGCTGTTCCAAAATATCTATCCACCTAACGGTCATATCATTGAAGGGCATTTATGTCTTATCATGTCGGGCTGCTCCCTAGGCTATAAATAGCCCCCCCTACAACCACTAGCTGGTTGGCTGCTCCGAGAGAAACTGACACTTGTCATTTGAGAGCAACCCATCCTCTGAGGACTTGGAGCGAAAATCATCAAGTGAGGAAAAACCAAAAACCCAAAACCCAAACACCTACAAACCCCAAGTGATTGAGCATCACTGAAGAGATTGATCCTGAGTGGATCCGATGCTTGTTACCTTTGAAGACTGTGCTTCTTCCAGACGGTTAGGCGTCATGGTCTAGAGCATCCAAGAGGAATTGTGGATCGCCGAGTGACCAAGTTTGTGAAGGTTTGGAAGTGGCCTGAAGACTTACCACGAGTGATTGGACAAGGTCTGTGTGACCTTAGTTCAAGGAGACTACAGTGAGGACTGGGTGTCTTGGACTAAGTGTCCTTGACTGGGTGTCCGGGACTGTGTGTCCTCGAGTTTAAATACTCAGCCGCTCCAACCAGACGTACAACTGAGATAGCAGTTGGAACTGGTCTACCAAATCATTGTCTTCACCGAGCTTACTGGTTCTATTTCCTCAACTCTTTCATTTCTTCATAACTGTGCTGTATGTTTGTTCATATCTGTGTTTGAAGACTTTGACTGAAGACTTTCTCAATTTCCTAAGTTCAATTTCTTCAGTCTGTTTGTCTTCATCCTATGTTATCCTGTGATTACGCTTCCTGTACTTTGTGCCTGTCTTCATTTCATCATGATGACTATGCTTGTATTCTGTTGTGTTTACTTTTGAGTACTTATTCCGCTGCTAGTAGTTCTTCGCTAAGGAATTTCCTCACCAGCAAATTCCTTAGTGAAGAATTTCATAAAAATCGCCTATTCACCCCCCTCTAGTCAATATACCGCACTTTCAATTGGTATCAGAGCAAGGTACTCCCTTGTTCTATGTGATTTTGGTTTAACCGCCCGGAGTTTTAGTTATGTCGATCGCAGGTATGAAGAAAGTGACATGCCCCATCTTTGACGGTCATGATTATCCCAGGTGGAAGGCCATGATGAGGAAGCGCCTCATGGCAATGAACAACGAGCTATGGACAGTCACTGAGATTGGTCTTACCGATCTATGCAAGATGGCGGACACTGATGATACTCACAAGTACACTCAACTTGACATCATGGCGAAGGATATAATTTGTTCCTGCCTATCCAGAGATGAATTCAGGCGCATTATGCATCTTTGCAATGCGAAGCTTATCTGGGACCGAATCTCTGACGTCTATGAAGGTCATCAAACTTGTCATGATCCCTGGTTTGAGGATTTCAAGGAATTACTCAAAATAATGACTTTCGAACCTGAACCATCATCTTCTGCACCATGCCTCATGGCAAAAGGTGCCAAGGTAACCGAATGTTCCTCATCCGAGTCTAGTGATGATGAATATGATGATGATTTTGAACCTAGCTATACAAAGCTTGTTTATATTGCCACTAAACAACAAAAGGCTTTAGAAAAGGTTCAAAACATGCTAAATAAAAGTGATGATATGTTGGGTGAAGAAATGGATCGCACTGGAACTTTGACTGAAAATCTTCAGAGACTTCAGTCCAAGCTTGACAAACTTCAAAGTCATCATAACACTCTCTTATCGGATCATGAGAAGCTTTCTTATGAATTTCTTCAAAGAAAGCAAGACCTTGAGAAGCTAAGAGTGAGTTATGAAGATCTTCAGAAGGAGCGCGATTCATTACTTGCTCAACAAATCAGCACTTCTCACGAAGAATTTGTTCCAACATGCTTGAAGTGCATTGAACGTGAATCTGCTAATTCTTCACCTGAATGTTCAAATGCTGCTAATGTTTCAAATTCTTCACATGCCTCTGCTATCACTAATTCCTCATCTGAGGACATTGCTAGTATCACTGACGATGCAGGGCTGAAGGAATTGTACACGACAGGCATATACAAAAGCCTCAAAGGGCATCAGGCTCTTTGTGATGTGCTTAAAAAGCAGATCCTCAACAGGAACCCTAGGAAAGAGGGTATCGCCTTTGAGAGGAAACTCAATGTTGATGGTACATATTGGAAGCCTGAGCAGTACCCCAAAACTACATGGGTTGCTGAAAGGGACCTCCAGTTGATCCATCTAACTTATCTGGATTTGCATGTGAATCTCCTCATTCTGATGATGAGTCAATTGACTCCAACTATAAGCTATTCAAAAATCAGAATGGTGAAGTATTTGCTAGATATGTTGGCACTAACTGGAGGAACGGCTCCCCTATGCAGAAAATCTGGGTTCCCAAAAGATGTCTTGAAAATCTTCAGGTGAATGTCATCATGACACCACCTGTGAAGAATAGGAACCCCAGATCAAATTCTTCATATGTACCAAATTCCTCATATGGATCAAAGTCCTCACATGAACATCATCATGCTAATCCGTCTGTTTCACAGGGAAGATCTAAGGATTATGGATATGTGCATTATTCTTCAAATCATTATGTCCATAAGTCCTCGAAGAATTTCTCTGCATACTCTTATGCTTACTCTAACCCCTCTTATGTGAGACGAAATGGACTGGCTTTTATGCCATCCTTCTCGTATGGAGCTCGCAGAATGATGAACTCTTTGCCACCCCTTCAGATGTGGGTGGTGAAGAAAAAGAACTAATCTCTTCTGCAGGGTCAGGTCTCCAGACGCACATAATCGTCTGAAGAATTTGCTGGAGACCTGAGCATGCCTGATAGGACGCAAGCTAATCGTGAAGAAATGAACTTTCATTTCTCACGTCCTCATATTGCTTTATCAGTTCTTTTACTTGATGAAATTGATCTGATGAATTGATGTCATATTCTTCACTGATGAAGTATATGAGTTTATAAGCTGCACTAATTCATCTGCAGGATGATCAACCCAAAGCCACTGAGTGGGTCCTCGATAGTGGATGTACAAACCACATGACTGGTGACAAGAATCTATTGATGGATGCTCCATTATCTCCGTCGCATCTAAAGCATATCATCTTTGCTGACAAAGGCAAAAGTCAGGTATTGGGTCTAGGTAAGGTTGCGAATACAAAGGATCGACACATGGACAAAGTCATGCTTGTTGAGTCCTTAGGATACAACCTTATGTCTGTCTCAATGCTTTTTGATCTTGATATGGTTGTTGCCTTCGGCAAGTACCGTTGTGTTTTGGTTATGGAAGCTGACAATTCCAAAGTCTTCAAAGGCTTTAGGAGAGGAGACCTGTATATTGTTGATTTCTCTACAGGACCACAACCAGCCGTGTGCTTACTTGCAAAAGCTTCAGAAGGCTGGCTCTGGCATCGACGACTTGGTCATGCAGGCATGAGGAATTTGCACACGCTTGCGAAGAAGAATCATGTCATTGGCATCGAGAATGTCAAATTCCTCAAGGATCACCTATGCGGAGCCTGTGAAGCTGGGAAGATGACCAAGGCCAAGCATCCAGCTAAGACTATCATGACCATCACTCGCCCATTTGAATTGCTTCACATGGATCTCTTTGGTCCTAATCATTATTCTGCTATCTCAAATGAAGCATCTCAATATGGCTTCGTTATTGTTGATGATTATTCTCATTACACATGGGTACACCTTGTTACTTACAAACATGAAGTGCAGGAAGTCTTCAAACGATTTTCCTCGAGGGCTTCAACCAACTTTGGTGTGAAGATCAAGCACACCAGAAGTGACAATGGCACTGAGTTCAAGAATTCTGGTCTCGATGACTATCTTGATGAACTTGGTATCACTCATGAGTTATCTGCTCCTTACACTCCTCAGCAGAATGGCGTCGTGGAGCGCAAGAACAGGACTCTTGCTAAGATAGCTCGCACTATGCTTGATTAATACAAAACGCCTTGTCGTTTCTGGACTGAGGCAATTGATACTGCGTGCCACATCATCAACATAGTATATCTTCACAAATTCTTCAAAATGCCAGCCTATGAACTCCTTACTGATAAGAAACCCAATGTAAGTTATTTCAAAGTCTTCGGTGCTAAATGTTGGATTAGAGATCCTCATCACAACTCAAAATTTGCACCAAAAGCACATGAAGGTTTTATGCTTGGTTACGGAAATGACTCACACACCTACAGAGTCTTCAACAACGTTCTTCACAAAGTTGTTGAAACTGTAGATGTGCGGTTCAATGAAACTAATGACTCGCAAAGAGAGCACCTACCTACTATGATAGATGAACCAACACCTGAGGAAACTATCAAGTTCAAGGCTACTGAGGATGTCATTCCTACTGAAGAACCTGCTGAAGAATTCATTCCAGAACATGAAGAACGTCGAGCTAATGCACCTGAAGAAAATGCTGAAGAAAATGGTGCTGAAGAAAACGCTGATCAAATTCTTCAACGACAACCAGCTCATCCTCGCATTGCAAAAGAAGTGCAAATTGAAAAGATCATCAATGACAAAAGCTTCACATTTGTCTAACTTTTGTGGGCAGTATGCTTTTGTCTCTATTATAGAGCCCACTAAGGTAGATGAAGCATTTCTGGAGCCTGAGTGGATTCAGGCCATGCAAGAAGAATTACATCAGTTCGAGCTCAACAATGTCTGGGAACTGGACAAACGTCCAGATCCTCGCAAGCACAATATCATCAGCACAAAGTGGATCTACCGCAACAAGCAATATGAAAATGGCCTTGTGGTGAGGAATAAGGCACGGCTTGTAGCTCAAGGCTACACATAGGTTGAAGGAATTGATTTCGACGAAACTTTTGCACCTGTTGCTAGAATTGAGGCTATTCGCATATTACTTGCTTATGCTAACCATCATGATATCACTCTATATCAAATGGATGTGGAAAGTGCATTCCTCAATGGTAAGCTTGAGGAAGAAGTATATGTTGCTCAACCCCCAGGTTTTGAAGATCCAAAGAATCCTGACAAAGTCTTCAGACTCAACAAGGCCCTCTATGGCCTCAAGCAGGCCCCACGGGCTTGGTATGATACTTTTAAGGAACTCTTCATGAAGAAAGGCTTCAAACCAGGTTCACTCGACCCTACTCTTTTCACTAAATCTTATGATGGTGAATTGTTTGTGTGCCAAGTATATGTTGATGATATTATCTTTGGCTGTACTGACCAACATTATAGTGATGAATTTGCCTATATGATGAGTGAAGAATATCAAATGTCTAGTATGGGAGAGTTGAAATTCTTCTTAGGTCTTCAAATTCGTCAACAACACAATGGCATATTCATATCTCAGGAGAAATACCTCAAGGATGTACTGAGGAAACTCGGCATGCAAGATTGCAAAGGCGTCAAAATTCCTATGCCCACAAATGGCCATCTGTGCACTGATGAAAATGGTATTGACTTCGATCATAAGGTATACCGCTCCATGATAGGTCCCTTATTATACTTATGTGCATCTAGGCCAGATATAATGCTTAGTGTTTGCATGTGTGCCCGATTTCAAGCTGCACCGAAGGAATCACACCATAAGGCTGTGAAGCATATTCTTTGATATCTAGCTCACACACCAACACTTGGATTATGGTACCCCAAGGGCTCGTCTTTTGATCTTGTTGGATATTCTGACTGTGACTATGCTGGTGATCGTGTGGATCGTAAGTCAACTTCTGGTACATGTCATTTCCTCGGACGATCTTTGGTCTGTTGGTCCTCGAAGAAACAGAACTGCGTATCACTATCTACTGCTGAAGCTGAGTACATTGCCGCTGGTTCTTGCTGTGCCCAATTGCTATGGATGAAGCAAACTCTCAAGGACTACGACATCAACATGAAGAATGTACCTCTCTTCTGTGACAATGAGAGTGCCATCAAGATTGCTCACAACCCAGTTCAGCACTCGAAGACAAAGCACATTCAAATTCGTCATCATTTTCTTCATGATCATGTGTTGAAGGGCGAAATTTCTATTGAGCATGTGAAGATTGAAGAACAGCTAGCCGATATCTTCACAAATCCCTTGGATGAGAAGAGATTTAGCAAGTTGCAGTGTGAGCTAAATATCCTAGAATCTTCGAATGTTCTGTGAAAAGGACACTCATCCTAACACTTATGCAAAATTGATGACTTAGATGTGCAACACATGAAGAAATGTTTTACTTCAATCAATGAAGAATAACACTCTTAGTGTGAAGAAATTAACGAAGAATTTGATTCTTAGAACCCTACGATAATTGTACGCGGTGTCTGAAATCATCATTCTTATACGGTGGGTCGCACCACCACCAAAAGTTGAAATTCCTCAAATTACTCATATTCTTCAACTTTGCATAGTCTTCACTGGTTCCGTTGTTTTTCTTCATTGGCTATATATATATATATATATATATATATATATATATATATATGAGTTTATGTCCTCTACAATATTCACTTATTGCTATTTCTTCAAGTTGGTTTTCTGCTAAGTGAATGTGATCGGACCCTTCCCCTCTATGCTTTACTCAACCCAATCCGTTCACAAACTCCTCATGTGCATTCTATTTGAAACTCGTTCAAAATCTTCACCGTGTCCTTGTCAGCTGAAGAAATTGCGAACAGAACTTTAATATCTATCTTATCTAAAATTTCGGCTTTGCCGCTCAAACTGTTCCGCATCCCATGATACACTTATCCACTCACCCATGATCTAACACGATCTCCACCTCTCACTACGTGGGTGACACATGTCATGCAAATGAGAAGGGTCAGGGGCACGTTCGTCCAATTTCTCCGGGCGAGCAGTTTTTCACCGTGGCTATAAATACCCCTCCTTCCCTTCCTCACTTCTTTAACTCCGCTCAACCTCTATCTCCAGCTCGAGCTTCTCAAACCCTAGCGCTGCCGCTACTTCATCGCCGCCAGTGAGGAAGAGCTTCACTGCCTCGACCTCGTCGCAGACGTACTCGCGTCGACCGTGGACATCTTCACTCCGCCGCCGCCATAGCCGTCTTCCTCCGCCAAGTTAGGGCGTGGAAGATCTGCACAGACGAACTTCACATCTCCTCACTCCAGTTCATCGTGTTCTTCGTCCAGGGTAAATAAAAGTTACTTTTACTGCCCTCGTTGATTCGAATGATTATCTACAAAATCTTCAAAAGTGTTTTTCTTCATATCTTCACACACTGAACACCTCACAAAGTCATCTGTTCTTGATTCGTTTCTCTAAGCATCATTTTTCTTCAAGATTCCTCAATTGTGTGGATCTTCGATCTATACAACTCTGGAACCTAAGACAAAGAACGCTTAGTGAAAATCTTCAAGACTCATCTGGTCAAATTAAACTTGTTCTTTTTGAAAAACCTTCTGAGAACGCATATGACCTCTCCAAATTCCTTGCAACTATACTCTGTTCACAGGTACACATGTTAGCTGCTGAATCACTAGGTTCTCATCAACTTAACTCATTTGCAGCGTTCCTTGAAGAAAAGTTGCATACTTCTTCAAAGAATTCAATTGTTCAAATTCCTGAACTGAAGAAAATGGCTGATGGTAAAAGGTCACAGAAGGGAGGAAAGAGGCCTGAGGTAAATACAGCATTTGAAATCCCTGATGACATATATGCTGGGTACTGCACACCTACTGAGGAAACCAAGAATGAGCGCAAAGTGCGCATTCAGAAGATAGAGAGGAGATGGGCAAGAGAATGGAGGGAGTACAGATATGTCACTCCTAAGTACATGAAGAAATTTGCACTCAATCCTCCATGCCCAAGAGCACCACTGGCACCTGGCCAAATTGCTGATCCCACCAGCCTCAAGCGCGGTGAGGACTATCCAGATGAATGGGCCAAGCGCCAAGGCAAGTTGGCTAAGCAAGCCAGAGAAGCAGTGAGGAAATTTAATGAAGACTCTGCTGCTGTTGCTGCTGCTGCCTCTGCTGAGGTCCTTGCTGTCAAGCCAAAGAAGGCTATGTCAAAGAAGCCTGCGCACAAGCCAAGTGCTTCCTCAGCAATGCCCTCAGGGCCAGAATCATCAAAGCCCTCACGGCCAATTCCTCATGCTGCTCCTATTCCTCCAAAGTCCTCAGCTCCTCCGCCAAAGCCTTCAGCTTTTCTGACCAAATCCTCAGCACCTGTGCATCTCGCTTCGTGCCAAAGGATTGCCGGCATCTCCACTGCCTCAGGTGTCTTAGCTAGTTCCTCAGCTACACCAAGTTCCTCAGCTGGCCCCTCACTGCTGAAGACAAAGGCCACTGCTGGACGAGGTCCATGCCCAAGTCCTCAAAAGAAGCAAGTCGCTTTCCAAGTGCCGTCTGATGAAGACGAAGCTGATGATGATGAACTTGCAGAAATCATCAGAGACAGGCAAGTCAGGGCCGCTAGAGCCAAAGGATCAGAGGTGCCACTGCTTTTGGATCCCAAGCTGATCCTCGACTACATTGATGATTGGCACAAGGACCCCAACACTCCCTTGCCTGACTTCAAGCTGACTCCTGGACAAAGTCACATGCTGACCCACTTCATTCAAGAAGAAAAGTGGAAATTTGAGAAGGCCAGGCAGATCAAGAAAGCGCAGTACAAGGATAAATTTTTGAAGAACAACGTTGTCACTATGAAAACTGATGAACTTATAAAAATCCAATCTGAAATCAAAACCCTCAGCGATGACTTCAAAGCCTACTATGCTGATTGGCAAGGAGCCAAAGTTAGATTTGTAAAGATAACTGAATAGTTCACTTCAAATGTTGCTGCCCCAATGCAACAGGAAATTCCTCAGGCTGAAGCATCTGCTCAGCCGACTGAAGAACATGCCAGCACCGCTGATGAAAATCAGGCTACTGAAGAAAATGTGAGTTCCAGGGCTGATGACTGCACTCCAGCCGTTGAAGAAATTGCCAGGGCACCCACTAGTGGTGCGCCTGAAGAAACTGAAGAACTCAGGGCAACTGCATCAGTTGTGCCTGAAGAAAATCAACCAGATTCCTCAGATGCTCCTGCACCAACACCAACTCCAATCCTTCCATCTGCATCAGATGTGAAGAAGACCAAGGCTGCCGAGCGTGCTGCAGTGAACAAAAGGAAAGCACCAGCTGCTTCAGATTCTTCAGCTCCGAAGAAAATGAAGCCTATGACAAGTTCATTTGCACATTCGATTGATGCTGTTCCCATCTCAACCAGGCCATCAAAGGACCTTGTTCCTTTTGATGAAGAATATGTGATCCCCAGCAGATCTGATGAATCAACTCATTCTGCTGCTTCATCTGAACCGTTGGATGAAGAAATTGAAGTGGATGCGATCCCTTCAACACCTATCATCTCCTCGCCTATGCCTCAGTTCACAGCTGAAGAGGCCGGCATTGAAGAAATTGAAGATGAAGATGTGGACATTGGCTGCTCCACACCTGTAATCAATGATGAATTCTGGGAAAGTCAGCATCCAAACTCTCCAATGTTCACTCCTCGACAGCAAATTCCTCAGTTCCCCACACAAACTGTTCACGTGGGCTCTAAAGAAACTCATCCCACTGCATCTGTCCATGAGGAAAATCCAGCCACTAGCGCTGAAGAAACTGCTGCTGCTGCACAACCAACGACGCAGACTGCCACTAAGGAGGAACCAGAAATTCCTCAGCCTGAAAAACCTGCGATTGAGATTCCTGAGGTCATGATGCAACTCACTGACACTCCTCTGCCGAAGCCAAAGGATCCATTCTCACGCAAGAAAAAGTTCAAGGCTGATGATTTCTTTGGCGAGCACGTATTCTTCGAAGATTACAACCCATATGACTCTGCTCGCATTAGGAAGAGGCATTTCTGGACTGCTAGCCAAGCCAATTTCTATTCCTCAATGCTGTTCAACAAGGAGAAGATTTTCTACCATGAGCATATTCCTCACGTGGATATGGAGTCTCTGCCGTGCTTCACACCAGTCCTCAGTGTTCTTCACAACGCTGGACTTCTCAACTTTTGCTCCGACATCTGCGATTGGAATGAAGAACTGATTCTTCAATTCTATGCAACACTGCACATCACCGGAGATGCTGAAGATGTGAATTCATGGGTGCTGGACTGGATATCTGAAAACAGTCACTACACTGCACCAGCCTCTGAATTGCTTCGTGCTCTACCACTCAGTCCTCCCCTTGAAGAAGCTCGCTGCATCTACAGTGAACCTGAGCTCACACATCATTACATGCAGGTGCTGATGAAACCTTTGAAGCCAGGTCAAGTACCAAGAATCAAATTCCTCGTGAAGGAATTGTTGTATGTGCCCAGAACTGTCTATCGTATTCTTACGAGGACAATCAGTCCTATCAAAGGTCACGACTCATCTGATGAGGAAATTGTTGGCATCATGAATAATCTGGTATTCAACATCGTTCATGGCATTCCTGTCAATTATCACGATTTCTTCATGAGGACTATGGCCAATGTTGCACTGTCTCCGTTTGAGCGTAAGCCTTATGCACCTTGGATCATGAGATTCCTCAGGACAAGGTCTTCACTCAACTACAAAGCTGATTTCCAGAATCATCTCAGCTACTTGCCCCCAATTGAAGTCCTCAAGAAGACATATTCCTCAGTTGATGGAAAGGGCAAGGCACCAGCTGTAATTGATGAAGGCATTCGTCCATTGGATGGTCAGTTTCGCAAAGCTGCATCTTATTCCACCAATGATGACTCTGCCACACATGACTCTGCCAATGCACCTAAGTCCACTCCTCAAGCCACTGCTCCGCGCGTGATGACTGACCGTGAACTTCTGCTTAGTATTCACAAGAAGGTGGATCGAAATCACAAGTGGGTTAAGCATCAGTTTGGTTCACTTCTTCACAACATGACTGCCACACACAATGCAGTGAAGAAAAACCACTACTACCTCCATCAAGTATTCGGTCGCACCTGGGCAATCCTGTCACATCTGTATGGTGAAGAAGATCTGAAGAACATGGGTCTTAATGAAGATTTTGACCGGTCTGCACCTCCACCGAAGAAATTCAAGAAGGTCAAGGTTCCTTCTCTGGTGGCCAGCTCATATTCTTCATCGCGCGACACTGATGAACATGAAGATTTGGACGACACTGCGGCAGTCCCTACATCAACCAACGACCCCAACAACGCTGGCGCTCCTTCATCAACATGATTATCTTCAGGGGCGTTAGTCCTCATTTTCGATCCTTTTGGTCATTCGATGACAAAGGGGGAGAAATATGAGTTAGTCTTCAAGCGGGTCTACTATATGGGCGTTTTTTTGCTAAGTTACAACTCTCGTTCTTCTGAAACTTTATTGGATTGAGTTGTAATCTTAAACCCGATGGTGCTCTGATACTTTTGATACACTGTGCTCTGATACTCTTGATGCACTATTCTGCATGCTTATTCCTTGTTAATATTATTGCACGCATGCTGAATTTCATCAGGCACCATATTTCATCATGCATTTCAAATTCTTCATATTATATGTTAAATGCGTGTATGAATTACAAGATATAGGGGGAGATCCACATGATTCAACTCTTCAAGTGTGCATTGCTTCAAAAACAAATTCCTCACTATGCACATCTTCAGGGGGAGTTCTTCTATATCTTGCAATCAAATTCCTCAATATCAGTATTTACACTTCATATGTTTATCCCCGTTGAAAACTTAACCTATATTGTCATCAATCACCAAAAAGGGGGAGATTGTAAGTGCATCTAGTACCCCTTAGTGATTTTGGTGTATTGAAGACTTATAGGTTTTGGGACTAATGCGTGTGTGAGTGTACACAGGTCTATAAGTCTATGAGGAGTTTGATATTTATAGGAAAAGCCGACCCCTAAAAATGAATATCTTCGACTGAAGATTTTGGTATTTCTGAAGACTTTCATGAAGACTTTGAAAGTGAAGAAATTGGTGTGTCCGTGAAGACTTGATATTCATGCGAGAAATATGAAGCTTGAAGACTTTCGTTTTCATAGTTTTGTTTTTCTCTTTCTTGAGTCACAAGAAACACCGTACTGTTAAAGGGGGTCGAGGAAATACTAAGGAAAAATTTCCATGTGATGCTCAACTCAAAATCCTACACCTACCAATCCCTTCGAGTGAAGCCATTGGAAATCTCATACAGTTCAGTCAATTTCTTCAGTGACCGAGACGAAGTTCTTCTGGTCTCTCAGGAATTTGTCCTGACTGAGGAGTTAGGAATTCGCCAGTGCGGATTGCCTACACAGTGAGGAACGTGATAGCCCTGAGGATTTTGCTACTCAATATTCCGACCGTTCCTGTGCCATGCGCCAGCTGTTCCAAAATATCTATCCACCTAACGGTCATATCATTGAAGGGCATTTATGTCTTATCATGCCGGGCTGCTCCCTAGGCTATAAATAGCTGCCCCCTACAACCACTAGCTGGTTGGCTGCTCCGAGAGAAACTGACACTTGTCATTTGAGAGCAACCCATCCTCCGAGGACTTGGAGCGAAAATCATCAAGTGAGGAAAAACCAAAAACCCAAAACCCAAACACCTACAAACCCGAAGTGATTGAGCATCACTGAAGAGATTGATCCTGAGTGGATCCGATGCTTGTTACCTTTGAAGACTTTGCTTCTTCCAGACGGTTAGGCGTCATGGTCTAGAGCATCCAAGAGGAATTGTGGATCGCCGAGTGACCAAGTTTGTGAAGGTTTGGAAGTCGCCTGAAGACTTACCACGAGTGATTGGACGAGGTCTGTGTGACCTTAGTTCAAGGAGAATATGGTGAGGACCGGGTGTCTTGGACTAAGTGTCCTTGACTGGGTGTCCGGGACTGTGTGTCCTCGAGTTTAAATACTCAGCCGCTCCAATCAGACGTACAACTGAGACAACAGTTAGAACTGGTCTACCAAATCATTGTCTTCACCGAGCTTATTGGTTCTATTTCCTCAACTCTTTCATTTCTTCATAACTGTGCTGTATGTTTGTTCATATATGTGTTTGAAGACTTTGACTGAAGACTTTCTCAATTTCATCAGTTCAATTTCTTCAGTCTGTTTGTCTTCATCCTGTGTTATCCTGTGATTACGCTTCCTGTACTCTGTGCCTGTCTTCATTTCATCATGATGACTATGCTTGTATTCTGTTGTGTTTACTTTTGAGTACTTATTCCGCTGCTAGTAGTTCTTCACTAAGGAATTTCCTCACCGGCAAATTCCTCAGTGAAGAATTTCATAAAAATCGCCGATTCACCCCCCTCTAGTCGATGTAACGCACTTTCACTTTATCAAATTATGCAAGCACCATTGTATGTGTAATGTCATGAAAATTCTCTCCCCTACCTAAAGAGTTTACTACATTATACCCTGTCATGGATATCATGCTTGGCTCGTCCTTCCGAAGGATATACCTTTGAAATATGTGTTTAAACACATTTTCCTTTACATTGTTCTGTTTAATCCAATAATCATATTTTTCTTTCCATTTGTTGGGTTAATGTTTCTTGTGATCTATATGATCTAAGCAGTAATATTCTCCTGCTTAGGTAAACATCTCGATTTACAACCCTGTCAGTGTGACCCTGTTACTATTGCTGACGACATCCTGGTAACCCCCGATGGACGAGAACTTTGCCTATTGGTCCGCCTCGTTCAACAAGAAGGAAAATGGTTCTCTTCGTCCCTCGCCCTTGGTACTAACGTTGTTGCCAACTTAACTGACAGGCTATCCTCTGCCATGCCTTGCTACCATGACCGTGCAATATGTCGGCGTCCTTCCTACTTTCGAACCACATGGTGGGTCCATAACCCACAGTTCCTTAGGATCGAAACCTGACTCACCTATACACCCATGTTGCCAAAGTTATTGCTCGCGCTTAATTTTGTATGTAATTCATGGGTCATCTTCCTAGTAATCTACTTTGGTATCGAACGCTATACTTATTCTCGTTGCTCTGGACCCCTTTTCACACTTTGTTCAGGCATCGAACGATTTCCTACTCGCTTAACTTCTGATGGTACCTTCTTACTTTGCTCTCGAAATTTTCTTAAGTTTCAGTTCGAGAGTTACTTTCTGCCACCTTCCCCGATGTTAGCTACTAGGTAGTCAACTTTGCAGAGGTCCGTGCTTCCGAAATAACCACCTCTTATCCTTTCGTAAGTATGGTGAAGATCCTAAAGAAAGGATGCCGACTTCATCATGATGACCTGAAGCATAGAAATGTAGACTTCAATGTAATGGATCGACCACTTCGAGAAGAGCAACCAAGATCGAGAACGCTCGTTAGAATATCGTAACCAGACCTTCCCCCCTTGCTCTACCTCTTAAATCTCGGGACGAGATTTCTTTTAGTGGAGGAGAATTGTGACGCCCGGATAATCAAGCTACAGTAAACCTCTGTTAATGATGCCATGTCACCTCGATTACTGTTGATAATCCCGCAATGATTCAAAACTCATTCAAATTCAAATTTGAAATAAAGTCAAACTAGAAAAGTTTTCAAAAGCCAAAACTAAAATGTTCTAAATGTAGCAAGTAATTCATAATAGATATTGGTGGAGAAGACACACTGTTATAAAGTAGTTAAATGCACTAAAATAAATAAAATAGTGGTAGAACTATTAATTAAATGCTCATAAATTGATAGACAAATAAAAGCTACTTTCTAAAATGTGCTAAATTGCTTGTGGCAGTGGGATATTTAGTGATACTAATTTAGGACTATTATTGTATTTTATTTAAACTAAAATCTATTAAAGGTATAAAAGAAAATGTTTTTCAAAGAAAAATAGAAAATAAAACAATACAAAAGAGAAAAGAAAAAGGAGAAAGACCCCCCCAAGTGGACCTCAGCCTAGCACGCTATCGGGCCGCCAGGCCGGCCCACCGGCGCTCATATCCCCACCACTACCCCGAAACCCTGGCCCCTGTCGCCCCACTTCCCCTCTCCCCATGTCGTTCCCTCCCTCTCGATCTGATCTAGATCGGGGATCAATCCCGGCGCCTCTCCGCCAACTGTCGCCGTCTGGAGTGCCCCTACTCGCCGAAACCACGTCGACCCCACCACCTTGAGGTCGTGCCCTGTTGCCCTATGCCGTCGACACCTCGACGCCATCGCCTTGCCTCGTCATCTCCTCCTCGTCGGCCAACCTCGAGCCACGCCTACCCCCCTGAACCCCTACATCGCTCGTGAGCTCCCCCTCTCCTCGAACTCCCTCCGCCCTATTCGGTCACTGTGCGCCCGCGCCGTTTCGCCACTCGGCTCGTAGCTTCCCCTCCACGACCGCACGCACGCAACCCCCCTCTCACGTGCACCCTGGCCATGCCCGCCGTGCCTCACCGCACGCCGCCCCTGCACACACGCGCGTGCGTGCGCCGCTGTGCCTAGACCATGACGCAACCCCGCCTGCTGTCGCCCTGAAGCCGCGGCCTCCACCCCGCGGCCGCGCGCTGCTCGCGCAATGCCTGCGCCTCACGGCCGCTGCACCGCACCTCCGCGCGCATTGCGCCACGCCTAGCCGCGCCCCGTGTGCCCCAGATGCGCCCCGCCCCTGAGCCCACACCGCGTCACCGCCTGCTTCCGCTGCGCGCTCACACGCCGGCAGCCGCCCTCGCCCGGCTCCGTCGCCCCTACCCCGCGTGGCCTCGCCTCCCCCACCCTGCCGGCACCGTGCCGTCGGCGCCCCTCAAGGTGCCGTGGCGCACGCACCCGCCTACCTGTTGCGCCCGCACCCTCTGGCCCCATGGGCCAATGAAAACTGGGCCCCACCCTTGTAAACGAAAAACAGTTTTAAAGAAAATTGAAATTAAAAATATTTTAATTAATTAATTAGTAATATAATTAACTTACTTAATCCTAATTAACTAAACTAATTAAAGTTAGTTAACTTGAGTAAGTAACTAAATGATTTAGCTCTGTTTAGATAAAACTGTGTCAATGACAGTAGGGCCCCACCTCTAATTAGACTATTTTAAACTTTTTGTTAAAACACATGTGATGCTGACATATGGGGCCCCATTGACCCTGTTGACTGGTCAACTTTGACCAAGTCAATGCTAACTGCACTGCTGACTGGACTTTGACTGGCCCCACATGTCATTGTTTGTGGCTGGCTCAGTCTGTGTTTAAATGGTATTTACTGTTATTTTCGAATTAAATAAATTCCAGAAAATTAGAAAATCTTTTAAATGTTTGAAAAATCATAGTAAATAATCCGTAATTTGGATGAAAATACTTTATACATGAAAGTTGCTCAGAACGACGAGACGAATTCAAATATGCAGCTTGTTTGTCCGCCACGCATCCCTAGCATAGCAAACATGCAACTTTTCCCCTCCGATTCATCTGTCCGAGAACGCAAAACACCGGGGATATTTTCCCGGATGTTTCCCCCCTTCACCGGTATCACCTCATACCGCGTTAGAACACGTCTAGCTCTACCTGTTGTCGTGTTATGCACTTGCTTGCTATGTATTTACTATTTCCCCCCCTCTTCTCTTCGGTAGACCTCATGATGATGCTGATGCCCCTGTGGTCAACTACGTCACCGATGACCCCTCCTTCTCGTCTGAGAAAACCAGTCAAGCCCCCCTGATCACCAGATATCACCTATTCTTCTCTATACTGCTTGCATTAGGGTAGTGTAGCATGTTAATGCTTTCGGTTAACCCTATTCTGTTGCATAGCCTGTCATTGTTGCTATAGTTGTTACCCTTACCTGCTATCCTACTGCTTAGTATAGGATGCTAGTGTTCCATCAGTGACCCTACACTCTTGTCCGTCTGCCATGCTATACTACTGGGCCGTGATCACTTCGGGAGGTGATCACGGGCATATGCTACATACTTTACACTGTTACATTACATGTGATACTATTCGGAGATGGGGGCTGAAGGGGCAGGTGGTTCCACCCAGGTAGTGGTGGGCCTGGGTTCCCGACGGCCCCCGACTGTTACTTTGTGGCAGAGCGATAGGGCAGGTTGAGACCACCTAGGAGAGAGGTGGGCCTGGCCCTGGTCGGTGTTCGCGGATACTTAACATGCTTAACGAGATCTTGGTATTTGATCTGAGTCTGGCCATTTGGTCTATACGCACTAACCAACTACGTGGGAAAGTTATGGGCACTCGACGTCGTGGTATCAGCCGAAGCCTTCATGACGTCAGCGACTGAGCGGCGCGCCGGGTTGGACCGTGTAACGTGACTTCCTTTGTAATGGAGGTTGCTAGGTCTGCTCACCGGCCGCGTTCGCAACATGCAGGTGTGCTAAGGGCGATGGGCCTAGACCCCTGTGCGCTTAGGTTTAGACCGGCGTGCTGACCTCTCTGTTGGCCTGGGTGGGGCTGCGACATGTTGATTTTTCGCGGCCGGGCATGACCCCGAAAAGTGTGTCCGGCCAAATGGGATCGAGCGTGTTGGGTTATGTGGTGCACCCCTGCAGGGAAGTAATCTATTCGAATAGCCATGATCTTCGGTAACAGGATGACTTGGAGTTGTACCTTGACCTTATGACAACTAGAACCAGATACTTAATAAAACACACCCTTCCAAGTGCCAGATACAACCCGATGATCGCTCTCTAACAGGGCTACGAGGAGGGGATCGCCGGGTAGGAATTATGCTATGCCATGCTACTTGGAGGACTTCAGTCTACTCTCTTCTACATGCTGCAAAATGGAGGTGGCCTGAAGCGTAGTCTTCGACAGGATTAGCTATCCCCCTCTTATTCTGGCATTCTACAGTTCAGTCCATCGATATGGCCCTTTACACATATACCCATGCATATGTAGTGTAGCTCCTTGCTTGCGAGTACTTTGGATGAGTACTCCCGGTTGCTTTTCCCCCTTTCCCTTCTACCTGGTTGTCGCAACCAGATGCTGGAGCCCAGGAGCCAGAAGCCACCATCAACGACGTCTCCTACTACACCGGAGGTGCCTACTTGTACGTGCAGGCCGCTGACGACGACCAGGAGTAGTTTAGGAGGATCCCAGGCAGGAGGCCTGCGCCTCTTTCGATTTGTATCCCCGTTTGTGCTAGCCTTCTTAAGGAAAACTTATTTAACTTATGTTTGTACTCAGATATTGTTGCTTCTGCTGACTCGTCTATGATCGAGCACTTGTATTCGAGCCCTCGAGGCCCCTGGCTTGTATTATGATGCTTGTATGACTTATTTTATTTTTTAGAGTTGTGTTGTGATATCTTCCCGTTAGTCCCTGATCTTGATCGTACATGTTTGAGTGTATGATTAGTGTATGATTAAATCAGGGACGTCACAATAGTGAGGACCGTAAGAAAGACGGGAAGTTGAGAGCACCCGCTGACGGGCCGCAGTGGAGAAAAATCGAGAGAGAGTACTGGGCTAAATTTGCACGTGACCCAAGGAACGCATGGTTTGCTTTCAGCGTGGATGGCATTAATCCTTTCGGGGAGCAGAGCAGCAATCACAGCACCTGGCCCGTGACTCTATGTATGTATAACCTTCCTCCTTGGATGTGCGTGAAGCGGAAGTTCATTATGATGCCAGTTCTCATCCAAGGCCCTAAGCAACTCGGCAACGACATTGCTGTGTACCTAAGGCCATTAGTTGAAGAACTTTTACAACTTTGGAATGGAAACTGTGTACGTACGTGGGATGAGCATAAACAGAAGGAATTTAACCTGCACGTGATGCTGTTTGTAACCATCAACGATTAGCCCGCTCTCAATAACCTTTCAGGACAGACAAACAAGGGATACCACGCATGCACGCACTGTTTAGCCGACACCGAAAGTATATACCTGGACAAATGTAGGAAGAATGTGTACCTGGGCCATCGTCGATTTCTTTCGACCAACCATCAATGTCGAAAGGAAGGCAAGCATTTCAAAGGCGAGGCAGATCACCGGAAGAAGCCCGCCATGCGTACCGGTGATCACGTACTTGCTGTGGTTAATGATTTACACGTAATCTTTGGAAAGGGTCCCGGCGTAGTAGCTGTTCTGAATGACACCGAGGGACGCGCACCCATGTCGAAGAAGAAATCTATATTTTGGGACCTACCCTACTGGAAAGACCTAGAGGTCCGCTCTTCGATCGACGTGATGCACGTGATGAAGAACCTTTGCGTGAACCTGCTAGGCTTCTTGTGCGTGTATGGAAAGACAAAAGATATGGCTGAGGCACGGGAGGACTTGCAACGGTTGCATGAAAAAGACGACATGCCTCCAAAGCAGTATGAAGATCCTGCCAGCTACGCTCTTACCAAAGAAGAGAAGGAAATCTTTTTTGAATGCCTGCTTAGTATGAAGGTCCCAACTGGCTTCTCGTCGAATATAAAGGGAATAATAAATATGCCAGAGAAAAAGTTCCAGAACCTAAAGTCTCATGACTGCCATGTGATTATGACGCAACTGCTTCTGGTTGCATTGAGGGGGCTTGTCGATGTCAAAACCGGCAGATCTCGGGTAGGGGGTCCCAAACTGTGCGTCTAGGCCGGATGGTAACAGGAGGCAAGGAACACGATGTTTTACCCAGGTTCGGGCCCTCTTGATGGAGGTAAAACCCTACGTCCTGCTTGATTAATATTGATGATATGGGTAGTACAAGAGTAGATCTACCACGAGATCAAGGAGGCTAAACCCTCGAAGCTAGCCTATGGTATGATTGTTGTATGATGAAGTTGTCCTACGGACTAAAACCCTCCGGTTTATATAGACACCGGAGAGGGTTAGGGTTACACAAAGTCGGTTACAATGGTAGGAGATCTTGAATATCCGCATCGCCAAGCTTGCCTTCCATGCCAAGGAAAGTCCCATCCGGACACGGGACGAAGTCTTCAATCTTGTATCTTCATAGTCCTGGAGTCCGGCTGAAGGTATAGTCCGGCTACCCGGATACCCCCTAATCCAGGACTCCATGAGTAGCCCCCGAACTAGGCTTTAATGACGACGAGTCCGGCATGCAGATTGTCTTCGGCATTGCAAGGCGGGTTCCTCTCCAAATTCCGTGTACCTGCTGAATAACGTCCGATTTTTGTAATGTAGCGCACCTTGGCTTCCACCCCCAATAATGGCCATCTTCCACGTGTCAAACGAATGAGAAAAGTCGGGGTGTTTTTACATTCACATCCCTAGCCGCATAAACGAGCCGCCTATTTAATGAGATGGGGATTCAGATCCAAACCACACCTTCTCCTCCCACGAGTAATCATCAGAGCGCCTCCAGCAAAGGTCCATTCCAACATGGCCAGCCGTCACAGCTCCTCCTCTCGCCCTTCCAGTCCTAAACCTGGAGACTGGGAGAGGTGCTCCATCCCGCACAGCAAGCTAGTGTCGCTTCAGGCCAAGGGATTTCTCCCTCAGGCCTACATGGTCCCGGTCCGAGCCGGACTCGCCACCTATAATGGTGGAGAGCAAGCAGAGAGCACCCCCAATCCCTCCAAAGGAGAGCGGGTGTGCCTCGTCCCTTATCTAATAAGAGGACTTGGATTTCCAATTCATCCATTTCTCTGTGGGCTTCTGGAGTTCTACGGCCTCCAGCCGCACAATCTCACGCCCGGCTCTATATTGCATATCGCGGGCTTCGTCGCCCTTTGCGAGCTATTCTTGGGTGTTGAGGCTCATTTCGCGCTGTGGAAGAGGTTATTCTGCCTGGTGCCCCGCTCTAAGGAGGGGTCAATGTATCAAGTGGGCGGAGCCAAAGTGTGGCGCATCGCCGGGACCGGATATCTATCCGGAACCCCGAAGAAGGCGTCCGAAGACTGGCCTTCGGAATTGTTTTATATAGAGGACATCCCGCTGCCGGATCCTATTCGGATCGGCCTCCCTGAGTTCAACAGTGCTCCCTTAAAGAAGCGCTTGAGCTGGCGTCCACGAAGCCCTCAGGGGGAAAGTGACAGGGACATCATTTACCTGATGGGCCGAATAAGATTGTTAGCCCATTCCGGACTGACCATGATCGGGGTTATGGCCGAATGCATTATGCGGGGTGCAATCACTTCAGTATAGAAGCCACCCCATGTGGGACTTCAACGGGGAGGATGACGCCACCCGCTATGGCCATAAGGGGCCGGATTCGGCTGCCGCTCTACTAAAGATCTTGTCCACTTTGTATAAGGGAGAAGAGGAGGAATTTCTCCGCGTCAACGCACAGGGTGGATTCTCTATACATAATCCACCAAGCTGGGTAAGCGGACGCATTTACTTGCCCATTCGTTTTGTATTCCCATTGTTAAATATTTAGTCTAACGACTTCAACGTAGGAACTGCGCCGAGCTGTTAAGGAAATAAACAACCCTCCTCCACAACCCGAGGACCCAGGAAGGTCCCTCGACCCGGCCTCCCAAGAGGATCCGGACATATCTGTGGAGCTGATTGATGGAGTGTTCCATCAATTGAGCAAGGACAACGCCTTGGTGGCCATTACGGCCGATTACCCAGGGCTAATCCCGGCCTCCCAGGTAACTGAGATCGAAGTCCCAGTACCCCGAATAGGTGTCCGCCCTCTCGTGTTTGCAGTTTTCTGATTACAACCGAGCTTTGCAGGGGAGGTTTTCGAGACGGGAGGCCGAACCTGCGGCGGCAAGCCAACGAGGGGCCGCAGGGCCCCATGGGCAGAAAAGAGATGCAGTACGGACCGAGGCGTCAGCGCAAAGGTATGGTGCGCCCCCTTATCCCAGGTGTTACACATGCGAGGCATATTAACACTTGTGCTCTCTTCAGGACAAAGAGACCTCGCCGGACTATACCCGGAGAGGCTGCCAACCGCGCCTCCACCAGCCAGGCTCCAAAGCCTGGTCCGGAGGCGGAGGCGAACACCAGGCGCGCACCGGACACTCCTCCGATGGAGGATGTGGACAGGTTGTCTGCCACCAACTCTGAGGTGGAGAGTGCCATGAACCACAGGTGTCGTCGGTCAATTCTTCACGACGCTTGTTTCTCCCAACAGGCATTAGATGCCTTTAATTCGGGAGATGCGTACCTCCGTGCCGCTCAAAATGGTCTAGCCAGAGCCATGAAGCAATATGTAAAAGACATTTGGGTAAGAAAATTTTGGTAATTATATATATATACCAGTAGCCCCCGAGACTTGAAACAGTTAGAGTAACTGATTTAAGGATCATTTGTTATGCAGGTTCTTACAGAGAAGAATACCATACTGTCCCAGGAGCTGGAAGAGTGCAAAGCCCAACTGGAGGCCGCACTAGCCGCGGCAGGGGAGCCCAAAGAGACCCCCTCTAGTAAGATACACTTCGAAAGATTAGTATCTTGGGAAGTGCGGCGTGGGTGTAAATCTGACAAATCATATTGCAGATGGCGCCAGACTGGATCCGGAGAGGCAACAACTCTTACGCCGGCTAAAGGCCGGTGAGAGTATGATGACAAGGGTGAGGCGGGAGAAGAATGATCTTCAGGACGCCAACACCAAGCTGGACGTTGAACTTAAAGATGTTTGTGGCCAGCCGTCGGACTCCACTAAGGAGAATCAGCGGCTTCGACGCGGCATATTTAGTAAGTGCTTAAGCGAATCTTTGAAAGAAAAGAGTTTGGCGAGGAAGTTGACTAACAGAGTAATGTCTGTAGGTATGCTAACGGGTCGTCCTGTAGAGGAGATGCCCGGATCTACGGGTGACCTTCTTCCCGAGCTCTCGCAGCTGCACGAGCGAGTTCGGCAGGTGATGCGAGGCGTTGCCCAAGCCTTATGGCCTTCCCACTCCATGCCCGAGGGCCTTGGAGAGCTTTCGGAGAAGCTTGAGGGAGCTCGGCGACGCTTTCGGTTGTGGAGGATATCGGCCTGCCGACAAGGCGCTAGGGAGGCCTGGGCCATGGTGAAGACACGGTACACGAAGTCTAACCCAAACCACATGGCCGAGGTTGGACCTGTTGGGCCTGACGGGAAGGAGATCCCTGTAAGCTTAGTGTACGGCCAGGTAGAATTGGCCGCAAAGTATTCCCAGCAGGACTGTAAGTTAGACAGCTTGTTAGATGGTAGTGAAGAGGAATACAATCAGTCAGAGTGACTATGTAATTTTTAATTGACATGTGTAATGCCTTCTAGCCGGATTGTAGATCGTTTGTCGTTGCTGACCTTTTCGCTTCAACCTCAGGACCTGACGGTCTGGAGTGTGTCCGAATACCCTACCGGTTATGTAAGAACCGGGGTATGCATGGAGACCAGGCGTAGGGGTCATTAGTGCTTTATCAGACAAGTGCCCAACTAGTTATGTTATATTACATGGTTAGTAAGAAACATCTTCCAGAGAGAATAGTTCCGTTAGGGGTTCCTTTCTCTGGGAGGCATGCCCTAAAGTGCATGTCCGAACTGCAAACGCAGGAAAATCATCTAGGGCATATATATAAATAAGTAAAAAGATCATCTTTTAATTCATCGACCGAATATTCCCTTAAGAACGCTAGCTTTTGGCTTCACCCAGTCTGAGGTACACATCCGGCTGATCCGGCAGTAACAATCGCAGAGGTGCTCCCTTTACCACCTAGCCGAACAATCGGGAACGTAGGGGTAAGCACAGGAGCCAGGCAACCCAGGTTGGCCAAAACTTAAGTCATATCGATGCATATAATGGTGAAGAAAAGGTACATGCGGAAGTTTAACACATGTGGTGGGCGTGAAGCCCGAGTAAATAAGCTTCTGTTAAAGAAGCCCCCAGATTTAGTGAGCGCAAGTAGCACGTCACTTGAGGAGCCTTTAAGGGCTATAAAAGAAACAAGGGGAAGGAGAGAAATGTAAGACAGAAAATGTAAAAAATGGACAGAGGAAGGAGACAAACACAGAGTCCGGCGCTAGGCATAGAATCTTCGGAGACGGGCTGCGTTCCATGGGTTCGGCTCGAGTCGGTTATCCGACGCATCTCGCAGGTGGTATGCTCCACCAGTCAGGACTAGGTCGATTATGAAGGGACCTTCCCACTTGGGCTTCAGCTTGTCCTTTTTCTTGTCCGGCAGGCGTAGAACTAATTCGCCAACGTTGTAGTTTTTCGCCCGCACTTCTCTGCTTTGATATCTTCGAGCCTGCTGTTGATAGAATGCGGAACGGGCTTTTGCCACATCGCACTCCTCCACTAAGGCGTCCAAACTATCCTGCCGATCGAGCTCGGCTTCCCTTTCTTCGTACATGCGCACTCGAGGTGAGTCATGAATTATGTCGCAGGGCAAGACTGCCTCTGCGCCGTACACCATAAAAAATGGTGTGTATCCGGTGGTGCGATTCGACATGGTCCGCAGCCCCCAGAATACGGAGTCGAGTTCCTCTACCCAGTGCGTGTTAGATTCCTTGAGGGACGGCACTAATTTGGGTTTGATGCAGCTCATGATGAGACCATTTGCACGTTCCACCTGACCGTTAGTTTGTGGGTGATAGACGAAAGCATAATCGAGCTTGATGCCCATGTTTTTGCACTAGAGTTTTACCTCACCGGCCGTAAAGTTCGTGCCGTTATCGGTGATGATGCTGTGGGGGACGCCATAACGGTGTACGACCCCGGATATAAAGTCTATCACAGGTCCGGATTCGACCGTCTTAACAGGCTTGGCTTCTATCCATTTGGTAAACTTATCCACCATGACCAGTAAGTATTTTTTTCTTGTGGGTTCCGCCTTTAAGGGGTCCCACCATGTCAAGCCCCTAGACCGCAAAAGGCCAAGTGATGGGATAGTTTGGAGGGCGGTGGGTGGCATATGGCTTTGGTTTGCAAAAAGCTGGCAACCGACGCATTTTTGGACCAAGTCCTGAGCGTCCGCCCAGGCCGTTGGCCAATAAAAGCCTGTACGGAAAGCCTTTCTTACAAGGGACTAGGCTGCGGCATGATGGCCACTGAGTTCGGCATGAATTTCAGCCAGCAAGTTCCGCCCTTCCTCTTCGGAGATACACCTTTGAAGGACTCCGGTAGTGCTTTTCTTATAAAGTTCTCCCTCATGGACTTTATAGGCTTTAGATCGCCGCACTATACAGCGTGCCTCGTTTTGGTCCTCTGGGAGTTCCTGCCTAGTATGGTAGGCTAGGAATGGTTCTGTCCACGAGGCGATAACGACCATTAGTACCTGGGCTGAGGTTGTGATTTCATTGGCAGAGCCTCCGATTATGTCAGATTGTTCGGCGTCGGACAGTGCGGTTGGGTCCAGGCTAATATTGCCATGTTCCCCTTCCCATACTACGGATGGCTTGAACAACCTTTCCAGGAAGATGTTGGGGGGGGGGGGGGTCGCATCGCGTTTTGCGCCGATGCGTGCCAGGACGTCTGCCGCCTGATTGTTTTCTCGGGCTATATGGTGAAATTCGAGCCCTCAAACCGAGCTGAGATTTTGAGGACGGCGTTGCGGTAAGCTGCCATTTTTGGATCCTTGGCATCGAACTCTCCATTTATTTGGGATATCACGAGGTTCGAATCCCCGCGCACCTCTAGGCGTTGAATGCCCATGGATACTGCCATCCGGAGACCATGTAAAAGGGCCTCATATTCGGCTGCATTGTTGGAGTCTGTGTACATAATTTGGAGTACATATTGAACTGTGTCTCCTGTGGGGGACGTCAAACCGACGCCGGCCCCTAGTCCGGCCAACATTTTGGAACCGTCGAAGTGCATGATCCAGTTTGAATATGTGCCGTACTCTTTAGGGTGTTTGGCCTCCGTCCATTCTGCGACGAAGTCGGCCAAAACTTGCGACTTGATAGCTCGCCATGGCCTATAAGTTGGAGTCCCTGTGGTGGCTTTCTGGGGCCTCCGGGATTAGGAGATCTTCGCCACTTTTGGCCACCTGCCGGAGTATCCAACATGCTCTAAGGCTATGAGTTGGTGTGGCGTCCTCTGTACTATGAATTTTACAGGGTCCATTAAGCCATCCCTCCAGTACGGTTCCATCCCTATAGAGGGTTTTGGTTTTTTGGTTTTTAACCCGGGTGTCTGATGATAATGCACCCTTTTATTTCGGACGAGGTTTCTATTCAGGGCCGGATTGTCCCAAAATTTAGTTTCGCTTTTCCGGACACTTTCCATAGCACATTACTTTTGTACTATGGTCGCCAAGTCAGCGAAGCGTGTAAGATTACGATGACCTGTGGCGTTGAGGATTCCCTTGTCTGTGCAATTATTGCAGAAGATTGAGATTGCGTCTTCCTCGCGGAAGTCCTTTATCCTGTTCATGACCAGGAGGAACCTTGCCCAGTAATGATGTACTGTTTCTTCGGGCTTTTGCCTGATTTGGGATAGATCGCTTATGTTCGGGTGGGTGGGTGGAATTAAATCCGGAACTTCACCCAATCTCGGACTCAGAGGCCATGGAGTTTCCGAACTTTGAAGTTTGGATTCTTCGATGTTATCTAGTGAATCTAGCCCATTGCCCGATTCTAAGTTCAGGTCTTGAGTTACATCCTCCCCTCCGCGGGTATCCGGCTTGGAGGGATCGGGAATCCGGATGTAGCTAGTCCTTAAGACAGATGAAGAGTCGCTGCACTGTGCCTCTACCACGGCAACGTGATGGGTGACTTGGGGAGAATTAATTTCTCTTAGATCGGGTTTAAGCCCAACCTGGTCATAATCCGTAGTGACCCCAAGGCGGCGATGAGATCCAAGAGCTCGTTTACGGAAGAGAGCTCCATTGGATCTAACTGCTCGATGAGTTCCGAGCTGACGTGAAGATTGCTTTTGATGACCCGAGAGGTCATCGTCGGTGCAACGGCTGAACATGCGGTCATGAGAAAACCGCCTAGCCGGAGAGTTTGGCCGACAGCCAAGGCTCCCTTAGTAACGGCGCCGTCTTTAAAGACGGGAAGAGGCATCCTTCCTGATTGCGACGGCACAGAGGAACTCTCAATGAAAGCACCAATGTCGGTGTCAAAACCGGCGGATCTCGGGTAGGGGGTCCCGAACTGTGCGTCTAGGCCGGATGTTAACAGGATGCAAGGAACACGATGTTTTACCCAGGTTCAGGCCCTCTTGATGGAGGTAAAACCCTACGTCCTGCTTGATTAATATTGATGATATGGGTAGTACAAGAGTAGATTTACCACAAGATCAAGGAGGCTAAACCCTCGAAGCTAGCCTATGGTATGATTGTTGTATGATGAAGTTGTCCTACGGACTAAAACCCTCCGGTTTATATAGACACCGGAGAGGGTTAGGGTTACACAAAGTCGGTTACAATGGTAGGAGATCTTGAATATCCGCATTGCCAAGCTTGCCTTCCACGCCAAGGAAAGTCCCATCCGGACACGGGACGAAGTCTTCAATCTTGTATCTTCATAGTCCTGGAGTCTGGCTGAAGGTATAGTCCGGCTACCCGGACACCCCCTAATCCAGGACTCCCTCAGGGCTTCTACCGGAAATCATCCGATTAGTCATTGTGAAGCTATGTGCATTCCTCAATGCAATCTCTCAGAAGGTGATCGATGCAGAAATCATACCAAGGCTAAGGAGTAATGTGGTGCAATGTCTTGTCGGTTTTGAGCTGGTGTTCCCACCATCCTTCTTCAATATCATGACGCACGTACTAGTTCATCTAGTTGACGAGATTGTCATTCTGGGCCCCGTATTTCTACACAATATGTACCTCTTTGAGAGGTTCATGGGAGTCCTAAAGAAATATGTCCGTAACCGCGTTAGGCCAGAAGAAAGCATCTCCATGGGCCATGAAACAGAGGATGTCATTGGGTTTTGTGTTGACTTCATTCCTGGCCTTAAGAAGATAGGTCTCCCTAAATCGCGGTATGAGGGGAGACTGACTGGAAAAGGCACGCTTGGAGGGGACTCAATAATATGCAGGGACGAATATTCTTGGTCTTAAGAACACTACACAGTTCTACAGAACTCTACCTTGGTGACCCCGTATGTCGATGAACACAAGAATAGTCTGCGCTCCAAACATCCGGAGTAGTGCGACGGCTGTATTACATGTGAACACATCAGGACTTTCAGCAGTTGGTTAGAAACATGTCTCAGAGGTGACAACACTGTTTGTGATGAGCTGTACTCGTTGTCCAGGGGACCATCCTTGACTGTATTGAGTTACAAAGGATACGAGATAATTGGGAATACATTTTACACGATCGCCCAAGATAAAAAGAGCACCAACCAAAACAGCGGTGTCCACTTTGATGCAGCAACCGAGACGGGAAAGGACACATATTAAGGTTACATAGTGGACATATGGGAACTTGACTACAGACATGATTTTAAGGTCCCTTTGTTTAAGTGCAAATGGGTCAATCTGTCAGGAGGCGGGGTACAGGTAGACCCACAGTACGGAATGACAACAGTGGATCTGAACAATCTTGGGTACACTGACGAACCGTTCGTCCTAGCCAATGATGTGGCACAGGTTATCTATGTGAAGGACATGTCTACCAAACCGAGAACAAGAAAAGATAAGGAAGCAAATACATCATACGATGAGACAAAGCGCCACATAGTTCATTCAGGAAAAAGGGACATCGTGGGAGTGGAGGGCAAGACAAACATGTCCGAAGATTATGAAAAGTTTCATGAAATTCCTCCCTTCAAAGTCAAGGCTGACCCAAGCATCCTGATAAATGATGAAGATTATCCATTGTTACGGTGCAATAAGGAAAGGACACAAGCGAAGAAAAAGTGAAGAGTTTCTCTCCACAACTATTATGATGATACCATGCCAACTTTCAACCTTTTCGTAGTTTATTTGAAATGCCTATTGTAACAGACGAGTTTCCGTATGAAATCCTGATACTTCGAAAGAGATTGTTCGTTTTGTACACAAAGTGCATTTAGTTTTTGCTGTAACCCTCTCAACTTTCTTGCACATGCTATGTGGATGAAATGATGATACCATGCCAACTTTCAACCTTCTCAGAGTTCATTTGAAATGATTTTCAATTTCAGGGTCTTATAGCTCAAATTAATCAGTAAATGCATGAAAAATAACAAATGAAGTCAGAAAGGGTTGAAAATTGATGATGTGGCTTTGAATGGTGCATTTTGAACACACAAAAAGTCAGGAGTTCAAATAAGTTTCAAAAATTGAAATGCCTGTTGTAACAGACGAGTTTCCGTATGAAATCCTGATACTTCGAAAGAGATTGTCCGTTTTGTACACGAAGTGCATCCAGTTTTTGCCGTAACCCTCTCAACTTTGTTGCATATGCTATGTGGATAAATTATGATACCATGCCAACTGTCAACCTTTTCAGAGTTCATTTAAAATGCTTTTCAATTTCAGGGTCTTATAGCTCAAAATAATCAGTAAATGCATGAAAAATAACAAATGAAGTCAGAAAGGGTTGAAAATTGATGATGCGTCTTTGAATGGTGCATTTTGAACACACAAAAAGTCAGGAGTTCAAATAAGTTTAAAAAATTGAAATCCCTTTGTAACAGACGAGTTTCCGTATGAAATCCTGATACTTCGAAAGAGATTATCCGTTTTGTACACAAAGTGCATCCAGTTGTTGCCGTAACCCTCTCAACTTTCTTGCACATGCTATGTGGATGAAATGATGATACCATGCCAACTTTCAACCTTTTCAGAGTTCATTTGAAATGCTTTTCAATTTCAGGGTCTTATAGCTCAAAATAATTAGTAAATGCAAGAAAAATAACAAATGAAGTAAGAAAGGGTTGAAAATTGATGATGTGGCTTTGAATGGTGAATTTTGAACACAAAAAAAGTCAGGAATTCAAATAAGTTTAAAAAATTGAAATCCCTTTGTAACAGACGAGTTTCCGTATGAAATCCTGATACTTCGAAAGAGATTGTCCGTTTTGTACACGAAGTGCATCCAGTTTTTGCCGTAACCCTCTCAACTTTCTTGCACATTCTATGTGGATGACATGATGGTATCATGCCAACTTTCAACCTTTTCAGAGTTCATTTGAAATGCTTTTCAATTTCAGGGTCGTATAGCTCAAAATAATCAGTAAATGCATGAAAAATAACAAATAAAGTTGGAAAGGGTTGAAAATTGATGATGTGGCTTTGAATGGTGCATTTTGAACACTTAAGATAAACCTCTAGTATTATTGAAACTAAAATTATATAAAATTGATGCAATTAAAATTATCAAAGTATTTTCTGTTCAAAATCATTAAAAGCAAAAAGAATTTTCATAAAGAACTTTTTTGTTACAAACTTTAATAGCAAAAAGAATTATCATCAAATAAAATAAATAAGTAATTAGAAACAAAATAATATAAACTTTAATAAAATATATAAGTAGAAACCAAATAAGAAAATAAAATAAACTTTAATAACATAAAGCAAAAAGAATTATCATAAAGTTAAATAAATAAGTAATTAGAAACAAAACAAAATAAAATAAATATGTTTTTTGTTGTAAGTAGAAACAAAACAAAATAAATAAAGAAAAAAAGAAAAAAAGGGAAAAATAAAAAATATGCCACCTATTGGGCCACCACTGCCTGAATACGACTAGAAACCCACCCATGGGCCAGGATTTAGGCCAGCAGAAGGCCCGGTAGGCCCATCAGGCATAGCAGCATCAATTAGGCCCGTAAGCCTGCAATGGAGAGGAGCTCGAGAGGGGTGTGGCAGTGGGGCTTATAAACCACTGCGCGCCCCTCTCAACTAGCAAGGTGGGACTAAACTTTCGACGCGGGCGCAACAGCACAAGGCTTTTGGTCTCGGTTGGTGGCACCAACCGGTACTAAAGGGGTGCATTGGTACCGATTCGTGGCACTAACCGGTACCAATGCCACCCCTAGGCCTTTGGTACTAGTTGGTGGCACCAACCGGGACTAAAGGTCTCATTGGTCCTGGTTGGTGCCACGAACCGGGACCAATGCTTCGTCTATATAATTAGCACTTGTGAAAATTTTCATTTAGTTCGTCTTCCCCGCTCGACGACACTGCCAGGCTGCCCCTCTGTGCCTCGTCGTCGCCGTCGTCGCCCCTGCCTCCGACACCGTCCCGCGCCGCCCCGACGCCATCGCGCGCCGCCTAGACGCTGTTGCCGCCCCGCGCCCCCTGCCTCCTCGGCGCCCGTCGCCGTGCCCCTCACCGTCGCTGTCGCTGCCCTCTGCCTCATCATCGCCCGTCACCGCGCCCCTCACCGTCGCCGTCGCCGCGCCCCTCACCGTCGCCCCTGTGCCCTGCCTCCTTGTTGATCGTCGCCCCGTTGCGTAGTGAGCTCCATATGAATTTTCCTAATTTAGATGTGTAGTTAATTTAGATGTGTAGTTAATTGAGTTGTTGTAATTTTTTCATAAATGAATAATATGCAAAAGTTAGAAATTTTTTTCTGTTCATAGATTTTTTTGGTTATATTATTGTTGAATATGCAAATGTTTGTGTGTTCATATATATGCAAAGAATATGTCAATTTTCTCATAGAATTTTTATGATTTTTTTTCTGTTGTAATTTTGTTCATAGAATTTTTATGATTTTTTTCTGTTGTAATTTTGTTCATAGAATAAGAAGAGAAAGTGTTTAATATAATTAATTAGTTAGAAAAATAATAGAACTAGTTAAACTAGTTTATTGTTAATTAGTAAGTACTACTTTATTCTATTTATAGTAAGTGCTTAGTATTTGAACTAGTTGATTTAACAAAACTAGTTTATTTTACTATAGAAGTATTTTATTTTCAGCAAGGAAATTAATAGAACTAGTTTATTTTTTTAGTTAAAGCAATTATTCCTGCATCGATGTCGACGATGCCTATCCCGCATCCTCGTCGTCGAATCGGCGGAGGATGCCGGCTTGATCAGAGGGGCCATGTCCGGGACTGGGCTCCGCCGGGCTGGTTTTGGGAGGTGCTACCTTCCGGGGGCGTAGGTTGGTGAGGAGCCAGCCCGTCGTTGACCCGATCCTTGTTTGGTAGCGGTCGCGTGGGCCAGTGACGGTGTCGAGGCTTCCGGACACCATGGAGGTGGTACGTCACCGTGTCAGCGAGGAGGACGTGCATGTTCGTCGCTACATGGTTGCGTTGGAGGGCAGGTTCGACAATACCTGGCAGGTTCTTTAGGGATCTCACTGGAGCGATCCTATGATGGTTCCTTCTCTTTGGGTGTCCACCGCCCACGCCGATACCCGTCGGGCGCTACGGTTCTAGCTGTACTGGCGATGCTATATGTATGATAGTATTCGAGGTGTATTAGTGATAATATTCGACGATGTACGGACGCATGGAGATGATGTAATTTTTCTTATAATTGAGTGCATCCTAATTTGAATACTACTTTATTTTGCGATTTGATTTTGCTTATTGAATGCTTAAATTGGAAAACTACTCCTACTTTGAATGCTAAAATTGGAGAGCACTATGCAAGGCGTATGCATATGATTAGTTGATAGCTTATAGGGTTTTTGTTTTCGCAGAAATCTAGGAGCCCGGCCCCTCCATCATTCCCGCCATCGTCCCCGTCACTGACCCCCTCCGACCTTGAGGTGAGACCAGCCAAATCCTTTTTTGGAAAGATAATTAAACGATATTTCGGGTTGACTTTAAGTCTGTCGAGTATCCACCATATATGAGAGGACGAAGAATCCTGACTGTTGTCGTGGGGGTAGCTTTTCCTTCATTCCCGTGTGCTAGACAATTTGGTGTAATGCCTTCAGGAACGAAAGGAGGAGCTACCATCACCGATGGTCGCAAATGTCAGAGAGGAATCAGTGAGGGAGAGTTCCACCACATATATATATATATATATATATATATATATATATATATATATATATATATATATATATATATATATGAGAGGATGAAGAATCCCGACTGTTGTCGTGGGGGTCGCTTCTCCTTCATTCCCGTGCGCTAGACATTTTGGTGTAATGCACTCGGAGATGAAAGGAGGAGCGACCATCACCAACGGTCGAATGTATACACCACGTGAGCTGAGAGTTTTCAACAAAAGACTCGACAGACAAATAGTCAACCCGTGATGAATAATAATGATCTAACTTAGGTTTTTTAGTACATATATTTAATTGTAGATGTTTATTATTTGAATTATGAACATAGGACATGTCATACTCGGACGACGGAAGTCTCCCGGGGGAGTGCGACTGGTGCCACGACGACCGAGCTCAGTGCGACAGGCCTCACCTGGACGAAGATAGGTGCTTCAGCATTAAGCTGGAGGAGACCTTCGATGTTGAAACGGTACGCAACGACGACAAGTGTTATTTTTTCATAATTAAGCACGACTTCAAATATTTCAACGTGTACTTTTCATATTTTACAATTCGAATAGCTTATCCCATGCCATGCAAGACACTATGTCTTGGAGAGGATGGGTTTTGAAGACCATGAAAGTTTCGAAACAAAGAAAATTCACCTAAGGACCCATCATGGTGTGGATTTTGAAGTAAAGTTGTACAATTATAAGAGCGTAACCCATTTTGGTTTACAAAAAATGGGAACCACTTTGCAAGATGTATGGTTTTGATGAGGGTATGCTTGTCACCATGGATCTTGGTGATCCTGAAATCAAGCAAGACAATATGGACATTTGGGTCCTTGTTGATACGCCTCCAATTCTACCGCTATGTGAGTTTCTCAAACATAGTCATTAGCTAATTTATATTGTTCATTTCAAAATAGTTGACAACTTATTTCCATTGACAGCTTATTTTGATTGTTCAAACAATGTGCAGAACATGGTAGACAAAACCCACTACACCGATGGCTCTGAATTAACTTATCAGGAGAAAAATCATCTGGTCGGATTTTGTACTGATATTGAGAATTACAATATCTACAATCAAACTCCTCAACATTATGGTCAATACGTGCCACTAGTGCACGTGTTGAACTATGGTAACTACCATGGAGATACCCTGGTAAGATTTTTTTTACTATTACGACATCCGTGCATCTTTTGCATACTTCTGAAACTAGTACATCATTGCTAACTATGAAGTTATTACTATGTTTTTCAACAGAGAATCCCAAAGGATTGTGTGCCTCATTTGATGTATCAGAATGTCAGTCTTCGTGTTTTAAACATATATCCAGGTCATCCTACGAATCTCAACTGTCCATACCGGGTTTCTCAAAGAAGTGGAGACATGCTAATCAAAAAATGGAAAAATGTATGGACAGTCGTAAGGAGGTTCTTGGAAGCAAAAGGAAGCAAAGTGCAAGAATTGGAGACAGGATTATCTCCATTCTCCATAATGGAGAGTCAGGGTCTATATTATTTTATGCTATTTTACCTTAAAGAGGGTATTTAGGTCCTACATAATACTGATGATCATCTGCTAAGAACAATTAAGTAGGGTTGGTTCGATGACTATGAGGATGATGATCTTATGACTTGTTATTAATAACGAGTAGAAGTTGTATGATGATGATGATTAGTATGACTTGTTATTATATATGATGATGCATGATGCGAGCATGAAGAGTTATTATATATCAGCGGGTGAAATGAACATGGATTGGATTGAAGTGAAGGCAACATGCATGTGCTGCATGTTGAAAGTAGTACAATCCAAACTTGATCAAAGTTAGGATTAGTATTACTTTCGACATGCACCACATGTTGCCTTCACTTCAATCTAAGACATGTTTAGGCATAGCAGTAGCATTGGTAAACCAAGCACGGAGATATAAGAGAGGACACTTCTCTCTATTAGCTAGCTAATAACAACCTAAATTAACCCCCAAAACCCCTAAACCAGCCCCTTTAAAAAACCCACAGCTCCAGCCAGCTGCTGACGCATGGATGCCTTTTTGTCCCGGTTGGTCCCACCAACCGGGACCAAAGGCCCCCCTTGCCTAGGCTGGCCGCAGCGGCCACGTGGAGGCCCATCTGTCCCGGTTTGTGTAAGAACCGGGACTAAAGGCCAAGGGCATTAGTAACGACCTTTTAGTCCCGGTTCCCAAACCGGGACAGAAGGCCCTTACGAACCGGGACAAATGGCCCTTTTTCTACTAGTGTTTGAATATGTTTTAATTACCACACAATAATATGCAAGCTGTCACCCTATCTTGGTAGCTACTTACCATACGGTAACATTATCATCAATACATGGCAACTTTTGTTCGGGAAAAAAGAATTCCAACTATTTTTGTTCTCATGTAATTATTGACCGTGAAAAACACATAGAAATTCTTGGACATCTTGAGTTTTGTTCCAGCCCCCACCGAACCAAAGCTTTGTTTGAGAGTTGTCGCATCCGGGACTATGAGGACATGGTATTTTTCACGGAAAACAAAGGGAACAGTGGGCACCCTAAGTCTGTCGGTGCAAGCTCTCTCCACCGTTCATTTTCAATTGCGTGGTGTTGTTGTTGTGCATGTAAAACAAAGCAATGATTGGTTGGATGACCATTCAACTATAGTTATTGCATGCCACAAGACAACCATGCTATATATGTAACCACTTCACATGAGCGGTTCGCTATCCCAAAACCTTGATACGAAACCAGATCGAACAAGGGATCTTTTTGGAAATGGGAAGATCTAGGATAGGCAGCCAACCTCCTGGAAAGAGCGATGTGCATAGACCGGGTGAGTAGGGATGCAGCTCTGTGGACCGCTCGTCGAGCCTGATAGGTGGTGGTATCACACCCTTCTCAAAACAATAGACAGCCATGCTATGTGCACATAGTAAAATCACACAAATTACTAAGTGTACATATGAAACAGGCAAAACATAGTTTTGGAATAAACAATGTCTTTGCCCGATTCAAAATCCTTTTTCATTGTTGGCTAGAATACTTTTCCGGACTTTTATTTGAATAATTTTTACCACACAATAATACACAAATTGTCACCCTTTCTTTGCAACAATTTACCATATGGTAACTTTATCATTAATACAATGGCGATTTCGTAAAACTTTGGGTGGCAACTTATGTTCAGACAACAGAAATTCTAACTACACAATACCTGGTCAATCAGTTGTAAAAAATTACCACGCCTTAACTTTGGCATCAATACAATCCTTACTTCATGAATAATGGGCTGTAATTTTTAAGTTATTTTTGCTGAAACATACACATATGTGGGCGGGAGTTGATGCACTCCTTGAGACAAAGTCTATCATGAAGTAAATTGGATTAGCGGTAGTTAAAATATTTTAACTCAATCTATGAATTGAATCTAATTTAAGAGTTGTCTTCATAGTCAGGTTTGCCTCCGGAATATTTTCGAAATTAGAACACATATTGGTAGTAGGCTTCGACGAAGTTCCTAGGTGATGAGGTGCCAAGACTTACCGTGTGGCAACTTTTATAAATAGGCTAGTGACTAGGAGATTATTAAAATTTACAAGGCAACAAAAGAGTATGATTTATTTAATTAAAATATAAGTTACCACCGATGATTTATGAATTTGTCACTGTGGTGAAAAAGGATTGGGATCACAAAAACATTTAAGCTACATTTATTCTCTCAATCGTTTTCAATGTGTTGATGTCACACGTTTTGTTCTCAACTTTAAGGCATGCCGCCCTTTGTTACCGCCCTTTTGGACTGTTGGAGGCAAGAGACGCACTCCTTCCACCTGCCCCTTGGTGAGATGACAGTCACTTTGGAGAAATTTCCGATGATCACCACCCGTCCGATCGAGGGGAGGGCTCTTACTGGGAAGGTGAAGTATGAAGGGTGTCGACAACGGGTGGCAGAATTGATTGGTGTTGAACCTGAGTTGTAGACTCACCAAATCAGTAAGGATTTGAGGCCAACTCGTGTGTTGTACTCGTGGCTATGATAACATAGGTGGGCTTGCCCGGAGAATGTTGGTGAGACGACTGTGGAGAAGTACTATGGTGCATATTTGTGGAACCTCTTGAGTTTGGTGGTCTTTCCAAATGGTTCAGGGGACCGCCTCTTTGGATGTACTTGGACGTGCTACATAACTGGGACGTGAAGTGGAGTTGAGGGGTCAGCAGGACTAGATTTCTTGTACCATCACGTAATACGTAGTGGGATCCATGTTCATTGTATGAACTTAATGTGTATCATGATCTAACATGTTTTTGAATTTGCAGATGGACAAGGCATGTCAGAGGCAAAAGTAGACCTCAGGCATTGGTGGTTTTGTGTTGGCCCTGCAGGTTTGCATGTAGGAACGTATCCTTGTTGGTTGTTCAGTCACCATTTCTCCATCGCAAGCTTGAGAGTGACCTTATGACGGTGATGCCGAGTGCTATCCCACTATTGTGTACGCATGGGCTAGAGTCGAAGTGTCCACAACGACCTCGATGGGTTGATACAAGTATTGTATCAACTAGTTTGACAAATGACTCACAATCATGTATTTCTTCATGAAACGCCTATGGTCTTAATAGCATACGTACTCACACAGCCACATCATGTATTCTAGCATGTGCTCTGATACGTCTCCGTCATATCTACTTTTCCAAACACTTTTGCTCTTGTTTTGGACTCTAACTTGTATGATTTGAATGGAACTAGCCCGGACTGACGCTGTTTTCAGTAGAATTGCCATGATGTTATTTTATGTGTAGAAAACAAATATTCTCGGAATGACCTGAAACTCCACGGAACATCTTAGAAAAAACAATAAAAATTCTCGCCAAAGATGAAGACCAGGGGGCCCACACCCTGTCCACGAGGGTGGGGGCGCCCCCCTCTAGGGCACGCCCCCTACCTCGTGGGCCCCCTGGATGCCCTCCGACGCCAATTCCAACTCTATATATCTGCTTTCGGAGAGAAAAAAATTAGAGAGAAGAAATGATCGCGTTTTACAATACGGAGCCACCGCCAAGCCCCAAAACCTCTCGAGAGGGCTGATCTAGAGTCCGTTCGGGGCTCCGGTGTAACACACTCGATGCGGCTATATCTCCCACATGTCGAAGCACGACTTAGAGGCATAGCCGCATTGAAAGCAATGTCGCAAGTGAGGTAATCTTCACATAACCCATGTAATACATAAGGGACAGAGATACATAGTTGGCTTACAATCGCCACTTCACACAATACATGAATAAAGCATTACATCATTAAATACAATCAAGGTCCGGCTACGGAACCAAAATAAAAGAAGACTACCCCAAAAGCTACACAGATCCCCGATCGTCCCGACTGGGCTCCACTACTGATCAACTGGAAACGGAACAACACAAAGGGCAAGATCTTCATTGAGCTCCTCCCTAAGCTTGGTTGCGTCACCTGTACGGTATCATCGACACCTGCAAACTAGTTTTGGAAGTATCTGTGAGCCATGGGGACTCAGCAATCTCACACCCTCACGATCAAGACTAGTTAAGCTTATGGGTAAGGTAAAAGGTATGAGGTGGAGCTGCAGCAAGCGACTAGCATATATGGTGGCTAACCTATTCGCAAAAGAGAGCGAGAAGAGAAGGCAAAGCACGATTGAGAAACTATGATCAAGAAGTGATCCTATAACAACCTACGTCAAGCATTACTCCAACACCTTGTTCACTTCCCGGACTCCGTCGAGAAGAGACCATCACGGTTACACACGCGGTTGATGTGTTTTAATTAAGGTCAACTTCAGGTTTTCTACAACCGGACATTAACAAATTCCCATCTGCCCATAACCGCGGGCACGGCTTTCGAAAGTTCAAATCCCTGCAGGGGTGTCCCAACTTAGCCCATCACAAGCTCTCACGGTCAATGAAGGATATTCTTTCTAGCGGGAAGACCCGACCAGACTCGGAATCCCGGTTACAAGACATCCTCACCAATGGTAAAACCAGTCCAGCAAAGCCACCCGATGTGTCGACATCCTGATGGGAGCTGCACATATCTCGTTCTGAGGGTAACACCGGATAGGTCAAGCTACGAGTAAAACTAGCCCTCAAGTTTCCCCGAGGTGGCCCTGCAGGCTGCCCATTTCGGACCAACACTTAGACAAGCACTGGCCTGGGGAGGGTTAAAATAATTTTGACCCTTGGGCTGGCCTAACCCAAGGGAAAAAGAGGCTAGGTGGCAAATGGTAAAACCAAGGTTGGGCCTTGCTGGAGGAGTTTTATTCAAAGCGAACTGTCAAGGGGTTCCCATTATAACCCAACCACGTAAGGAACGCAAAATCCGGGAACATAACACCGATATGACGGAAAACTAGGGCGGCAAGAGTGGAACAAAACACCAGGAATAAGGCCGAGCCTTCCACCCTTTACCAAGTATATAGATGCATTAATTAAATAAGAGATATTGTGATATCCCAACAAGTAAACATGTTCCAACAAGGAACAACGTCTCCATGTTCCAACAAGGAACAAACTTCAATCTTCACCTGCAACTAACAACGCTATAAGAGGGGCTGAGTAAAGCGGTAACATAGCCAAACAACGTTTTGCTAGGACAAGGTGGGTTAGAGGCTTGGTTCAACAATATGGGAGGCATGATAAGCAAGTGGTAGGTATCGCAGCATAGGCATAGCAAAAGAGTGAGCAACTAGCAAGCAAAGATAGAAGTGATTTCGAGGGTATGGTCATCTTGCTTGAAATTCCACAAGGAAGAAGAACAAGTCCATGAAGAAGACAAATGGACATAGTTGAACGGGTCCTCACAAACATGACATTACCGGATCCAACCCGAAGGAGCAAACACCGGAAATAAGCACACAACATAGTAAACAAACCACACATGAACATGGTATGATATGCGGGATACGGTATGCGATGCATATGCATGCTTTGGAAAGGAAAGATTGAACCTGGCCTCAACTTGGAAATCCAAGAGTGCCACTGGAAAGGTGACGTGATTTCAGTTGAAATCAATATAAAGATCACCGGAATCGGATGCACGGTTTGGAAATGGCAAGCAAAACAAATATGGCACCGTTCTGCGATAAACAACACGTAGCCATCTAAATGCATCAAGATAAATATGGTACAACACTCAAACATGACAAAAAAAATACATGGCAGGGATCCACTCATGATGCTTGGCAAAAGATGAACACTGAGCTACGGCTAATTCATCCATTAACAGGTTCAAACAAGCATGGCAAAAGAGCAAATGATAACAGGTTTCATACTTAGTGAAATTAACACGAGTCTGGAATTTAACATCAGGTAGCACACTTTGAAGCTTGAAAACTATATGCTATAGGAACTTAACATGGCAAAGCAAGGCATGACATGAAGCTACTCAGAGCACTTTACAAAAGTCCCTTAGTGACCTTGAGCCAAAGGGGATCAGAAAATACAATTGCAAGCATGCGAACATGGCAAAAACATAAACAGATCTCAGACTTAGTGAAAAATAGGAGCATGCAAAATCAGTTAACGAGTAGGCATGTTTACGAGCACGATGCACTCACTACGGAGCATGGCATGACAAACTAGGCACACACCCATCAAGAATACATGGCATATAAGCTAAAAATGGCAAGAACAACAACATAGCATGCACGGATCACTAGCAACATCCTCGGCAAAATTGCTAACAAGCCAACAATCTGCCAGGATTAACGAAATAGCAAAAGTAGAGCTCGATTGACTCAAGCTAGGGTGCTCCATAAATGCAAACAAAGACATGGATGGATAGAGCACCACAATGTTAACAAAACATCCTTACTGATCATCCTCAAAAAAGGCACAGATCACTAGGAAACAACATGAACATATGGCATAATGACAAAAACAGGACAAGGACTTAGAGAAATTCTAAGTCCCTGAGATCAGCATTAACGAATGCACTACATTGCAATCTTGCGCTAGTCACCACACATATCAAAAAAATACATGGTAAGCACCTCTTTAAATATGGCATGGCATATAACAAAACACATGTAGAGCTCAGGATCATATCATGCACACATCAATCATGGCAAAAATGACAAAATGCTAATAGATGAAACAGATCTGACAAATATCTCATATAGCTCTCTTCCAACAGCATTTCGGGCATCAAGATGAGCTCAAATGAAAATGATGCAATGAGATGAAATGATGTACTCTCTGAGACGAACATTTTGATATGCTACACGCGCAAAACGGAGCTACGGATGCAAAGTTACGACCTGATGAACATGGGCATTTGAATCTGGAAATTTCGAGGACTTAGTGAAATTTTAACTTCCGCGAAAGTCAACGCGGGACAGAGGAATCCGGGCGGAGCGAACCGGGTTGCGGCCGCACGTTTGGATCAGGGGAGTGGTGGATCTCATCCCACTCCCCCAGATCTGGCTGGAGCGGATTTCGGCGACGAACGACGGCGGAGGGCGGTGGAGCTCCAGCGAGCATGGCGCGGGGGCGGCGCCGCTGGACAACGCCGGCGAGGAGGTCCGTGGGCGGCGGTGGAAGGCAACCGGCACGGCGACGCGTAAGGCGGCGCCGGCGAGGAACCGGAGTGGTGGCACGGTAGAGAGGCGGCGGGCGGCGGCGCAGATCCGGCGGAAGTCACTAGTGGGAGGAGGCGCGGCGGTCGGCGCAAGTGCGGCGAAGGGCGGCGCGGCGAGGAGGAGAGCGCGGGCGGCGGCGCACGGTGGCTGGGCCGCGGGGGCCCGCAGCGGGCCGGGCGGGCCGGCGCGATGCCGGGCGGCGGGAGGACACGTGTCAGATGCGTATAGGGCGTGGGAGGCGGCGGACGTGTCCGGCCGCCGGGCAGACATGTCCGGCGGCACGGGACGATGGATCTAGGGTTTTGACCGCTAAAATGGACGGGGAGGGCATATTTGTAGGTAGAGGGAGCTAGCAGAGTCCAAATGAGGTGCCGTTTTCGGCCACGCGAGCGTGATCGAATGACCGAGATGATGGAGGAGGTTTAGGTGGGTTTTGGGCCAAATTGGAAGGGTGTTGGGCTGCAACACAAACGAGGCCTTATCGGTCCCTCGGTTAACCGTTGGAGTATCAAACGAAGTCCAAATGATACGAAACTTGACAGGTGGTCTACCGGTAGTAAACCAAGGCCGCTTGGCAAGTCTTGGTCCAATCTGAGAACGTTTAACACCCGCACACGGAAAGAGGTAGAAAGGGACACCGGAGGACATAGGAGCGCCAGATTGCAAAACGGACAACGGGGAAAATGCTCGGATGCATGTGACGAACATGTATGCAAATGAAATGCACATGATGACATGATATGCAAGGCATGACATGCAAGCAATGACAAGGTAACAACAGCGAATAACTGGACGACACCTGGCACATGGGTCTCGGGGCGTTACATCCGGAGAGGGGGATTCATCGCCGTCGTCATCATCAACCATCCTCCATCACCAATTTCATGATGCTCATCGCCGTGCGTGAGTAATTCCATAGTAGGCTTGCTGGACGGTGATGGGTTGGATGAGATTTATCATGTAATCGAGTTAGTTTTGTTAGGGTTTGATCCCTAGTATCCACTATGTTCTGAGATTGATGTTGCTATGACTTTGCTATGCTTAATGCTTGTCACTAGGGCCCGAGTGCCATGATTTCAGATCTGAACCTATTATGTTTTCATGAGTATATGTGAGTTCTTGATCCTATCTTGCATGTCTATAGTCACCTACTATGTGTTATGATCCCGCAACCCCGAAGTGACAATAATCGGGACCACTCCCGGTGATGACCATAGTTTGAGGAGTTCATGTATTCACTATGTGCTAATGCTTTGTTCCGGTTCTCTATTAAAAGGAGGCCTTCATATCCCTTAGTTTCCAATAGGACCCCTGATGTCTACTACGCAACCTTCTCCTTGTAGACGGTGTTGGGCCTCCAAGTGCAGAGGTTTGTAGGACAGTAGCAAGTTTCCCTCAAGTGGATGACCTAAGGTTTATCAATCTGTGGGAGGCGTAGGATGAAGATGGTCTCTCTCAAGCAACCCTACAACCAAATAACAAAGAGTCTCTTGTGTCCCCAACACACCCAATACAATGGTAAATTGTATAGGTGCACTAGTTCGGCAAAGAGATGGTGATACAAGTGCAATATGGATGGTAGATATAGGTTTTTGTAATCTGAAAATATAAAAACAGCAAGGTAACAAACGATAAAAGTGAGTGTAAACGATATTGCAATGATAGGAAACAAGGCCTAGGGTTCATACTTTCACTAGTGCAAGTTCTCTCAACAATAATAACATAATTGGATCACATAACTATCCCTCAACATGCAACAAAAGTCACTCCAAAGTCACTAATAGTGGAGAACAAACGAAGAGATTATGGTAGGGTACAAAACCATCTCAAAGTTATTCTTTCCAATCAATCCGTTGGGCTATTCCTATAATTGTCACAAACAGCCCTAGAGTTCGTACTAGAATAACACCTTAAGACACAAATCAACCAAAACCCTAATGTCACCTAGATACTCCATTGTCACCTCAAGTATCCGTGGGCATGATTATACGATATGCATCACACAATCTCAATTCATCTACCCAATCCAACACATAGGACCTCAAAGAGTGCCCAAAGTTTCTACCGGAGAATCACGACGAAAACGTGTGCCAACCCCTATGCATAGGTTCATTCCAAAAGTAACTTCTCTAGTTGATTTCGGTCCGTTTCGACTCCGTCTGATATTCCTTTCCTTCGAAACACTGAAATAGGCAAAAAAACAGCAAATCTGGGCTGGGCCTCCGGTTAATAGGTTAGTCCCAAAAATAATATAAAAGTGGATAATAAAGCCCAATATTGCCCAAAATAGTAGATAATATAGCATGGAGCAATCAAAAATTATAGATACATTGGAGACGTATCAAGCATCCCTAGGGATGGCAATGGTTCGGGTTTGGGGCGGGTGGAGCTGGTCCAAATCCAACCCATGACCCATCTTCCTACTCTTTTCCCATCCACCAAATTATCCATGGGCACAACTTGTGCCCATGCCCAAACCCGCTGGATACCCACATACCCATGGAGCTCCATGGGCATAGAAAAGTCAGCATGAAGCATTTCCAAAGATCAAATTAACTCATGATCATTCACTCACAAATGATAACATAAGCTACATGCATAATTAGGCAACAAGTAATATGATGAGTCCTTAAGTGTGACACACCAGAGGTTGATTCTACAGCATATGGCTCATGGCACAAGTTGCATATTTCCTGCCATTTCCCATTGATTCGCTCTTTCTGCTGTCACGGCATATGGCCCCACAAGTCATACGGGTATCCATTGGATATCCATGGAGCACAAACTATAACCAAGCCCAACCCGGCTGTTCGTGGGTATCCATATCCACGGACCCATGAGCAAAAATGTGCTCCATACCCTTGCCCAACCGGATCGGGTATCCATGGGTATCTAGATCCATGGATAAAATTGCCATCCCTAATCATCCCCAAGCTTAATTCCTGCTTGTCCTCGAGTAGGTAAATGAGAAAAAAGATAATTTTTGACGTGGAATGCTAGTTGGCATAATTTTAATGTAATTCTTCTTACTTGTGATATGAATATTCAGATCCGAAAGATTCAATACGAAAGTTCATATTGACATAAAAATAATAATACTTCAAGCATACTAACAAAGCAATTATGTCTTCTCAAAATAACATGGCCAAAGAAAGTTATCCCTACAAAATCATATAGTCTGGCTATGCTCTATCTTCACCACACAAAGTATTTAAATCATGCACAACCCTGATGACAAGCCAAGCAATTGTTTCATACTTTTGACAATCTCAAAACTTTTTCAATCTTCACGCAATACATGAGCGTGAGCCATGGATGTAGCACTATATGTGGAATAGAATGGTGGTTGTGGAGAGGACAAAAAGAGGGGAAGATAGTCTCACATCAACTAGGCGTATCAACGGGCTATGGAGATGCCCATCAATAGATATCAATGTGAGTGAGTAGGGATTGCCATGCAACGAATGCACTAGAGCTATAAGTATATGAAACCTCAACAAAAGAAACTAAGTGGGTGTGCATCCAACTCACTTGCTCACGAAGACCTAGGGCATTGGAATATACAAGCCAAGTTCTATAATGTAAAATTCCCACTAGTATATGAAAGTGACAACATAGGAGACTCTCTATCATGAGGATCATGGTGCTACTTTGAAGCACAAGTGTGGTAAAAGGATAGTAGCATCGTCCCTTCTCTCTTTTTCTCTCATTTTTTTGTTTTTTATGTTTGGGCCTTTTCTCTTTTTTATGGCCTCTTTCTTCTCCCTCTTTTTTTTCGTCCGGAGTCTCATCCCGAATTGTGGGGGAATCATAGTCTCCATCATCCTTTCCTCACTGGGGCAATGCTCTAATAATGATGATCATCATACTTTTATTTTCTTACAACTCAACAATTACAACTCGATACTTAGAACAAGATATGACTCTATATGAATGCCTCCGGCGGTGTACCGGGATATGCAATGAATCAAGAGTGACATGTATGAAAGAATTATGAACGGTGGCTTTGCCACAAATACGATGTCAACTACATGATCATGCTAGCAATATGACAATGATGGAGCGTGTCATAACAAACAGAACGGTGGAAAGTTGCTTGGCAATATATCTCGGAATGGCTATGGAAATGCCATGATAGGTAGGTATGGTGGCTGTTTTGAGGAAGGTATATGGTGGGTGTATGATACTAGCAAAAAGTGCGCGGTATTAGAGAGGCTAGCAATGATGGAAGGATGGGAAAAAGTGCGTATAATCCATGGACTCAACATTAGTCATAAAGAACTCATATAGTTATTGCAAAAATCTAGAAGTTATCAAAGCAAAGTATTACACGCATGCTCCTAGGGGGATAGATTGGTAGGAAAAGGCCATCGCTCGCCCCCGACCGCCACTCATAAGGAAGACAATCAATAAATAAATCATGCTCCGACTTCATCACATGACGGTTCACCATACGTGCATGCTACGGGAATCACAAACTTTAACACAAGTATTTCTCAAATTCACAACTACTTGACTAGCATGACTCTAATATCACCATCTTCATATCTCAAAACAATTATCAAGCATCAAACTTTTCTTAGTATTCAACACACTCATAAGAATTCTTACAAATCTTGTATGCTTAGCATATTAGAATTAAGCGCATTACCATGCTATTTAAGACTCTCAAAATAATATAAGTGAAGCATGAGAGATCAATAGTTTCTTTAAAACAGATCCACCACCATGCTCTAAAAGATATAAGTGAAGCACTAGAGCAAATGACAACCTACTCCAAAAGATATAAGTGAAGATCAATGAGTAGTTAAATAATTATGCAACTATGTAAAGACTCTCCCATTTAATAATTTCAGATCTTGGTATTTTATTCAAACATCAAGCAAAGCTAAAGAAAATAAAATGACGCTCCAAGAAAATCACATATCATGTGGTGAATAAAAATATAGCTCCAAGTAAAGTTACCGATGAACAAAGACGAAAGAGGGGATGCCTTCTAGGGCATCCCCAAGCTTAGGCTCTTGGTTATCCTTTAATATTACCTTCGGGTGCCTTGGGCATCCCCAAGCTTAGGCTCTTGCCACTCATTATTCCATAGTCCATCAAATCTTTACCCAAAACTTGAAAACTTCACAACACAAAACTTAACAGAAAACTCATATGCTCCGTTAGCGAAAGAAAACAAAACACCACTTCATGGTACTGTAATGAACTCATTCTTTATTTATATTCGTGTTAAACCTACTGTATTCCAACTTCTCTATGGTTTATAAACTATTTTACTAGCCATAGATTCATCAAAATAAGCAAACAACACACGAAAAACAGAATCTGTCAAAAATAGAACAGTCTGTAGCAATCTGTAACTAACTCAAACTTCTGGAACTCCAAAAATTCTAAAATAAATTGGTGGACCTGTAGAATTTGACTAGTAATCATCTGCAAAAAGAATCAACTAAATACCGCTCTCCAGTAAAAAGTTCTAGCTAATCTCGTGAGCGCTAAAGTTTCTGTTTTTTACAGCATGATTAGAAAGACTTCACCCAAGTCTTCCCAAAGGTTCTACTTGGCACAAACACTAATTAAAAGACAAAACCACATATAAACAGAATCTAGATGGATTATTTATTCCTAAACAGAACCAAAAAGCAAGAAACTAAAATAAATTTGGGTTGCCTCCCAACAAGCGCTATCGTTTAATGCCCCTAGCTAGGCATGATGATTTCAATGATGCTCACATAAAAGATAAGAATTGAAACATAAAGAGAGCATCATGAAGAATATGACTAGCACATTTAAGTCTAACCCACTTCCTATGCATAGGGATTTTGTGAGCAAACAACTTATGGGAACAAGAATCAACTTGCATAGGAAGGTAAAACAAGCATAACTTCAAAACTTTAAGCACATAGAGAGGAAACTTGATATTATTGCAATTCCTACAAGCATATATTCCCCCCTCATAACAATTTTCAGTACAATCATGAATGAATTCAACAATATAACCAGCACCTAAAGCATTCTTTTCATGTTCTACAAGCATAGGAATTTTACTACTCTACACATAAGCAAAATTCTTCTCATGAATAATAGTGGGAGCAAACTCAACAAAATAGCTATCATGTGATTGAAAATTAAGATCAAGATGACAAGTTTCAAGGTTATCATTATTCTTTATAGCATACATGTCATCACAATAATCATCATAGATAGGAGGCATGCTTCCATCATAGTAAATTTGCTCATTAAAGCTTGGGGGACAAAAAATATCATCTTCATCAAACATAGCTTCCCCAAGCTTGTGGCTTTGCATATCATTAGCATCATGGATATTCAAGGAATTCATACTAAAAACATTGCAATCATGCTCATCATATAAAGATTTTGTGCCAAACATTTTGGAGATTTCTTCTTCTAGCACTTTGGCACAATTTTCCTTTCCATCATACTCACGAAAGATATTAAAAAGATGAAGCGTATGAGACAAACTCAATTGCATTCTTTTTGTAGTTTTCTTTTATAGACTAAACTAGTGAAAAACAAAAACAAAAAGATTCAATTGCAAGATCTAAAGATATACCTTCAAGCACTAACCTCCCCGGCAACGGCGCCAGAAAAGAGCTTGATGTCTACTACGCAACCTTCTCCTTGTAGACATTGTTGGGCCTCCAAGTGCAGAGGTTTGTAGGACAGTAGCAAATTTCCCTCAAGTGGATGACCTAAGGTTTATCAATCCATGGGAGGCATAGGATGAAGATGGTCTCTCTCAAGCAACCCTGCAACCAGATAACAAAGAGTCTCTTGTGTCCCCAACACACCCAATACAATGGTAAATTGTATAGGTGCACTACTTCGGCAAAGAGATGGTGATACAAGTGCAATATGGATGGTAGATATAGGTTTTTGTAATCTGAAAATATAAAAACAGCAAGGTAACAAACGATAAAAGTGAGCATAAACGATATTGCAATGATAGGAAACAAGGCCTAGGGTTCATACTTTCACTACTGCAAGTTCTCTCAACAATAATAACATTGTTGGGTCACATAACTATCCCTCAACATGAAACAAAGAGTCACAACAAAGACACCAATAGTGGAGAACAAACGAAGAGATTATGGTAGGGTACGAAACTACCTCAAAGTTATTCTTTACAATCAATCCGTTGGGCTATTCCTATAATTGTCACAAACAGCCCTAGAGTTCGTACTAGAATAACACCTTAAGACACAAATCAACCAAAACCCTAATGTCACCTAGATACTCCATTGTCACCTCAAGTATCCGTGGGCATGATTATACGATATGCATCACACAATCTCAATTCATCTACTCAATCCAACACACAGAACCTCAAAGAGTGCCCAACGTTTCTACCAGAGAATCACGAAGAAAACTTGTGCCAACCCCTATGCATAGGTTCATGGGCGGAACCCGCAAGTTGATCACCAAAACATACATCAAGTGGCACGTGATATCCCATTGTCACCACATATAAGCACGACAATTCATACATCAAGTGTTCTCAAATCTTTAAAGACTCAATCCGATAAGATTACTTCAAAGGGAAAACTCAATCCATTACAAGAGAGAAGAGGGGGAGAAGAAACATAAGATCCAACTATAATAGCAAAGCTCGCGATACATCAAGATCGTGCCAAATCAAGAACACGAGAGAGAGAGATCAAACACATAGCTACTGGTACATACCCTCAGCCCCGAGGGTGAACTACTCCCTCCTCGTCATGGAGAGCGCCAGGATGATGAAGATGGCCACCGATGAGGGATCCCCCCTCTGGCAGGATGCCGGAACGGGCTGCCGAGAGGTTTTGGTGTCTACAGAGGCTTGCGGCGGCGGAACTCCCGATCTAATCTCTGTTTTGGAAGTTTTAGGGTACGTAGGTATATATGGGTGCAGGGAGTACGTCAGGGGAGCCACGAGGGCCCCATGAGGCAGGGGGCGTGCCCCCCACCCTCGTGGCTTCCTCGTTCCTTCCTTGATGTGGGGTCCAAGTCCATCGGGTGGCTTTTTTTCCAAAACTAACTTCTCTAGTTGACTTCGTTCCGTTTCGACTCCGTCTGATATTCCTTTTCTTCGAAACACTAAAATAGGCAAAAAAAACAGCAAATCTGGGCTTGGCCTCCGGTTAATAGGTTAGTCCAAAAATAATATAAAAGTGGATAATAAAGCCCAATATTGCCCAAAACAATAGATAATATAGCATGGAGCAATCAAAATTATAAATACGTTGGAGACGTATCAACCCCGCTGCCACAGGAGGGTAGGACAAAAGATGTCACGCAAGTTCTTTTCCATAAGCACGTATGACTATATACGGAATACATGCCTACATTACATTGATGAATTGGAGGTAGTTCTGTGTCACCCTATGTTATGAGTGTTACATGGTGAACCGCATCCGGCATAATTATCCATCACTGATCCGGTGCCTACGAGTTTTCCATATACTGGTTTACGCTTATTTACTTTCCCGCTGCTACTATTGCAATCACTACAAAATACCAAAAACATTACTTTTGTTGTCTTTAATTTTGTTGCCGTACCACCACTATCATATTACTGTGCTACTAAACACTTTGCTGCAGATACTAAGTTTCCAGGTGTGGTTGAATTGACAACTCAGCTGCTAATACTTGAGAATATTCTTTGGCTCCCCTTGTGTTGAATCAATTAATTTGGGTTGAATACTCTACCCTCGAAAGCTGTTGCGATCCCCTATACTTGTGGGTTATCAAGACTAATTTCTGGCGCCGTTGCCGGGGAGCATAGCTCTATTCTTTGAGTCACTTGGGATTTATATCTGCTGGACACTATGAAGAACTTGAAAGACGCTAAGACAACAAGTTATCCCTCAACTACGAGGGGAGGTAAGGAACTGCCATCTAGCTCTGCACTTGATTCACCTTCTGTTATGAGTAAGCTAGCGACACCTAAACCTGCTTCTGCTATTCGTTCCGATATGTTGCATGTTATTCAAGATGCCACTTCTGCTATGCATGATACTTATGATGAAACTGCTTCTATGCCTGATACTACTGTGCCCCTTAGTGAATTTCTTGATGAACAAATTGCTAGGGCTAGAGAAAAAGAAATTATTGAATCTGAATACGATGATGAAAGTGATGATGAAAATATGCCTGTTATTCCCGAGGGTTATGTTTTTGATAAAGATTCTTCTTTAGCTATTTTAGCTTGCAAGGATAGATATGAGCTCAAGAGGTTATTAGTTAAATGGAACAAAGAATCACTCAGGGATAAAATGAAACCCGACCTGCTTTTGCTACTTCACCTATCTGTGTTCCTGATAAGGATTATGAATTCTCTGTTGATCCTGATATAATTACTTTGGTTGAATCTGATCCATTTTATGGCTATGAATCTGAAACTGTTGTGGCACATCTTACTAAGTTAAATGATATAGCTGCCCTGTTCACTAATGATGAGAGATCGCGTTACTTCTATATACTCAAAATATTTCCGTTCTCATTAAAGGGTGATGCTAAGATATGGTTTAATTCTCTTGATCCTGGTTGTGTGCGTAGTCCCCAGGATATGATTTATTACTTCTCTGCTAAATATTTCCTTGCTCATAAGAAACAAGCTGCTTTGAGGGAAATATACAACTTTGTGCAAATTAAAGAAGAGAGTATCCCACAAGCTTGGGGGAGGCTTCTCAAGTTACTTAATACTTTGCCTGATCATCCTCTTAAGAAACCTGAAATACTTGATATCTTTTACAATGGACTAACTGATGCTTCCAGAGATTACCTGGATAGTTGTGCTGGTTCTCTTTTCAAGGAAAGAACACCGGATGAAGCTGAAATTTTATTGAACAATATGTTGACAAATGAAAATAATTGGGCACCTCCTGAGCCAGCTCCCGCTCCAATTACTGAGCCTATTCCTAAACCAACTCCAAAGAAGAGAGGTGTTCTATTTCTCAGTCCCGAAGATATGCAAGAGGCAAATAAATCTATGAGAGAAAAAGGTATTAAAGCTGAAGACGTTAAGAATTTACCTCCTATTGAAGAAATACATGGTCTTAATCTACCGCCTGTCGAAGAAACATATGATCTCAATTCTTTATTTACTAAAGAACCTCCTGATCTCGATATCCCGACACAAGTAGTAAAGGTAAATTCTCTCTATAGATATGATAAAGCTGAAGTCCCTCCTACTAAAATTGCTAGTCAGTGCTTGGATGAGTTTGATAACTTTATGTTTAAGCAAGATGACTTCAATGCTTATTTTGGTAGACAATTAAAAGAAAATGCTTATATGATTAGACGCTTGGGTGATTATATGGCTAATATTAAAGGTGAACTTAAACTTGTTAGCAAACATGCTTCTATGGTTACCACTCAAGTAGAACAAGTGCTTAAAGCTCAAAAAGAAGCGCTTGATGAAATGAATAGTAAGAAAAATGATTATGCTGTTAGAGTGGCTACTAGAACTGGTAGAATGACTCAAGAACCTTTGTATCCTGAAGGCCACCCTAAGAGAATCGAGCAAGATTCTCAAAGAAATAATATTGATGTTCCTAGTTCTTCTAAAAAGAAGAAAAAGAAAAATGATAGAACTGTGCAAACTTCTAGTGAACCTATTGCCGAACCACCTAATAATCCAAATGATATATCTATGTCTGATGCTGAACCACAATCTGGTAATGAACATGAACCTAGCAAAAATGTTAATGATGATGTTCATGATGATGCTCAACCTAGTAATGATAATGATGTAGAAATTGAACCTACTGTTCATCTTGATAACCAACAATCAAAGAATCAACGTTATGATAAAAGAGACTTTGTTGCTAGGAAACATGGCAAAGAAAGAGAACCATGGGTTCAGAAACCCATGCCCTTTCCTCCCAAACCATCCAAGAAAAAGGATGATGAGGATTTTGAGCGCTTTGTTGAAATGATTAGGCCTATATTTTTACGTATGTGATTAACTGATGTGCTCAAGACAAATCCTTATGCTAAATATATGAAGGATATCATTACTAATAAAAGAAAGATACCGGAAGCTGAAATTTCCACCATGCTTGCTAATTACACTTTTAAGGGTGGAATACCAAAGAAACTTGGAGATCCCGGAGTACCTACTATGCCTTGCTCCATTAAAAGAAATTATATTAAAACTGCTTTATGTGATCTTGGAGCCGGTGTTAGTGTTATGCCTCTCTCTTTATATTGTAGACTTGACTTGAATAAGTTGACACCTACTGAAATATCTCTACAAATGGCTGATAAATTAACTGCTATACCTGTTGGTATTTGTGAGGATGTGCCTGTTGTGGTTGCAAACGTTACTATTTTAACGGACTTTGTTATTCTTGATATTCCCGAGGATGATAGTATGTCTATTATTCTTGGAAGACCTTTTCTTAATACTACAGGGGCTGTTATTGATTGCAACAAAGGCAATGTCACTTTTCATGTTAATGGTAATGAGCATACGGTACACTTTCCGAGGAAACAACCTCAAGTTCATAGTATCAACTCCATTGGAAAAATTCCATCGATTATAATTGGAGGTTTTGAATTTCCTCTTCCTATGGACAAAAAGAAATATGATATACTTATTATAGGGGATGTGCATATCCCCGTTGAGGTAACTTAGTGTTATTCGAAATTTCTCCGGTTTCATGATTATCGGAATGAGTTTGTTAACAAGACTTGATCAACCTTGTTAGTGGATTCTTTTTGATAAGAATGAGATGGATGAAACTAGAAGCACAACCTTCTGTACCCTCTCTATACTCTCTGTTTAGTAGAAATAAAGTAAAAATAGTATTTTTCTGTCTGTTTCCTGCCTTATCCGTGCAATATAAAAATATCCCGAAAATAAAAGTCCTCAGAATGACATGCCAATTTAATATGATTTTTTTGGAATATTTGAGGATTTACTGTGCAAAAATTACCGCAGGAGGAGCTGCCACCTGGCCACGAGGGAGGTGGGCGCCCCCCTAGGGCGCGCCCCCTGCCTCGTGGGCCCACGGTGGCCCTCCTCCACTTATCCCAGCACCCATCTTCTTCCTTTGTCTCACACAAACCCGAAAAACCAACTCAAGCACAAGTTCCAGCCACTTTTGTTGTGATTTTCGATCTCCTTGCTCAAAGCACCTGTCGCAAAACTGCTTGGGGAGATTGTTCCTTGGTATGTGACTCCTCCGTTGGTCCAATTAGTTTTTGTTCTAGTGCTTTATTCTTTGCAAATTTGTGCTGCATAGGTGACCATGTTCTTGAGCTTCCATGTCAAATTTATATGGTTACAAGTAGTTCTAATGCTTGATATAGGCTCTAGGCACTTGTAGGAGTAGTTGCTATCAGTTTTATTGAAGCTGGTTCACTTTCATTTGAAGTTACTAAAAATTTCAGATTATTTCAGAAATAATGAGGAGACTTTTGAGGGGTTCATTGAGCCGAAGCTCAAAGGATAAACAAAATGAAGAAGCTCAGAGGCCCAAATATAATTTGCCTTGTACCGCGGAAATCCGGCCGTGTGAATGTCCATCTGATAATTTCTTGAGAGATGCCGGGATTTATGAGGATTTCTATTCATTGATTGAGAATACTTTTGTGCAAAACTTCTAATTTTTCCCTAAAGAATGACCTCCTTCAGTAGAGTTTCACTTATATGACGTTGTGAAGAAAATGCCATTGTCTGAATTTTGTGCAGTCTGCAACATACCCCCTGAGGGTATCTTAGAGGAACCACCTCGTAAAGAGTTGGAACCATTTATTAACCTTATCTCTGTGGGAGAAACCAGGAAGGTTTCTGATGCGAGAATCACTAGCATACATTTTCCTGTGTTACGCTGTTTTGCTTTATTTGCTAGTCGATGCTTGATTGGTCGTGGGAACTGTGGGAACCTTAGTGTTCCTGATATTATTTTTCTGTTCCATGGTTTATACCGCGACAACACTGTCAGTATGGACGGAATTATTGCTAGGCGGTTGAGTCTGAACCGTACTAAAGGCCCCATCTTGGAGGCATTTATGCTTCTCGCCTTGCTGCACACTTTAACATAGCTATTAGGCATTATGAGAAAGAAGAAAAAATGCTGCCTAATGCTTATCTAGACTATAAGAGCATGATAGCCCATGATTTTCTTGTTAAGGACAAGAATGGAGAGCTCAAATACAAGTTATAATTTGATAAACATTATCCTGAAACTATTACGTTGCCTGCTCCTTCTTTGTTTAATTTTGTAGGACCCTATCTCGTTACGTGGGCTGCCGTCCAAGCTTACAAGAACCCTGCACCAGCCACGGAACCGGAACCACAAGATGAGCCTCCATAACAATCTGTTTATTCTTGGGATCCAGAGACGACTGTCAGCCAGTGGCAGTCAGAGTCCTCTTCTTCATCACAGTATGATTCCAACTATTCTTCTCGCAATACGACCCCAGCTACACCTACGGGTATCCGCCAGGCTATCCCTGGCAATAGACCAACTTAGGCCAAAAGCCTAAGCTTGGGGGAGTATGTATTTCTCACCGACATTACATTTATGCTCACACACACACTCATTACTAGATGTCGGTGCTCATACGCTTTCACTGTAATATCCATGCTAGTTTTTTTTTCTTGCTTTCTTCTTGTGTGTTTGTTAAACCTTAATAAAAACAAAAAAAATCAGTAGTAGTTTACTTTTCTGCTATAGTAGTAGTAATTAAAAAGAAAACCCAAAAATATTTCCCGTTCTTCTTTTGCTTGTTGGGAGCTTTCCCGTGTAAATAGTTTTTTCTTTCTTTTCTTTGGGGGTCAGTAGGAGAAGACCATGATTAAATTCTTGAAGTGGCTCTTATATGCATTATTGTTGATTTAACCCAGAGCCCATATTGCCTTGTCTTCTCCTGTTTATTGAACGCTCGCAGATTCTAGCTTAGTCCAATGCACATGCACTCTTATTATAATTCACATCATTCGGTCGTGCAAGTGAAAGGCAATTATGATGATATATGATGGACTGACTGAGATGAGAAAAGCTGGTATGAACTCGACCTCTTTTGTTTCTGTAAATATGATGAGCCCCTCGTTCTTGATTCAGCTTATTATGAATAAACATGTTTGCAATGACAATTAGAAATCGTAGTTACTTGTCCCATGCTTGATTAGCTATGAGTTATAATGATTTACCTTGTGTTCCAACATGCTATTGAGATGATTATGATGTGGTATGATGGGGTGGTATCCTACTTTGAATGATTTAAGTGACTTGACTTGGCACATGTTCACGCATGTAGTTGAAACAAAATCAACATAGCCTTCATGATATTTAAGTTCATGGTGGATTATATCCTACTCATGCTTGCATCCAATGTTTATTAATTTTAATGCATGTACATGGCTGTTGTCGCTCTCTAGTCGGTCGCTTCCCAGTCTTTTGCTAGCCTTCACCTGTACTAAGCGGGAATACTGCTTGTGCATCCAATCCTTAAACCCCAAAGTTATTCCACATGAGTCCACTATACCTTCCTATATGCGGTATCTACCTACCGTTCCAAGTAAATTTGTATGTGCCAAACACTAAACCTTCAAATAAATATTCTGTTTTGTATGCTCGAATAGCTCATGTATCAACCAAGGTTGTCGTTATCTTCCGTGTTAGGAGGGTTATTCTCAAGAGGAGTGGACTCCGCTCCTCACTCACGAGAAAATGGCTGGTCACCGGGTGTCGGTGTGAACGACACCTATGGGATCACAAGAATCCCTACTACGGTTAGCGGGGCGCAGGGTCGTGAGAAGAGCGGATCTAACACGTAGCGCACGGTTTGTTTATCCAGGTTCGGGTCGCGAGGATGCGTAAAACCCTACTCCTGCTTTGGTGGATTGTATATCTGTGTTCTTGAGCTAGATATGGGGTGTGAGGAGCTCCAAAAGGCCGAATCCTTCTCCTGGTCGCCTCGGGCCTCCTTTTATAGGAAAAGGGGTTGCCATAGTGGCACACAAGAGGTGGAAAGGGTACAGTGATGCGAGGTTATCCCTCACATTACATGACAAGGCGCATTTAATGCGTCTTGTTTAGGTGTCCTTGCTTTATCGGCGACGGGGGAGAGACCTGTCTCCTCCGTCGCCGCTCCTTCTTGTGTCGACACACGCCCTGGCCAGCGATGCATGAGATGCCACGTAGGTAGGCAGGCAGCTGAGGTGGCGCAGTGGTGGGTCTTCACGAAGATCTGCATGCCGACAGGTGCCTGCCTAGCTGGTTGGGTCGGCAGCTGCATGCATGCGGTGGTGGAGGTTTAGTCAGCTTGGGCCTGATGGTGGCCCTGCGGGTGTCCTCGGCAAGGGCCTTGCCGGGGCCCCAGCAAGGGTCTTGCCGAGGTGCCTTCTGTCATCCCGACAAGGCGCTTGCCGGGGGCCTTGTGGTCTTCCTCGGCTGGGATCCCGCCAAGGGTTGTCGTCTCCTTAGTGCCTATCTGATCTTGAATGTCTTCACAAAGATCTGCATGCCGTCATGGGGATGTCTCCCGAATCCTTGCCCTTTGGGGGCAGTGGACTCAAGGGTGACTCGCTCCGTAGGCGCGGGACGAGTCACCGCAACAAGGGTCTTGCCGGGGCTACTAGAACTGTCTCCCGGCAAGGATCTTGCCAGGGGAGTTCGCTTCGTCCCCTTTGCTCTTCGTGGTCATGGCCTTGGCGTCATTCTAGTTCTCTTGAGCTTCGGTCTTACCCTGGCTCACCTCCCTTGCCTTGCTTGGTGTGGTGGTGTCCGTGGCTCAGACTGCCCGTGCACAGTTATAGGGGTACAAAAAGTGTACCCCTCTTTTTGTACACCGACAGGAGCCCCCGGGCCTGGGCCACACATAAGCGCAACGCGTTGTTGGGCTAGTCCCAAAAACGGTGCGCGGGCAGGCGGGGCGGTTTTTACCGTGGTAAGGTTCTTCGCGCGCTGCGCTTCCCACGACTCCCGCGTGTGGTGCGGCGTGGGTAGGCGCGTGTGACGTGGGCGCCATGCGTGGGTTGGTTCCTGCAGGCATGCGTCACGCCGTAGTAAAGGGGGTGGTTCGCGCCTTCCCCATAAACGGAGGGAGGCGTGGAGGCACGGCCCATTTACTGAATGGGACCGATGCGCGGTCCTCGAGGCATCCACTCCCCACAATCATAGGGTGGGGAGAGGTCGCCTCACCCGCCCCCTCGGTTCTGCACGTCCGACACATGTCTTCCATGCGCTTGGGGTGGCAAACGGTGGAGGCGGGAAACCGGACCGTCGCTGGTTGGGGCAGCGGGTCGGCCCTGGCTCCCTGCGCCTCCCGTGTCTTGATTGGCCGAGCGGGGCAGCCAAGCCCCAACCCCAAGCCTTTATAAAGAGCGAGAGGGGGGATGGCGTCCCACATTCTTTCATCTTCTTCTTCCTTCATCTTCTGCTCCTCCCTTCCATCCATAATGGAGAGAGGGAACCCCGGTCCTTCAATAGTGGCGGCGAGGGTCGCCGCTCGACAACGCGTCCCTCCTTCTCCTGCGCCTGCGGTGCCAGAGCCAGCCGCAAGGGGAAGGGGGAGGGGGCGAGGCCGGGGCACTCGGGAAAGAGGAGGACGGGGTGGCGCGCCGGCCTCGCCTCCGCCAGCAGCTCCTCCTCCAATGGAGGGCCACGTTGGGGATGGCCCTTGTGAGTTCTTCGTGAGGCTGCGTCGGCCGCCGCGCTGTCGCCTTCGTCTCCCGACTCCATTTGCGCGGGAGATGGAGTTGGATCCGCCAGAGTCGTTGTGGCTGCACATGAGGGGCTGCGGGATCAGTGGCCCGCGGGCCCGCGTCGACTTCCCCGCCCCTCACGTGATGTATCTTTGTCGGGGATGGAAGACATTTGCTCATATCCACCACTTGACGAAGGGGCTCACTCTCCATTTTAAGCTGATGGAGGGTGGCCTTCTCTCCGTCAAGGTCTTCGGGTGCTTTGGGACCCATGCAAGGTGCTGCGTGGAGAGCTCTTCTGATAGTGAAGACTCCTCCTCGGGCGGGAGTGAAGAGGAGGACAGCGGCAGCGACGATGAGGGTAGTAGGCGGCAGGATGACGGGTCCGATTAGGTGTCGGCCGCTCCGTGCGGCACCGGCGACCCCATCATCCGCGTCGCGGGCTCCCTGAACTTCTTGGGGTCGTCTCCTTATGCGGTTGGCGTTGGGAGGCTGCGGAAGAGGAAGAGGGAGAGCGGCAAGGCCGTCAAGTCGGAGTACGCGGGCATCGACGCCTTTGACGTGTGCCGACGTCCTGCCGCCTCGTCTTCGAGCTCTGCTTCCGGCGCTGCCATCACCATCCAGCCTTTGGACGGCCACCAAGATGTTCTCTTGGTGTCTTCTGCCACCCGTAGCTCGCCTAGGCGCTCCTTTTGCCCCTTTCGCCTCCTTGACCTGCCTCCTGAGGAGAGGGACAAGAAAGGGATTACGGGCACCTCATCTCTTTTTAGTTTGTAAGCCTTCGGGCCTTTGTTGAATTTAAAACTTGTAATCCCATCATTCATGTTTTTCATTCCCTGTAGACCTGAGTGGAATGTTTTTAATGAAAAAGGGATGCTTGCCGGGTCATTTGTTTGCGGGTGGAACCCACGACAAGGAGTAAATCCTTGATATCTTCAAGATAAACATGTCTTTGCCCGGCAACAGCCCTTGCCGTCTCCCCACTTCGCTCGACCTTCCTCACGCCTTTGGCGGAGGCAGGGATGAGGCGGGTTCAGGCTCCTTGTTTCATCCTTTCGCTGTCGCGACTACGACCAAACTTGGCCCCAGGAACGAGCCCTAGGGCATAGAGTTATGGGAGCACGGTTGCTTAGGGGAAAACGAGGTTTCACGTACCTCAGTCCATAATGGAATGCATGATAAGGGATGAAGAACTTATCTGAAGCTCTAGTCCCTGGCAACCCTGGTTTGCCGTGGGTGAATCTTTGCTCTTGCAGCCCCCCGGCAATACTGGCTTGTCGGGGGCTAGATGCAGGTCTGTTCCTCTTTTCTTTCTCCCCAAGTGGTTCGGCACGGATATCTATGTGTCCTGTGAACCAAAGAAGACAAAAGAAAGACAAAGAGACGCACACTCGACCTCTAAGCTAGGGGTTAGTCGCCGCTAAGCACTATCAACCCTAACCAAGGACGAGACTCGACCTAGCATGCATGCTATAACTCAGGGCGCCAGTGCTTCATTTACTTATGCTCAGGGTCTGTGCCTGGCTTTGTACAAAGGGTTACATGCGTCATCAGCAATGCTCGTACAAAAGGTGGCTTGCCGGGGGCCTGGCAAGCTGCGCCTCACGGGTAAAACTTGCGAAGATGCTCAATGTTCCAGGAGTTACTCACCGGAACGGCATCTTTGGTCTCCAGGCGGACTGTGTTGGGCCTGGTGACTCGTATTACCCGATAAGGGCCTTCCCGCTTTGGCGTCAACTTGTTGGAATTCTTGGCCGATTGAACGCACCGAAGAATAAGATCACCTTCCTCAAGGCTTTGGGCATGAACCTTGCCGCTATGGTAGCGGCGCAAGGCTTGCTGGTAGCGCGCTGCTCTCACAGCCACCCGAAGACGATCTTCCTCAAGGAGCGTTGCGTCATCTTGGCGCAGTTGCTCTTGCTCAAGCTCATCATAAGCGAGTACTTGAGGTGACCCGTATATGAGTTCAGTGGGGAGAACTGCTTCTGCCCCGTATACCAGGGCAAAGGGTGTCTGGCCGGTGGCTCGATTTGGTGTCATTCTGATTGACCAAAGAACTGCTGACAATTCATCAATCCAGCGCCTTCCACTCTTGTGCAACCTGTCAAAGGTCTTTTTCCTTAAGCCTTGCAGTACTTCAGCGTTTGCCCTCTCAGCTTGACCATTGCTTCGTGGGTGAGCAACGAAAGCGAAACAGACTTTGCTGCCAAGGTCTTAGGTATATTGCATGAAGGTGCGGCTTGTGAACTGTGTACCGTTGTCGGTGATGACCCTGTTGGGTACACCAAAATGGCACACTAGTCCCTTGAAGAATTTGATGACTGACTGAGCTGTGACCTTCGTCACTGCTTCCACCTCTGGCCACTTTGTGAACTTGTCGATTGCGACGTACAAGTACTCAAAGCCCCCGACAGCGCGGGGGAAAGGGCCCAGTATGTCGAGCCCCTAGACCGAGAAGGGCCAGGAGAGAGGAATGGTTTGAAGGGCTTGAGCTGGCTGATGAGGCCTCTTTGAATGGAACTGACACGCTTCACATCTGGTGACTAGTGTCATTGCATCCTGGAGGGTGGTGGGCCCGAAGAAGCCTTGCCGAAACGCTTTGCCGGCAAGGGCCCTTGACCCGACGTGGGATCCACATATGCCTCCATGTATCTCCGCCAACAGCCCCAGTCCTTCCTCTCGAGGGATACACTTCAATTTCACGCCGTTCGGCCTCTTTCTGTACAGGACGTCATCGACGAACTGGTACATAGTAGAGCGACGGGCTACTTTTTCCGCTTCTTCCTGCTCCTCAGGAAGTTCCCCTATTTGGAGGAATCGGACGGTATGTTGTGCCCATGCTGGAGCCTGGGGCTCGACGGCGAGGACTAAAGGCGTTTCCTCCGCTATACGAGCGGCTGTCTCGATGGCAAGAGCTTGATGCTCCGCCGGAGCTAGCCTTCCCGTGGCGGGCTCAGTATCTCCAGCAACATCCTTGCCGGCGGCTCCGGGGAGCTCGGCGGGAAAGTACTTGCCGGGCCCTGATTTCCTTCTCTTGTTTTGCTCTGTTGATGGATCAACGGATGGCTGAGTTAGCCGAAGCACAAAGGTACCTGGTTCCACAGGTAGCTTGAGGGCAGTGCGTTTTGACAGGTAATCAGCGATATCATTCTCCGCTCGGGGAACATATTCTGCCTGTATATTGTCAAAACGCTCTTCCAGCTTTCTCACTTCATTGACGTAGGCCTTCATCAACAGGCTCTGGTAATCCTTGTTGACTTGCTTGACGACAAGTTGTGAGTCGCCTCTGACGACGAGTTTCTTGATTCCGTGGTCTGCCGCGATCCTAAGACCGGCAAGCAGCCCTTCGTACTCAGCCGTATTGTTTGTTGACACCTCCCTGGGGAAGTGCATCTGGATCACGTAGTTGAGGTGCTCTCCGGTGGGCGCGACAAGCAGTACGCCAGCCCCGGCGCCATGTAAGGATAAAGCTCCATCAAAGTACATGATCCAGTCGCAACTTGCCTCCTTGCCGGGGAGAGCAGTCTCTTGGGCTTCTTTGTCAGGCGTTGCGGTCATTCCGCAACGAACTCCACCAGGACTCGGCTTTGAATCGTCGAGGTACTCTCAAACTTGAGGCCAAAGCTGGACAGTTCCAGTGCCCACTCTACGATCCTTCCCGTTGCGTCTGGATTGTGCAATATCCGCTGCAGAGGGAGGCGAGTGACGACAGTGATTACGTGCACCTGGAAGTAGTGACGCAGCTTCCTCGAGGCCATAAGAAGGCCGAAGAGCAGTTTCTGCACACCGGAGTACCTTGATCTAGCCCCCTGCAGAAGGGAGCTAACAAAGTAGACGAGGTGCTGCATCATCTTCTTCCTTGGCGGCACTCCAACCGGCTGCGTCGTCTTGGCATCGGTGGCATCGGGCTCCGTCGCTGCTATTACCTCATCATCAATTTCTCTCTGTGCCACTAGTGCGGCGCTGAGCACCTGGTTCATTGCCGCCAGGTACAACAGCAACGGTTCTTGTGGCCTAGGCGCAACTAGTATTGGTGCAGAGGAGAGGTACCTCTTCAAATCTTGCAATGCTGCTTCGGCTTCTGGTGTCCACTCCATCGGGCCCGCCCTTTTCCAAATCTTGAAAAAGGGAAGGGCGCGCTCGGCGGACTTGGAAATGAACCTCCTCATGGCAGCAACGCAACCAGCATGCCGACGCACATCCTTGACTCACTTGGGCACTTCAATCCGCTCTATAGCTTTAATCTTGTCCGGATTGGCCTCTATCCCACGCCGTGACACAAAGAACCCGAGAAGCTTGCCAGACGGGACGCCGAAGACGCACTTCTCAGGGTTCAGCTTGAGATTGGTCTTGCGTAGGTTTGCAAATGTTTCTTGTAAATCTGATATGAGGGTTGCCCGGTTCTTGGTTTTGACCACTATATCATCCATATAAGCTTCCATATTTCTATGGAGCTAGGGTTCAAAACCAATCTGGACCGCCCTTGCACATGTTGAACCAACACTCTTCAACCCGAAAGGCATCCGTATAAAGCAATACGTACCACATGGGGTGATGAATGCCGTTTTCTCTTCATCTTCCCTTGTCATGAAGATCTGGTGGTAGCCGGAGTAGGCATCGAGGAATGACAACAGATCACACCCAGCTGTGGAGTCAACAATCTGGTCGATGCACGACAATGGGAAGGGGTCTTTGGGACAAGCCTTATTAATATCTGTGTAATCAATACACATCCTCCACTTTCCATTTGCCTTGCGCACTACCACCAGATTGGCCAACCACGTTGGATGGAGCACTCCCCTTACCAAACCCGCTGCTTCCAGTTTCCGGATCTCCTCTGTGATGAACTCTTGTCGTTCCAAAGCTTGCTTTCTGACCTTCTACTTGACGGGCCGCGCATGAGGACAGACAGCAAGGTGGTGCTCAATCACCTTCCTGGGAACGCCGGGGATGTCGGATGCTTTCCAAGCAAACACATCGACATTCGCCCGCAGGAAGGTGACGAGCGTGTCTTCCTATTTGTCGTCAAGGGTGGAGCTTATGGTAAAAGCTCCTCCCGTGCCGTCCTCCTTGACAGAAACCTTCTTGGTTCCCGGCGGTGTGGCCCTGGACTTCTTGTTTCTGCCGGCGGAGCTCTCTGGCACGTCCTCGACGGGAGCGCTACACTCCGAAGAGGTGCGCTTGCCGGAGTGGGTGCCTGAGGTCTCACCGGTCTTCTTCTTTTGCCTTCCCGGGGCTCCAGCGGCAGGAGCAAGCGCCTTAGCAGTGGCGGCTGCTGCAACTTCTTGTTGGTAGAGTTGGTCAGCGCAAATTAGCGCATCCTTCCTGTCGGAGGGGATGGTGATGATCGTCACAGGTCCTGGCATCTTCAGGGTGTTGTAGGCGTAATGTGACGCCACCATGAACTTGGCCAGAGCTGGGCGGCCAAGGATCCCGTTGTAGGGCAAGGGGATCTTGGCAACATCGAACACGATCCTTTCTGTCCTATAGTTCAGATCACTTCCAAAGGTCACGGGCAGCGTAACCTTCCCCTTTGGTTTACTTCTTCCTGGGTTGACTCTCTGAAACGTGCCCGTCTCTTCGAGGTCTCCGTCAGGAATCTGCAATTTCTCGATCACGGCAGGCGAGATTAAGTTCAGACGGGCCCCGCCATCGACTAGCATCTTTGTCACCTTGAGTTTGCGTATTGTTGGTGAAACCAACAATGGCAAGCACCCGACTGCAGTAGTGCGATCGGGGTGATCCTTAGTGTCAAAAATGATAGGTGTGCTGGACCACTTCAGCGGCCTTTGGGCATCAAACGACGGTTCCGCCGCTGTAATATCACGCGCCCACTGTTTAAGCTGGCGGTGAGAGGTATGCAGCGAGGCGCAGCCATCGACGCACATGGCCTCTGTAGCTTTCTGAAATCCTTGGTCACCAGACTCATCGTCCTCTTCGTGATCATCGTCTTCTGGCTTTTTGTCACGGCCCCGGACGGGCCTCTCCCGCTGTTTATCTTTGCCGCGATGGCCCGCCTGGTCGTCGCGCTTCTTACCGGACCCCTCAGCACCGTCCTAGCCTTTCTCCTTGTCCCGCCTGTCATATTCAGCCCTCTGCTTCTCAGCAAGGAGCTCAACCTATCGGCAGTTCTGGAGATCATGGCCTTTGGTGCGATGGATCTTGCAGTATTGCTTGTCGGAGTTTCCTGGCTTCTCGGCAGCCGCCAAGGCCCGGCAGGCGACACATCCGGCAATTTCCTTGCCGGGGTCATATGCCTTGGTTTTCTTGGTGGAGCCAGAGTCGCCAGATCCCTCGACGGCAAGCACTGCTTTACCTTTGTGCTTCCTGTTGCGGCGTCGGCCTTTCTTCACCGGGGTGGCAGTATCCTCAACTGAGGAGTCGGTTTCCACGCCGGCATCTTCGCCGGGGTACTTCCTGCCCTCTTTAGCTTGGGCACATTTGTCAGCAAGAACATAGAGTTTTGCCACATCTTTCACCTTGTTCATTGCCAGTTCTTCGCACATCTTGCGGTTAGGCACGTTCTGATGGAACGCGCTGATGATGGCGGCAGGGTGAACATCAGGGATATTGTACTGTGCCCGGCTGAACCTCTGTATATACTTACGCAGACTCTCGCCTCCCTTCTGGGGAATGACATGCAGGTCGCTTGCTTGGCCATGGGCTTGGTGACCTCCAATAAAGGCGCCCACAAACTCATGGCACAAATCCGACCAGGAGGAAATAGAGTCTACCGACAAGTGCATCAACCACGACATGGCGTTGGGTTTAAGAGCCAAAGGAAAGTAATTTGCAAGCACCTTATCGTCACGGGTTCCGGCGGCTTGCATCACGATGGTGTAGATGCCGAGGAACTCAGACGGGTGAGTCTTGCCGCTATACTTTTCACCGACGTCAGGTTTGAAGGTGCGGTGCGTGGGCCACTGGAACCGCCTCAACTCACGGGTAAAAGCCGGACAACCTATCTCGTAAGGTAGGCCTCCAGGGCTCTCCGGGGCCGGGTGGTTCACAGCAGGCCCTGCTCGCCTGTCTGACTGGTGGTGCGCTCTGTGCCGGCGCTCGATAGTGGTTCGAGCGTCTACATGGGCTCGTTCTAGAAGAACTTGGCGCTGGTCACAGTGGGTCCGTGGGTCAGACGATGCTATGGAGATGGCATCGCCCGCGACGTCGCGACGAGCCGGTGTCCGCGGGCACGGATGGGGAAGAGGTGAATGCACCATGGTCGCGGCGCCACCGACTTTTCCGCCACTGGTCCGCGGGACTCCATCGGAGCGTCGACCCGAGGGCCCCACCGGACTTGGTTTGTCTTTGTTGGCCACCACAACAAGGCTTCGGATAGTGGCTCTCCACTCGTCGAGTTTCCCCATAATGGGAGGAAAGTCGGGGAGCAACTACGCGTGCGCCAGGGCCTCTGCTGGCATCGGTGGCAGCGAAACCTGCACGGATCGCGACGCGCTTCGACTTCTGACCATGTCAGAAGGAGCTCTATCACGACCCCGCGGTCGCATGCTGTTTTCACCAGCGCCTCGGCAAGTGGGCAGGTCTTCTACGTCCCAGGAGTGGCGCTCGGGGCTCTTCCCACAGCGACACCCGGGATCTTCGACGTGGTTACGCCGTTCGTCGCGCGCTGCCTGGGAGGAGCGTGCTGTTGACGCCGGCGTGGGAGTCTTGGAGGCCCTCGCGTCGCCTTCGGGCGGGGCGGCGATGACCTTGGAAGGCCCCGCTCCACCCGCGAAAGACTTGGCTCCGCCTTCGGATTTGGCAACGTGTGGCCCGTTACCAGGCGCACAAACATCGCCGCCTCCCAAACTCCGGCTACTGGGATGGTGTTGGTGTTTGCAAGCAGTGCCCCGGGTCCTCTCTGCAACCGGTCCACTGCTCGGCCGCGTTGGGACGGGCTGTCCGGCTTCCGACTGGCCAACCGCCACCGTCGTCTTCTTCTTGGGCGCCATGACGAAGAAGAAGCGCCGAACTAATTGCTAAAGCTGATTCTCACAACTGCGCCCCCTACCTGGCGTGCCAAAGATGTCGGTGCGAACGACACCTATGGGATCACAAGAATCCCTACTACGGTTAGCGGGGCACGGGGTCGTGAGAAGAGCGGATCTAACAGGTAGCGCACGGTTTGTTTATCCAGGTTTGGGCCGCGAGGATGCGTAAAACCCTACTCCTGCTTTGGTGGATTGTATATATGTGTTCTTGAGCTAGCTATGGGGTGTGAGGAGCTCCAAAAGGCCGAATCCTTCTCCTGATCGCCTTGGGCCTCCTTTTATAGGAAAAGGGGTTGCCACAGTGGCACACAGGAGGTGGAAAGGGTATAGTGATGCGAGGTTATCCCTCACATCTGCATGCAACCACGGGGATGTCTCCCAAATCCTTGCCCTTTGGGGGCAGTGGACTCAAGGGTGACTCGCTCCATAGGCGCGGGATGAGTCACCGCGGCAAGGGTCTTGCCGGGGCTGCTAGAACTGTCTCCCGGCAAGGATCTTGCCGGGGGAGTCCGCTTCGTCCCCTTTGCTCTTCGTGGTCTTGGCCTTGGCGTCATTCTAGTTCTCTTGAGCTTCGGTCTTACCCTGGCTCACCTCCCTTGCCTTGCTTGGTGTGGTGGTGTCCGCAGCTCAGACTGCCCGTGCACAGTTATAGGGGTACAAAAAGTGTACCCCTCTTTTTGTACACCGACACCGGGATGCACAGTCCCATGCTTTATGAAAACTAAATAAAAATTAATTGCAAACAAAACTCCCCCTGGGACCTGATGTATGTTGGAGACACTCGTTGTTTCGAGCAAGTCAGGAATTGTTGCTTGTTGGTGGAGGGGGGTATAAACTTTACCATTCTGTTTGGGAACCGCCTATAATGTGTTTAGCATGGAAGATATCACCATCTCTTAGTTGTTACGTTGACAATGAAAGTATACCGCTCAAAATGCAATTTATCTCTATTTCAAAACCGAGCTCTGGCACATCTACAAATCCCTGCTTCCCTCTGCGAAGGGCCTATCCATTTACTTTTATGTTGAGTCATCACCCTCTTATTAAAAGAACTAGCTGGAGAGCACAACTGTCATTTGCATTCGTCACTATTAATTTATATTGGGTGTGACTATGATTGGATCTCTTTTACCATGAATTACAATGTCTAGTCAGTCCTTGATCTTTAAAGGTGCTCTGCATTTATGTTTTGCGGTCTCAGAAAGAGCTAGCGAGATACCATCTTGTTATATTATATTATGATTGTTTTGAGAAAGTGTTATCATCCGAGATTTATTATTATGGCTTGCTAGTTGATTATGCTATTGATATGAGTAATTATGATACGTGAGAATTGTTGCAAATGTGGTTAGTTATGATCTATGCTGAAAACTTGAATGCTGGCTTGACATAGTTACAACAACAAGAGCAAACAGAGTTTGTAAAAGTTTTTCTTTCTTTCTTTAAGTTTGTCAACTAAATTGCTTGAGGACAAGAAAGTGTTTAAGCTTGGGGGAGTTGATATGTCTCTGTCATATCTACTTTTCCAAACACTTTTGCTCTTGTTTTGGACTCTAACTTGTATGATTTGAATGGAACTAACCCGGACTGACGTTGTTTTCAGCAGCATTGCCATGATGTTGTTTGTGACGCCCCCGATTCAATCGTACACTAATCATACACGCAAATGTGTACGATCAAGATCACGGACTCACGGGAAGATATCATAACACAACTCTAAAACATAAATAAGTCATACAAGCATCATAACACAAGCCAGGGGCCTCGAGGGCTCGAATACAAGTGCTTGATCATAGACGAGTCAGCGGAAGCAACAATATCTGAGTACAAACATAAGTTAAACAAGTTTGCCTTAAGAAGGCTAGCACAAACTGGGATACAGATCGAAAGAGGCGCAGGACTCCTACCTGGGATCCTCCTAAACTACTCCTGGTCGTCGTCAGTGGGCTGCACGTAGTAGGCACCTCCGGTGTAGTAGGAGTCGTCGTCGACGGTGGCGTCTGGATCCTGGGCTCCAACATCTGGTTGCGACAACCATAACGAAAGGAAAGGGGGAAAGGGGGGAGAAAGCAACCGTGAGTACTCATCCAAAGTACTCGCAAGCAAGGAGCTACACTATATATGCATGGGTATATGTGTAAAGGGGCCATATCGGTGAACTGAACTACAGAATGCCAGAATAAGAGGGGGATAACTAATCCTGTCGAAGACTACGCTTCTGGCAGCCTCCGTCTTGCAGCATGTAGAAGATAGTAGACTGAAGTCCTCCAAGTAGCATCGCATAGCATAATCCTCCCCGACGACCCCTCCTTGTTGCCCTGTTTGAGAGCGATCACCGGGTTATATCTGGCACTTGGAAGGGTGTGTTTTATTAAGTATCCAGTTCTAGTTGTCATAAGGTCAAGGTATAACTCCAAGTCGTCCTGTTACCGAAGATCACGGCTATTCGAATATATAAACTTCCCTGCAGGGGTGCACCACATAACCCAACACGCTTGATCCCATTTGGCCGGACACACTTTTCTGGGTCATGCCCGGCCACGGAAGATCAACACGTCGCAGCCCTACCTAGGCACAATAGAGAGGTCAACACGCCGGTCTAAACCTAAGCGCACAGGGGTCTGGGCCCATCGCCCTTAGCACACCTGCACATTGCATGGGCGGCCGGAAGCAGAACTAGCCCCTTAATACAAGAGCAGGCTTACGTTCCAATCCAGCACGCACCGCTCAGTCGCTGACATCACGAAGGCTTCGGCTAATACCACGACGTCGAGTGCCCATAACTGTTCCCGTGTAGTTGGTTAGTGCGTATAGGCCAGTAGCCAGACTCAAATCAAATACGAAGATCTTGTTAAGCGTGTTAAGTATCCGCGAACACCGACCAGGGCTAGGCCCACCTCTCTCCTAGGTGGTCTCAAACTGCCCTGTCGCTCCGCCACAAAGTAACAATCGGGGGCCGTCGGGAACCCAGGCCCACCACGACCTAGGTGGAACCACCTGCCCCTTCAGCCCCCATCTCCGAACAGTATCACAAGTAATGTAACAGTGTAAAGTATATAGCATATGCCCGTGATCACCTCCCGAAGTGATCACGGCCCAGTAGTATAGCATGGCAGACAGACCAGAGTGTAGGGCCATTGATGTAACACTAGCATCCTATAGTAAGCAGTAGGATAGCAGGTAAGGGTAACAACAGTAGTAGCAAGGACATGCTATGCATCAGGATAGGATAAACGAAAAGCAGTAACATGCTACACTACTCTAATGCAAGCAGTATAGAGGAGAATAGGCAATATCTGGTGATCAAGGGGGGGGGCTTGCCTGGTTGCTCTGGCAAGAGAGAGGGGTCGTCAACAGCATAGTCGTACTGGGTAGCAGCGGCGTCAGTCTCGGTGTCTAGCGAGAGAAGAGGGGGAAGAAACAATAAATACAATGCAAACATATGCATAACGATGCATGACAAAGCAAGGTGTGATGCTAGGCGTGCCCTAACGCGGTATGAGGTGATACCGGTGAAGGGGGGGAACATCCGGAAAATTAAGTATCCCCGGTGTTTCGCGTTTTCGGGCAGAGGAGCCGAAGGGGAAAGTTGCGAGTTCGGTAGGTTAGGGATGCGCGGCGGACGAACGGGCTGCGTATCCGGGTTTGTCTCGTCGTACTGAGCAACTTTCATGTTGAAAATAATTTAATCCGAGTTACGGATTAAAAGATATGATTTTCTAAAGATTTTATTAATTTCTGGAATTTAATTAATTATTTAAATTAATTCGAAAATGGATTAATGACATCAGCATGATGTCATGTTGACATCAGCAGTCAACAGGGATTGACTAAGTCAAACTGACAGATGGGGCCATTGACTGGGTCAACAGCACAGTCAGCAGGTCCAGTCAGCAGTCAACAGTCTGGTTAACTTAGTCAAACTTACATGTGGGTCCCACTGTCATACTCTGTTAGTTAATTAACAGTAGTTAATTAGGATAATTAGTCATTAGGTTAATTAATCTTAATTAGTTAATTTAATCAGAATTAATTAAGTTAATTAGTTAGTTAATTATTTATTTATTTATATATTTTTTAAATTCCTTTTTTAATATAAACGTTCTGGGCGTGGGGCCCTTTGTCATAGTCCCAGAGGGCTTGACGGGCGGGTGCCGCGGGCGGAGACGGGCGACGGGCGCGGGGCGTGCGCCCGCTTGCAGGCCCGAGGCCACCAAGGGGGCCGCCAGCCACGGCGGCGACCAGAGCAGCGCGGCCAGGGGGCGACAGAGCGGGGCGGACGGGCGTAGCCGGACGCGGCCACCATGCAGTGGAGTGGCGCGAGCGGCCGGTGAGGCAAGCGCGGGAGGGGGCTGCTGGTGAGGCCAGGGATGCGGAGCGCGGCGGCTGCGCGGTGGCACGGGCAGAGCCGTGCCGGAGCAGCAGCGAGCAGGGGGGAGGCACACGAGGCACGCGGTGGGGAGGCCAGCGGAGCGCGTGGCCGGGGCACGCGAGGCGCGAGACGGCGCGTGCGGGGTGGAGGCAGCAGGCGCAGAGGAGGCGAGGGTGCGCATGGTGCGCGCGTGCGGTGAGCGCGGCGAGGCGAGGTCACGCGAGAGAGAGAGAGAGAGAGAGAGAGAGGGGAAGGGCGCGCGCTCACATCGGGTTTGTAGGGACTGGGCAGCGGGGCTCGGGGTGGATGCCGGGGACGATCCGGCGAAGAGCACTACTAGGAAAAGGGCTACTAATGGCGCACCAGTTTTTCCTACTAATGGCGCATCACTGGTGCGCCATTAGTATCACGCCACTAGTATTTTTTACTAATGGCGCACCACTGGTGCGCCATTAGTATCTGGTATACTAATAGCGCACCACTGGTGCGCCATTAGTATATGCAACGGTGCGCCATTAGTATAGGCCACTGGTGCGCCATTAGTATAGGCCACGGTGCGCCATTAGTATTTTTGAATTTCGAAGGCGGGAAAATAGTAGTGGCGCACCGTCTAACCCCCACCATGTGCCATTGCTATTTTTGAATTTTGAATTTGGATCTGGATCATGATTTTTTTGTCCATTTTTGCTCGTTTTTTGGCAGGATATTATTTCAAATTTTGTTCCTGTTTTTGGATCTTGTACGTTCTTTTGCCATGTTCTTTTGCCGGAGAGGAGTTCGCCGGAGAGGAGGAGGAGGAGGTCACCGGAGAGGTGCTCGCCTACATCGCCGGATAGGAGGAGGAGGTCGCCGGAGAGGCGCTCGCCTACATCGCCGGAGAGGAGGAGGAGGTCGCCGGAGAGGAGTTCACCGAAGCATCGGAGAGGAGGAAGGAGAAACCATGAGGGAATGGGAGGAGAGGAGGAGCTCACCAGAGAGGAGGGAGGAGATACCGTGAGGGGAGGGGAGGGGAGGAGAGGAGAGGGGGAGGAGGAGGAGGAGGTCCCCGGAGAGGAGGAGGTCGCCAGAGAGGAGGAGGAGGTCGCCGGAGAGGAGGAGGAGGAGGTCACCGGAGAGGAGGAGGGTAGTATGGTGGAGGAGAGAATGGAAGATGGAGTGGAGGAGAGGAGGAGATGGAGTGGAGGAAAGGAGGAGATGGAGTGGAGGAGAGGTGGAGTGGAGGAGGTGCGCCCAGCCATATATACGACATAGTAATGGCGCACCGTGGGCAGGTGCGCCATTACTAACTTTTTTTTGATTTATTTTGAATTTTGAAGGCGGGAAGATACTAATGGCGCACCATGGGCAGGTGCGCCATTAGTAGCTTTTTTTTTAATTTTTTGACTCATTTTGAATTTTGAAGGCGGGAAGATACTAATGGCGCACCATGGGCAGGTGCGCCAATAGTAAGTTTGAATTTTTTTGAATTTTTTTGCCTCTCCAGATCTTAAAATCCCTGTATCTTTTTTCTTTTAGGGTTTTGAGGATTTGGAAAATGTTTAACGGGGTTCCCCCTATTAAAGTCGGATGTAACTTTTCGAGTAGATGATTTTTCATATAAAAAACTTTTTCATCCGAGTTCGTACGCAAAAGTTATGCCCATTTTTACAAATTCTCGAGAGATTTTGCAAAAAAGTCGAAAATTCATGTTTGTAAATTTTCTAACAACCAGACCACATATCACATGGGAATCTTATTTTCTTTTATTTTTTTGACATTTCTATCATTTTCTTTTTTTTGAAACTGAAAAGGCGGTCCACGGGGGGGGGGGGGGGGGTGGGGGGGGGTGCATTCGGGCGAATGTTTGGGCCAAGTTACTAATGGCACATCATGGGAGTGGTGCGCCATTACTAGTTCAAATAGTAATGGTGCACCACTCCCACGATGCGCCATTAGTAGTTTTGAAAAAAATTTAAATTTTTTTTACTAATGGCGCAACATGGATGTGGTGCGCCATTACTAGTTCAACTAGTAATGGCGCACCACTCCCACGGTGCGCCATTAGTAGTTTTGAAAAAATTAAAAAAAATTACTAATGGCGCACCGTGGACGTGGTGCGCCATTAGTATTTGCAAACTAATGGCGCACCAACACATGGTGCGCCATTAGTATATAGTAATGGCGCACCACATGTCTGGTGTGCCATTAGTGGCAATTCCATCTATAGCCCTTTTCCTAGTAGTGGAGGATGCAGACCGGCGATGGCGGAGGAGGCAGGCCGGCGAGGACGTGCTCCGTCGAGGGCGAGGTGGCCACGGCGGCGCTGGAGACGACGAGCGGCATCGGGCGACTCAGGGGGTCGAGCCCTCGATCTCGATCCAGATCGAGGGGGGGAGTGAGCGATGTGGGGAGGGGAGTGGGTGGCGTGGGGGGTAGAGGGGGATATGGGGAATCGGGGGTGGCCGGTTGGGCCAGTTGGGCCCGGCCTGCTGGGTCGAAGCCCAGTGGGGGGTGACTGCTTTTTTTTTGTTAGTTTGTTTTCTGTTTTTGTATTTTCTTTCTTTTATTTATTTTCTATTCTGTTTATTTAGTTTAAAGCACTCAGGCACTTTGTAAAATTATGTTTTCTTCACTAAATTACCATAGCAATATTTGACACACACCGAACATTTTTGTTTAAATGTTTTGAAAACTTTGACTGTTTGCTAAATTTAAATTTGAATTTAGAGTGTTTTGATCTAACACGCGAATACCAACAGTAAACGAGATGACGTGGCATCATTAGAGAAGTTTTACTGTAGCTTAATGATCCGGGCGTCACAATTCTCCTCCACTACAAGAAATCTCGTCCCGAGATTTAAGCGGTGGGGTAAGGGGGGAAGGTGTTGGTAGCGAAAAACCTAACGAGTCTTCTCAGTCTTGGCTGCCCTTTCGAAGAGGTTGATCCCTTTCGTTGATGTCTTCATTTCTCAGCTTCAAGTCACCATGATCAATTTGTCATCCTTTCTTCAGGATTTCCATCGTCCTACGAACGCGACCAAGGGGAAAAACTCAAGAAGAACGCATCTCCACAAAGCTGAGCATCTGACGGTGAACTCAATGGGAAATACATAAGGTACCCCACGAGTTGTAGTTCAGTGAATTCGCTGAGTGCAATATACGATGGTACCAAAGTTTCAAACGGTTAGGCAATCGTTCGAAGACTGAAACGGGGTGTGAAAAGGGCTTCGGAGCAATAAGAATAAGTATTGCGTGATGTCTACTACATAACCTTCTTCTTGTAGATGTTGTTGGGCCTGCAAGTGCACAGGTTTGTACGACAGTAGCAAATTTCCCTCAAGTGGATGACCTAAGGTTTATCAATCCGTAGGAGGCGTATCATGAAGATGGTCTCTCTCAAACAACCCTGCAACCAAATAACAAAGAGTCTCTTGTGTCCCCAACACACCAAATACAATGGTAAATTGTATAGGTGCACTAGTTCGGCGAAGAGATGGTGATACAAGTGCAATATGGATGGTAGATATGGGTTTTTGTACCTTTATAGTCACCCAGCTACGTTGTGACGTTTGGCACACCCAAAGCACTCCTACGGTATCCGGGAGTTGCACAATCTCAAGGTCTAAGGAAATGATACTTGACATTCGGAAAAGCTATAGCAAACGAACTACACGATCTTTGAGCTATGCTTAGGATTGGGTCTTGTCCATCACACCATTCTCCTAATGATGTGATCCCATTATCAATGACATCCAATGTCCATAGTCAGGAAACCATGACTATCTTTTGATCAACGAGCTTCTCAACTAGAGGCTCACTAGGGACGTGTTGTGGTCTATGTACTCACACATGTATTACGATTTCCGGGTAACACAATTATAGCATGAACAATAGACAATTATCATCAACAAAGAAATATAATAATAACCATTTTATTATTGCCTCTAGGGCATATTTCCAACACTCAAGTCATCTATTCAAACCAACACATAGAACCTCAAAGAGTGCCCCAAAGTTTCTACCGGAGAATCACGACAAAAACGTGTGCCAACCCCTATGCATAGGTTCATGGGCGGAACCCGCAAGTTTATCACCAAAACATACATCAAGTGGCACGTGATATCCCATTGTCACCACAGATATGCACGGCAAGACATACATCAAGTGTTCTCAAATCTTTAAAGACTCAATCTGATAAGATTACTTCAAGGGGAAAACTCAATCCATTATAAGAGAGAAGAGGGGGAGAAGAAACATAAGATCCAACTATAATAGCAAAGCTCACGATACATCAAGATCGTGCCAAATCAAGAACACGAGAGAGAGAGATCAAACACATAGCTACTGGTACATACCCTCAGCCCTGAGGGTGAACTACTCCCTCCTCGTCATGGAGAGCACCGGGATGATGAAGATGGCCACCGGTGAGGGTTCCCCCCTCCGGCAGGGTGCCGGAACAGGGTCCCGATTGGTTTTTGGTGGCTACAGAGGCTTGCAGCGGCGGAACTCCCGATCTAATCTCTGTTCTGGAAGTTTTACGATACGTAGGTATATATGGGTGCAAGGGGTACGTCGGTGGAGCTTCGGGGCCCCGCGAGGTAGGGGGCGCGCCCTAAGGGGGTGGGTGCGCCCCCCACCCTCGTGGCCAGCTCCCGTATCTTCTGACATAGAGTCCAAGTCTATCCGGTGGCTTTCCTTCCAAAACTAACTTCTCCAGTTGATTTCGTTCCGTTTTGACTTTGTTTGATATTCCATTTCTTTGAAACACTGAAATAGGCAAAAAAAATAGCAAATCTGGGCTGGGCCTCCGGTTAATAGGTTAGTCCCAAAAGTAATATAAAAGTGGATAATAAAGCCCAATATTGCCCAAAACAATAGATAACATAGCATGGAGCAATCAAAAATTATAGATACGTTGGAGACGTATCAAGCATCCCCAAGCTTAATTCCTGCTCGTCCTCGAGTAGGTTAATGATACAAAGATAATATTTGATGTGGAATGCTAGTTGGCATAATTTCAATGTAATTCTTCTTAATTGTGATACGAATATTCAGATCCGAAAGATTCAAGAAAAAATTTCATATTGGCAAAAAATAATAATACTTCAAGCATACTAACAAAGCAATTATGTCTTCTCAAAATAACATGGCCAAAGAAAGTTAGCCCTACAAAATCATATAGTCTGGCTATGTTCTATCTTCACCACACAAAGTATTTAAATCATGCACAACCCTGATGACAATCCAAGCAATTGTTTCATACTTTTGACATCCTCAAAACTTTTTCAATCTTCATGCAATACATGAGCGTGAGCCATGGACATAGCACTATAGGTGGAATAGAATGGTGGTTGTGGAGAAGACAAAAAGGAGAAGATAGTCTCACATCAACTAGGCGTATCAACGGGCTATGGAGATGCCCATCAATAGATATCAATGTGAGTGAGTAGGATTTCCATGCAACGGATGCACTAGAGCTATAAGTATATGAAAGCTCAACAAAAGAAACTAAGTGGGTGTGCATCCAACTCGCTTGCTCACGAAGACCTAGGGCAATTTGAGGAAGCCCATCATTGGAATATACAAGCCAAGTTCTATAATGAAAAATTCCCACTAGTATATGAAAGTGAACCATAGGAGACTCTCTATCATGAAGATCACGGTGCTACTTTGAAGCAGAAGTGTGGTAAAAGGATAGTAGCATTGCCCCTTCTCTCTTTTTCTCTCATCATTTTTTTATATTTTTTGTTTGGGCCTTCTCTTTTTTTATGGCCTCTTTTTTTTCTTTTCTTTTTTTCCGTCTAGAGTCTCATCCCGACTTGTGGGGGAATCATAGTCTCCATCATCCTTTCCTCACTGGGACAATGCTCTAATAATGATGATCATAACACTTTTATTTTTCTTACAACTCAACAATTACAACTCGATACTTAGAACAAAATATGACTCTATATGAATGCCTCCGACAGTGTACCGGGATATGCAATGAATCAAGAGTGACATGTATGAAAGAATTATGAGTGGTGGCTTTGCCACAAATATGATGTCAACTACATGATCATGCTAGCAATATGGCAATGATGGAGCGTGTCATAATAAACGGAATGGTGGAAGGTTGCATGGCAATATATCTCGGGATGGCTATGGAAATGCCATGATCGGTAGGTATGGTGGCTGTTTTTAGGAAGGTATATGGTGGGTGTATGATACCGGCGAAAGGTGCGCGGTATTTGAGAGGCTAGCAATGGTGGAAGGATGGGAAAAGTGCGTATAATCCATGGACTCAACATTAGTCGTAAAGAACTCATATACTTATTGCAAAAATCTAGAAGTTATCAAAGCAAAGTATTACGCGCATGCTCCTAGGGGGATAGATTGGCAGGAAAAGACCATCGCTCGTCCCCGACCGCCACTCATAAGGAAGGCAATCAATAAATAAATCATGCTCCAACTTCATCACATAACGGTTCACCATACATGCATGCTACGGGAATCACAAACTTTAACACAAGTATTTATCAAATTCAAAACTACTCCACTAGCATGACTCTAATATCACCATCTTCATATCTCAAAACAATTATCAAGCATCAAACTTCTCTTAGTGTTCAACACACTCATAAGAAAGTTTTTACTATTCTTGAATACCTAGCATATTAAGATTTAAGCACATTACCATGCTATTTAAGACTCTCAAAATAATATAAGTGAAGCATTAGAGTTCATCTATTTCTTCAAAATAAATCCACCGCCGTGCTCTAAAAGATATAAGTGAAGCACTAGAGCAAACAACAAACTACTCTGAAAGATATAAGTGAAGATCAATGAGTAGTCGAATAACTATGCAACCATGTGAAGACTCTCTAACATTTAATAATTTCAGATCTTGGTACTTTATTCAAACAGCAAGCAAAGCAAAATAAAATTTCATGACGCTGCAAGCAAAACACATATCATGTGGTGAATAAAAATATAGCTCCAAGTAAAGTTACCGATGAACAAAGACGAAAGAGGGGATGCCTTCCGGGGCATCCCCAAGCTTAGACGCTTGGTTATCCTTGAATATTACCTTGGGTTGCCTTGGGCATCCCCAATGTTAGGCTCTTGCCACTCCTTATTCCATAGTCCATCGAATCTTTACCCAAAACTCGAAAACTTCACAACACAAAACTTAACAGAAAACTCGTAAGCTCCGTTAGCGAAAGAAAACAAAAGACCACTTCAAGTTACTGTAATAAACTCATTATTTATTTATATTGGTGTTAACCCTACTATATTCCAACTTCTCTATGGTTTATAAACTATTTTACTAGCCATAGAGTCATCAAAATAAGCAAACAACACACGAAAAACAGAATCTGTCAAAAACAGAACAGTCTGTAGTAATCTGTAACTAACGCAAACTTATGGAACTCAAAAAAATTCTAAAATAAATTGGTGGACCTGAGTAATTTGTCTAGTAATCATCTGAAAAAAGAATCAACTAAATATCACTCTCCAGTAAAAAGTTCTAGTTAATCTCGTGAGCGCTAAAGTTTCTGTTTTTTACAGCATGATCATAAAGACTTCACCCATGTCTTCCCAAAGGTTCTACTTGGCACAAACACTAATTAAAACACAAAACCACATCTAAAAATAAGCTATATGGATTATTTATTCCTAAACATAACCAAAAAGCAAGAAACTAAAATAAAATTGGGTTGCCTCCCAACAAGCGCTATCGTTTAACGCCCCTAGTTAGGCATGATGATTTCAATGATGCTCACATAAGAGATAAGAATTGAAACATAAAGAGAGAATCATGAAGAATATGACTAGCACATTTAACTCTAACCCACTTCCTATGCATAGGGATTTTGTGAGCAAACAACTTATGGGAACAATAATCAACTAGCACAGGAAGGCAAAACAAGCATAACTTCAAAACTTTAAGCACATAGAGAGGAAACTTGATATTATTGCAACTCCTACAAGCATATGTTCCTCCCTCATAATAATTTTCAGTAGCATCATGAATGAATTCAACAATATAACCAGCACCTAAAGTATTATTTTCATGATATACAAGCATAGAAAATTTACTACTCTCCACATAAGCAAGATTCTTCTCATGAATAATAGTGGGAGTATCATAAGAGACTTGAATACTATAAATTTTTTCCACATTAAAGGAGTAATGTTCAGAGAAAGGGCACTCATAATCATGACAAGTTTTAAAAATATAATCATCACTACTCTTTATAGCATAAGTTTTATCACAATAATCATCATAAGTAGCAACTTTGTTCTCATCATAATCGATTGAAACCTCTTCCGAAATAGTGGATACATCACTAAATAAAGTCATGACCTCTTCAAATCCACTTTCATAAATTTTATAAGATTCAACATCCTCCAATATTGTGGGATCACTAAATCCTAAAGTTTACACTCTTCAAACCCACTTTCATAAATATAATCATCATAGGTAGAAGGCATGCTATCATCATAACAAATTTGCATATCAAAACTTGGGAGGCTAAAAATATCATCATTATTAAACATAGCATACCCAAGCTTGGGACAAACATTAATTGCAGCAAATATATTCTCAAATATGTCATCCTTATCAAACATAGCTTCCCCAAGCTTGGGCCTTTTCATATCATAAGCATAATCACTCTCATCATTAATAGTATGGATAGAACCAATAGTATAGCAAACATTATTATCATATTCTTCCAAGCAAGTGCCAAAAAGATTTTCAAGATCATAAGAAGTATCATTATCTTCCCAATCATAATCATCACAACAAGCAATAGGCATAACAAGATCATTATCAAGTGTATCATCTTAATTTTCATGAGGCACAACAATAATAGGAGCAACTTTATTTGGGAGGGATACCTTTTTACCTCTCTTCCTTTTTCTTTTCTTATTCTTCACCACTTCATGTGTGGGTTCAATCCTCTTTTTGGAGCTCCTTATTAATGAGATTGGTTGAATAGAGGGCTCCTCTTCGTTACCTGATTCATCATAAGAAATAATAGGAGGATATTAGGAAGTCTCTTCCCTTTAGTTAGTATTCTCTTCATCCTCTACTTGTTTTCTTTTCTTTATGTAATTGGAAATATACGGATTATCAATGCAATTCACCACTCAATACATATAAATTTTCTCTAGATCAAAATGAAGAACTTTATCAAGGGCAAATTTTGGAATATCCTTAGTTCTATGTTTAATTTCTTCATAACCCAAGAGCAAACTAAGTTCATTATGATGTGCAAGGGAAATCAAGTCATCACAATTTTTGGACACGATACGATCATGAAACAATTTGCATTGGGTACTAAAATAATCACGTTCATTGCAAAGTTCACAAGTAGGGCTAAGAAATAATAAATTTTTAGCACATTCATCTAGCTCTTCTTGCAACAATTTGGTTTCTAAGTACTTATGCCTCTTGCAATATCTATCTTCCCTATTTGGTGTGTACTTGAAAACCCAATGCACTCCACAAAAATTGACATGTTTATAGGAGGCATTCTCATCATAACTAGTGCAATCATCATTAGCATTATGGATATTCAAAGAATTCGTACTAACAACATCGCAATCATGCTCATCATTCAAATATTTAGTGCCAAACATTTTAGAGATGTCTTCTTCTAGTACTTGAGCACAATTATCCTTTCCGTCATACTCACGAAAGATATTAAAAAGGTGAAGCGTATGAGACAAACTCAATTCCTTTTTTTGGTAGTTTTCTTTTATATACTAACTAGTGCTAAAACAAGAAACTAAAAGACTCGATTGCAAGATCTAAATATATACCTTCAAGCACTCACCTCCCCGGCAACGGCGCCAGAAAAGAGCTTGATGTCTACTACACAACCTTCTTCTTGTAGATGTTGTTGGGCCTGCAAGTGCACATGTTTGTAGGACAGTAGCAAATTTCCCTCAAGTGAATGACCTAAGGTTTATCAATCCGTAGGAGGCGTAGGATGAAGATGGTCTCTCTCAAACAACCCTGCAACCAAATAACAAAGAGTCTCTTCTGTCCCCAACACACCCAATACAATGGTAAATTGTATAGGTGCACTATTTCGGCGAAGAGATGGTGATACAAGTGCAATATGGATGGTAGATATGGGTTTTTGTAAACTATAAATATAAAAACAGCAAGGTAGTAAGCGGTAAAAGTGAGCGTAAACGGTATTGCAATGATAGGAAACAAGGCCTAGGGTTCATACTTTCACTAGTGTAAGTCCTCTCAACAATGATAACATAATTGGATCACATAACTATCCCTCAACATGCAACAAAGAGTCACTCCAAAGTCATTAATAGCAGAGAACAAAGGAAGAGATTATGGTAGGGTACGAAACCACCTCAAAGTTATTCTTTCCAATCAATCCCTTGGGCTATTCCTATAAGTGTCACAAACAGCCCTAGAGTTCATACTAGAATAACACCTTAAGATACAAATCAACCAAAACCCTAATGTCACCTAGATACTCCAATGTCACCTCAAGTATCTGTGGGTATGATTACACGATATGCATCACACAATCTCAATTCATCTACTCAAACCAACACATAGAACCTCAAAGAGTGCCCCAAAGTTTCTACCGGAGAATCACGACGAAAACGTGTGCCAACCCCTATGCATAGGTTCATGGGCGGAACCCGCAAGTTGATCACCAAAACATACATCAAGTCGCACGTGATATCCCATTATCACCACAGATACGCACGGCAAGACATACATCAAGTGTTCTCAAATCTTTAAAGACTCAATCCGATAAGATTACTTCAAGGGGAAAACTCAATCCATTACAAGAGAGAAGAGGGGGAGAAGAAACATAAGATCCAACTATAATAGAAAAGCTCGCGATACATCAAGATCGTGCCAAATCAAGAACACGAGAGAGAGAGAGAGAGATCAAACACATAGCTACTGGTACATACCCTCAGCCCCGAGGGTGAACTACTCCCTCCTCATCATGGAGAGCGCCGGGATGATGAAGATGGCCACCGGTGAGGGTTCCCCCCTCCGGCAGGGTGCCGGAACAGGGTCCCGATTGGTTTTCGGTGGCTATAGAGGCTTGCAGCGGCGGAACTCCCGACCTATTCTCTGTTCTGGAAGTTTTACGATACGTAGGTATATATGGGTGCAAGGGGTACGTCGGTGGAGCTTCGGGGGCCCCACGAGGCAGGGGGCGCGCCCTAAGGGGGTGGGCGTGCCCCCCACCCTCGTGGCCAGCTCCTGTATCTTCTGACGTAGAGTCCAAGTCTATCTAGTGGCTTTCCTTCCAAAAATAACTTCTCCAGTTGATTTCGTTCCGTTTCGACTTCGTTTGATATTCCTTTTCTTAGAAACACCGAAATAGGCAAAAAAACAGCAAATCTGGGCTGGGCCTCCGGTTAATAGGTTATTCCCGAAAGTAATATAAAAGTGGATAATAAAGCCCAATATTGCCCAAAACAGTAGATAACATAGCATGGAGCAATCAAAAATTATAGATACGTTGGAGACGTATCATTGCGTTTGATACCAGAATAGATCACTAGGAAGGTGGCTCGCGAATTACCTACGAAACCAAGAGCAAGGGATAACTGTGTCAACAAGGTGTACAAGAGAGTCAGGTTTCGATCCTGTGGAACTGTAGGTTATGGGCCCACCATGTGGGTTAAAACTAGGAAGGGCGCCTTGCACGATCATGTAAGTAAGGCATGTCAGAGGGTAGCCTGCCAATTATGTTGGCAACAATGTTGGTACCAAGGGCGAGGGACGAAGAGAACCATTTTCCTGCTCGTTGAATGAGGCGGACCAATAGGCAAGGTTCTCGTCCATTGATGGCTACCAGAATGTCATCAACAATAGTAACAGGGTCTTACAGACAGAGTGGTACCACAAGGTGCCTACCTAAGCAGGGAATTATCTCTGCTTAGTTAAGTGAGATTCAGGAAAGGTTAAACAAAAGAATGGAAAGGAAAACGTGATTATCAGATTAAATAGAACAATGGAAAGGAAAATTGTGATTGCACAAAATTATTAGGAGTATATCCCTCCCATGTACAAGCAAAACATGGCATGCAGGGTAGGAGAGCAAGTACCCAACCATTCAGATAAGAGGCAAGGATTAATCAAGATGTTACCCATACAACGGTGTTTGGATAGCTGACCAAGGAACATTTAGCATCGCGCCTCCAATGTTCTTGTTGAAGAGCGGATTGTCATAGTCATGCTTTGAGATAGCAATGATATGGTGTTTCAATCAAGGGCCAGACTTTGGATACACAAATGATCCATCAGGAGCAACTTATAAAATAGGTCTTACAATTTCCTCCAGGAAGAATGGTTATCCTTGCAAAAGAAATTATAATGATAGGTCCTCCAACCAGGGGGGTGCTAGGCATGACATCATGTTACCGGGTCATCTAAGGACCAACATCATAACTCTTGGAAAGTTGTCCCAACCATCATATCTGACCGAGATTCAGATCTAATTGGTGTCAGGATACCTCAGACTCAGGGAATGAACTATAGGAGTGGGTTCCTGAAACAATAGTTCATCATTAAACCAAGGAGGGGATGAGAAGGTGGCCGGTGGGCTCAGCGACAATTCATCGAGAATTCCAAACGGATGGCTTCCACAATAATGTGAACAAGAAGATGACACTTGTCAATTCAAATGATATAATGTTGTATGCTCTAGGAAAACATACACTATCAATCATTAGTTGAAAGGTGTGCCCGAAGTATGACCTTAGGCAACAAGATCAATGTTAGAGTGACGATTCAATAACCAACAATCAAAGAACGAACTGTCGATCGTTAACTTCAAAGCAATAGGGTTGCTCGAAGTACAGAACTCAAACATCATCGTTAGCATATTGGTATCCTGGTTAAAAACAACATGGGGACCAAGGAAGAATGGTGATGGTGCGAAGTATCATCATACCAAGAATTTCTAAGAGGTGGAGCAATCCCCACAACATTCTCGACAGAAAAGACAGTAATACTTCAGGGCAGAACACAACACTAGCTGGAGAGCAAGTTGTATTCATAATGTGGACAAGTTCGCGATGAAAGGAAGTCAAGGGCGTTGTTGATGATAATAAAATCATCAAGGGCAAGGAGGGTATTTCTCATCATGAACTCAGTTGACATCTCGGAAGAAGTCAAAGTGTTGAAGATGATCCGACACAATTGCCGGGAGGTTTCAAGAGGATGCAATCAAATAACAACAGCAACAAGCAAGGAAATGACGAAGTGGCAAGTTATAGGATCAATATATAAGATGCAAGCTCGGGACCAAAGTTGGCTTTCAAGTCAAGCAACATGATGTTGAAAGCTCGACGTAAGTCGTTGAAAGCACAAGTGCTCCCTAGGTGGTTTTGATAATTGATGACAACATATCTCTTGTTGGACTAACGTTTTCATCTAGTATGTTTCAGATAAGTTCAACAATGGAGTGGCATGGACTAAAGGGTGTGGGAAGGTCTCCAAGATACTAAGGACAAAGGATTGGCTAAAGCTTAAAGTTCAAGACTCTTCATTTTACATTTTAGTGATCCAAGATAACATTGAGTCCATAGGAAAAGCCAATACTATCAAGGAGGGATGAGGTGTTGCTTAATGAGCCTCTTGCTCAAGTGCTTAATGATATGCTCCAAAATCCTCAGCTACTTTCCCATATCCACAAATGACCTAAACTCTAAGCCAAACTCGGTCATACCGATTCTATCTATCCGGCGCCACCGAGTTTCACTTGTCATTTGCCACTGCCAAACCCTAGCAATTCGGTCCTACCGATAAGGATCTCGGTCTCACCGAGATGGGATTGCAAACTCTCTGTTTCCCTTTCGTAACTTTTCGGTCTCACCGAAAGAGCGAATCGGTCCCACCGAGATTGCAATGTAAACTCTGTGTTTCCTTCTTGTAACTTTTTGGTCTCACCGAAAGAGCAAGACGGTCCCATCGAGTTTGCCTGACCAACTCTCTGGTTAGCTTATTGCCAAACTCGGTCTCACCGAGTTTGTGCAATCGGTCTCACTGAGATTACATTATGCCCAAACCCGAACCGAATCGGTCCTACCGAGTTGCATGTCAGTCCCACCGAAATTCCTAACGGTCACTAGGTTTACTATTTCGGTCCGACCGAATTTTCTGATTCAGTCCCACCGAGATTGGAAAACTGTGTGTAACGGTTGGATTTTGTGTGGAGGCTATAAATACCCCTCCACCTCCTCTTCACTTGTGGAGAGAGCTATCAGACTAAGCCTACACTTCCAGCATCCTATTTCTGAGAGAGAACTACCTACTCATGTGTTGAGGCCAAGATATTCCATTCCTACCATATGAATCTTGATCTCTAGCCTTCCCCAAGTTGCTTTCCACTCAAATCTTCTTTCCACTAGATCCAAATCCTATGAGAGAGAGTTGAGTGTTGGGGAGACTATCATTTGAAGCACAAGAGCAAGGAGTTCATTATCAACACACCATTTGTTACTTCTTGGAGAGTGGTGTCTCCTAGATTGGCTAGGTGTCACTTGGGAGCCTCCGACAACATTGTGGAGTTGAACCAAGGAGTTTGTAAGGGCAAGGACATCGCCTACTTCGTGAAGATCTACCGCTAGTGAGGCAAGTCCTTCGTGGGCGATGGCCATGGTGGGATAGACAAGGTTGCTTCTTCGTGGACCCTTCGTGGGTGGAGCCCTCTGTGGACTCGCGCACCCGTTACCCTTCGTGGGTTGAAGTCTCCATCAACGTGGATGTAGGATAGCACCACCTATCTGAACCACGGGAAAAACATCCGTGTCTCCGATTGCGTTTGAATTCTCCAAACCCTTCCCTTTACATTCTTGCAAGTTGCATGCTTTACTTTCCGCTGCCTATATACACTTTGCATACTTGCTTGATATGTATTGTGAGTGTTGAAATTATGCTTAACCTCCACTCAAACCGAAAAGGCTTAAAAATTGCAACTTTGGCATGAAGTGTCTAATCACCCCCCTCTAGACACATCTACTTCAAGGTCCTACAAGTGGTATCAGAGCTTTGGTCTCCATTGCCTTGGTTTAATCACCATTGGAGGAAGATGGATGTGTCTACTTTAGGGAGTCTTAGACATAGAGTGCCTATTCTCGATGGAGAATATTTTCATAAGTGGAAGAATGAGATGCTTGTAATCTTCAACCAATATCATTTGAACAAGTATATTGCTAGCCCTTGTGCACCTCACATTGATCCTTTGGATCCTACCTTAGGTGGAGATATTGACATGATTCGCAATCTTAGAACTATTGAGTTCATCATTAGAGGATTGCCCAAAAATTTGATTGCTATTTTGCCTACTCTAAATTGTGCCCATACTATATGGAAATTTCTTGAGGAACGATTTCCCGATCATTCCTTGAAAAATTTGGATGAAATTCTCCATAAATCTATTGCCTTGAGTAAAATGAACTCTAGTGATCCTAGTTTTGGTGATTGTCTATTTGAGCTTACCAATCTCAAGCATGCTAAAGGAGATGCTGGAATCATTAGTGATATTATATTTGAAGCTATAAGAATTCATAAAAGTGACCATTTTGATGATCATTTATCTAATGAATTACCCTCTATAGGAAATGATGAGTCACAAGATCATGGTGAACATGGATACTATGATGATGATGATGATAGTGCCTTTCAATCTTGATGATGCAATGAGACACTTTGGTCTTACGGCAAATCTTCGGGGATATGAATCAGGAGGAAAGGAATGGGTTCTTGATAGTGGATGTACTGATCATATGACCGGAGATGAAGAGATGTTCCGTGAGCTTGCTGAAAATGACGACCCTCGAAAATATGTCACCTTTGGTGATAATTCAAAGGTTAAAGTAGTTGGCCTTGGTAAGGTGGCCATCTCACATGATAGTTCCATTAAAAATGTCATGCTCGTTGAATCTCTCGGCTACAACTTACTTTCAGTATCTAGACTTGCTGATTTCGGTTTAAATGTCCTATTTACTGAGGTAGATTGCCAAGTGTTTCGTCGAGACAATCATAAAATGGTCTTTACCGGTATGCGTAGAGGTGACCTTTACATTGTCGACTTCTCTAAAAAGGCACAACCTAAAACTTGCTTTATTGCTAAATCCTCAAAAGGTTGGTTGTGGCATAGACGACTAGGTCATGTTGGCATGAGAAATCTTGACAAGCTTATTAAAGGAAATCATATCCTTGGAGTTAACGATGTCATATTTGATAAAGATAGACTTTGCAGTGCTTGTCAAGCAGGTAAACAGGTTGGAGGAAGGCATCCTGTGAAGAACATCATGACCACAAGGAGGCCACTCGAGCTACTTCATATGGATCTTTTTGGTCCCAACGCCTACAAGAGTCTCGGTGGAAATTCTTTTGGTCTAGTTATAGTTGATGATTTTTCAAGATTTACGTGGGTGTTCTTTCTTAATGACAAGTCGCAGATCCAGAAGATCTTCAAAAACTTCGCTAGGAAGGCCCAAAATCAGTTTGACGTGAAGATCAAGAAGGTTCGAAGTGACAACGGAACGGAGTTCAAGAACGCAAATGTGGATACCTTTCTTGACGAGGAAGGGATTTCACACGAGTTCTCGGCTACGTACACACCTCAACAAAATGGAGTTGTTGAGAGGAAGAACCAGACGCTCATCGAAATGGCAAGAACAATGCTTGATGAATACAAGACGCCGAAGCACTTTTGGGCAAAAGCGGTTGAGACAACTTGTCACGCAACAAATCGCTTGTATCTTCACAAGCTACTCGGCAAGACAGCATACGAGCTCCTCACCAGTAACAAACCCCAAGTTGGATACTTTCGAGTATTCGGCTCAAAGTGCTACATTCTTGATAAGCATCGTCGTTCAAAGTTTGCTCCTAAATCTCATGAAGGTTTTCTACTTGGTTATGGCTCAAACTCTCACACTTACCATGTCTACAACAATTTCACCCGAAAGGTTGAAGAGACGGTAGATGTGAAGTTTGATCAATCTAATGGCTCGCAAGTAGAGCAATTGCCAATTGATGTAGGAGACAAAGACCCTTCAAAAGCAATCCAAGACTTGTCCATAGGCAAAGTTCGTCCAACGGAGGTGAAGGAGAGTACTTCATCCGTTCAAGTGGAGGCTTCTACTTCACAACAAGGTGAACCAAGAATTGATACGGAAGCATCCACAAGTGGGACACACCAAGATGAAGAAGACAAGGAAATGCATCAAGACGAACATCAACAACCTCCTTCTCCACCACGACAAGACAATGACAACGTCAACAATGAAGAAGGCCAAGAAGAAGAACAAGATGAAGAAAATGTTCAACGAAGACCCAAGCAAAAGCTCTCACGAGTTCGAGCAAGAATTGCCAAAGATCATCCCGTCGAGCAAATCTTCAATGATATACAAACCGGGAGAATCACTCGCTCAAAAACTCGTTTAGCTAACTTTTGTGAAAACTATTCATTCATCTCTAGCATTGAACCTATGAAGGTTGAAGAAGCATTGGAAGATCCGGATTGGATAAACGCCATGCATGAAGAGCTACACAACTTTGAGAGAAACCAAGTTTGGACATTGGTTGAGAAGCCCGACGACAACCACAACATCATTGGTACCAAATGGGTGTTTCGCAACAAGCAAGATGAAGATGGACAAGTGGTTCGCAACAAAGCATGTCTCGTCGCCCAAGGATACACACAAGTCGAAGGTATGGACTATGGTGAGACATATGCTCCCGTTGCTAGACTTGAGTCCATTCGCATCTTACTTGCCTATGCCAATCACCATAACATCACCTTGTATCAAATGGACATTAAAAGTGCTTTTCTAAATGGTGAAATAGAGGAGCAACTTTATGTCAAACAACCTCCCGGCTTTGTCAATCCTAAGAAACCTAATCATGTTTACAAACTTCACAAAGCTCTTTATGGTCTTAAACAAGCTCCTAGAGCATGGTATAAATGCTTGACCAAGTTCCTTATTGCAAGTGGTTTCGAAATTGGTAAAATTGATTCTACTCTTTTTACTAAAAGGGTTAATGGAGAACTATTTGTATGCCAAATTTATGTTGATGATATCATATTTGGTTCAACTAACCCTCTCTTTAGTGAAAAGTTTGGAAAGCTAATGTCAGAGAAGTTTGAGATGTCTATGATGAGTGAACTCAAATTCTTTCTCGGTTTGCAAATCAAGCAAACTAAGGAAGGTACATTTGTCTCTCAAACGAAGTACACCAAGGACCTATTCAAGAAGTTCAATATGCAAGAATGCAAAGGTATGTCTACACCCATGCCTACTAGTGGACATAATGATTTGACCAAAGATGGTGAACCGGTTGATCAAAGGTTTATCGCTCTATGATTGGTTCATTGTTATACCTATGTGCTTCACGTCCCGATATTATGCTAAGTGTGTGCATGTGTGCATGTTATCAAGCTGCCCCTAAAGAATGCCATCTTAAGGCCGTGAAAAGGATAGTTAGATACTTAATTCATACACCAAATTTTGGCGTTTGGTATCCTAAGAGGTCTTCTTTTGATCTTGTTGGCTATTCCGACTCGGATTACGCCGGAGACAAGGTTGATAGAAAGTCAACTTCGGGTACTTGTCAATTTCTTGGTAGATCTCTTGTGTCTTGGTCTTCCAAGAAACAAAACTCCGTATCCTTATCCACCGCCGAAGCTGAATACATTGCTGCTAGTTCATGTTGTGCTCAATTACTTTGGATGACCCAAACTCTTAAAGATTATGGGATCTATGTGAAACATGTTCCACTGCTTTGTGACAATGAAAGTGCTATCAAAATTGGTCATAATCCTGTACAACATTCTCGAACTAAGCATATTGAAGTTCGTCATCATTTCATTCGAGATCATGTTGCTAAGGGTGACATAAATCTTAAGCATGTTCGCACCGATAAGCAATTAGCGGATATATTCACTAAACCACTTGATGAGAAAGTGTTTTGCAGGTTGAGAGGAGAATTGAACATCATTGATGCTTCGAAATTGGAGTAGGAACTCCATTGGATACATGCAAGACATGAGCTTATGACTAATCCATGATATATCTCTTATGATGACTATCTTATGTCTTGGATATATTTGTACCTTGCATGTTGTCTAACCCATGTAGGTGCTTGGTTGAATCTAATTCCATGAGATTGCGACTCACTCACATCTTGAGCAATCTCTACATCACCAAGTCTTTACACGATGGTGGTTGAAGACAAGGATGCACAAAATCATTCAAACATATCCTTTGACAAATCCTATGTTGAGCTTCATGAATGTCATTTTTGGATACACAAGTGCTTTTCCTTGCAAGAACTAATCCATGTAGGTAGATGAACTCAAACTCCAAGTGGTGCTCCAAACTCTTGATGGGCTACATCAACCATGAGCACCCACACAAGTTCAACTACATGAGAAAGAACCACACCACCACCCAAGGTATGTTATTCCATCTTAGAGAAGCTTTACTCCGAGACATGAGTCAAAGCAACTCAACAAGATGTGAATACATCAAGATGCTTAAACGAAAAATGGTAACCCCATTTTGAGCTTAAACGATGAGTATGACCCATGATCAAGTGTTCTCACTTGACTCCTAAGTCAATATACTCTAACATAGGTGACTATGTCACCGCCCAACTCTAGATGAAGTTCTCTTGTGTTCCTTCTTTGTGTTATTGCATTTGTCTCATGCTTGTTTATTTGTTCCCTTCTTTCTTAAAAAAAACTTCATCTAGATCTTTCAGTCTCTTCTCTTTTCCTTTTGTTTTTGTTCTGCATTTTTTGCATTTAATTCATTGCAAATCTTTGTGAGCTCCTACATGTCTAGTGAGCTGAGGTGACAAGTGTTTTTCTCTGTGTAAACTCGGTTTCACCGACTTGCAATTTTCGGTCCAACCGAATCTTTTCGGTACCACCGAAATATGCCAATCGGTGCCACCGACTTTGCAATCAGAAAAATAGTTTGCCACTTGTTCTACATTTCTTCTCATCCAGCTCCACTCAATGAATCTTGTCCTCTACAAGCATCACAATTTTATTCTTTGCTTTATGCTGAGTCTCAAGGACCAACCCTATTCGACGGATTCCAGAAAAACCTTCTTGGAAATTGATGTCAAAGGGGGAGAGAGAGATCACATCAAAGCCTATCTTCGGGGAGAGAGAGATCACATCAAAGCACTAAAGGGGGAGAGAAAGTCTCAAGGATCCCAGACGTCCCAGATAATGTATTAAGGGGGAGAAAGAGATCTCTAGGGGGAGAGACAATACTCAAGGATCCCAGATGTTTGATGTTCAAGAGGAGAGATGTCACATGTCTTTTTAGGGGGAAAGACATATTCATTTGTATCTTTCAGCTCTGATTTTCTGTTCCCTATCTTCTCCCAATATCCCATGAAAGATTCAGGGGGAGCAAGACACCCATGGGAAAGAAATCAGTCAAATTCATTGCATATCTTTATTCTTGGGGACATGTTGAATTCAATGTAGTACCTAGTACTTACTCTCTACATGTCATCCCAGTCTTGGTATTCTTGTGGTTTCTTTTGTTTGCTTTGGTTAGTGGGTGTACCTGTGTTATCTAACCTTGTTTGTGCAGGTTCATTCCATCCTAAGCCAACTTAAGACTACAAGGTAAGTGTATGCATCAAAATCATGAGTATGAGGAATTCTTGCTTATGTACATACTGTTTGCAAGAAGGACTCATGGGCATGAAGGTATTTTCCTTAACAAATCTTTTGCTCTGATGCATATGACCAAGATACATGTAACACATTGCCCACTCTGTCATGGTTATGCTCTCACATGTCTCTATATTTCATATTCACATGAGTGCATACATGTAGGGGAGCCTATGTTTGTTACATGTCCTTCCAAAGCTTTACTTACTATTCTTCGTATCTTTATCTAAAGCTTTGATGTATGTTGCCATAAATTACCAAAAAGGGGGAGATTGAAAGCACAAGTGCTCCCTAGGTGGTTTTGATAATTGATGACAACATATCTCTTGTTGGACTAACATTTTCATCTAGTATGTTTCAGATAAGTTCAACAATGGAGTGGCATGGACTAAAGGGTGTGGGAAGGTCTCCAAGATACTAAGGACAAAGGATTGGCTAAAGCTTGAAGTTCAAGACTCTTCATTTTACATTTTAGTGATCCAAGATCACATTGAGTCCATAGGAAAAGCCAATAATATCAAGGAGGGATGAGGTGTTGCTTAATGAGCCTCTTGCTCAAGTGCTTAATGATATGCTCCAAAATCCTCAGCTACTTTCCCATATCCACAAATGACCTAAACCCTAAGCCAAACTCGGTCATACCGATTCTATCTATCCGGCGCCACCGAGTTTCACTTGTCATTTGCCACTGCCAAACCCTAGCAATTCGGTCCTACCGATAAGGATCTCGGTCTCACCAAGATGGGATTGCAAACTCTCTGTTTCCCTTTCATAACTTTTCAGTCTCACCGAAAGAGCGAATCGGTCCCACCGAGATTGCAATGTAAACTATGTGTTTCCTTCTTGTAACTTTTCGGTCTCACCGAAAGAGCGAGTCGGTCCCACCGAGTTTGCCTGGCCAACTCTTTGGTTAGCTTATTGCCAAACTCGGTCTCACCGAGTTTGTGCAATCGGTCTCACCGAGATTACGTTACGCCCAAACCCTAACCGAATCGGTACTACCGAGTTGCATGTCAGTCCCACCGAAATTCCTAACGGTCACTAGGTTTACTATTTTGGTCCGACCGAGTTTTCTGATTCGTTCCCACCGAGATTGGAAAACTATGTGTAACGGTTGGATTTTGTGTGGAGGCTATAAATACCCCTCCACCTCCTCTTCACTCATGGAGAGAGCTATCAGACTAAGCCTACACTTCCAGCATCCTATTTCTGAGAGAGAACTACCTACTCATGTGTTGAGGCCAAGATATTCCGTTCCTACAACATGAATCTTGATCTCTAGCCTTCCCCAAGTTGCTTTCCACTCAAATCTTCTTTCCACTAGATCCAAATCCTATGAGAGAGAGTTGAGTGTTGGGAGACTATCATTTGAAGCACAAGAGCAAGGAGTTCATTATCAACACACCATCTGTTACTTCTTGGAGAGTGGTGCCTCCTAGATTGGCTAGGTGTCACTTGGGAGCCTCCGACAAGATTGTGGAGTTGAACCAAGGAGTTTGTAAGGGCAAGGAGATCGCCTACTTCGTGAAGATCTACCGCTAGTGAGGCAAGTCCTTCGTGGGTGATGGCCATGGTGGGATAGACAAGGTTGCTTCTTCGTGGACCCTTCATGGGTGGAGCCCTCCGTGGACTCGCGCAACCGTTACCCTTCGTGGGTTGAAGCACTGTTCAAGATATCTTCCGATATTCCGATAAATCGGCCGATTTATCGCTTACCTTTGTCCGACCGATAAGATTTATCGGCCGATAAATTAGCTGATATGGCGATAAATCGGCCGATATGCCGATAAACTGGCCGATTTACCCCTTATCATGGGTCGACCGATAAGTTCCCGATAAGAGATATCCCCAACATTGGGTTGAAGTCTCCATCAACGTGGATGTAGGATAGCACCACCTATCCGAACCACGGGAAAAACATCCGTGTCTCCGATTGCGTTTGAATTCTCCAAACCCTTCCCTTTACATTCTTGCAAGTTGCATGCTTTACTTTCCGCTGCCTATATACACTTTGCATACTTGCTTGATATGTATTGTGAGTGTTGAAATTATGCTTAACCTCCACTCAAACCGAAAAAAGCTTAAAAATTGCAACTTTGGCATGAAGTGTCTAATCACCCCCCTCTAGACACATCTACTTCAAGGTCCTACAGTCGTGCTCACACACTAAAGAATTCATGCCCCAGAGAAGGACGCGGTAGCACAGTCAAAAGTAGAAAGACCAGGATGCAGCCGATAGTCTAGGAATGACCAGATTGGGTTCAGAATTTCCTAGTAAAAATACTAGGGGTATTTGATTTGTAGTGCAGAATAATTTCACTAGTCGGTGCCCTTGGTTGACAACAACCCAGAACCCGTAGAGTGATTACGGCATGGAAAGACATTACTTCAATAGAGTTAGTAAGATGTGGTGCAATGGCAAGGCATCTCTGAGATACCAGGGGGTAATACTCGAAGGTAGAACATGATAGAAGTAGAACCGGGTCATTGACCTATGACAGTAGATACTTCAACCTTGCCAAAAATAGACGAGGCACTGGAATGAATTCCCATCAGATATATCAGATCAGGACAGCATGGTCGAAACCATAACTATAAGGAATCAATTTCAAAAATATCGAAAGAATCATACAGCTGGATAATCATTTTGCAAGAAGCTTCCGAGATGGTCTACATCACTTCCATGGGCATGAACACAAAGTTCAAGGTTGACTCCCACTTCTTTAATGCATAACATTTCATTCACCTGTCACTTTGATAAAACTGTAGTGTTAGAATTTATCTGGTAGAACACCGGAAGAGTATGACTTGTGAAAACCTTCGGGTTCTCACGGATTAGGGGAAGACATAGGTTGAACCCATCAGGCATCTTTGTAACATATACCACAAGTTTCAAAAGTAAATACACAAGCTCGAAAGCAGAGCATGGTTGGCCAAGCAGACGATACAATTTACAAAAGGCATTATGTATCAGGGGAAGGACTCGCAAGGTGACTGAATATGAAGGACACTGTCGGATAACAATCCAACATTGGATCGGGCGATCCACAACAGAGCTGATGTGAGTATCGGTACTCACTCAGAGGAATAAAGAATGCAGAGGCATTAGATTCAAGAATCACCTGATTAGTCTGATGCTTAAGTAGAAGAAATTATGGTTTCCTAAACGAAGGATGAGAAGCAGACGCTCTGATCAAGGATGGATAAGTTGAAAACACTTAGTGAAGGAAATATGCCCTAGAGGCAATAATAAAGTTATTATTTATTTCCTTATATAATGATAAAGGTTTATTATTCATGCTAGAATTGTATTAACCGGAAACATAATACATGTGTGAATACATAGACAAACAGAGTGTCACTAGTATGCCTCTATTTGACTAGCTCGTTAATCAAAGATGGTTATGTTTCCTAACCATGGACAAAGATTTGTCATTTGATTAAACGGTATCACATCATTAGTTGAATGATCTGATTGACATGACCCATTCCATTAGCTTAGCACCCGATCGTTTAGTATGTTGCTATTGCTTTCTTCATGACTTATACATGTTCCTATGACTATGAGATTATGTAACTCCCATGTGCCGGAGGAACACTTTGTGTGCTACCAAATGTCACAACGTAACTGGGTGATTATAAAGGTGCTCTACAGGTGTCTCCAAAGGTACATGTTGGGTTGACGTATTTCGAGATTAGGATTTGTCACTCCGATCGTCGGAGAGGTATCTCAGGGCCCTCTCGGTAATGCACATCACTTAAGCCTTGCAAGCAATGCAACTAATGAGTTAGTTGCAAGATGATGTATTACGGAGTAAAGAGACTTGCCGGTAACGAGATTGAACTAGGTATTGGATACCGACGATCGAATCTCGGGCAAGTAACATACCGATGACAAAGGGAACAACGTATATTGTTATGCGGTCTGACCGATAAAGATCTTCGTAGAATATGTAGGAGCCAATATGGGCATCCAGGTCCCGCTATTGGTTATTGACCGGAGACATGTCTCGGTCATGTCTACATTGTTCTCGAACCCGTAGGCTCCGCACGCTTAAGGTTTCCATGACAGTTATATTATGAGTTTATACGTTTTGATGTACCGAAGGTTGTTCGGAGTCCCGGATGTGATCACTGACATGACGAGGAGTCTCGAAATGGTCGAGACATAAAGATTGATATATTGGAAGCCTATGTTTGGACATCGGAAGTGTTCCGGGTGAAATCGGGATTTTACCGGAGTACCGGGAGGTTACCGGAACCCCCCGGGAGCTACATGGGCCTTAGTGGGCCTTAGTGGAAAAGAGAAGAGGCAACCTAAGATGGGCCGCGCGCCCCTCCCCTTCCTTGGTCCGAATAGGACAAGGAGAGGGGGCCGACCCCCTTTCTCTTTTCCCCCCTCCGCGAATCCTATTCCAACTAGGATTGGGGGGGGGGAATCCTACTCCCGGAGGGAGTAGGACTCCTCCTGGCGCGCCACCTCTTGGCCGGCCGCACCGCCCCCCCCCCCCTTGAGCCTTTATATAGGGAGGCAGGGGCACCCCAGAGAAACACAAGTTGATCCACGTGATCATATTCTTAGCCGTGTGCGGCGCCCCCTGCCACCATAGCCCTTGATAATATTGTAGCGGTGCTTAGGCGAAGCCCTGTGACAGTAGTACATCAAGATCGTCACCACGCCGTCATGCTGACGAAACTCTTCCCCGACACTTTGATGGATCGGAGTCCGGGGATCGTCATCGAGCTGAACATGTGCTAGAACTCGGAGGTGCCGTAGTTTCGGTGCTTGATCGGTCGGGCCGTGGAGACGTACGACTAAATCAACCAAACGCTTCCGTTGTCGATCTACAAGGGTACGTAGATCACACTCTCCCCTCTTGTTGCTATGCATCACCATGATCTTGCGTGTGCGTAGGAATTTTTTTGAAATTACTACGTTCCCCAACAGTGGCATCCGAGCCTAGGTTTTATGTGTTGATGTTATATGCACGAGTAGAACACAAGTGAGTTGTGGGCGATATAAGTCATACTGCTTACCAGCATGTCATACTTTGGTTCGGCGGTATTGTTGGATGGAGCGGCCCGGACCGACATTACGCGTACGCTTACGCGAGACCGGTTCTCCCGACGTGCTTTGCACATAGGTGGCTTGCGGGTGACAGTTTCTCCAACTTTAGTTGAACTGAGTGTGGCTACGCCCGGTCCTTGCGAAGGTTAAAACAGCACCAACTTGACAAACTATCATTGTGGTTTTGATGCGTAGGTAAGATTGGTTCTTGCTTAAGCCCGTAGCAGGCACGTAAAACTTGCAACAACAAAGTAGAGGACGTCTAACTTGTTTTTGCAGGGCATGTTGTGATGTGATATGGTCAAGACGTGACGCTGAATTTTATTGTATGAGATGATCATGTTTTGTAACTGAGTTATCGACAACTGGCAGGAGCCATATGGTTGTCGCTTTATTGTATGCAATGCAACCGCGCTGTAATGCTTTACTTTATCACTAAGCGGTAGCGATAGTCGCGGAAGCATAAGATTGGCGAGACGACAACGATGCTACGGTGGAGATCAAGGTGTCGCGCCGATGACGATGGTGATCATGACGGTGCTTCGGAGATGGAGATCATAGGCACAGAGATGATGATGGCCTTATCATATCACTTATATTGATTGCATGTGATTTTTATCTTTTATGCATCTTATCTTGCTTTGATTGGTGGTAGCATTATAAGATGATCTCTCACTAAATTATCAAGAAGTGTTCTCCCTGAGTATGCACCGTTGCGAAAGTTCTTCGTGCTGAGACACCACGTGATGATCGGGTGTGATAGGCTCTACGTTCAAATACAACGGGTGCAAAACAGTTGCACACGCGGAATACTCAGGTTATACTTGATGAGCCAAGCATATACAGATATGGCCTCGGAACACGGAGACCGAAAGGTCGAGCATGAATCATATAGTAGATATGATCAACATAGTGATGTTCACCAATGAAACTACTCCATCTCACGTGATGATCGGACATGGTTTAGTTGATTTTGATCACGTGATCACTTAGAGGATTAGAGGGATGTCTATCTAAGTGGGAGTTCTATAAGTAATTTGATTAATTGAACTTAAATTTATCATGAACTTAGTACCTGATAGTATCTTGCTTATGTATGTTTGATTGTAGATAGATGGCCCGTGTTGTTGTTCCGTTGAATTTTAATGCTTTCCTTGAGAAAGAAAAGTTGAAAGATGATGGTAGCAATTACACGGACTAGGTCCGTAACTTGAGGATTATCCTCATTGCTGCACAGAAGAATTACATCCTGGAAGCACCGCTGGGTGCCAGGCCTGCTGCAGGAGCAACACCAGATGTTATGAACGTCTGGCAGAGCAAAGCTGATGACTACTCGATAGTTCAGTGTGCCATGCTTTACGGCTTAGAATCGGGACTTCAACGACATTTTGAACGTCATGGAGCATATGAGATGTTCCAAGAGTTGAAGTTAATATTTCAAGCAAATGCACGGATTGAGAGATATGAAGTCTCCAATAAGTTCTATAGCTGCAAGATGGAGGAGAACAGTTCTGTCAGTGAGCATGTACTCAAAATGTCTGGGTATAATAATCACTTGATTCAGATGGGAGTTAATCTTCCAGATGATTACGTCATTGACAGAATTCTCTAATCACTGCCACCAAGCTACAAGAGCTTCGTGATGAACTATAATATGCAAGGAATGAATAAGACTATTCCCGAGCTCTTCGCATTGCTGAAAGCTGCGGAGGTAGAAATCAAAAAGGAGCATCAAGTGTTGATGGTCAACAAGACCACTAGTTTCAAGAAAAAGGGCAAAGGGAAGAAGAAGGGGAACTTCAAGAAGAACAGCAAGCAAGTTGCTGCTCAAGAGAAGAAACCCAAGTCTGGACCTAAGCCTGAAACTGAGTGCTTCTACTGCAAGCAGACTGGTCACTGGAAGCGGAACTGCCCCAAGTATTTGGCGGATAAGAAGGATGGCAAGGTGAACAAAGGTATATGTGATATACATGTTATTGATGTGTACCTTACTAATCCTCGCACTAGCACCTGGGTATTTGATACTGGTTCTGTTGCTAATATTTGCAACTCGAAACAGGGACTACGGATTAAGCGAAGATTGGCTAAGGACGAGGTGACGATGCGCGTGGGAAACGGTTCCAAAGTCGATGTGATCGCAGTCGGCACGCTACCTCTACATCTACCTTCGGGATTAATATTAGACCTAAATAATTGTTATTTGGTGCCAGCGTTAAGCATGTACATTATATCTGTATCTTGTTTGATGCGAGACGGTTATTCATTTAAATCAGAGAATAATGGTTGTTCTATTTATGAGTAATATCCTTATGGTCATGCACCCTTGAAGAGTGGTCTATTCTTATTGAATCTCGATAGTAGTGACACACATATTCATAATATTGAAGCCAAAAGATGCAGAGTTGATAATGATGATGCAACTTATTTGTGGCACTGCCATTTAGGTCATATCGGTGTAAAGCGCATGAAGAAACTCCATACTGATGGACTTTTGGAACCACTTGATTATGAATCACTTGGTACTTGCGAACCGTGTCTCATGGGCAAGATGACTAAAACACCGTTCTCCGGTACTATGGAGAGAGCAACAGATTTGTTGGAAATCATACATACAGATGTATGTGGTCCGATGAATATTGAGGCTCGTGGCGGATATCGTTATTTTCTCACCTTCACAGATGACTTAAGCAGATATGGGTATATCTACTTAATGAAACATAAGTCTGAAACATTTGAAAAGTTCAAAGAATTTCAGAGTGAAGTTGAAAATCATGGTAACAAGAAAATAAAGTTTCTATGATCTGATCGTGGAGGAGAATATTTGAGTTATGAGTTTGGTGTACATTTGAAACAATGCGGAATAGTTTCGCAACTCACGCCACCCGGAACACCACAGCGTAATGGTGTGTCCGAACGTCGTAATCGTACTTTACTAGATATGGTGCAATCTATGATGTCTCTTACTGATTTACCGCTATCGTTTTGGGGTTATGCTTTAGAGACGGCCGCATTCACATTAAATAGGGCACCATCAAAATCCGTTGAGACGACGCCTTATGAACTATGGTTTGGCAAGAAACCAAAGTTGTCATTTCTAAAAGTTTGGGGCTGCGATGCTTATGTCAAAAATCTTCAACCTGATAAGCTCAAACCCAAATCGGAGAAATGTGTCTTCATAGGATATCCAAAGGAAACTATTGGATACACCTTCTATCACAGATCCGAAGGCAAGACTTTTGTTGCTAAATTCGGAAACTTTCTGGAGAAGGAGTTTCTCTCGAAAGATGTGAGTGGGAGGAAAGTAGAACTTGATGAGGTAACTGTACCTACTCCCTTATTGGAAAGTAGTACATCACAGAAAACTGTTTCTGCGACACCTACACCAATTAGTGAGGAAGCTAATGATAATGATCATGAAACTTCAGGACAAGATACTACTGAACCTCGTAGATCAACCAGAGTGAGATCCGCGCCAGAGTGGTACGGTAATCCTGTTCTGGAAATCATGCTGCTAGATCATGATGAACCTACAAACTATGAAGAAGCGATGGTGAGCCCAGATTCCGCAAAATAGCTTGAAGCCATGAAATCTGAGATGGGATCCATGTATGAGAACAAAGTATGGACTTTGGTTGACTTGCCCAATGATCGGCAAGCAATTGAGAATAAATGGATCTTCAAGAAGAAGACTGACGCTAACGGTAATATTACTGTCTACAAAGCTCGACTTGTCGCAAAAGGATTTCGACAAGTTCAAGGGGTTGACTAGATGAGACCTTCTCACCCGTAGCGATGCTTAAGTCTGTCCGAATCATGGTAGCAATTGCCGCATTTTATGATTATGAAATTTGGCAGATGGATGCCAAAACTGCATTCCTGAATGGATTTCTGGAAGAAGAATTGTATATGATGCAACCGGAAGGTTTTGTCGATCCTAAGGGAGCTAACAAAGTGTGCAAGCTCCAGCGATCCATTTATGGACTGGTGCAAGCCTCTCGGAGTTGGAATAAACGCTTTGATAGTGTGATCAAAGCATTTGGTTTTATACAGACTTTCGGAGAAGCCTGTATTTACAAGAAAGTGAGTGGGAGCTCTGTAGCATTTCTGATATTATATGTGGATGACATATTACTGATTGGAAATGATATAGAATTTCTGGATAGCATAAAGGGATACTTGAATAAGAGTTTTTCAATGAAAGACCTCGGTGAAGCTGCTTACATATTAGGCATAAAGATCTATAGAGATAGATCAAGACGCTTAATTGGACTTTCACAAAGCACATACCTTGACAAGATTTTGAAGAAGTTCAAAATGGATCAAGCAAAGAAAGGGTTCTTGCTTGTGTTACAAGGTGTGAAGTTGAGTTAGACTCAATGCCCGACCACTGCAAAAGATAGAGAGAAAATGAAAGATGTTCCCTATGCTTCAGCCATAGGCTCTATCATGTATGCAATTCTATGTACCAGACCTGATGTGTGCCTTGCTATAAGTTTAGCAGGGAGGTACCAAAGTAATCCAGGAGTGGATCACTGGACAGCGGTCAAGAACATCCTGAAATACCTGAAAAGGACTAAGGATATTTTTCTCGTATATGGAGGTGACAAAGAGCTCATCGTAAACGGTTACGTTGATGCAAGCTTTGACACTGATCCGGACGATTCTAAGTCGCAAACCGGATACGTGTTTACATTAAACGGTGGAGCTGTCAGTTGGTGCAGTTCTAAACAAAGCGTCGTGGCGGGATCTACATGTGAAGCGGAGTACATAGCTGCTTCGGAAGCTGCAAACGAAGGAGTCTGGATGAAGGAGTTCATATCCGATCTAGGTGTCATACCTAGTGCATCGGGTCCAATGAAAATATTTTGTGACAATACTGGTGCAATTGCCTTGGCAAAGGAATCCAGATTTCACAAGAGAACCAAACACATCAAGAGACGCTTCAATTCCATCCGGGATCTAGTCTAGGTGGGAGACATAGAGATTTGCAAGATACATACGGAGCTGAATGTAGCAGACCCGTTAACTAAGCCTCTTCCACGAGCAAAACATGATCAACACCAGAGCTCCATGGGTGTTAGAATCATTACTGTGTAATCTAGATTATTGACTCTAGTGCAAGTGGGAGACTGAAGGAAATATGCCCTAGAGGCAATAATAAAGTTATTATTTATTTCCTTATATCATGATAAAGGCTTATTATTCATGCTAGAATTGTATTAACCGGAAACATAATACATGTGTGAATACATAGACAAACAGAGTGTCACTAGTATGCCTCTACTTGACTAGCTCGTTAATCAAAGATGGTTATGTTTCCTAACCATGGACAAAGAGTTGTCATTTGATTAAACGGGATCACATCATTAGTTGAATGATCTGATTGACATGACCCATTCCATTAGCTTAGCACCCGATCGTTTAGTATGTTGCTATTGCTTTCTTCATGACTTATACATGTTCCTATGACTATGAGATTATGTAACTCCCGTGTGCCGGAGGAACACTTTGTGTGCTACCAAACATCACAACGTAACTGGGTGATTATAAAGGTGCTCTACAGGTGTCTCCAAAGGTACATGTTGGGTTGACGTATTTCGAGATTAGGATTTGTCACTCCGATCGTCGGAGAGGTATCTCAGGGCCCTCTCGGTAATGCACATCACTTAAGCCTTGCAAGCAATGCAACTAATGAGTTAGTTGCGAGATGATGTATTACGGAACGAGTAAAGAGACTTGCTGGTAACGAGATTGAACTAGGTATTGGATACCGACGATCGAATCTCGGGCAAGTAACATACCGATGACAAAGGGAACGACGTATATTGTTATGCGGTCTGACCGATAAAGATCTTCGTAGAATATGTAGGAGCCAATATGGGCATCTAGGTCCTGCTATTGGTTATTGACCGGAGACATGTCTCGGTCATGTCTATATTGTTCTCGAACCCATAGGGTCCGCACGCTTATGGTTTCGATGACAATTATATTATGAGTTTATAGGTTTTGATGTACCGAAGGTTGTTTGGAGTCCCGGATGTGATCACTGACATGACGAGGAGTCTCGAAATGGTCGAGACATAAAGACTGATATATTGGAAGCCTATGTTTGGACATCGGAAGTGTTCCGGGTGAAATCGGGATTTTACCGGAGTACCGGGAGGTTACCGAAACCCCCCGGGAGCTACATGGGCCTTAGTGGGCCTTAGTGGAAAAGAGAAGAGGCAACCTAAGATGGGCCGCGCGCCCCTCCCCTCCCTTGGTCCGAATAGGACAAGGAGACGGGGCCGGCCCCCTTTCTCTTTCCCCCCCTCCGCGAATCCTATTCCAACTAGGATTGGGGGGATCCTACTCTCGAAGCGAGTAGGACTCCTCCTGGCGCGCCACCTCTTGGCCGGCCGCACCCCCCCCCCCCTTGAGCCTTTATATACGGAGGCAGGGGCACCCCAGAGAAACACAAGTTGATCCACGTGATCATATTCTTAGCCGTGTGCGGCGCCCCCTGCCACCATAGCCCTCGATAATATTGTAGCGGTGCTTAGGCGAAGCCCTGCGACAGTAGTATATCAAGATCGTCACCACGCCGTCATGCTGACGAAACTCTTCCCCGACACTTTGATGGATCGGAGTCCGGGGATCGTCATCGAGCTGAACGTGTGCTAGAACTCGGAGGTGCCGTAGTTTCGGTGCTTGATCGGTCGGGCCGTGGAGACGTACGACTACATCAATCAAACGCTTCCGTTGTCGATCTACAAGGGTACGTAGATCAAACTCTCCCCTCTCGTTGCTATGCATCACCATGATCTTGCGTGTGCGTAGGAAATATTTTGAAATTACTACGTTCCCCAGCAGTGGCATCCGAGCCTAGGTTTTATGTGTTGATGTTATATGCACGAGTAGAACACAAGTGAGTTGTGGGCGATATAAGTCATACTGCTTACCAGCATGTCATACTTTGGTTCGGTGGTATTGTTGGATGAAGCGGCCCGGACCGACATTACGCGCACGCTTATGCGAGACCGGTTCTCCCGACGTGCTTTGCACATAGGTGGCTTGCAGGTGACAGTTTCTCCAACTTTAGTTGAACTGAGTGTGGCTACGCCCGGTCCTTGCGAAGGTTAAAACAGCACCAACTTGACAAACTATCGTTGTGGTTTTGATGCGTAGGTAAGATTGGTTCTTGCTTAAGCCCGTAGCAGCCACGTAAAACTTGCAACAACAAAGTAGAGGACGTCTAACTTGTTTTTGCAGGGCATGTTGTGATGTGATATGGTCAAGACATGATGCTGAATTTTATTGTATGAGATGATCATGTTTTGTAACCGAGTTATCGGCAACTGGCAGGAGCCATATGGTTGTCGCTTTATTGTATGCAATGCAACCGCGCTGTAATGCTTTACTTTATCACTAAGCGGTAGCGATAGTCTTGGAAGCATAAGATTGGCGAGACGACAACGATGCTACGATGGAGATCAAGGTGTCGCGCCGATGACGATGGTGATCATGACGGTGCTTCGGAGATGGAGATCACAGGCACAAGATGATGATGGCCATATCATATCACTTATATTGATTGCATGTGATTTTTATCTTTTATGCATCTTATCTTGCTTTGATTGGCGGTAGCATTATAAGATGATCTCTCACTAAATTATCAAGAAGTGTTCTCCCTGAGTATGCACCGTTGCGAAAGTTCTTCGTGCTGAGACACCACGTGATGATCGGGTGTGATAGGCTCTACGTTCAAATACAACGGGTGCAAAACAGTTGCACACGCGGAATACTCAGGTTATACTTGACGAGCCAAGCATATACAGATATGGCCTCGGAACACGGAGACCGAAAGGTCGAGCGTGAATCATATAGTAGATATGATCAACATAGTGATGTTCACCAATGAAACTACTCCATCTCATGTGATGATCGGACATGGTTTAGTTGATTTGGATCACGTGATCACTTAGAGGATTAGACGGATGTCTATCTAAGTGGGAGTTCTTTAAGTAATTTGATTAATTGAACTTAAATTTATCATGAACTTAGTACCTGATAGTATCTCGCTTATGTATGTTTGATTGTAGATAGATGGCCCGTGCTGTTGTTCCGTTGAATTTTAATGCGTTCCTTGAGAAAGCAAAGTTGAAAGATGATGGTAGCAATTACACGGACTGGGTCCTTAACTTGAGGATTATCCTCATTGCTGCACAGAAGAATTACATCCTGGAAGCACCGCTGGGTGCCAGGTCTGCTACAGGAGCAACACCAGATGTTATGAACGTCTGGTAGAGCAAAGCTTGTGACTACTCGATAGTTCAGTGTGCCATGTTTTACAGCTTAGAATCGGGACTTCAACGACATTTTGAACGTCATGGAGCATATGAGATGTTCCAGGAGTTGAAGTTAATATTTCAAGAAAATGCCCGGATTGAGAGATATGAAGTCTCCAATAAGTTCTATAGCTGCAAGATGGAGGAGAACAGTTCTGGCAGTGAGCATATACTCAAAATGTCTGGGTATACTAATCACTTGATTCAGATGGGAGTTAATCTTCCAGATGATCGCGTCATTGACAGAATTCTCCAATCACTGCCACCAAGCTACACGAGCTTCGTGATGAACTATAATATGCAAGGAATGAATAAGACTATTCCCGAGCTCTTCGCATTGCTGAAAGCTGCGGAGGTAGAAATCAAAAAGGAGCATCAAGTGTTGATGGTCAACAAGACCACTAGTTTCAAGAAAAAGGGCAAAGGGAAGAAGAAGGGGAACTTCAAGAAGAACAACAAGCAAGTTGCTGCTCAAGAGAAGAAACCCAAGTCTGGACCTAAGCCTGAAACTGAGTGCTTCTACTGCAAGCAGACTGGTCACTAGAAGCGGAACTGCCCCAAGTATTTGGCGGATAAGAAGGATGGCAAGGTGAACAAAGGTATATGTGATATACATGTTATTGATGTGTACCTTACTAATCCTCGCAGTAGCACCTGGATATTTGATACTGGTTCTGTTGCTAATATTTGCAACTCGAAACAGGGACTACGGATTAAGCGAAGATTGGCTAAGGACGAGGTGACGATGCGCGTGGGAAACGGTTCCAAAGTCGATGTGATCGCAGTCGGCACGCTACCTCTACATCTACCTTCGGGATTAATATTAGACCTAAATAATTGTTATTTGGTGCCAGCGTTAAGCATGTACATTATATCTGGATCTTGTTTGATGAGAGACGGTTATTCATTTAAATCAGAGAATAATGGTTGTTCTATTTATGAGTAATATCCTTATGGTCATGCACCCTTGAAGAGTGGTCTATTCTTATTGAATCTCGATAGTAGTGACACACATATTCATAATATTGAAGCCAAAAGATGCAGAGTTGATAATGATGGTGCAACTTATTTGTGGCACTGCCATTTAGGTCATATCGGTGTAAAGCGCATGAAGAAACTCCATACTGATGGACTTTTGGAACCACTTGATTATGAATCACTTGGTACTTGTGAACCGTGCCTCATGGGCAAGACGACTAAAACACCGTTCTCCGGTACTATGGAGAGAGCAACAGATTTGTTGGAAATCATACATACAGATGTATGTGGTCCGATGAATATTGAGGCTCGTGGCGGATATCGTTATTTTCTCACCTTCACAGATGACTTAAGCAGATATGGGTATATCTACTTAATGAAACATAAGTCTGAAACATTTGAAAAGTTCAAAGAATTTCAGAGTGAAGTTGAAAATCATGGTAACAAGAAAATAAATTTCTACGATCTGATCGTGGAGGAGAATATTTGAGTTATGAGTTTGGTGTACATTTGAAACAATGCGGAATAGTTTCGCAACTCACGCCACCCGGAACACCACAGTGTAATGGTGTGTCCGAACGTCGTAATCGTACTTTACTAGATATGGTGCAATCTATGATGTCTCTTACTGATTTACCGCTATCGTTTTGGGGTTATGCTTTAGAGACGGCCGCATTCACATTAAATAGGGCACCATCAAAATCCGTTGAGACGACGCCTTATGAACTATGGTTTGGCAAGAAACCAAAGTTGTCATTTCTAAAAGTTTGGGGCTGCGATGCTTATGTCAAAAATCTTCAACCTGATAAGCTCGAACCCAAATCGGAGAAATGTGTCTTCATAGGATATCCAAAGGAAACTATTGGATACACCTTCTATCACAGATCCGAAGGCAAGACTTTTGTTGCTAAATTCGGAAACTTTCTGGAGAAGGAGTTTCTCTCGAAAGATGTGAGTGGGAGGAAAGTAGAACTTGATGAGGTAACTGTACCTACTCCCTTATTGGAAAGTAGTACATCACAGAAAACTGTTTCTGCGACACCTACACCAATTAGTGAGGAAGCTAATGATAATGATCATGAAACTTCAGGACAAGATACTACTGAACCTCGTAGATCAACCAGAGTGAGATCCGCGCCAGAGTGGTACGGTAATCCTGTTCTGGAAATCATGCTGCTAGATCATGATGAACCTACAAACTATGAAGAAGCGATGGTGAGCCCAGATTCCGCAAAATATCTTGAAGCCATGAAATCTGAGATGGGATACATGTATGAGAACAAAGTATGGACTTTGGTTGACTTGCCCAATGATCGGCAAGCAATTGAGAATAAATGGATCTTCAAGAAGAAGACTGACGCTAACGGTAATATTACTGTCTACAAAGCTCGACTTGTCACAAAAGGATTTCGACAAGTTCAAGGGGTTGACTACGATGAGACCTTCTCACCCGTAGCGATGCTTAAGTCTGTCCGAATCATGTTTTTCAATGAAAGACCTCGGTGAAGTTGCTTACATATTAGGCATAAAGATCTATAGAGATAGATCAAGACGCTTAATTGGACTTTCACAAAGCACATACCTTGACAAGATTTTGAAGAAGTTCAAAATGGATCAAGCAAAGAAAGGGTTCTTGCCTGTGTTACAAGGTGTGAAGTTGAGTCAGACTCAATGCCCGACCACCGCAGAAGATAGAGAGAAAATGAAAGATGTTCCCTATGCTTCAGCCATAGGCACTATCATGTATGCAATTCTGTGTACCAGACCTGATGTGTGCCTTGCTATAAGTTTAGCAGGGAGGTACCAAAGTAATCCAGGAGTGGATCACTGGACAGTGGTTAAGAACATCCTGAAATACCTGAAAAGGACTAAGGATATGTTTCTCGTATATGGAGGTGACAAAGAGCTCATCGTAAACGGTTACGTTGATGCAAGCTTTGACACTGATCCGGACGATTCTAAGTCGCAAACCGGATACGTGTTTACATTAAACGGTGGAGCTGTCAGTTGGTGCAGTTCTAAACAAAGCGTCGTGGCGGGATCTACATGTGAAGCGGAGTACATAGCTGCTTCGGAAGCAGCAAACGAAGGAGTCTGGATGAAGGAGTTCATATCCGATCTAGGTGTCATACCTAGTGCATCGGGTCCAATGAAAATATTTTGTCACAATACTGGTGCAATTGCCTTGGCAAAGGAATCCAGATTTCACAAGAGAACCAAACACATCAAGAGACGCTTCAATTCCATCCGGGATCTAGTCTAGGTGGGAGACATAGAGATTTGCAAGATACATACGGAGCTGAATGTAGCAGACCCGTTGACTAAGCCTCTTCCACGAGCAAAACATGATCAACACCAGAGCTCTACGGGTGTTAGAATCATTACTGTGTAATCTAGATTATTGACTCTAGTGCAAGTGGGAGACTGAAGGAAATATGCCCTAGAGGCAATAATAAAGTTATTATTTATTTCCTTATATCATGATAAAGGTTTATTATTCATGCTAGAATTGTATTAACCGGAAACATAATACATGTGTGAATACATAGACAAACAGAGTGTCACCAGTATGCCTCTACTTGACTAGCTCGTTAATCAATGATGGTTATGTTTCCTAACCATGGACAAAGAGTTGTCATTTGATTAAACGGGATCACATCATTAGTTGAATGATCTGATTGACATGACCCATTCCATTAGCTTAGCACCTGATCGTTTAGTATGTTGCTATTGCTTTCTTCATGACTTATACATGTTCCTATGACTATGAGATTATGTAACTCCCGTGTGCCGGAGGAACACTTTGTGTGCTACCAAACATCACAACGTAACTGGGTGATTATAAAGGTGCTCTACAGGTGTCTCCAAAGGTACATGTTGGGTTGACGTATTTCGAGATTAGGATTTGTCACTCCGATCGTCGGAGAGGTATCTCAGGGCCCTCTCGGTAATGCCCAACACTTAAGCCTTGCAAGCAATGCAACTAATGAGTTAGTTGCGAGATGATGTATTACGGAACGAGTAAAGAGACTTGCTGGTAACGAGATTGAACTAGGTATTGGATACCGACGATCGAATCTCGGGCAAGTAACATACCGATGACAAAGGGAACAACGTATATTTTTATGCGGTCTGACCGATAAAGATCTTCGTAGAATATGTAGGAGCCAATATGGGCATCTAGGTCCCGCTATTGGTTATTGACCGGAGACATGTCTCGGTCATGTCTATATTGTTCTCGAACCCATAGGGTCCGCACGCTTAAGGTTCCGATGACAGTTATATTATGAGTTTATACGTTTTGATGTACCAAAGGTTGTTCGGAGTCCCGGATGTGATTATTGACATGACGAGGAGTCTCGAAATGGTCGAAACATAAATATTGATATATTGGAAGCCTATGTTTGGACATCGGAAGTGTTCCGGGTGAAATCGGGATTTTACCGGAGTACCGGGAGGTTACCGGAACCCCCCGGGAGCTACATGGGCCTTAGTGGGCCTTAGTGGAAAAGAGAAGAGGCAACCTAAGATGGGCCGCGCACCCCTCCCCTCCCTTGGTCCGAATAGGACAAGGAGAGGGGGCCGGCCCCCTTTCTCTTTTCCCCCCTCCGCGAATCCTATTCCAACTAGGATTGGGGGGGGGGGGAATCCTACTCCCGGAGGGAGTAGGACTCCTCCTGGCGCGCCACCTCTTGGCCGGCCGCACCCCCCCCCCTTGAGCCTTTATATACGGAGGCAGGGGCACCCCAGAGAAACACAAGTTGATCCACGTGATCATATTCTTAGCCGTGTGCGGCGCCCCCTGCCACCATAGCCCTCGATAATATTGTAGCGGTGCTTAGGCGAAGCCCTGCGACATTAGTACATCAAGATCATCACCACGCCGTCGTGCTGACGGAACTCTTCCCCGACACTTTGCTGGATCGGAGTCCGGGGATCGTCATCAAGCTGAACGTGTGCTAGAACTCGGAGGTGCCGTAGTTTCGGTGCTTGATCGGTCGGGCCGTGGAGACGTACGACTACGTCAACCAAACGCTTCCGTTGTCGATCTACAAGGGTACATAGATCACACTCTCCCCTCTCATTGCTATGCATCACCATGATCTTGCGTGTGCGTAGGAATTTTTTTGAAATTACTACGTTCCCCAACACTTAGTTGGGAAATGAATAAAGGTTTGAATTGCCAAGAACCAACTCATGTCCGAAATGACGCCTGAGTCGGAAAGATAATTTTAAAAAGGATAACCTGATGATTGCATGTGTATGCACACATTGGATCAATAGGCTCAAAATGACTAAGACAAGGGATGTTAACGAGAACTACTAGTCATATGGAATTAACCATAATGCAAGCAAGCAAGAGTTTCAAGAGTAACAGGCTGCATAGGATTTTTGAAAGATCGAAATGTATTCCGAAGAATTATGTGAGACACATGATCAATTGAGAAGAACGGATCCTCGATAAATGTGAGAAAAACCCGTAAGGGTTTTCATGCAAAATAAAACTGCAAGACAGTAAACTCAAGGGATTATCGGGACAATGGCGAATATTTCGAGGCATCTTGTAACAACAAGAGCGACGAGGAATGATCAAGAGAATGAAAAGTGCATACAGATATCCATAAGGATATATCGGTGACAGTGGATTGCAAAGGCGATGAACACAAGGGTCTCAGGAAATTATCGAGGGATATCCTTAGAATCTTCTGATGAAGCAGGTGATCTTCCGGAATGAGGGCTCTCCAGGAGAAATAGTTACGAGAACCTAGAGTTAGAGTTAGCAAAATCATTTACCCCGAATAGAAGAGAGATCGGAGTCCCAGAGTATAGACGAGGAGTAAAAGATCATAGTACCACCCAATGGCGACATGGGCCCGTAAGGCACACAACCATGTTAGTAAAAGTTTTGTAATGTCTAGACTCGACTTCGGCCAAGGAGTGTGGAAGGGGGATTCCTACAGGCAGTCGGCTCTGATACCAACTTGTGACGCCCCTAATTCAATCGTACACTAATCATACACGCAAATGTGTACGATCAAGATCAGGGACTCACGGGAAGATATCACAACACAACTCTAAAACATAAATAAGTCATACAAGCATCATAACACAAACCAGGGGCCTCGAGGGCTCGAATACAAGTGCTTGATCATAGACGAGTCAGCCGAAGAAACAATATCTGAGTATAGACATAAGTTAAACAAGTTTGCCTTAAGAAGGCTAGCACAAACTGGGATACAGATCGAAAGAGGCGCAGGCCTCCTGCCTGGGATCCTCCTATACTACTCCTGCTCGTCGTCAGCGGGCTGCACGTAGTAGTACGCACCTCCGGTGTAGTAGGAGTCATCGTCAACGGTGGCGTCTGGATCCTGGGCTCCAACATCTGGTTGTGACAACTAGAAAGAAAGGAAAGGGGGAAAAGGGGGGAGAAAGCAACCGTGAGTACTTATCCAAAGTACTCGCAAGCAAGGAGCTACACTATATATGCATGGGTATATGTGTAAAGGGGCCATATCGGTGGACTGAACTGCAGAATGCCAGAATAAGAGGGGGATAACTAATCATGTCGAAGACTACGCTTCTGGCAGCCTCCGTCTTGCAGCATGTAGAAGAGAGTAGACTGAAGTCCTCCAAGTAGCATCGCATAGCATAATCATACCCGGCGATCCCCTCCTCGTTACCCTGTTAGAGAGCGATCACCAGGTTATATCTGGCACTTGGAAGGGTGTGTTTTATTAAGTATCCAGTTCTAGTTGTCATAAGGTCAAGGTACAACTCCAAGTCGTCCTGTTACCGAAGATCACGGCTATTCGAATAGATAAACTTCCCTGCAGGGGTGCACCACATAACCCAACACGCTTGATCCCATTTGGCCGGACACACTTTTCTGGGTCATGCCCGGCCGTGGAAGATCAACACGTCGCAGCCCTACCTAGGCACAACAGAGAGGTCAGCACGCCGGTCTAAACCTAAGCGCACAGGGGGTCTGGGCCCATCGCCCTTAGCACACCTGCATGTTGTGTGGGCGGCCGGAAGCAGAACTAGCCCCCTTAATACAAGAGCAGGCTTACGTTCCAATCCGGCGCGTGCCGCTCAGTCGCGGACGTCACGAAGGCTTCGGTTGATACCACGACGTCGAGTGCCCATAACTGTTCCCATGTAGTTGGTTAGTGCGTATAGGCCAGTAGCCAGACTCAGATCAAATACCAAGATCTCGTTAAGAATGTTAAGTATCCGCGAACGCCGGCCAGGGCCAGGCCCACCTCTCTCCTAGGTGGTCTCAAACTTCCCTGTCGCTCTGCCACAAAGTAACAATCGGGGGCCGTCGGGAACCCAGGCCCACCAATACCTGGGTGGAACCACCTGCCCCTTCAGCCCCCATCTCCGAACAGTATCACAAGTAATGTAATAGTGTAAAGTATATAGTGTTGGGGAACATAGTAATTTCAAAAAATTTCCTACGCACACGCAAGATCATGGTGATGCATAGCAACGAGGGGGAGAGTCTGATCTACGTACCCTTGTAGATCGCAACGGAAGCGTTGACACAACGTAGAGGAAGTAGTCGTACGTCTTCTTCCCGATCCGACCGATCCAAGCACCGTTACTCCTGCACCTCCGAGTTCTTAGCACACGTACAGCTCGATGACGATCCCCGGGCTCCGATCCAGCAAAGCTTCAGGGAGGAGTTCCGTCAGCACGACGGCGTGGTGACGATCTTGATGTACTACCGACGCAGGGCTTCGCCTAAGCACTGCAACAATATGATCAAGGTGGAATTTGATGGTAGGGGGCACCGCACACGGCTAAGGAACGATCACCAAGGATCAACTTGTGTGTCATGGGGTGCCCCCTGCCTCCGTATATAAAGGAGCAAGGGGGAGGGGCCGGCCGGCCTAGGAGGAGGCGCGCCAAGGGGAGTCCTACTCCCACCGGGAGTAGGACTCCCTCCTTCCTTGTTGGAGTAGGAGAAGGGGAAAGAGGTGGAGAGGAATAAGGAAAAGGGGGCTGCGCCCCTTGTCCAATTCGGACCAGAGGGGGGCGCAGGCCTCCTTCCTTTTGGCCTCTCCCCTCTATTCCCGTATGGCCCAATGAGGCCCATATACTCCCCGGCGAATTCCCGTAACTCTTCGGTACTCCGAAAAATACCCGAATCACTCGGAACCTTTCCAAAGTCCGAATATAGTCGTCCAATATATCGATCTTTATGTCTTGACCATTTCGAGACTCCTCGTCATGTCCCCGATCTCATCCGGGGCTCCGAACTCCTTCGGTACATCAAAACTCATAAACTCATAATATAACTGTCATCGAAACCTTAAGCGTGCAGACCCTACGGTTCGAGAAGAATGTAGACATGACCGAGACACATCTCCGGTCAATAACCAATAGCGGGACCTGGATGCCCATATTGGCTCCTACATATTCTACGAAGATCTTTATCGGTCAGACCGCATAACAACATACGTTGTTCCCTTTGTCATCGGTATGTTACTTGCCCGAGATTCGATCGTCGGTATCCAATACCTAGTTCAATCTCGTTACCGGCAAGTCTCTTTACTCGTTCCGTAATACATCATCTCGCAACTAACTCATTAGTCACAATGCTTGCAAGGCTTATGTGATGTGTATTACCGAGAGGGCCCAGAGATACCTCTCCGACAATCGGAGTGACAAATCCTAATCTCGAAATACGCCAACCCAACATCTACCTTTGGAGACACCTGTAGTACTCCTTTATAATCACCCAGTTACGTTGTGACGTTTGGTAGTACCCAAAGTGTTCCTCTGGTAAACGGGAGTTGCATAATCTCATAGTCATAGGAACATGTATAAGTCATGAAGAAAGCAATAGCAACATACTAAACGATCGGGTGCTAAGCTAATGGAATGGGTCATGTCAATCAGATCATTCAACTAATGATGTGACCTTGTTAATCAAATAACAACTCTTTTGTCTATGGTTAGGAAACATAACCATCTTTGATTAACGAGCTAGTCAAGTAGAGGCATACTGGTGACACTCTGTTTGTCTATGTATTCACACATGTATTATGTTTCCGGTTAATACAATTCTAGCATGAATAATAAACATTTATCATGATATAAGGAAATAAATAATAACTTTATTATTGCCTCTAGGGCATATTTCCTTCATATAGCATATGCCCGTGATCACCTCCCGAAGTGATCACGGCCCAGTAGTATAGCATGCAGACGGACAAGAGTGTAGGGCCACTGATGGAACACTAGCATCCTATACTAAGCAGTAGGATAGCGGGTAAGGGTAACAACAGTAGTAGCAAGGACAGGCTATGCATCAGGATAGGATAAACGAAAAGCAGTAACATGCTACACTACTCTAATGCAAGCAGTATAGAGGAGAATAGGCAATATCTAGTGATCAAGGGGGGGCCTGCCTGGTTGCTCTGGCAAGAGAGAGGGGTCATCAACACCGTAGTCGTACTGGGTAGCAGCGGCGTCGGTCTTGGTGTCTAGCGAGAGAAGAGGGGGAAGAAACAATAAATACAATGCAAACAGATGCATAACGATGCATGATAAAGCAAGGCGTGATGCTATGCGTGCCCTAACGCGGTATGAGGTGATACCGGTGAAGGGGGGAAACATCCGGGAAAGTATCCCCGGTGTTTCGCATTTTCGGGCAGAGGAGCCGGAGGGGGAAAGTTGCGAGTTAGATAGGTTAGGGATCCGTGGCGGACGAACGGGCTGCGTATTCGGGTTCGTCTCGTCGTCCTGAGCAACTTTCATGTTGAAAATAATTTAATCCGAGTTACGGATTAAAAGATATGATTTTCTAAAGATTTTATTAATTTCTAGAATTTAATTAATTATTTAAATTAATTTGAAAATGGATTAATGACATCAGCATGATCTCATATTGACATCAGCAGTCAACAGGGATTGACTAAGTCAAACTGACAGATGGGGCCATTGACTGGGTCAACAGCACAGTCACCAGGTCCAGTCAGCAGTCAACAGTCCGGTTAATTAGTTAATTAACAGTAGTTAATTAGGATAATTAGGATAATTAACAGTAGTCCGGATAATTAAAAGCAGTCAACAGTCCAGGTCTAGTCAAACTTACACGTGGGTCCCACTGTCATACTCTGTTAGTTAATTAACAGTAGTTAATTAGGATAATTACTCATTAGGTTAATTAATCTTAATTAGTTAATTTAATTAGAATTAATTAAGTTAATTAATTAATTATACATATACATATATTAATTCCTTTTTTTAATATAAACGTTCCGGGCGTGGGGCCCTTTGTCATAGGCCTAGAGGGCTTAACGGGCGGGCGTCGCGGGCGAAAATGGGCGACGGGCGCGGGGCGTGCGCCCGCTTGCAGGCCTGTGGCCACCAAGGGGGGCCGCCAGCCACGGTGGCGACCGGAGCAACGCGGCCAGGGCGACAGAGCGGGGCGGACGGGCGTAGCCGGATGCGGCCATCGTGCGGTGGAGCGGCGCGAGCGGCCGATGAGGCAAGCGCAGGAGGGGGCTGCGGGCGAGGCCAGGGATGCGGAGCGCGGCGGCTGCGCGGTGGCACGGGCAGAGCCGCGCCGGAGCAGCAGTGAGCAGGGGGGAGGCGCACGAGGCACGCGGCAGGGAGGCCAGCAGAGCGCGCGGCCTGGGCGCGCGAGGCGCGGGACGGCGCGTGCGGGGTGGAGGCGGCGGCCTCGGAGCGGCAACAGGCGCAGAGGAGGCGAGGGCACGCGCGGTGCGCGGGTGCGGTGAGCGCGGCGAGGCGAGGTCATGCGAGAGAGAGGGGGGGAAGGGTGCGCGCTCACATCGGGTTTGTAGGGACTGGGCAGCGGGGCTCGGGGTGGATGCTGGGGATGATCCGGCAAAGAGGATGCAGGCCGGCGATGGCGGAGGAGGCAGGCCGGCGAGGACGTGCTCCGTCGAGGGCGAGGTGGCCGCGACGGCGCTGGAGACGACGAGCGGCGTCGGGCGACTCAGGGGGTCGAGCCCTCGATCTCGATCCAGATCGAGGGGGGAGTGGGCGACGTGGGGGGGAGAGTGTGCGGTCTGGGTGGGGTTAAGGTTTGGGTCGTGGGGGATATGGGGAATGGGGGGTGGCCGGTTGGGCCAGTTGGGCCCGGCTTGCTGGGCCGAAGCCCAGTGGGGGGTGACTGCTTTTTTTGTTAGTTTGTTTTCTGTTTTTGTATTTTTCTTTCTTTTATTTATTTTCTATTCTGTTTATTTAGTTTAAAGCACTCAGGCACTTTGTAAAATTATGTTTTCTTCACTAAATTACCATAGCAATATTTGACACACACCGAACATTTTTGTTTAAATGTTTTGAAAACTTTGACTGTTTGCTAAATTTAAATTTGAATTTAGAGTGTTTTGATCTAACATGCGAATAACAACAGTAAACGAGATGACATGGCATCATTAGAGAAGTTTTACAGTAGCTTAATGATCCGGGCGTCACATTGTTTTATGTGCAGAAAACAAATATTCTCGGAATGACCTGAAACTCCATGGAACATCTTAGAAAAAACAAAAAAAATCCTCGCCAAAGATGAAGACCAAGGGGCCCACACCCTGTCCACGAGGGTGGGGGCGCCCCCCTCTAGGGCGCGCCCCCCTACGTCGTGGGCCCCCTGGATGCCCTCCGACGCCAATTCCAACTCTATATATCTGCTTTCGGAGAGAAAAAATCAGAGAGAAGAAATCATCGCGTTTTACGATACGGAGCCGCCACCAAGCCCTAAAACCTCTCGGGAGGGCTGATCTGGAGTCCGTTTGGGGCTCCGGAGAGGGGGATTCGTCGCCGTCGTCATCATCAACCATCCTCCATCACCAATTTCATGATGCTCACCGCTGTGCGTGAGTAATTCCATCGTAGGCTTGCTGGACAGTGATGAGTTGGATGATATTTATCATGTAATCGAGTTAGTTTTGTTAGGGCTTGATCCCTAGTATGCACTATGTTCTGAGATTGATGTTGCTATGACTTTGCTGTGCTTAATGCTTGTCACTAGGGCCCGAGTGCCATGATTTCATATCTGAACCTATTATGTTTTCATGAATATATGTGAGTTCTTGATCCTATCGTGCAAGTCTATAGTCACCTACTATGTGTTATGATCCGGCAACCCCGAAGTGACAATAATCGGGACCACTCCCGGTGATGACCATAGTTTGAGGAGTTCATGTATTCATTATGTGCTAATGCTTTGTTCTGATTCTCTATTAAAAGGAGGCCTTAATATCCATTAGTTTCCAATAGGACCCCGCTGCCATGGGAGGGTAGGACAAAAGATGTCATGCAAGTTCTTTTCCATAAGCACGTATGACTATATATGTAATACATGCCTACATTACATTGATGAATTGGAGCTAGTTCTGTGTCACCCTATGTTATGACTGTTACATGATGAACTGCATCCGGCATAATTATCCATCACTGATCCGGTGCCTACGAGTTTTCCATATACTGGTTTACGCTTATTTACCTTCCCGATGCTACTGTTGCAATCACTACAAAATACCAAAAACATTACTTTTGTTGTCTTTACTTTTGTTGCCGTACCACCACTATCATATTACTGTGCTACTAAACACTTTGCTGCAGATACTAAGTTTCCAGGTGTGGTTGAATTGACAACTCAGCTGCTAATACTTGAGAATATTCTTTGGCTCCCCTTGTGTCGAATCAATAAATTTGGGTTGAATACTCTACCCTCGAAAACTGTTGCGATTCCTATACTTGTGGGTTATCATGCTCAAACATCAAACATTTTCTTAGGTAAAATTTGTTGGACTCTTCGGATGTACTATTTGGGCATGGTCTCGGCTCAATTGTCTTACTCATGCCACCATCAACTATAGCATTATGGGCAAGACTAACATCACAAAACGATGGTACTCGATCGGTATTTTTATGTACCACTATGCTTAGTTCTCCGTGAATCCGTCCTCGTCCAAATCATTCTTTGGGCCATCATCATTCGAGTCATCCGCACATGAACGCCGATAGATATGATGTTAGGGTCCATGTCTTTATGCCCGACTTTAACCTCTATGTCGTTGCTGTGCCTCTCATCCTCTTGCTCGGAGTCATCACCATCATCATTCATCGAGGCACCACCCTCAAACTCATTTTGGGCATCCACATTGACATAATCAACTTGTTCATTGGCATGTTCAATATCTTTCAACTTGAATTCATTTGATTGGCTAATAGGAGGTTGGCTCGTTGCATTGGCGGCTTGCACATTAACTCTTTTCGTAACAATTGATGAAAGATGAAAGATGAGACAATTAAGATGGTTTTCAAGGAATGATGCTCAGAAAAAGCATGAAAAGTTGGACGAAGCAATGAACGCTTTTTTAAAAAGTATTTTAAGTATTCCTTCTAATTCAAATTAATTGACGCTGACTTAGTACAACTTTGTACCGTAGTAGAGATAGTCGGCATATGAACTCTTCTAGCAAGCAGGGTTTTTTTTTCAGCAAAAGCAAGCACCGATGTGATTTTTTTATTTTATTTTTGAGGGGTAAGCACGAATGTGCTGTCTCTCAGGTTTTTTTTTTGAGCGAATGTTGTCTCTCAACCTTCGGTCCATAGAGCCGAAACTATCAACACGGGCCTGGCGCCTCTCATATGCTTAGAAAACAACAAAAAACGCCCACGGGCCATGTGGCAAACCCAGCCTGCGGCTGTACCCGCCCATTCGCTGCCTCACCCCCCGCCGGACGATGCTTTGGTGCCTTAAGACACCTACCTTTGTATCTATGACATGTGGGTCCAACAGGTGGCTGGCTCACATGTCAGTGACCCAAAGACAGGTGCCTTTAAGGCACCGAAGCTCCGTCCCCCGTCCCCCCCCCCCCCCCCCCCCCCCGCCGCTCTGCAGCCGCCGCGTGAAGACTGAAGACGCATCGAAGGGCGCCGCCGTCGTACTAAGCGCGCCGCACTGCACGGCATCCGAGCCACCGTCTTCCTCGTGTGGACCTCGCCGTCGCTGCACTGCTCCTGCCACCGGCGTGTGGGGCCAGAGGGGGGAGGCGTCCTCCGTGGCCTGCGACGCCACCCGCGTCATCGAGCTCCGCCGCCAGCCTGGAGGTGGTCGTGAAGGAGGGGCTTGATATGATTTCAAGGTGAATGTCCAGCCACCAACTGTTCTGCAACTTCTGCTGCTTCCAAAAGAGGGAGAGGTAATGCCATTGCCATAGTACTCCTTGACCTCTGCTTGCTCATGGAAACCCTAAGCTAGCCACGGTTTCTACCTTTGACGTGCTCATGTCATCTGGCAATCCCCGAATAGTTTACAAAGTGATGATTCAACTGCATCATGTACTGATGTACATCCTCTGGTTAGTTATCTGCCTTAGTATTCCTATATTACAATATACAAGCACTGGCTTTGTAGGAGTATCTGCATTCAGTGTGTCGATCCAAACGCTCTTATATTAGTTTACAGAGGGAGTATATTACTTCAGACTTCAGAGCCTGCTCAGAATATTCAGAGATGAGATTAGATACTCATGGACGGAATTTAATTAAGTCATCTAGTACTATCCCGTGTGCCTCGCCCACTCTTTCCAACATCTGTCGATGAAGTGACAGAGAAACAAAACTAGTAATGTGATGCATAAAGGACTCATTTGATTTATAGCAGCTGCAAATGGAAGGTCTAACCACAGAAAAGTATATGCAAGTTATCTGAGACCGGCTCTTGGGTGCTTACACGGAATTTGCATTAGACTTTCCTGCAACATATCCATGCCTATCTGCACGAAGCACACTTATCAGTAGGAAGCAATTCTGCAGAATCTGTGCTGTAGCATATGATGTCATCTTCTTCTCTTTAACAGTGATACCGATGCGACCCTTATTTTGTGCACAGGTGTTTGTTTTGTAGTGGTGCCGATCTTAATCAACTGAATCATCCACAACACTGTTGCGCAAACATTTGAATACAAATTAATAAGCATTTAAATTACAGATAATGCCTCGTAGAAGGCAAGGCAGACAAAGAAAACACAGATAAAACGATATGATTATCCTTTATTCTCACTGCAAACGATTTTCATTCATTCAAGAAAGGCAAAGTAGAAGTGCTACTACCATATCTATTAATGCCTCAATAGTTAGTCTGGTATAACTCGAGGATGACACAGCCCCGATGGTAATCTAGGTCGTAGGGGTGCTCGATGGAACGCCGGGGCTTGTAGAGCCGCGGCGCCCCAAAGCTAGGGATTGAGAATTTTTTACATAAAGGACTGCCTGCACTAACGAATTTGCAGCAAAGACCTCCTGCCAATATTATAGTCAAATCCAACCTGGCGGCTAGCTGGCCATGTGAGACGTGGCACATGCCGACAGCATGTAATGTTCATGCTAACAGTTTCCGCAAACTGCGATGGAACTGGGATGACGACAGCACATGTCACCATCCCATATGCCAGCACATACAGTGGCGGAGCTAGCGTACAGCCGTTGGGTTCAGTTGAACCCAACGACTTTTTTGCTGCACGTACGTGTATATGGGTACGAGTTTATTATGAACCAAACCGGGATGGTGAGGTATTAACCCTGCATGGGTTTCTATTTAAAAAACAAAAAAGGGGATGTTGTACGCCATCAACTGGGCAATGGGCAATTTAAAGGAGGCATAATTAAATGGGAGGACTTTGCACGAACGATCGGACAGTCAAAAAAAATATTGACTGGAGATCGGACAATCAAATTAACTACTAGGTGCATAATTAAAAGAAATTAGCTAATAACGTTTGCACCCATCGACAACGCCACGGGTGCACCTATGGTTTTCACTAAATTTATGTTATGTGTGCACGTATGATCGTTACTAAATTTCCATCAATTTTTTTATTTTTCAAACACACTACATTTTTATTGCTTATTATATTGTCATGTTTTTTTATTAATAGATCAAAAAAATTTATAAAAAATTGTCTATCAGATCAATTTATTCCAAATCTCCACCTCCTAACCTCCACACATTCAGATCAATTTACTACAAGCTTTCATGTCCTAACCTCCACATCGTGATCCTCAAATGATGCATTTTTTTTGTCTCATCGTCGGCCGTTGTCCTGTGACGTGGTTCCAAACAATCATGATAAAATTGGTATTTTCTTCCGTTGCAACGCACAGAAATTTGTGCTAGTAGAAACTCATGCCTGAACCCATCGAACTTGGAACGCACCAGCCTGCTTCTCGGTCCATTAAAAATTTATCAGATGAATGCCCAACCAAAAGCCCACAAATGGTTGTAAAAAACAAACAAAAAAGCCCACAACTAAATGCACTAATGTGTAGTACTCTGCAGGCCACAAAAGCGAGCCTCTCGTCTCCCCTGTCCCCTGTTTGCAGTTTGCACCCACATCACGAGATCTCTCCTGTGCCCCCTCGGAAAAAAAAAACGAGATCTCTCCTGTGATGTTCGCTCATCATCCGGCCGCCAGCATCGCCGACAAAGGAAAGGTCGGCAGCTAGCGGCAATTGCAGTATATATTTGAAGGTAATCAAGTCACATCCACGTCTCTTCCCTTCTGCATCTCCTATTTAGCCTAGTAGCCTAATACTTCAACACCTTTGCCCTAGTTTTCTAATTGATTTTCCCCTAAAGTTTGATCGATCTAGATATGGCGACATTTCTCAAAGAGAATCCATCACCAGATGCAAATGGTACCCTTTACCCCTTTACTGGAGGTAATTGTTGTGTTATGGAGCTGGGTGAAGCAATTTTAATCCAGACGATAGAGATGCAAGGCGGCGCCCGATCCACCCCGTTTCGTAGTTATGACTAGGTTTGAGTTTAAATTAGCCCTACTCTTATGGGCGTATGCGGGACACCGCCCTGCATCCCTACAGACAAGGAAACTACTAGGTCGAATATGAGCCAAATATGGTACCCAATGAGCAACGTGTTACCTGTGAGAATTGCTGTAACGTCGTACCTTTTCTGGTAGCGACGGTTTCATGTTATATAGCAGGGGCCGACTCCCTGGATAAGGCATACAAGCTTGGAGTACAAGGAAAGAAGAGATAAAGATAGATCATGCGGTTGGAAGATGATAGACTAGATACTAACAACCTATTCAAACTAACTCTATCTCAACTACACGTTCCTGATACAATAATATGCGCATATATTAGTTTAACAGCCTCCCTTAATCACAACTTGGTCAAGTTGAGATTACGCTTGAACTCCTCAAAACTTCTTGTGGGTAGTGCCTTGGTGAAACCATCTGCAACTTGATCTCTGGAGTGTATAAACCGAATTTCCAACTGCTTATTAGCAACTCGTTCTCTGACGAAGTGGAAATCTATCTCAATGTGTTTTGTCCGTGCATGAAAGACTGCATTGGCAGATAAATAAGTAGCACCAAGGTTATTACACCACAAACAAGGAGGCTAAATGCGTTTTATACCTAGTTCTCTCAGCATGGACTGCATCCAGATTATTTCTGCTGTTGCATTTGCCAACGCCTTGTACTCTGCTTCTGTACTTGACCTGGAAAGCGTGGCTTGCTTCTTTGCACACCAAGAAATCAAGTTGGGTCCAAAGAATATAGCAAATCCACCAGTGAAACGTCTATCATCTAAGCAACCTGCCCAGTCAGAATCTGAGAAAGCACTGACGAGAGTAGATGAAGATTTACTGAAAGTAAGACCAATACCCAAAGTATGCTTCACATATCTAACTATACGCTTGGCAGCTGTCCAATGCACAGTTGTAGGAGCATGAAGAAACTGACATACTTCGTTAACAGCAAACAATATATTTGGCCTTGTGAGAGTCAAGTACTGAAGAGCACCTACCAAGCTTCTGTAGTTGGTGCTGTCCTCTTGATTCAAGAGGTCCCCTTCTGTAAGGGATAGTTTTTCTGAGCTGGATAATGGAGTTGGTGATGGTTTACATCCTTGCAAGCCAGCTCTTCTGACCAGATCAGCTGCATATTTTTCCTGAGACAGGTGAAGTGTATCTTCATGCCTTTTCACCTCAATGCTTAGGAAGAAATGCAAGTCTCCTAGATCCTTAAGAGCAAACTCAGAACTCAGATCTTTTAACAGTCCTGCTATTGCATCATCAGATGAACTAGTAACAATAATATCATCCATATAAATAAGCACAAATATTGATGTATTTGACTTATTGTAGATAAACAATGATGTGTCAGACATGGAAGGAACAAAACCAAGTGATTGCAGCTTATGACTGAGTCGTGAGTACCATGCTCTAGGAGCTTGCTTCAGACCATAAATGGCTTTATCAAGTTTGCAGACATAATGAGGCAAGTTTTTGTTCTCAAACCCAGAAGGTTGTTTCATATAGACCTCCTCTTCCAGAACACCATGAAGGAACGCGTTCTGTACATCTAGCTGTCGAAGACTCCATCCCCTGGAAATAGCAATGGCAACACAAGACGAATAGTGGCAGCCTTTACAACTGGACTAAACATGTCCTCATAGTCAATACCATATCTTTGTTTAAATCCTTTTGCAACCAGTCTAGCCTTATACCGGTCTATAGTTCCATCAGACATTTTCTTAATTCTGAAAACCCACTTGCAATCAATCAAATTTTTACCTTGCCGTGGGGGAACTAGATGCCACGTTTTATTTTTCAGGAGAGCCATATGCTCTTCCTCCATAGCTTTTCTTCACCGTGTATCACCAAGTGCCTCTTGCAGATTATTAGGTTCACCTGTGGAGCATGCCAAGCCGAACTTAGTTTTATAATTAACTTGTTGAATTACCCCTTTTTGAAGACATGTCCGCGGCGCAGGATCAGATGCAGTAGGTATGGCCGCAGAAGATCGGGCTGACGCTCCCCCTGGCACTGCTGATCCCGATGCAGATTCGGCTGCATGGGTCAGCGTGGCCGAGGGATCTTCTGTGGCGCCAGGCTACTGCATGGTTGAGCCAGAGGGCGCAGAAGATCCGGGTACATCCACTGGCACCCCATCATGGCGCAATGAAGACGGCTGTCGGGCCGCATCTCCTGCCGCGAGGCGTGACAGGCCACCAGAGGGGGCCTCCGACTGCGACTTGTTGCCACGGCGGGAGTAGCAGCCGGTCGGGCCAGTCGGCCACCGACGCGTGGCGGACGGGGAGCCGAGCGGCTCGGCGTGCGGCTCGGTCGGCTCGGCGGGACGAGCGGGAGAGCCCCGCATGTCAGCCGCGGGCCCAGAGATGGTGGAGGGCACCGAGGCAGATCCAGGAGCAGATCCCGACGCGCTGACGCGGTGCTGTGAGGGCACGGATCCCGCGGACGATTCTCTGGCCGTCTGCTACAGGAACAATCCCGAGGAGGATATGTCCCCCAGGGCTGGACACATGAAATCAGACACGTTGGCCAGCAGGTTTTCTTCACCATTTTCTCCACAATTTTCACCTGCACCATCAGAAAGCTCACATGCAGGGTTATGGGTGTTAGTCAGCATTGAATCATTGCAGTTATTTTCCTCATGATGTGCACCGGTCAACTCAGGTGGCAAAAGAAGAATTTCTTTGCGAAGGAGGGCTCCGGCATTGGGGTGGAGATCAAAGAAAGGAAACTTGGTCTCATCAAACACAACATCACGGGAAATATAGACTCGGCCAGTAGAGATGTCAAGGCACTTGACACCTTTATGTAAGGGACTATAGCCAATGAAAGCACATTGTTTAGATCGAAACATGAGCTTTCGATTGTTGTAGGGTCTAAGATTAGGCCAACATGCACACCCAAAGATGCGGAGAGAGGTATAATCTGGTTTTGTGTGAAGAAGTCTTTCAGTAGGAGTTTCGTTATTTATAACACGACTAGGCAAGATGTTTATAAGATGCACTGCCGTGAGGGATGCCTCGTCCCAAAATTTTAGGGGCATGGATGCTCGCGCAAGCAAAGCGAGACCAACTTCTACAATGTGTCTGTGTTTGCGTTCAGCAGACCCATTTTGCTGATGGGCATGTGGACACGACACATGATGAGACACACCAAGAGTTTGGAAAAAGGAGTTTAATTTCTCGTATTCCCCTCCCCAATCTGATTGGACAGCGATGATTTTGCTGCCAAATTTTCTTTCAACGAGTGCTTGAAAATTTTTGAAGACTTGAAAAACATCGGATCTTTTCTTTAGGAGATAGATCCATGTGTACTTGCTGTAATCATCTATGAAACTCACGTAATAAGTATGTCTACCAACAGAAGAGGGTGCAGGACCCCACACATCAGAAAATATGAGTTGTAGTGGCTTGGTAGAAATACTAGAAGAAATCGGATATGGTAACTGATGGCTCTTGGCCTTTTGACAAGAATCACAAATTGTTTCAAGACTACGCTCCCCAACATATGGAAGCTTATTTTTCCTAAGCACTCGTTCTACTAAAGAAAATGATGCATGCCCTAGTCGATCGTGCCACCGAGTTGAAGATAATTTGGTGAGACCATATGCTTACTTATTGAATCTCCTAATCTCCGGAATCAACGGATAGAGTCCTCGAACGCATCTACCTCGATACAGGATTTTCTTCGTGGCCTAATCCTTGATCAAAAAGAAAAACGGGTGAAACTCGAGAAACACATGATTATCAATGGCAATGCGATGAACTGATAGGAGATTCATTGATGCTCTAGGGACATGCAAGATTTTCCTAAGATGAAATTTTTTGTGAGGAGTTTTAATAACTGAATGACCAATGTGACGGATTCCCATACCTTCTCCATTAGCTGCATGGATCTGATCGGGACCGCGGTACTTCTCCCTCATGGTCACCTTTTCCATCTCGCCGGTGATATGGTTGGTAGCACCACTGTCGACGTACCAATTTGTGTCGACTCCGTACGAGGCGTCCACTCCTCCAGCGACCTTCTCATCACCAGACGAGTCGCTGTCCTCCTGGAAGCGGTACCAGCAGTCCTTCGCCGAGTGTCCAAGCTTGCCCAGATCTGGCAGCGGACAGCGTCTAGACGGGACTTGCTGGAGTTGTTGCAGCGGCCCTTAGGGTTGGTGTAGGAGGGTCGTGCGCCGTTGTTGTTGTTGCGGGAGTTGGGGGCGCCGCTGTTTCCGCCGCTGGTCGCCTTCGCCTTGCGCGGTGGCCCTCGGTAGCGAGAGGAGCCGCCGCCGCCGCCGCGGCCACATGAAGCGGCGTTAGCAGATGACTTGAACCCATCGCCAGAGTTGTTTCCCTGGAAGAGCGCGACCCTCTGGTCGAAATTACTCATCTGGGCGAAGAGCTCATCCAGGGTGACCGGCTGTGTGCGGGCGTCGAGGGCGGAGACAAGCGGCTGATACTCCATATCCAAACCAGCAAGGATGTAGGAGATCAGCTCGCTGTCATCTTGAAGAGGTTTGCCTGCTACAGCAAGCTCGTCCGCCAGGGAGCGCATGTGCGCGAAGTAGGTTGCCACGGACTGCGTGCCCTTCTGTGCATTCGCCGGTGCGATGCGGATGTTGTTGACCCTCGACAGCGACCGGGACGAGAACATGCTTGCCAAGGCTGCCCAGAGTTCATGTGCATGGATGATGAAGGTAACCTGCACTAGAACTTCTTTGGTGAGATTGTTCAACAGATAGCCAAGTACCTGCTGATCTTCTCGGCTCCAGACGGCGTGAAGGGGATTTGGGATGGTCTTCTCCTTCCCATCTTTGTCCTTGGTGACGACTTGTTTTGCCGGCTCCGGGTTCGTTCCATCAACGTACCCGAAGAATCCCGCTCCTCTGATCTGCGGTGTGATTTGGGTGCGCAGAGGATGAAGTTGGTGCGGGAGAGCTTTTCCGTGACTTGGCCAGAGAGACCAGAGGTTACGGTGGCGGCAGAGGAAGCCATGGCAGCGAGCGTAGGTGGTGGAAGGGATGGAAGCTAGATGCGATGGAAGAGATGGGCTCTGATTACCATGTGAGAATTGCTGTAACGTCGTACCTTTCTTGGTAGCGACGGTTTCATGTTATATAGCAGGGGCCGACTCCCTGGATAAGGCATACAAGCTTGGAGTACAAGGAAAGAAGAGATAGAGATAGATCATGCAGTTGGAAGATGATAGACTAGATACTAACAACCTATTCAAACTAACTCTATCTCAACTACACGTTCCTAGTACAATAATGTGCGCATATATTAATTTAACATTACCTATACGCGCGCCCACCTTACCTATGAACACCTTACATGTGGTCCCCAAAAAATCATTAGCCTCAAGCTAATCATGTTCGTCTAACCTATTTTTTTTTCCTTGGGGAGGAAAAACCTCGATGGGGATGGGATTTTTTTGTCCCCACAAGCCGGGATGTCCATGGAGAAAGGGTCACTAGGACACAGTTGTCGGCAAGCAATCCCACCTTGGTAATCGCATTGCTGTCATAAAATGAGTGAACCCAATGGCTGAATTTTCTAGCTCCGCCCCTGAGCACATACCATTCATGTGGTTGAACCATAATTTGAAAAATATTGTAAAAGAATTAAAAAATGTGGATATTTTGGCACCAAAGATCTACGAGTGTTCTTGGTGTATGCAATTTCGTGGCAAGCTCACATCCGTGGTGCACCGGACAAAGAAGACAAAACATATGCCCCAAAATGTCTATTTTTGAAGCTATTTTTTTAGCCTGTTTTTTTTGTTTTTCTCAGAGCTTTCCCTATGTCATCTCGGCACCAAATTTGCATGCACCTAGAATACTAGATCATCTTTGGTGCTAAAAATTTAAAATGTTTCTTATTATTCTACTGTCTTTCTTAAAATACATTTATACTCGATGTTTTTGATATTTTTTTTCTTATTTTTTTGAATTACGTTCATCCTCATGAATAGTATATGCTGCCATCAGGGAAGGCGGCATGTAATGTGTGCCATCCAGTATCGTCGTAGTTCATGGAAACTGCTCCTGTGCATGAACTATACATGAACAGTACATATCGTCATATGGGATAGCGGCATGTGCCATGTATCACAGGGCCAGCTAGCCGACAGGTTAGATTTGACAATAATATTGGCACGGGGTATTTTCTGCCAATTCATTGGTGCAGGTAGTCCTTGTACAAAAAAACAGTGATGCATACAGATGAAAAGGGGACTAGGACGTACTCCCTCCGTTCCTAAATATTTGTCTTTTTAAAGATTTCAAATGGATTATCACATACGGATGTATATAGGAATATTTTAGAGTGTAGATTCATTCATTTTGCTCTGTATGTAGTCATTTGTTAAAATCTCTAGAAAGACAAATATTTAGGAAGTAGAAACGGAGGGAGTAGATCACTTTGAGTTCAATTCATTGCTTGATTTTTAGAATAATCATCCCTGGCATTACATGGCCACAGGTGCAATGACTTTGAAGGTAAGAAATTTTGAAAAGCGTACTTAATAGACTTGGAGTCTTACTAGACTTGGATACAGTAGGGAAACCTTCTACGGGACTAAAACCCTACCATAATCAAGTCTTAAGTCTTAATCCCTAATCTCCTGCGCCTGGGCCATAACACAGTCGCAGCCCATAAGTTCTTTTGCTATGGCCAGAAGATTGGACAAAGGCATGTTGTACTTCATAAATCCTTCATCGCCCAAGAAGAGCCTGTAGTCCTCAACCTTTGACAGTGTTTGTTCTACCATTAATAATGCTGCCGTCATCCCAAATTCACTGAGGCAATCTGCATAGCCAGAATTGTACTCCATCAAGTGTATGATTTGCTCAAGTATCACCCTCCTGACCCCAGGACAATGAGTGCTAGGTTTCGTATTTGCATTCAGTGTGACGATAAGCCTCTTCAGAAATCTCTGCTTAATCTGACCATTGTCTAGTCCACGGGTGAAGTCTTCGGGATTAACTTTACATATCTGTGAACTAAGCCCAATCAGGATCTCTAGTTCTGCCCCTTCCGCGTCCATTATTCTTTCCCACACCTGTAATGGGATGTACCATTATCAGTAAAGAAAGTGATGTATAGCTCTATCTATATAGGCCAGTGGTAAATAAATGAGCAAAAGTACAGGTTAAATGTTCATGATAACAGGTCAAATATATGTAAAGCACTTGTTGCTTGAAGGAGGGGGGCTCACCTCTCGTAAGGTATGAGATAGCTCCTTCAGGTCTGAGTCTCTAAGCTCGGCTTCACCGTGCAGGTACAGATTACGCAACAGGCTTGCCGCCACATATATGTACCTTGTATCATGGATCAATATTTTGAGTTCCTTCATGAACTCTGGCTCCTTCAATATAACCAAGCAGTTTTGGACACTTTGTATTGTCAGCATTGCCAGTGCTTGCCCAGCGACCTTCCTTGACAAGTGATCAGAATCGGTACTCATGGTTCCTTCTGCCTTGAGAAATGCCTGCATCAGCTTGGTGATGATCATTTGGAAGCGACCAATGTCCTGCCTTGTTATGTCATCGATGGCAATGTTTCTGAGTATTCCCGCCACCAACTTTCTCAATGACTGGCTGCTCTTGTCATCTCCAAGAATGTCTGAGAGGTTACTCAGTAGGAAGGGGTGTTTTGATATCTTGCACCGCAGTGTGATGCCGATTTCCCCGCCAATGCTTGTGAGCCTTTGGAGTACCTTCAGTGATGACTTCAGTAGGATCTTCTATGATCTTCGAGATAAGATCAGCTGCTTTGCTGATCTCCACACAGTTGTCCTGATCACAACCAGCAAGATTTTCAATAATTGTCATGGCCAGTGCAGGGAGAAGATCATGGTCTGTCAATGGCTGCTCCTCGGGGATTGGACGTAATTCTGAAATGCACTGCCAACATTTGAGTATGTAGTTATATTTGTGGTCGCAAGCTTCTTGGGTTGAGCAGTTTTGTGTTTCCTCGAGCAGATCATCAGTGTCTTGAACTGGGTCCCGCCTTTGCCCTTGGTTATCAGCTATATCCCTTACTGTATGATATCCTTGCTCTTGGTTACCTTCCAGAAATGGAGCTTGTCTTTCTTCGTGTTCATCATCTGTGTCTAAGAGTGGATTTCCTCTTTTCAGTCTGCTTTCAGTGTCAAGAAGTGCAGATACAAGCTGCATTGTACCAGGGATAGTGCCAACACGGAGGTTCTTTGTAAGCTCCACAGTGACCTTTGCGGCATAAAATCTGATAGTTGTATCCTTTGGACCTGTCCAGTCCAACATTCTGATTATTCTGGCCATCGTCTTGGTAGAAGAGGCGAGTTTTGAAAGGAGTTGGGCCTTGGTTGGTTCACTTTGCAGAAAGTTGTGCATCACCTCGTATCCCTGAGAGCTGATTATCAGATGAATCCGAGTTCACAGAATGCACGGCAAAGGTGCTGAGGCTGATCTTCTTTGGAGCAAGAACACCCCCTTGCATGAATTTCTCTAATGCGTATTCATAATACATATTGACAGATTCCACTCCGTACCCACCTTTAAATGCACCACCAAGGATGAGGGATCTTCGAGGGATGAAAGAAAAAAACTCGATTATGCAAGCCACAACATAGAGTAATCCTTGTCCAAGCACCATCCCATAGAAGATTGTTAGAGATGTTTCAAGGTTTTCTTTGCCATCTGTGTGTTCACTATAACCAGACTCACCATGAACAATTGGTATAAGCCGAACTGATGCTAGAAGTACCCGCACAAGTGCTGCTGGAATCTGCAAGTTCCGAAGTGATACTATCGCTAGAGTGATTATGATCATCACCAGTCTATCCTCTGGCTCAAACATGTACACCTGCATCCCTAGAGCAGCAATCATGCACAAGTTTATAATAACTTGATGCCAAGACTCTCGTTTGTTGATTCTTGTAAAGCACAGACTGCTTACTGTTGGTACAAACACCGCCACAAGTAGTACTGAGAACACTGCCCATTCAATCAAGTAGTCTTCGGAAGTGGATTCTTCTATAGAGGGAGCTAGCAATAAGATTGCAACTAATGGGCTCCATAGTGATGCGGCGTGGCGCATCGGATTCCACATGCGTGCTTTCAGAGTTCTTGGAGTTACCTCAGGAAATAACCGGACAAGTCCAACTAGTATTGGACTCAGTAAGATCACAATGCCGGCGATCATGTACTTCTTCCAGAGGATTTGAAGAACACCACAAAAACATGCAGTCACAGCCAGTCCACTCAAGCCAAGAGGCCTGAAAGCTCCTCTGGTGTTAAACAACAATTGATAATCTAGTGCGTTGCTGTTGTCGCGACTAAACATCCTGAAATATGTACATATGGTATCGTTAGATCAAAATGACATAATACAAATACCCAAGAAGTACCTAAGTGTGTGTTTGTGTGCGCGCGCGCCTTATAAGCATCTTATTCATTTTATATAGTAATTGTGTGTATAACTCTAGCATTTATTATATTGGGGACGAAGCATGCCAAGTCCAAATAAAACATTATAAAACTACTACATTAGTTTTGATGGTACCGTGTCCTTTTGAATGGGAAAGTTACTATTAAGCCCTAAAGCTTTAAATAAGGAGAAATGTTTTAGGATTTTCTTTCAAAGCAATGTACTACATGTGTCAAGTCACTACTTTAGTGGAGCTTGTACAATTGATTGATCAATACACGTGGGATATGCGTGGTTCCAAAGTCAAATGTGTGACAACGTTTGTCCAAAGTTTCTATTTGTGTTATGTGCCAGAATTCATGAAGTACTACAGGGGACGGCGCGCTCTGCCGCGCCCGGCTATAGACGCGTAGACCATATGTCATTTCTTGTGTCCTAGTACTTGTTTATTTATTTCACTGGATGGTCAACATGAGCACCATACTGTTTTGTGGTATATATGGGTGGCAGTCTGATATGCGTAGGTCTGGTTATATGTGAACTCAGTTGGCGTTTACATAAGGTTCACATGTTGATACTGGATTCTTTTTAGGGGAGCATGTTGGTACTGGTGTTCCCGGGCTAATCTCATGTATTGGTCCATGTAAATCCGTTATGAATAAAAGTAAATCATTAGTATAAAAAATATAAACAAAAACTAAAGGATTCAAGGAAGGAAGGACGCTCACGTACCCCATGTCCAGCGCGATCACGCGGACTGCCCCGCTCCAGGTGACCTACTCCGGCGTCCAGGCCAACGGCGACCCCGGTCAAGGTGGCGCCGGCAATGGGCATGGCCACGGCCAAGGACCCGGGCCTGGCCGGGCGCGACGCCGCGGCCGCAAGCGCAGGAGGTCTGACGCGGCGCCGGCGCCGGGCAGCCGGGCCGATGGCATGGCTATGGACGCGCCCGTGTGGCATGCTCGCGACCGCTCAGGCCGATCCGATTGGCTCTGCACGGCAAACTCCTGGCCCCGGCCGGCGACGGCGGTGGCGGAGCAGCCCGCCCGGCCAGCGAGAGATGGCATGCAGTCGTGGCCGAGTCAGCAGGGCCCGCGCGCCCTCGTCATCGTGCTAAAAGAGGTAAAAAAGGAAAAGGAAAGGGCCGGCAAAAGCAGACTTTGGCGGTAGATCCTACGCGAGCGGTTGTCGCACCCGCTGACGAAGCCGCTGTCGTTGCCTCTGACGACGCCCGGGCGGGTGGGCCAATGGCTGCTGGCGAGATCCCACTGGTGGTTGGTGCGCTGGGAGACCAAGGCAGTTCAAACTCGGGCTCCCACTGCGATCCCGAGGACGATCCCGCGGGGCCCGCCCCTGCCGCCGCTGATCCAACGCCTTGTCGGGATCTCGCTCTTTTGAGCCAGGTCCCTGATTCGCAGCCAGGGTCGCCAGAAGATTCAGAGCGGTCTGGATTGCCTGTCGCCCTGTCGGGGCAAAGCGGCGCCTCGTCCACCCCTGGTCCCACAGCGGTCCCAGGAACCCCAGCTGCCCAGTCCTCGCTGCCCTCCGGCCCCACTCTTGGGTTTCTGGCGGGAGGGGACACACCGGTTGCTGCCCCATCTGCTCTCACGTACGCGCCCGAGGCCACCCCCCATGTTGGGCCAAGTGGGGATGGGCCACCCGATGCTGAGGCTGCATCTCCACCACTGCTGCAACCGAGGGCCACCGCCGGGGCCCAAGGACTGATCTCAATTCTGCAGCGGCTCGGGGAATCTGTCACGCCCGCGCCTAGCCTCGGGCCTTGCTCCCCGGCTTCTGGACAGTTTGCATCGCCGCCTATCACGATGCGTCGATCGTGCTGCCGTGCGACTCTACAGCAGCAAGCTTGGACGCTCGGTGAGTTCCTCGCCGCAGCCACGAAACACATTAGTGCGTCCTTGCCGACCCCAGGGAAGCGGCCACGCCGCCCTCTCAACTTTGCCCCACGTCGAGGCCGCTCCGCGGTCGTCGCCACACCCGTGGCAGCGCCGCCGAGGCAAAAAGGAGGGCTCATGTGCAGATCCTGCGCACCTTGGGGATAGTCGGCACCAACCAGAAGATCACGGCCATTGAGATGAAAGCCTACGAAGACATGTTCGCGGCGCCAATCCCCCTGTCGGTGCTCAAGGCCATCACCGCCCTGGGTGATCGGGAGATCCCAACGTGCATCGTCTCCTCCACGCGTGAGGCCGTTGCCTGCGAGAGCTAGGCCCGCCAGCACCCTCCTCGTCGACCCCTTGTCCATGGATCACGGACTAAAGATTGCAGTTTGGAATGTTCGAGGGCTTAACTCGCGCGCCCGGCGTCGTGCCATACGATCTCTGCTGGACACCACCGGCGCCGCCATTGTATGCCTACAAGAAACTAAGATGGCTTTGATCTACTCGCCCATCGTGCTTGACATCCTCGGTTCCGAGTTCGATGACTACGCTTACCTCCCAGTTGTTGGAACGCGAGGCGACATCCTCATCACTTGGAAGAGCAGAGTCGTGTCGATCGCCGACCCCCTGCTGACCCAGAACGCGCTCACGGCCAAGGTGACCGTGGCCTCCGGGACACCGTGGTGGCTTACGACGGTCTACGGCCCCCAGGAAGACGCTGATAAGATCCTGTTCCTCCAGGAGCTGCCCGACATACGTGCGGCATGCCCCGGCCCATGGATGCTCTGTGGCGATTTCAACCTCATTCTCCGGGATGAGGACAAAAACATGGGTGGCCTGCACCGACGCATGATGGGAAGGTTTCGCCGCGTCATTAACGACCTCACCTTAAAGGAGGTCTATCTCAATGGGCGCCGCTTCACGTGGTCGAACGAGCAGTCGCCGCCTACGCTGGTGCACCTGGACCGCGTCCTCTGCACCTCGGATTGGGAAGATGCGCACGGCGAGTGCCACCTCCAATGTCTCGCTTCGGTCGTGTCGGACCACTATCCGTTGTTGCTGGATTGCTCCCCCATGCCGACGGCTCGCAAGCGCTTCCACTTTGAGGACTATTGGCTTCGGCTGGACGGCTTCCACGACACCGGCCACTGCCCGCCGCCTATCCAGCTGGAGCGCCAAGTCCACGGGCAACATCCGGGAGAAGCTTGTCATCTCCCGCGAGCTAATCCTGCGCTTTGACAAGGCGCGTGAGGACCAGGCACTCTCGCCTACGGAGGAGTGGCTTCGCAAGCAGCTTAAGGTCACCTACCTGGGCATGGCTTCCATGGAGCGCACGATCGCCAGACAGCGAGCCCGCATCACGACACTCAAGGACGGCGACGCCAACACGAGTTTTTTCCACATGCAATGCTCCTTCCGACGGCAAAAGAATCGCATTCACAGTCTTGCCGTCGACGGCCAGGTGCTCACCGATCATGAGGAGATGGCCAGCGCGGCGTTCACGCATTTTGATGGCTTGCTGGGCACTGCCGTGGACCGAGAACACACGCTTGATCTCTCCCAACTCATTATACCCAGCGACCTCACATGCCTTGACGAGCCCTTCAGCCAGGAGGAGATATGGGAGGCCGTCAAGGGCATGCCGGCGCGAAAAGCGCCCGGGCCGGACGGCTTCACCGCGGAATTTCTGCATGCTTGCTGGAGCATCATACGGCACGACATTTGGAGCGTGTTCGAGCTGTTGTACACGCTGCACGGGCGCGGGTTTAGCAGGCTCAACCAAGCGCTGGTTACCTTGCTGCCCAAGCGCGCAGACGCTCAGCAGCTCGGAGTACCGGCCGATCTGCTTGATCCACATAGTGGCCAAGATCTTTGCGAAGGTCCTGTCACTGCGTCTCGCCCCCAAGCTCGACAGCCTCGTCAGCCGCAACCAGAACGCGTTCATTGCCGGACGTACTCTTCACGACAACTTCACCCTTGTCCGGCAATCCCTCAAGATGCTGCACCAACTTGGCGCGCCCAGGATCATGCTCAAGCTCGACCTCACTCGTGCCTTTGACTCCATATCCTGGCCCTTCCTCTTTGAGGTGTTGCGCCAATATGGGTTTGGGAACCGATTCAGAGGCCATCCTCCTATCCTCGGCAAGCACTCGGGTCATGCTCAACGGAGACCCCGACCCGCCGATCTGGCACCGCCGCGGGCTGAGGCAAGGCGACTCCACCTCCCCACAGCTCTTCGTGTTGGCGGTGGACACTCTTGGAAGGCTGATGCGCCACGCCCTACAGTCTGGCATCCTCCAGCAGCTACACCCCCGTCGTGCCATTCCGGTGATCTCTCTCTATGCCGACGATGTGATGCTCTTCTGCCATGCCGCTCTTGAGGAGGTATCCGCTGTCAAAGGCATCCTGGACATGTTCGGCACGGCATCGGGGCTACGGGTGAACTACGCCAAGAGCTTGGTCACGATCATACATGGCGACGACTCCGCCGAGGGGCTGGTGGAGCTGCTTGGGTGCCCCGTCGCGACCTTGCCGGTCACCTACCTAGGCATCCCGCTCACCACCCGCCGCCCCTCTGCGGCTCAGCTGCAGCCCCTCGTCGACGCGGTGACGGGCCGGCTCCCCTCGTGGAAGGCTTGGCTAATGAACAAAGCTGGACGACTTGCGCTTGTCAAGTCGGTACTCAACGCCATACCTATCCACCAACTCCTCGTGCTCGCGCCCCCAAAGAAAACCTTAAAACAGCTCGAGAAGATCCAGCGTGGGTTCCTATGGGCCGGCCATGTGGATGCTCTCGGTGGTCACTGCCACGTGAATTGGCGCCGGGTTTGCCGACCGCTTGAGTATGGTGGGCTGGGCGTCCGGGACCTGGAGCGCACTGGACTCTCACTACGGTTGCGCTGGCTATGGCTAGCACGCGCAGACACGGACAGAGCATGGCAAGGGCTGGACCTGCAATTCACTTCGGAGGAGCGCGCGCTCTTTTACGCCTCGACGACATGGCCCTCGGAGATGGAAGGACCGCACTTTTCTGGGAAAATCGCTGGCTTGGCGGCCAGGGTGTCCGTGAGCTCGTGCCCATGCTCTTTCGGTGCATCCCAAGCAGCGCCGGAAAACGAGAACGATGGCGGAGGCCATGGCCAACAACCTATGGGCACGTGACATCCAAGGTCTGCTAGGCCTTCCTGAGATCGGCCAGTACCTCAAGCTTTGGCACTTGGTGCAGCACATCCAGCTGTCCAACGTGCCGGACAAGCTACTTTGGAGCTGGACCACTAATGGCACATACACGGCCCAGTCATGCTACCGGGCAACATTTCATGGAGCGAGGGGCTGCCACTCTTGGAAGCTCATTTGGAGGACCTGGGCGCCGCCTAGAGTGAAGTTCTTTCATTGGCTGGCCTGCCAAGATCGCTACTGGACTGCCGAGCGACTCGCGCACCGCGGCCTGCAGCATCACCCGCGGTGCCTGCTGTGTGACCAGGAACCGGAGATGATCAGACACTTAATGCTCACATGCCCATTCACCAGGCAGACATGGCACGAGGTCCTATCTTGGCTGCGCTTGCCGGCGCCGACACCCGAGCACGATGATTCGCTTATGGACTAGTGGCTGCGTGCGAAGGAGTTCACACCGCCCACTCTATGCAAGGCGCTGAAATCCGCAGCGCTCTTGGTGCCGTGGATGATCTGGAAGCATAAGAATGCGTGCGTTTTTGACCATGTTAGTCCCTCGCTCAATGAGCTTTTAGACACGATCAAGGACGAGGCCCGATATTGGGCAAAGACCGGAGCTCAAGGGCTCAGGGTCGTTTTGCCATCATCTTGGGATGTTCACTGAGCTGCGTTTTCTCGAAAAAGTGGTTAGGTTATTTTTATAATAAGATCTATATAGTTAAAATATATTATATCTTCATTCACAATAAAAAAATATATTATATCATGAAAATCCCGTGAAATTTAAGCAAGAATTTCCAATAGCAGTAGTTATTCGTGCTGATTATTGAAATTCATGGGCATTAAAATTTGTGAACATTTACGAAATCCATGAACGTTTATAAATTCAGCCATTTTTTAAATTTTGTGTACACTCTTTAAAAATTCATAAACATTTTTCAAAGTTTTATGTTTTTTTCTTACATGATGGCTCAAAGGGGACGTCGCCAAGATCACCCCGGTGTCTGCATACCCATGCATCTTGTGCACGAACCGAAGGAGACACTGGTTTTGCCGCCGGAGATTCTCATGCCGATGCCACCCTCCTGCTTAGAGAAACACAGTTTATCCCAAGAAATTAGACACTTAGAGCCGGAGCACCTCTCAGCCCCAGTACAGAAAAAGGCTCGGCGCCTTTTATCGGTAGCTTCAATCACTCCAGGTGGTAGCACAAGGGAGGACATGAAATACGAAGGGAGGGAGTTGAGCACCGAATCACACAGAACCATTCGCCCTCGAAAGGAGAGCATATGGGTTTGCCTCCACTCGGAGCGAACGCCGAGGTTGGCAGTTTTATCGGAGAAAGGGGGAGGCCAACGTACGTCTGGGGGAAACTAGGTATCTCACACTCAAGAATAGCTGCAAGGCGAGTGGCAGTCTCAGGGGGGACGTGCACAGGAACGAAGGTAGACTTAGCAAAGTTAATAGCCAACCCGGTGGTTGCCGCATAGTCATCGAGGACCTTCTTGAGGGAGAAAAGGGCACCATCCTCGGCATTTGGAGCTGACAAGGGTGTCATCGGCATATTGGAGGATGGGGCACGGAGCCCAGGAACAAGCGGGTGAGAGAGCACTCCGGCCCCGCACTTTCACTTGATCGGCCTCTGGAGCATGTCTGCAACAATAATGAAGAGGTAGGGTGAGAGGGGGTCTCCTTGCCGAAGCCTGTTGCGACATCTAATCCAGTCACCGGGCACCCCGTTGAGGAGGATAGCAGTATGACCGATCGAGAGAATTTCAGTGACCCGATCACACCAAACAAGAGGGAAGCCACGGGTAGGGCTGGACGTCCGAGCGAGCTTTTAGGCTCGGCTCGAAGCTCGCTCCAGCTCGGCCCGTTACAGCTCGGCCCGGTATGATAATTAGGCGAGCCGAGCTATGAAAATAGGCCCGATTCTCGACCGAGCCAAGCCGAGTTTCGCCCGGTCCAGCTCGGGGACTCGTTGAGGCCCAGCCCAAATTCGCGTTAGGTCACAACAGAGAGAGAGCACACACGCGACGCGGTTTCCTCACTCTTCTCCCTTTGTCTGCCCGGCGCCGCCACCCCTCACCTCGCTGCGCCGCAGGCTGGACTCATCGGGCTTGGCACCGATGGCGACGGCCGACGCCGCCTTTCCTCACCACAGCGGACACAGACGGACGTGTCTCCCTTGGTTTCTCACCGAACGACAGGAGCAGGTAAGCGATCTCTTCTCTCCTTCCCATCCTTGCCCCTAGCTCCCTGCACTGGCGCACACACACGCACCAATTTGATGGATGGATCATGGATGGATGCTTGTAGTTTCGGTTGGAGGGCGCGGCTAGCTAGGAAACAAGATGGATGGATGCTAGACAAGTTTGATGGATGGATGCTTGTGTTTGTTGGCTGGAGAGTGCAGCTAACTAGGATGTATGCTATGCTGCACGAATTTGATTGATGGATGGATGAATTTGTTTGTGCTTGATTGTGTAGACTGATTAGTGATTATTATCTATGTAAATTTTTGTTGATGATTGACCATTTGTTCTTCGTTGATGTATGCAGAGCCCCACTGTGGCAACAATGGACAAGGAAAAGGGGAAGGACAGTAGGAGGAGAAGGAGAAGGAGAGGAGCTTGGTGTCCATTATGAAGACTAAGCTGCTTGTCCCAGGAAGCAGAAGGGGAAGGGCAAGGGTTGTGTCGCTGCAGAGGAAGCGGGCCAAGGATTACGGCAATGTCCCGCTCGCCGAATTGTTATTAAGGGTAAAAAAAGCTCCGCCGCCTTGACGTCTCGCTGACCCTGCCGACGCCAAGATCCGCACCAACCCCACTGTCCGCCGCTGGATGGCGGATCTCAAGACCGCCGCCTACCAAGCCGACCACGTCCTCAAAAACTTCCGCTACGAGGCGCTGCGGCGCTGTGCCGACGACCACATCCGCGGCCCCTCCTCCGTGAGTCCTTGTCTCTATTTTCAATTTAATTTGGAAATGGATTTTCTGTTTAATTTGGAAGTGGAAGCCCCGTAATCTATGGAAATTGAAGGCTTTTAATTTTACTGAAATTAAAGATGGTCCTGTGTGGCTATGTTGTTTTCATTCAGTTTATAAGTGACTACAATTCCTGGCTACATAAGCGTCAGTCTGTCAAGTGTGAAGTGTCAAATTCCAGAGGACACTTGAAATCTAAGCATCAAAGAGGTTCAGTCAGTCTGTCCAGTGTCAATAACACTTGAGATATTTGTCGAACACGTTCTGTAGTAGAAACGGAATCCTACATCTTCACCGGTATGGTTGTGCCAAATATGTGTGTCCAAGCTCCTGTGTTTGCTGTTTTTGCTATCCAAAGGTCAAATATATGTGTGTGCAAGCTCATGTATGTGTTGTTTTTGGTATCCAAAAGTCAAATATAAGTTTGTACAAGCTCATGTATATGCTGTTTTTGGTATCCAAAAGTCAAATATATGTTTGTACAAGCTCATGTATGTGCTGTTTTTGCTATCAAAAAGTCAAATATATGCGTGTACAAGTTCATGTGTGTGTTGTTTTTGTGTGCTAGGCAATGGAGCATGATAAGCAAGCGGAGAAGGATTATGAAGAGGAGGAAGACAATGAGGAGGACGAGGATGAGCAAGGTACTGTGTTTGAGGAGGAGGAAGATTCTCATGTTGATGTCAAAGCGCCAAGTGTTATGTTATGCAAAATTGCATTGTTTGGCTGTCAACGTTCAATATTTTTGCTGTATAAAGTTTAAAAGAGGAGCTGTCCAAAATTCAAAAGCAATGATGCCCAATTCTTTTCATCACTATGACCATTTTTTAAACCATAGATTTCTAGATGTTGCGTTTTTTGCAATATAAAGTGCTTCTTTTCCAAATTATGACTTTAATTGCTGTAGAAGATCAAAACTGGTTTTTAAAAACAGGTTCTGTTACATCCCAGCTGTTATGGCGCCAGCTAGCTCATGAGCCGGCTCGGTCTGAGCCGAGCAGTAGCAAAAACGAGCCGAGCCGCCTAAATCAGGCTCGTTGGCTGAGTGAGCCGAGCCGAGCCGAGCCGCTTGAGAGCGAGCCAAAGCCAGGCTCAGATCAAACTCGGCTCGGCTCGGCTCGGCTCGTGTCCAGCCCTAACCACGGGCACGCAAGATACGAATCAGACTATCCTAGTTAACCGTATCAAAGGCTTTGTGGAAGTCAAGCTAGCTTGAGGATAACAGCAGGACACTTCCTGTTGTGGCAGGAGCGAAGAATATCAGCCGCATAAACAAAATTCTCTGAGATACATCTACCAGCCAAGAACCCAGTTTGGTCAAGATTAACGAGAGAGAATGATTTTCTGAAGTCAAGAGGTGAGGACCTTAGTAATGGCTTTCGTGATAGCATTTTGAAGGGAGATGGGCCGAAAACTGGTTGCGGCGGTGGAGGAAGAAGTTTTAGGAAGGAGGACAAGAAAGGCCCGGTTAACTCGCCCCAAGTCACATTCCCCACGAAAGAAATCATGGAACATAACCATGACATCGGGTTCAACCAGGGCCAGAAATGTCGGTAGAATCCAGGGCCAAAATCATTGAGGCCCTGGATGGAGAGAGGGTTGGCATCAAAGAAGGCCTTCCTGACCTCGTCCGAGGACAAAGGATCGCAAAGATCAGCAGGAAGCGGTGCCTGGGATTGATAGAGCTCGTCAATGTCAAAGCTCCAGGCACTCACTGGAATCGTCCCCAAAAGAGTGGAGTAGAAGCTTTTGAGGATCGAGGCTTTGTCCGAGTGAGAGGTGAAGCGGACTCCATCCTCTTCCAGGATAGGGATTAGGATATTTCTCCGCCGATAGGAAGCAGAGATGTGGAAGAAGCGGCTGTTTTCATCCCCCTCCAAAGCACCACGCATTTTGGCTCTTGCCCTCGAGTAGGCAAAATTGGTTTTTGGAGATAGGAAATCATGAGGGCGCGAAGGAGCCGCTCGGAAGCAAAGAGCACGCGCTCCTCCTCAGCGTGGTCGATGAGGTTGATGACAACACATCAGTTTTCTTCCCGCTGGCGGGCAGAGGAGGCCCGCCGAACCCAGGCTTTAGCACGGACATGGCATCGTCGGAGACGAGAAACCAGTCGAGCAGTAGCGTCGCTGCGAGAGGTTTTGGACCAAGCAGTAGCAATAGAGGCCCTGAAGGAGGCATGAGCAGCGAAGGCGTGCTCGAACTGGAAGACGGAAGCTTTTGGTATCCTACAGGAGAAGCGCCCAACCAAGAGAGCATGGTCAGAGATATGGGAGGGGAGGGAAGTCAACGAGCTATCTACGAATCTCTCCTCCCAGGCTATGTTGACATGCATCCGATTGAGACGAACAAGGGTGGCACGCTCCCGCCTGTTCGACCAGGTGAAAGCATGGTCGAGCAGTGGTAATTCCAGCAACCCGAGCTCATTGATCATATCATTGAAGGAGGATGCCTCAATGTGTGAGAAGTGAGAGTTGTTTCGACCAACATGGGAGCCGGTGAGGTTAAAATCCCCTACGAACAGCCAGGGACCGATCGCAGGTGCACGAAGGCCTAGCTCAGCAAGGAAGGCAATTTTTGCCGCTCTAGCCGTGGGAGCATAAACATTGGTCACCCGAAGGGGGGAGAGATCATGAGCGCTGAGCGAATCAACCGACAGGCCATGGCTGGTGCAGAAGGTCGAGGAGAGGGAGAAGACAACCCCGTTCCAGGCCGTGACCACCCCGCCGGTCGTTGTTAGACTTAAACACGATTTAGTGCAGGGCACGTGTACATGTCCGAGCTGGACAGGAGTAGTAATCCGAGTAGGATTGATGCTTGGGTTTGTACGTGTATATAAGTACACCCAGCCCCTTGTAATTGATCAACCCGTGAGGCAATAAAAAAATCACCAGGAACGTCACGTTCCTGTGGCAATCAGCCAGGTTTGCCGTGCGTGAGTATTGCTAGTACTGGATCGATCCGTTAATCGATTAGCTAGCTACTAGTTGTTCTGCCTGTACGTGGTTCCGTCTCAGACGTGTTTCGCTTCGACCAAGTGCACCGGTCAACAGGGAATTGTTCAAGAGTCAGTCAGCTTTGCTTCGTTGTCGTTCGTCGTCAGTCGTCACCATCGTCGGAAAGTACTCGGCGTCGGGTCTGGGGCTCTGGGCCAACAGTCATGCCAACAGAGCCAATGAGCGAATGAGTCTGGAGGGAGGGAGGCAAAAAGGACTGAATTTTTGCAAGAGATGGAGAGGATAGTTTTGGTTCCTGGAGGGCAACCACATGCGGGTTCAGGCGAGAAAGCTCAGACCTCACATCAGCACACTTGTCCTGCTTGCCAAGCCCACGAACGTTCCACGAACAGAAAATGCCTTGGGACGTACTGGTCATGGCTCAACACAAGGGAACACCAACAAGGGATAATTAACCCGAGTAATATTAATCGTGAGCCCCGCAAGCATCGAAACAACAACAGTTACAAACGACGTGAGGCCGTTGGAGGATCCACAGAGGGATCGAAGGGAAACACATGAAGAGAAACAAAAAGATAACTCGAGATCAGAGACTGCACACAGGTAGAGATCTAACGGAGAGCGTTACACAGAGCTCCCGGTCTATGCACTACGCAAGCAAATAATTCGTTAATTAAATCCAAAGAACGACGGCAAAGGATGTGCCCTAGGGAGTCCGACAAGTCAGTCACCATGAAGCTCTTGGCAGCCTGAGCGCTGTCCTAGATGACCACGCATAAACTTGAAGAAGATTTCTGTTTATGTTATCTTGCTTGCCAAATAATTTGTGCAAGACAATTGTGCAAAAATTTTGTTGAAGGCAGTTCTTTGATTATTCAGATTATTAGAAGTGCAAATCATCTCTCAAAAAAGATTTGTATTTTGTGGCAATCATTTTCTGAGAGAATCTCTTTTTTTTGCGATGGATTTTCTGCGAGAATCATGCGTCCTAAAAGCGAGCAATGATGGTGTGAAAAACTGCGGCGAATCAGTTTTATTAAGCGTTGTGCATGTATTGGAATGAATGTGAAGTTTCTACTACGAATGTTTGACGTAATTTGGTTTCTTCTTCTCTCTCCATTTAGAAATATTTGAAGTTCAATATGTGTGGAGGTGATGCGCAAGATGGGTTTTGTCCCAAGGTGGATTGCATGGATATGCGAACTACTCGCCAATTCGTCCACAAAAGTGTTGGTGAACGGCGTGCCTGGAAGAAGCATCTTCAACATGTGTGGGAGTTCACTTGGAATTCGAGGGGCCCATTGCAATGTCGATTCTTTACCTAGCTGGCATTAAGAGATAAGTGCTGGACGTCAGATAGACTTGCCAGGCGAGGCCTACCGCATCAAGACGCTTTCCCATTCTATGCACAACATGAGGGGAGCATCCAACACTTATTGCTACAGTGTGTGTTCGCGAGGGAGGTCTGGCATCATGTGTGCATGGTGATGGGCAGGCCCAATTGGACACCTGAAAGAACATGCGGTGCCCTCATATTTGGTTTTGGTAATTGATGACAATCTCTATAGAATAATGGTTGCCTTGAGTTATATATGAAGGATTTGTCCATATAGGCTTTTCTTGGAGTCCATTTGTTGGTTTCAGGGAGAGTATGTGATGACCAAGGTGCTATTCAAGAAATTGTCCAAAGATTGGTGATGCGAGAGGTTGATCAAGACTAAGTCAAAGAGTGAATCAAGTTGATCAACACACAAAGCGTAGAAGATGTACTGAGAAGGATCAAGTGGCTCCATGGTATTGTAAGCATTGTCCATTACGCCTTGTGCACTAATCCATCGTCTACGTGGAGTTGTTTGAGGGGTTAGGTTGAGGTGTGCAAGTTCAAGTGGAGCATCACAAAGAGATCATGCTTGAAGCTTGCCGTCCATTGTGGTGACAATGGACTCATGAAGATGTGCCGAAGAGTGGCTCGCCCATAGTGGAGTATGGGGGAGCAATCGACTAGTCTTCACCGAGCCAACACAATCAAGAAAGGTGGTCCAACTTGAGGAAGTCAAGATTGTCATGATCTAGCACAAGTGGACTATGTGCAAGGCAAAGGTTTGCCCTTGATAGGTTTTCGATTTTACCGGATCTCATGGTAGTTGTTGGGAGACCAGGTTATAGGATCGATTGTCGTACTATCAATGGGGGCTCTCATGTGAGTAGCTTGATCGTATCGTTTGTAGAGAGCTCAAACCATTACATCCTTGCATCATTTTTCTTGGTTCTTGTTTGGTGTTTCACTTTGTGAGTTTTAGATCTTATGGCCGTCTTCATGACAAGCTCGAGTTCATCAAAAATGGAGTTCACATGCATCTTCTATGATGTTCTCAATATTGGAGGTTATGCCGGTTCTTCTTTGTTGGAGGTTTCACTCCTCAATATCTTAGGCATACCTCCCCTGCCTCTTCTTACTATAACCTATGTTTTCTCTGCTGTGTTCTAAACTGCCATATCTGAGGCATATCTTCTATGATAGTATTTGTCTTCTTCTATCCAACAACCTTGAGTTTGCTCAATTCGGAGCTCATCTGCAGAAGTTGTGGCAGTTCAGACTTTATTGTAACCTTTATTTTCTCCGTTGTGTTCTAAAGGCCTCAAGCGATAGTACCGCTCTCTTGAGTGGTAGTACCGCTTGTAAGTGGCAGTACTGCGGCCCTGTGCCATGCGTAGTACTGCTGCTACTGGGGATGTGATTTTTCACGTCAGGTTGCGTGGTAGTGGAACGGTAATACGAGCGTTAGTACCGCTTGTAAGCGATAGTACCGCCCATGCACCACTGCTCCACTTTCGCTCCCCTCCAGGACCCTTCGTGCTCACAACGGTTGTAGAGCGGCAGCGGGTGTGCGGCACTACTGCCGCTAAGCGGTAGTACCGCTCCTTCGAGCGACAGTACCACTGGTGCGGCTCTGTTTCACCCCATCTGTCCTGCTCTGCCTCCTTAGTGCCCTGAGCTGCAACCCTAGCTGTAGTACCACTGGGGTGAGCGGTAGTACCGCTCCAGCGGCACTAACGGCTTGTGGTCTCGCACCAATGCACTGCTCTATGTGCACTACCGCCCGGGCGGTAGTACCGCTCTCTTGAGCGGTAGTACCTGTCGTGTGCAGGTTGAGCACATAACAGTTGGATTTGGGAGGCACTATAAAAGGGGGTCTTCTTCGCCATTGAACCTTATCCTTTGAGCTCGTGTTTTGCCCCCATTGTTGACCTTCTTTGAGCTTGCTATTTCTCAATCCCTCCAATGATTCTTGCTAGTTCTTGAGGGAAAAGAGAGAGGAGATCTAGATCTATGTTTCCACCAATCACTTTGTCCTCTATGTGAGGTGAACCCTCTGGATTTAGATCTTGGAGTTCTTTGTGTTCTCCTTCTTGTTCTTCCTCTCATATTCTTCCATGGTTTTTGTTGCTTTGGTGGGATTTGAGAGTGGGGGACTTGGGCACTTCGTGTGCCCTTGCCATTACATTAGTTGCATCGGTTTGAGTTCTTCATGGTGATACATGGAAGTGAAAAGTTGAGAAGCTTATTACTCTTGGGTGCTTGGTACCCTTGAGCCTGTTCCTCTTGGGTGCTTGGGTGCCCTAGACGATTGGTGGTGTTCGGAGCTCAATCATTGTGATGTAAAGCTCTGGGCAAGCGTCGGGGTCTCCAATTAGGTTGTGGAGATCGCCCAAAGCAATTTGACAGGATTCGGTGACCGCCACCAAGGGTTGCCAAAGTTTACAGGTTCGGTGACCGCCCCCAAGGGTTGCCATTTGTATGGGTTCGGTGACCGCCCTCAAGGGTCCCTTAGTGGAATCACGGCATCTTGCATTGTGCGAGGGCATGAGGAGATTATGGTGGCCCTAGTGGCTTCTTGGGGAGTATTGTGCCTCCACACCGCTCCAAACGGAGATTAGCATCCGCAAGGGTGTGAACTTTGGGATACATCGTCGTCTCCGTGTGCCTCGATTATCTCTTACCGAGCCCTTTACTTATGCACTTTACTTTGTGATAGCCATAGTGTTTCATGTTATATATCTTGCTATCACTTAGTTGTTTATCTTGCTTAGCTTAAGTTGTTGGTGCATATAGGTGAGCCTTGTTGTTGTAGGTATTGTGCTTGACAAATTAACCACTAGGTTTATTCCGTATTTGTTCGAACCTAAACCGTAATTATTTTAAAGCGCCTATTCACCCCCCCCCCCCCCCTAGGCGACATCCACGATCTTTCAACACCGACCGGAACAGACGGACTCATGGAGTGGTGCACTGCCAAGAAGGACGGCACCAAGTCAAGGACATTCGGGCAATTGTGGTGCTGGTACTATGGTCCATTTGGAAGCAGCGAAACGATATAGTTTTTGAGGGTGCAACACCTTCAATCCCTCGATTAGATTCAGTCATTGAGCGAGAAGGTAGGGCGTGGAGAGCAGCAGGGCTACTGAAGGGTGATCTCGAGCCCTTCCTTAGTGCGTTGTCCAGGTGGGCAGATGCGAGGAGTTAGTTAGCTAGATTGGTAGAGTGGAGGTGGTTTTGTCATGTACATGTAATGTAACAAACTCTGTGGACCGGTGCCTTCCCCGATCCTTCTTTATACTATGATACACATATTCGTGCGTATTCGAGAAATATATATTTGAAGTTCTAGATTTTTCATAAGTAACTTATTTATGTTTGACCATGTAAATAGAAAATCTATTAATAACTACTCCCTCCGTAAACAAATATAAGAGCGTTTAGATCATTCATCAAATATATTACATCCGTCCTAAATTAGTTGTCTTAGATTTGTCTGAATACGGATGTATCTAACATCTGTATCTAGACAAATTTGAGTCAACTAATTCGAGACAGAGTATATATCATGAAAATATATTTTATGATGACCTAATGAAATTAATTTGATGTTGTAGATGTTGGTATATTTTTTCAATAGACTTGCCCAAACTTAAAGATGGTTGACTTAGGACAAATATAGAACTTCAAGTATTTTGTGACAGATGAAATAATTGGCATGCTAATAGAATTAAGATGTTTTTTAATGCTTACTAATTTGGCTGTCTTAATGTTTGTGTCCTAGCCATTAAGTCTGTTTTTGTATCATTATATAAAAAGACGGAAATGCTAAAAATCTGACCGATTTTTAGCATCGCAAATCAAACGTATTTCATGGTAATTTACATTGACGTGATGTTGGCAAATTTAGTTTTCAAGCAGGGAAATTTCTTTTTTTTTTGGTAAAGTAGGGAAATTTCATGGCTCGATCACTTGGCGCACGTCAAACATTCACCCAACCTGGCAACTTTTCCTCCGCGTGATTTCTAGCTGTTGAGCTTATGGGCCCAGCTTCCTGGTCAGTTTTTTTTTTTATGGGAGCTTCCTGGTCAGTTGGACGAGGTTGTGGGGCCGTACATCGAATACAGATCGATATGGTATATCTCTATGTATACCTACTTGCATCTCCTCTGATCCGGCGATGGCAAGCAGCTTCTGGGCTAGATCTGTAACACGAGGAGGTGGTTGACCGGCTGGTTGTGGCATCTCACATACAGTCCCGACGTCGAGTGGGGAGGGGATGCTGCCAGGTGATGGCGGTGTTTTCACGTCGTTCTCTTGTTGAAGACATCACCACTGCAGCTACCATCAACTTGCTTGCACTACTCCGGGTGAGAACCTAGACCCGGGGTTCATAGATCGGACGATGGCGGCACTTTAGGCGTCAATCTCTCTTATGGGGGCATCGTTTTTGGAGCAGCTGCCGGATGGGCGAGACAAGTGGTGGAGCGGTGTTTCATTTACCGCATCGAAGATGACGGATCTCGGTGGCGTGGCATAACAGGGTCTCGGCGACGGATGTGTGATGATGAACGTGTGTAGGGAGGTGGCGTTGTCTGGCGCCGTGGTGGCATCGACAGCAGGCCTGGCAAATCGATGCGTCAGTACCTGATCTGAAGATGGATAAGTGGAAGACGGCGACTGCGGCCTCTTAGAGTGTGTCGGACCGGTGTGTGCCCCAGACCCGAGAAGCGGCTTGGTTGGGTCCTCCGGCCTTAGATGCTAGGATTTGGTGCGAGTTCTATTTGGTATTCGGCTTGGACAATCGACACCCCTTCATCAAATAGATAGGAGTAGCGACAGATGTTGCCCGGATGGTGACTTTAGACTTACTGCTTGTCGGTATCAAAACCGGCAGACCTCGGGTAAGGGGGGGGGGGGGGGGGCGATCTGTAAGGTCGGATTGACGGGTAATAGGAGACAGGTGACACAGTTTTTTTTACCCAGGTTGGGGCCCTCTTTGAAAGAGCATGGTGCATCATGTGTGATTTTGGTAATTGATAACATTCACTATGGACTAATGGTTATCTTGAGTTATATTCGTAGGATTTGTTCATAGGCATTTCTTGAGTCCATCTGCTGGTTTCAAACAGTTTATCTGTTGACCAATATGATATTCAAGGAATTATGTAAAAATTGGTTACAGAGAATACATGATATAAGGTTGATCAAGACTAAGTCAAAGAGTATATCAAGTTGACTAAATCCTAAGGCTAATGATCATGATAATCGATGTGACTCCATGAGCTAAACCTCCGCCAAGATGGAAAGAAGGATAAGTGAAAACACATATGATATGCCACATGTACCTATTGGGGTCTTGACTTATTGTTATTGGGTTAGGGAAGTGTGGTTTTTTTCCTCTCGTTACAATGCACGGACTCTTTTGCTAGTACAATAACAAATATTTACATACTATCTTACTCACTTCATTCCACAATGTAATGCGTATAAATTTTTTAAGAAGTCAAACTTTACAAATTTTGACTAAGTTTATAAAATACCGACTACATATTGTTGGATACATCATAAGACGTGTTTTCATATTATATATATATATTTCGTATCGTAGACATAAATAGTTTTTTTCTCTAAACTTGATCAAAATTTATAAAGTTTGATTTTTCAGAAAACCTATATGCACTATATATAGAACGGAGTGAGTATTAGAGATGTCGTTTCAACACAAAAGAAGTTATGATAGTAATGCTTCGTAGGCAGCATACATGGACATTTTTGGTAGTAATATGACCATTTACCTTCTACCTCTACTATATATATATATAGTGATGCTATTCATCACCCAGGGTGCGGAATAAGTTATTTTTCACCCGAGGTAATTTTACAATCACTTCATAATTAAATTACATTTGGAATTCAAATAGTTACATTCCTATTGATTCACTACGTAAAATTTGGTATAAGAAAATAAAAATATAGGTCATAAGACAAGAAAATTTGAAGTTTATGTATATTTTACACTAAGTTTTTACGTTTGTAATTTTACATAACATAAAATATTTTTTACGGCAATTATATATTTTTTACGGTCTCTTTTTACGTTAGAAATAAGATAAAACTTACGAAACGTAAAATTATATTGCATTGGTGGTAAAATAGAGGGGGGGTGAAGAATAACTATTTCTCACCCAGGGTGACAAATAGTCAATCCCTATATATAGGACAACACTATTCTAATCCCAGAATTAGAATAGTTATTTGGATCACAGCGCCCTGTATAGGCCCGATTAGGTGTTCCTGAGATTCGAATAAGAAACAACCCCCAACCCCCGTCCCGTGCGCGATCTCACGCACTCCACACCGCGTGATGTAGCCGTCCCCAATACCCCGACGCAGAGCGCCGTTCCCCAGGATGGTTCCGACACACGGCAGTGCAGTTGCCTTCTGCAAGGGCTTCCCCGACCCGTCGATCCATCGCCTGTCGACCAACTCGCTAAATCCAACCAAGTTCTGTGTATTGTGGAGTTGAAGTTCAGTAAGAACAAGGGATGAAAAGTTCAGACCGTTTTGGCACAAGAAGTTCAGAAAAAATGTTGTCTTTAGATAGTGTTGGCCTTCTTCTTCTACTACATCCTGATGTTCGAGAAAAGTTCAGCTGGTAGGGTGCTGGCAACAACGATATTTTGCACTGCAGTGTCGCTACGACAACAAGAGCGTTGTGCTCGTTAAGCTATTTTAATTTATGCCTTCTGTGGCTAGACAGTGTGTCGCTCTTCCTCGATGTTAGCAGACACACATCACCATCCCCAAGCCCTTTTCTTTCCCCCATGTTTCTAGTCAGCAATGGCCGCGCACAATCCTGCAAAACATTTAGAAAGGATGAATGTACTGTTTTTCACACGCTCACTGTATTTAAAATGATAGAAGTTCAGTTTTCTAATCTTGCACGGTTCAAAGTGTTGTGTGTGTGGGTGGTGTGTTCTTGCTAGGTGCTACCGCTTGCTAGTGTTGCTATAGGTTTCTGGTGCACGACGAGATTAGCTGCTCCTCTTCTGAAGATTCTATAATTAACCAGGAAATCGAGGAAGAATTACCATGTTCCGTTACTGTAGATTGGTATCATTTGTGATCCATGGGATGTTTTGTGCCTATTCCTAAGTGAGTAAAAAGTATTTGATAGTTCCTCAGTTTATATGCTACATTAGTTCGGCAAACAACAACAATATAAAAGTTCACTCTATAATTGTTTGGCCCTATGTTAAGATGAGATGTTGCCGCATAAAAAATTGAGATTTGGGTGTATAATTTGACAGTAGTTTTCTCCTTGATTGTGTTTTTGATTTGGTTTACATGAGAAAACATTATGTATTGTGGAAGTTCATTTCTTATTGCACCGAGAGTTCATTTATTACTACCAAAAAATTGACATTTCACAAAACCAACAGAAAAAACAGTAAATTAGAAGGAAAAAATGTTTTATCAGTTACGATTCCCTACTCCAGTACATGTTCATGAATTTCACTCATAAATAATAAACCTATGATTAAGTCAAATTTAATAAACGCATGTTTCCCGTTTCTAAAAAAACCCTACACGTCCAAATAAAAAAAACAGAGTGATTCGTTGTTTACTACAAATTACTGAGATATTTTTCATTACTAAAAGGAAAATTAAACCTCGAAGGCGGATTTTCTCATTAAAAACCCTAGAAGTTCAAATACAAATAACGGAGCGGTTTCAATACTCATTACTACGTAGGGATTTTTCTCCGTTACTAAAGGTTAACCCAAGAAGGCCAATTTTAAAAATAGAGCAGTACAAAAATCATAAAAATGATTTTCACCGTTTCTAATAAAAAAGCTCTAGAAGTTCATATTTAAATTACGGACCAGTACAATATTTATTAGAAAACTAGGATTTTTCCGTTACTATAATAAAATAAACCAATATGCCTAAATTACAAAAATTGAGCAGTTTGATATTTATAAAAAACTGAGATTTTCATTGAGTGTTTTAGGAGCTATGGGTAGAAAAAGCAGAGAGAAGTTCAAAGTGAAAACAACTAGGGGTTCAACTACTACATGACATGTGTTCCATATAACGAAAAATAATAAAAAGGCAAAGTCTGAAAGAACATTTGCTAGAACTTCATGCGGTCTTTTTCATTTTAGGTGAGCCATATTTTTGTGTGGATGTGATGTGCATGTGCTTGTGCGTAGTACACTGGATAGAACAAAAGAACTATTATGGGTGCCCTCTAAATGTTTGTCCTATTGCTTCTGAGAATTGACCCAAATTTTCCTATTGTTTTTACACATGTTGGATTCAAGGGAAAATGTGTATAAAAAAGGTGTGATTTCGAAAGTTCAAACCAAAAAAAAGTGAACAAAAAATCATGGAATTCAAAGAATAAAAAGTATGGAGTTTTGTTAAAAAAAATCATAGTGCACGAAGTTCATGTTTCAGAAATTCCGAAGTTCACGTGTACCACATACAGAAGAGAAATCATCAAATGAAGAAAGGGACCGCCTAGGCCATTTCACCGAAAAGCAAAAAAATGCATAAAATATCGTGATAAAATTCTATAAGAAGTTCAAATTTAAAAACCGAAGTAGGTCAACGTAAAAAAAATGAAGTTTTAATATCTAAAAGACAAATTTGGATGTTCAAAAAATTTGAGCAAGAAGTTAAAAAAGTAGTTCAAAAATCTTTATAACGGATTTTCCTCGTTTGTAAAAAAATAGAGAAGATCAAATTAAAAATAGGAGCATTTCAAAAAGATTGTGTAAAAACTGATTTTCCCCATTCTATAAAAACTAGAAACTCAAATTAAAATAACGATGCGGTATCATTGTTTATATGAAAAAAGCATTTTCCCCGGTACTAACAAATAAAATTAAGAAGTTCAAATTTAAAATATGGTGAAGTTCGATGTATATAAAAAATTTGGATTTTTCACAAATTGATGAATCTAGAGGAAGAAGTTCGCCTGCACCACCGTGCACGGTTTAGAATTTATATTATGGGACATCCGACCTCCAATTACATGTTTTAAAATGGCAAAAAATGGCGTCCAACCTTCAATTGCGTGTAATTTGACACATACAAAAAAATGCGACAGAAGTTCATAGTGAAAACAACGAGAAGTTCAAGTACCGCAAGGAATGCATTTCATGTGAGAATAAAAGTATAGAAAAATAAAATGTTAAAAGGTTTGCAGAAAGAAGTTCAAGTGCTCTGTCTGGGGAAGTTCAAAAATTCTTGCGAGAGAGGTTCACTTTGTATTTCTATATTCAATTTTTTCCGTATAAAAACCGAATACAATTCTTTACTCAAAAAAAAGGTGAAGTTCAAATTGAAATAACAGAGAAGTTCAGAGTTTATTAAAACCTAGGATTTACCTATTCAAAAAATAAAAAACACAACGCCATTTTTTGCAGTTTTAAAAACAACTCATAAACGAAAAAAGTTGCTAGAAGTTCAAGTGATCTACGAGGAAAAGTTCAAAAAATTGTTGTCAGAGAGGTTCATCGTGTATTTAGATGTCCAAAATACATTAAATAATTCTCTCAAACCAGAGAGAAGTTCAGAGTGATATATAACAACCAGAAGTTCACGTACTACATGGTGTGTTTTTCATATAAGAAAAATACAAAAAAATTCTAACAGAGTGAAGTTCAAACAGACATGCCCCAAAAGTTCAACTACTTCACATAGTGCAAAAAACAGCATGTTCAAAAACAGATTGAGGTTCGAACAGACATGCCCGAAAAGTTCAACTACTTCACGCACTGCAAAAAATAGCACGTCAAAAGCAAAAAATGCTCGAGAAGTTCAACTACTTCATGTAGTGCGTTTCCGTTCGCGATGAAGGAAGAAATCATGATCTCGTCATTTTCTAATTTACTTCAAAACAGCAGGAATATCATTCGTGTAAGTTTAAGTCCTCGGTCGGAAAAAATTAAAAAAATTATTGTGAGAGAGGTTTGTACAAAAAGAATATCATTTGTGTAACACTGACGAATGGATGAGAAAATTACAAAGGAAAATACATCATAGAAGTTCAACGTGAAAACAGCAGGAAGTTCACCTACTACACTGAATGAATTTCAGATGAAAAACTTTCAAACTCGTCGCGGGTATGAAAAAATGATCAACACGGGAAAGTTGCGTGTTTACAGTAGCTTTCCACTGGTATATCACTTGCTCAATTCCGGTGAGTGGATGGAGAGCTACGAGCAGTGGATGGAAAGCTACTAGAAAAAAAACACGTGAAAAATAGAGTGAAGTTCAAGTAGACATGCCGAGAAGTTCAGGTTCTTCACGCGGTGCATTTTCGAAGAATCTGTTTCGCGATAAAGGCATAACGAATGATCTCGCCATTTTCGAAATTACTTGAAAACGGCCAGGATTCAGAGAAAACCATCAACATGAAAAAGTTTCGCATTTTTCGTAGCTTTTCAGCGGTATATTATTTGCCCCATTTCGATAAAGTTTGTAGAAATTACGGCAAAAATATGTTTTTTAACCATTTTCAAAACTGACATAAAACCATAATGAATTAGGAGAAACAATATATACAGAACAGTTTCGCATTTCTTCATGTTTTCCAACGCCATATCATTTGCTGCATTTGGACGTATGATTAAACAATTAGCTCGAAAATACGAACTCGGTGGAACTTGTACCGTTTTCTAAATTACTTTTAAACCTTTCAAAATTAGAAAACACTTTTAACATAAAAAAGTAGCGCATTTTCATAAGCTTTCCAACGCCATATTATTTGCCTTAATTGGATTAGGCTATTAGAAATGGCGTCAAAAATACGAACTCGGGTGTTCGGTTTACGAATTTTTTGAAGGAAATATGCCCTAGAGACAATAATAAAGTTATTATTTATTTCCTCATAAATCATGATAAATGTTTATTATTCATGCTAGAATTGTATTAACCGGAAACATAATACATGTGTGAATACATAGACAAACAAAGTGTCACTAGTATGCCTCTACTTGACTAGCTCGTTAATCAAAGATGGTTATGTTTTCTAACCATGAACAAAGAGTTGTTATTTGATTAACGGGATCACATCATTAGTTGAATGATCTGATTGACATAACCCATTCCATTAGCTTAGCACCCGATCGTTTAGTATGTTTCTATTGCTTTCTTCATGACTTATACATGTTCCTATGACTATGAGATTATGCAACTCCCGTTTGCCGGAGGAACACTTTGTGTGCTACCAAATGTCACAACGTAAATGGGTGATTATAAAGGTGCTCTACAGGTGTCTCCAAAGGTAGATGTTGGGTTGGCGTATTTCGAGATTAGGATTTGTCACTCCGATTGTCGGAGAGGTATCTCTGGGCCCTCTCGGTAATGCACATCACATAAGCCTTGCAAGCATTACAACTAATGAGTTAGTTGCGAGATGATGTATTACGGAACGAGTAAAGAGACTTTCCGGTAACGAGATTGAACTAGGTATTGGATACCGACGATCGAATCTCGGGCAAGTAACATACCGATGACAAAGGGAACAACGTATGTTGTTATGCGGTCTGACCGATAAAGATCTTCGTAGAATATGTAGGAGCCAATATGGGCATCCAGGTCCCGCTATTGGTTATTGACTGGAGATTTGTCTCAGTCATGTCTGCATTATTCTCGAACCGTAGGGTCCGCGCGCTTAACGTTACGACGACAGTTATTATGAGTTTATGCATTTTGATGTACCAAAGTTAGTTCGGAGTCCCGGATGTGATCACGGACATGACGAGGAGTCTCAAAATGGTCGAGACATAAATATTGATATATTGGATGACTATATTCGGACACCCGAAGCGTTCCGGGGAAGTTTCGAATAAAACCGGAGCACCGGGGGGTTACCGGAACCCCCCGGGGGGTTAATGGGCCTCATGGGCCTAAAGTGGAGAAGAGGAAGGGGCTGCCAGGGCAGGCCGCGCGCCCCCTCTCCCCCTAGTCCGAATTGGACAAGGAGGGAGGGGCGGCGCCCCCCCTTTTCCTTCTCTTCTTCCACCTCTCCTACTTGGACAAGGAAAGGGAGGGGAGTCCTACTCCCGGTAGGAGTAGGACTCCTCCTGCGCGCCTCCTCTAGGGCCGGCCGCACCCCCCTTGGATCCTTTATATACGGAGGCAGGGGGGCACCCTAGGACACACAAGTTGATCATCGTGATCGTTCCTTAGCCGAGTGCGGTGCCCCTTCCACCATATTCCACCTCGGTCATATTGTAGCAGCGCTTAGGCGAAGCCCTGCGATGGTAGAACATCAAGATCGTCACCACGCCGTCGTGCTGACGGAACTCATCCCGAAGCTTTGCTGGATCGGAGCCCGGGGAGCGTCATCGAGCTGTACGTGTGCTAAGAACTCGAAGGTGCCGGAGTAACGGTGCTTGGATCGGACGGATCGGGAAGACGTACGACTACTTCCTCTACATTGCGTCAACGCTTCCGCTTCGGTCTATGAGGGTACGTAGACAACACTCTCCCCTCTTGTTGCTATGCATCACCATGATCTTGCGTGTGCGTAGGAAATTTTTTGAAATTACTATGTTCCCCAACAGTGGCATCCGAGCCTAGGTTTTATGGTTTGATGTTATGTGCATGAGTAGAACACAAGTGAGTTGTGGGCGATATAAGTCATACTGCCTACCGGCATGTCATACTTTGGTTCGGCGGTATTGTTGGACGAAGCGGCCCGGACCGACATTACGTGTACGCTTACGCGAGACCGGTTCTCCCGACGTGCTTTGCACATAGGTGGCTTGCGGGTGACAGTTTCTCCAACTTTAGTTGAACCGAGTGTGGCTATGCCCGGTCCTTGCGAAGGTTAAAACGGCATCAACTTGACAAACTACCATTGTGGTTTTGATGCGTAGGTAAGATTGGTTCTTGCTTAAGCCCGTAGCAGCCACGTAAAACTTGCAACAAACAAAGTAGAGGACGTCTAACTTGTTTTTGCAGAGCATGTTGTGATGTGATATGGTCAAGACATGATGCTAAATTTTATTGTATGAGATGATCATGTTTTGTAACCGAGTTATCGGCAACTGGCAGGAGCCATATGGTTGTCGCTTTATTGTATGCAATGCAATCGCGCTGTAATGCTTTACTTTACCACTAAGCGGTAGCGATAGTTGTGGAAGCATAAGATTGGCGAGATGACAACGATGCTACGATGGAGATCAAGGTGTCGCACCGGTGACGATGGTGATCATGACGGTGCTTCGGAGATGGAGATCACAGGCACAAGATGATGATGGCCATATCATATCACTTATATTGATTGCATGTGATGTTTATCTTTTATGCATCTTATCTTGCTTTGATTGACGGTAGCATTATAAGATGATCTCTCACTAAATTATCAAGAAGTGTTCTCCCTGAGTATGCACCATTGCGAAAGTTCTTCGTGCTGAGACACCACGTGATGATCGGGTGTGATAGGCTCTACGTTCAAATACAACGGGTGCAAAACAGTTGCACACGCGGAATACTCAGGTTATACTTGACGAGCCAAGCATATACAGATATGGCCTCGGAACACGGAGACCGAAAGGTCGAGCGTGAATCATATAGTAGATATGATCAACATAGTGATGTTCACCAATGAAACTACTCCATCTCACGTGATGATCGGACATGGTTTAGTTGATTTGGATCACGTGATCACTTAGAGGATTAGAGGGATGTCTATCTAAGTGGGAGTTCTTTAAGTAATTTAACTAATTGAACTTAAATTTATCATGAACTTAGTATCTGATAGTATCTTGCTTATGTATGTTTGATTGTAGATAGATGGCCCGTGCTGTTGTTTCGTTGAATTTTAATGCGTTCCTTGAGAAAGCGAAGTTGAAAGATGATGGTAGCAATTACACGGACTGGGTCCGTAACTTGAGGATTATCCTCATTGCTGCACAGAAGAATTACGTCCTAGAAGCATCGCTGGGTGCCAGGCCTGCTGCTAGAGCAACACCAGATGTTATGAACGTCTGGCAGAGCAAAGCTGATGACTACTCGATAGTTCAGTGTGCCATGCTTTATGGCTTAGAATCGGGACTTCAACGACGTTTTGAACGTCATGGAGCATATGAGATGTTCCAGGAGTTGAAGTTAATATTTCAAGCAAATGCCCGGATTGAGAGATATGAAGTCTCCAATAAGTTCTATAGCTGCAAGATGGAGGAGAACAGTTCTGTCAGTGAGCATATACTCAAAATGTCTGGGTATAATAATCACTTGATTCAGATGGGAGTTAATCTTCTAGATGATTGCGTCATTGACAGAATTCTCCAATCACTGCCACCAAGCTACAAGAGCTTCGTGATGAACTATAATATGCAAGGGATGAATAAGACTATTCCCGAGCTCTTCACAATGCTGAAAGCTGCGGAGGTAGAAATCAAAAAGGAGCATCAAGTGTTGATGGTCAACAAGACCACTAATTTCAAGAAAAAGGGCAAAGGGAAGAAGAAGGGGAACTTCAAGAAGAACGGCAAGCAAGTTGCTGCTCAAGAGAAGAAACCCAAGTCTGGACCTAAGCCTGAAACTGAGTGCTTCTACTGCAAGCAGACTGGTCACTGAAAGCGGAACTGCCCCAAGTATTTGGCAGATAAGAAGGATGGCAAGGTCAAAGGTATATGTGATATACATGTTATTGATGTGTACCTTACTAATTCTCGCAGTAGCACCTGGGTATTTGATACTGGTTCTGTTGCTAATATTTGCAACTCGAAACAGGGACTACGGATTAAGCGGAGATTGGCTAAGGACGAGGTGACGATGCGCATGGGAAACGGTTCCAAAGTCGATGTGATCGCGGTCGGCACGCTACCTCTACCTTCGGGATTAGTATTAGACCCAAATAATTGTTATTTGGTGCCAGCGTTGAGCATGAACATTATATCTGGATCTTGTTTAATGCGAGACGGTTATTCATTTAAATCAGAGAATAATGGTTGTTCTATTTATATGAGTAATATCTTTTATGGTCATGCACCTTTGAAGAGTGGTCTATTTTTATTGAATCTCGATAGTAGTGACACACATATTCATAATGTTGAAGCCAAAAGATGCAGAGTTGATAATGATGGTGCAACTTATTTGTGGCACTGCCGTTTAGGTCATATCGGTGTAAAGCGCATGAAGAAACTCCATACTGATGGACTTTTGGAACCACTTGATTATGAATCACTTGGTACTTGCGAACCGTGCCTCATGGGCAAGATGACTAAAACACCGTTCTCCGGTACTATGGAGAGAGCAACAGATTTGTTGGAAATCATACATACAGATGTATGTGGTCCGATGAATATTGAGGCTCGTGGCGGATATCGTTATTTTCTCACCTTCACAGATGACTTAAGCAGATATGGGTATATCTACTTAATGAAACATAAGTCTAAAACATTTGAAAAGTTCAAAGAATTTCAGAGTGAAGTTGAAAATCATCGTAACAAGAAAATAAAGTTTCTACGATCTGATCGTGGAGGAGAATATTTGAGTTATGAGTTTGGTGTACATTTGAAACAATGCGGAATAGTTTCGCAACTCACGCCACCCGGAACACCACAGCGTAATGGTGTGTCCGAACGTCGTAATCGTACTTTACTAGATATGGTGCGATCTATGATGTCTCTTACTGATTTACCGCTATCGTTTTGGGGTTATGCTTTAGAGACGGCCGCATTCACGTTAAATAGGGTACCATCAAAATCCGTTGAGACGACGCCTTATGAACTATGGTTTGGCAAGAAACCAAAGTTGTCGTTTCTGAAAGTTTGGGGCTGCGATGCTTATGTGAAAAGTTTCAACCTGATAAGCTCGAACCCAAATCAGAGAAATGTGTCTTCATAGGATATCCAAAGGAAACTATTGGATACACCTTCTATCATAGATCCGAAGGAAAAAACTTTTGTTGCTAAATTCGGAAACTTTCTAGAAAAGGAGTTTCTCTCGAAAGATGTGAGTGGGAGGAAAGTAGAACTTGATGAGGTAACTGTACCTGCTCCCTTATTGGAAAGTAGTATATCACAGAAAACTGTTTCTGCGACACCTACACCAATTAGTGAGGAATCCAATGATAATGATCATGAAACTTCAGGACAAGATACTACTGAACCTCATAGATCAACCAGAGTAAGAACCGCGCCAGAGTGGTACGGTAATCCTGTTCTGGAAATCATGCTGCTAGATCATGATGAACCTACGAACTATGAAGAAGCGATGGTGAGCCCAGATTCCGCAAAATGGCTTGAAGCCATGAAATCTGAGATGGGATCCATGTATGAGAACAAAGTATGGACTTTGGTTGACTTGCCCGATGATCGGCAAGCAATTGAGAATAAATGGATCTTCAAGAAGAAGACCGACGCTGACGGTAATATTACTGTCTACAAAGCTCGACTTGTCGCAAAAGGTTTTCGACAAGTTCAAGGGGTTGACTACGATGAGACCTTCTCACCCGTAGCGATGCTTAAGTCTGTCCGAATCATGTTAGCAATTGCCGCATTTTATGATTATGAAATTTGGCAGATGGATGTCAAAACTGCATTCCTGAATGGATTTCTGGAAGAAGAGTTGTATATGATGCAATCGGAAGGTTTTGTAGATCCAAAGGGAGCTAACAAAGTGTGCAAGCTCCAACGATCCATTTATGGACTGGTGCAAGCCTCTCGGAGTTGGAATAAACGCTTTGATAGTGTGATCAAAGCATTTTGTTTTATACAGACTTTCGGAGAAGCCTGTATTTACAAGAAAGTGAGTGGGAGCTCTGTAGCATTTCTGATATTATATGTGGATGACATATTACTGATTGGAAATGATATAGAATTTCTGGATAGCATAAAGGGATATTTGAATAAGAGTTTTTTAATGAAAGACCTCGGTGAAGCTGCTTACATATTAGGCATAAAGATCTATAGAGACAGATCAAGACGCTTAATTGGACTTTCACAAAGCACATACCTTCACAAGATTTTGAAGAAGTTCAAAATGGATCAAGCAAAGAAAGGGTTCTTGCCTATGTTACAAGGTGTGAAGTTGAGTCAAACTCAATGCCCGACCACTACAGAAGATAGAGAGAAAATGAAAGATGTTCCCTATGCTTCAGCCATAGGCTCTATCATGTATGCAATGCTGTGTACCAGACCTGATGTGTGCCTTGCTATAAGTTTAACAGGGAGGTACCAAAGTAATCCAGGAGTGGATCACTGGACAGCGGTCAAGAACATCCTGAAGTACCTAAAAAGGACTAAGGATATGTTTCTCGTATATGGAGGTGACAAAGAGCTCATTGTAAATGGTTACGTTGATGCAAGCTTTGACACTGATCTAGATGATTCTAAATCGCAAACCGGATACGTGTTTACATTAAACGGTGGAGCTGTCAGTTGGTGCAGTTCTAAACAAAGCGTCGTGGCGGGATCTACATGTGAAGCGGAGTACATAGCTGCTTCGGAAGCAGCAAACGAAGGAGTCTGGATGAAGGAGTTCATATCCGATCTAGGTGTCATACCTAGTGCATCGGGTCCAATGAAAATCTTTTGTGACAATACTGGTGCAATTGTCTTGGCAAAGGGATCCAGATTTCACAAAAGAACCAAGCACATCAAGAGACGCTTCAATTCCATCCGGGATCTAGTCCTGGTGGGAGACAGAGATATGCAAGATACATACGGATCTGAATGTAGCAGACCCGTTGACTAAGCCTCTTCCACGAGCAAAACATGATCAGCACCAAGGCTCCATGGGTGTTAGAATCATTACTGTGTAATCTAGATTTATTGACTCTAGTGCAAGTGGGAGACTGAAGGAAATATGCGCTAGAGGCAATAATAAAGTTATTATTTATTTCTTCATATATCATGATAAATGTTTATTATTCATGCTAGAATTGTATTAACCGGAAACATAATACATGTGTGAATACATAGACAAACAAAGTCTCACTAGTATGCCTCTACTTGACTAGCTCGTTAATAAAGATGGTTATGTTTCCTAACCATGCACAAAGAGTTGTTATTTGATTAACGGGATCACATCATTAGTTGAATGATCTGATTGACATGACCCATTCCATTAGCTTAGCACCCGATCGTTTAGTATGTTGCTATTTCTTTCTTCATGACTTATACATGTTCCTATGACTATGAGATTATGCAACTCCCGTTTGCCGGAGGAACACTTTGTGTGCTACCAAACGTCACAACGTAAATGGGTGATTATAAAGGTGCCCTACAGGTGTCTCCAAAGGTAGATGTTGGGTTGGCGTATTTCGAGATTAGGATTTGTCACTCCGATTGTCGGAGAGGTATCTCTGGGCCCTCTCGGTAATGCACATCACATAAGCCTTGCAAGCATTACAACTAATGAGTTAGTTGCGAGATGATGTATTACGGAACGAGTAAAGAGACTTGCCGGTAACGAGATTGAACTAGGTATTGGATACCGACGATCGAATCTCGGGCAAGTAACATACCAATGACAAAGGGAACAATGTATGTTGTTATGCGGTCTGACCGATAAAGATCTTCGTAGAATATGTAGGAGCCAATATGGGCATCCAGGTCCCGCTATTGGTTATTGACCGAAGATTTGTCTCAGTCATGTCTGCATTATTCTCGAACCGTAGGGTCCGCACGCTTAATGTTACGATGACAGTTATTATGAGTTTATGCATTTTGATGTACCGAAGTTAGTTCGGAGTCCCGGATGTGATCACGGACATGACGAGGAGTCTCGAAATGGTCGAGACATAAAGATTGATATATTGGATGACTATATTTGGACACCGGAAGTGTTCCGGGGAAGTTTCGGATAAAACTGGAGCACCGGGGGGTTACCGGAACCCCCCGGGGGGTTAATGGGCCTCATGGGCCTAAAGTGGAGAAGAGGAAGGGGCTGCCAGGGTAGGCCGCGCGCCCCCTCTCCCCCTAGTCCGAATTGGACAAGGAGGGAGGGGCGGCGCCCCCCCCCCCCCTTTTCCTTCTCTTCTTCCACCTCTCCTACTTGGACAAGGAAAGGGAGGGGAGTCCTACTCCCGGTAGGAGTAGGACTCCTCCTGCGCGCCTCCTCTAGGGCCGGCCGCACCCCCCCTTGGATCCTTTATATACGGAGGCAGGGGGGCACCCTAGGACACACAAGTTGATCATCGTGATCGTTCCTTAGCCGTGTGCGGTGCCCCCTTCCACCATATTCCACCTCGGTCATATTGTAGCAGCGCTTAGGCGAAGCCCTGCGACGGTAGAACATCAAGCTCGTCACCACGCTGTCGTGCTGACGGAACTCATCCCCGAAGCTTTGCTGGATCGGAGCCCGGGGAGCATCATAGAGCTGTACGTGTGCTAAGAACTCGGAGGTGCCGGAGTAACGGTGCTTGGATCGGTCGGATCGGGAAGACGTACGACTACTTCCTCTACGTCGCGTCAACGCTTCCGCTTCGGTCTACGAGGGTACGTAGACAACACTCTCCCCTCTCGTTGCTATACATCACCATGATCTTGCGTGTGCGTAGGAATTTTTTTGAAATTACTACGTTCCCCAACAATTTTATGATTTTCCGAATTACTCTTTAACCGTAGGGAATTAGAGAAAACTTTCAACATGTGGAAGGAGCGGTTTTGCGGCAGCTTTCCAACGCCATATTATTTGTCTCATTCCGATAAACGGTATAAAAATGCGATCGAAAATACGATTCACGTTTTTTGTATCTAGAAAAAACGGTTTTCAAAACTGCTCTTAAACCGCTTACATTTTGCCAAAAATTTAACTTGGGTCATGATACTGATGTCCATAGCTATCGAACGGTATATCGCAAGCCCCATTTGGACACCTTTTAGCTGAAGTTCAACCTAGTACTCGGGGAAGGTCAGGCGCGTTACTCGGGAAGTTCATGTTGTGATCATAATATTATTCTGATCCCGTGATCAGAATAGTGTTTATGTATGTATGTATGTATATATATATATATCAGGATCTTTCCAACACAATGTGCTTGCCAAAGGATAAAATGTAGAAAGGAAAGGCGAAGATCATCATGACTTTTGCATAAGGTAGAAGATAAAAGTAAAAGATAGGCCCTTTGCAGAGGGAAGCAGAGGTTGTCATGCGCTTTTATGGTTGGATGCACAAAATCTTAATGCAAAAGAACATCACTTTATATTGCCACTTGTGATATGGATCTTTATTATGCAGTCCGTCGCTTTTATTTCTTCCACATCACAAGATCGTATAAAGCTTATTTTCTCCACATTAATAGATCATACATATTTAGAGGGCAATTTTTATTGCATGCACCAATGACAACTTACTTGAAGGATATTACTCAATTCATAGGTAGGTATGGTGGACTCTCATGGCAAAACTGGTTTAAGGAATGTTTGGAAGCACAAGTAGTATCTCTACTTGGTGCAAAGAATTTGGCTAGCATGAGGGGGAAAAGCAAGCTCAACATGTTGGATGATCCAAGACAATATACTTTATTTCGGATATAAGAAAACATAACCCATTACGTTGTCTTCCTTGTCCGACATCAACCTTTTAGCATGTCATATTTTAATGAGTGCTCACAATTACAAAAGATGTCCAAGATAGTATATTTATATGTGAAATCTCTCTTCCTTCAATATTCTTTCATGAATTGTTCAAGTGACCAATTCTACGTTTGCTAACTTTCAATAAGTTTACTAACTATACTTATTCTATGTGAAGTCATTACTCCCCATGGTATAAGGATATGAAACATATATAAATTGAGATTTATGTGTTGGGGAACGTTGCAGAAAACAAAAAATTTCCTACGGCTTCACCAAGATCCATCTATGAGTTCATCTAGCAACGAGTGATCGGATGCATCTACATACCTTGTAGATCGCGAGCGGAAGCGTTCAAAGAACGGGGATGAGGGAGTCGTACTCAACGTGATCCAAATCACCGGAGATCCTAGCGCCGAACGGACGGCACCTCCGCATTCAACACACGTACGGTCAGCGTAACGTCTCCTCCTTCTTGATCCAGCAAGGAGGAAGGAGAGGTTGAGGAAGATGGCTCCAGTAGCAGCACGACGGCGTGGTGGTGATGGAGCTGCAGTACTCCGGCAGGGCTTCGCCAAGCTCTATGGAGGAGGATGAGGTGTTGGAGAGGGAGAGGGAGGCGCCAGGGGAAAGGGTCCGGCTGCCCTCCCTCCCTCTATATATAGGGATCCTAGGGGGAGCATCGGCCCTAGGAGATGCAATCTCCTAGGGGGGCGAGGGCCAAGGGGTGGGGGGCTTGCCCCCAAGCAACACTACTAGGAAAAGGCCTACTAATGGTGCACCTAATTTGGCCATTAATGGCGCATTAGTGGTGCGCCATTAGTAGCACGCCATTAGTATATTTTACTAATGGCGCACCACTGGTGCGCCATTAGTATCTAGTATACTAATGGCGCACCACGCGGTGCACCATTAGTATAGTCCACGGCGCGCCATTAGTATGCCTCCCAGGGGGCCATGTATACCCAAGTGCTTTGGCATACTAATGGCGCACAACAACAGTATGCGCCATTAGTAACTTCGGCATACTAATGGCGCACTGTTTAATGATGCGCCATTAGTATCCTTTGGCACACTAATGGCGCACTATGATGTGATGCGCCATTAGTATGAATATTAGGTTTTTTTGTTTTTTAATTTTCTATTTTTTGCACAGGTTACAAAATGTATAATTGGACAAAATATAGACAGCACACATCAACAACAGATTCATCGAATAAAATAGAAGATTAGTCTCTGAATACAATTCATCATTTTAGTCTCCGAATACAATTCATCATATTAGTCTCCGAATTGAAAAGACCGAACAAAGATAGAACATTATATTACAAGTCTCAAGACCACGAGTTTGTCTTCACATTACAAGTCGATATCGATCATCTAAACTACCATCACATAGAAGAGAGCTGCGGTCATCACGATGAGCATCATCACGATGAAACTCGTCTTCATCCGGTTCCTCCAACGCTCCCTCCCCTCTCCCGCTAGATAGCGGGCGTATCTAGATTCGGTCTCGGCCCTAGTGGTATACCCTTTGTAACTGTTACCGCTGAATTAGTGAACCTGTCTCCGACACTCCTCCCAGTCGTTGTAGACTCCGGGAACCTTACCCTTGTACACGACATACCACGGCATCGCTATGCAGTAGCCAAACGAAACGTTAGTACCAATTCACAGACAATACATAAGCAACATATAAGTATGCAACAGAACGATCGGAAGAGAAATGCAAAACATTAATAGCATCGATTACATCTAAGTTGAATGACTCTCGAAACCAAAGAGACATACAACAATTTCATTAAAGTTTAATTACAACATATGAGCCAATCGATGTTTCAGAACTAGACACAGCATCACTGTTTTCGACTCGACTCAAGGGACCGGAGCGTGGATGAAGCCGCCGTCTATCGTGGGAGTCATGAAACAACGGGCATTGTCAGCCTGCATTTGTAGGATTGTGTCGATGGCACTGTTGGACGGTAGATTTCTGAGGTAGAACTGCCCCGAGGTACGAAGGACATCTTGATGGATGATTTCCGCAAACTCTGACTGGATGCGAAAGAATTCTTGTCTGATGTCCGCGTCCTGGATTGCCGACACGCTCGCGGCCCAATCTTTGAGTCTACTCGGTAGCAGAAGTTGATGATGGTCCCGTACGATCGCCCGCATGTGATGGATGGCGTAGTAGGCACCCTTCTGACCGCCAGTTGGCTGCTTGACGCAGCAGAACATTGTATTGTGGGAGAACACGTGCTTGCCGTACTTACGAATAGGCCTGGTGAAGGTGCCTCCAGATTTGACGTAGCCGGGAAGAACATCATCAAGAACCTTCTTGACATTTGTGTAGTCTATGTTCGACTGACGGTCCGGGTCAAAATATGTGGCCATGGAATATTTGGGGCTTAGGAGGATGAGCGTGCAACGTGTGTCACTGCAGAAAACATGGAATGTTAAAAGAAAAACGATCGAAATCTAAGAATTCATATGTTACGGGGCGGTTGAGGGGAGGACTTACTCGGGAAAGTAAGGCATGAGGAAGTTATCCTTATCTTGGTTTGCCAGAATGATGCCTTCGAGGTAAGAACTCGCGACTTGCCGGTCCCCAGCGCTGCCCAAGATCTTGGCACGCATGTAGAAGGGGTCGACTATCACGATGTCCGGGGTCTTGTCGCGAATGATCCGCATCTCCATACTCAGCGAAAATAGCCGAACGAAGGTGTAGTGCAGCGGATGAAGGTTCAACATAGCGTGGATGTCATCAAACCGCAGGACGATCGTACCCCCGATGGAGTTATCCACAAAGCCCTTGCCCTCTGGCACCTTGGCCGCGAAAACCAGGTATGCCACATCCTTCTCTCCGAGACGCCGCTTCTCCAAAGAAAGAACACTGTCATGCAGACTCCGCATAGCACCGGTTGCAGCATCGAGCATATTTCTCGGTAGCATCGGCCTACCCGCCACATGCACCCTCCTCGAGATATCCTCAGGTGCAGGTGGCCCGTCCTGAGCACGGATCGTACTCGGTGCCGGCTGGCCCGCACCCTTGTTAGTCTTTCTTTTGCGTGCCTTCTTCTTCTCCTGTAATGGGACCGAGTTCTGCTCACGGACCGCCTTCTTGAGTGTGTTGGGGCTGATAATATTTCGCTCCTCGCCTATCTGAGGCTCGGTGAAGTCGGCAGTTGGAGGCGTCTCCTGAGAGCTGAACGCTAGACGACGCCTGTTGCAACTTGGCTTCTCCGCGGTACCAGCTAGATCACGCACGTCTTTTGTTGGGTTGGGTTCTTGAGAAGGAGGCCCCATGAAGTCACCACCGTACCCATGATCGGCAAAGTACTGATCGATGTTGGCAAATGTATCGTCGTCGTCGTCATTTTGATCTTGTGCCATATGCATGTTTGGATCCAGTGGCATAGGGATGTCCGGCACCGTTGCGGCGGTCTTGCCATGGGGCCGACTTGGCGCCGGCACGACTGGCGGTGTTGTCTTTGGGGTGGTGTCCCCCGCCCCCAAACGAATCTGGCTCTTCGGCCAAAGAAGGGGCCAGCTCAGGCAGGCGCTGAGGGTCATCACGTCATCATCCTCGGCCCCGGCGGGTCGAATCGGAGGTAACAACTCGTCGCAGCCTGGCAGCACCCGAACCAGTTGAACCCTAAACAAGTTGGGTGGCATCTGGGTACCGTGGAACAAGGGGTTGCCCGGTTGAACGATTTTGCCCTTGGCGACATCGACCAACTCGTTGTTCACGAAGTGCAGGAGAGTGCACGGAACGTCGGCGGCGCCCTGCGAAAACATGTAGGGCGTCAGGGATGCCCAGTCAAAGGCAAGGAGATGAAGTCCTCGGCCAAGAGAGGCTTAATTAGTTACCGTGATGATGGCGTCGAGCTCGGCTAATGTCGAGGCACCGCCAACGGCGGGCGTGCAGTTGACGGAGGGGCCGCTTGCTGTAGAGGTGCCGGCCGGCGTACACCCGGGTGCATTAAGCTCCCATGCCGGCGTCGGAGACACCAATGCCGCCTCCGTCGGAGACACCAATGGCCCCGCCATCGCGTTCTGCGAGTTGCTGGACGTGAAGCTAGGAATCGGGGGCGGCCCCTGTTGGCCGCCCGCAATCCACGCACTAATCCCCTGGATCAAGGTAGGCACAATGGCGGTCATCATCCTTCCGAGTTGTTGTTCCACTTGCTCTTGGACCATCTCCGGAATCCGCGCCACCTGTGCCCTGAGTTCTTGAACCTCGCACGCCTGGCTTTCTGAGCTGGTCTTTTTCTCCTTTCGCCCACCAGTGTTACAGTATGATGACCATTTTGTCGACAAGCCTTTGCCGGCCACACGACCAGCTGACGTCGGCTTACTGAGCTTATCCTTGTTCTTCATTACATTCAACGCCCTATTTAGAGTGGTGTCCCAAGGGTTGCTCTTAGTCGACCCCGCGCTACTGCTTTCAGTCACCTGCGGAAGGAATGTGAACCATTTAGAAATTTGGCTTCATTAATTAGAATGCAACCATATGAAGCTAATTACGCGGGGGTGTATTCCTTACCAGAACAAGCTCAAGCTCCCTGGTCTTCGGATCCGTGGTAAGCTCCTTTGTTTTCGGGTCCTTCTTGTACCGGGCCCTGACAAAGTTCCTGGTCTGCTTGTCACCGTATTTATCGAAGAGGGGCGGTAGGCCTTGCTCGGCACGGTCCGCATCCTCCTTGTCCCATATAGGCTCCGCCACTCTGTAACCGCCGGGACCGAGTGTGTGTTCCCCTAAGTTCAGCTCTCGCATTTCTTTCCCCCACTTACTTGAATCGGAGCTTGCGGTGCTCGAGCAATTGATCTTGAAGTCGTTGTAGTCATCTTCGGTGATCGAAGGATTTTTCTCCTTGATCTTCTCATAACTCTCACCTTTCTGGATCATTCTCTTCACATTGCTTTTCCAAGTAGACAGGGCCGTGCTCATCTTCGTGAGGGCAGCATTGTTCACTTTATTCCCTTTGAGGCTTGTGTTTTCAAATTCAGCGGGGAACTTGTATCGTTCGTGCAGCTTCGTGAAGAGGAGGTTGCGCAAATTCCCTCGGTCAGGATGCCTGAGGTTCTCGGTGTTGATCGAGACGGTGCTCCGGAGAATGCACCCGAGCTGAAGCGAGTACCCCTTGACTATTCGTTCGGGCGCCGTTGGATTCCCGTCGGAGTCCACTTCAGTAACTTCCTCCTTGAGGGTGCGGAGCACGGTCGGGCGCCGGTCCTTCCGTTGCCTCTTCGGTTGGCTGCCATCTGTGCGTGCGCCGCCATCATCAATGGTGGCATCCTCGGCGGCACCATCAGTGGTGGCATCAGTGGGGTCATCCTCGGCGGTACCATCAGTGGTCTCAGGATCGGTGGGGAAGGCGGCGGCCTCATACAAGTGAGGTTGTTCCTCCATCTCCTGGGACAGCTCCTAGAATGCCTTGACGCCCGAACCCCCGGCCTCATCGTTGTTGGCCATGTTTCTCTCTAAATAGGAACAAAGTTTGGTCAAAAAGTTGGTTATTGTCAGGGAACAAGATCATGGTCTCATCATTTAGGGTTTGTCGACACCGAGGAGAATTCTAAGTTGGGCCTAATCACTTGGCTCTATTGCCGCCTATGGTTTAATGCAGCTAGAATAAAGGGGCACTTGATCCTACTTAATTAACTACTAAGATACCCCGGCCCATGCATTAGTCACAAGTACCCCATATGTCCTATTTTTAGCAAAGTCATGCTAAAATTCACGGAAAATTTCAGCATGACCTTTGCTGAAAATAGGACATATGGAGTACCCGAATTTGCCGGAACGGAAGTTAATCGACATTCCAGCAAACTCAAGGGCCTCTCGGGTGGACAAGGCAAAAAAGGCCTTCATCACAACATGGAAAATACATTGGCTGTATACCAATTCAAAGTCCAACCAATGTCTCACAATATTTTTCAATTTTCAGCATAACCCCCTTCTTCGCGAGGAAGCATGCTCTGACAAGCTAAGTTACGTTACACATGTAATGGCCAAATTGGGGGAAATTACTAGCTAAACAAGTTTAAGCGCACAGACATGCTGGCTACAAGAGAAATGATAGGGTTAAAAGACCAACAAACAAACTCATGTAAAACTGCCTCAGTTTCAGGTCTAGATTGTTCAATTCCACTTTCCACTCACGGGCTCTTAAATCAGAACTCAACTAAGAGATCAGCTGATCTAACGCGCACGAAACCACTCTCAGTTCGATCGAACGAAAGATCAATAGTGGCCAAAACGGAAGAAAAAACTGAATAAAAGCATGCCTTGCATACAGAGCACATACCAAGCAGCGGCCTAAAATAGCAAGCATCAAATTAGTAGCAGTACCGGGGGGTGTACATTGCACAAAGGCAGCAATGAGCCAATGATATCAGTAGCAATAATAGGTGTACATTCTCAAAGTGAACCTACAGAGTTCTAGTACAGTGAGTAACTCCCAATTCTTTTAATAGAAGCACAATTAATATCAGAACAAAAATAACGAAATAATAGATGTGATTTTAATACAAATAACTGTTGGTGATATTGCCAGTCACTTAATTAGTTGGGTAACAACTTCAAAACAAATTAGTTATTATTATTTTTCTTGCCAAGTTTAAAATATAATAAAGGGTTGTAGTGAATATCTAGCAGAAAATGTCTCACATGGTCACATATGCACATAATTTTAGTCAAGTATTTGTAATATACTACTCCAAAATAAAGTAGAGCCACATGCTTCATTTTCAGAAAAATAGGCGGCGATGTAAAACAAATGTAAGCACTGCTGCATGATGTTGACAGGAATGAATGATCTTCGTCTCTGTTCTACTTAAAAATGACCTTCACAATGTTCAGAACTTCAGATGGAAGAGGGGAAAGAAGGTAGTTTTTCGTGCGGCTTTCCCTTTTTTGTAGAGATTCAAGCAGAAACTTGAGAGAGGACAGTGAGATCTGCGAGGGGATATGCGAATGCTTCAACATGAAAGAATTTAAATCTGCAAAATTCGTCGAGCTAGATCGAACGGATGCCGGTCTATTCTTGTTTAAGATCACAGTCAGCGACACCACCTTCTTGCTCAAGAGATTGAGGTAATATATCATAAACTAGCTAGCAAGCACACAGGAACATTGATAGATATGATTTTCATATATCAAGGACACTATGATAGCAGAAGAAAAAAATCGATTGGACATGACAAATACATGCTCTATAGTTTAGTCGACAGAACCAAATACACCGTCTGTAATTAGCATGAATGAATCCCTTTCAATAATTTCTCATTGTAACCAAAAATATAGATCGACCCCTCCTATGGACCACTGCCTAGTGAAATGGTAAATCTGCAGCAATGGCTAAAAGAGACAACAAATGCACAGGATGGGAGGGGTGATCGCCCATGGGCAAGGAATGGGGAGGAAGGTTGGAGAGGGAGGAAGGAGGAAGGAGCAGAGGTACCTGGGCGGGCGCGGCCGGTCGCCGGAGGGGTTGGGGTCAGGGTTGGGGTCGTGGTCGGCGGCGGCGGCGGCATCGATGGGATGCCTCTGTTGGTCGTGGGGAGGCCGGCGGCCGCGGTCGTCGTGGGGAGGCCGGCGGCGGCGCAGGGCAGGGGCCAACGCGGGGAGGCTATCGGCGACGGCGAGGTCGCGGAGGTGTCGGCGATGGCGGAGCTGTAGTGGTGGGGGGCGCGGGGGCGCGGGAGCGGCGGCGCCGTGCGTCGAGGCAGAGCTAGGGGGAAGTGGATCTGGCGAGAGGGAGGGACGAAGGGGTCGGGGGAGTTAGAGCTAGGTGGACGAAGGGGTCTGGGGCGGCGGGGCGGCGGCGGCGGGAGAGGAGAGGGCGGCGTCGGGAGAGGAGAGGGGAGGGGGATCGAGGGCGAGGGCGAGGGAGAGAGAGGGGATAGGGAGGGGCCGGGAGGAAATATGGATGGGGGTGGCACAATACTAATGGCGCACCACCCCTCGGTGCGCCATAAGTACATCCATACTAATGGCACACCTCACCGTGGTGCACCATTAGTAGGTTTTCTTTCTTATAGCAATGGCACAATACTAATGGCGCACCACCCCTCGGTGTGCCATAAGTACATCCATACTAATGGCGCACCTCACCGTGGTGCGCCATTAGTATTTTTTTATTTTTGCTCGAGCCAACAGGTTATCTTCCACCTGACCTGATAGACACCAAGTTGCCTCTACTAGCTCGATTGGTCAGCAGCCAGTTCTCACACCAGGAGGTCCTGGGTTCGATTCCCAGGCTCCACAATTTTTTTTATGCATTAAAATGCTGTTTGATACTTATTTGTGTTTAAATATGTTCAAACTTGTTTAAATCATAACAGTAATATTTTTTTATAATACAGTAATAATTTTTTAAATAATATCATCAAACAGTAATGCCGGTGGAGCGGGGGAGGGTGCGCGGGGTGCGGGGGATCGGCGGCGGTGGTTGAGTAGGGGAGGGGTGCGGGGGGTCGGCGGCGGCGGTTGAGTAGGGGAATCGAGGGTGCGGGGGGTCGGCGGCGGCGGTTGAGTAGGGGAATCGAGGGTGCGGGGGGTCGGCGGCGGCGGCCGGTGGACCGGGGGGTGCTCGGCAGCGAGGAGGACCGGATCTGGCGAGGTGGGATAGCGATTGAGATGGAGGGGGATCGAGATCGAGTGTCCATGAGATTTAAAAATATTCATGATAGTTCAAAAAGTGCCCATGAAATACAATCGAGAAATGAAGGCTCCAATTTAAATACAATCGATCTTAGCTAGCTATCTGTTCACAATCTTCTTGCCCTTCTTTTTCGCAAATGGAGTTCTTCTGTGGAACGGACGTCCTTTAGGTAGGGTGGTCCTGCTTCTTCTTGTGGTGTATGCTGCTACTTCATCATCGTCGTCATGTTCGATCCTCGGGTCGCCGTACTTGTCAAAGTCTTGCTCATTGGCTACTCCATCCATTCCGATGATCTTCCTTTTGCCTCTCCTCACGACAACACGACTGGGCTTTGACGGGTCGGTAATGAAGAAGCATTGGTCCACTTGGGAAGCCAGTACCCATGGCTCATTTTTCGCGGTGACGTTTGCGCCCGCAGTCTTGGATTTGGCTTCGGGTATAACCATGGTGGTGAAATACCGGTCTTCTTTTAGGACGCTCTTGGCCCATCTGACACGGAACATCGGGACCTTCTCTCCAGCGTAGCTCAGCTCCCAGATCTCCTCGATCCTTCCGTAGTATCTGTCCTTGTCGTTACGGTGTAGGATTCCATCGTTACCCCGGAGTTCTGATAACCATCGCTCTTCATGTCCTTGGCCTCGGTGTAGAATGTGTAGCCGTTGATATCGTACGCCTCATAGGTCATCAGGTTGTGCTCGGCGCCCTGTGACAAGGCGAATATGAGTTGTCCTTCCGCGGAAGAATCCTCATGTAAAGGGTACGACAGAAGCTTCTACTTGAACCAACGCGTGAAACATGAGTTGTGCTCTTTGAGTATATCTCCGTCCGTCCTCTGTTGGCCTCGGTCATTGTACGTCTTCTTAATAAAGGTTTTGTGCTGTACCACCCAAGGATCGACCATGTCTATGTGTTGTAGCGCGACTAGGTTTGCTCTTTCAAAGTCGGCGAGTCGACCCTCGAAGTTGACATGCATTTCGCGACAACCCTCACGGTGACCCCATCCAGCGAGCCTGCCGAGGTGCCTGTTGACGGGCAGACCAACGGGGTTCTCGATGCCTAGATAATTCGTGCAGTAGGAGATGCACTCTTCGGTCAGAAAGCCCCTGGCTATGCTTCCCTCTAGACGTGACATGTTGCGAACGTATCCTTTGATGACACCATTCATCCTTTCGAACGGCATCATGCTGTGCAGGAACGTCGGCCCGAGTTGGATGATATCGTCCACGATATGGACCAGCAGATGCACCATAACGTCGAAGAATGCGGGCGGGAAGTACATCTCAAGCTCGCATAGTATCACCACGATCTCTTCCTGTAGCCTTCTGAGTTGCCTCATGCCAACAGACTTCCGAGAGATGACGTCAAAAAAATTGTATAGGCCAAATAGGGTTTCACGGACATGCGCGTCCATGATCCCACAGATTGCAACTGGAAGTATCTGCGTCATCAGCACGTGACAGTCGTGAGACTTCATCCCGCTGAACTTCTGCTTCGCTGGGTCTAGGTGTCTGCTTATCTTCCCCGCGTAACCGTAAGGAAGTTTTACTCCTACGAGGCAGGTGAAAAACTGCTCGATCTCCTCCTGACTTAGAGTGAAGCACGCGAGAGGGTAGTCATTTCCGGTCTTCTTGGCCTTCTTGCCTTTGCGACGACTTTCCGTGTCCTGCTTCGCCTCATCATCATGATCATCATATATAGTGTGAAGCTCCTGCCTGATGCCCATTGATTTCAAGTCTGCCCTTGCTTTCGGCCCATCTTTGGTCCTCTCTGGCATGTTGAGCAGGGTACCAAGCAGACTCTCGCACACGTTCTTCGTGATATGCATGACATCAAGGCTGTGAGGCACACGGTGGATCTTCCAGTACGGCAAGTCCCAGAAAACAGACCTTGTTTTCCATACCTTCAGCAGCGGCTCTGGCGCCTTTCACTTTTTTCCTGGCTCTGACGTCTTTTGCTTCTTTCCCGGGCAGTCTTTCCAATTTTTCAACAGCTTGTCTACTTCCTCGCCGCTCCTCGTACGCGGGCGTCCTCGGGGTTCGGTTTCACCATCGAACAGATCCTTGCGTTTTCTCCACGGGTCATCGTCGCGAAGCCACCTTCGATGTCCCATGAACACGGTTTTTGAAGACCCGGGATCTCTATCTAGCTGGCGATACGTTGTGTCATCCATGCACCTGGCGCATCCAGAAAATCCGTGGACCACCTGCCCCGCGACATATCCGTAACCGAGATAGTCGTGCACCGTCGTGAGCAGCGCGGCTCTCATAGGGAAATATTCTTTCTCTGCGGCGTCCCACGTATTGGCTGGAGTTTTCCACAGCGTGTCAAGCTCCTCTTTTAGCAGCCCCAGATACAGATTGATGTCGTTCCCTGGTTGTTTCGGTCCTTCAATTAGCATACTCATGTGAATGTACTTCCTCTTCATGCACAACCAGGGGGAAGGTTGTACATCCACACAAACACAGGCCAGGTGCTATGTGTGCTTCTCTGGCTGCCAAACAGATTGACTCCATCGGTGCTCGCGCCTAGCACGATGTTCCTTGGATTGTTCCCAAATTCTGGGTCTTCGAAGTTCAACGCTTGCCACTGGCTCGCATCCTTAGGGTGACTCGGCATCTTGTCTTTTTTATCTATCTCCGGATCATTTGCGTCATCTTCTCGCTTCTTCTCCTCCCTATCCGCGTGCCAACGCAGGAGCTTTGCTACCTTAGGGTCCGCAAAATACCGCTGCAGACGAGGAGTGATCGGAAAGTACCACAGCACTTTTCGAGGAGCTTTCTTCCTCTTCTTGTATCGAGTGACGCCGCACACCGGACATATGGTAGACTCCGCGTGCTCGTCCCGATAAATGATGCAATTGTTCATGCACACATGGTATTTCACGTGCGGTAAATCCAGAGGACACACGATTTTCTTCGCCTCCTCCAAACTGGTTGGGCACTTGTTCCCCTTGGGAAGACGTTCGTGCCAGAATGACATGTTCTCGTCGAAGCATGCGTCGGTCATTTTGTGTTTTACCTTCATCTCCAGAGCCATGAGCGTTACTTTCAGGCGGGTATCCTCGGGCCTGCATCCTTCATACAATGGAGTGACCGCGTCTAACTCAAGTTGATCCATCTTGGCTTTCTCTCGGGCGACAGCTCTTGCGTTATCCGTCTGCTTGAGAAGCAGCTCTTGAATATGAGGGTCCTGCACCCAGCCCATCAATGGTCCAGCGTCGTCTGCTTTGGCATCTTCCTCATCATCATGTCCTGCATCTTCTACATGATGACTGTGTACAGCATCACCGTCGTGATCATCTCCTGGGGATTCTTCGTCTTCTCGCCCGCCCGAGCCGCGGTGGTTGTCTTGCTACCCTTCCTCATTTCTTGCCCGGCCCCCATGAATGACTTCGTAGTCATCTTCATCACCTTGCCACCGATAGCCATCCATGAAACCACGCAAGAGCAGGTGGTCCCGCACCTGCCCGGATTCCGGGTCCGCAATAAGGCTCTTCAGCTTCCATCTTCGACACGGACAACTTATCTCCGTCTCGTTCTTTTGAAGCATCTCGGCCTTCGCGGACCTCAAAAACCTATTCACGATGCCTTCGGTCATCATGCGGACCATGGTCGCTTGCGGGGTAGAGCAAAACGATATTTTAGAACCAAGAAAAAATTTGGCATGACTTCCCCTAAAAATAGGACCAAAAAGGATGCTTAATGCCAAAATTCTCGCCGAAACAGAAATGAATCAACATTCTGGCAAAATATTGGCAACTATCGCATTTCAAATACCGGTACACCTCCAAACACAAACACATATGCAACACCACAAACATATGCAACACCGCATGACTTCCCCCATTACTTACCTATCAAAACAGGGTAATTTAACCACTTAAATTGAATGAATCTATGGTGGAAATGAGGTGAAAAAGAGGAGGCACCCGAGACAAGGAGGAGGTGGAGAGAATGAAGTGGGGAGAATGAAGTGGGGAGAAAGTGAGTGTGGGTAGGAGAGGCTCCCCAAAATATCTTGTTGCTGCCCATTTACTAATGGCGCACCAACTCCAAATGCGCCATTAGTAATCTAGGTTACTAATGGCGCACCATCTGGTGGTGCGCCATTAGTAGTTTTGCAAAAAAAAATTACTAATGGCGCACTGTCCCCCAGTGCGCCATTACTAGTTTGAACTAGTAATGGCGCACGGTGCAACAGTGCACCATTAGTAGTTTTGCAAAAAAGGGAATAAAAAATATAATAAAAAAACAACATTAGTGGCGCACTTTCTGGCAGGTGCGCCATTACTAGTTACAACTAGTAATGGCGCACTTTGTCTGGATGCGCCATTACTATGTTTGGACAGGCGCACTAGTTCCAAAAATTTTTTTGATACTAATGGCGCACCCGGTGACAGGTGCGCCATTAGTAGTTTCAACTCTAATGGCGTACCAGATGGTGGTGCGCCATTAGTATATACTAATGGCGCACCGCTTGTCAGGTGCGCCATCAGTGTCAATCCCATCTATAGCCCTTTTTCTAGTAGTGCAAGGGGCGCCCCCCTTTAGGGTTTCCCCACCCTAGGCGCATGGGCCCTAGGGGAAGTGGCGTCCCAGCCCACTTTGGGCTGGATCCCTTTCCACTTCAGCCCATGGGGCCCTCCGGGACAGGTGGCCCCACCCGGTGGACCCCCGGGACCCTTCCGGTGGTCTCGGTACAATACCGGTGACCCCGAAACTTGTCCCGATGGCCGAAATAGCACTTCCTATATATAATTCTTTACCTCCGGACCATTCCGAAACTCCTCGTGACGTCCGGGATCTCATCCGGGACTCCGAACAACATTCGGGTTACTGCATATACATATCCCTACAACCCTAGCGTCACCGAACCTTAAGTGTGTAGACCCTACGGGTTCGGGAGACATGTAGACATGACCGAGATTGCTCTCTGGTCAATAACCAATAGCGGGATCTGGATACCCATGTTGGCTCCCACATGCTCCTCGATGATCTCATCGGATGAACCACGATGTCGAGGATTCAAGCAACCCCGTATACAATTCCCTTTGTCAATCGATATGTTACTTGCCCGAGATTCGATCATCGGTATTCCAATACCTCGTTCAATCTCGTTACCGGCAAGTCACTTTACTCATACCGTAATGCATGATCCCGTGACCAGACACTTGGTCACTTTGAGCTCATAATGATGATGCATTACCGAGTGGGCCCAGTGATACCTCTCCGTCATACGGAGTGACAAATCCCAGTCTTGATCCGTGTCAACTCAACAGACACTTTCGGAGATACCCGTAGTATACCTTTATAGTCACCCAGTTACGTTGTGACGTTTGGTATACCCAAAGTACTCCTACGGTATCCGAGAGTTACGTGATCTCATGGTCTAAGGAAAAGATACTTGACATTGGAAAACTCTAGCAAACGAACTATACGATCTTCTGCTATGTTTATGATTGGGTCTTGTCCATCACATCATTCTCCTAATGATGTGATCTCGTTATCAATGAAATCCAATGTCCATAGTCAGGAAACCATGACTATCTGTTGATCAACGAGCTAGTCAACTAGAGGCTTACTAGGGACATGTTGGTGTCTATTATTCACACATGTATTACGATTTCCGGATAACACAATTATAGCATGAATAAAAGACAATTATCATGAACAAGGAAATATAATAATAATAATGCTTTTATTATTGCCTCTAGGGCATATTTCCAACATTATGATATTCAATTCATTCAACCATTTACTCATAGGATATATGTGAAGCACGTGAGTAATGACAAACTACCCCAAAAAGATATGAGTGAAGGACACTGAGTAGTCAAATAATTAACTAGCCATGGGAGAATTCTTTTTCATTTAAGATTTCAGATCCAATGATTTTATTCAAACAGCAAGTAAAATTGAAAATACGCTCCAAGCAAAACACATATCATGTGACGAATAAAAATATAGCTCCAAGTAAGGTACACCGATAGTTTTGAAGACGAAAGAGGCGATGCCTTCCGGGGCATCCCCAAGCTTAGGAGCTTGAGTCTTCCTTGAATATTACCTTGGGGTGCCTTGGGCATCCCCAATCTTAGGGTATTTTCACTCCTTATTCTCCTCATATCGATATCTCACCCAAAGCTTGAAAACTTCAATCACACAAAACTTAACGGAACTTTGTGAGATAGGTTAGTATGATAAAGAGTAAACCATTCACCTTGGTACTGTCAAAGACGAAGATCGTAATTTTTCTCACACAATGCCTACTGTACCATATCATTTCTATAATTTATATTGAGGAATATAAGTCATAGAAACTAGAAAACAAGCAAATTATGCAATGAAAACAGAATCTGTCAGAAACAGAAGAGTCTGTAATGATCTGAACACTAACCATACTTCTGCTACTCAAAAAATTATGAAATAAATTGGTGGACATGAGGAATTTGTATATTAATCTTCTGCAAAAATAATCAGCACCAAAGAACTCTTCTGTAAAAAATGGCGGCTAATCTCGTGAGCGCAAAGTTTCTGTTTTTTACAGCAAGATCACATTAACTTCCACCCAAGTCTTCCCAAAGGTCTTACTTGGCACTTTATTGAAACAAAAGCTATAAAACATGATTAATACAGTAGCTTAATCATGTAAACACACAAAAACAGTAAGGGTAAACATTGGGTTGTCTCCCAACAAGCTCTTTTCTTTAATGCCTTTTAGCTAGGCATGATGATTTCAATGATGCTCACATGAAAGATAAGACTTGAACATAAAGAGAGCATCATGAAGAATATTACTAGCACATTTAAACCTAACCCACTTCCTATTCCTAGGGATTTTTTGAGCACGCAATTTATGGGAACAAGAATCAACTAGCATAGGAAGGAAAAACAAGTATAACTTCAAAACTTTAAGCACGTAGAGAAAAAACTTGATATTATTGCACTCCTACAAGCATGTATTCCACCCTCATAATAATTTTCAATAGCATCATGAATGATTTCAACAATATAACCATCACATAAAGCATTCTTTTCATGATCTACAAGCACAGAAATTTTTCTACTCTCCACATAAGCAAAATTCTTCTCATTCGGAATAGCGGGATCACTAGTTCCTAGAGTTGACACTCTTCCAAACCCGCTTTAGATGATAGTATTATTCATACTCCAAAAGATATAAGTGAAGTTCATGGAGCTTTCTACAATTAATATAAACTAACCAATGTCCAAGCTCAAAATGTATAAGTGAAGCACACGAAGCATTCTATAAAACCATACTCAAAAGGTTTAAGTGAAGCACAAAGAGCAATTCTATAAGATCATACTTAAAAGATATAAGTGAAGCACATGAAGCATTCTATAAATAAATGAAAGGCTATCTCATACTAGCATGGTTCATAAAGGAAGAACAAAAAAAACAAAGGACACAAATCATGTGAACGAAACAAAAACTGAGGTATACCGATAATTGTTGAAGAAGAAAGATGGGATGCCAACCAGGGCATCCCCAAGCTTAGATTCTTGAGTATCCTTAGAATATTTACTTGGGGTGCCTTGGGCATCCCCAAGCTTGAGCTCTTGCCTCTCTTTATTCTTCTCACATCGGTAACTCCTCGTTCTTCGAACACTTCATCCACAAAAAACTTAACAAAAACTTTGTGAGATCCGTTAGTATAATAAAGCAAATCACTACCTTTAGGTACTGTTGCAAACTCATTCCAATTTCATATTATAACTATATCTACTATATTCCAACTTCACCATGGTTCATACCCCCCGATACTACCCATAGATTCATCAAAATAAGCAAACAACACACGAAAAACAGAATCTGTCTAAAACAAGACAGTCTGTAGTAATCTGAAGCTTTAGTAAACTTATGTATCTCCAACAATTATGAAATAAATTTGACAATCTGAATAATTTATACATAAGTAATGTTCAAAAAGTTTCAGACCCATTTGACTTTTCAGTAAAAATGTAAAATCACGCGCTACAGCCAAAGTTTCTGTTTTTTCTGCACATAGTAAACAAGCAACCTAATCATCCTAAAACCAAAGCTTGGCACATTATTTTTATAATACAATGGATATATATAAGGGTATAATTATTTACAGAGAAACTTCCATGAAAAATTCTACATTTTTTTTGTGAGCATGTGAAAGAACATGCGGTGCCCCCATGTTTGGTTTTGGTAATTGATGGCAATCTCTATGGACTAATGGTTGCCTTGAGTTATATTTGAAGGTTTTGTCCATAGGATTTTATTGGAGTACATGTGTTGGTTTCAAGGAGAGTTTGTGTCGACCAAGGTGCTATTCAAGGAATTACCTAAAGATTGGTCTTGAGAGAGGTTGATCAAGACTAAGTTAAAGAGTGAATCAAGTTGATCAACCCACAAAGTGTAGAAGATGTACCGCGAGGGATCAAGTGATCCCATGGTATGGTAAGCATTGTCCATTATGCTTTGTTTGCTAACCCATGGTTTTCGTGAGAGTTCTTTGTGGGGTTAGGTTGCGATGTGCAAGTTCAAGTGAAGCATCATGAAGAGACCAAATGTTTGAAGCTTGCCGTCCATTGTGGTAACAATGGATTTATGAAAATGTGTCGAAGAGTGGCTCAACCATACTGGAGTATGGGGGAGCAATCAACTAGTCTTCATCGAGCCAACACAATCAACAAAGGTGATCCAAATTGAGGAAGTCAAGATCATCATCATCTAGCTCAAGTGGACTATGTGCAAGACAAAGGTTTGCCCTTGATAGGTTTTCTATTTTACCGGTCTCATAGTGGTGGTTGGGAGACCGGGTTATATGATCGATTGTCGTACTATCAAGGGGGGCTCTCGATGAGTAGCTTGATCGTATCGTTCGTAGAGAGCTCAAACCATTGCATCCTTGCATCATATTTATTGGTTCTTGTTTGGTTATTCTCTTTGTGAGTTTTGGAGCTTATGGTCATCTTGATGACAAGCTCGAGTTCATCGAAAATGGAGTTCACATGCATCTTCTATGATGTTTTCGATGTTGGAGGTTTTGCCGGTTCTTCTCGGTTGGAGGTTTCACTCCTCTATTTGTTGGCATACCTCCCCTACCTCTTCTTCGCTGTTTTGATGCTACTCGTCGTCTTGTTTCCAACAAGCTTGAGTTTACTCAATTCGGAGCTCATATGCAGAAGTTATGGCAGTTCTGGTTTTCCATGGAGTATACTTGCTTTCGTGAAAGTGGCATAAGGATGGCGCTAGCGGTAGTACCGCTGGGCCGGAGCGGCAGTATCGCTTATTGCCACAAACGGTAGTACCGCTGTCCCACAGCGGTAGTACCGCCCATGGCCATAAGCGGTAGTACGGCTCCGGTTCCGCGTTGGTACCGCCTCGACTCGAGACGTGGGTTTCTCGTGTCGGGTTCAGCGACAGTAGGAGCGGTAGTACCGCGGCTACCACCGCCCCTAGTATCGCTCAATGGCCCTCCTCACTGTTCCTTCTCCCTGTGCTCCTGGTAAGGCGCTGTGCACGGTCCCAGCGGTAGTACCACTAGGCCAAGCGGCAGTACCGCTGCGACCAACAGTAGTACCGCTGGCTCCAGCGGTAGTGCCGCTCATACGACTCCGCCTCGCACTCTATTTCGCTCCGCTCTCCGTGTTCTACCTCCCTGGCGGTAGTACCGCTCATGCGCGGACTGAGCACATAACGGTTGGATTCGGGAGCTCCTATAAAAGGGGGTCTTCTTCCCCATTCAACCTTATCCTTTGAGCTCGTGTTCTTCCCCCATTGTTGACCTTCTTCGAGCTTGCTAACTCTCAATCCCTCCATGGATTCTTGCTAGTTTTTGAGGGAAAAGAGAGAGGAGATCTAGATCCACATTTCCACCAATCACTTTCTCCTCTATGTGAGGGGAACCCCTTGGATCTAGATCTTGGAGTTATTGGTGTTCTCTTTCTTGTTCTTCCTCTCATCTTCCTCCCTAGCATTAGTTGCTTCGGTGGGATTTCATAGAGAAGGACTTGGGCACTTTGTGTGCCCTTGCCATTGCATTTGGTGCATCCGTTTGAGTTCTCCATGGTGATACGTGGAAGTTACAAGTTGAGAAGCTTATTACTCTTGGGTGCTTGGTACCCTTGAGCTTGTTCCTCTTGGGTGCTTGGGCGCCCTAGACGGTTGGTGGTGTTCGGAGCTCAATCATTGTGGTGTAAAGCTCTGGGCAAGTGTCGGGGTCTCCAATTAGGTTCTGGAGATCGCCCCGAGCAATTTGACGGGTACCGGTGACCGCCCCCAAGGGTTGCCAAAGTGTACGGGTTCGATGACCGCCCCCAACGGTTGCCATTTGTATGGGTTCGGTGACCGCCCTCAAGGGTCCCTTAGTGGAATCACGGCATCTTGCATTGTGCAAGGGCGTGAGGAGATTACGGTGGCCCTAGTGGCTTCTTGGGGAGCATTGTGCCTCCACACCGCTCCAAACGGAGATTAGCATCCGCAAGGGTGTGAACTTCGGGATACATTGTCGTCTCCGCGTGCCTCGGTTATCTCTTCCCCGAGCCCCTTTACTTATGCACTTTACTTTGTGATAGCCATATTGTTTCTTGTCATATATCTTGCTATCACATAGTTGCTTATCTTGCTTAGCATAAGTTGTTGGTGCACATAGGTGAGCCTAGTTGTTTTATGTTTTGTGCTTGACAAATTAACCGCTAGGTTTATTCTGCATTTGTTCAAGCCTAAACCGTAATTATTTTAAAACGCCTATTCACCACCCCCCCTCTAGGCGACATCCACGATCTTTCAGCATGAACACGAGTGCTCAAGGTCGATCCTCACTTCTTCAATGCATAACTTTCCAATCACTTCTCTTTTTGAAAAACTTTTTAGGCATGAGAGGCAAGTAAATTTTTTTGGTATTTTCATTCTTTTAATTTTTTTGTATGTTTCACCCACAACTAAACAGAAACAAAAAGGAAAAACAAAATATACTTAGTGAAGAAAGCAAACAAGCACACACGAGAATATCAACCCCACGCTATTGCTCCCCGGCAACGGCGTCAGAAAAGAGCTTGATAATCCCCAAATGCAAGGAATCATCGTAGCAATTTCCAAAGGTGGAAGTGATAAGTATGGAGTGTCGAACCCACAATGAGCTAAAGGTAAGATCAATATTCTCTCAAGCCCTATCTACCACTGATACGACTCGACGTACACCGAAAGTTTGCTTCCAACTAGCAACACGAAATAAAACTAGGTTGCGGGTATGAAGAGGGTAACTTTGTATGATATCGGAGAGCTAAAATATAAAAGTAGGTGTTGTTATCATGAAGTTAGAATATATTACTAAATATTATAAATAGCGAGTGTGGAATAATGGTGGATCAGTGTGCGGAATTGTCCTAGGCAATCGTTAACAAGACCGGTAATCACTATTGCAGTTTCATATGAGGGAGAGGCATAAGCTAACATACTTTCTCTACTTGGATCATATGCACTTATAATTGGAACTCTAGCAAGCATCCTCAACTACCAAAGATCATTAAGGTAAAACCCAACCATAGCATTAAAGCATCAAGTCCTCTTTATTCCCATATGCAACAACCCCCTTATTCGGGTTTGTGTTTCAGTCACTCATCAACCCACTATAAGCGAATTATGAACGTATTGCAACACCCTACAGCGGGAACCCCTCACGCTTGCGCGACATGGAGGGCACCATAGGACACCATCAAAGTAAAACATACAACACATACCAATCTAGATCATCAATCAACCCAAAGACAAAAAAAATATCTACTCAAGACATCATAGGATGGCAACACATCATTGGATCATAATATGTGGCATAAAGCACCATGTTCAAGTAGGGATTACAGCGGGGTGCGGGAGAGTGGACCGCGTAAAAGAGATGAGGGTGATGATGATGATGGTGATGTTGATGAAGACGATCACCGCGGCGATGATTCTCCTCCCGATGGCACTCTGGTGCCATCGAGAGAGAGGAGGAGAGGTTCTCCCCCTTGTGCTTCCTCCTCCATGGCCTCCCCCCTAGATGGGGAGAGGTTCTTCCTCTGGTCCTTTGCCTTCATGGTGATGATGGACCCTCCGGGATCCTCCTCCATGCCCTCCGATGATGACGGCCCCCTCCGGCAGGGTGCCAGAGAGGGCCTAGATTGATTTTCGGTGGCTACGAAGGCTTTTGGCGGCGAAACTCCCGATCTAGGTTAATTTTCCGAGGTTTCTGTATTTATAAAAATTTTTGGCGTTGGTCTCACGTCATGGAGGTGCCCGAGGCGTCCACGAGGCAGGACCACACGCCTGTGGGGGTGGGCGCGCCCCCCACCCTCGTGGACGCCCCGGGACTCTCCTGGCCCAACTCTTTTACTCCGGGGTCTTATTTTGGTCCATAAAAAATCATCGAAAATTGGCACGTTAATTGGACTCCGTTTGATATTTCTTTTCTGTAAAACTCAAAAACAAGGAAAAACAGAAACTGGACACTGGACACTAGGTTAATAGGTTAGTCCCAAAAATCATATAAAATAGCATATAAATGCATATAAAACATCCAAGATTGATAATATGATAGCATGAATGCTTCATAAATTATAGATACGTTGGATACGTATCAACATACGCTATCGAAAATTCTGAATTTGAACCCTGATAGACCAAGGATACCCCGTCTTTCTAATCATCTAACCACAGTTTAATTCGCAACGACATAGTTAATCACTACGTTGGATCCCCAATGTTGCGCTAAATAGGAGTACCACTACTAGAAAAAAATACTGTTAGTGGCGCACCCATTTTTGTTATTAATGATGCACTATAGGTGCGTCACTATTAACACGCCACTGGTAACAAATAATAATGACACACCTCCGGTGCGTCATTAGTATTCTAGATAATAGTGACGCACCACATAGTGCGCCATTACTATGCCTAGAAGTGCGTCATTACTATCTGACTTAGTAATGGCGCACCACATAGAAGTGCGCCATTACTAACAAATTTTTTTCAAATTTTTTCAGATTTTTTTTCGTGTTTGTCTTAATCTCGGGTCACTATGGTTTAATCTCGGGTCAATATGCTTAATCTCAAGTCAAATCGCACTCCGTGGTCAAACTTTCTGAAAGGTCACCCATTCTCACACTACTTCAGCCCGAGCACGCTTAACTTCTTAGTTCTATCCAACCCCAGCACCAGCTCACTTAACAGGCACTTGTTGATATATCTATCATATCAATCCTATTAAACCTTGTTGATGTCTAGGACTTTGTTCATGTTCATGAGTGTGATGAAATTTAAAAAAAAACATTTCAAACTTCCCGCTCATATTACGTACATATTTTGAAAAAAAATTCCAAAAAAAAATTCGAAACCAATTTTTTCTGTTACTAGTGGCGCACCTAGCAAATGGTGCGCCATTACTAAGTTTGAAATTTTTTCCATTTGCCCCCTCTAGATCTTAAAAACCCCGTATCTTTTATTCGGTTAGGTTTTTGAGGATTCTAAAAATCATCAACGGGGTTCCCTCGTTGAATTTGGATGTAACTTTTCGAGTAGATGATTTTTCATATAATTTTTTTTAATCCGAGTTCGTATGCAAAAATTATGCCCATTTTACTAAATTCCAGAGAGATTTTGCAAATAAAATTGAAATTCATATTTGTAAATTTTCCCAACAACTAGACCACATATCACATAGAAAACTTATTTTTTAAACTTATTTTTTGACATTTCCATCATTTTATTTTATTTTTTAACTGAAAGGCGGTCCGGAGGGGTGCATTTAATAATGGCGCATTTTTACAAAGTGCACCATTACTATATGTATGATTTGGTCAAACCTTGGTCAAAGTTAGTAATGGCGCACTTTGTATAGGTGCGCCATTACTAAGTTTGACATAGTAATGGTGCACCTATGCAAAATGCGTCATTACTAAATTTGACAAAGGTTTGACCCAGTCATACACATAGTAATATCGCACTTTGTATAGGTGCGCCATTACTAAGTTTGACCAAAGTGCGCCATTACTAAGTTTGACCAAAGTTAGTAATGGCACACCTATACAAAGTGCGATATTACTATGTGTATGACTCGGTCAAACCTTGGTTAAACTTAGTAATAACGTATTTTTCACCTGGTGCGCCATTACTGTTTTGGTGACTAATGGCGCAGGCGCACCACATATATAGTGCGTCATTAATGTCCATATTGGCTATACTGTTTTTCTAGTAGTGTACTACTCAGTACTCACCACCGATCAACGGCGACAGGGACGCGAGATCAGTGAATCGTGTTGCTCGTTCCTTCCGCATGACAATGCTTTGGGAATTTTTCTAGACGCTCCTGTTCAGCGCAGGGATGATGCGAGGAAGTGTGGTTCATCAGCTCTTGGCGTCTTCCAATCGATGCGTTGTTGCTTCTGTTCCATAATATCACCAACGTCCGCCTTCCTACTGGGGCCGGATGTTATCGAGTTGAGCAACAAGGGCTTGGGCCTTTCTCCCGTGGAGGAGGATTTATTCGTCACAGGCTAACTCCATCGAGGGAATTGATCAACACTAGTCATTCATCAACGAAGAACAACTTGCCTTTTTCTTTTTTAAAGATCGAGCAACTGGCTAGGGTTTCGTTGATTTTAGCAAAAAGCAGATGATAAAGTATGTGATCAAGTGATCAGTGGGATGAAAATTAGAAAGAGAAAAACAGCCTCCAAAAGCCCTCAGCTCATGGCTATGGTCCTCTTTAGTTCGGCTGTGGATTTTTAAAAGCAGCTGTGAAAAATCTGTTGTGGAAAATCTGATGTGAAAAAGATGTAGGTCATTTGGCAAACCAGCTGATACAGCTTTTTCAGATTTTGGCCCGCAGCGGAATCAGATTTTGAAAAGCACATCCTGGGCTGCTTTCGCTTTTGGTTTAGATTTTGGCAACGGATTTCTGAAATCCGATTCTATTGGGTTTGCACTTTGATTCAGATTCTGCTGCGCGGTAGCAAAATCCATTGATAAAACCTGAACCAAACAGGGCCTATATCTCACCTCGTGTCTCCAAACATAGTCTCTATGCATTTGGCGCTGGCTAGCCTCCATTGCTCCATATCCCGCCTGCATGCAGCTATGACATCCCTGGCACTTGGCATTTTTTTGAAAGTGCAGCTATTATTCTCCATCTAGGCCTGCCATTATACTAGGACGATCATGATTTCAGTTCCCTTCCTCGTGCCTAGATTAGCAGCCCTGATGATCTTCAGCATGAGGTCTATCGTGGTTCTTCCTTGGTTCCAAATCCCTTGATCCAAGGCATTGCAACCATTCCACTTTTTGCTTTGTTCCAGATTGAGATCGAAACACGACAGTCCCAGGAGATAAGCAAATGACTCAAGGCTTCTCATGCACAGTGGGCAAAAATTGTTGTTTTCTCAAGGAATGGCTAGAAATCAGCCAGCTGACTTTTTCATCTCTTGTCAATTGATTTTTCAGCCATTGGATGCGAAATCAAAGGCCCGCAGTTTATCTTTAACCTCCATCCCCTTGAGCCGTCAGCCAACACCGGCTGAATCGTCGGCCCCGTCGCCCGCGGCCGGCGGTGCTGCCTCGCCGCCCCGCCCTCCCCGGAACCACCCCCTACAGCCGGTCTGTCGCCGCCCCGGCCATCCCTTTAGACCCCTCCCCCTCCCTCCCCCCACGCCGAGTTTTTTCTCCGCCGAATCCCCATGCCACCGCCCCACCATCGCCAGCAACCACCGCCCCACCCTGAACCCTAAGATAGATAGTGGGGTAGCCTCTCCGGCGAGCCCCCCTCCCCGCTACGGCTGGTTCTTCCTTCCCTCCGACGAGCCGCCCCCCATCCCCCACCCCCTGACAATTGACTGACCCAAAGTCGAATCAATCAACTAAAGTGTAGCTAAATCGGTTTTCTCAACCTCTTGGTCTTGCCTGGCGCCCAAGCCCTCTAGAATATCGATTTGAACTAGCATCGTGGCTAATCGGTGAACTGCATGGCATAAACGGAACGCATAGAGTAAACACCCAAGCCATCGATAGCATGATATTGGCGCCGCTGATGGATCTCCAGAGCGATATGAATTCCTACATGATAGCATTGACCTTGTCATGACACAAATCCTGAACCCAGCGATCCTCACACAGCGCAGCCACCATCGTCATGTTCTTCTCGATTGAGTGATTGAATGGTTTGCGTACACCAGGAGTAGGGGGTGCAATGAAAAAAAATAGTGTGCTACAAGATTTGTGCTATTTTTCAAAATAGCGTTTTGCATAAAAAGGTCAAATGTGCCATAAAATTTGAGGCTTTCAATATTTGCAAAGGGACACTCCAAGTTAAACAGAGAAGCATACGAGAGCTATGCTCGGAGCATGTACACTCCTAATGTGTAAGGAAAGGGAACACTCCTAATAAATGAAGAAGCGTTGGTGGCTGACTTGCCGACGCCGGCGACATGGTTGACATTGGCACTGTCTTGCTAGAGATGGAGGTGTGGCCGATGCCGCTACTTGGAGGGGGGACGGAGAGAAGCTATTGCTACTGCTGCCTTCACTCACGAGTCAAGAACGCCACCATCGTTGGGCCCTCAGTCACAGTGGCATAGCTAGGGGGTGGCCAGGGTGGTCCATGGACCATGCTGGAATTTCCCCATAGCTTGTATATAATGTAGTAAAATAAACATTTCTTTGAAAAATAAATAACTTATGTTAATATTTCTATTAATGGACCACCCTGGTGTATTGGGCTGGCTACGCCACTGCTCAGTCATGAGCTGGTGGGAAATTAGTGACGAGTTGACTAGGTTATGTTATATATGCGTTGCACTTGCCTCTAAGAAAGAGTGTTGGACCGTTGCGATGCGGTGATGCCTGATGGGCTGTTGTATGGTACACGCTAAAAGCTATAATGTTATTTCGTTTAGCGTCAAATAGCACGTAGGGCTATAACAGGCAAATTAGCTAAAACGTAACATGGCCTTCCAAATATGCTATAGTGACGCTATAATGTCAAAATAGCACGCTACGAGCAGTGTAAGAAACTCGTCGTCGCCGTGTTGCCGATCGTGATGGCACAATGTGTCGGTTCCCACCCAGGGCATGTCAAGCTGCTTCTAGGCAGCCAACGAAGTCTTCGCACGCAATGTCAGGGATGCCGAGGCCACCTTGATCCATCGGTGACATGATGGTCTGCCGGTTAACCTTACATTTGTTGTTGGAGAGCTCCTTTTCTTGAGCTCAATGGAGGAAGCGGTGACACACCTTGTCAATGTCTTTAATGAATTTCTTCGGAGCGCCAAGGACGATGAGCGTGAAGGATGGCATGACAGAGAGGACGCACCGAACTAGCACCCACCGTCTCGACGCTGGCATGAGGTGGTCCTCTGTAAGAAATATAAGAGTGTTTAGATCACTAAGTTAGTGATTGAAACACTCTTATATTTCTCTATGGATGGAGTAGAATGAACTCAAGGTGCACAATTACATTATATATACATCTTTTCAAATGTCACACATATTTTTGGAACATGTGATTTTTATAAAAAAAAAGTCATGTACATTTTTAAATGAGTAAAATACATTGGAAGTCCTATAAGTATTTCAAATGTGTCAAGTAGGTCCTAAAAGTTTGAAATCGTTTACCACGGGTCCTCTATGTGTATTTTACCCGTGACTTTTAAGACCTACTTGACACACTAGGAATACTTTTAGGACCCGTGTCGGTGAATGATTTCAAACTTTGAGGACCTACTTGACACACTTGGAATACTTTTAGGACCTCAGTGTATTTTACTCTTTTAAAATTGTACGGTAGATAAAAAAAATCATGCAAACATTTTCTTATACACATTTTTGTAAATGCCACGAACATTGTTTTGAAGCATGTGAACATTTTTCTAACGAGACAAACAATTTATGAGTGACATAAACTTTTTTTTAATGTTTCAAACATATTTAAAATTTTAAGTAAAGTAATTTTGAAATATGGATTTTTAGGGGTATTTTGAAATATGGATATTTAATTGTTTCGGAATATAAACAAAAGTAGCCGGCCCACTACAGCGTCGCTAGAGGCGAGCGTTCGCCGTGTCTTGCTGCGGGCGAGACATATCCCCTCCCCTAAAACGACAAGCTCGACGCCGGTGACCCGGCGTGTCTCCTTCTGGCCGCCTTTTTTCGCAGAGCGGCGGGTGGCAGGGTGCGCCTCCGCCTCTCCGGCGGCGCAAGGGATGGCTCAGCCGTTTGGAAGTCACCTCTTCCTAATTGGACAGGTGCGCTCGCCTTATGGCCTCCGATTGTTGGCGCTTCCTCTGCGCACCTTTAATTCTCCGGTTATTTGCTCGCGGCGCGCCCGAGTGCCCCCCTGAATAGTTGTTTGGCGCCAAGGTCTAGTTTGGGAATAGATCTGCTATTTCCAAAATAAGAAGGCGTGGGTCGTATAGATCATAGCATAAATCTCCCCAGTTCGTCTGCTTATTGTGAGATGGGTAGAAATTTCAGTACTCGGGGGTGCTGGTCTGCTGGAGTAACCTCGAATTTACAGTGCCACTATGTGGTCCGTACTGCAGCATAACCGTTTAATCTCAGGCTCCCCCATCCCTGACCAGATTGCATGGTTCTTAGCCAGTTGAGCTAACAGGCTAACTGACGGAGAGCTTCAGTTCTGAACTGAAACGGGTGCTCATTGAATCCAAAATCAGATTCATCTTCTTTCCAAAACAGCCCTTTGTACAGCACTAATGCAACCATTATTTGCGATTTTGCGTTGCTCTCATCACGGCAAACAATGTTCACTTTATGTTAGGAACCTGCTATGATCTATCTTGACTAGTCACTTCAACAGATGAATTGTAGCAGTAGCATAGCAATTACAGGGGAGAGGTTACAGGAACAGGAAGAACAGAGATGAACTGGAGGTAGGGGAAAGAGAAGGGAGCCGCCGCCGTTCGTGCCTGATCCTATGCGGATACCTCCTCGTGGCTTGCTTCCCTTGTCTTTGTAGTGGGCACCCTGGTTAATGCACCACTGGGCTTGGCCCACGTACCACCCACGGGCAAGCCAATGGGTCCCTAACATCCAATGAAATGAATAGCGCGCTATTTCGGCGTTTTAGCGTCGCTATAGCATATTTGGGAGGCTCACGTTACGTTTGAGCACATTTGCTCGCTACGACGCTAAACATGCTATAGCGTGCTATTTTGGCGTTTTAGCGAAAAAACGTTATACGTTTTAGCGTGGAATGGACCAAAACAGGGTCATCTAGGCTGTTGGACAGACAGCAGGCTCAACAGCCCATTGGGGAATCGGCCCAAAACTTTCTCTTGACCTAACCTAGCCATTGGGCATCAGACCACAACACCACGCACTGGCAATCCCCTCCCAAGTTTCACATCGATAGCTTGGAGCGGCGGCGGCGGCTGCGGTGACCCCAACTCGAAGCTGCCGCGTCCATGTCAGCCACACCGTCGGCGCCGGCGACTCAGCCAGGTGAGCTCTCTCTCTCTCTCTCTCTCTCTCTCTCTCTTTCTCTCTCTTCCGTAGAACCAACTCGCCGGGATGTGAGAAGAGCACCACCGTCCGCACACCCATTGCGCGCGCACGGGTGTCGCCGCCGCCGCCGCCGCGGCCTTGCGTGCACAGGGTCTCCTCGGGCGGCGGTAGGGCTAGAGTCCGCCGGCGTCGTGACGGGGCTGGATCTGGAGATGGGTTCTCTCGTTGTGGGACTAGGCCTCGGGTGTAGGCCGTTCTGCTAGGCGGCGGCCGATGTGTAGATGCCTAGATGGACAGATCTCTCTTCTCTGTAGTGTAGTCTGAATGTGTAGTTCTGTACTTCTGTAGTCATGTGCAGTTTTGTTCATGCTGATTTTAGTTACTACTCCTTGACTCACACTATACTACAGATGGGATTATGAACACTATACTGCAGTTTTGTTCTTGCTGTTAGTGTAGAAGAGTTTTGTACTTCATACTGTTTCTTACTGACTGAGTGCTGAATTACTTATGTTTCTTGTTGTGTTCATTGTCTGATTGTAGGCCTCGGCGTGTCAAGCACAGCATCAACAGCCCATGGACAAGCTGCCATTGCGAATGCGAAATCAAAAGACCCAGGATGGAAATATTGCATTTGCCCGGATGAAAACAAGAAGAATTCACTTAGGTGCATCTATTGTAATAATCTGTACACCAATGGTATTACTCGGATCAAGTTCCACCTTGGAAACATTCCGAATTCCGGTGTTCTACCTTGCACAAAAGTGCCTGCTGATGTAAGGGATGAAATTGTTGAGTATTTGACAAGGAAGGGTGAGAAAAAGGCAATGAAGGTTACATAGCAGAAGAGAAGGAGATGTGAAGTGGACTTGAGCCACTCAGAGGGGGAAGGTGCTAGTGACTCAGATGGCACAAACAATTCTGTTCTTGTGCTGAAGTCAGCGCGTGGCACAACGTCTAAATCCTCAAGTGGCCCTATGGAAAAGTTCTGCAAATTGACACCCAAAGAGGCTATTGCTGCAAGGAAGGAAAAAGCTGCTGATAATATCCAATTAAAGCTGACAACTGGGAGAAGAGAACAAAAAAGGATTCGTGCTTGTGAGTACATCTGCCAATTCTTCTATGAAGCATGCATTCCCTTCAATGCAGTCACACTTCCAAGCTTTGACCTTATGCTTGAGTCAATTGGACAATACGGCGAAGACCTAGATGGTCCTAGTCCTTATGAAATGGGTGGGCCATACTTGAAGAAGAGGAAGAAGAGAGTGAAGGATTCCTTCAAGGCACACAAGGAACATTGGGAGCTCACTGGATGTACAATCATGACAGATGCATGGACAGACATAAGAGGAAGAGGGGTAATGAACTTGGTGGTTCATAGTGCTTATGGTGTAGTTTTTCTTGATTCTGTGGATTGTTCAGCTGCTAAAAAAATGGTAAGTACATCTTTGATCTTGTAGATCGTTGCATAGAAGAGATTGGGGAGAAACATGTAGTTCAAGTAGTGACTGATAATGCAAGTGTGAATCAAGCAGCATCTAAGTTGTTGAACGCAAAGCGCCCCAAGGTATTTTGGAATGGTTGTGCTGCCCACTGTATAGATCTGATGCTAGAGGACATTGGGAAGCTGCCATCAGTTGACTCCACCATTACAAAAGCTAGAGCTGTGACGGTTTTCCTTTATGCACACACAAGGGTTTTGAACCTAATGAGGGAATTCCTTAGTAAAGATTTGGTTAGGTCTGGTATTACAAGGTTCGCTACAGCATACTTGAACTTGAAAAGCATGTTGGACAACAAGAAACAACTCCAGAAACTATTTAGATCAGATGAGCTTGATGAAATGGGATATTTAAAAAAGGTTAAAGGAAATGAAGCTAGCAAAACTGTGCGCTCTGAAACTTTTTGGAGAGGAGTAGACATTGCTGTCAAGTTCTTTGAGCCATTGGCTAATTTGCTCCGGAGGATGGACAGCGATGTACCGGCTATGGGATTCATATACGGCGCCTTTTTGGATGCAAAGCAAGAGATCAAAACTAAGTTTGAAAATGAACAAGGATCTTGTTTTCAGGAAGTGTTGGATATTGTGGATAAAAGATGGGACAGCAAGTTGAAGGGGCCACTACATAGGGCTGGATACTTCTTAAATCCATACTACTACTATGAAAACAAGAAGCAAATTGAGTTAGATGGATCATTTGAAGCTGGGCTTATAACTTGCATGGAAAAAATGGTTGAAGATGTTGTCCTTCAAGACAAAATCAATGATGAGCTTGTGGCATATCGAAAGGAACAGGGGACATTTGGAAGAGAAATTGCCAAAAGGCAGCGGAGAAACAAAAGCTTTGATCCAGGTGCATATTCACATTTTTATCAATTCTCAAATCTGATCTTACAATGGTTTATTTACTATGGTTTTATACTTTTGAATGAAGCTCAATGGTGGTCCAGTCATGGGTCAGATTCACCAAATCTCAGAGTATTGGCGATGCGGATTTTGAGTTTGACATGCAGCTCCTCCGCTTGTGAGAGGAATTTTAGTGTTTTTCAGCAGGTAAGAAAGAAGTACAATTTATCCTGTTCTCAACTTCTCATATTAGTGCCCTTGAAAAATATTTGCCTATGTTATGCCAGCAAACTTGATTTGTTCTCAACTTCATAGAAGTGTCCTGTTGTCCGTGTTGTAAATGTACGCAATCCTGGTGTTCGTGTTGCTTGATATGAATTGATGGTTGGTTTGTGCTGTACAGTGTATAACTTTCCTTGATGTAGAATATATTTCCTTGCTTCCTTACTGTGATAACATATTTGTTTCCTTGCAAACTTGCCATGTTGTTTACTTGGTTGCTGTTACCTATAGATTCACACAAAGAAACGCAACAGGCTGCTTCATAATAAAATGAGAGACCTTGTTTTTATCAAGTTCAACTCCAAACTCAAACAAAAGAGAAAGATGAAAAACAGGGACCCGATTGTGGACCACACATTTGTAGATGTTGTAGAAGATGAAGATAATGAGTGGATCACAGGTATTGTGCCTCATGAACCTGATGAAGTTGTAGAAGTTGCAGCATCAACATCACAAGGAGCAGTTGGTGCATCAAAAAGAAAGAGAGCGTCCCAATCTCGCCCTCGGAAGAAGAAAAAACTGCTCCCTGTTTTTCGTGAAGATGAGTTGGAGTCAGCTAGTTCTTCTTCTGAATCGGAAGATGATGCCATGCATTCACCATCTGGTTCATCAAATGAGAGTGATTCTGAATAATTTCCAAGTTGTCGCTGTATTGTATTGTTTACTTGTTGGCTTGTTGCCTTGTTGGCTAGTTCATCTTTAAACTGATATGTTGTACTATTGTCGTCCTATGGCAGTTGTTGTTGCCCTTCTAGTTTTTTGGACAAGTAATTTCGCATGTGTCACTATGGACTGCTGTATTGTTATGTTCTCCATCTAGTTCATCATAAAACTACTATGTTGTATTGTTATTGTTGTTCATCTTAATTAGTTATGCATGTATGGCTCCTGAAAAAAAATATTAGATGTTGAAATCCTTATTTTTTGGGATATATTTGGCTTTTTTTTAAAAACGCTATTTTGAATATAGCACGCTATAGCATGCTATAACTTGTATAGCATTTGGAGAAGGGCCACGCTATTTTAAATAGCACGCTATTCAAAACATTGCTAACATCCCTCCCTTCTTGAAATGCAGCTTGCCCCCAAGCCGCTGACATGAGGAGCTCACCAGGATCCCAGGGTGCTTGGAGGTTCTTGATCATGTTGTGGTCGCCGTGGTAGTTGTCGTGGTCGTAGCCATAGTTTAGGTGGATTTGAACTAGCTCGAAGAAGTGGTCGTGGTTGAGGTAGTAGTCGCTGTCATGGGGATCTTGGTAGAGGAAGGCAGAGACGTCTTTGATATCCCTCCCTTCTTGAGGATCTACTTGTGTACTAGTTGATGTCATGTAGAAGCTGTGTGTTACATAAAGTCCAAGCACCAGGATAGAACGGCCTGGCAAGCATCTTGTTGGCTGTTGTAGTTGAGACTTGCACATAAGAGCAACAACAGAAAATGGCATAGTTGCGCCCATAGCAAGGAACTCTTCCCACAGGTGCGCTCGAGTCAACTCCAGTAACAAGAACACCGCCGGTCCTCCGGGGTCCCAAAACATGCCCATCTGGTACATGCCCATGTCGAACTCCCATATACATATGGCAGAGACGAGAGGAAAAAGAAAACACTTGCATTGAGCATCACCAATCTTATTGAAATAGAGCCCCAACACCCATTTCTGAAAAGATCCCCACTCGAAGATGCTAATAACAGAAGCAAAAACTTCATCTGATTTCGGATATCTTGTACCAGAACCAACCTCAAAGCAATCCCACAATTCATGATAAACCTTGGTTGATATAAGATGCTGACACTCACAAGTTTCTGAAGCTTCAGTACTGGGCATAGTTCTGAAATTGATAATAATTTCCACGCTTTCCAGTTGCTGTACCAGATAGCGATGCATCTGATCGCCACCAGCCTGTATACTTGAACATATAGGAACCACCAATTGATGTAATGAATCATCGACAAGTATAGTAAGGACACAAAGAATGGCCGGACTGGTGTTCATATATAATTTCAGAAGTCCCGAATCAGTATCAGTTGTCCGACAATTGATCCCATTGAATCTCTGGTTGAACCATGCATCACCCCATATGCTTTCAAATAGAACATATACCCAGCGCAGATGGATGCTCCAGCCTAGACAATTTATGCTCTTTACTGCATCAGTTAGCAGTCCCCTCTTGTGGACACTGCCAAGAGGAATTAGATTATGTGGCCCACCATTCTCCAGCTTCCTCTCGAATGTACACTTCTCCATACAAAAATCATAGGCATGAGCACAATGGTGAAAATATTCAGCACCTTCCAGTTGCCGCACCATACAACAGGAATAAGACTGCAGACTCTTGTATTTAACTTGGTCTGTATGCATTGTTTCTGAACCCTTCTTTTCATGTTCAACAATATATGTTACTTGATCTGGTCGACGCCAAGACTGCTACCGTGCACCATGTAAATACCTGAAGGGCTCTTCCATGGGAATTAGTACAGAACAACAAATAGGCTGAACCATCAAGCATGCCAAGAGGACATATGGATTACCACATTGTTCAGAACTGCAATGTCTAGTAAAACGGCCACTCCCTTGAAATTCCTCTAGATTGAAATATGACCACTTCATTGTCAATCTCATGATTTGAACTATCCCTTCAACTAGAAACTGTACTGCCTGACAATTACAGAAAAAATATGATCTTGATAGGTTCCACTGGGCATTCTTTTGACTGAACCTGAACATCGGCTGGGCATCTTGAGCACAAAATTCATATGAGGACTGCACAATAAACACAACTAGCCTCCATTCTGTGGTACCCAAGGTCAGATCATATATTAATTGCATTAACAGAACACCAATATTGCTTGACAGCTCTACAAACATAGCATCCAGTTTCTGCACACTCCGAAATAGATGCACCTCCACACTAGCAAGACCTGAATGATGCAGTTCATAAGCAATAGTACGAGAACATCCACAGAGTTCCGCAAGCCAATTATTGTCATGAAAGAGCGTGACAAGCTTACTGAAACTTGAACCATCATGTTTCAAACACCTCAAGCACAAGAACAGACCAGGGAGTATCCTTATGCGATGCCCGTTGAGATCGGACCACCGCTTCCATGTATTGCACACAAGGTTTCCAACATGACTTAATTCCATCAGGAAGGTACTACTAATCAAACTACTGTTATACACTTGGAGAAACAGAAATGGATGTGCCCTGAACATCCATGTATGAGGGTCATGCACAGGAGGTACGTGGAAATTGCAATGGGCAACACAAGAACGACAGACTTCTGATGGCACCTTTATTGCAAACGAAGGCCACGGAGTGGGTCGAATCTCATTCCTATCTGCAATATGATTTGACAGAAAGGATGGCCACGGCATGAATCGTACCTCATTCCCATCAGCAAGATCCCTCCAAAACGATGGCCACGGCGTCGGCCGTAGCCTCATCCACTGCCACCAGACTTGTTGAAACGCCATTGCCATCAGCGAGAGCTTAGGTGTGTCGGGAAGGCAGGAGCGCGGGTACTCCGCAGTCAGTAGTATGGGCGCCGCAGGTGCAACAATTTTGTTGGCGTCGTCGTACACGACTGTTGTCACCAGAGAGAATCGCCGGGTGAAAACATCGGTGATGATCACCCCAGGAGCGGCGTCCTCCTCAATGACCGTGTGCGAAGGAAACTGCTCAACTTCCTTGTCATTCCGGATGACGGTGAGCTCGGGGAAGACAACAGTGGTGGCGTTGAGGTCGATGGCGAGGTCGGGGCAGACGGTGGTGGAGGGGACGCCGGGAAAGATAGCGAGCTCGGTGACGACTTCTGGAATTGCCGCCACCAATGTGTACTTGTCCGTGCCCGCGACTGGGACGCGGCAATCGCTGTCAAGGGAAGACTTGGGGGATGTATCGTGGCCGTGAGGCGGCGTGCTGGTGCTGGCCGCCGCAGGGATGTCGATGGCCCCGACGGACTTGCCGTCAAGACCAGAGATGGCCGCGGTGGAGTTGGTGAGGTCGACGGCGGTGTCACGGTTGTCCTTGACGACGGTGGGCGAAGTAGACGCTGGGGCCGGCAACACGTCGAGTGTAGCGCACCACATCTGCAGGCGACAACACCGGTAGTAGATGCAGCGGCCATCCCAGTATGCGAATGCGTGCGCCGCCATGTGCGCCGAAGTGAATTGGACATCCGCCGCTACAAAAGGCTCTCCATCCTCTGATTTTGTTTGGGGATACACCACCAACTGCTCTACACCAAAGGGAGCGAAGAGGGAATACAATACATCGGTAGTGATAGGGTAAATCGCTTGCTCCACGACCATGCTGAGAACTTGATCTGAGAACATTTGGTGGCTAGTCATTCTGTCGAACAGGAAGAAGGCAATGACTAGCGGAAAAAAAATTGGGGCAGAAAGGATGGTGGACTGGCTCTAATACCAGATGTTAGGAACCTGCTATGATCTATCTTGACTAGTCACTTCATCAGATGAATTGTAGCAGTAGCATAGCAATTATAGGGGAGAGATTACAGGAACAGAAAGAACAGAGATGAACTGGAGGTAGGGGAAAGAGAAGGGAGCCGCTGCTGTTCGTGCCTGATCCTACGCGGATACCTCCTCGTGGCCTGCTTCCCTTGTATTTGTAGTGGGCACCCTGGTTAATGCACCACTGGGCTTGGCCCACGTATCACCCACGGGCAAGCCAATGGGTCCCTAACACTTTACTCTTTACAATTGTCTGATCAGTAGTACTAGAATTTGGCAGTGTGCGATGTTCATCATACTAATCTGTTCAGTTCGTGGTTTTCTGAGATTGGTACTCTGGAGAGTGTAGTTAATGGCCAATTGCAGAAATGTCAATACTTTCAATATTGGAAAATTTACCATGTTATTAGGTTATTCTAATTTGGGAACCTCCTCCCACCCTGCCATGACCGAGGTTCTCTCCTAGTCAGGAGGAGCAGTATTAGCCAGTTGAGAAATTAGCAGACTCACACAACGACAATGCGCAAGTAACTTGGCATTTCACATTGAGATCACAAAGCAAACTCATCTTCTTTCTCCATGGTCTTGCAACGCAAATACAACCATTATTTACATTGCTTTTATCATGGCACACAATGTAGACTTGCCAAAACAAACCAACTGTTTTATATCAAGCCAAATTCATGGGATATCCCTGGATTGCAATCAATACCCCACCACTATGTTGAGCAAATTGACAGTAGTACAACATCATCCAAATACATGCATGTTTAGGTGATAGTGACACTGCTGATGCCTTGTCGCCACTCATGGCCCATCAGCTCCTTTGCTCTTGCCACGAGAGCAGAGAGAGGCACACTGTGCTCCATCAGTCCTGCGTCGCCCAAGAAGAACCTGTACTTTTCAGCCCTTGAAGGTGTATGTTCTACCCGCAGCAGTGCTTCCATCATCCAGCATTTATTAAAACAGTCGGTGTAGCTAGGATTGCACTCCATTATGTGTATGGCATGTTCAACTATCACCCTCCTGATTCCCGGACAATGAGCAGTAGGTGTCATATTTGAGTTAAGTGCACAGACAAGTCTGTTTATAAATCTTTCTTTAATCTGACCATGCTCAAGTTCACGCTCAAAGTCTCCAGGAATGGCATGACATATTTGTGAACTAAGGCCAACAAGGACCTCTAGTTCCGCCCCTTCTGCATCCATTATTCCTTCCAAGACCTATAATAGAAATAGTTAAGTGATGTAAACATAATATGGCAAACTTCTGCTGCATCTGAACCTATATATATATATATATATATATATATATATATATATATATATATATATATATATATATATATATATATATATATATATATGGTCAGGTGGTAATCCAAGATGATGCCATGTCGCCATCTATTTCTCTAGTTATGTTATGTATATTTGGCAGTTCATACTTCTTACTTCTTATTACTCTCAACATTGAAATGACTTAGTTGCATGACATAAACTATATCATGAATGATGTGCATGTCCGTGCCAAGAAATGTCCATAGTTAGAAAAAAAATGAATGCATGCATTTTTCTTTAACAATTTGTGAGATAGGAAATGCTGCAACTGTTAAGCTTCATGCACTAGTCAACGCAACTAAAAATTTGAACTGATATGAAAAAGGTCAGGCAATCCACATATACACTTCAACACCCCCTCTCACGTGCGACGCGGAAAGTCAACATATGGATAGACTCAGAGGTATGGCTCAAGAGGCCTATACATGGACAAAGGGGAGCAACGACAATCTTTTGGATAAATTGCGAAAGCCAGGACTCGAACTTAAGATAATGGGCTCTGATACCATGTGTAAGCTTCATGCACTAGCTAATGCAACCAAAAGTCCGAACTAGTGAAAGAGCCTAGGCAATCCACATATACACTTCAATAGCAACAACAGGTGCAACATCTAATTTTACTTGTCAGGGCTCACCTCTCGCAAGATGTGAGAGAACTCCTTCAGTTCGGAGTTGTTGAACTTAGGTTGAGCATGCATGCACATACTCCACAACAAGCTTGCTGCTACGTACCTGTACATGTCCCCATGGATCATAAATGCGAGCTCCTTGATGAATACATACCCTGGTTCGGCTAACATAACCAAACAGTTATTCGCACTGTCCATTGCTAGCAATGCCAGGGCTTGCCCGGCGACCTTTCGTAACTTATCTGAATATGTACTTGAGGCTGCTTCTCGGTTAAGAAATGCATGCATCAACCTGCTAATGATCACCCGAATCTTCCCGATCTCGTCCCTTGTGTTTGCATCCATGGAAATGTTTCTAAGGATTTCTGTTGTTAGCTCCCTAAGTTCTTGGCTGCTCCCACTGTCTTCCAAGATCGCTGCAAGGTTGCTCAAAAGGAAGGGATGTTCTGAAATCTCCTGTCGCAAAGTTACCCCAAACTTCCCTCGAGTACTTGCAAGTCTTCTCAGCAGTTTCAACGATGAACCTTTCAGCAGTGCCTTGTCTGTCTCACTAATATTGGTCATGTCAGTTCTGTTGCTTGTGAAATCTATGATCTTTGAAATGAGGCCTGTTGATCTGTTGATTTCTATACAGTTCTCAATATCAAAGCTAGCAAGAGTATCAAGAATTAACATGCCCAGTACAGGGAGCAGATCCTGGTCCGTTGATGGCTCCTCCTCTGGAATATACCAGCATTTGGTAATCTGCTTCCAGCATCTGAGTGTACATGAGTTTTGTCCATCCATGTTAGATGGCTCCTCCCTTGGAACCAAACAATATACTGCCATCTGTTTCAACCATTTAAGCATGGGTGTCCTCTGTTCGTCCATGGCAACTTGCTGAATCAGGGTATCTTGTTCTGCCTCTAGGCTACCAATGTCTAGGAGAGGATCCTTTATTTTCTGCTGGTGAACAGTATCAAGAAGTGAGGCTATGAGCTGCATTGCCCCAGGGACAGAGACAACTCGGAGGCTACCAGCAAGCTCAGCTATGACCTTCGCGGCAAATGATCTAATATTTGCATCCCCTTCACTTGTCCAGCCCAACATGTTGAATAAGACAGTTACTGTCTTCGTGGAAGTCGCTAGTTTTGAGATGGCTTTGGTCTTGATAGGTTCATTTTTTAGGAAAATGTGCAACATGCGAAGTCCATAGAGCTGCATCTTGGGTGAGTCTGACTTTAAAGAATCCATTGCAAATGCGATGAGGCTGATCTTCTTTCGGGCAAACACAGCGCCCTCCATGCATTTCTCAAAGGCATAGGCATAGTACAAATTGACATATTCCACTGCCCGGGGACCTCTGAATCTAGCACCACGGGCGAGGCATCTCAGGAGGATGCATGAAAAGACATCAAGGATGCAGGCAACAATGTAAAGTATTCCCTGGCCAAGCACCATCCCGTAGAAGATATTGAGAGATGGCACGAGGTTTGTCTTGTCCCCAAGGATTTTCTTGTCAACATGTTCATCATGGCCGTAGTAGCTTTGTGCTTTAAGGCGTACTAGTGCCAGCACGATGCGCAATACTGCTGCTGGAATCTGGAGGTTTCCGAATGACACTATTACTACTAGGCCACATAATTTAAATATGAGAATCACAATCCATCCGACGCCTTCAAAAGTGAACACAAACATCGCTACTGCAGCTAGCATGCACAAGTTTAGAATAACTCGACGCCAATATATTATTCTCCTGCCGAGAGTCAAGTCTACTAGTTTCATGATACCTGGGAATTGCAGCCTGCTGATTGTCGCTAGGAGCACGACCACAAATAGTACCAGGTACATTGTCAGCTTGGCGATTGAGTTTTTGAAACTGAGTTTGTGAATGTTGAAATCCTCATCGAAGCTATATGGTACAGATGGACCAAGCAATAGGACTGCAACAACTGGGCTCCATAATGACATCGCACGGCATAGCAGATTGCATATGAGTAGTCGTGCAGCTCCTGGAAACAGAGATGGGCTAATCGCAAGCACTGCCAAGGGCAAAGCTGGTATTTGTATTGTTGCATACTTATTCCAGATTAGAATGCACACTAGGACATTGGAAAAACATAACACCAAGATCATAGCATTCCAGCTAAGAGACTTGAAAGAACCTCTAGAACGGAAGAACAATCGATAATCTAGGTTATTGTTGCGGCTGAACATCCTGAAATAAATACAAGATGGTATAATTAAACAAAAAGGCAACATGCAATCCACAATGCAAGGATGACATATGCATGTATTTAAAATACAACAAGAATTCTGAAATTACCCGAATACAGCTCTAGACTTTGAGTGCCAAACATGTACAACTGGGGACGTATTGTTTCCATATATATTTTGTTTGAGTTAGTATTGATGGTTTGACAAGACCCTGACAGGGGTAAATTTACCTATTCTAAGGCTTGCAGCAACTTTCTGGGTCCTTTGAAATAGTAAAAATGACAACTGCTTCAAAAGAATGTACTGCAATTAACCTAGAAGATATGCTCCAACGGAAAATTCATGTTTTATGCTGGTATAACTCTTGTTTCTTGATTGGACTTTGAGCAGTTTATCTCCAAGGTTTTAAGTAGTGGATGTCGGGTTGGCAATGGGTTGACTTTGGTGTATCTACTAATATAGGATATCAAACAATATGCCCAAGTACTGGCCAGGAATGTTGTGAGTGGAGAGTTGGGGATGTGTTTGTTGGCAATTTTAGAAAGGAGGCGCTTGCCCGACTTTAACTAACTGAAGCCATTAAATCGTTTGCAACAAATAGTACCAGAAACAAAGAATGAAAAATGTTCGATATAGACCCAACGGGGCGAAGGCAAGGCTGCCAACATAACGGGAGGCATTTGTTGGCAATTGATGAGCCCTAAGACCTAAGCAGTCATCTAGTTCAGGTTGCATGCATGTAGCATCTGAAGGAGAGGAACATCCTCCTCTTCAGCGACATAGGATTTGTGCTGCAGCTAGGGGTGGAAACGGATCAGATGCGGATGAGATACTGCTCTTCCAACTTCCATTTTCATATTTTTCAAAACAAATACAAATGCGAATACGGATGCTATTGGATGCGAATGTGGTGAGGATGTTACTCGAATACGGATACACATCGGTTGTTTACTCGATTCGGAACGAATACGAATAGTAACGGCATATTAGTTAAATAAAATAAGTCAATAGTTATGTGACAACAAATAATCAACTTGCAACATACAGTAAGCCAATTATAGACAGGTTTATGAATAAATACTACTATGATGCATAATAATTTCTAAGTTTAGTCATACAAAAAGTAAAGTTTGACCACTTCTTAGGCTTGTATGTTGGATAATTGGCATATTGGGACAAGTATTTCTCAAATTAGTTCACGTAATTTTATTCGGATACGGATATATCCATATCCATATGCATATTTGTGTCAAAATTCCATACCATATTTGTATTTGAATTTGCAAAATAAATCCGGACACCTTCCATTTCCATTTCCATTTTAGTTCGGATGCGGATGTTTCGGATATGAATAGGAATTTTCTCAAATACAAATATCGGCTATTTTGAATTATCCACGGCCACTTTCAACCCCTGGCCGCAGCCAATTGTCAGGCAATATACAAAACCTATAAAATATCTGTATTTTGGGCAATACATATATCGGGACAACTGTACTGGACATCAGGAACTGTACTCTGCGCATGCATGTGGGCTCTTTAGTTTTTGGCTTTGTTCCTCTAAGAGGACAAGCTAAACTATTTACTGGATGGAGCTTATTAAACATAAAGATCACTTCCTGGCTTTGTGGAGGTTTGAGATTGGGAATGGGGAAAGTGTAAGATTTTGGGAAGATAGGCGGATTAATAATAGAGCCCTGAAGGATGTCTTTCCTAGGCTTTATAGCATATGCTTTGATACGAAAAATCGGTTAAATATATATTTGATAAAGTTTTGGATAATGTTGCCTTCCGAAGAACCCTATATGGGGATTCTTTGGAACTTTGGGACCACATTAAAGACAGTTTTCGGAGTGTGGTGCTAAATAATGATAGAGATAATATTGTTTGGACCCTGGACAAAAAAGGGATATACACTGTTAAATCTTATTACAGATTTCTGATTGAGAATAGGGTCAAATATCCACATAAGTTCTTATGGAAGACTAAAATGCCACCTAGATTGAAAGTCTTTATGTGGCTAGTATTGAGAAACAGTATTTTGACTAGAGATAATTTGATTCGTAGAGGGTGGGTTAGAGAGAAAACTTTCCCCTTTTGCATGCAAGATGAGAGTGTGGACCATCTGTTTTTTAAGTGTTCTATGGCAAAAATGATGTGGAATGTTACACAGTTTGCTTTTAACTTGAAACAAGTTTCTGATAATTTGCATGATCTATTTGGGGTATGGTTGAAACAATTTAACAAAGATGAGAAATCCCTCGTGACTAGGGATTGCAGCTGTCTTCTGGATAATTTGGAAGCTTAGAAATAGGGTGGTTTTCGATAAAAACAGGGTTTATGATCCCTGTGTACCAATGAATCTGATGATCAAGATGCTTCATGATTGGCTTATATTGCAGATAAACCCAAGAAGACGAAGAATAATGACGGAGGGCGTAAAAAAAAGTTGTACTAGTGGCGGAAGAAATCTTCAGGGCGGTGCTGGGATGGAGAGCCGTTCGCAGGACTGCGGCGACGTGATCTTCTGAAGTTTCTTCACACTGGTGAAAGCTTTGTGGGAGATTTATTCTGTCATCGATCTATACATGTAGCTCCTGTCTTATTTCTTCAGTCTGAACTGTTGGGGGTTATGCTACTAGTTATCGTTTGTTCTGAACTTGATGTTCTGGTTGTTTTTGCTTGAGTCGTCCTGGAGAACCCGGCTTGTGGGATTTCTCAGGGCTGTGCTGGGTGGTTGCGTTTTGCGTTTGTGAAACCTAGTCAGTTTCTTAGATTGGGTAAAAATCTGCACTTCAAAGGACGGAGGCTGTGGGATTGGCTCTTTTGCATCTTCAAGGAGTGTGCATAGTAGGATTTGGAGAGAACTCCTTATTTAATACTGTCTTAAAATTGGATGCCCTATTTAACACCGAAAAAATATTTCTTCTCTCTATGACATCAACTTTAAATTTTGTTCCCAATATAACACTTATGTACAATATTTAAGCTAACGGTGTTAAATTATGTATGAAATGACAATTTTGCCCTCAAACATCTAGCCAATCTGCCCCTATATTTCTGTGTCATATTTAAAGGTGGGATAACACGAGTCGGTGTGGCCAAAAGGTTGTGCTAAAACTAATTTGCTTAAGCTTACCTGATAGGCTGATAGGCCAGGCTCTAGTGGTACGTGGGCACGGCGACAAAACGTGTTCTGTAATTTGTATGCAAGTTAGAGTTTAGCAGACTGTGCCGTACCTGCCGGAGCCAGTGGCAGCACGTCGTGTTTGCGTTCGTTCCGCCGAGAGAGCGGAGTTGATCGATCCAGCAAGCTAGCCTTTCACATGTACGTGCGTCACCTACGGCTAGACGTGCGTGCACTGATTAATGAAGCAGCGAGATTTTGAACGTACATGTGCAGCCTTTCGATAATTTCTTTTAGCGTTCTATAAAACTAGCAGAGGCACCGGGGAAAAGAGATTTTGGTGATATACTAGTGCCAAGGGTAGTATTGTCATTTCAAGCGCCATTTAACACTGTCAGCTCAAAAAATTGACGAAAGTGTTATATTGGGAATAAAATTTAGAGTCAATGATAGATAGGGAAGAAATATTTTGGCAGTGTTAAATAGGGAATTTAATTTTAAAATAGTGTTAAATAAGGAATTCTTTCTAGGATTTGCTCCTGTGATGTAAGTTGGCAATGGCCTGGTGTCAGTTGTAAGACTTGGTGATTTCTAATAATGGAAATCATAGAGGAAACTTTCTTTCTCAAAAAAAAACACTATCTACTGGATCACCTTTTCTTTTCTTTTGCAAGTGCGGCACCGTTTTGTTTCACTTAATTATAATCGAGAGAATATAGCTGTAAAGGCCGCCATCTTATTATTTGCTTCATCAAAGAAAGAAAAAACATACCTGGCGGCTTCCAGGAAAACTATGGTTATCGTAAACCAGAAGTCATCCTTCCGGCGGAGCTCAGCCGGGTAGCCGCCGAGCAGGACGACGGTTGCCCACGTGAACGCCAGCGTGCCCAGCGCGTTGCCAAACCTTTCAACCAGAGCGACCAAGTGCACGAAGCGATTCAGCAGTTTCTCCGGCGCGGTGGACATGCCGGCACGCGCCGCCGGCGGCGCCGGCATCTGTATGCGGTGCTCGGCGAGGACTTCCGCCATCGCTTCTCAAGGCGTAGGCGAGCTCGGCGAGCAATGGCATTTATTGATCCGCACGATGGTGGACTCTTAAGTTATGCAACCCACTAAAGCTGCACCAAGTCAATTAACCGAAATGATTTTTTTTGCGGGGAATTAACCGAAATGATTGAATGAGAATGTTAGCATATACTCATATCTTGTACTCCAGTAATGTACTAGTACAGGAAGTTAGGGCCTGTTTGAGACTGCTCCGCTTCACAAAAATCGGTTTCGCTTCACTAAATTCACTTTGGAGCAGTTTCATCTAGAAGTTGTAGTACAACCAAAGAGAATGTTTGGCTGCCATCTAGCTCCAGCTTCAAGAATGAGAAATTTGGTGGAAAGAATCTATTTGATTGGTTAAGGGGGAAGAAACGAAGGGGTATCCACTTACTGGTGGCAGTGGTGGGTAATTTCCACCTAACTCTAGCTTCTAGAGTTTTTTAGAGCACTCCCTGAAGAGCTTCATAAAAAACTAGGAGTTGTACCTCAGATTCTAGTTTTTTTGCGGAGCAGCATATCGTGGAGCTACCTCGTTTGGCTTGTGTTTTCCAGAGCGGAGCTAAATTTTAAAAAGCAGAGCAGTCCTAAACAGGTTCTTAATAGCTACTTGCGCTATTTTAAATCTGGCTTTGCCAGTTGTATCGCCTCGGTTGTACAAAAGTCAAAGCCTCTTCTCATCTGGATGTACGTGCACGGGTAGACATGTTTAACTCACATAGAAAAAACCTGCTGCCTTGTGCATGCATTGGTCGCCAAACCCGTTGTCCAGCCCTTGTAGCTACAATTGAAGAAAACAGTGTACAAAAGTAAATTACCATGACCAAGCACACTAATACATATGTAGGCTAACCCAAGAGAGTATCTCTCATCATAGTCATAACTGTTCTTGTCTGGGGACACATGTACATTCCATTTTGGTGTCATGTACTGCTATTTCTAATTGATCTATATCTATTAAGATACAAAGCACCCAAAATTTGAAGCCTTTTGGTGCGCCGAGGGCTATAGGGGTTGGGTTGCAGGGCGTCACCTGTAAGGGTGTGTGTCATTGGTTGAGGGTTTTTTGTCTGTTTTTTGGGTCTTCTCTTTTCTATTTTTTAACTTTCCTTTTCAGATTTTAATTCATGAACATTTATTAAAATTCGCGAGCATTACAAAAATTATGGATATTTTCTAAAATTCCAAAATATTTTTTAAAAACTCATGAACCTTTTCAAATTCATAAATATTTTTGAAGTTTATGAACATTTTCTAAATTTGTGAGTTTTTTTCAAATTTATGAAAAATTGAAATTCATTCATATGTTAATTTTCTAACCTTTTTTAAAATATTCCTAGTTTCAAAATTTTGCAATACTTTTAATAATCCAAGGTATTTTGGATCCAATGGATTAAGCAGATAACACATGGAGGATCTGTAGGGGTTAAAGCTAATGATGTAGAAGGCAACTTCTTTGTCACAAGGAAAGGGCTTAGGCAGGGGGACCCCATCCCCCCCTTACTTTTTAGTCTGATAGTAGATGTTCTTACTAGGATGCTATATAAAGCAGCCCAAAATAAATCTGGTTAGTGGGCTTTGCCCTGACTTTCTTCCAGGAGGTGTCATCTGCCTCCAATATGCAGATGACACCATGCTTTTCTTAGAAAATAATCTGGAGAAAACTAACAATATGAAAATGTTCTATACTGCTTTGAGCAAGTCTCAGGCATGAGGATCAAATATGCCAAGAGTGAACTAATCATTTTGGGAATGGATGCAGACAGATCTGCATCCTTTGTTGACATTTTTGGTTGCACCATAGGGAAGCCGCCTATTAAATATCCCGCGATCCCACTCCATTATGATAAACTAAGGAGAGAGGACATCCGGCCTATCATAGACAAAAATTTAAAAAGGATGGTCGGCTCGAGGGGAAAACTCCTGTCCTACTCTGCTAGACTTACTCTAATTAAGGCATGCCTCACTAACATTCCGGTATACCTGCTCTCCTTCTTCAAATTCCCAAAGTGGGCACTAGATTTGATAAATACTCAGCTAGCCCATTGTATGTGGAATGATTTTGAGGGGAATAGGAAACTACACTTGGCTAACTGGCACCTAGTGTGTATGCAGAAAAGCATGGAGGTTTGGGAGTGCCCAACCTCAGAGATGTTAACTTGTGCCTACTAGGGAATTGGGTAAAAAGACATATTAAAGATGAGGGCAACATTTGGAGGACTATTGTTGATAAGAAATATATCAAAAACTCCCCAAACATTTTTGCTAGCAAAACTCCCAACCCGTCTAAATTCTGGCAAGGGGTGCTTTGGGCCTGTGTAAAGATATGAAATTTGGTTATAGATGGCAGGTAGGCGATGTAAAGAAAATTAACTTTTGGGAAGATATCTGGTTTGGCACTCCCCCCTCTCTATGCAATTTTGGCCAATCTACACTATTTGTGAACAACACTGTGTCACTCTCTCTGAGGTGTGGGATGGGAACACTATTAAACTGTCTTTTAGGAGAACCTTTTCTGATAAGCTGCTGGAATCCTAGATGTGCATTGAGTAAATCCTCCATAGCGTCTCTTACACCGGAGATGATGATGCTCTCATCTGGCAGCATGACTCCAAGGGGGTGTATACAACCACTTCCTTATATAGTATTATCAATTTTAGAGTGGTTCAACCCATCTATATCCCCTCTGTTTGGTCTGTGGTCTCCCCCCTAGAGTCCAAATTTTTCTCTGGCTATTGGCACACAACAAGCTGATGACTAGAGATAATTTGGAAAAAAGAAATATGGGAAAACCTTGCGCTGATCATGAGAGTATTGATCACCTTTTTTCAGTTGTGTTGTTGCTAAAAGCATCTGGAAAGATGTCTCTATTTCCCTTGATATACCTGTTGGATAAGACTATCTGTCTGTAGCTAGATTTTGGCCTGCTAGCAAGAAACATTGTGCTTGTATCACGTGGGGGATCTAGAAAATTAGAAATGCGGATGTGTTTGAAAATGCTATCTAGTCTGATGTTAAACATGTTTGGAGACGAATCCTCTCGATGATCAGGAAATGGAAGATTCTGTTCAAGGAGGACTACCTTCCCAAGATAGATGCCTTCATCCAATGGGTCTCGACAATGCTCCAAACCCCCTTTCGGTGACAATGGGATAACAAGTTTGGACCCGACAGGGGTGCTCACTAGGCTCACTCTGGGCGAGCTTGGGGCGTTGAGCAGCCCTCCTTCTGCCGGGAACAGGAAGCTTACCATGCTCAACCCGTCCACACCACAGGAACTGCCATAGTCTCCGGAACCTTCACCTCTAAAGAAGACCTAATTCAAGACAGGGGCGCTGGAGGATCTGGCCCTGGGCCTCGAAGTTACCTGTTAAAATCTAAGGAAAGTCGTATGTAATAGGAACCTAAAACAATTAGTATCTCTATCCCCTTTTGCTCCTCCTTTTGAGCAAAACTTGGGACGCGGTTTCCATGCGGCGGTTCAGCTGCTTTCCTCAGTTTCTTTTATTTTCTACTATAGGTAGCTCCATAACAAAACCTGAGTTTCTTTGTGAACCTTTTTCGTTGGTTTCATATATAAATATGGAACCGGGAGGGCTTTGCCCCTCCCGATGCTCTAAAAAAAGCTCCACTTCACCTCTCCTTCGATACTTCTAGGGCCAAAAGGCGAGTGGTGTAGCCACTGGCGAGGAGCACACGGCACTGTAGGATGCACTTCAAATGTCCGTGTTAATGCGTCAACGAAAACTATTTTGTGTAGTTTTGTATTTCAGTGCAAGCACAATCAACTCTTTTTAACCGCCCAATGCCCAGCTGATGTGTCTTCGTGTCTTCTACCTCCTCCGTCCATAATATAAGACCATTTTGAAGGAAATATGCCCTAGAGGCAATAATAAAGTTATTATTTATATTTCCTTATATCATGATAAATGTTTATTATTCATGCTAGAATTGTATTAACCGAAAACTCAGTACATGTGTGAATACATAGACAAACAGAGTGTCACTAGTATGCCTCTACTTGACTAGCTCGTTAATCAAAGATGCTTAAGTTTCCTAGCCATGGACAAAGAGTTGTCATTTGATGAACGGGATCACATCATTAGAGAATGATGTGATTGACTTGACCCATCCGTTAGCTTAGCACTTTGATCCTTTAGTTTACTGCTATTGCTTTCTCCATAACTTATACATGTTCGTATGACTATGAGATTATGCAACTCCCGAATACCGGAGGAACACTTAGTGTGCTATCAAATGTCACAACGTAACTGGGTGACTATAAGGATGCTCTACAGGTGTCTCTGATGGTGTCTGTTGAGTTGGCATAGATCGAGATTAGGATTTGTCACTCCGTGTATCGCAGAGGTATCTCTGGGCCCTCTCGGTAATGCACATCACTATAACCCTTGCAAGCAATGTGACTAATGAGTTAGTTATGGGATGTTGCATTACGGAACGAGTAAAGAGACTTGTTGGTAACAAGATTGAACTAGGTATTGAGATACTGACGATCGAATCTCGGGCAAGTAACATACCGATGACAAAGGGAACAACGTATGTTGTTATGCTGTTTGACCGATAAAGATCTTCGTAGAATATGTAGGAACCAATATGAGCATCCAGGTTCCGCTATTGGTTATTGACCGGAGATGAGTCTCGGTCATGTCTACATAGTTCTTGAACCCGTAGGGTCCGCGCGCTTAACGTTCGGTGACGATCGTTATTATGAGTTTATGTGTTTTGACGTATCGAAGATAGTTCGGAGTCCCGGATATGACCATGGACATGAAGAGGAGTCTCGGAATGGTCGATACATAAAGATCGATATATTGGAAGGCTATGTTTGGACAGCGGAATGGTTCTGGGTGAGTTCGGGCATTTACCGGAGTACCCGGGGTTACCAGAACCCCCCTGGGAGTGTATGGGCCTTAATGCGCCTTCGTGTCATAGAGGACAAGGCGGCCTAGGTGGGGGCGCCCCCTCCCCAAGCCCAATCCTAATTGGGGGGGGGGCTTTCCTTTCTCCTTCTCCCTCTTCCTTCTTTTCCTAGTTAGACTAGGAAAGGGGGGAGTCCTACTCCTACCAGGAGGAGGACTCCTCCCCCTTGGCGCGCCTAGAGAGGGCCGTCCGGCCTCCCCCTCCCTCCTTTATATACGTGGGGAGGGGGGCACCCTAGAACACACAAGTTAATTATTTAGCCGTGTGCGGTGCCCCCCTCCACAGATTTCAACCTCGGTCATATCGTTGTAGTGCTTAGGCAAAGCCCCACGCCAGTAACTTCATCATCATCGTCATCACGCCATTGTGCTGACGAAGCTCTCCCTCGACACTCATCTGTATCTATAGTTCGTGGGACGTCACTGAGCTAAACGTGTGTAGATCGCGGAGGTGCCGTACCTTCGGTGCTAGGATCGGTCGGATCGTGAATACGTATGACTACATCAACCGCGTTGTCATAACGCTTCCGCTTACGGTCTACGAGGGTACGTGGACAACACTCTCCCCTCTCATTGCTATGCATCACCTAGATGGATCTTGCGTGTGCGTAGCCAATTTTTTTTGAAATACTACGTTCCCCAACACATTTTACAAGGTAAAAAAACTTGCAAAACGATCTTATTTATGGGACGGAGGGAGTATTTTATAGCTTTGGTGCACATAAGCTACCACTATTTGTGTGCCTGCTTCCACAGCCCTTAGCATGTCATGTTTGCACCACACAGTTGCTGCTCCGTCTTGTTGTTGCTGCTCCTCGCTCACACTAACGCACAAAAGACACACGCTTCCAGTTGAGAAAATGCATAGATAAAAAATATCATTCATCGAGAAGTTTGCAAGCCAAAGTCCGGTAGATTCACATGTTCGGTTCAAGAAAGTGTGCGGGTTTTTTACATTATTGCTTGTTATATGGAGTTGATCCACACCTATTTGTTGATATTTACACAAAAAGAATTGATTATCTTTTTCTTCTGTATTGTTAAGTGAAGTTGTACTTTTTTGGACATGTGCAATACAAATGTTCATTGTACAACGGTATAGAGTGTACTTGCTTACTCATATTCTCACAACTTAGGCTTTATCTCACTTGAATAAAATTTAAAAAATGCTCACGTAGGTTCAAAAATAAAAACCGCGGAAGTTCGAATTTCTCCAAGAACACACCATAATGTTTTCATGTTAAAAAAAATCAAAATTTCCCCGTTTCTAAAAAATAAAATCATGAATCTCAAATTAAAAATAGAATAATTGTGGAATGAAGTCGAACAAAATTAAAATAACGGAGTAGTACGATCTTCAGAAAAAATGTATTTTTCCCTCTCTAGAATATAAAACCAAGAGGTTCAAATTAAAATAAAGGAGCAATTCATTTTTTTATAAAATAAAGGAACCAACACATATGGTGGCCCCTAGTTGCGAGGGCAATGGATGTACTAACAAAAAGGACATGAAGTTAATTGTTGTCAAGAACGGGTTCACATACGAATAAACAAACTATGTAGTTTAGAAACTAATTTGGAAGTTTAACCATCGTCTAGAATATTCAAACATCAGATTTAGTGGAGAACACATCCTGTTCAGAAAAGGCATAGATAAAAAATATAATTCATGAGGAAGTTTGCAAGCCAAAGTCCGCTAGATTCAAATGTTCAGTTCAGGAAAGTGCGCGATTTTATTTTCACGTTATTTTTTGTTATTTGGAGTCGATCCCCACCTGTTTGTTGATATGTACACAAAAAGAACTGATTAGATTTCTTGTTTTCCTTATTGTTAACTGAAGTTGCACTTTCTTGAACATGTGTAATAGAAATATTCACTGTACAACGGTATAGAGTGTGCTTGCTTAGTAGTTTAAAAAAACAGTGTGCTTGCTTACTCATGTTCTCACAACTTAGGCATTTATCTCACTTGAAAAACATAAAAAAAATCACATAAGTTCATAAATAAAAACCGCGGAAGTTCAAAATTCTCCAAGAACACACCATAATATTTTCCATCTTTAAAAAAATAGATTTTCCCTTTCTAAAAATTAAAATCAAGAAGTTTAAATTAAAAAGAAGAATAGTTGTGGAAGGGAAATCGAAACAAAATTAAATGATAGAGTAGTTTGGTATTTATACAAAAATGTATTTTTTTCATGCCTAAAATGTAATATGAGAAGTTCAAATTAAAATAAAGTAGCAATTCAATTTAAAAATGCTTTTTCCTTCTAAAAAAATAAAACAAAGAAGTTCACATTAAAATAAAAGACCAATTCGATGTTTGTTTAGAAAATATTAGATTTTCCCCTTTCTAAGAATTAAACAAAGAACTTTATGTTAAAAAACACAACCGTTAAAATTTTATAGAAAATTTGAAGTTTTTCGTCCTAGAAAAAAACCCAGAAGTTCAAATTGAAAACATACAGTAGTTTTACGTTTCTAAAACAACCTGATTTTTTCTCATTTCTAGAAAATAAAACAAGAAGTTCAAATTTAAGAAAAAACTGAATAGTTTCATGTTTGTAAAAAATAGATTTTCCTATTTCTAAAAATAAAGGGTTGAGTAGTTCAGAATAAAAATACCATAGTGCAGTTCAAATATGAAATAACCAGTAGTTCAACTACTGCATGGAATTGTGTTCAAATGAGATTTTTTTTGAAAAAGCGAAGCTAATGAAATTTCTAGTGCAGTTCAAATATGAAATAACCAGTAGTTCAACTACTGCATGGAATTGTGTTCAAATGAGATTTTTTTTGAAAAAGCGAAGCCAATGAAATTTCTACTAGAAGATCAGGTGCTTGGCTCGGGATAGTTCAAAAATTATTATGAGAGAGGTTCACCGTTTATTCATGCTCAAAAATCATAAAATATTGATATCATTTTTCATGTTTTTAAATATTTCTCAAACCATTAGAAAATGAAAAAAATGCCCTACATGGAAATGTTCTATTCCAATAAATGGTTCACAAATTTTTGTATATCGTTCGAAACAAGTTTTACTGTATTCAAAAAATCTTTTTAACCGTGGCGAATTTGAGAAAAAAATCAATAAAAACTCTTGTCATTTCTATAGCAAAAATACGTGACGAAAGTTCGAAGTGAAAACAATGAGCAGTTCAAAAACTCAGCGAAATTGCGTTTCAGATGAGAATAAAAGTATACAGAAATAAAAGCCTAAACTACTTGCTACTAGAAGTACATGTGCTACTCCCGGCATAGTTCAAAATTTCTTGTGAGAGAAGTTCGTTGTTCATTTACATGCTAAAAAATCGACGTCATTTTTTGCATTTTTAAAACTACTTGTAGACAGGGACGAATTTGTAAAATTTGTCTACAAGAAAAAATTGGTCATGTTCATAACCTTTTCAACGGTATACCATATGCATCATTCCAATGAACAGTTTAAAATCATTGTGTACAACATGCAAAACAAGTTTTAAGTATTCCAGCAAATTTGAAAAAAATGGACAATACAAAATATTTGTGCATTTTCAATAGCTTTCTACCGGTGTATCATTTGTTCAATTTTGATGAGTGGCTTTGAAGTTACAGGCATGGAACAAGACAAACGGAGTGAAATTCGAACAGACATGCCCTAGAACTTAAACCTCTTCATCCAGTGCATTTCAAAGACTCTGTCTTCGTGATGAAAGCAGCACGCATGATCACTCCGTTTCAAAATTACTCAAAAATGGCAGGAAGTACATAAAACTCTCTACATGAAAAGTTTCACATTTGCGATAACTTTCCAATGGTATATCATTTGCCTTGTTCCAAGAAAGTTTCCTTTTCCTTTTCCTTTTTGTTTGGAAACAGTGGAGGTGAAGGGGCCCGTGTTTAGGAAAAGGAAAATATAAGCCAAGTGTGTCATTAGTACACACTTAGCCTACATAGCCCGCTATCATGGAGATGGTAAACGCGCGGACGATGTCCATGTGCCAGCCATAATGCCGAGGATGGGCTATAAACCTAGTGCGTTTTCCTTGATATACTGACGAACTGTTTTATGACAAGTGATTATTCAGGGTACTCGGCTTAGAGGTGTATAAGTAGTTGTGTTTTTTTACATGAAGCAGGTATAACATCTCATAAGTGCATATATAAATTGGTATGTTTGTATTTAGAGCATTCTGAACTTATGCTTTGGTTTCCCTAGTCTAGATAGTACCCCTTGTTAGTTAATTGTTTTATGCATACAAAATTCATATATGCCACATTCATGGGGTAATGGCCCGTTACTCTATACAGAACTATTTTAGCAAGTTAAGATTTTGACATCAATTCTATATATGGTAGTAATTAAATTCTGAATCTTTCCCTTAAAACTATCCACATTGGATCTAGGTTTTAGACTATATATAGATAGTGTGTTTACACAATTGTGAGAACACAAGGATATGTCCTAGCCATGTAGGCGATGACTGCACCTTGTACCTTCTGTTTCACTCTTCTATCAATGAAATGATACGCAATCTGTGCGTATTCGCAAAAAAAGATATATCATAGAAAACTATTTTTAGCAGCAAGTAATTAATGAATTAATACGTGGTAGCTATAATTTACTTGTGACAACATGTTGTATTAGCTGTAGAAAGCAACACGGTTTCACCCCCACCCCACCCCCTACATTCCTAAGAAGAAACAATTGCAAATGTAAGTTTTATCTTCGGCTACACACTCCCACCATCCTCCCATATCAATAGGAAAATCCCTGGCCAAGCATCTCACCCTTATACACTCCAAAAACTAGGTTTGCTTTAATCTACCATCCTTGATTATATACTGTTTTCTGCTTCCTCATCTTATTAAACTTGTTGGTAACTAGGGAAAGGTCGAAAATGGGCTATATATGGGCAAAACACCATCCGCTCCTGCTGACAAAATCACGGAGAGACAAATGGAGCCACATGATGGAATAACAGCAGATCGGAGTGACAGTGAGAGAACAATCAACAATGGTTCTGTGGGAATCTTGTATGGTGGTAGCCAAGCCCAAGATGGCAACCTGGAAGGATAATATGCTGTGGTACTACCTTCTGTAGTAGACATGATAGTGAGATCTAACAATCATGGTTATACCTATGGCCTGGAAATCAATTCTTCCTCTCCTACTGAGAGTACCATTGTCATGTCAGAATCTGTTCTAGTGCCACAATGCCAAGACTACATGCAAATTCACCCTAAGTGGTTGAAGGATAGTGATTTAGTCAAAGGGATGTAATAGACAACTTTCAAGCAATTTCGAGCAGATGGGAGGGAGTATAACATGGTTAGTATATACTCATATTCTCGTGCACTATGTCATCTAATGATTTTCATTGTGTGCTAATCATCTCATGACATCGGAAGTGTTTTCGCGATGATCATTTATACCAAATCATTGTGTTTTTCTTCAGTAATGTGATAGATTTTTCAACCTTTGTGTCAGAATGATATATTGCATTTATTTTAGCACTAATTTGTGTTTGACTATTTTTGCAAAACCATGCATGTATGTGAAATCTATCATTTTGACAAAATGGTTGATAAAAATCGGTGTAAGAAAACTCTAATCAATTTGTAAACTGATTTCTATCAACCACACAAGTGCCCATGAGTTTTGTTTCGCAAATATGCATGGTTCTGCAAAAATAAATAAATAAAATTTAGTGCTAAAACAAATGTAAAAAATTATTCTGACACAAAGGATGAAAAATCTATCAGATACATGAAGCAAACCACAATGTTATCTTTTGGAGAACCAGGAGCTAATTAGTTCATCATTTGGTCTGAATGCTCATCAGGAAAACACTCCTGATGTTAGGAGATGAATAGCACATAGTGAAATTTATTAGACGACAGAGCGCACCAGAACATGAGCACATACTAACGTTGTCATACTCTTTCCCATATGTTCAAAATTGTTTGAAAGCCCTTAACATCCCTTTGCCTGAATCAATATCACACTTAGGGTGAATTTGTATGCGGTCTTGGCATTGTGCCACTAGTACATATCGTCACATGAAAACAGTCCTCTCAGCAGGGGAGGCAAAATTGATTTCAAGGCCATCGGTATAACCATGACTGTTAGATCTTGTTGTCATCTCTTCTACAGAAGGTTATAGCATAGATTCTCCCTTCAGGTTGCCATCTTGGGATTGGACACCACAGCTACTTGTGAGATGCATTGGGATTTTCCCCGAAGATGAGGGGAGATGTAGTATAGTAAAGATAACTACGTATTTCCCTCAGTGAGAACCAAGGTTTATCAAACCAATAGGAGAATCACGCAAAGCCTCGTGAATAGCACCTATACACAGAAAAGATAATACTGGCACCCAACGCGGGCAAGAGGGTTGTCAATCTCCTTGAACTTGTTAATTGCAAGGATCAAATCTCATAGTGGTAGATATATAAATTGCAACACAAAATAAAAGAAATAAAGTTGCAACAGAGGAATTTTGGATTTTTATATATGATTAAAGTAGACCCGGGGGCCATACTTTTCACAAGAGACTTCTCTCTCGAACACATAGCATACATAGGGTAAACAAATTACTATTGGGTAATTGATAGAAAATAGCATACTTATGATGATATTCAAGGCAATGAGACAAATACGTGGCTTGTCCCTTTTTTTCACTGAGATATAGAGCACCGCAATATTAAACCTGTCACAAAGCACCTCTTCCACTGAAGATAAATCAATATAGTTCGCCAAACCAAACAGATATATCGGAGAGAAATACAAAGCTATAACAATCATGCATAATAAAGTCTAGAAAAGACTCAATTACTTCTCATGAATATTCATATCATAAACCCACAATTCATTGGATCCCAACGAACACACCACAAAAGAAGATTACATCGGATAGAACTCCAAGAACACCGAGGAGAACATTGTATTAAAGATCAAAGAGAGAGGGAGAGAGAGAGAGAAGAAGCATCTAGCTACTAGCTATGGACCCATAGGTCTGTGGTAAACTACGCATGCATCATCAAAAGCTAGCAAGGATGATGCAGAAGCCCTTTGTGATCGATTCCCCCTTCGACAGAGTACCTTAAAAGGCCTTTAGATGGGATCATGAAAGAACAGAAGTTTGCGGCGGCAGAATAAGTGTTTTGGGTGCCTCTCTGTTGGTTTGGAAATATTTTGGAATTTATATGCCTAGAATTAGGTCAAACAGAGTTGTGTGGGGTCCACAAGCTCAGGGGGCACGCCCCTCGAGCTTGTGGCTCTCTCGTATCTCGTCTGGTCACCTCTCAAAGCTTCTAGGGTCCCTTCTAGTCCAGAAAAATTTAATCCAAAGATTTATTTTTCGTTTTGACTTCGTTTGATAATGATTTTCTAAAAAGCCAAAAACAAGCAAAAAACAGGAACTGGGCACTGGGTCAATAGTTTAGTCCCAAAAAATGAAATGAAATAGTATAAATGCATATAAAGCATCCAAGATTGGTAATATAATAGCATGGAACAATAAAAATTATAAATATGTCGGAGACGTATCAACCACGATACAGGATCCCCACAAAACTATTGTTGATTGTTCTCTCACTATCACTCGAAATTGATATGATTTTATTAGTAGGAGTGGATTGCATTTTGCCCATAGCTCCTTTTCGACCATGCCCTAGTTATCAACAAGGTTAATAAGATGAGGTAGTAGAAACATGATGAGGAGCATATATTCAAGGATGGTAGATTAAAATAGTTTTTTTAGCATATATCCATATGTTCTCACAATTGTGCAAACACACTTCCATCTGTATACATAGTATAAAACCTATGGATAGTTTCAGGGTAAATGTTAGAATTTCATTTTACTGCCATATATGGAATTGGTGTCAAAATTGATTACTTGCTGAAATAGTTATGTATATAGTTACATGTCATTACCACAAAAATGTATCTTATATGAATTTTGTATTCTAGAAAATGTATCACAAATAGCCGACCCACCCAAACTTTTACACATATATATACATACCAATTCACTAACAAGGAGTGCTATCTAGACTAGGACAACCAAAGCATACGGTCAAAACAGTCTAAATATAAACATATCAATTTGTATATGCACCTACGAAATTTTATCTGCTTCATGTAAAACTACAAAAAAATACAACTTTTAATCATTTTACTAATAAACCAAAGGGCATAGTACACTACAAGGAAAACATATGTACCCGAGTGTTTCAATGTACACCGAGTGTTATTTGTCAGCTACTAGTCTTATACACCTCTAAGTCGAGTATCCTGAATAAAGCACATGTCATAACATATACCCTAAACACATATCCAAGGAGAACACACTTGGTTATAGATCAAGATGGCAACAGGGATGAAACCCATCGAGTCATGCTTTCCCAAACCCGTCCCCATGAGAAAATCGCAAGCCCATCCCCGCCCCCGTCCGGTGCACATGGACAGTTTTTTGCCCGTCCCCTAAACCCGTCGGGTTTTCTAAACCCGCGGGCAACCCATCCCCATGACTGGTCAATGAAAATAGCAGCTTTTGGAAGAAAAATATGAGCATATTACAACAATAGCAGCAGCAAAAAGACATATTTAAGCAACAAACATAGTATATTTCAGCAGCAACAACATAAGATAAATAGTAGCATTTTAGAAGCAAACATAGTATATTTCAGCAGCAAAAAGGAGCATATTTTAGCAACAAAACTTAAGAAAATTTCATAATAATACAATAGTATGTTTTCATCAACATTTCAGGAATAACAATAGCTAAAAGGAGAGTATTTCAGCACAAGCTCAAGTGACCGAGCGAGGTGTGATGTGCGGCTGTGCGGGGCGGCTCAAGCGACCGAGCGAGGGATGCTCGTGCACTCGAGGGGCTGGGGGCACTGGGCTGAGGCCACTAGGCATGTCATGTTCGTGTATGTAGATGGGCCTCAAGGCTGGATTAGTAGATGGACGTATTCTGAGACGGGTATGTTGGGTTTCGAGTTCAGGTACTACTCAAAAGGATTTGAACATGTGAAACATGTCGGGTTTTATAATGTACCCATCAATTGTTGATACGCCTCCAACGTATCTATAATTTTTGTTTGTTCCATGCTGTTATATTATTAATCTTGGATGTTTTATATTCATTTTATAGCAACTTCATATCATTTTTGGCACTAACCTATTGGCATAGTGCCCAATGCTAGTTGCTGTTTTTTGCTTGTTTTTTACTTTGCAGAATATCCCTATCAAACGGAGTCTAAATACAGTGAAAATTTTTGGAGATTTTTTTGGACCAGAAGACAACTTGGGGGCCAAGGAAGGACTAGAGGGGAGGCCCGTGAGGACCACAATACACCAAGGCGCGCCCAGGAGCCCAGGCGCGCCCTGGTGGGTTGTGGGGCCCACAGGGGTCTCCTGCACCGCCTCTTTGCCTTATAAATTTCCAAATATTTCAGAAACCCTAGAGGATTCGACGAAAAACATTTCCAGCCGCCGCAAGTTTCAGAACCATGAGATCCAATCTAACACCATCACGGAGGGGTTCATCATCCTCATTGGTGCCTCTGCGATGATGCGTGAGTAGTCCAACAAAGACCTACGGGTCCGTAGGCAGTAGCTAGATGGCTTCCTCTCTCTCTCTCTCTCTCTCTTTGATTCTCAATACAATGGTCTCTTGAAGATCTATTCTATGTAATGACTTTTGCGGTATGTTTGTTGGGATCCGATGAAGTTCGAGTTTATGATCAGATTTTTATCCATGAAAGTTATTTGAGTCTTCTTTGATCTCTTATATGCATGATTATTTATAGCCTCATATTTCTTCTTCGAATCTTGGTTTAGTTAGGTCAACTTGATTGATTTTTCTTGCAATGGGAAGAGGTGCTTTGTGATGGGTTCGATCTTGCGTTGTCCTCTCCCACTGACAGAAGGGGCAGTGAGGCACGCATGTATCCTTGCTATTAAGGATAACAAGATGGGTTCTATTCCTACATGAATAGATCTTGTCTACATCATGTCATCATTCATATTGCATTACTCCGTTTCTCCATGAACTTAATACACTAGATCCATGCTGGATAGCGGTTGATGTGTGGAGTAATAGTAATAGATGCAGGCAGGAGCCGGTCTATTAATCTTGGACGCGATGCCTATATATTGATCATTGCTTGGATATCGTCATACTTATTTGTTCTTCTATTAATTGCCCAACAATAATTTGTTTACCCACCATGTGTTATTTTTTTGAGAGAAGACGCTAGTGAAATCTATGGCCCCGGGTTTATCTTTTATCATATTTGCTTTCCGATCTATTTTTTGCCACTTTTATTTTCAGATCTATTATTCCAAAAACCCAAAAATACCTTGCTGCACTTTTTCTTTACTTATTTTATTTTGTGTTTTAGCGAGATCTATTTATCCAAACTCATACAAACCAATCTATCTTTTTCCCGAGGAGGGACTGACAACCCCTCTTACGCGTGGGTTGCAAGTATTTGTTCTCTATGTGTAGGTACCGTTTACATAGTGTTGCTTGGTTGTCCTACTGGATTGATACCTTGGTTTCACAACTGAGGGAAATACTTACCGTAGCTGTGCTGCATCATCGCTTCCTCTTTGGGGAAATACCGATGCAGTCTAGCCACATCAATAGCTCCGTGGGGTTATAAAGATCTCAGTCCCCATCCCGTGATAGTGTAAAAACCCACGGGGACATGGGTTTCGGGGCCCCATTGCCATCTTGAGTTATATTCCATCCTCAGCATTATGGTTGGCACGTGGCCATTGTCGGCGCGCTTACCGCCTCCATAACGTCTGGCTATGTAGGTCGAGTTCCACTAATGGCACACTCAGCTTATATTTTCCTTTTTTTAAACACCTACCCCCTTGCCTCTATGTAAGCAGAGTGTATAATAATAAACACTCAGCTTAATTCCGCGCCCCATGCCTAACGTTTCCCTATAGTTAAATATAAATCTAGCAGTGCAAGCTGGGACTAGCTAGCCCCTATTTCACCTCACCCCCCCGCTACCCCTACAAGAGCTTGCAGCCATTCGGCAGGACACTCCCCCAATCTGTGCTACTAGCAGCCACCATGGTCCAGCTACAACGCCCATCTCGCAGGTCGGGGCTTCACTGTGCACCCCTATCATGCCATCACTAGGGCTGCATCACCACCTCAACGCCAACACCGGTCTCGACCCCCACCAATATCCAACCCCACATCGACACTGGCCCTAGCAACCACACATGGGCGCTCACCCCCACCTCAATGTTGACGCATCCAGCTCCACCATGTCGGCACTACCACTTAAGGAGGTTACGACTTTGCAAGAGATGTACTCAAGGAACCATGAATCTATTGTATGCTCGTTCTTTCTACCATACCACTGATATGTATCCAACGTATCCATAATTTTTGGTTGTTTCATGCTATTATATTATCAATCTTATATACTTTATATACAATTTTATATTATTTTTAGGAACTAACCTATTAACCTAGTGCCTAGAGCCAGCTATTATTTTTGCTTGTTTTTGGTTCTGCAAAAAATCCATACCAAACTAAGTCCAAACATGACGGAACTTTTTGACAATTTTTTCTGGAACATAAGACACCCTAGAAGCTTCAGAGGGAGTCCATAAGAGAAACGAGGAGAAGGCAAGACAACAGGGCGCATCCTGATGTCTTGTGGGCCCCTCATGGCTCCGTCTAACCTAATTCCAGCACTATAAATTCTATAATATTGAAAAAAACAGAAGCACCAACGAAACAAATTTTTTGCCGCCGCAAGTCTCTGTTCTTTCGAGATCCCATCTGGAGGCCCTTTCTGGTACTCTGTGGGAGGGGGAATCAATTACGGAGGGCTTCTACATCAACCTTGATGCACCTCCGTTGATGTGTGAGTACTTCCCACATGACCTATGGGCCCATAGTAATTAGCTCTCTCTCTCTCTCTCTCTCTCTCTGATCTTCAATGCAATGTTCTCTTCGGAGTTCTATTCGATATAATCTTCCTTTGCGGTGCGTCTATTGGGATCCGATGAATTGTGGGTTTATTATCAGATTATTCATTGAAAGTAATTGAGTATTTTCTAAACTTTATTATGTGTGATTTTTATAGCTATGTAATGCTTTCCGATCTATGAGTTTTTTTGGCCAAGTTGATGGTTTGATATTTAGTGGAAGTGGTGCATAGTATTAGGTTCAGTTTTGCGGTGTCCTCGCCTAGGGGTAGCGAGACATATATTTGTATTGTTGCTAATAAGGGGAAAACTGTGGGATTTTCCATATTAATTGGTTTTATTCTGTCTATATTATGTCATCTTGCTTAAAACGTTATTTTGTTCTTTATGAACTTAATATCGTAGATGCATTCCGGATAGCGGTCGATAGGTGGAGTAATAGTAGTAGATGCAGGCAGGAGTTGGTCTACTTGTCACAAGCGTAATGCATGTGTACATGATCATGCGATGAATAATGTCATAACTATGAGGTTTCCTATCAATTGCCCAACAACAATTTGTTTACCCATTGTATGCTATTTTTATGAGAGAGATGTCTCTAATGAAAACTAAGGCCTCGGGGTCTATTTTAATCATGTTAGTAAAACCCTAAATAACTTGCTGTAATTTATTTACTTATATTTCACTGTGTAATTTATCTATTTACTACTACCAGATTTCATCCTTACAATTAACGAATACAACGCAATTGACAATCCTCTTGCCTGCTTTTGGATGCAAGTATTTGCTCTTGTGTGTGTAGGTACTGTTGATGGTGGTTTGTGTGAATCTCCTATTGGTTCGATAACCTTGGTTCTCTACTAAGGGAAATACTATAGGTTACTATGTTGCTTTACCCTTCCTCTTCAGGAAACATCTCAACGCAGCTCACAAGTAGCAACCACCTGTACGCAAGTACGTACTACTCCCTCTGTTTCAAAATAAGTGTCGTGGTTTTAGTTTGAATTTTAATTAAAACCATGACACTTATCCTGGAGAGCAATTTTGACATGGTCCCTCTTGCCTCCTTTTTTTACATGGGAGGTAAAGGTAAGAGTTACTCAGACCCTCTTAATAAAATCAACGACTCGGATATATTACATACTCTTACCTTTGATGTGAAAAAGAGGAGGTGAGAGGGGCCATTTTAAAACTAATCATGAATTAGAGATAATTGGAGAAAATAGGCGAGTGGTTGAACGTGCCTAGGTGCTACGCAACAATAAAACGCCCAATGCAATGGTGCTAGGAGTTTGCAGTGTGCTATAGGGGCTAGACAGTGGCTCATTTGTTTACTACTCCTTGTGTTCCAAAATAGAGAAAGCACTGGTATCCTTTTTTCTGCTATGTTTTGATCGATTTCCTATCTGTAAATATGCACGATACCGGGTATGCTCACAGGAAGCAAAGACATGCATGTGAGGATGGAGGGTGACCTGCTAAGTGCTAATAATCCCTTCGTCCTTGGGGAAAAGTCATTTCATCTCATTTTGGAAGTAACTCCTTCATCATTAGCGGAAAGCTATTTCATCTCACTTTGGAAGATGTAGATCATCTAATGGGTTTCCACGCGATACGCAGGAATTTGCTTCATACGAGCCATACAAAGTTCCAGCTTGTATGAAGAGCTGAAAGACCCTTTTGGAAACAACATAACCTTGAAAGGCCTTGCTGAAAAGATAAAAAAGGGTTTATCCACACATTTTTCTACCAATTGCACTTGTCCCGCCGCATTTTCACGCTAAATGGGAAAATGAAACAGACCCAGTGATACTGAAACAAGCCGTAGTTGGAGACAACTACAATAATTCAATTTTTGGTGCCCTATTCCGAGAAGCAAAATTTAAAATGTTGTATTACTTTGAGTCAATTTCTATCAAATGATGTCCACGGGTTTGGTTGTGTCAGATGTATGTATATGGCTATCTGATGTACAAAACATTGTAATAGATGCGGTGCCAGTGATTTAGTTGGCCTGTAGGTGTAATAGAAACAAACTTTTCATAAAAATAAAATAAAAAGAAATATATCATCTTTTCAGGCACCAAGTTGAAATGAGGAATCTATAATACCTTAATAGTTGATCTCCACTACTTCTAATTCTCTCAACATGCAAACTATCCACCTCACCAAGTGTGCCACATCAGCATCCTCTAACAATATTTTCAGCCCATTCAAACCTTATTCCATTATCACCAATTGTCCCAACATGCAAGCATCCCACTTCACCATATACTAACATTTTTTCATCCCATGTAAAGCATACCAATATGTTTATTTTTGCCACCGGACATATGTAGTAGACTAGATAATTATTTAATTTATTTACTTCCTAAAGGTTGTGAAATGCCTAGATTTACACAGAATGCAAGTACCGAATATTTATATGTTAAAATTGGTAGCTTTCGATTTAGATCTTTTCCTTCATATGTAAGTCATGTGTAATTAATCTTTTTATTCCCGCAGCAACGCACGGTGAAATTACCTTTTTTGAGCCAAAACCGTAGAACAATCGTTCCACGGTATTTTCTATATTAATAAATAAAACAAAGTACAATTACAAAGGCTAAAAACAGCCAGACTAAAGTGTATCAACCAACACCAGTTTTGGGAAACATGGAAGAATTTACAGATTCTATACTATCCAACTGGTAAACAAATCAGCTTTCTTCTCCTTTGCTCGAAGTCTAGTAGTTTCAAGTCCTTCTCTGAGATAAAGCTTCCATGTTCCATAGAGCATTGATGCCTTTCTGAAAATTTTGTCATCCCTGGTCATCTAGATGCTCCAACATCCCATAATCACCACTTCCATGGCAATATCCTTTTGGAATTTCATGAAGAGTGAACATGACCTCATCATAGGTCGATGTACCTCTATGTTTATTAGGAACAATCTTGTCCTAGCAATACCCAGCAAACTGGCAGTCCCAGAAGAGATGAATGCTTGTTTCCTCCATAGACTCAGCGCAAAGTGCACAATTATAATCCTCTAAGTGCATGTTTCTATGTTTAACCATGTTTCTTGTGCTTAATCTGTCATGTAGCAGTAACCAAAAGAATATTTTGTGTCTTAGCCTGCATGCAGTTTTCCATACCATCTGAAAGATACTATGTGCCTTACTTGGGCCAGTAATTGCTTTATACATGCTCATAGAGGAAACAAATTGTGTGGTTCCACCCATAATCCAAGAGTCTTTGTCTGATGATATTGCCCTATTTGTGATTATGTCTTGAAGTTCATTGAATTGATTGAATGCCTGGAGTGATAGAGGTATATGAAAAATGTGACTTAAGTCCGCATGCTACTGTGCCTGTACCAGAGTGATGTCTTTATTGAGCAAAAGAGTGTAGTTTAGGGAACAATGTGATTAGAGGGCTATTCATCCACTTATCTATCCATAGCATTATAGTATCTCCTCTACCAGCTTTGCACTTTGTATGCTCTTTGAATGTGGGCAACAGTTTCATTACAGATTTCCACCAGAATGAACCAATAAATCTATCTCCTGGTACACTCTCCTAGTAATATGTCTCCCAAATAATATTAACCCATGGAATGTCTTCTCTATTGAAGAATTTGTGCAGAAATTTCATGAGCAGGGCTTGATTATGAACCTGAAGATCTAAAACTCCCAAGCCACCATGGGATTTAGGTAGACAAACTTTATTCCAGGAGATCAGTACCATGCCTCTGTCATGAGTTGCATATTTCCTCCAAAAACAGTTCATCAGGTAGGAGTTAATTTGTTTAAGCACAGTCTTTGGGATCATGAGAGTACACATGAAAAAGGTTGGCATGCTTGTAAAGACTGACTTGAGCGGTGTGAGCTTATCTCTAGTAGATGACATTGTGGAGCAGCTAAGCAATATGTTTTCAATTATCTTCAACATTGGCATATAGTCTTCAACTTTTGGTTTGGTAGAGCCCAGGGGAAGTCCCAAGTAAGTGTGAGGCCAACATCCAATTTTACACCCAAGCAGAGTACATAGTCCCAGCATTTTCTCTTGGGGAGTATTAATAGAAATAATTGTGTATTTTGAGTAATTGATTTGTAGACCAGAGAATTCAGCATAGTGCAAGAGTAGATTTTTGATATGTTGAACTTGTCTGTGGTCAGCCTGGGCCACAAGCACAGTATCGTCAGCATATTGAATAATGGGGAAATCAGAAGAAGAGTTGTGTTGGAGAGGTGGATGCACCATGGCATTTCTCACGGCTTCATTAAGCATGCTTTGTGATATGTCTCCAACGTATATATAATTTTTGGTTGTTCCATGCTATTATATTATCAACCTTGGATGTTTTATATGCATTTATATGATATTTTATATGATTTTTGGGACTAACCTATCAACCTAGAGCCTAGTGTTAGTTTCTGTTTTTCCTTGTTTTAGAGTATCACAGAAAAGGAAAATCAAATGGAGTCCAATTGACCTGAAACTTCACAGAACTTATTTTTGGAACAGAAGCAATCCAGGAGACTTGGAGTAGATGTCAGGGAAGCTTCGAGGGAGGCACAAGGCAGGGAGGCATGCCCTACCCCCCTGGGCGCTCCCCCCACCCTGGTGGGCCCCTCGTGGATCCCCTGACCGACTTCTTTCACCTATATATGTCCATATACCCTAAAAACATCGGGGAGCAGAATAGATCGGGAGTTCCGCCGCTAGAAGCCTCCGTAGCCACCGAAAACCAATCTAGACCCGTTCCGGCACCCTACCGGAGGGGGAATCCCTCTCCGGTGGCCATCTTCATCATCCCGGCGCTCTCCATGACGAGGAGGGAGTAGTTCACCTCGGGGCTGAGGGTATGTACCAGTAGCTATGTGTTTGATCTCTCTCTCTCTCTCTCTGTCTCGTGAGGTGGCACGATCTTGATGTATCACGAGCTTTGCTATTATAGTTGGATCTTATGATGTTTCTTCCCCCCTCTACTCTCTTATGATGAATTAAGTTTTCCCTTTGAAGTTATCTTATCGGATTGAGTCTTTAAGGATTTGAATACACTTGATGTATGTATTGCACGTGCTTATCTGTGGTGAGAATGGGATATCATGTGATCCACTTGATGTATGTTTTGGTGATCAACTTGCGGGTTCCGTGGCCTCGTGAACTTATGCATAGGGGTTGGCACACGTTTTCGTCTTGACTCTCCGGTAGAAACTTTGGGGCACTCTTTGAGGTACTTTGTGTTGGTTGAATAGATGAATCTGAGATTGTGTGATGCATATCGTATAATCATACCCACGGATACTTGAGGTGACATTGGAGTATCTAGGTGACATTAGGGTTTTGGTTGATTTGTGACTTAAGGTGTTATTCTAGTACGAACTCTATGATATATTGAACGGAAAGAATAGCTTCATGTTATTTTACTACAGACTCTTGAATAGATCGATCAAAAAGGATAACTTTGAGGTGGTTTCGTACCCTACCATAATCTCTTCGTTTGTTCTCCGCTATTAGTGACTTTGGAGTGACTCTTTTTTGCATGTTGAGGGATTGTTATATGATCCAATTATGTTATTATTGTTGAGAGAACTTGCACTAGTGAAAGTATGAACCCTAGGCCTTGTTTCCTAGCATTGCAATACCGTTTACGCTTACTTTTATCATTAGTTACCTTGATGTTTTTCTTTTTTCAGATTACAAAAATCATTATCTACTATCCATATCGCACTTGTATCACCATCTCTTCGCCGAACTAGTGCACCTATACAATTTACCATTGTATTGGGTGTGTTGGGGACACAAGAGACTCTTTGTTATTTGGTTGCAGGGTTGCTTGAGAGAGACCATCTTCATCATATGCCTCCCACGGATTGATAAACCTTAGGTCATCCACTTGAGGGAAATTTGCTACTGGCCTACAAACCTCTGCACTTGGAGGCCCAACAATGTCTACAAGAAGAAGGTTGTGTAGTAGATATCTAGCTCTTTTCTAGCGCCGTTGACGGGGAGGTTAGTGCTTGAAGGTATATCTTTAGATCTTGCAATTGAATCTTTTTGTTTCTTGTTTTATCACTAGTTTAGTTTATAAAAGAAAACTACAAAAAATGGAATTGAGTTTGCCTCATACGCTTCATCTTTTTAATATCTTTCGCGAGAATGATGGAAAGGAAAATTGTGCTCAAATGATAGAAGAAGTCTCTAAAATGTTTGGCACCAAATCTTTGAATCATGAGCATGATTGCAATGTTATTAGTATGAACTCTTTGAATATCCATAGTACTAATGATGATTGCAGTAGTTATGATGAAAATATCTCTTATAAGCATGTCGATTTTTGTGGAGTGAATAGAGTTTGCAAGTACATAACAAACAGTGAAGATAGATTTTGCAAGCGGCATAAGTATTTGGAAACTAAATGGTTGCAAGAGAGGCTAGATGTTAGTGCTGAAAATTTAAAATATCTTAGCCATACTTGTGAACTTTGCAATGAACATGGTCATTTAAATATCAAATGCAAATTGTTTCATGATCGAATCGTGTCCAAAAATTGTGATGACTTGATTTCCCTTGCACATCATAATGAACTTAGTTTGCTTTTGGGTTATGAAGAAATGAAACGTCAAACTAACCATATTCCAGAATATAACCTTGAGAAATTCCTCGATATTGATCTAGAAGAAATCTATATGTATTGTGTGGTGAATTGCATTGAAAATCCTTATATTTCCAATTACATAAAGAAAAGAAAACAAATAGAGGATGAAGGAAATACTAATGAAAGGGAAGAGGCTTCCCAATATCCTCCTATTATTTCTTATAATGAATCAGGTAACGAGGATGCCCTTCTATTCAACCAATCTCATCAATAAGGAGCTCCAAAAAGAGGATTGAACCCACACATAATGTGAAGAATAAAAAGAAAAGACGGAGAAGTAAAGGTAAAGAGGTATCCCTCCCAAATGATGTTGCCCCTATTACTCATTGTGATAATGATAATTGCTATACTATTGGTGCTATCCATACTACTAATGATGAGAGTGATTATGCTTATGATATGAAAAGGCCCAAGCTTGGGGATGCTATGTTTGATGAGAATGACATGTTTGAGAATATATTTGTTGCAATTAATGTCTGTCCCAAGATTGGGGAGGCTATGTTTAATGAAGATGATATTTTTAGCCTCCCAAGTTTTGATGAGCAAATTTATTATGATGATAGCATGCCTCCTATTTATGATGATTATTGCAATGACACTTATGCTATAAAGAGTAGTGATGATTATATTTATAAAACTTGTCATGATTATGATTACCCTTTTTTCTGAATACTACTCTTTTAATGTGGAAACAATTTGTAGTATTCGAGTTTCTTATGATACTCCCACTATTCCGAATGAGAAGAATTTTGCTTATGTGGGGAGTAGTAAATTTTCTATGCTTGTAGATCATGAAAGAAATGCTTTATGTGATGGTTATATTGTTGAATTAATTCATGATGCTACTGAAAATTATTATGAGGGAGGAACATATGCTTGTGAGAATTGCAATAATATCAAGTTTCCTCTCTATGTGCTTAAAGTTTTGAAGTTATGCTTGTTTTGCCCTCCTATGCTAGTTGATTATTGTTCCCATAAGTTGTTTTCTCACAAAATACCTATGCATAGGAAGAGGGTTAGACTTAAATGTGCTAGTCATATTCTTCATGATGCTCCCGTTATGTTTCAATTCTTACCTTTGTGAGCATCATTGAAATCATCATGCCTAGCTAGGGGCGTTAAACGTTAACGCTTGTTGGGAGGCAACCCAATTTTATTTTTGCTCCTGTTTAGTAATAAATAATTCATCTAGCCTCTGTTTAGATGTGGTTTTATGCTTTTAATTAGTGTTTGTGCCAAGTAAAGCCTTTAGGACCTTCTTGGATGATTGTTATTTGATCTTGCTGTAAAAAATAGAAAGTATGCACTCACAAGAATAATTTCCATTCTTACCAGAGAGCGATAAAACACCAATTACACTTGAAGTAGATTAATAAACAAATTTCCTAGGACTTCCTAATTTCTCAGGATTTTGGAGTTACAGATTACTACAGACTGTTCTGTTTTTGACAGATTCTGTTTTCTATGTGTTGTTTGCTTATTTTGATGAATCTATGAGTAGTATCAGAGGGTATGAACCATAGATGAGTTGGAATACAGTAGATATTACAGCAATATGAATTTATAATGAGTTCACAACAGTACCTAAGTGGTGATTTATTTTCTTATACTAACAGAGCTTACGAGTTTTCTGTTAAGTTTTGTGTTGTGAAGTTTTCAAGTTTTGGGTAAAGATTTGATGGACTATGGAATAAGTAGTGGCAAGAGCCTAAGATTGGGGATTCCCAAGGCATCCCAAGGTAATATTCAAGGACAACCAAAAGCCTAAGCTTGGGGATGCCCTGAAAGGCATCCCCTGTTTTGTCTTCGTTCATCGGTAACTTTACTTGGAGCTATATTTTTATTCACCACATGAGATGTGTTTTGCTTGGAGTGTCATTTTATTTTCTTTTGTTTTGCTTGCTGTTTGAATAAAATACCAAGACCTGAAATTCTTAAATGTTAGAGAGTCTTCATATAGTTGCATAATTATTCGACTACTCATTGATCTTCACTTACATCTTTCGGAGTAGTTTGTTGTTGCTCTAGTGCTTCACTTATATCTTTTTAGAGCACGGTGGTGGTTTTATTTTATAGAAATATATGAACTATCATGAATCACTTATATTATTTTGAGAGTCTCTAAACAGCCTGGTAATTTGCTTTGGTTATGAAACTAGTCCTAATATGATGGGCATCTAAGAGGGATATAATAAAAACTTTCATATAAAGTGCATTGAATACTATGAGAAGTTTGATACTTGATGATTGTTTTGAGATATGAGGATGGTAATATTAGAGTCATGCTAGTGAGTAGTTGTGAATTTGAGAAATACTTGTGTTAAAATTTGTGATTCCCGTAGCATGCACGTATGGTGAGCTGTTATGTGATGAAGTCGGAGCATGATTTATTTATTGATTGTGTTCCTTATGAGTGGCAGTCCGGGACGAGCGATGGTCTTTTCCTACCAATCTATCCCCCTAGGAGCATGCGCGTAGTACTTTGTTTCGATACTAATAGATTTTTGCAATAAGTATGTGAGTTCTTTATGACTAATGTTGAGTCCATGGATTATACACACTATCACCCTTCCACCATTGCTAGTCTCTCTAGTACCGCGCAACTTTCGCCGGTACCATAAACCCACCATATACCTTCCTCAAAACATCCACCATACCTACCTATTATGGCATTTCCATAGCCATTCCGAGATATATTGCCATGCAACTTTCCACCATTCCGTTATTATGACACGCTTCATCATTGTCATATTGCTTGCATGATCATGTAGTTGACATCGTATTTGTGGCAAAGCCACCGTTCATAAATCTTCATACATGTCACTTATGCATCATTGCACATCCCGGTACACCATCGGAGGCATTCACATAGAGTCATATTTTGTTCTAAGTATTGAGTTGTAAGAAAATAAAAGTGTGATGGTCATCATTATTAGAGCATTGTCCCAGTGAGGAAAGGATGATGGAGACTATGATTCCCCCACAAGTTGGGATGAGACTCCGGGTGAAAAAAAGGAGTCCATAAAAAAAGAGAAGGCCAAAACAGAAAAACAAAAAAATGAGAGAAAAAGGGAGAAGGGGCAATGCTACTATCCTTTTACCACACTTGTGCTTCAAAGTAGCACCATGATGTTCATGATAGAGTCTCCTATGTTGTCACTTTCATATTCTAGTGGGAATTTTACATTATAGAACTTGGATTGTATATTCCAATGACGGGCTTTGTCAAAATTGCCCCAGGTCTTCATGAGAAAGCAAGATGGATGCACACCCACTTAGTTCTTTTGTTGAGCTTTCATACACTTATAGCTCTAGTGCATCCGTTGCATGGCAATCCCTACTCACTCACATTGATATCTATTGATGGGTATCTCCATAGCCCGTTGATATGCCTAGTTGATGTGAGACTATCTTCTCCTTTTTTGTATTCTCCACAACCACCCTTCTATTCCACACATAGTGCTATATCCATGCCTCATGCTCATATATTGCGTGAAGATTGAAAAAGTTTGAGAACATCAATAGTATGAAACAATTGCTTGGCTTGTCATTGGGGTTGTGCATGATTTAAATATTTTGTGTGGTGAAGATAGAGCATAGCCAGACTATATGATTTTGTAGGGATAACTTTCTTTGGCATGTTATTTTGAGAAGACATGATTGCTTTATTAGTATGCTTGAAGTATTATTGTTTTTATGTCAATATTAAACTTTTGTCTTGAATCGTATGGGTCTGAATATTCTTGCCACAATAAACAGAACTACATGGATAAATATGTTAGGTAGCATTCCACATCAAAAATTATGTTTTTATCATTTACCTACTCGAGGACAAGCAAGAATAAAGCTTGGGGATGCTTGATACGTCTCCAACATATCTATAAATTTTTATTGTTCCATGCTATTATATTATCAACCTTGGATGTTTTATATGCTATTTTATATGAGTTTTGGGACTATCCTATTAACCTAGAGCCTAGTGCCAGTTTATGTTTTTTCCATGTTTTAGAGTATCGCAGAAAAGGAAAATCAAATGGAGTCCAATTGACCTGAAACTTCACGGAACTTATTTTTGGAACGGAAGCAATCCAGGAGACTTGGAGTAGACGTTAGGGAAGCTTCGAGGGAGGCACGAGGCAGGGAGGCGCGCCCTACCCCCCTGGGCGCGCCCCCACCCTCGTGGGCCCCTCGTGGCTCCCCTGACTGACTTCTTTCGCCTATATATGTCCATCTACCCTAAAACATCGGGGAGCAGAATAGATCGGGAGTTCCGCCGCCAGATGCCTCCGTAGCCAACGAAAACCAATCTAGACCCGTTCGAGCACCCTGCCGGAGGGAGGAATCCCTCTCCGATGGCCATCTTCATCATCCCGGCGCTCTCCATGACGAGGAGGGAGTAGTTCACCCTCAGGGCTGAGGATATGTACCAGTAGCTATGTGTTTGATCTCTCTCTCGTGTTCTTGAGGTGGCACGATCTTGATGTATCGCGAGCTTTGCTATTATAGTTGGATCTTATGATGTTTCTTCCCCCCTCTACTCTCTTGTGATGAATTGAGTTTTCCCTTTGAAGTTATCTTATCGGATTCAGTCTTTAAGGATTTGAGAACACTTGATGTATGTCTTGCACATGCTTATCTGTGGTGACAATGGGATATCATGTGATCCACTTGATGTATGTTTTGGTGATCAACTTGCGGGTTCCATGACCTCGTGAACTTATGCATAGCGTTGGCACACATTTTCGTCTTGACTCTTCGGTAGAAACTTTGGGGGCACTCTTTGAGGTTCTTTGTGTTGGTTGAATAGATGAATCTCAGATTGTGAGATGCATATCGTATAATCATACCCACGGATACTTGAGGTGACATTGGAGTATCTAGGTGAGATTAGGGTTTTGGTTGATTTGTGTCTTAAGGTGTTATTGTAGTACGAACTCTATGACAGATTGAACGGAAAGAATAACTTCATGTTATTTTTCTATGGACTCTTGAATAGATCGATCAGAAAGGATAACTTTGAGGTCGTTTCGTACCCTACCATAATCTCTTCATTTGTTCTCCGCTATTAGTGACTTTGGAGTGGCTCTTTGTTGCATGTTGAGGGATAGTTATATGCTCCAATTATGTTATTATTGTTGAGAGAACTTGCACTAGTGAAAGTATGAACCCTAGGCCTTGTTTCCTAGCATTGCAATACCGTTTACGCTCACTTTTATCATTAGTTACCTTGCCGTTTTTCTATTTTCAGATTACAAAAACCATTATCTACTATCCATATTGCACTTGTATCACCATCTCTTTGCCGAACTAGTGCACCTATACAATTTACCATTGTATTGGGTGTGTTGGGGACACAAGAGACTCTTTGTTATTTGGTTGCAGGGTTGCTTGAGAGAGACCATCTTCATCCTACGCCTCCCACGGATTGATAAACCTTAGGTCATCCACTTGAGGGAAATTTGCTACTGTCCTACAAACCTATGCACTTGGAGGCCCAACAACGTCTAGAAGAAGAAGGTTGTGTAGTAGATATCACTTTGCAGAATATCAACTGTAAGCACAAAAATGAAAGGGGATAGGGGATCTCCTTGTCTGACTCCCTTCATGCACAAAAAATGCTTGCCGGGAACACCATTAAGTAGGATAGAAGAGTATCCTTTGTCATAAATCATCTTAATCCATTTTATCCATCTCTCTCCAAATCCCTTGGCCTTAAGTGTCTGAATAATTGTGTCATGGCTAAGCATGTCAAATGCCTTCTCAAAATCCAATTTCAGCATAATGAGTTCTTGCTTACTTTGATAGCACTGGTGGATATACTCATATTCCCATGCCAGGAAATCTTGGATGCATCTCTTGTTTAGAAAGCCATATTGATTCCTATGAACCATATTATGAATATACCCTTGTAATCTATTTCCAAGCAACTTTGTGATTATCTTGAGTGTACAGTTCAATAGGGAGAAGGGCCTAAAATCAGATGGGCTATCTGCTGAATCCTTCTTGGGGATGAGAGTGATGAAGGAGTAGTTAATACTTTGAAGATTAACTTTGCCTGAGTGGAAGTCCTCAATTAACTTATAGAAATCAACAGCAATAATATCCCAATAGTGTTTCAAAAAAGCAGCATTGAAACCATCAGGCCCTGGAGATTTGTCTGCAGGCATGTTATGAATTACTTTGTCAATCTCCTCTTTTGTGAATGGGTTTTCAAGTGCAGAGAGATCCTCCAAGGGGTTCAGTAGATGATGCATCTATAGGGGATTACTAGTTGTTGCCATAGTGCCCATTCCGGCTTTAAAAGCCCTGAGTAGGATGGCTGCTTTGGCCAGGTGATCATGGTGCTCAAAACCATCCTCATCTTTTAACACATCAATACAATTATTTCTCAATTTGATGGCAGCCTTTGCTTGGAAATATTTAGTGTAAGCTTCTTCCACCTTGATCTGTCTAATTGTGGCTCTTTGATTCCAATAAAGTCTTTGATGTTCCAATTAATATAACTTGCAGGTGGTCCTTGATTGCATCTCTTCCCATTGTTTCTTCATTGGATAAATTTCTGCGCTCCTCAAAGTAATCATAGCATAGAATGAGGAAATTGGAGATATCAATGATCTTCTTCAAATTTGAGAGGTCTCTAGCTCAATTCTTCAAACCTTTCCTCAATCTTTTAAATTTTGTGGCAATCACCTTAGCACTATCTTGTATATCCACTGGTTGTGCCCAAATACCTTGTACTACATCCCTAAAATGGTGGTGTTCTAACCAATAGTTCTCAAATCTGAAGGACTTGGATTTGGGTATGTTGGTACCAATTGAAACCATGATTGGGATATGATCAGAGGTTGTCTTTGCTAGTGGGTGAGCAAGTGTGACAGGATATTTAAGTGTCCAGGCTTCTAAAGTGAAGCACCAGTCCAGCTTCTCCAGGAGTGGAGCATCTTGCATATTACTCCAGGTAAAATTCCTGCCCTTAAGAGGGATTTCTATCAAAGCTTGCCTATTCTTAGCTTCATTGAAAGTGAGCATATCATTAATGCTCCCCCTTCTCTGCTTCTGTTGTGGGGTTATCTGATATAATTAAAATCTCCCATTATAAGCCAATGTGCATCATCTGCCATAGAAAAGTTCTGAAACCAGTTAATGAAATCTGCTCTCTCATTGGGTTGACAGTGCCCATAAACATTTGTGCGGAACTATGAATCACCATCAAGATTGGAAGCAAATTGCATAGTCATGGAGAACTCATTGATGTGATGCAGTTGCCCAGAGAAGATGTTTTCATTCCATGCTATCAAAATACCTCCTAAAGCACCCACTGATGGAAGGTAAGCAAATTTTGAGATTCTTCTAGGGCAGAAGTTTTTAAGATAGGCTAAATCAATTGATTCTCTCTTAGTTTCCTGTAGACATAAGATGGAACATTTGGATTCCTCCACTTTATTTGATATAGCAGTCCACTTTTTGGGATCATTAAGGCCACGAATGTTCCAATTCAGAATATTCCAGTTTCTGTTCATTAAGTGGATATATATCAGTACAGATCATCACAAAACTTGCATGAAATGAGGGTAACTGATGTCTACTACGCAACTTTATTCTTGTAGACACATGTTGGGCCTCCAAGCGCGGAGTTTTGTAGGACAGTAGCAATTTTCCCTCAAGTGGATGACCTATGGTTTATCAATTCGTGGGAGGCATATGATGAAGATAGTCTCTCTCAAACAACCATGCAATCAAATAATAAAAAATCTCTTGTGTCCCCAACACACCAAATACAATGGTAATTTGTATACATGCACTAGTTCGGCAAACAGATGGTGATACAAGTGTAATATGGATAGTAGATATTGACTTTTGTAATAAGAACAATAAAAAACAGCAAGGTAGCAACCGATAAAACAGAGCACAAACGGTATTACAATGCTTGAAAATGAGGCCTAGGGTCCGTACTTTCTCTAGTGCAACCTCTCAACAATGCTAATATAATTGGATCATATAACCACCCCTCAAAGTGCTATGAAGAATCACTCCAAAGTTCCTATCTAGCGAAGAACATAAGAATAAATTGTTTGTAGGGTACTATGGCGCTCGGATAAGTAAGCTACAGTAATTCCCTGCTAAGGATGCCATGTCATCACGAATACTGTTGTTAAACTCGCGTTGGTTCGAATCCGGTCCAAATTCAAATTTTAAATTAAAGTCAAAAATAAAAGTTTTCAAACATAAAGCCTCCAATGTTCAAAGTGTGGCAAATAATCCCTTGATATTTTTCATGTTGGAACCAACCTCTTTTGAATTTCCGAAGTGCCCTTGGAAATTATTTAGTGCTCCAACAACTTTCAAAATTAGCCTTTCCAATTTCAAAGAATGGTTGGACAACTTCCTTTGGCCTCAAACTTTTTGTGACTCCTAGAAATAATGCGCCTGATTTATGTCACAAGTCTCATATCAAACAAAACCCATTTATTTTTACATTTTAATAGAAAACAATAGCTGAAATTGAAAAACCGAAAATAGCTAAAATGAAAACTAGAAAACAATCCCCCCCCTCATACTGGGCCTTGGCCCAGTTGGCCAACCAGCCAGCCCACCTACACCTCACCCCCTCCTCTGTACAGGACATAGGGGGATCATGGCACACATCCACGGCCATGGCACGCGTGGCGGCCATCGGTGCCCCCTGACCGCCCACAAGACGTCCCTGGCGACCTCACCTGAACCCTAACCCCTATTCCCCCACTCCCTCTCCATCTCCATCTTACTCCTCTCCCCTCCAGATCCGCCGCACCCGAGCGGGAGCTCATCGCGCCACCATTATCAGCACACTCCGGCACCACCCCGGGCTGCACCAGAGCGTCCAGGAGCTCCCTCTTCCAAGCCTACGTCGACTACATTGCCCCGTTCGAGATCAGCGCCATAGGAACGCCTCCGCCATCTCCTCCGTCCTCGGACGCCGGCGCCCTCATCGTTGACTCCAGCCACCCCGACCCCCGTCGAGCCCGTTGCCAACCCCCTACGGCTCTCGGTGAGTCACGCCCTCCCCTTCTCCCCCCTTCGTTGCAGTGCTCCCCATGACGCCCGCCGTCATGCTCGCGCCTGTCCCCTGGATGTGGCCCCGTGCGCGCGTGGCCATGCCCTGAGCTGCTCACCTCCCGTCGCGCGGAACTCACCGCGCAAGCCGCAACCACCCCCGCGCCCGGGCTCCTCTCTGTACGCGCCCACGGCATCCCCGGCCACGCCCGCACCCGAACGTGTCTTGCCTCATGTCGGCCTTTCCCGTGCCCCGCTCGCTGCCCCTCACGTCTGCCCCAGTCGCCGGTGCTTGTGCTGGCCACCAGGCCCGCCGCTTCGCTGCAGCGCGCCTCCCACCCGCTGCCTTCCAACAGTTGCTACTGTCCTGCCGGCCGCCTCCGTCGCTCGCCTCCCGCGACGCCGCGCCCCGGCTCCCCTGCTGCTGCTCGCTCCAGCCACCGCGCATGCCCCCACTCTCGCCCGCTGCCACCGGCGTCCCGCCTCCAGCCATGCTCGCGTGCGCCCACCGTGTTCCCCCACGCGCCCACACTGCGCCCGCTGCAGCCGCGGCAGCCCCGCGGATGACGCCCCGGCCGCGCCTAGTACCTGACGCGCCCTACCCCCTTCTTGCTGCCGTTCATGTCGCCCCTGTCACCGCCGCCGACCGCCGTCGTGCGCGTGGCCGCGCGTCAGGCCCCAAGCCACGCCACACCGGTGCCCTCGTCGCCAGAGCGGGCCATGGCCTCGCCCCGCACCTGGGCGGGCTCAAGTCCTCCGCCAGCACCCGCTGCCCTTTCGCCCGCATGCCCGCTAAGGCCTTGTGGGCCGCTGGCCAGAGGGGCCCACGCTCCTATAAAAAATGAGGGGTTAAAAATATTAATAAAAACAATTAAGTAATTAATTAGTCGGTAATTAATTATTTAACTTAATTAACTCTGTTTAACTACCCTAATTAATTAAGTTGGTCAATGACAGGTGGACCCTAGTCAACCTTTTGACTGGTCAACAGTTGACTGTTGACTGCTGACTCAGCAGTCAACAGGGCCCACTGCCAGCCTCTGTACTACTCTGCTGTGTAGACTTTGTGTGTGCACGTTGCAATTTAGTCTTTTCACATTATTATTAAATCCAGTAATTCTAGAATAATGTTTTAAACTTAAAAAAATCATAGAAATTAATCCGTAACTCGGATGAAAAAATTTATACATGAAAGTTGCTTAGAATGACGAGACGAATCCGAATACGCAGCCCGTTCGTCCGCCACACATCCCTAGCATAGCAAACCCGCAACTTTCCCCTTCGGCTCGTCCGAAAACGCGAAACGTCGGGAATACTTTCCTGGATGTTTTTCCTCTTTGCCCGTATCACCTATCCCCGCGTTAGGTCACACCTAGCACAACGTATTGATGCATCTCGCTTTGTGATACTTTGATTGCTCTGTTATTTATTGTGTTCCCACTCCGTTACTTCTTTCTGGTAGACCCCGGGACTGCCAGCGACCCCCAGTTCGACTACGGTGTTGACGACACGTCCTTCTTGCCAGAGCATCCAGGCAAGCCCCCCCCCCTTGATCACCAGATATCGCCTATTCTTCTCTCTACTTCTTTCCGTTAATCCTATTATGTTGCATAGCCTGTCATTGTTGCTACAGTTGTTGATACCTTACTTGCATTCCTAAATCCTTAGTATAGGATGCTAGTTTATCATCAGTGGCCCTACATTCTTGTCTGTCTGCCGTGCTATACTATCGAGCCGTGATCACTACGGAGTTGATCACGGGTGTATACTTATATACATATTATATGATACATGTGGTGATTAAAGTCGGGTCGGCTCGTAGAGTACCAGCGAGTGATTCACGGATTGGGTTCGAAATGACGTTTGTCCCGACGGCCCTCTGAGTGGATCTTTGTGGCGGAGCGACAGGGCAGGTTGAGACCGCCTAGGAGAGAGGTGGGCCTGGCCCTGGTCGGCCTCCGTGGTTATTTCAAAATAACACACTTAACGAGTTCTGGGTATTTGATCAGAGTCTGGCCACTGGCCTATATGCACTAACCAACTACGCGGGGACAGTTATGGGCACTCGACGTCGTGGTATCAGCCGAAGCCTTCTTGACGTCAGCGACTAAGCGGCACATGCCGGGTTGGACTGGAACGCCTGCTCTTGTATAAGGGAGGCTAGGTCTGCTCGCCGGCCGTGTACGCAACGTGCAGCTGTGCAATGGGCGATGGGCCCAGACCCCTGCACCATAGGATTTATACCGCCGTGCTGACCTCTCTGTTGTGCCTAGGTAGGGCTGTGACGTGTTGATCATCCGAGGCCGGGCATGACCTAGAAAAGTGTGTCCGGACAAAGGGGATCGAGCGTGTTGGGAAATGTGGTGCACCCCTACAGGGAAGTTTATCTATTCGAATAGCCGTGTCCCTCGATAAAAGGATGACCCGGAGTTGTAGCTTGACCTTATGACAACTAGAACCAGATACTTAATAAAACACACCCTTTCAAGTGCCAGATACAACCCAGTGATCGCTCTCTAATAGGGCGACGAGGAGAGGATTGCCAGGTAGGATTATGCTATGCGATGATACTTGGTGAACTTACCATCTACTCTCTTCTACATGCTGCAAGGTGGAGGCTGCCAGAAGCATAGTCTTCGATAGGACTAGCTATCCCCCTCTTATTCTGTCATTCTGCAGTTCAGTCCACAGATACTACCCTTTTCATTGATACCAATGCATATGTAGTGTAGCTCCTTGCTTGCGTGTACTTTGGATGAGTACTCACGGTTGCTTTGCTCCCCCTTTTCCCCTCTTTCTATACCCGGTTGTTGCGACCAGATGATGGAGTCCAGGAGCGAGAGGATCCCGAGGATGATTCTACATGGAGTTTGGCTTCGAGGAGTAGTTAGGAGGTCCCAGGCAGGAGGCCTTGTGTTTTCGATTGTTGCTACTTTTGTGCTAGCCTTCTTAAGGCAAACTTGTTTAACTTATGTCTGTACTCAGATATTGTTGCTTCCGCTGACTCGTCTATGATCGAGCTCTTGTATTCGAGCCCTCGAGGCCCCTGGCTTGTAATATGATGCTTGTATAACTTATTTTATTTGTAGAGTTGTGTTGTGATATCTTCCTGTGAGTCCCTGATCTTGATCGTACACGTTTGCGTGTATGATTAGTGTATGATTGAATCGGAGGCGTCACAAGTTGGTATGAGAGCCGACTGCCTATAGGAATCCCCCTTCCAAGTCCTTGGCCGAAGTTGAGTCTAATCGATGAAAATTGTTTTACTAACTTGGTTGTGCGGCCCATGGGCCCATGTCACAATTGGGTGGTATTAGGATCTTTTTATTCCTTGTCTATACTCTGGGACTCTGATCTCTCTTCTAATTGGGTTAAAATATTTTACCAATGCTAACTCTAGGTTCTCGTAATTACTTCCTCCCGGAGAGCCCCTCACTCCAGATGATTGCTTGGTGCACCGAAGGATTCCGAAGATACTCTTCGGTGTTCTCTCAAGACTTTATGCTCACTGCTTTTTGCTATTCCCGACCACCGATAAATCCTTATGGATAACTACTTATGCTTGCCGATCATACCTTCGTTTCCAGTTGCCCTTGTTATTACTTGGTACCCTGAAGAACTTCTCCATTGTTCCGAGAATCCTTTGAGCTTACTGCCTTGCAGTTCCTTGTCACCTGAATACACCTACGGATAGTCTTGTGCACCTATCGAGTATCCGCTCATCCTCCATTGACTCATGCGTTTCACAAAAGTCTTCGTAATACCATTCATTCTTCTGCAAATCCTCAACAGCCTATTGTTCTTGAATTTCTTGCTTGCTTGCATTATGGTTAATACCATAAGTATAGTAATCTCATTGGCATCCTTTGCCACTAGCATTTTGAGCCCATTGATTCAATAAGTGCGAATGCTCGCAATCCTCAACCAGATCCTAGAATTCATCCGGCTCAGACGTCATTTTAAACATGAGCTAGATCTCGACCAATCTAATTGCCATCGATTGTACCCCTAAGCTTGCCCAACTTATCCATCCTTAAGTCAGAGCGTTTGCTTCTGATCCCTTAATTCTAGAAATCTTAATTCCTTTACCTTTGAGCTTTGAATTAGTCAGTTGTTTCTATAATCCGATACCTTTGCATTTCTTCTTCCTCTGAATGTGTACCGATACTCACATCAGCCCCGTTGTGGACAACCAGACCCATTGCCGAGTTATTATCCGACAGTGTCATTCACATCCAAAATTCTTGTGAGTTTTTCCCTGATACATAATGCCTTTGGTAAATTGTATCCTCTACTTTAGTAAACCATGCTCTGCTTCTGAGCTTGTGTTATTTACTCCTGAAGTTCATGGTATATGTTCCTAAGATGCCCCTATGGGTTGAACCTATGCCTTCTTTAGTCTTTGTGAACCCGAAGTTTATGCGGGTTATATCTACTGGTGTTTTGCCAGATAAATTTTCAACTCCATAACTTGTTTGAAGACGGGAAGTGAATGAAAGGTTAGGCATTGAAGAAGTGGTATTCGACCTTGAACTTTGTGTTCATGCCCATGGACACGATGCAGATCTTTTCATGGAAGCTTCTCATGAAATTAATTACCCCCTTGTTACAAGTTCATCTTGTATCAATGGTTTGATCATTTACAAATGTGGTTCTGACCAAATTTTTCTCCTTCAATTCCGTTTCTCAGACAAGTTAAAGCACTTGTCTTTTGCAGATCAATGCATCTCCGCAACCTCTATTTTGATCTTCCTCCGAGAATTACCCTCAGGTATCTCGATAATATCACCGAACCATGTTGCTTATTAGGAGCCTTCATCAAGTATTATTCCTCACCAATTCCAATGTTTCCTGGTACCGAGTTGTTAGTCACTCGAGGACACCGATAACTAAATCGGGTCCTCACCACGATTAAACAACTCTTAGTAATCTCCTTTACTCATGAGTTTGTACTCGACCATGTCATTCCTGGCCTGCTCGACTATATCATTATCGTGTGCCGATTTTAACTTTGCTACCTGGTCCTTATTCCCGGAGCACAGCTTTCGATGATGAGCTAAGCTTACATCGATCTTCCTTGTCTTATCATTTCACCTTGAGCAGCAAGCTTGATTCCGAGTTGGTGTCGCATCTGTGGTTCCAATAATCTTTCGCTGCATCAGTCCTTTTGCTTGATGTAGTCGCTGTTCGGTTGCTTCTTCGTGGATCCTCTCGACAAAATTTGTCGTGAACATCATCAACATCTTGATTCCTGCCTAGATACTAACTGAATTCATGATGAGAAATACCATCCTTGCCCTCGATGATTTGTTTTATCATCAACCATTTTATTGCCTTCCATTCAACACAAACTTGTTCATGTTTTGTGTTATACCTTGAGTTCCTTGCTATCCAACATTTATTCTTCTTTACCTTTGAGTATTACCATCTTTTATGTCAAGAATGTCGTGAGAATTTCACCGCCTCGTAAGAATTCTTGATACAGTGATGCTTCTTGCCATCACCATTCTTCTTGGTCCCCATGTTGTTTCCAGCCGAATTACTAATAGGAGAACAATGCTATTTGGATTCTGCCCTTCTAGCAACCCTAGTGCTATGAAGTTAATGGTCGATCGTTCATTCTTAGACTAATGGTTATTGAATCACTATTCTAACATTGATCATGCTACCTAAGCCCATATTTTGGGTACTCCTTTCAACGAATGTTTACTCGTGGATGTTCTCCTCGAGCATACATCCTTATATCATTTGATCTGAACAATGTTATCTCCTTGTTCACATGATTGTGGAAATCCATCTTTTTGGAAATCTCGATGATATGTCGCTGAGTCCATCAGCCTCCTCCTCATCCTCTCCTTGGTTTAATGACGAACTTTTGTGTTGGAACTCGCTTCCATAGTTCATTCCCTAAAATCTTACAATGTCATCTTGTCATTTTGTGTTGCCCCTTTTCTTCTCAGGCATCCTGAGTCTGAGGTATCCTAACACCAATCAGATCTGAATCTCGGTCAGATATGATGGTTGGAATATATTTTCAAGAGTTATAAGATTGGGCATTATATGACCCGATAAGGTGATGTCATGCCTAGCACACCTGGCCAGAGGACCCATTGTTATAGTTTCCCCTTTTTAGCAAGGTTATCCATCCCTTCATGAGGAAATTGTAACACTTATTCTATGGTTTGTTCCTGATGGATCCTTTGGGTATCCAAAGTCCGACCGTGCTTGAAGACCATGTCAATGCTATCTCGAAGCATGTCTGTGGTACTCCGATTTCCAATAAAAACATTTGAAGCACAAAGCTAAATTGTCCTTATCAATTATCCAAACACCGTTGAATGGGTAATGTCATGAAATTCCTCTCCCTTACCTAAATGGTTTTCTTCTTCTATCCTATCATGGATATCATGCTCTGATTGTCCTTGGGTAGGATATACCCATGAAATAGGTGTTTAAACACATTTTCTTTTCCATTGTTCTGTTTAATTTGATAATCTTATTATCCTCTCCATTGTTTGGTTTACCCTTTCTTGAGGTCTATATGATCTAAGTAGTAATATTCTCCTGCTTATGTAAACACCTCGGTGTACAATTCTGTCAGCAAGACCCTGTTACTATTGTCAAAAACATTCCGATGACCACCGATGGACGAGAACCTTGCCTATTGGTCCGCCTCGTTCAACGAGAAGGAAAATGGTTCTCTTAGTCCCTCACCCTTGGTACCAACGTTGTTGCCAACATAACTGACAGGCTATCCTCTGCCATGCCTTGCTACCATGACCGTGCAATATGTCGGCATCCTTCCTACTTTGAACCACATGGTGGGCACATAACCCACATTTCCACAAGATCGAAACTTGACTCATGTACATCCTTGATTCTGAAGTATCCTTTTTCACTTGCCTTTGTATGTAATTCATGAGCCACCTTCCTAGTGATCTATTCTAGTATCAGACGCAATAATTTTGGTTGTTGTTGCTCTGAACCCCTTTCACCTTTTGATTAGGCATCGAATGATTGCCTGCCCATTAAAACTTCTCATGGTACCTTCATACTTTGCTCTTGATGTATTGTTAAGTTTCGACTCGAGAGATACTTCTGCCTCATTCCTTGAATTGCTCACCAGATAATTAACCCTATAAGGTCCAGTTCTCTCGAAGTTACTCTATACTTCCCTATTTAAATCTCGGGACGAGATTTCTTGCAGTGGAGGAGAATTGTGACGACCGGATAATTAAGCTACAGTAATTCCCTGCTAAGGATGCCATGTCATCATGATTACTGTTGTTAAACTCGCGTTGGTTCGAATCCGGTCCAAATTCAAAATTTAAATTAAAGTCAAAAATAAAAGTTTTCAAACATAAAGACTCAAATGTTCAAAGTGTGGAAATAATCTCTTGATATTTGTCATGTTGGAACCAACCTCTTTTGAATTTTCGAAGTACCCCTGGAAATTATTTAGTGCTCCAACAACTTTTAAAATTAGCCTTTCCAATTTCAAAGAATGGTTAGACAACTTCCTTTGGCCTCGAGCTTTTTGTGACTCCTAGAAATAATGTGCCTGGTTTATGTCACAAGTCTCATATCTAACAAAACCCATTTATTTTTACATTTTAATAGAAAACAATAGCTGAAATTGAAAAACCCAAAATAGTTAAAATGAAAACTAGAAAACAAACCCCCCCTCATACTGGGCCTTGGCCCAGTTGGCCAACCAGCCAGCACACCTACACCTCACCCCCCTCCCTCCTCTATACAGGAGACGGGGGATCGTGGCACACATCCACGGCCATGGAGTGCGTGGCGGCCATCGGTGCCCCTGACCGCCTACAAGACGTCCCCGGCGCCCTCCCGTGAACCCTAGCCCCTATTCCCCCACTCCCTCTCCCTCTCCCTCTTACTCCTCTCCCCTCCAGATCCGCCGCACCCGAGCGGGAGCTCGTCGCGCCACCATCGTCAGCACGCTCCGGCGCCACCCCGGGCCGCACCACAGCGTCCAGGAGCTCCCTCTTCCTCGCCTACATCGACTACCTCACCCCGTTCGAGATCAGCGCCACAGCAACGCCTACGTCATCCCCTCCGTCCTCGGACGCCGCCGCCTCATCGTTGACTCCGGCCACCCCGACCCCAGTCGAGCCCACTGCCAACCCCCTACGGCTCTCGGTGAGCCACGCCCTCCCCTTCTTCCCCCTCCGTTGTAGTGCTCCCCATGACGCCCGCCGTCGCGCTCGCGCTTGTCCCCTGGACGCGGCCCCGTGCGCGCGTGGCCATGCCCCGAGCTGCTCGCCTCCCGTCGCGCCGAACTCACCACGCCAGCCGCAACCACCCCCGCGCCCGGGCTCCTCTCTGTACGCGCCCACGGCATCCCCAGCCACGCCCGCGCCCGAATGGTCTTGCCTCACGCCGGCCTTGCCCGTGCCCCGCTCGCTGCCCCCCTTGTGCTAGCCACCAGGCCCGCTGCTTTGCTGCAACGCGCCTCCCGCCTGCTGCCTTGCAGCAGCTGCTGCTGTCCTGCCGGCCACCTCCGCCGCTCGCCTAACGTGACGCCGCGCCCCGGCTCCCCTGATGCTGCTCGCTCCAGCCACCGCGCCCGCCCCCGCTCTCGCCGCTGCCACCGGTGTCCCGCCTCCAGCCGCGCTCACGTGCGCCCACCGCATTCCCCAACGCGCCCACACCGCGCCCGCTACAGCCGTGGCAGCCCCGCGGATGACGCCCCGGCCGCACCTAGTACCCGACGCACCCCTACCCCCTTCTCGCCGCCGTTCATGCCGCCCCGGTCACCGCCACCGACGGCCGTCGGCACCAGGCCCCAGGCCGCGCCGCACTGGTGCCCCCGCCGCCAGAGTGGGCCACGGCCTCGCCCCGCACCTGGGCGGGCTCCGTCCTCCGCCAGCACCCGCTGCCCTTTCGCCCGCACGCCCGCTAAGGCCTTGTGGGCCGCTGACCAGAGGAGCCCACGCTCCTGTAAAAAAAGAGGGGTTAAAAATATTAATAAAAATAATTAAGCAATTAATTAGTCGGTAATTAATTATTTAACATAATTAACTCCTTTTAACTACCCTAATTAACTAGGTTAACTAATTAGTAGATCTGTTTAATTAAGTTGGTCAATGACAGGTGGACCCCAGTCAACCTTTTGACTGGTCAACAGTTGACTGTTGACTGCTAACTCAGCACTCAACAGGGCCCACTACCAGCCTCTCTAGTGCTCTGCTGTGTACACTTTGTGTTACTGCTGTGTACACTTTGTGTGTGCACGTAGCAATTTAGTCTTTTTCATATTATTATTAAATCCAGTAATTCCAGAATATTGTTTTAAACTTAAAAGAAATGATAGAAATTAATTCGTAACTCGGATTAAAAAGTTTTATACATGAAAGTTGCTCAGAATGACGAGACGAATCTGAATACGCAGCCCGTTCGTCCGCCACATATCCCTAGCATAACAAACCCACAACATTCCCCCTCTAGTTCGTCTGTCCGAAACCGCGAAATGTCGGGAATACTTTCCTGGATGTTTTTCCCCTTTGCCCGTATCATCTATCCCTGCGTTAGGTTACACCTAGCACAACGTATTGACGCGTCTCATTTTGTGATACTTTGATTGCTCTGTTATTTATTGTGTTTCCCCTGCGTTATTTCTTTTCGGTAGACCCTGGGACTGCCGGCGACCCCCAGTTCGACTACGGTGTTGAAGACATGTCCTTCTTGCTAGAGCAACCAGGCAAGCCCCCCCCCCTTGATCACCAGATATCACCTATTCTTCTCTCTACTGCTTGCATTAGAGTAGTGTAGCATGTTACTGCTTTCCGTTAATCCTATTCTGTTGCATAGCCTGTCATTGTTGCTAAAGTTGTTGATACATTACTTGCATTCCTAAATGCTTAGTATAGGATGCTAGTTTATCATCAGTGGCCCTACATTCTTGTCCGTCTGCCATTCTATACTATCGGGCCGTGACCACTAGGGAGTTGATCATGGGTGTATACTTATATACATATTATATGATACCTGTGGTGATTAAAGTCGGGTCGGCTAGTAGAGTACCCGCGAGTGATTCACGGATTGGGTCCGAAAGGACGTTTGTCCCGACGGCCCTCTAAGTGGATCTTTGTGCTAGAGCGACAGGGCAGGTTGAGACCGCCTAGGAGAGAGATGGGCCTGGCCCTAGTCGACATCCATGGTTATTTCAAAATAACATGCTTAACGAGATCTGGGTATTTGATCTGAATCTGGCCACTGGCCTATATGCACTAACCAACTATGCGGGAACGGTTATGGGCACTCGACATCGTGGTATCAGCCGAAGCCTTCTTGGCGTCAGCAACTGAGCGGCGCGCGCCGGGTTGGACTAGAACGCCTGCTCTTGTATAAGGGAGGCTAGGTCTGCTCGTCGGCCGCGTACGCTACGTGCAGGTGTGCAATGGGCGATGGGCCCAGACCCTTGCATCATAGGATTTAGACCGACGTGCTGACCTCTCTGTTGTGCCTAGGTAGGGCTGCGACGTGTCGATCTTCTGAGGCCAGGCATGATCCAAAAAAGTGTGTCCGTACAAAGGGGATCGAGCGTGTTGGGAAATGTGGTGCACCCCTACAGGGAAGGTTATCTATTCGAATAGTCATGTCCCTCGGTAAAAGGACGACCCGGAGTTGTACCTTGACCTTATGACAACCAGAACCGGATATTTAATAAAACACATCTTTTTAAGTGCCAGATACATCCAGGTGATCGCTCTCTAACAGGGCGACAAGGAGAGGATTGCCGGGTAGGATTATGCTATGCGATGATACTTGATGAACTTACCATCTACTCTCTTCTACATGCTGCAAGGTGGAGGCTGCCAGAACGTAGTCTTTGATAGGACTAGCTATCCCCCTCTTATTCTGGCATTCTGCAGTTCAGTCCACAGATACTACCCTTTTCATTGATACCAATGCATATGTAGTGTAGCTCCTTGCTTGCGAGTACTTTGGATGAGTACTCACGATTGCTTTTCTCCCCCTTTTTTCCCTTTCTATACTCGGTTGTTGCGACTAGATGATGGAGTCCAGGAGCCAGAGGATCCCGGGGATGATTCTACATGGAGTTCGGCTTTGAGGAGTAGTTAGGAGGTCCCAGGCAGGAGGCCTTGCCTTTTCGATTGTTGCTACTTTTGTGCTAGCCTTTTTAAGGCAAACTTGTTTAACTTATCTCTGTACTTAGATATTGTTGCTTCCGCTAACTCGTCTATGATCAAGCTCTTGTATTCGAGCCCTCGAGGCCCCTGGCTTGTAATATGATGGTTGTATGACTTATTTTATTTGTAGAGTTGTGTTGTGATATCTTCCCATGACTCCCTGATCTTGATCGTACACGTTTGCGTGTATGATTAGTGTACGATTTCATCGGGGGAGTCACAGGTACGTAACCACCTCAAAGCTATTCTTTCCATTCGATCTATTCAAGAGTTCATACTAAAATAACACAAGCTATTCTTTCCGTTCGATATATCCTAGAGTTCATACTAAAATAACACCAAAGCAAATTATATTCATAATACTCAATCCAACACAAAGAATTTCAAAGAGTGCCCCAAGATTTCTACCGAAGAAACGAAGAAAAGAACGTGCATCAACCCCTATGCATAGATTACCCCAATGTCACCTCGGAAATCCGTGAGTTGAGTGCCAAAACATATATCAAGTGAGTCAATACGATACCCATTGTCACCACGAGTATTCATATGTAAAATATATATCAAGTGCTTTCAAATCCATGAAAGGTTTCAATCCAAAAACAACGAAATCTCAAAGGGAAAAACTCAATTCATCACAACAAGATAGAGAGGGGAAAACACCATATGATCTGACAATATTAACAATGCTCGTGATACATCAAGATCGTGACATCTCAAGAACACGAGAGAGAGAGAGAGAGAGAGAGATTAAACACATAGCTACTGGTACAAACCCTCAGCCCCGAGGGTGGACTACTCCCTCCTCATTGTTGTGGTCGCTGGGATGATGAAGATGGCCACCTGAGATGATTCCCCCTCCGGCAGGGTGCCGAAAAGGGTCTAGATTGGGGTTCGGTCGCTATAAAGCCTTGCGGCGGCGGAACTTCTGATTTAGGTTAAACCCAAGGGTTTATGGAATATTTGGGAATTTATAGGGCAAAGAGGGGGTGCGGGAGGCCACCGAGGTGGGCACAAACCACCTGGGCACGCCTAGGCCCCCAAGCACACCCTGGTGGGTTGTGCCCCCCTCGGGGCACCCACCAGGTGCTTCTCTGGCCCATCCTGGGTGTTCTGGTCCATAAAAAATCTCCAGAAAGTTTTGCGGTGTTTGGACTCCGTTTGATATTGATTTCCTGCTATGTAAACAACAAGCAAAAAAACAACAATTGGCACTGGGCACCGGGTCAATAGATTAGTCCCAAAAAATGATATAAAGTTACTATAAAATGATTATAAAACATCCAAAAATGATAATTAATATATCAGCATGAATACTTTATAAATTATAGATACGTTGGAGACGTATCAGCATCCCCAAGCTTAATTCTTACTCGTCCTCGAGTAGGTAAATGATAAAATAAATAATTTATGAAGTGTGAGTGCTAGCAAAGTGCACACGTTTGATCAATGACAAATTCAATCATTTTTCCTAGCATCATAATAGCAATTCTTTCTTATAAAACTTCTCATGTTAAAGTAGCAACCAATTCACATGTTAAGGTTCAAACAATGAACTCTCTTGAAAGTCAACAATCTATGTTCTTAGTCACCAAACAATTGCAATTCAAAATATTCAATGGAGTTTAAGTAAGAGCTCCACATACTCAACCATCTTATAGTCTTCTATGATTGCTAACACTCACCGCATACACATGAGCAAAACGTTTCAATCGGACACATAGAAAGATAGGGGCTTATTGTTTTGCCTCCCAACATATTCACCTCAAGGGTGGTGTCAACAATAATAACTCATGCTACCCATATCCAACTAGATATATGTGCCTAGATCTTTCCTCACCACATGATACTTGCCAAAAGAGAAAAATAAAAAGGAATAGAGAGAAGAACTTTGACTCTTTGCATAAAAGTAAATACTGAAAAGTAAAAGATAGGCTCTTCGCAGAGGGAAGCAAAGGTTTCCATGTGCTTATTTGTTTGTATGCTCAACCCCTTAGTGCAAAAGAACGTCACGTTGTATTGCCCCTTATGATGGCAACCTTTATTATGCAGTCTTTCGCTTTTATTCTTCACCAACACAAGTTCGTACAATGCTCAATTTTCTCTTACACTAAATGATCTCACACTTTTAGAAGCAATTTTTATTGCCTTATTGCATCGATGACAACTTACTTGAAGGATCTTGCTCAATCCTTAGGTAGGTATGGTGGACTCTTGAAAATAAGATTTGGGTTTAAGGGTTTTTGGATGCACAAGTAGTATCTCTACTTGATGGAGGCTCACAATCACAAAAGATTTCCAAGATAGTGTATTTTCATGTGAAAGTTCTCTTCCTTATACTAATTATTAGTGAATTGCTTGTACGACCAATATTGTGTTTGTCAAGCCTCAAAAATATTTCACTTTCTAAACCCAATGTGAAGCTACCACTAGGCATGATATGATTTCAACTTCATGGCCGTCAGGACCGGATTTTCAGGATATAAATTTCCAAGAAAATGGCCCTTGTGCTCACCAGCCCCAGGATTACTGTTAGCTGATGAGGCACCAACTTGATACAGAAACTCCAAGCAAAGTACATCATATGTAGTACAAGACCATTCTGGCCTATGAGTACATCAAAAAGGTTTCTAGTGGTTGATGGCGGAAGCGGTTTGCGGATCGTCAGCGTCTATGGGACTCCATTTCCCACAGGAACAGCTGACCTAGATAACTCCTATCTTCGCGAGCCTGCTATCACCATTGCGTAGGTTCCGGGGCTGTCATCACAATGCTCCTCTCCACGCAAGAAATATGGCCAAGACAATAGCCAGGGACAAGCCAGTGAGTACTTTGAATGTACTCGCAAACATTAAGAACACAAGTATAATATAGCCACTGATAATCATGTTTTGAAATATTCTATGATCACTTCGTCAATTATGAAATAAGGTTCATGATGCACGCAAGCAGATCATTCAAATAAAACATGAGTAAACAATCAGGGAGTAGAAATGGAAAGCACCGATCGGGTGTCTGAAGCAACGCCTCGAAAGGATAATAATATGAAGCATGTCTCAGTCGGGCATCTGAGCGACACCACATAAAGGGCTTATATATAGAAGGAATAACAAGCATGCCATAGTCGGGCGTCTGTGCGACACCACATAAAGGGCTTATAAGTAAATGAAATAACAAGCATGCCACAGTCGGGCATCTGAGCGACACCACATAAAGAGCTTATATATAAAAATAATCACAGTGAATATCTAGGAGGTAGGACCGTTCCAGGGATACTCATTAATTTCAAATAATGCAATTGATTAGTCCACAATAATAATAATCATAATCATCATATGTCACAGGTCATAATCAATGTTCTGGTTTAGTAGTTTTTCCTCCGAAGACCGACACTAAGAGCGACACTTGACCCATCCCAGACTGTAGTCCTTAACCATGGACACGACTATTCGAATAAGTATGATATCTCTGCAGAGGGTGTACTCTTTACCCACTAGCAACGGATTCCTTTAGTCCATCGGGACTAATTCCGTCTACGGTCTTTCATTCGAAAACACACCTGACCGCACACACCAACTTAACTTACCGGTGTCTGGAATCACCCACGACACCTGTCAAGCGAAACTCTAAGTGGGGAGGCTATAACCTCGCTTAGCATGGGATCAAACTTATATCGCGCGCTCTAAGGGGTGCCCCCCCGCTCGGTCCCAACCGGAAACACCCATGCCCCCGGACCAGGTGGCATGCCTACCGGATGCAGCCGGTATCTTCCACCATGGCCTCTCAATATGGTGTGTGCTAGGACAGGGGTTGACAACTTACTGAACCGTACCCTACCTATGGCAGGGACAAGTGGCAGCACGAAACAAGTATGGGGGTTACTGGAACAAGACTCGATCTACGGCCGACTCAGGAGGTTTAAGCATTCCTGCATGGTTAGCTCAAGGATTATATTTCACATCCATCAGACAGAACCACCACTCATCATACCTCCCCATGGCCCACCGATCATAATCGTCTCGACGAGGAACAAGCTCGTGTCTACCCAAGACACAGGCTTTCCCGGATCCTTCCCGGCAGGCATGAGAGGCATATGAGGGGGATTTCTATCACAAACATATCAAATGCCAACAGCATGAAATCATCTATATACACTATGATTATGATCGTATCATCGCATAGAATAACGAAATCTCTGAGACAAGATGGGGTTGCAACCGTATCAACAACGCAATACAATATTATGCCAGGGTTCAGAATGCTTGCCTTCAAGGTGTGGAGAGGTGAGGTGCACTCCAATATTTTTTTGAAAGTTTTCTTCTCCCTCTCCATAATCCTATTTTAAATAAATTTGAATTAACACATACTTTAAAAACAGTACAAAAAGTTGTTTGGAACTTTTTGAAATAAATATGAAAATAAACTAGACAATATTTGGGACACAACAGAAAAAGAATCAAGTCATTTGGATTTATATTTAAAAAGTTATAGCCAGTCAAAGTTTCAGTCAAACTATGTTTTTAAAATAAAACAGAAAAAGAAAACGTTTCAAAAATGAATACGCTTTCGGGCACAGGAGACGTACTTTAGTCGTTTGCGCTTTCACTTAAAACACGCGGGCCGACTCGGGGTCATTGACAGTGGGTCCAGGGGGCCCACTGGTCAGGTTTGACCAGTCGCCGCGCCTCTTCTCCCTCCTCTGTCTGAGCGGGACGGGGCTCCGGCGATCGTCGCCGGCGATTGGCGGCTCCTCGAGGGCTCTGGAGGGCAGGGATGGATCCGCCAGCCCGGGGCGGTCCTCCCGGTGGTCGCTAGATCGGTGGGGGTGGAGGGAGTCACCGGAGGTGAGCTTAGCGGCGGCCGGTGGCTTCGGGAGGTTTGGGGCTTTGGGGTATGGTGGTTCCTCGACGTAGCTGAGGGTTCGGGTGGCTCCGCACGGTCATGGGGAGTCGAACGGTGGCACCGGAATGACGGGGAAGGCTCTGTTTGCGATGAGCGGGGCCGAAGGGTGGCGGTGGCCGAACCTGCCGGAGATGGGGAAGAGAGCTTCTCGCCCTCGATTGCTGGCCAGGGGAGCTCCAAGGGTTGGCTTGAAGGTTGCCTGAGGGTCTGGCGAGCTCGGGGGGGGGGGGGGGGTCCTTAAATAGGCGATCGGGGTCGGTTCCAACGGTGGCCATGGATAAGATCGATGGCGAACCGCCGTTCTGTAGTTGCAGGGCGACGTGGCGGCGACGTGCGCTAGGGGACGAGGTTGCGGATAAGCTTGAGCTGCTCCAGGGGGCATCTGGCGAGCGAGGGTGGCTCGGGCGGCGCCGTCCGCGGCAGGGGCTGCTGTGGCCGGCCACTAGCTGTCGTGGCCGACCTGACAGCGGCGCTGTAGGGCTCGAGGGGCTGGCTTGGAGGGTTCCGACGTGTGGACGAGGGCGAGCGTGGCTTTGCAGGCGAGCTAGGGCCAGGGGCACGACGTGGCGGCTCGGGCGCACGCACGTGCAAAATGCATGCTCTGGGCGCACCCAGTGCACGCACGCGACATGCTCGACAGAATGCCAGGGCAGCCTAGAGTGCTTGAGCGAGGCTGGCATTTAACAGGACCAGGTTAGGGTTAGTAAGGAGGTTACTGGACATGCTAGTTTGTCCAGAGGTGCAAGGTCACAGTGTAAAGACAAAAATCATGCCAAAACTATCTATGCCCTCAAGGTATTTGACAGAATGCCATGTGCATATAGGCAACTCTTGGGGTGGCCAAAATTTCCAGATTGGGGTCTCTTTAGATGTAGGAGAGGGTGGCAAGGTCATTTGGACAAAACCAGAAACTTGCTAGTGCAAGTTTTGCAAATCTTCTGTTTTGGACAGAAAGAAAAATGCCTCATTGCATGCACTTAAAATCCTCCAATGGGTCCACTCTCCTGGACTTAAGGGTTTTGCAGGGTGTTCTATAAGTAGGAAAAAGCTCATGGTTACTAGAGCAAGATAAATTAGGATTGCAGTATAAATCACCAAGCTGGACCAAAATGAAAAATAGGTTGATTCACTCAAAATTTTCAAAGGACATAACTGGGTTTTTGCATAGAGTTGAATAAAATACTCCTATTAACATCCCATAATTTTGGTGGAAGTTTTAAAGAAATATTTAAATAGGTTGTAGTGCAAAATTGCCCACTGGACCAGATTTGAAAACTTGGGGTAGAGCTCAAAATATCCAATGAATGAAATATATTTTTACATAAAAGTGATTTAAAAACATCACATGACATCCCCAAATTTTGGTTGAAATATTAAATAAATTTATCAAAGGGTTGTAGTGCAAATAGAGCTCCAAAACTAATGAAAAATCACTTTATGGAATAAAGCCCAGAGAGAAATAATTATGCCAATAAATCCACTGATAATTGAAATGTTTTTCTTGAGGGGATAAATAAGTCCAAAAATATATTTGGAAAGTTTTCACTTGGGGTAAAAACTCCAGAAAAAATCAAAGAGAGGATGGTTCTGAAATCAAAGAAAAACCAAAAAAATGAAAAAATTTCTGGCAAGATTTTAATAGACAGATCATGTTTAAAATTTTTGGGGTGTCACAACACTACCCCCCTTAAGAAAAATCTCGTCCTCGAGATTTGCTAAGGGTCGTTTTTAAAAACATAGCTCATATTAGCTTAAACCGAACAGTTTACTCATAGCACGAACTTGGGTACAACGCATAAGCTGCAACACATATATAAACATAGCCATGATGTTTGCAATGAAAACGGTAAGAGGACAGAGTCCTAAGAAAACGTCTCTGGCACTGGGGCACACTCCTCTATCGGGGGAAGCGGATTGATTAGCCGATGGACGCATCTCTCCTATCCGGGTCTCAGCGGTCTTCCAATGGCGATCTAAGGATTTTAATTAGCGAGGCTCTGAAGATAACCCATTATCCGCTGGGTCAGACGCTCTTGCGCGATGACCTACTGGGCAAGGTTGGCCAGTACTGGGTCTCTCTCAATTCGTCCACCGGGAAAAGATGCTACTTCCCCGGGTGCTGCACGGCTCGGAAAGTAATAATACCCTCGTTTGCTGGCATAGGGTACCGCAAATCGAAGGCGAACAAGCGCTTCGTGTGCAGCCACTTCTATGGCCATCTGCGGAGTCAGCATAGATTTCCCCACGAAGGAGACTTCTGTTGGGTCTTGGTTTGAGTTTACGGGAGGGATGTGCAGTACTGCCCAATATTTCGAGGTGGATGAGGTGATTGTCGATTTGAGCAGCTCCTACTGGGGTGGCTGGGTAGAACCCATGGTACTGCAGGTAAAGTCCCACAATATTTTAACAAAACTACCTGGGGTTGCCTCGGGGGCCCTCAGATAAATGCTAGGGCTCGGCATGGCAAGAAATGGCTGTGAGGGTTGTGCCCAGGGTGAGGGGTACTTGGCAAGGTCACGAGGTGGCCTCTTATATAGCAAGAGGGCTGGGTTATTTACCGCGGTGGAGGGCAACTAGTTTGTCAGTTCTGCTCTATGGGATCGGGGTCAAAGCCACAGATACACACATCTCGCAAAAGCGGCGCATTACTGTGGGTACTATCGGGGTTGGGTTTTGGTGGCTACGCCCGGAATTAAAAATGCAACCGTACATCAACATACTTATGCACATCTACTATTTAAAATGAGGGCGCACAAGCAGACATCATTCCAATATGGTGATACATGATCACACAATTACAGGGCGTGGGGTATATTAAGACTCGGTACTACTCGAGTGACTTAGTCTACCTCGTTTATATCCAAGCGGGCTTGCCTTGAGGATGCCGAGGCTTCTCCACGGTTTTCACCGTCGGGGTTAGCTGGAGGGGGTTGAGGTGCTGCAGGGTCGGGGTAGCGGTGCTGACCATCGCGGGGGTTGTTGGCCACAATCCCGCTGGAGTGTGTTCCCAAAAGGCGATGAAGCACTTCTGGGGACATCAACGCATTATGGTCGATGGCTGGGGCAGACCTTAAGGACTCGATCGGTTGTCCGAACAGCACGACTGGGCTGTCGGCGCCGGGCTCATCTTCTCGTCTTGCCGGGGCTCGGCGGATCAGTTCTCCATGAGCTACGATCAGATCAAGGGTGATTTGATCGAACAGTTCCTCTAGTGCATTTACATAGCGCACCAGATGCAATAATGCAGGATCCGTCTCGGGATCTCCGTTGGCAACTTGGGGTGGCCTACCATACCCGTCACGGTTGGGGTAGTAGTAGAAGGAGCGACAGTTAACTTTGGGCGACAAGTGCCGGAGTTGAACCATAGCCTCTCGAGCAGCTAGTTGGATGGCATGTGGCTCAAAGGAAGTTGTCCTTCCGGTGAACCTGTAGGGGCGTTCTGGCGATAGACCCCTACCATAGACGTGTACAGTGGCCCAAAATTGACGGCTCTCACCGCTCATGGACCCTTGGTACACAACATATTCTGGGGGCTCTTCTAACGCGAAGGCACGGCGGGTGAGGTTTGCTAGCACGGTCACGAAACCTCCAAGGTTGGTTGTTGTGGTCTCATTGTGAACAATGGGTCCTGGCATTTTAGCTTGGTTTGGGCAGAGGCTGAGCTGTGCTGGGTTGAGGTTTGTGTGCCCCTTTTATAGAAAAAAGGGGACGGAGTCTTCCTTCACATGCTTGTGAATGAGACAATTTAGGTGTCGGTCACTGGCGCGTGATCGACAGGCTAGGTTGATAGGTTGGGCACTGACTGCCAAAAGGTGTTGGGTCACTGTGTGGCTATATTACACGAGAAGCTTGGCCGGGGTTAGGTTAAGGTCTGGTGGGTTGGTTTACCTAGGTTTTCGACCTGGCTAAGATAGGATTAGCCAATGGTCAGCCTGGCTCTGATACCAAGTTTGTCAGGACCGGGGTTTTCAGGATATAAATTTCCCATAAATGGCCCTTGTGCTCACCAGCCCCAGGATTACTGTTAGCTGATGAGGCACCGACTTGATACAAAAACTCCAAGCAAAGTACATCATATGTAGTACAAGACCATTCTGGCCTATGAGTACAGCAAAAAGGTTTCTAGTAGTTGATGGCGGAAGCGGTTTGCGGATCGTCAGCGTCTATGGGACTCCATTTCCCACAGGAACAGCTGACCTGGATAACTCCTATCTTTGCGAGGCTGCTATCACCATTGCGTAGGTTCCAGGGCTGTCATCACAATGCTCCTCTCCACGCAAGAAATTTGGCCAAGACAATAGCCAGGGACAAGCCAGTGAGTACTTTGAATGTACTCGCAAACATTAAGAACACAGGTATAATATAGCCACTGATAATCATGTTTTGAAATATTCTATGATCACTTCGTTAATTATGAAATAAGGTTCATGATGCACGCAAGCAGATCATTCAAATAAAACATGAGTAAACAATCAGGGAGTAGAAATGGAAAGCACCGATCGGGTGTCTGAAGCGACGCCTCGAAAGGATAATAATATGAAGCATGTCTTAGTCGGGCGTCTGAGCGACACCACATAAAGGGCTTATATATAAAAGGAATAACAAGCACGCCACAGTCGGGCGTTTGTGCGACACCACATAAAGGGCTTATAAGTAAATGAAATAACAAGCATGCCACAGTCGGGCGTCTGAGCGACACCACATAAAGGGCTTATATATAAAAATAATCACAGTGAATATCCAGGAGGTAGGACCGTTCTAGGGATACTCATTAATTTCAAATAATACAATTGATTAGTCCACAATAATAATAATCATAATCATCATATGTCACAGGTCATAATCAATGTTCTGGTTTAGTAGTTTTTCCTCCGAAGATCGACACTAAGACCGACACTTGACCCATCCCAGACTGTAGTCCTTAACCATGGACACGGCTATTCGAATAGGTATGATATCTCTGCAGAGGGTGTACTCTTTACCCACTAGCAACGGATTCCTTTAGTCCATCGGGACTAATTCCGTCTACGGTCTTTCATTCGAAAACACACCTGACCGCACACACCAACTTAACTTACCGGTGTCTGGAATCACCCACGACACCTGTCAAGCGAAACTCTAAGTGGGGAGGCTATAACCTCGCTTAGCATGGGATCAAACTTATATCGCGCGCTCTAAGGGGTGCCCCCCCCCCCCCCCGCTCGGTCCCAACCGGAAACACCCATGCCCCCGGACCAGGTGGCATGCCTACCGGATGCAGCCGGTATCTTCCACCATGGCCTCTCAATATGGTGTGTGCTAGGACAGGGGTTGACAACTTACTGAACCGTACCCTACCTACGGCAGGGACAAGTGGCAGCACGAAACAAGTATGGGGGTTACTGGAACAAGACTCGATCTACGGCCGACTCAGGAGGTTTAAGCATTCCTGCATGGTTAGCTCAAGGATTATATTTCACATCCATCAGACAGAACCACCACTCATCATACCTCCCCATGGCCCACCGATCATAATCGTCTCGACGAGGGACAAGCTCGTGTCTACCCAAGACACAGGCTTTCCCGGATCCTTCCCGGCAGGCATGAGAGGCATATCAGGGGGATTTCTATCACAAACATATCAAATGCCAATGGCATGAAATCATCTATATGCACTATGATTATGATCGTATCATCGCATAGAATAACGAAATCTCCGAGACAAGATGGGGTTGCAACCGTATCAACAATGCAAGACAATATTATGCCAGGGTTCAAAATGCTTGCCTTCAAGATGTGGAGAGGTGAGGTGCACTCCAATATTTTTTTGAAAGTTTTCTTCTCCCTCTCGATAATCCTATTTTAAATGAATTTGAATTAACACATACTACTTTAAAAATAGTACAAAAAGTTGTTTGGAATTTTTTTGAAATAAATATGAAAATAAACTAGATAATATTTGGGAAACAACAGAAAAAGAATCAAGTCATTTGGATTTATATTTAACAAGTTATAGCCAGTCAAAGTTTCAGTCAAACTCTGTTTTTAAAATAAAACAGAAAAAGAAAACGTTTGAAAAATGAATACGCTTTCGGGAAGAGGAGACGTACTTTAGTCGTTTGCGCTTTCACTTAAAACACGCGGGCCGGCTCGGGGTCACTGACAGTGGGTCCAGGGGGGCCACTAGTCAGGTTTGACCAGTCGCCGCGCCTCTTCTCCCTCCTCTATCTGAGCGGGGCGGGGCTCCGGCGATCGTCACCGGCAATTGGCGGCTCCTCGAGGGCTCTGGAGGGCAGGGATGGATCCGCCAGCCCGGGACGGTCCTCCCGGTGGTCGCTAGGTCGGTGGGGGTGGAGGGAGTCGCCGGCGGTGAGCTTCGCGGCGGCCGGTGGCTTTGGGAGGTTTGGTGCTTTGGGCTATGGTGGTTCCTCGACGTAGCTGAGGGTTCGGGTGGCTCCGCACGGTCTTGGGGAGTCGAACGGTGGCGCCGGAATGATGGGGAAGGCTCTGTTTGCGACGAGCAGAGCCGGAGGGTGGCGGTGGCTGAACCTGCCAGAGATGGGGAAGAGAGCTTCCCGCCGTCGATTGCTGGCCAGGGGAGCTCAGGGGGTTGGCTTGAAGGTTGCCTGAGGGTCTGGCGAGCTCGGGGGTCCTCAAATAGGCGATCGGGGTCGGTTTCGACGGTGGCCGTGGATAAGATCGATGGTGAACCGCCGTTCTGTAGTTGCAGGGCGACGTGGCGGCGACGTGCGCTAGGGGACGAGCTTGTGAATAAGCTTGAGCTGCTCCAGGGGGCATCTGGCGAGCGAGGGTGGCTCGGGCGGCGCCGTCCACGGCAGGGGCTGTTGTGGCCGGCCGCTAGCTGCCATGGCCGACCTGACGGCGGTGCTGTAGGGCTCCAGGGGCTGGCTTGGAGGGTTCCGACGTGTGGACAAGGGCGAGCGTGGCTCTTCAGGCGAGCAAGGGCCAGGGGCACGACGCGGCGGCTCGGGCGCACGCACGTGCAAAAAGCATGGTCTGGGCGCACCCAGCGCACGCACGCGACATGCTCGATAGAATGCCAGGGCAGCCTAGAGTGCTTGAGCGAGGCTGGCATTTAACAGGACCAGGTTAGGGTTAGTAAGGAGGTTACTGGACATGCTAGTTTGTCCAGAGGTGCAAGGTCACAGTGTAAAGACAAAAATCATGCCAAAACTGTCCATGCCCTCAAGGTGTTTGACAGAATGCCATGTGTATATAGGCAACTCTTGGGGTGGCCAAAATTTCCAAATTGGGGTCTCTTTAGATGTAGGAGAGGGTGGCAAGGTCATTTTGACAAAACCAGAAACTTGCTAGTGCAAGTTTTGCAAATCTTCTATTTTGGACAGAAAGAAAAATGCCTCATTGCATGCACTTAAAATCCTCCAATGGGTCCACTCTCCTGTTCTTATGGGTTTTGCAGGGTGGTCTATAAGTAGGAAAAAGCTCATGGTTACTAGAGCAAGATAAATTAGGGTTGTAGTACAAATCACCAAGCTGGACCAGAATGAAAAATAGGTTGATTCACTCAAATTTTTCAAAGGACATAACTGGCTTTTTGCATAGAGTTGAATAAAATACTCCTATTAACATCCCATAATTTTGGTGGAAGTTTTAAAGAAATATTTAAATAGGTTGTAGTGCAAAATTGCCCACTGGACCAGATTTGAAAACTTGGGGTAGAGCTCAAAATATCCAATGAATGAAATATATTTTTACATAAAAGTTATTTAAAAACATCACATGACATCCCCAAATTTTGGTTGAAATATTAAATAAATTTATCAAAGGGTTGTAGTGCAAATAGAGCTCCAAAACTAATGAAAAATGACTTTAAGGAATAAAGCCCAGAGAGAAATAATTACGCCAATAAATCCACTGATAATAGAAATGTTTTTCTTGAGGGGATAAATAAGTCCAAAAATATATTTGGAAAGTTTTCCCTTGGGGTAAAAACTCCAGAAAAAAATCAAAGAGAGGATGGTTCTGAAATCAAAGAAAAACCAAAAAAATGAAAAATTTAATTTTCTGGCAAGATTTTAATAGACAAATCATGTTTAAAATTTTTGGGGTGTCACAATGGCATTCAATTTATTCAACAATTTACGCATAGGATATAAGTGAAGCACAAGAGTAAATGACAAGCTACTCCAAAAAGATATAAATGAAGATCATGATCACAATATTTCTTTCTCTCAAATTAATGGAAGTGAAACAACGAGAGGATTTCTTCAAAAATACTAAAGCACACCATGCTCAAAAATATATAAGTGAAGCACTAGAGCAATTCCATAGAAAAGAGCTTCGTTGATGGGATGTGAATGCCGCTTACCTAGCCTCACTGGCAACTATTTGAGGACTCTATTTTATTTAAAAACTTCTAGATCTAAGTATTTTATTGAAACAACAAGCAAAATGAAAATAAAATGACATTCTAAGCACAGTACAATTCAAGTGAAGAAGCAAAAACTTAGGCCCAACCGATAATTATTGAAGAAGAAAGGTGGGATGCCTACTAGGGCATCCCCAAGCTTAGATGCTTGAGACTTCTTGAAATATTATGGGTGCCTTGGGCATCCCCAAGCTTGAGCTTTTGTGTCTCCTTAATTCCTTTTATACCACGGCTTCCCTAAATCTCAAAAGCTTCATCCACACAAAACACAACAAGAACTCGTGAGATAAGTTAGTATAAAACAATGCAAAAACTTTATCATTCTATGCTGTAGCAAATCACTAAAATTATTATTCAACATTGCATACTAAATGCCTCTGCATATTTAATACTCCTATCCTCAAATAGAATCATTAAACAAGCAAACATAACAGCAATCTGCCAAACCAATACAGTATGTGAAGAATGCAAGAGTATCAATACTTCCCTAACTCCAAAAGTTATGAAATTTGACCACACTGAAGAAAATTTATCAGAGCTCATTTTTCAAAACGTTTCAACATCCACATTCTGACTTTTCTAGGGAATTTTTGCAACAGCGGTAAATTTTCTGTTTTCAAACAGCAACGTGTATACTTGCAAAATAAGCATGGCAAAGGCTATCATTGCCACTTTTATTGAAATAAAAGATGCCAAACATTATTCCAAAAAACAGCAAGTAAATCCTAACAAAATAAAATGATGCTCCAAGCAAAACTCATATCATGTGATGAATGAAAACATAGCTCCAAGTGAGGTTACCGATAATGTTGGAGACGAAAGAGGGGATGCCTTCCGATGCATCCCCAAGCTTAGTTGCTTGGATCTTCCTGGAATATTACCTTGGGGTGCCTTTGGAATCCCCAATATTAGGGTCTTGTCACTCCTTATTCTCCTCATATCGACATCTCACTCAAAACTTGAAAACTTCAATCACACAAAACTTAATGGAACTTCGTGAGATAGGTTAGTATGACAAAGAGCAAACCATTTCACTTTTGGTACTGTCAAAGACAAAATTCATAATTTTTATCACACAATGACTACTGTAGCATATCATTTACACAATTTATATTGAGCAATATAAGCCATGGAAACCAGAAAACAAGCAAACTATGCATTGAAAACAGAATCTGTCAAAAACAGAACAGCCTGTAGTAATATGTACTCCAACCATACGTTCGCTACTCCAAAAATTCTGAAAAATTAGGAAAACCTCGGTAATTTGTCTATTAATCTTCTGCAAAAAGAATGAGCATTTTATAGCACTTAAGTTAAAAATGAGAATTGTTTTCCTAAGCACAAAAGTTTCTGTTTTGCAGCAAGATCAAATCAACTATCACCCACCATGATCCCAAAGGCTTTACTTGGCACTTTATTTAAACAAAGACAATAAAACATAATTACTACAGTAGCCTAATCATGTGAACACACAGAAACATTAGGGTTAAATATTGGGTTGTCTCCTAGCAAGTGCTTTTCTTTAATGCCTTTTAGCTAGGCATGATGATTTCAATGATGCTCGCATGAGTAAATTGCAAAAAACCACCACAATTGGGGACCCTAAATAAAAAAACACCACCATTCATTTTTTTTCTTCAAAAAACCACCAACATTGTGCAGACAGTTTTCAGAAAACACTGATTGACTGATTAAAGCGGTTTGAGTGGAAACCTGACGCATGGGTCCTACTATATGTGATGACATGGCAATAGGAAAACGGAAGAAGAAGACGACGTTAAGCCACCCAGTCAACCTCTCCTCTTCCTCCCTGAGTGGTGTTGGCATTTCGCTGAACACCTAGCAGGCACACACCACAGGTGCTACTCCATTGCTGCTGCAGTCGCCGGCGAACGGTGGCAGGCAGTCGGGCACACACATCTATGACTGGGGCTGCGGGGCTCGCGCTCGGCGACCTGACCGCCTCCAGGAACACCCGCGCAATGGCGAACGATGAACTTGGACGGGGTTGCAGCCCACCGGAGAACGACAAGCTCGTACGGCTCCGGGAATGCGACAGAAGAGGCACGCACCAAATCCTTGGCCTCCCTAATGCCCGGCGACGGCAGAGGCATGCACCAAATCCACTGGAGCGTGCTCCTCGCGCGCACGCCCGAAGCTCCAGCTGGCTCGCGCTCACCGCCACCGTCGTCACCACCGCGGCCAACTGACATCCCCGGGAAAGCCACATTTTCCAGAAGCTCCGCCATGCCACGCTCGACCTCGCGATCAAAGAAATCACGCCGGGAAGCCCTCAAGATGACACCTAGGTCCTCTCTTCCCCGACCACGGCCGTCAGCCGCTGGGCCCGATCTCCGGCCATGTGATTTAGGTGAGCCAAAGCCGTCTGCGGCAGGATGAATCCGACATGTGCGGCCCTTGGACCTTGACAGGACGATGCCGGAGAGGCACGGAGCGAGGGCGGCGATGCACGGACCTCCACCGCGACCCGCGGCTGCTGCTAGACTCAACACCTTCGACTGGTTTGTATGGAAGACACACTGGAGGGCCGCAGGCGGCGCAGGAGGCTGCTGTCCCAGATAGCGACGGCAGTGGGGGCCGCCACCTCTCTGAAGCGCGTCGACGGGAGCACGACCCTGTCATTTAGCCCGAGGAGGAAGAAGGGGTGAGAGCATGGACAAGAGTATGATGGGTGGGCCCTTGACAGCGGAGACAAACGGTGTCAGCTTTCACATGCCATGTCATCACTTACAGCGGGACCCACCAGTCAGTTTTTGCATCAATCGTTGCTTACCGTGCATTTAGTGTTTTCTGAAAACTGTCAGCACAATATTGGTGGTTTTTTTTAAAATAAAACGAATGATGGTGGTTTTCTGAATTAGGGTCCTCAATTGTGGTGGTTTTTTGCAATTTACTCATGCTCGCACAGAAGATAAGAATTGGAACATAACAAGAGCATCATGAAGCATATGAGTAGAACAATTAAGCCTAACCTACTTCCTATGCATAGGGATTTTGTGAGCAAACAACTTATGGGAACAAGAATCAATTAGCATAGAAAGGCAAAACAAGCATAACTTCAAAGCTTTCAACAAATTGAGAGGAAACTTGATATTATTGCAATTCCTACAAGCATAAGTTCCTCCCTCATAATAATTTCAGTAGCATCATGACGAAATTCAATAATATAACCATCACATAAAGCATTCTTTTCATGACACAAAAGCATAGAAAACTTATTACTCTCCACATAAGCAAATTTCTTCTCATCAATAGTAGTGGGAGAAAACTCAACAAAATAACTATCATGAGAGTGAAAATTAAAATCATGATGTCAAGTTTCAAGGTTATTATTATTCAATATAGCATACATGTCATCACCATAATCATCATAGATAGATACTTTGTTATCATAATCAATTGAAACCTCTTCCGAGATAGTGGAATCGTCATTAAATAAACTCATGACTTCTCCAAATCCTCTTTCATCAATATAATCATCATAAATAGGAGACATGCTTTCATCATAATAAATATTCTCATCAAAACTTGGGGGAGTAAAAATATCATATTCATCAAATATAGCATCCCCAAGCTTGTAACTTTGCATATCATTAGCATCATGAATATTCAAAGAATTCATACTAACAACATTGCAATCATGCTCATCATTTAAATATTTTGTGCCAAACATTTTATTGACTTCTTCTTCTAACAATTGAGCACATTTTCCGAACCATCATTTTCAAGAAAGATATTATAAATATGATAAATAATATGATGCAATCTCAACTCCATTTCTTATGTAGTTTTCTTTTATAAACCAAACTAGTGATAAAACAAGAAACTAAAAGATTCAATTGCAAGATCTAAAGATATACCTTCAAGCACTCACCTCCCCGGCAATGGTGCAAGAAAAGAGCTTGATGTCTACTACGCAACTTTATTCTTGTAGACACATGTTGGGCCTCCAAGCGCAGAGTTTTGTAGGACAGTAGCAATTTTCCCTCAAGTGGATGACCTAAGGTTTATCAATCTGTGGGAGGCGTAGGATGAAGATAGTCTCTCTCAAAAAACCCTGCAAACAAATAATAAAAAGTCTCTTGTGTCCCCAACACACCAAATACAATGGTAATTTGTATTGGTGCACTAGTTCGGCGAAGAGATGGTGATACAAGTGTAATATGGATGGTAGATATTGGCTTTTCCAATAAGAACAATAAAAAATGGCAAGGTAGAAATTGATAAAATAGAGCACAAATGGTATTACAATGCTTGAAAATGAGGCATAGGTCCGTACTTTCACTAGTGGAACCTCTCAACAATAATAATATAGTTGGATCATATAACCACCCCTATGCATAGATTACCCCATTGTCACCTCGGGAATCCACGAGTTCAGTGCCAAAACATATATGAAGTGAATCAATATGATATCGCATTGTCACCACGAGTATTCATATGGAAGACATATATCAAGTGCTCTCAAATCCGTAAAAGGTTTCAATCTGATAACAACAAAATCTCAAAGGGAAAACTCAATTCATCACAACAAGATAGAGAGGGGAAAACACCATATGATTCGACTATATTAACAAAGCTCGCGATACATCAAGATCGTGACATATCAAGAACATGAGAGAGAGAGGGAGAGAGAGACAGGTTAAACACATAGCTACTGGTACAAACCCTCAGCCCCGAGGGTGGACTACTCCCTCCTCATCGTGGTGGCTGCTGGGATGATGAAGATGGCCATCGAAGATGATTTCCCCCTCCGACAGGCTGCCGAAAAGGGTCTAGATTGGTTTTCGGTGGCTACAGAGCCTTGCGGCGGCGGAACTTCTGATATAGGTTAACCCCAAGGGTTTTTGGAATATTTGGAAATTTATAGGGCAAAGAGGGGGTGCGGGAGGCCACCGAGTGCCTGGCCCCCCCAGGCGCGCCTGCTACCTCTTGAGCACTGCGTTGGTTTTCCCTTGAAGAGGAAAGGGTGATGCAGTAAAGTAGCATAAGTATTTCCCTCAGTTTTTGAGAACCAAGGTATCAATCCAGTAGGAGATCATGCTCGAGTCCCACGCACCTACACAAACAAATAAGAACCTCACAACCAACGCAATAAAGGGGTTGTCAATCCCTTCACGGTCACTTACGAGAGTGAGATCTGATAGATATGCTAAGATAATATTTTTGGTATTTTTATGATAAAGAGAAATAAAGATGCAAAGTAAAATAAACGGCAATAGAAATAGCTAAGTGTTGGAAGATTAATATGATGGAAGATAGACCCCAGGGCCATAGGTTTCACTAGTGGCTTCTCTCAAGAGCATAAGTATTACGGTGGGTAAACGAATTACTGTCGAGCAATTGATAGAATTGAGCATAGTTATGAGAATATCTAGGTATGATCATTTATATAGGCATCACGTCCGCGACAAGTAGACCGAAACGATTCTGCATCTACTACTATTACTCCACACATCGACCGCTATCCAGCATGCATCTAGAGTATTGAATTCATAAGAGTAGAGTAATGATTTAAGTAAGATGACATGATGTAGAGGGATAAACTCATGCAATATGATATAAACCCCATCCTTTTATCCTCGATGGCAACAATACAATACGTGTCGTTTCCCTTTCTGTCACTCGGATCGAGCACCGCAAGATTGAACCCAAAGCTAAGCACTTCTCCCATTGCAAGAAAGATCAATCTAGTAGGCCAAACCAAACTGATAATTCGAAGAGACTTGCAAAGATAAACCAATCATACATAAAAGAATTCAGAGAAGATTCAAATATTGTTCATCGATAAACTTGATCATAAACCCACAATTCATCGGATCTCGACAAACACACCGCAAAAGAAGATTACATCAAATAGATCTCCAAGAGAATCGAGGAGAACTTTGTATTGAGATCCAAAGAGAGAGAAGAAGCCATCTAGCTAATAACTATGGACCCGAAGGTCTAAAGGAAACTACTCACACATCCCCGAAGAGGCCATGGAGTTGATGTAGAGGCCCTCCGTGATCAATGCCCCCTCCGACGGAGCTCCGGAAAAGGCCCCAAGATGGGATCTCTCTGGTACAGAAGGTTGCGGCGGTGGAATTAGGTTTTCGTGGTGCTCCTGGATGTTTGGGGGGTACGTGGAGGAATAAGTAGGTCGGTGAAGCAACAAGGGGCCCACGAGGGTGGAGGGCGAGCCCAGGGGGTAAGCGCGCCCCCCTGCCTCGTGGCTTCCTGATGACCCACAAGTATAGGGGATCTATCGTAGTCCTTTCGATAAGTAAGAGTGTCGAACCCAACGAGGAGCAGAAGGAAATGATAAGCTGTTTCCAGCAAGGTATTCTCTGGAATTACTGAAATGAGTGGTAACAGATAGTTTTGTGATATGATAATTTGAAACGAGCAACAAGTAACAAAAGTAAATAAAGTGCAGCAAGGTGGCCCAATCCTTTTTGTAGCAAAGGACAAGCCTGGAGAAATCTTATATAGAGAAAAGCGCTCCCGAGGACACATGGGAATATCATCAAGCTAGTTTTCATCACGCTCATATGATTCGCGTTCAGTACTTTGATAATTTGGTATGTGGGTGGACCGGTGCTTGGGTAATGTCCTTACTTGGACAAGCATCCCACTTATGATTAACCTCTATTGCAAGCATCCGCAACTACAACAAAAGTATTAAGGTAAACCTAACCATAGCATGAAACATATGGATCCAAATCAGCCCCTTGTGAAGCAACGCATAAACTAGGGTTTAAGCTTCTATCACTCTAGCAACCCATCATCTACTTATTACTTCCCAATGCCTTCCTCTAGGCCCAAATAATGGTTACATGTCATGTAGTCGACGTTCACATAACACCACTAGAGGAAAGACAACATACATCTCATCAAAATATCGAACGAATACCAAATTCACATGACTACTAATAGCAAGACTTCTCCCATGTCCTCAGGAACAAACGTAACTACTCACAAAGCATAAACATGTTCATAATCAGAGGGGTATTAATATGCATATAGGATCTGAACATATGATCTTCCACCAATTAAATCAACTAGCATCAACTACAAGGAGTAATTAACACTACTAGCAACCTAGTAGCACCAATCCCGGACTTGGAGACAAGAATTGGATACAAGAGATGAACTAGGGTTTTCAGAGGAGATGGTGCTGATGAACATGCTGATGGAGATTGCCCTCTCCCGATGAGAGGAGCGTGGTGATGACGATGGTGATGATTTACCCCTCCGGGAGGGAAGTTTCCCTGGCAAAACCGCTCCGCGAGAGCTCTAGATTGGTTCCGCCAAGGTTCCGCCATGTGGCGGCGAAGTTTCGTCCGAGAAGATGGCTTCTTATTTTTTCCCATCGAAAGACTTCATATAGCAGAAGATGGCCACCGGAGGGCCACCAGGGGGCCCACGAGGTAGGGGGGTGCGCCCAGGGGGTAGGGCGCGCCCCCACCCATGTGGGTAGGGTGTGGCCCCCTTGGTGAATCTCTTGCACCATTGACAACTTACTTGGAGGATCTTACTCAATCCATAGGTAGGTATGGTGGACTCTCATGGCAAAACTGGTTTAAGGGTGTTTGGAAGCACAAGTAGTATCTCTACTTGGTGCAAAGAATTTGGTTGGCATGAGGGGGAAAGACAAGCTCAATCATGTTGGATGATCCATGACAATATAATTTATCTTAGATGTGAGAAAACATAACCCATTACGTTGTCTTCCTTGTCCAATGTCAGCTCTTTAGCATGTCATATTTTAATGAGTGCTCACACTCATAAAAGATGTCCAAGATAGTATATTTATATGTGAAGACCTCTCTTTCTTTATTACTTCCTATTAATTGCAACGATGACCAAAACTCTGTTTGTCAACCCTCAACAACTTTTATTCATCATACTTTTTCTATGTGAGCTCACTACTCTCCATAAGATTCACATGATCTCTTTGTTTCTTTTTATTTCTTTCTCTTTTCTTTCTCGTAGGATGATGGCAAAATAATCAAGTGCTTGACTCAACACTAATCTTTATTATATAGCTCACGGACTCGATTGCATAGAAGGGTTGTAAAGCAAAACTCAAAACTAGATCATGCCATAGACTTTATTCTACTAGATGAAGATAATACCAAAAGGATCGAACTAAGAAAAACGGTAAAGGTAGAAGTGATGGTGATACGATACCAGGGCACTCCCCCAAGCTTGGCAGTTGCCAAGGGGAGTGCCTATACCCATGTGATTATGTCTCCTTTGTTGGTGGAGAAGGTGATGGTTTTGATGATGGATAGTCGCACATCGAGCGTAGGAGGTCTTCTATCTTGCGGATAATACCTTTGAGTGCGATGATATGCTCCTTCAACAAAATATTTTCACGTGTGAGATACTTATTTTGTATACGAGCTAACTCAATCATCTTGAAAGCTTCGATCTCAGTTGGGGTAAGAAGATTATGATCAAGTTGAAGGATGTCTTCTGTTGCCGGAGCTTGGTCCTCCGTGGCCTTATTGATCCCTCCGTCCTTGTGGGTCTCCATGCGTTCTTCTCTCTTCAACTCTATCTTCATTAGACAAGCATCGTTGCCCTCATTGTTGGAGGAGGAGGGAGACGACATGATGCTTAGCTTCGACAACCCTGGCAGAAAACAGCTCAAAACAAGAACGAGAGATTTTTGCGTGATACAGTGGTCAAAACCCCGGGAGATTATATAATGAATTTTAACCGACCAAAATACGTGTCGTGTACGAAAACGGAGTCCGGAGAGCACACGAGGTGCCCACGAGGTAGGGGGCACGCCCTCCACCCTCGTGGAGCCCTCGTGTCCTTCCTGGACTGCTTCTTATTTTTCTATTTTTCTAAATATTTCAAAACGGAAAAATATTGCCTTAAAAACTATTTTGGAGTCGGTTTACTTACCGTACCACATACCTATTCCTTTTCGGAGGCTGAAACGTTCCGAAAAGTGTCCCTTATGTATTCCTCCGGGGTTACGGTTTCAATAACATTGGTTTCAACATTTATGGGATTACCTGATATATAATGTTTGATTCTTTGACCATTCACCACCTTCAGATTTGTGCCTTTGAAGTTATTGATTTTTATGGCACCGGAACGATAGACCTCCTCGATAACGTAAGGACCTTCCCATTTAGAGAGAAGTTTTCCTGCAAAAAATCTTGAACAAGAGTTGTATAGCAATACATAATCACCTACATTAAACTCACGCTTTTGTATCCTTTTATCATGCCATCTTTTAACTTTTTCTATAAGCAACTTGGCATTTTCGTAGGCTTGGGTTCTCCATTCATCGAGTGAGCTAATATCACATAACCTCTTCTCACTGGCAAGTTTAAAATCATAATTGAGCTCTTTAATAGCCCAATATGCCTTATGTTCTAGTTCGAGAGGTAAGTGACATGCTTTTCCATAAACCATTTTATACGGAGACATACCCATAGGATTTTTATATGCAGTTCTATAGGCCCATAATGCATCATCAAGTTTCTTGGACCAATTCTTTCTAGATCTATTAACAGTCTTTTGCAAAATTAATTCGAGCTCTCTATTACTCCATTCTACTTGACCACTAGACCGAGGGTGATAAGGGGATGCAATTCTATGATTAACATCATATTTGGCAAGCATTTTACGGAAAGCACCATGAATAAAATGTTAACCACCATCAGTCATTAATATCTAGGGACTCCAAATCTTGGAAAAATAACTTCTTTAAGCATTTTAATAGAAGTGTTATGATCGGCACTACTAGTTGGAATAGCTTCTACCCACTTAGTAACGTAATCAACAACAACTAGAATATGTGTATATCCATTAGAGGAAGGAAAGGGTCCCATATAGTCAAAGCCCCAAACATCAAATGGTTCAATAACGAGTGAATAATTCATAGGAATTTCTTGATGTCTACTAATATTACCAATTCCTTGACATTCATCACAAGATAAGACAAACTTACGGGCATCCTTGAAGAGAGTAGGCCAATAAAAAACAGATTGGAATACCTTATGTGCAGTTCTATCTCCAGCATGGTGTCCTCCATAAGCTTCGAAGTGACACTTGCGTAGGATCTGTTCCTGTTCATGCTCAGGTACACAACGTCTAATAACACCATCTACTCCTTCTTTATAAAGATGTGGGTCATCCCAAAAGTAATGCCTCAAATCCAAGAAGAACTTTTTCTTTTGCTGGTATGTGAAACTAGGTGGTATAAACTTAGCAACAATGTAATTAGCATAATCAGCATACCATGGAGCAGTATGAGAAGCATTTATGACATTTAATTTCTCATCAGGAAAGCTATCATCAATAGGAAGTGGGTCATCAAGCACATTTTCTAACCTAGACAAGTTGTCTGCAACGGGGTTCTTAGCTCCCTTTCTATCAACAATATGTAAGTCAAATTCTTGTAGCAAGAGAACCTATCTAATAAGTCTAGGTTTAGCATCTTTCTTTTCCATGAGATATTTAATAGCAGCATGATCAGTGTGAATAGTTACTTTAGAATGAACAATATAAGGTCTGAACTTATCATAAGAAAATACAACTGCTAAGAATTCTTTTTCAGTGGCAGCATAATTTCTTTGAGCATTGTCTAGGGTTTTACTAGCATATAGAATAACGTTTAATTTCTTATCAACTCTTTGCCCTAGAACATCACCTACAGCATAATCACTAGCATCACACATAATTTCAAAGGGTAAATTCCAATCAGATGGTTGAACAATAGGTGCAGAGATCAATGCTTTCTGAAGTATTTCAAATGCTTCTACACAATCATCATCAAAGACAAATGGTATATCTTTTTGTAATAAATTAGTCGGAGGCCGGGAATTTTTTGAGAAGTCCTTAATGAACCTCCTATAAAATCCGGCATGACCAAGGAAACTTCTTATACCTTTGATGTCCTTGGGACATGGCATCTTCTCAATAACATCAACCTTGGCTTTATCAACCTCAATACCTCTTTCAGAAACTTTGTGCCACAAGACAATACCTTCATTAACCATAAAGTGTCACTTTTCCCAATTCAAGACAAGATTAGTTTCTTCACATGTCTGCAAAACTTGATCAAGGTTGCTCAAGCAATCATCAAAATAAGATCCATAGACGGAGAAATCGTCCATGAAAACCTCACAAATCTTTTCACAAAAGTCAGAGAATATAGCCATCATGCATCTTTGAAAGGTAGCAGGTGCATTACATAAACCAAAAGGCATACGTCTATAAGCAAAAGTACCAAAAGGGCAAGTAAAAGTAGTCTTTGATTGATCTTTGGCTGACACAGGTATTTGAGAGAAACCAGAATAACCATCTAGAAAGCAAAAATGTGTATGTTTGGATAATCTTTCTAGTATTTGATCGATAAAAGGTAAAGGGTAATGATCCTTTTTAGTGGCCTTATTTAATTTGCGAAAATCAATTACCATCCTATAAGCTGTAATAAATCTTTGAGGAATCAATTCATCTTTATCATTAGGAACGACAGTAATACCTCCCTTCTTAGGGACACAATGGACAGGACTTACCCACTGACTATCAACAACGAGATAAATTATACCTGCCTCAAGGAGCTTTAGTATTTCTTTTCTTACCACTTCTTTTATTTTAGGATTCATCCGTCGTTGATGATCACGAACTGGTTTAGCATCTTCTTCCAAATTAATTTTATGTTGACATAGAGTGGGACTAATGCCCTTAAGATCATCAAGAGTATACCCAATAGCAGCACAGTGCTTCTTCAGAGTTTTCAATAATCTCTCTTCCTCATGCTCTGAAAGGTTAGCACTAATAATAACAGGATATATCTTTTTCTCATCAAGATAAGCATATCTAAGAGTATCAGGTAACGGTTTAAGCTCAAACACGGGGTCACCCTTGGGTGGAGGAGGACCCCCTAGGATTTCAACAGGAAAATTGTGTTTCAGAATAGGTTCCTGTTTAAAAAATACTTCATCTATTTCCCTTCTTTCATTCATAAACATGTCATTTTCATGGTCTAGCAAATATTGTTCTAAAGGATCACTAGGAGGTACGGCAATAGAAGCAATACCAATAATTTCATCCTTACTAGGCAATTCTTCTTCACGGTGTTGTCTACTAAATTTAGAGAAATTAAAGTCATGAGTCATACCATCTAAACCGATAGTAACAACATCCCTTTTGCAATCTATGGTAGCATTAACAGTATTTAAGAAGGGTCTACCAAATATAATGGGACAAAAGCTATCTTGTGGGGAACCAAGAACAAGAAAATCAGTAGGATATTTAGTTTTCCCACACAAGACTTCAACATCTCTAACAATTCCCATTGGTGAAATAGTATCTCTATTGGCAAGTTTAATTGTGACATGAATATCTTCTATCTCAGTAGGTGCAATATCACGAATAATTTCTTTGTATAAGGAATAATGTATTGCGCTAGAACTAGCACCCATATCACATAAGCCATGATAACAATGATCTCCTATTTTAACAGAAATAACAGGCATGCCTACCACAGGTTTGTTTTTATCTTTAGTACAAGGTTTAGCAATTCTAGCAGTCTCATCAAGGAAATGAATAACATGTCCATCAATATTATCAGACAAGAGATCTTTAACAATAGGAATATCAGGTTCAACTTTAATTTGCTCATGAGGTGTATAAGTTTTAATATTGCTTTTACGAACCACAGTTGAAGCTTTAGCATGATCCTTTATCCTAACAGGAAAAGGTGGTTTCTCAACATAAGAAGTAGGAATAATAGGATCATTATAAGTGACAATCTTTTCTTCAACTTTAATAGGTGCAGCTACTTTTACTTCTATGGGAGGATGATATTTAAACCACTTCTCCTTGGGGAGATCAACATAAGTAGCAAAAGATTCACAGAAAGAAGCTACTATCTCATAGTCAAGTCCATATTTAGTGCTAAATTTATGGAAAACGTCGGTATCCATAAAAGATTTAACACAATCAAACCTAGGTGTCATACCTGACTCCTTACCTTTGTCGAGGTTAATCTTCAAAGTTGCGTTTAATTCTTTCCAATAAATCCCATTTGAATTCAATAGTCTTCATCATAAAAGAGCCATCACAAGAAGTATCAAGCATGATACGATTGCTATCAGAAAGCTGAGCATAAAATTTTTGAATAATCATTTCTCTTGAGAGATCATGATTGGGGCATGAATATAACATTGATTTAAGCCTCCCCCAAGCTTGAGCGATGCTTTCTCCTTCGCGAGGCCAAAAATTATATATATAATTGTGATCAGGATGAACAAGATTCATAGGATAAAACTTCTGATGAAATTCCAATTTCAACCGTTTGTAATTCCAAGACCCCATATCATCACATAGCCTATACCATGTCGATGCATCTGCCTTCAAAGATAAAGGGAAGACCTTCTTCTTAACAACATCTCCGGGTACACCTGCAAGCTTAAATAATCCACAAACTTCATCCACATATATCAGATGCTCATTAGGATGCTTTGTTCCATCTCCTAAAAAGGGATTAGCTAGCAGTTTTTCTATCATACCCGAAGGAATTTCAAAGCAGACATTTTCATTTTCAGTAGGCTCAGTAGGTTGAGGAGCAACTCTTTTCTCTACTGGTCGGAGTGAAGATACCCCGAACAAGCCCCTCAGAGGATTACTTTCCATAGTAACAAGTGACAGTAAATTTCAGCACACTATATAAATTCTTCCTTACCAAATTCCACCTACCAAAGGTGCTTCACTCCCCGGCAACGGCGCCAGAAAAGAGTCTTGATGACCCACAAGTATAGGGGATCTATCGTAGTCCTTTCGATAAGTAAGAGTGTCAACCCAACGAGGAGCAGAAGGAAATGATAAGCGGTTTCCAACAAGGTATTCTCTGCAAGTACTGAAATGAGTGGTAACTAATAGTTTTGTGATAGGATAATTTGTAACGAGCAACAAGTAACAAAAGTAAATAAAGTGCAGCAAGGTGGTCAAATCCTTTTTGTAGCAAAGGACAAGCTTGGACAAACTCTTATATAGAGAGAAGCGCTCCCGAGGACACATGGGAATATCATCAAGCTAGTTTTCATAACGCTCATATGATTCGCATTCGCTACTTTGATAATTTGGTATGTGGGTGGACCGGTGCTTGGGTACTGTCCTTACTTGGACAAGCATCCCACTTATGATTAACCTCTATTGCAAGCATCCGCAACTACAACAAAAGTATTAAGGTAAACCTAACCATAGCATGAAATATATGGATCCAAATCAGCCCCTTGCGAAGCAACGCATAAACTAGGGTTTAAGCTTCTGTCACTCTAGCAACCCATCATCTACTTATTACTTCCCAATGCCTTCCTCTAGGCCCAAATAATGGTGAAGTGTCATGTAGTCGACATTCACATAACACCACTAGAGGAAAGACAACATACATTTCATCAAAATATCAAACGAATACCAAATTCACATGACTACTAATAGCAAGACTTCTCCCATGTCCTCAGGAACAAGCGTAAGTACTCACAAAGCATAAACATGTTCACAATCAGAGGGGTATTAATATGCATATATGATCTGAACATATGATCTCCCACCAATTAAACCAACTAGCATCAACTACAAGGAGTAATAAACACTACTAGCAACCTACTAGCACCAATCCCGGACTTGGATACAAGAATTGGATACAAGAGATGAACTAGGGTTTTGAGAGGAGACGGTGCTGATGAAGATGTTGATGGAGATTGCCATCTCCCGATGAGAGGAGCGTTGGTGATGACGATGGCGATGATTTCCCCCTCCGGGAGGGAATTTCCTGTAACACCCACGATGCGGCTATATCTCCCACGTGTCGAAGCACAACTTAGAGGCATAACCGCATTGTAAGCAATGTCGCAAGTGAGGTAATCTTCACACAACCCATGTACTGAATAAGGAAAGAGGTACATAGTAGGCTTACAATCGCCGCTTCACACAATACATGAATAAAGCATTACATCATCCAGATACAATCAAGGTCCGACTACAGAACCAAAATAAAAGAAGACTACCCCAAATGCTACAGATCCCCGACCGTCCCATCTGGGCTCCACTAGTGATCAACTGAAAACGGAACAACATAACGAACACGATCTTCATCGAGCTCCTCCTTGAGCTCGATTGCGTCACCTGCACGGTTTCATCGGCACTTGCAAGCTGGTTTTGGAAGTATCTGTGAGTCACGGGGACTCAGCAATCTCACACCTCGCGATCAAGACTATTTAAGCTTAAAGGGGGGGGGGTAAAAGGTATGAGGTGGAGCTGCACCAAGCACTAGCATATATGGTGGCTAACATACGCAAATGAGGGCGAGAAGAGAAGGCAAAAGCATGATCGATAAACTATGATCAAGAAGTGATCCTAGAACAACCTACGTTCAAGCATAACTCCAACACCGTGTTCATTTCCCGGACCCCGCCGAGAAGAGACCATCACGGCTACACACGCGGTTGATGCATTTTAGTTAAGGTAAGTTTCAGTTTTTCTACAACCGGACATTAACAAATTCCCATCAGCCCATAACCGCGGGCACGGCTTTCGAAAGGTCAAAACCCTGCAGGGGTGTCCCAACTTAGCCCATCACAAGCTCTCACGGTCAACGAAGGATATTCCTTCTCCCAGGAAGACCCGATCAGACTCGGAATCACGGTTACAAGACATTTCGACAATTGTAAAACAAGACCAGCAAAGCCACCCAGATGTGCCGACAAATCCCGATAGGAGCTGCACATATCTCGTTCTCAGGGCACACCGGATGAGCCAGACGTCGGGTAGGCCAGCCTAGAGTTGCCCCTGGTAGCCCCGGACATCGCTCAGTTGGACCAACACTTAGAGAGGCACTGGCCCGGGGGGGTTAAAATAAAGATGACCCTTGAGTCTGCAGAACCCAAGGGAAAGAAAAGGCTAGGTGGCAAATGGTAAAACCAATGTTGGGCCTTGCTGGAGGATTTTTATTCAAGGCAAACTGTCAAGGGGTTCCCGTTATAACTCAACCGTGTAAGGAACAAAAAATCAAGGAACCTAACACCGGTATGAAGGAAACTAGGGCGGCAAGAGTGGAACAAAACACCAGGCATAAGGCCGAGCCTTCCACCCTTTACCAAGTATATAGATGCATTAATTAAATAAGAGATATTGTGATATCCCAACAAAATAACCATGTTCCAAACATGGAACAAGCTCCAATCTTCACCTGCAACTAGCAACGCTATAAGAGGGGCTGAGCAAAGCGATAACATAGCCAAACAACGGTTTGCTAGGACAAGGTGGGTTAGAGATTTGACATGGCAATATGGGAGGCATGATAAGCAAGTGGTAGATATCGTAGCATAGGCAAAGCAATAGAGAGAGAAACTAGCAAGCAAAGATAGAAGTGATTTCGAGGGTATGGTCATCTTGCCTGAAATCCCGCAAGGAAGAAGATCGAGTCCATGAAGAAGATAAACGGACGTAGTCGAACGAATCCTCACAACACGACGTTATCGGAACCAACCCGAAGAAGCAACACCGGAAAGAAGCAAACAATCATGGTAAACAACCATCACATAATCATGGCATGATGCACAATCAAGTATGATGCATGTCCGGTTTAATGAAGCATGGCATGGCAAAGTGCACAAGAAACCCTACAAATTAACTGGAGCTCAATATGCAACTCCGTTGCATATTGACGAAATACCACATGACTTATTTAGTTCGATCTTGTTTATGTACCCAACAAAATTAAGTGTTGTTAGCATGGCAAGAGGTGAAGCATAATGAAACTACCTATCTAGGCAAGTTTAAATGAGGCCGGAACAACAAAACAACAAGTCCGGAAACTCCTCATGTGCATATTTTAGGTTTGGTACTGATCTTCCCTAAACACAATTTTAGAGTTGTTAAACATGCAAAGTTATGCCACCATGTTAAACTAGGCATTTTTCTACCCCATTTACATATAAAGTTTATTTAAAACTGAGCTACGGTTATTTAGTTATGAATTAAATCATTTTAACATGACATAGGAGCAAATTTAACCAAACAGCATTTTAAACATTTCAAACATGCATGAAAGTTGCATATAATGAAACTAGATGAAAAACTAAGCATTTTTCATATATAAAACATTTTGATACGATGCACGGTTAAAGAGTTATTATATGCATGAAGTTTAAGGGCCATACTACAAAACTGCCAACTCTGGAATAAAAGATAAATTCGTTCAGGGAAAAAAATATGTCCTAGGCTGAAATTGCGGCATCGCTGGGCTGAACAGGAGGAGCTGTGGGGGGGGGCTCACCCATGCGCCAAGCCCAGCTGGAGAGGAGGAGGAAGCTGGGCCGCGCGGCCGGACCTGGTGGATCTGGCTCCTGGCAGCCTGGATCGAACGAGGTGGAGGGGGTGCGGTCAACGCGCTGGTTCTCGAGCGGACGCCGTAGCAGAGGCGCTGGCGGCTAGGAGCAGAGCTCCGGCGAGCGGGGCAAAGGGGCGGCAAGGCAAGGGACTTGGGTGGCGGGGAGGACCGAGAATGGCGGAGATGGCCAAGGCTCGATCAATCTGGCCGGCGATTGGACTTAGCGGTGATTGGAGCTCAGCGACGCCCTGGTTGCTCCTTTCCAACAGAGAAGACAGGGAGAGTAGGGGAGGTTAGAGGGACAGGAAGGAGGGGAAGGACAACGGAGAGGGCGCGCCGGGGACCTTCCTGTTGGCTTGCTCCGGCATGGTGAAGAGGACGTGGTGGCTGGGACGAGTTTGGAGGCGCACAGCGACGGAACTTGGGGAAGTGGCGGAGGCAGGGCTTGTCGGTGGCGGACTTGACGGAGCTCAGCGAGGGGATCAGCCATGGCGTACGGGGCCTCAGATGCTCGCGGCTGCAGGAGCTCTTGCTCTTGTGGTCATGGATGAAGGCGGCTGCGGGGCCGAAGGACGACGAGGATGCAAGAGGCGCAGGGTGGCGGGAAGGTGACTCGGGCTCCAATGGTGTGAGCTGTCGGAGTGGAGGCAAGGCGGCGACTGCCTCGATCCCATCCGGATCGAGTACCTGGGGCGTCGGCTGAAATTGAGGAGAAGGAGCTTGAGGGGAGGCTCGAGCACATGTGGTTTGTAAGAAGATAAATCGAGGTCGATCCCCATGGAGGATGAGGTTGGTCGGGGATGGATTGGATCGGCTTGGTGGTTGGTTGGGCGCGGAAAAACAAGGAGAGTGGAGGCGCGGGTGGACTGATGGGACAAACGGGCTAAAATCTAGGGATTAATCTAGGGTTGCCACTATATATAGCAAGCCGGATAGGTTTAGGGGGGTATAAGGTCCCTCCGATCATAATCGGACAGACAGGAAAAATAGCTTAGGTAGCCCAAATAAGAAAACGGTGATATTTTGTAGATGTTTGGGGATGATCCGGACCCATCGGTGACGACTGCCCGGGTTGGGTCCGGGACAGCTTTTCGGACGCGCACGCGAGGAGGGCCGCGGGCTGACGAGAGAGGTTAGGTAGGGCCCAACGGTGAGTGGTGGTGGGCTGAGAAGAGAGAGGGGGAAAGCAACCCGGCAACTGTTTCCGGAGACCGAAAACGTCCGACGTTTGACCGGCTATACTACCGCTATAGTTTAATGGTTGGGCTATCAAACGAACTCCGAATGCGATGAAACTTGACAGGCGGTCTATCTACACTATAATAAGACCACACACCAACTTTCAACCCAATCCGAGAACATTTTCCGGCCACTTATAAAATAATATTTCGGACGTGCCGCGGGCACGTGCAAGGGTGTCTGGACTCAGAACGGACAACGGAAGGAACGGGGAAACCGGGACAGATGCAAGTTTTGAGAACATGATGATGCAATGCACATGATGACATGATAAGATGCAACACGGAAGCAAATGACATGGCAACGCCGGCGAATAACTGGAAGACACCTGGCGCAACCGTCTCGGGGTGTCACAACACTCCACCACTACGAGAGGATCTCGTCCCGAGATCTAGAATGGCACCAGAGGGAAAAACGTAGGAGAAAGAGAAGAGGTAGAACAAAGTTGCTTCTTTGAAAAACGAGTGAAACCATGAACCTTGAGAGGCTGAACCATTTGAGAAAAGAAAACAACGGAGATGAACAAAGTTGAAAACACTCCGTTAGAACAAAGGAACAAGGAACAATAAAGGTCAAATTCGACAACACTCCGGTAGAACGAGAAGCACAAGGAACGATAAGGATCAATTACGCCAACACTCCGGTTGGAAATGGAAGGTAAAGAATATGAGCTTGGCAAAATGAAAGCACTTGGATGAGAGTCCGGTTAGAAGAGGAATAATAGCCACAACACTCCGGTTAAAACAAGATAGAGAAGGAAATAGAATGATATAATTTGGACAACACTCTGACTGAAAATGGAAGGAATTAACAAGAACTTGACAAGACGAGAGGATACTTGATGAAATCAACAACACACTGCCTCCGGAACTAATGAAAGAATGGCATAATGGGTAAGAAAGATTTCAGACGGCACTCCGGTTAAGAAGGGAGGCAAAACTTGATAGAATGGGAAGAACTCGAAAAGTGGGCACGACACTCCGGTTAAATGGATAAGCACGAAAGAACATGGTCTTGACAATCCAAGATGAAGAGTGAGGAGAGCAACACCACAATGCCTCCGGAAGAGAAAATAGAAGATGGATCATTGAAATAATGGAATGGAGAAGAAAATGCCAACTTCTGCCACAAAAGAGCTTGAAAAGGCATCCTTACGAGAAGGGTCGAACGGAATTGTTTGAAAACCAACAAAAAAGGATAAACTTGATATGGACTTATAGAAGACATCTCAAAATTATGAGGTGACAACCTGCCACTCACGGAAATAGAATGGATTGTTATGAACAAGGAGACGAGAAACTATTTCACCGGGAGGATAAATGAAGAACTTGGATCATTTATAAGCACCATAAATAGCAACAATCCTTAGGGAAAGCTTTAGGTGTAACATGACACAGATAACTCCAACAAAGAGGTTGATGAATTTAAAATATCTCATTCTTGATAACTTGTGAGTCATGAAACACAAAGGAAAATTATCAAGAATGACATAATACCACCTCTAATGATACGGTAGAAGGAATTGCACTTCGGATTGCAAGATGAAGAATGATTGAGCACCTTTGAAAAGAATCTCGATGAGCACTTCAAAAAGGAATTAAATCCTTGATGAACCATCATGTAGAGCCTCCATGAAGAACTCCGGTAATAAAAGAATGATCAAACAAAAGGAAAGAGAAGTTGAAAACACAAGGTGAATCCTTGTAATGATTTAGATGGATCTCCATGGTGATGTAATTGCGACAGCTTGGGACTCCGGGAAAGAAAGATGAACAAATGAAATCAAGAATTTATTCATCATGAACAAACTCCGAAGGAAGGAATTGATCACTTGGATGAAACAAGAATAAGAATTATGTTATGTGTATCCTTCACCAATTTAAATTGATGACAAGCAACGAATTTGGCATACTACTTATTCCCATTGGGAAGGATTAAGAGAGATATAGCATAACTTGAGAAGGTCTTCGACGAACCACCGATAGGATTGGAAAGAATGAATGAATTGATATGATAACGAAGGAAGAGAAATCTTGAATGAACCACCGTAAGGATTGAAAATAAACGAAGTAAAGGGATGAATCACCGCTAAGAATTATGAAATGAACGAAGATACTTGCTAGGATTCAGATACATGAGAACGAACGGAGCCCGAGATGATTTGGGGATACTTGAACGAAGCATCGGTAAGATTTGGAGAGTTAGGGCTGAAAGCTGAGAATGAATAAATCCGAAATGATTGTCTTTGGGGAATCAAACTGAAAAGAATCTTGAATTGCTCCGGATGGGAGAAAAGAGTTCTCACAATCAAAACAACTATGAGAGTATGGCAACAAGCTAGAACCATGAATCTCTGAGAGAGCGGATAAGATATGGAGGAAAACTCTGGTTCGGTCTTCAAAATCCGAGAATGACGATGGGAAACACCACCAATAATTGTTTAGACACTACGGAAGAATCAAAAGCGAAGAGGTTGAGCCAACGATGAAAAGAATTTGAAAGATCTTGGAGAAAAACATATGACTGATGACGAATCATTCTTACGTCAAACTTCGAAAAGAATTTGAGAATAGCTCCGGGAAAATTAGAAGAGTCAGGTAAGATCCTGGGAAAAGACCTGTGGGTTAGGGCCCACTCAAAAGAAACACCGTTGAAAAGATTTAAAAGAGATATTGCGCCGGTTGAATTAAATGGCTTGAATGGGATAACAACCTCGAAATAGGTTGAACGGATCTGGAATGACTAGACGAGCCTTTTGAGATATCTTGAGCACTCCGGAACAATTGAATAGCGAGAAATGGATGATTAAGAGGTACATCAGCAAGAGAAGACATTTGAAACAAGGAAAATGCATGTGATCAACACAGAAGGTTTGAATTGAATCCACCGGAGAATGAAGAATAACAAACTTGAGGCACCGTTAGAATCTTCATGAGCATCACCGGGTAAGAACATTGACGGAAAAGAATGGAGAGACTTCATATTCATAAGATAGATACTTGATAAATAAATGTGAGTCCTCGAAGAAAAAGGGTGGGTGGGCGGGAAAAACAAAGGCAGCTTGGGACGAATGAAACAAATAACGTTGAGAAGACTTGGAGTTGATCTTACGGATGTTGAAACGATCGGATCCACTGGAAGAGAAACACGCCGGTTAAAAAGAATTTACATGACAATCTCGATTATCGTGAAGGATTAGTATTGACATCGAAGTATGAGAACACCGTTTAGGAAAGGTATGGAATCAACATTTGACTTCAAAGCAACTCGAATACCACAACTGAAGACAAAAACAAAGGATTGGCTTGCAAAATAAGCCGGAACGAACATAAGATAGAGATTTCGCCCGAAGTTTTCATGGTGGGGCCTACACGGGCTCGATCGTATAGCACCATCATGTACAAGGTAGTGCACATGACATACGAAGTGTCCCTGAGTCAGCATAGCCAAGGACTCTTTAAGACACAACGAGACCACTGTAAAACCAACCGTGGATAGGCGGACCACTAGACGTCGAACCCCAATTTCATATCATACATCTGTCGGAAAGATAACCTACGAGCTACTTGAATTCCCACTTATAAACTCCCGAAACTTTCTGATTATGCAATCAGGTATTGGGGATACAGGGGAAGCATAATATCTCACCCAAATCTAGCAAATCCTACATCCAGCTGTATCCATCCTTCAACACATAACCAAGAAACCTTCGGAAATCGTTTACCTCAACCTTCGAAAAGCATCCGTTATATGAGTTATGGCAATACTCCTGAACTCCCGCCCCAGTACTGGGTGGCATCGAGGTTATCTCACCAACAACTGCATAAAAGATATTTTCGATGTCAGCGAAACTCATGTATTCTAGAACTGCAACGATAAAATTGTGACGACAACACATCGGAGCTCAACTCCCCGGGACACTGCCACAACCCCTAAATGTCAGGAGGCACCAAGAACAATGTTCTCGTCACAAAACCATTGGAACGATTCCAAGATACCCGCGTGATGCTAAATTTTTTTAGTGAAATTTGAGAAGAGAAGAGTCAAAACTCTACGTCAGGATGCCTCACCAGAGCGACGAAGGGACTGAGGAGTAAAAAGAAGTCCTACTCTCTGAAATATATAATCCTAAATGACTCAAAACATTTTCTAGACTCAACAACGCCAGCAATTCGATCAAGCAGGGGGCTCCTAAGTTGGGAAGGCTCTGATTACCAACTTGTAACGCCCACGATGCGGCTATATCACCCACATGTCGAAGCATGACTTAGAGGCATAACCGCATTGTAAACAATGTCACAAGTGAGGTAATCTTCACACAACCCATGTACTGAATAAGGAAAGAGGTACATAGTTGGCATACAATCGCTACTTCACACAATACATGAATAAAGCATTACATCATCTAGATACAATCAAGGTCCAACTACGGAACCAAAATAAAAGAAGACTACACCAAATGCTACAGATCCCCGATCGCCCCAACTGGGCTCCACTACTGATCAACTGAAAATGGAACAACATAATGAACACGGTCTTCATCGAGCTCCTCCTTGAGCTCGGTTGCGTCACCTGCACGGTTTCATCGGCACCTGCAAACTACTTTTGGAAGTATCTGTGAGTCATGGGGACTCAGCAATCTCACACCCTCGCGATCAATACTATTTAAGCTTAAAGGGGGGGGGTAAAAGGTATGAGGTGGAGCTGCAGCAAGCACTAGCATATATGGTGGCTAACATACGCAAATGAGAGCGAGAAGAGAAGGCAAAAGCACGATCGATAAACTATGATCAAGAAGTGATCCTAGAACAACCTATGTTCAAGCATAACTCCAACACCGTGTTCACTTCCCGGACCCCGCCGAGAAGAGACCATCACGGCTACACACGCGGTTGATGCATTTTAGTTAAGATAAGTTTCAGGTTTTCTACAACCGGACATTAACAAATTCCCATCTGCCCATAACCACGGGCACGGCTTTCGAAAGTTCAAAACCATGCAGGGGTGTCCCAACTTAGCCCATCACAAGCTCTCACGGTCAACGAAGGATATTCCTTCTCCCAGGAAGACCCGATCAAACTCAGAATCCCGGTTACAAGACATTTCGACAATTGTAAAACAAGACCAGCAAAGCCACCCAGATGTGCCGACAAATCCCGATAGGAGCTGCACATATCTCGTTCTCAGGGCACACCGGATGAGCCAGACGTCGGGTAGGCCAGCCCAGAGTTGCCCCTGGTAGCCCCGGACATCGCTCAGTTGGACCAACACTTAGAGACGCACTAGCCGGGGGGTGTTAAAATAAAGATGACCCTTGAGTCTGCAGAACCCAAGGGAAAGAAAAGGCTAGGTGGCAAATGGTAAAACCAATGTTGGGCCTTGCTGGAGGAGTTTTATTCAAGGCGAACTGTCAAGGGGTTCCCATTATAACCCAACCGTGTAAGGAACGCAAAATCAAGGAACATAACACCGGTATGATGGAAACTAGGGCGGCAAGAGTGGAACAAAACACCAGGCATAAGGCCGAGCCTTCCACCCTTTACCAAGTATATAGATGCATTAATTAAATAAGAGATATTGTGATATCCCAACAAAATAACCATGTTCCAAACATGGAACAAGCTCCAATCTTCACCTGCAACTAGCAACTCTATAAGAGGGGCTGAGCAAAGTGGTAACATAGCCAAACAACGGTTTGCTAGGACAAGGTGGGTTAGAGGTTTGACATGGCAATGTGGGAGGCATGATAAGCAAGTGGTAGGTATCGTAGCATAGGCAAAGCAATAGAGCGAGCAACTAGCAAGCAAACATAGAAGTGATTTCGAGGGTATGGTCATCTTGCCTGAAATCTCGCAAGGAAGAAGAACGAGTCCATGAAGAAGATAAACAGACGTAGTCGAACGAATCCTCACAACACGACGTTATCGGAACCAACCCAAAGAAGCAACACCGAAAAGAAGCAAACAATCATGGTAAACAACCATCACATAATCATGGCATGATGCACAATCAAGTATGATGCATGTGCAGTTTAAGGAAGCATGGCATGGCAAAGTGCACAAGAAACCCTACAAATTAAGTGGAGCTCAATATGCAACTCCGTTGCATATTGACGAAACACCACGTGACTTATTTAGTTCGATCTTGTTTATGTACCCAACAAAATTAAATGTTGTTAGCATGGCAAGAGGTGAAGCATAATGAAACTACCTATCTAGGCAAGTTTAAATGAGGCCGGAACAACAAAACAACAAGTCCGGAAACTCCTCATGTGCATATTTTAGGTTTGGTACTGATCTGCCCTAAACACAATTTTAGAGTTGTTAAACATGCAAAGTGATGCCACCATGTTAAACTAGGCATTTTTCTACCCCATTTACATATAAAATTTATTTAAAACCGAGCTACCTTTATTTAGTTATGAATTAAATCATTTTAACTTGACATAGGAGAAAATTTAACCAAACAGCATTTTAAACATTTCAAACATGCATGAAAGTTGCATATAATTAAACTAGATGAAAAACTAAGCATTTTTCATATATAAAACATTTTGATACGATGCACGGTTAAAGAGTTATATATGCATGAAGTTTAAGGGCCATACTGCAAAACTGCCATCTCTGGAATAAAAGATAAATTTGTTCAGGGGAAAAATATGTCCTGGGCCGAAACTACGGCATCGCTGGGCTGAACAGGAGGAGCTATGGGGGGGGCTCACCCATGGGCCAAGCCCAGCTGGGGAGGAGGAGGAAGCTGGACCGCGCGGCTGGGCCAGGTGGATCTGGCTGCTGGCGGCCTGGATCGAACGAGGTGGAGGGGCGCGATTAATACGCTCGTTCTCGAGCGGACGCCGTAGCAGAGGCGCTGGCAGCTGGGAGCAGAGCTCCGGCGAGTGGGGCGAAGGGGCGGCAAGGCGAGGGACTTGGGTGGCGGGGACGACCGAGAACGGCGGAGATGGCCAAGGCTCGATCGATCTGGCCGGCGATTGGACTTGGCGGTGATTGGAGCTCAGCGGCGCCCTGGTTGCTCCTATCCAACAGAGAAGACAGGGAGAGCAGGGGAGGTTAGAGGGACAAGAAGGAGGGGAAGGACAGCGGAGAGGGCGCGACGGGGACCTTCCTGCTGGCTTGCTCCGGCATGGTGGCGAGGACGTGGTGGCGGGGACGAGTTTGGAGGCACACAACGACGGAACTTGGGGAGGCGGCGGAGGCAGGCTTGTCGGCGGCGGACTTGACGGAGCTCAGCGAGGGGATCAGCCATGGCGTACGGGGCCTCAGATGCTCGCGACTGCAGGAGCTCTTGCTCCTGTGGTCGTGGACGAATGCGGCTGCGGGGCCGAAGGATGATGAGGATGCAAGAGGCGCAGTTTGGCAGGAAGGTGGCTCGGGCTCCAATGGTGTAAGCTGTTGGAGTGGAGGCAAGGCGGCGACTGCCTCGATCCCATCCGGATCGAGTACCTGGGGCGTTGGCTGAAATTGAGGAGAAGGAGCTTGAGGGTAGGCTTGAGGGCATGTGGTTTGTAAGAAGATAAATCGGGGTGGATCCCCATGGAGGATGAGGTTGGTCGGGGATGGATTGGATCGACTTGGTGGTTGGTTGGGCGTGGAAAAACAAGGAGAGTGGCAGCGCGGGTGGACTGATGGGACAAACGGGCTAAAATCAAGGGATTAGTCTAGGGTTGCCACTATATATAGCAAGTCGAATAGGTTTAGGGGGGTATAAGGTCCCTCCGATCGTAATCGTACGGACGGGAAAATAGCTTAGGTAGCCCAAATAAGAAAACAGTGATATTTTGTAGATGTTTGGGGATGATCCGGACCCAACGGTGACGACTGCCCGGGGTGGGTCCGGGACAGCTTTTCGGACGCGCGCGCGAGGAGGGCTGCGGGATGACGAGAGAGGTTAGGTAGGGCTTGACGGTGAGTGGTGGTGGGCTGAGAAGAGAGAGGGGGAAAGCAACCCGGCAACTGTTTCTGGAGACCGGAAACGTCCGACGTTTGACCGGCTATACTGCCGCTATAGTTTAACGGTTGGGCTATCAAACGAACTCCGAATGCGGTGAAACTTCATAGGCAGTCTATCTACACTATAATAAGACCACACGCCAACTTTCAACCCCATCTGAGAACATTCTCCGGCCACTTATAAAATAATATTTCGGACGTGCAGCGAGCGCGTGCAAGGGTGTCTGGACTCAGAACGGACAACGGAAGGAACTGGGAAACCGGGACAGATGCAAGTTTTGAAAACATGATGATGCAATGCACATGATGACATGATAAGATGCAACACACAAGCAAATGACATGGCAACGCCAGCGAATAACTAGAAGACACCTGGCGCAACGGTCTCAGGGCATCACATTTCCCCGGCAGAACAGCTCCGCCAGAGCCCTAGATTCGTTCCGCCAAGGTTCCCCCTCGTGGCGGCGGAGTTTCGTCCGAGAAGATGGCTTATTATTTTTATTCCATCGAAAGACTGTTGGGGAACGTAGTAAGTTCAAAAAATTTCCTACGCACACGTAAGATCATGGTGATGCATAGCAACGAGAGGGGAGAGTGTTGTCTACGTACCCTCGTAGACCGATAGCGGAAGCGTTATGACAACGCGGTTGATGTAGTCGTACGTCTTCACGGCCTGACCGATCAACCACCGAAACTACGGCACCTCCGAGTTCTAGCACACGTTCAGCTCGATGACGATCCCCGGACTCCGATCCAGCAAAGTGTCGGGGAAGAGTTCCGTCAGCACGACGGCGTGGTGATGATCTTGATGTACTAATGTCGCAGGGCTTCGCCTAAGCACTACTACAATATTATCAAGGACTATGGTGGAAGGGGGCACCGCACACGGCTAAGAATATGATCACGTGGATCAACTTGTGTCTCTAGGGGGTGCCCCTGCCTCCGTATATACAGGCTCAAAGGGGGGGCCGACCGGCCAAGAGGAGGCGCGCCAAGAGGAGTCCTACTCCCTCCAGGAGTAGGACTCCCCCCCTTTCCTTGTTGGAATAGGATTCGTGGAGGAGAGAGAGGAGGAAGGGGGGCCGGCCCCCTCTCCTTGTCCTATTTGGACCAAGGGGGGAGAGGCGCGCGGCCCATCTCTGGCCACCTCTCCGCTCTTCCACTAAGGCCCACTAAGGCCCATATACCTCCCGGGGGGTTCCGATAACCTCCCGGTACTCCGGTAAAATCCCGATTTCACCCGGAACACTTCCGATATCCAAACATAGGCTTCCAATATATCAATCTTTATGTCTCGACCATTTAGATACTCCTCGTCATGTCCGTGATCACATCCGGGACTCTGAACTCCTTCGGTACATCAAAACTCATAAACTCATAATATAACTGTCATCGAAACCTTAAGTGTGCGGACCCTATGGGTTCGAGAACAATGTAGACATGACCGAGACTCGTTTCCGGTCAATAACCAATAGCGGAACCTGGATGCTCATATTGGCTCCTACATATTCTACGAAGATCTTTATCGGTCAGACCGCATAACAACATACGTTGTTCCCTTTGTCATCGGTATGTTACTTGCCCGAGATTCAATCGTCGGTATCCAATACCTAGTTCAATCTCGTTACCGGCAAGTCTCTTTACTCGTTCCGTAATACATCATCCCGCAACTAACTCATTAGTTGCAATGCTTGCAAGGCTTAAGTGATGTGCATTACCAAGAGGGCCCAGAGATACCTCTCCGACGATCGGAGTGACAAATCCTAATCTCGAAATACGCCAACCCAACATGTACCTTTGGAGACACCTGTAGAGCACCTTTATAATCACCCAGTTACGTTGTGACATTTGGTAGCACACAAAGTGTTCCTCCGGCACACGGGAGTTGCATAATCTCATAGTCATAGGAACATGTATAAGTCATGAAGAAAGCAATAGCAACATACTAAACGATCGGGTGCTAAGCTAATGAAATGGGTCATGTCAATCAGATCATTCAACTAATGATGTGATCCCGTTAATCAAATGACAAATCTTTGTCCATGGTTAGGAAACATAACCATCTTTGATTAACGAGCTAGTCAAGTAGAGGCATACTGGTGACACTCTATTTGTCTATGTATTCACACATGTATTATGTTTCCGGTTAATACAATTCTAGCATGAATAATAAACTTTTATCATGATATAAGGAAATAAATAATAACTTTATTATTGCCTCTAGGGCATATTTCCTTCAGTCTCCCACTTGCACTAGAGTCAATAATCTAGATTACACAGTAATGATTCTAACACCCATGGAGCCTTGGTGCTGATCATGTTTTGCTCGTGGAAGAGGCTTAGTCAACGGGTCTGCTACATTCAGATCCGTATGTATCTTGCAAATCTCTATGTCTCCCACCTGGACTGGATCCCGGATGGAATTGAAGTGTCTTTTGATGTGCTTGGTTCTCTTGTGAAATCTGGATTCCTTCGCCAAGGTAATTGCACCAGTATTGTCACAAAATATTTTCATTGGACCCGGTGCACTAGGTATGACACCTAGATCGGATATGAACTCCTTCATCCAGACTCCTTCGTTTGCTGCTTCCGAAGCAGCTATGTACTCCGCTTCACATGTAGATCCCGCCATGACGCTTTGTTTAAAACTGCACCAACTGATAGCTCCACCATTTAATGTAAACATGTATCTGGTCTGTGATTTAGAATCGTCCGGATCAGTGTCAAAGCTTGCACCAACGTAACCGTTTACGATGAGCTCTTTGTCACCTCCATATACGAGAAACATATCCTTAGTCCTTTTCAGGTACTTCAGGATGTTCTTGACCACTGTCCGGTGATCCACTCCTGGATTACTTTGGTACCTCCCTGCTAGACTTATAGCAAGGCACACATCAGGTCTGGTACACAACATCGCATACATGATAGAGCCTGTGGCTGAAGCATAGGGAACATCTTTCATTTTCTCTCTATCTTCTGCAGTGGTCGGGCATTGAGTCTGACTCAATTTCACACCTTGTAGAACAGGCAAGAACCCTTTCTTTGCTTGATCCATTTTGAACTTCTTCAAAATCTTGTCAAGGTATGTGCTTTGTGAAAGTCCAATTAAGCGTCTTGATCTATCTCTATAGATCTTAATGCCTAATATGTAAGCAGCTTCACCGAGGTCTTTCATTGAAAAACTCTTATTCAGGTATCCCTTTATGCTATCCAGAAATTCTATATCATTTCCAATCAGTAATATGTCATCCACATATAATATCAGAAATGCTATAGAGCTCCCACTCACTTTCTTGTAAATACAGGCTTCTCCGAAAGTCTGTATAAAACCAAATGCTTTGATCACACTATCAAAACGTTAATTCCAACTCCAAGAGGCTTGCACCAGTCCATAGATGGATCGCTGGAGCTTGCACACTTTGTTAGCTCCCTTTGGATCGACAAAACCTTCTGGTTGCATCATATACAACTCTTCTTCCAGAAACCCATTCAAGAATGCAGTTTTGACATCCATCTTCCAAATTTCATAATCATAAAATGCGGTAATTGCTAACATGATTCGGACAGACTTAAGCATCGCTACGGGTGAGAAGGTCTCATCGTAGTCAATCCCTTGAACTTGCCGAAACCCTTTTGCGACAAGTCGAGCTTTGTAGACAGTAATATTACCGTCAGCGTCAGTCTTCTTCTTGAAGATCCATTTATTCTCAATCGCTTGCCGATCATCGGGCAAGTCAACCAAAGTCCACACTTTGTTCTCATACATGGATCCCATCTCAGATTTCATGGCTTCAAGCCATTTTGCGGAATCTGGGCTCACCATCGCTTCTTCATAGTTCGTAGGTTCATCATGATCTAGTAGCATGACTTCCAGAATAGGATTACCGTACCACTTTGGTTGATCTACGAGGTTTAGTAGTATCTTGTTCTGAAGTTTCATGATCATTATCATTAGCTTCCTCACTTATTGGTGTAGGTGTCACAGAAACAGGTTTCTGTGATGCATTACTCTCCAACAAGGGAGCTGGTACAGTTACCTCGACAAGTTCTACTTTCCTCCCACTCACTTCTTTCGAGAGAAACTCCTTCTCTAGAAAGTTTCCGAACTTAGCAACAAAAGTCTTGCCTTCGGATCTGTGATAGAAGGTGTATCCAATAGTCTCCTTTGGATATCCTATGAAGACACATTTCTCCGATTTGGGTTCGAGCTTATCAGGTTGAAGCTTTTTCACATAAGCATAGCAGCCCCAAACTTTCAGAAACGACAACTTTGGTTTCTTGCCAAACCATAGTTCATAAGGCGTCGTCTCAAGGGATTTTGATGGTGCCCTATTTAACGTGAATGCGGCCGTCTCTAAAGCATAACCCCAAAACGATAGCGGTAAATCAGTAAGAGACATCATAGATCGTACCATATCTAGTAAAGTACGATTACGATGTTCGGACACACCATTACGCTGTGGTGTTCTGGGTGGCGTGAGTTGCGAAACTATTCCGCATTGTTTCAAATGTACACCAAACTCGTAACTCAAATATTCTCCTCCACGATCAGATCGCAGAAACTTTATTTTCTTGTTACGATGATTTTCAACTTCACTCTGAAATTCTTTGAACTTTTCAAATGTTTCAGACTTGTGTTTCATTAAGTAGATATACCCATATCTGCTTAAGTCATCTGTGAAGGTAAGAAAATAACGATATCTGCCACGAGCCTCAATATTCATCGGACCACATACATCTGTATGTACGACTTCCAACAAATCTGTTGCTCTCTCCATAGTACCGGAGAACGGCGTTTTAGTCATCTTGCCCATAAGGCACGGTTTGCAAGTACCAAGTGATTCATAATCAAGTGGTTCCAAAAGTCCATCAGTATGGAGTTTCTTCATGCGCTTTACACCAATATGACCTAAACGGCAGTGCCACAAATAAGTTGCACTATCATTATCAACTCTGCATCTTTTGGCTTCAACATTATGAATATGTGTGTCACTACTATCGAGATTCAATAAGAATAGACCATTCTTCAAGGGTGCATGACCATAAAAGATATTACTCATATAAATAGAACAACCATTATTCTCTGATTTAAATGAATAACCGTCTCGCATCAAACAAGATCCAGATATAATGTTCATGCTTAATGCTGGCACCAAATAACAATTATTTAGGTCTAATATTAATCCCGAAGGTAGATGTAGAGGTAGCGCTCCAACCGCGATCACATCGACTTTGGAACCATTTCCCACGCGCATCATCACCTCGTCCTTAGCTAATCTTCACTTAATTTGTAGTCCCTGTTTCGAGTTACAAATATTAGCAACAGAACAAGTATCAAATACCCAGGTGCTACTGCGAGCATTAGTAAGGTACACATCAATAACATGTATATCACATATACCTTTATTCACCTTGCCATCCTTCTTATCCGCCAAATACTTGGGGTAGTTCCGCTTCCAGTGACCAGTCTGCTTGCAGTAGAAGCACTCATTTTCAGGCTTAGGTCCAGACTTGGGTTTCTTCTCTTGAGCAGCAACTTGCTTGCTGTTCTTCTTGAAGTTCCCCTTCTTCTTCCCTTTGCCCTTTTTCTTGAAACTAGTGGTCTTGCTGACCATCAACACTTGATGCTCCTTCTTGATTTCTACCTCCGCAGCTTTCAGCATCGCGAAGAGCTCGGGAATAGTCTTATTCATCCCTTGCATATTATAGTTCATCACGAAGCTCTTGTAGCTTGGTGGAAGTGATTGGAGAATTCTGTCAATGACGCTATCATCCGGAAGATTAACTCCAAGTTGAATCAAGTGATTACAATACCCAGACATCTTGAGTATATGCTCACTGACAGAACTATTCTCCTCCATCTTGCAGCTATAGAACTTATTGGAGACTTCATATCTCTCAATCTGGGCATTTGCTTGAAATATTAACTTCAACTCCTGGAACATCTCATATGCCCCATGATGTTCAAAACGTCGTTGAAGTCCTGGTTCTAAGCCGTAAAGCATGGCACATTGAACTATCGAGTAGTCATTAGCTTTGCTCTGCCAGACGTTCATAACATCTGGTGTTGCTCCAGCAGCAGGCCTGGCACCCAGCGGTGCTTCCAGGACGTAATTCTTCTGTGTAGCAATGAGGATAATCCTCAAGTTACGGACCCAGTCCGTGTAATTGCTACCATCATCTTTCAACTTTGCTTTCTCAAGGAACGCATTAAAATTCAACGGAACAACAGCACGGGCCATCTATCTACAATCAAACATACATAAGCAAGATACTTATCAAGTACTAAGTGTTGGGGAACGTAGTAATTTCAAAAAAATTCCTACGCACACGCAAGATCATGGTGATGCATAGCAACGAGAGGGGAGAGTGTTGTCTACGTACCAACGCAGACCAACTGCGGAAGCGATCACACAACGTAGAGGAAGTAGTCGTACGTCTTCCCAATCCGACCGATCCAAGCACCGTTACTCCGGCACCTCCGAGTTCTTAGCACACGTTCAGCTCGATGACGATCCTCAGGCTCCGATCCAGCAAAGCATCGAGGAACAGTTCCGTCAGCACGACGGCATGGTGACGATCTTGATGTACTACCGACGCAGGGATTCGCCTAAGCTCTACAACGATATGACCGAGGTGGAATTTGGTGGCAGGGGGCACCGCACACGGCTAAGGAACGATCAACAATGATCAACTTGTGTGTCTATGGGGTGCCCCCTGCCCCTGTATATAAAGGATGAAGGAGGAGGAGGCCGGCCAAGGCATAAGGTGCGGCCAGGATGGGAGTCCTACTAGGACTCCAAGTCCTAGTAGGAGTCCATCAAGAGGGGAGGAAGGGAGAAGGAATAGGAGGAGAAGGAGAGGTGGCCGGCCCCCTTTTCCCTAGTCCAATTCGGACCAAAGGGGAGGGGGGGCGCAGCAGCCTTTTCCTCTTCCCACTAAAGCCCATCAAGGCCCATTACTTCTCCCGTAACTACCCAGTACTCCGAAAAATACCCGAATCACTCAGAACCTTTCCGATGTCCGAATATAGTCGTCCAATATATCGATCTTTACGTCTCGACCATTTCGAGACTCCTCGTCATGTCCCCGATCTCATCCGGGACTCCGAACTCCTTCGGTACATCAAAACTCATAAACTCATAATACAACTGTCGTCGAAACCTTAAGAGTGCGGACCCTACGGTTCGAGAACAATGTAGACATGACCGAGACACGTCTCCGGTCAATAACCAATAGCGGGACCTGGATGCCCATATTGGCTCCTACATATTCTACGAAGATCTTTATCGGTCAGACCGCATAACAACATACGTTGTTCCCTTTGTCATCGGTATGTTACTTGCCCGAGATTCGATCGTCGGTATCCAATACCTAGTTCAATCTCGTTACTGGCAAGTCTCTTTACTCGTTCCGTAATACATCATCCCACAACTAACTCATTAGTTGCAATGCTTGCAAGGCTTAAGTGATGTGCATTACCGAGAGGGCCCAGAGATACCTCTCCGACAATCGGAGTGACAAATTCTAATCTCGAAATACGCCAACCCAACATCTACCTTTGGAGACACCTGTAGTACTCCTTTATAATCACCCAGTTACGTTGTGACATTTGGTAGCACCCAAAGTGTTCCTCCGGCAAATGGGAGTTGCATAATCTCATAATCATAGGAACATGTATAAGTCATGAAGAAAGCAATAGCAACATACTAGACGATCGTGTGCTAAGCTAATGGAATGGGTCATGTCAATCAGATCATTCAACTAATGATGTGACCTCGTTAATCAAATAACAACTCTTTTGTCCATGGTCAGGAAACATAACCATCTTTGATTAACGAGCTAGTCAAGTAGAGGCATACTAGTGACACTTTGTTTGTCTATGTATTCACACATGTATTATGTTTCCGGTTAATACAATTCTAGCATGAATAATAAACATTTATCATGATATAAGGAAATAAATAATAACTTTATTATTTCCTCTAGGGCATATTTCCTTCAGTCTCCCACTTGCACTAGAGTCAATAATCTAGTTCACATCGCCATGTGATTTAGCAGCAATAGTTCACATCACCATGTGATTAACACCCATAGTTCACATCGTGATGTGACCAACACTCAAAGGGTTTACTAGAGTCAGTAATCTAGTTCACATCTCTATGTGATTAACACCCAAAGAGTACTAAGGTGTGATCATGTTTTTGCTTGTGAGATAATTTTAGTCAACGGGTCTGTCACATTCAGATCCGTAAGTATTTTGCAAAATTCTTTGTCTATAATGCTCTGCACGGAGCTACTCTAGCTAATTGCTCCCACTTTCAATATGTATCCAGATTGTGACTTTAGATTCATCTGGATCAGTGTCAAAAACTTGCATCGACGTAACCCTTTACGACGAACCTTTTTGTCACGTCCATAATCGAGAAACACATCCTTATTTCACTGGATAATTCTGACCGCTGTCCAGTGATCTACTCCTAGATCACTATTGTACTACCTTGCCAAATCAGTGCAGGGTATACAATAGATCTGGTACACAGCATGGCATACTTTATAGAACCTATGAATGAGGCATAGGGAATGACTTTCATTCTCTTTCTATCTTCTGCCGTGGTCGGGCTTTGAGTCTTTAATCAACTTCACACCTTGTAACACAGGCAAGAAACTTTTTCTTTGACTGTTCCGTTTTGAACTACTTCAAAATCTTGTCAAGGTATGTACTTATTGAAAAACTTATCAAGCGTCTTGATCTATCTCTATAGATCTTGAAGCTCAATATGTAAGCAGCTTTACTGAAGTCTTTCTTTGAAAAACTCCTTTCAAACACTCCTTTTATGCTTTACAGAATAATTCTACATTATTTCCAATCAACAATATGTCATTCACATATACTTATCAGAAATGCTGTAGTGCTCCCACTCACTTTCTCGTAAATACAGGCTTCACCGCAAGTCTGTATAAAACTATATGCTTTGATCAACTTATCAAAGCGTATATTCCAACTCCGAGATGCTTGCACCAGTCCACAGATGGATCGCTGGCGCTTGCACATTTTGTTAGCACCTTTCGGATTGACAAAACCTTCTAGTTGCATCACATACAACTCTTCTTTAATAAATCCATTAAGGAATGCAGTTTTGTTTATCCATTTGCCAGATTTCATAAAATGCGGCAATTGCTAACATGATTCGGACAGACTTAAGCATAGATACGAGTGAGAAAAACTCATCGTAGTCAACACCTTGAACTTGTCGAAAACCTTTTTCGACAATTCTAGCTTTGTAGATAGTAACACTACTATCAGCGTCCGTCTTCCTCTTGAAGATCCATTTATTTTCTATGGTTTGCCGATCATCGGGCAAATCCATCAAAGTCCATACTTTGTTCTCATACATGGATCATATCTCAGATTTCATGGCCTCAAACCATTTCGCGGAATCTGGGCTCATCATCGCTTCCTCATAGTTCGTAGGTTCATCATGATCTAGTAGCATGACTTCCAGAAAAGGATTACCGTACCACTCTGGCGCGGATCTTACTCTGGTTGATCTACGAGGTTCAGTAGTATCTTGTTCTGAAGTTTCATGATCATCATCATTAGCTTCCTCACTAACTGGTGTAGGTGTCACAGAAACAGTTTTCTGTGATGTACTACTTTCCAATAAGGGAGCAGGTACAGTTACCTCGTCAAGTTCTACTTTCCTCCCACTCACTTCTTTCGAGAGAAACTCCTTCTCCAGAAAGTTTCTGAATTTTAGCAACAAAAGTCTTGCCTTCGGATCTGTGATAGAAGGTGTATCCAATAGTTTCCTTTGGATATCCTATGAAGACGCACTTCTCCGATTTGAGTTTGAGCTTATCAGAATGAAACTTTTTCATATAAGCATCGCAACCCCAAACTTTAAGAAACGACAGCTTAGGTTTCTTGCCAAACCATAGTTCACACGGTGTCGTCTCAACGGATTTAGATGGTGCCCTATTTAACGTGAATGCAGCTGTCTCTAATGCATAACCCCCAAAACGATAGTGGTAAATCGGTAAGAAACATCATAGATTGCACTATATCCAATAAAGTATGGTTATGACGTTCGGACACACCATTATGCTGTGGTGTTCCAGGTGGCGTGAGTAGTGAAACTATTTCACATTGTTTTAACTGAAGACCAAACTCGTAACTCAAACATTTTACCTCTGCGATCATATCGTAGAAACTTTTATTTTCTTGTCACGTGGTTTTTCCACTTCACTCTGAAATTCTTTGAACTGTTCAAATGTTTCAGTCTTATGTTTCATCAAGTAGATATCCCCATATCTGCTCAAATCATCTGTGAAGGTCAGAAAATAATGATACCTGCTGCAAGACTTAATATTCATCGGACCACATACATCAGTATGTATGATTTTCAACAAATCTGTTGCTTGCTTCATTGTTCCGGAGAACGGCGTTTAGTCATTTTGCCCATAAAGCATGGTTTGCAAGCATCAAGTGATTCATAATCAAGTGATTCCAAAATCCCATCAGCATGGAGTTTCTTCATGCGCTTTACACCAATATGACCTAAACGGCAGTGCCACAAATAAGTTGCACTATCATTATTAACTTCGCACCTTTTGGTTTCAATATTATGAATATGTGTATTATTAAGATCGAGATCCAATGAACTATTTTCATTGGGTGTGTAACCATATAAGGTTTTATTCATGTAAATAGAACAACAATTTATTCTTTTACTTAAATGAATAACCGTATTATAATAAACATGATCAAATCATATTCATGCTCAACGCAAACACCAAATAACACTTATTTGGGTTCAACACTAATCCCGAAAGTATAGGGAGTGTGCGATGATGATCATATCAATCTTGGAACCACTTCCAACACACATCATCACTTCACCCTTAACTAGTCTCTGTTCATTCTGCAACTCCCGTTTCGAGTTACTACTCTTAGCAACTGAACTAGCATCAAATACTAAGGGGTTGCTATAAACACTAGTAAAGTACACATCAATAACATGTATATCAAATATACTTATGTTCACTTTGCCATCCTTCTTATCCGCCAATCACTTGGGGTAGTTCCGCTTCCAGTGACCAGTCCCTTTGTAGTAGAAGCACTTAGTCTCAGGCTTAGGACCAGACTTGGGATTCTTCTTGAAGTTCCCCTTTTTTCCTTTGCCCTTTTCTTGAAACTAGTGATCTTGTCAACCATCAACACTTGATGCTCTTTCTTGATTTCTACCTTCATCAATTTCATCATCATGAAAAGCTCGAGAGTAGTTTTCGTCATCCCTTGCATACTATAGTTCATCACGAAGTTCTATTAACTTGGTGATGGTGACTAGAGAATTCTGTCAATCACTATCTTATCTGGAAGATTAACTCCCACTTGATTCAAGCGATTGTAGTACCCAGACAATCTGAGCACATGCTCACTAGTTGAGCGATTCTCCTCCATCTTTTAGCTATAGAACTTGTTGGAGACTTCATATCTCTCAACTCGGGTATTTGCTTGAAATATTAACTTCAAGTCCTGAAACATCTCATATGGTCCATGACGTTCAAAACGTCTTTGAAGTCCCGATTCTAAGCCATTAAGCATGGTGCACTAAACTATCAAGTAGTCATCATATTGAGCCAGCCAAACATTCATAACATCTGCATCTGCTCCTGCAATAGGTCTGTCACCTAGCGGTGCATCAAGGACATAATTCTTCTGTGCAGCAATGAGGATAAACCTCAGATCACGGATCCAATCCGCATCATTGCTACTAACATCTTTCAACATAATTTTCTCTAGGAACATATCAAAATAAACACAGGGAAGCAACAACGCGAGCTATTGATCTATAACATAATTTGCAAAATACTACCAGGACTAAGTTCATGATAAATTTAAGTTCAATTAATCATATTACTTAAGAACTCCCACTTAGATAGATATCCCTCTAATCCTCTAAGTGATCACGTGATCCAAATCAACTAAACCATAACCGATCATCATGTGAGATGGAGTAGTTTTCAATGGTGAACATCGTTATGTTGATCATATCTACTATATGATTCACGCTCGACCTTTCGGTCTCTGTGTTCCGAGGCCATATCTGTATATGCTTGGCTCGTCAAGTATAACCTGAGTATTCCGCGTGTGCAACTGTTTTGAGCCCGTTGTATTTGAACGTAGAACCTATCACACCCGATCATCACGTGGTGTCTCAGCACGAAGAACTTTCGCAACGGTGCATACTCAGGGAGAACACTTCTTGATAATTTAGTGAGAGATCATCTTATAATGCTACCGTCAATCAAAGCAAAAATAAGATGTATAAAAGATAAACATCATATGCAATCAAAATATGTGACATGATATGGCCATCATCATCTGGCTTCTTTGATCTCCATCTCCAAAGTACTGTCATGATCTCTGTCGTCACCGGCATGACACCATGATCTCCATCATCTTGATCTATATCAATGTGTCGTCACACGGTCGTCTCGCCAACTATTGCTCTTGCAACTATTGCTATCGCATAGCGATAAAGTAAAGCAATTATTTGGTGCTTGCATCTTATGCAATAAAGAGACAACCATAAGGCTTTTGCCAGTTGCCGATAACTTCAACAAAACATGATCATCTCATACAACAACTTATATCTCATCACGTCTTGACCATACCATATCACAACATGCTCTGCAAAAACAAGTTAGACGTCCTCTACTTTGTTTTTGCAAGTTTTACGTGGCTGCTACGGGCTTAAGCAAGAACCAATCTCACCTACGCATCAAAACCACAACGATAGTTTGTCAAATAGACTCCGTTTTAACCTTCGCAAGGACCGGGCGTAGCCACACTCGGTTCAACTAAAGTTGGAGAAACAGTCACCCGCAAGTCACCTATGTGCAAAGCACGTCGGGGAAACCGGTCTCGCGTAAGCGTACGCGTAATGTCGGTCCGGGCCGCTTCATCCAACAATACCGCCGAACCAAAGTATGACATGCTGGTAGGCAGTATGACTTATATCGCCCACAACTCACTTGTGTTCTACTCGTGCATATAACATCAAACCATAAAACCTAGGCTCGGATGCCACTGTTGGGGAACGTAGTAATTTCAAAAAAATTCCTACGCACACGCAAGATCATGGTGATGCATAGCAACGAGAGGGGAGAGTGTTGTCTACGTACCAACGCAGACCGACTGCGGAAGCGATCGCACAACGTAGAGGAAGTAGTCGTACGTCTTCCCGATCCGACCGATCCAAGCACCGTTACTCCGGCACCTCCGAGTTCTTAGCACACGTTCAGCTCGATGACGATCCTCGGGCTCCGATCCAGCAAAGCGTCGAGGAACAGTTCCATCAGCACGACGGCGTGGTGACGATCTTGATGTACTACCGACGCAGGGCTTCGCCTAAGCTCTACAACGATATGACCGAGGTGGAATTTGGTGGCAGGGGGCACCGCACACGGCTAAGGAACGATCAACAATGATCAACTTGTGTGTCTATGGGGTGCCCCCTGCCCCTGTATATAAAGGATGAAGGAGGAGGAGGCCGGCCAAGGCATAAGGTGCGGCCAGGATGGGAGTCCTACTAGGACTCCAAGTCCTAGTAGGAGTCCATCAAGAGGGGAGGAAGGGAGAAGGAATAGGAGGAGAAGGAGAGGTGGCCGGCCCCCTTTTCCCTAGTCCAATTCGGACCAAAGGGGAGGGGGGGCGCAGCAGCCTTTTCCTCTTCCCACTAAAGCCCATCAAGGCCCATTACTTCTCCCGTAACTACTCGGTACTTCGAAAAATACCCGAATCACTCAGAACCTTTCCGTTGTCCGAATATAGTCGTCCAATATATCGATCTTTACGTCTCGACCATTTCGAGACTCCTCGTCATGTCCCCGATCTCATCCGGGACTCCGAACTCCTTCGGTACATCAAAACTCATAAACTCATAATACAACTGTCATCGAAACCTTAAGCGTGCGGACCCTACGGTTCGAGAACAATGTAGACATGACCGAGACACGTCTCCGGTCAATAACCAATAGCGGGACCTGGATGCCCATATTGGCTCCTACATATTCTACGAAGATCTTTATCGGTCAGACCGCATAACAACATACGTTGTTCCCTTTGTCATCGGTATGTTACTTGCCCGAGATTCGATCGTCGGTATCCAATACCTAGTTCAATCTCGTTACTGGCAAGTCTCTTTACTCGTTCCGTAATACATCATCCCGCAACTAACTCATTAGTTGCAATGCTTGCAAGGCTTAAGTGATGTGCATTACCGAGAGGGCCCAGAGATACCTCTCCGACAATCGGAGTGACAAATTCTAATCTCGAAATACGCCAACCCAACATCTACCTTTGGAGACACCTGTAGTACTCCTTTATAATCACCCAGTTACGTTGTGACGTTTGGTAGCACCCAAAGTGTTCCTCCGGCAAACGGGAGTTGCATAATCTCATAGTCATAGGAACATGTATAAGTCATGAAGAAAGCAATAGCAACATACTAAACGATCGTGTGCTAAGCTAATGGAATGGGTCATGTCAATCAGATCATTCAACTAATGATGTGACCTCGTTAATCAAATAACAACTCTTTTGTCCATGGTCAGGAAACATAACCATCTTTGATTAACGAGCTAGTCAAGTAGAGGCATACTAGTGACACTCTGTTTGTCTATGTATTCACACATGTATTATGTTTCCTGTTAATACAATTCTAGCATGAATAATAAACATTTATCATGATATAAGGAAATAAATAATAACTTTATTATTGCCTCTAGGGCATATTTCCTTCACTAAGTTCATGATAAATTTAGGTTCAATTAATCATATTACTTAAGAAATCCCACTCAGATAGATATCCCTCTAATCCTCTAAGTGATTACGTGATCCAAATTAACTAAACCATGTCCGATCATCATGTGAGATGGAGTAGTTTCATTGGTGAACATCACTATGTTGATCATATCTACTATATGATTCACGCTCGACCTTTCGGTCTCCGTGTTCCGAGGCCATATCTGTATATGCTTGGCTCGTCAAGTATAACCTGAGTATTCCGCGTGTGCAACTGTTTTGCACCCGCTGTATTTGAACGTAGAGCCTACACACCCGATCATCACGTGGTGTCTCAGCACGAAGAACTTTTGCAATGGTGCATACTCAGGGAGAACACTTCTTGATAATTTAGTGAGAGATCATCTTATAATGCTACCGTCAATCAAAGCAAGATAAGATGCATAAAAGATAAACATCACATGCAATCAATATAAGTGATATGATATGGCCATCATCATCTTGTGCTTGTGATCTCCATCTTCGAAGCACCGTCGAGATCACCATCGTCACCGGCGCGACACCTTGATCTCCATCATAGTATCGTTGTCGTCTCGCCAATCTTATGCTTCCACGACTATTGCTACCGCTTAGTGATAAAGTAAAGCATTACAGCGCGATTGCATTGCATACAATAAAGCGACAACCATATGGCTCCTGCCAGTTGCCGATAACTTGGTTACAAAACATGATCATCTCATACAATAAAATTTAGCATCATGTCTTGACCATATCACATCACAACATGCCCTGCAAAAACAAGTTAGACGCCCTCTACTTCGTTGTTGCAAGTTTTTACGTGGCTGCTATGGGCTTAAGCAAGAACCAATCTTACCTACGCATCAAAACCACAACGATAGTTTGTCAAGTTGGTGTTGTTTTAACCTTCGCAAGGACCGGGCGTAGCCACACTCAGTTCAACTAAAGTTGGAGAAACTGTCACCCGCAAGCCATCTATGTGCAAAGCACGTCGGGAGAATCGGTCTCGCGTAAGCATACGCGTAATGTCGGTCCGGGCCGCTTCGTCCAACAATACCGCCGAACCAAAGTATGACATGCTGGTAAGCAGTATGACTTATATTGCCCACAACTCACTTGTGTTCTACTCGTGCATATAACATCAACACATAAAACCTAGGCTCGGATGCCACTGGTGGGGAACGTAGCAATTTCAAAAAAAATCCTACGCACACGTAAGATCATGGTGATGCATAGCAACGATAGGGGAGAGTGTTGTCTACGTACCCTCGTAGACCGATAGCGGAAGCGTTATGACAACGCGGTTGATGTAGTCGTATGTCTTCATGGCCCGACCGATCAAGCACCGAAACTACGGCACCTCCGAGTTCTAGCACATGTTCAGCTCGATGACGATCCCCGGACTCCGATCCAGCAAAGTGTCGGGGAAGAGTTCCGTCAGCACAACGGCGTGGTGACGATCTTGATGTACTAATGTCGCAGGGCTTCGCCTAAGCACTGCTACAATATTATCGAGGACTATGGTGGAAGGGGGCACCGCACATGGCTAAGAATATGATCACGTGGATCAACTTGTGTCTCTAGGGGGCGCCCGTGCCTCTGTATATAAAGGCTCAAAGGGGGGGCGGCCGGCCAAGAGGAGGCGCGCCAGGAGGAGTCCTACTCCCTCCGGGAGTAGGACTCCCCCCTTTCCTAGTTGGAATAGGATTCGTGGAGGAGAGAGAGGAGGAAGGGGCGCCGGCCCCCTCTCCTTGTCCTATTCAGACCAAGGGGGGGAGAGGCGCGCGGCCCATCTCTGGCCACCTCTCCTCTCTTCCACTAAGGCCCACTAAGGCCCATATACCTCCCGGGGGTTCCGGTAACCTCCCGGTACTCCGATAAAATCCCGATTTCACCCGGAACACTTGCGATATCCAAACATAGGCTTCCAATATATCAATCTTTATGTATCGACCATTTCGAGACTCCTCGTCATGTCCGTGATCACATCCGAGACCCCGAACCCCTTCGGTACATCAAAACTCATAAACTCATAATATAACTGTCATCGAAACCTTAAGCGTGCGGACCCTACGGGTTCGAGAACAATGTAGACATGACCGAGACTCATTTCCGATCAATAACCAATAGCGGAACCTGGATGCTCATATTGGCTCCTACATATTCTATGAAGATCTTTATCGGTCAGACCGCATAACAACATACGTTGTTCCCTTCATCATCGGTATGTTACTTGCCCGAGATTCGATCGTCGGTATCCAATACCTAGTTCAATCTCGTTACCGGCAAGTCTCTTTACTCGTTCCGTAATACATCATCCCGCAACTAACTCATTAGTTGCAATGCTTGCAAGGCTTAAGTGATGTGCATTACCGAGAGGGCCCAGAGATACCTCTTTGACGATCGGAGTGACAAATCCTAATCTCGAAATACACCAACCCAACATGTACCTTTGGAGACACCTGTAGAGCACCTTTATAATCACCCAGTTACGTTGTGACGTTTGGTAGCACACAAAGTGTTCCTCCGGCACACGGGAGTTGCATAATCTCATAGTCATAGGAACATGTATAAGTCATGAAGAAAGCAATAGCAACATACTAAACGATCGGGTGCTAAGCTAATGAAATGGGTCATGTCAATCGGATCATTCAACTAATGATGTGATCCCGTTAATCAAATGACAACTCTTTGTCCGTGGTTAGGAAACATAACCATCTTTGATTAACGAGCTAGTCAAGTAGAGGCATACTAATGACACTCTGTTTGTCTATGTATTCACACATGTATTATGTTTCCAGTTAATACAATTCTAGCATGAATAATAAACTTTTATCATGATATAAGGAAATAAATAATAACTTTATTATTGCCTCTAGGGCATATTTCCTTCAAAGACTTCATATAGCAGAAGATGGCCACCGGAGGGCCACCAAGGGGCACACGAGTTAGGGGGCGCGCCCAGGGGGGTAGGGCGCGCCCCCCACCCTCGTGGGTAGGGTGTGGCCCCCTGGTGAATCTCTTCCGCTGAGTGTTTTTTATATATTCTAGAAAACGTCTTCCGTGAAGTTTCAGGACTTTTGGAGTTCTGCAGAATATGTCTCTAATATTTGCTCCTTTTTCAGCCCAGAATCCCAGCTGCCGGCATTCTCCCTCTTTATGTAAACCTTGTAAAATAAGAGAGAATAGGCATAAGTATTGTGACATAATGTGTATTAACAGCCCATAATGCAATAAACATCGATATAAAAGCATGATGCAAAATGGACGTATCACTTCCTCGATTGTTTGTTGATGCCCACTCCAAGTCTACTGGATCATGTTCGTTGAGAAAATCACGTTTCCGAAGGTTTCATTCCGTTTGGACTCCGTTTGATATTCCTTTTCTGCGAAACACTAAAATAGGCAAAAATAGCAATTTGGGGTGGGCCTCCGGTTAATAGGTTAGTCCCAAAATGATATAAAAGTGTAAAATAAAGCCCATTAACATCCAAAAATATATAATATAATAGCATGGAGCAATCAAAAATTATAGATACGTTGGAGACGTATCAAGCATCCCCAAGCTTAGTTCCTGCTCATCCTCGAGTAGGTAAATGATAAATGATGTGGAATGCTTTCTAACATATTTCTCAATGTAATTTTTCTTTATTGTGGCATGAATGTTCAGATCCGAAAGATTCAAGATAAAAGTTTAATATTGACATAAAAGTAGTAATACTTTCAAGCATACTAACTAAGCAATTATGTCTTCTCAAAATAACATGGCCAAAGAAAGTTATCCCTACAAAATCATATAATCTGGCTATGCTCCATCTTCACCACACAAAATATTTAAATCATGCACATCCCCGATGACAAGCCAAGAAATTGTTTCATACTTTTGATGTTCTCAAACTTTTTCAATCTTCACGCAATATATGAGCGTGAACCATGGATATAGCACTATATGTGGAATAGAATGGTGGTTGTGGAGAAGACAAAAAGGAGAAGATAGTCTCACATCAACTAGGCGTATCAGCGGGCTATGGAGATGCCCATTAATAGATATCAATGTGAGTGAGTAGGGATTGCCATGCAACGGATGCGCTACAGCTATAAGTATATGAAAGCTCAACAAAAGAAACTAAGTGGGTATGCATCCAACTTGCATGCTCACGAAGACGTAGGGCATTTTGAGGAAGCCCATCATTGGAATATACAAGCCAAGTTCTATAATGAAAAATTCCCACCAGTATATGAAAGTGATATCATAGGAGACTCTCTATCATGAAGATCATTGTGCTACTTCGAAGCACAAGTGTGGAAAAATGATAGTAGCATTGTCCCTTCTCTCTTTTTCTCTCATTTTTTGGTCCTTCTCCTTTTTATGGACTTTCTCTTTCTTTCGTCCGCAGTCTCATCCTGACTTGTGGGGGAATCATAGTCTCTAGCATACTTTCCTCACTTGGGACAATGCTCTAATAATGATGATCATCACACTTTATTTACTTACAACTCAAGAATTACAACTTGATACTTAGAACAACATATGACTCTATGTGAGTGCCTCCGGTGGTGTATCGGGATGTGCAATGATGCATGAGTGACATGTATGAAGAATTATGAACAGTGGCTTTGCCACAAATACAATGTCAACTACATGATCATCCAAGCAATATGACAATGATGAAGCGTGTCATAATAACGGAACGGTGGAAAGTTGCATGGCAATATATCTCGGAATGGCTATGGAAATGCCATAATAGGTAGGTATGGTAGCTATTTTGAGGAAGGTATATGGTGGGTGTATGATACCGGCGAAAAGTGCGCGGTATTAGAGAGGCTAGCAATGGTGGAAGGGTGAGAGTGCGTATAATTCATGGACTCAACATTAGTCATAAAGAACTCACATACTTATTGCAAAAATCTATTAGTTATCAAAACAAAGTATTACGCGCATGCTCTTAAGGGGATAGATTGGTAGGAAAAGACCATCGCTCGTCCCCGACCGCCACTCATAAGGAAGACAAGCAATAAATAAATCATGCTCCGACTTCATCACATAACGGTTCACCATACGTGCATGCTACGGGAATCACAAACTTCAACACAAGTATTTATCAAATTCATGACTACTCAACTAGCATGACTCTAATATCACCATCTCCATATCTCAAAACAATTATCAAGTATCAAACTTCTCATAGTATTCAATGCACTTCTATGAAAGTTTTTATATAATTCCTAAAAGCAAATTTCCATGTTGTTATAAAGGACTCCCAAAATAATATAAGTGAAGCATGAGAGATCAACTATTTCTATAAAATAAAACCACCGCCGTGCTCTAAAAGATATAAGTGAAGCACTAGAGCAAAAACTATATGGCTCAAAAGATATAAGTGAAGCACATAGAGTATTCTAATAAATTTCAAATCATGTGAGTCTCTCTCAAAAGGTGTGTACAGAAAGGATGATTGTGGTAAACTAAAAATCAAAGACTCAAATCATACAAGACGCTTCAAGCAAAACACATATCATGTGGTGAATAAAAATATAGCTCCAAGTAAAGTTACCGATAGACAAAGACGAAGGAGGGGATGCCTTCCGGGGCATCCCCAAGCTTAGGATTTTTGGTGTCCTTGAATTTTATCTTGGGGTGACATGGGCATCCCCAAGCTTAGGATCTTTCCACTCCTTGTTCCATAATCCATCAAATCTTTACCCAAAACTTGAAAACTTCACAACACAAAATTCAAAAAGAAAATCTCGTGAGCTCCGTTAGAGAAAGAAAACAAAACACTTCTTGAAGTTACTGTAATGAACTCATTATTGATTTATATTGGTGTTAAACCTAATGTATTACAACTTTTCTATGGTTTATAAACTATTTTACTAGCCATAGATTCATCAAAATAAGCAAACAACACACAAAAACAGAACAGTCTGTAGTAATCTGTAGCTAACGTGAACTTCTGGAATCCCAAAAGTTCTAAAATAAATTTCTGGACGTGGGAAATTTAACTATTAATCATCTTCAAAAATAATTAACTAAATATCACTTTCCAAATAAAAATGGCAGCAATTCTCGTGAGCGCTAAAGTTTCTGTTTTTTTACAGCAAGATCAAAAAGACTTTCCCCAAGTCTTCCCAACAGTTCTACTTGGCACAAACACTAATTAAACACAAAAAACACAACCAAAAAAGAGGCTAGATAAATTATTTATTACTAAACAGGAGCAAAAAGCAAGTAATAAAAATAAAATTGGGTTGCCTCCCAACAAGCGCTATCGTTTAACGCCCCTAGCTAGACATAAAAGCCAGGATAGATCTAGGTATTGCCATCTTTGGTTTTAGGGAAGAAAAGAGCAAACTTATTGTCTATGGCTTAATATTTCTATTTCGATAAAGCACATGGCCGTTAATGGTAGAAGAAAGATAAAGTATTTTACGGAAATTTGCATCTAAGCTAGCTTTCATCTCTTTGATAGATTCATTTTGGTAGGAGGGCAAAAGAGATGTGGATTCAACCTTCTCATTCATGGGGTGCCCAAATATGGTTTTCATCTTTTCATAAGTATCTACGGCATCCCTTTCAAGAAAACATTCTTCAAATATAGAATCTAAGACATGCTTAAACGAAGAAGGTAGGGCAACATAAAATCTCTTTAAGTAAATTTCAATTTGGTATTGGGGCACCTAGCTAGCTCGGATCCTTAATAGTCTATCCCAAGCATCTTTCAAAGATTCATAGAGTAAATAACGAAAAATTCCGGAATCATCTTCATCAAAATTATTAATATTCTCACTGATAACTTCGGTAGGTCTTTCCATAGCATCATTATTTATGAGTTTAGAGAGAATAGAAGGATTGTTCAAAGTACTAAAACTCGGGAGAGAACCCCCAACCCTTTTTGACTCCGACATGGCAAAAGAAAGGTGAGCGGAAAAGAGAGGGCGAATAAAACGGCAAAGGTGAAGTGGGGGAGAGGAAAACGAGAGGCAAATGGCAAATAATGTAATGCGAGGGATAAGAGTTTGTGATGGGTACTTGGTATGTCTTGACTTGTGCGTAGACTCCCCGGCAACGGCGCCAGAAATGGCTCGTTGTCAGGAGTCAAATCTTGACTTGACTTGGCGCGAATCTCCCCGGCAACGGTGCCAGAAATCCTTCTTGCTACCTCTTGAGCACTACGTTGGTTTTCCCTTGAAGAGGAAAGGGTGATGCAGTAAAGTAGCATAAGTATTTCCCTCAGTTTTTGAGAACCAAGGTATCAATCCAGTAGGAGATCATGCTCGAGTCCCACGCACCTACACAAACAAATAAGAACCTCGCAACCAACACAATAAAGGGGTTGTCAATCCCTTCACGGTCACTGTCGGTGGGAACGACACCTATGGGATCACAAGAATCCCTACTATGGTTGCGGGGCGCGGGGTCGTGAGAAGAGCGGATCAAACAGATGGCACACGGTTCGTTTATCCAGGTTCGGGCCGCGAGGATGCATAAGACCCTACTCCAGCTTTGGTGGATTGTATATCTATGTTCCTGAGCTAGCTATGGGGCGTGAGGAGCTACAAAAAGCCGAATCCCTCTCCTGGTCGCCTCGGGCCTCCTTTTATAGGAAAAGGGGTAGCCACAGTGGCACACAGGAGGTGGAAAGGGAACAGTGATGCGAGGTTATCCCTCGCATTACATGACAAGGCGCATTCAATGCGTCTTGCTCAGGTGTCCTTGCTTTATCGGGGACGAGGGAGAGCCCTGTCTCGTCCGTCGCCGCTCCCTCTCGTGTTGACATGCGCCCTGGCCAGCGACGCCCACGGTGCCATGTAGGCAGGCAGGCAGCTGAGGTGGCGCAGTGGTAGGTCTCCACGAAGATCTACATGCCGCCACGCAGGTGCCTACCCAGCTGGTTGGGTCGGCAGCCGCATGCGAACGGCGGTGGAGGTTTGACTGGCGTGGGCCTGATGGTGACCCTACGGTTGTTCTTGGCAAGGGCCTTGCCGGGGCCCCGACAAGGGTCTTGCCGTGGCGCCTGCTGTCATCACCGGCAAGGCTCTTGCCGGGGGCCTTGTGGTCCTCTTTGGCTGGGGTCCCGCCAAGGATCATCATCTTCTAAAGGTTGTATCTGATCTTGAATGCCTTCACAAAGATCTGCATGCCACCACGGGGATGTCTCCCGAATCCTTGCCCCATGGGGGCAGTGGACTCAAGGGTGACTCACTCCGTAGGTGTGGGGCGAGCTGCCACGGCAAGGGTCTTGCCGGGTTTGCTAAAACCGCCTCTCGGCAAGGATCTTGCCGGTGGGTCCGCTTCGTCCCCTTTTCTCTTTGTGGTCTTGGTCTTGGCGTCGTTCTGCTTCTCTTGAGCTTCGGCCTTACCTTGGCTCACCTCCCTTGCCTTGCTCAGTGTGGTGGTGCCCGTGGCTCAGACTGCCCGTGCACAGTTATAGGGGTACAAAAAGTGTACCCCTCTTTTTGTACACCGACAGGAGCCCCCGGGCCTAGGCCACACGTAAGCACAATCACGTCGTTGGGCTAGGCCCAAAAACGGTGCGCGGGCGGGCGGGGCGGTTTTTACCGCGGTAAGTCTCTTCGCGCGCTGCGCTTCCCATGCTTCCGGCGCGGGGCGCGACGTGGGGAGGCGTGTGTGATGTGGCAGGCATGCGTGGGGCTGAGCTCTGCATGCATGCGTCACGTCGTAGTAAAGGGGGTGGTTCACGCCTTCCCCATAAATGGAGGGAGGCGTGGAGGCGCGGCCCATTTACTGAACAGGGCCGAGGCGTGGTCTTCAAGGCGTCCACTCCCCATGATCACGGGGTGGGGAGAGGTCGCCTCACCCGTCGCCTCGGTCCTGCACGCCCGCCACGTGGCTCTCATGCGCTTGGGGTGGTGAACGGTGGAGGCGGGAAACCGGGCTGCCGCGGGCTGGGGCGGCGGGTCGGTTCCAGTTCCCTGCGCCTTCCGCGTCTTGATTGGCTGAGCGGGGCGGCCGAGCCCCCACCCCACTCCTTTATAAAGAACGGGAGGGGGGATGGCGTCCCGCATTCCTTCATCTCCTCCTTCCTTTAGCTTCTGCCCCCCTTCCATCCGTCATGGAGAGAGGGAATCCTGGTCCTTCAACGGTGGCGGCGAGGGTCGCCGCTCGACAACGCGTCCCTTCTTCTCCTGCACCCGCGGTGGCAGAGCCAGCCACAAGGGGAAGGGGGAGGGGGCGAGGCCGTGGGCGAGGCCGAGGCGCTCGGGGAAGAGGAGGACGGGGCGGCGCGCCGGCCTCGCCTCCGCCAGTAGTTCCTCCCCCCATGGAGGGCCACGTTGGGGATGACCCTTGCGAGTTTTTCATCAGGCTACGACGGTCGCCTCGCCGTCGCCTTCGTCTCCTGACCCCATTCGCGCGGGAGATGGAGCTGGATCCGCCGGAGTCGTTGTGGCTGCACATGAGGGGCTGTGGGATTAGTGGCACGCGGGCCTGCGTCAACTTCCCCGCCCCTCACGTGATGTATCTCCGTCGGGGATGGAAGACATTTGCCCACATCCACTGCTTGACGGAGGGGCTCACTGTCCATTTTAAGCTGATGGAGGGTGGCCTTCTCTCCGTCAAGGTCTTCGGGTGCTTTGGGACCCATGCAAGGTGCTGCGTGGAGAGCTCTTCTGATAGTGAAGACTCCTCCTCGGGTGGGAGTGATGAGGAGGACAGCGGCAGCGATGACGAGGGTAGTAGGCGGCAGGATGACAGGTCCGATTAGGTGTCGAGTGCCGCTCCGTGCAGCACCGGCGACCCCATCATTCGCGTCGCCGGCTCCCTAAGCTTCTCGGGGTTGTCTCCTTGGGCGGCTGGTGTTGGGAGGCTGTGGAAGAGGAAGAGGGCGGGCGGCAAGGCCGTCAAGTCAGAGTACACGGGCACCGACGCCTTCGACGCGTGCTGACGTCATGCCGCCTCATCTTCGAGCTCTGCTTCCAGCGCCGCCATCACCATCCAGCCCTCGGACGGCCACCGAGATGTTCTCTTGGTGTCTTCTGCCACCCGTAGCTCGCCTAGGCGCCCCTTTTGCCCTTTTCATCTCCTTGACCTGCCTCCTGAGGAGAGGGACAAGAAATGGATTACGGGCACCTTATCTCTTTTTAGTTTGTAAGCCTCCGGGCCTTAGTTGAATTTAAAACTTGTAATCCCATTATTCATGTTCTTCATTCCCTATGGACTGTACCTGAGTGGAATGTTTTTAATGGAAAAGGGATGTTTGTCGGGTCATTTGTTTGTGGGTAGAACCCACGACAAGGAGTAAATCCTTAATATCCTTAAGATAAACATTTCCTTGCCCGGCAACAGGCCTTGCCATCTCCCCACTTTGCTCGACCTTTCTCACACCTTTGGCGGAGGCAGGGATGAGGTGGGTTCAGGCTCCTTGTTTCATCCTCTCGCTACCGCGACTACTACCAAACCTGGCCCCAGGAACGAGCCCTAGGGCCTAGAGTTAGGGGAGCACGGTAGTTTTTAGGAAAAAACGAGGTTTCACATACCTCAGTCCATAAGGAAATGCATGATAAGGGATGAAGAACTTATCTGAAGCTGTAGCCCCCGGCAACTCTGGTTTGCTGTGGTGAATCTTTGCTCTTGCAGCCCCCGGCAATACTAGCTTGTCGGTAGTACTCAAAGCCCCCGACTGAAGGAAATATGCCCTAGAGGCAATAATAAAATTATTATTTATTTCCTTATATCATGATAAATGTTTATTATTCATGCTAGAATTGTATTAACCGGAAACATAATACATGTGTGAATACATAGACAAACAGAGTGTCACTAGTATGCCTCTACTTGACTAGCTCGTTAATCAAAGATGGTTATGTTTCCTAACCATGACCAAAGAGTTGTTATTTGATTAATGAGGTCACATCATTAGTTGAATGATCTGATTGACATGACCCATTCCATTAGCTTAGCACCCGATCGTTTAGTATGTTGCTATTGCTTTCTTCATGACTTATACATGTTCCTATAACTATGAGATTATGCAACTCCTGTTTACCGGAGGAACACTTTGGGTACTACCAAACATCACAACGTAACTGGGTGATTATAAAGGAGTACTACAGGTGTCTCCAATGGTAGATGTTGGGTTGGCGTATTTCGAGATTAGGGTTTGTCACTCCGATTGTCGGAGAGGTATCTCTGGGCCCTCTCGGTAATACACATCACATAAGCCTTGCAAGCATTATAACTAAGATGTTAGTTGTGAGATGATGTATTACGGAACGAGTAAAGAGACTTGCCAGTAACGAGATTGAACTAGGTATTGGATACCGACGATCGAATCTCGGGCAAGTAACATACCGATGACAAAGGGAACAACGTATGTTGTTATGCGGTCTGACCGATAAAGATCTTCGTAGAATATGTAGGAGCCAATATGGGCATCCAGGTCCCGCTATTGGTTATTGACCGGAGACGTGTCTCGGTCATGTCTACATTGTTCTCGAACCGTAGGGTCCGCACGCTTAACGTTACGAAGACAGTTATTATGAGTTTATGCATTTTGATGTACCGAAGGTAGTTCGGAGTCCCGGATGTGATCACAGACATGACGAGGAGTCTCGAAATGGTCGAGACATAAAGATTGATATATTGGAAGCCTATGTTTGGACATCGGAAGTGTTCCGGGTGAAATCGGGATTTTACTGGATTACCGGGAGGGTTACCAGAACCCCCCGGGAGCCAAATGGGCCTACATGGGCCTTAGTGGAAAGGTGAGAGGGCTGCCCACAAGGGCTGCGCACCTTCCCCCTCCCCCTAGTCCTATTAGGACTAGGAGAAGGGGCCGGCCACCTCTCTCTCTCTCTCTCCCCTTTAAGGAATCCTAGTTGGAATAGGATTGGAGGGGGGACTCCTACTCCCAGTGGGAGTAGGACTCCTCCTGCGCCTCCCACCTTGGCCGGCCAGCCCCTCCCCTTGAAACCTTTATATACGGGGGTAGGGGGCACCTCTAGACACACAAGTTGATCCTTGAGATCGTTCCTTAGCCGTGTGCGGTGCCCCCTGCCACCATATTCCACCTCGATCGTATCGTTGAAGTGCTTAGGCGAAGCCCTGCGTCGGTAGAACATCAAGATCGTCACCACGCCGTCGTGCTGACGGAACTCCTCCCCGAAGCTTTGCTGGATCGGAGCCCGGGGATCGTCATCGAGCTATACGTGTGCTAAGAACTCGGAGGTGCCAGAGTAACGGTGCTTGGATCGGTCGGACCGGGAAGAAGACGTACGACTACTTCCTCTACGTTGTGTCAACGCTTCCGTTGCGATCTACAAGGGTACGTAGATCAGACTCTCCCCCTCGTTGCTATGCATCACCATGATCTTGCGTGTGCGTAGGAAATTTTTTGAAATTACTACGTTCCCCAACAGTGGCATCCGAGCCTAGGTTTTATGGTTTGATGTTATATGCACGAGTAGAACACAAGTGAGTTGTGGGCGATATAAGTCATACTGCCTACCAGCATGTCATACTTTGGTTCGGCGGTATTGTTGGATGAAGCGGCCCGGACCGACATTACGCGTACGCTTACGCGAGACCGGTTTCCCCGACGTGCTTTGCACATAGGTGACTTGCGGGTGACTGTTTCTCCAACTTTAGTTGAACCGAGTGTGGCTACGCCCGGTCCTTGCGAAGGTTAAAACGGAGTCTATTTGACAAACTATCATTGTGGTTTTGATGCGTAGGTGAAATTGGTTCTTGCTTATGCCAGTAGCAGCCATGTAAAACTTGCAACAACAAAGTAGAGGACGTCTAACTTGTTTTTGCAGGGCATGTTGTGATATGATATGGTCAAGACGTGATGAGATATAAGTTGTTGTATGAGATGATCATGTTTTGTTGAAGTTATCGGCAACTGGCAAAAGCCTTATGGTTGTCTCTTTATTGCATAAGATGCAAGCGCCAAATAATTGCTTTACTTTATCGCTATGCGATAGCAATAGTTGCAAGAGCAATAGTTGGCGAGACGACCGTGTGACGACACATTGATATAGATCAAGATGATGGAGATCATGGGGTCATGCCGGTGATGACAGAGATCATGACAGTACTTTGGAGATGGAGATCAAAGAAGCAAGATGATGATGGCCATATCATGTCACATATTTTGATTGCATATGATGTTTATCTTTTATACATCTTATTTTTGCTTTGATTGACGGTAGCATTATAAGATGATCTCTCACTAAATTATCAAGAAGTGTTCTCCCTGAGTATGCACCGTTGCGAAAGTTCTTCGTGCTGAGACACCACGTGATGATCGGGTGTGATAGGCTCTACGTTCAAATACAACGGGTCCAAAACAGTTGCACACGCAGAATACTCAGGTTATACTTGACGAGCCAAGCATATACAGATATGGCCTCGGAACACGGAGACCGAAAGGTCGAGCGTGAATCATATAGTAGATATGATCAACATAACGATGTTCACCATTGAAAACTACTCCATCTCACGTGATGATCGGTTATGGTTTAGTTGATTTGGATCACGTGATCACTTAGAAGATTAGAGGGATGTCTATCTAAGTGGGAGTTCTTAAGTAATATGATTAAATTGAACTTAAATTTATCATGAACTTAGTCCTGGTAGTATTTTGCAAATTATGTTGTAGATCAATAGCTCGCGTTGTTGCTTCCCTGTGTTTATTTTTGATATGTTCCTAGAGAAAATTGTGTTGAAAGATGTTAGTAGCAATGATGCGGATTGGATCCGTGATCTGAGGTTTATCCTCGTTGCTGCATAGAAGAATTATGTCGTTGATGCACCGCTAGGTGACAGACCTATTGCAGGAGCAGATGCAGACGTTATGAATGTTTGGCTAGCTCAATATGATGACTACTTGATAGTTTAGTGCACCATGCTTAATGGCTTAGAATCGGGACTTCAAAGACGTTTTGAACGTCATGGAGCATATGAGATGTTCCAGGAGTTGAAGTTAATATTTCAAGCAAATACCCGAGTTGAGAGATATGAAATCTCCAACAAGTTCTATAGCTAAAAGATGGAGGAGAATCGCTCAACTAGTGAGCATGTGCTCAGATTGTCTGAGTACTACAATCGCTTGAATCAAGTGGGAGTTAATCTTCCAGATAAGATAGTGATTGACAAAATTCTCTAGTCACCATCACCAAGTTAGTAGAACTTCATGATGAACTATAATATGCAAGGGATAAAGGAAACAACTCCCAAGCTTTTCATGATGATGAAATCGATGAAGGTAGAAATCAAGAAAAATATCAAGTGTTGATGGTAGACAAGACCACTGGTTTCAAGAAAAGGGCAGAGGGAAGAAGGGGAACTTCAAAAAGAACAGCAAGCAAAGTTGCTGCTCAAGTGAAGAAGCCCAAGTCTGGACCTAAGCCTGAGACTGAGTGCTTCTACTGCAAAGGGACTGGTCACTGGAAGCGGAACTACCCCAAGTGATTGGCGGATAAGAAGGATGGCAAAGTGAACATAAGTATATTTGATATACATGTTGTTGATGTGTACTTTACTAGTGTTTATAGCAAACCCTCAGTATTTGATACTAGTTCAGTTGCTAAGATTAGTAACTCGAAACGGGAGTTGCAGAATAAACAGAGACTAGTTAAGGGTGAAGTGACGATGTGTGTTGGAAGTGGTTCCAAGATTGATATGATCATCATCGCACACTCCCTATAATTTCGGGATTAGTGTTGAACCTAAATAATTGTTATTTGGTGTTTGCGTTGAGCATGAATATGATTTGATCATGTTTATTGTAATACGGTTATTCATTTAAGTAAGAGAATAAATTGTTGTTCTGTTTACATGAATAAAACCTTATATAGTTACACACCCAATGAAAATAGTTCGTTGGATCTCGATCGTAGTGATACACATAATCATAATATTGAAACCAAAAGATACAAAGTTAATAATGATAGTGCAACTTATTTGTAGCACTGCCGTTTAGGTCATATCGGTATAAAGCGCATGAAGAAACTCCATACTGATGGACTTTTGGAACCACTTGATTATGGATCACTTGGTACTTGCGAACCGTGCCTCATGGGCAAGAGGACTAAAACACCGTTCTCCGGTACTATGGAGAGAGCAACAGATTTATTGGAAATCATACATACCGATGTATGTGGTCCGATGAATATTGAGGCTCGTGGCGGATATCGTTATTTTCTCACCTTCACAAATGATTTAAGCAGATATGGGTATATCTACTTGATGAAACACAAGTCTGAAACATTTGAAAAGTTCAAGGAATTTCAGAGTGAAGTTGAAAATCATTGTAACAAGAAAATAAAGTTTCTACGATATGATCGCAGACGTAAAATATTTGAGTTACGAGTTTGGTCTTCAGTTAAAAAATGTGAAATAGTTTCACTACGCACGCCACCTGGAACACCACAGCATAATGGTGTGTCCGAACGTCATAACCATACTTTATTGGATATAGTACAATCTATGATGTATCTTACCGATCTACCACTATCATTTTGGGGTTATGCATTAGAGACTGTTGCATTCACGTTAAATAGGGCACCATCTAAATCCGTTGAGACGACACCGTGTGAACTATGGTTTGGCAAGAAACCTAAGCTGTCGTTTCTTAAAGTTTAGAGTTGCGATGCTTATGTGAAAAAGTTTCATCTCGATAAGCTCAAACTCAAATCGGAGAAATATGTCTTCATAGGATACCCAAAGGAGACAGTTGGGTACACCTTCTATCACAGATCCGAAGGCAAGACATTCGTTGCTAAGAATGGATCCTTTCTAGAGAAGGTATTTCTCTCGAAAGAAGTGAGTGGGAGGAAAGTAGAAAACTTGATAAGGTAATTGTACCTTCTCCCTTATTGGAAAATAGTTCATCACAGAAATCTGTTCCTGTGACTACTACACCAATTAGTGAGGAAGCTAATGATGATGATCAAGTTACTACCAAATCTTGTACGTAAACCAGAGTGAGATCCGCACCAGAGTGGTACGGTAATCCTGTTCTGGAGGTCATGTTACTTGACCATGACGAACCTACGAACTATGAGGAAGCGATGATGAGCCCAAATTCCGAGAAATGGCTTGAGGCCATGAAATCTGAGATGGGATCCATGTATGAGAACAAAGTGTGGACTTTGAGTGACTTGCCCGATGATCGGCAAGACATAGAAAATAAATGGATCTTCAAGAGGAAGACGGACGCTGATAGTAGTGTTACTATCTACAAAGCTAGAATTGTCGCAAAAGGTTTTCGACAAGTTCAAGGTGTTGACTACGATGAGATTTTCTCACTCGTATCTATGCTTAAAAATCTGTCCGAATCATGTTAGCAATTGCCGCATTTTATGAAATCTGGCAAATGGATAAACAAAACTGCATTCCTTAATGGATTTACTAAAGAAGAGTTGTATACGATGCAACCAGAAGGTTTTGTCAATCCTAAAGGTGCTAACAAAATATGCAAACTCCAGCGATCCATCTATGGACTGGTGCAAGCATCTCGGAGTCGGAATATACGCTTTGATAAGTTGATCAAAGGATATAGTTTTATACAGACTTGTGGTGAAGCCTGTATTTACAAGAAAGTGAGTGGGAGCACTACAGCATTTCTGATAAGTATATGTGAATGACATATTGTTGATCGGAAATAATGTAGAATTATTCTGTAAAGCATAAAGGAGTGTTTGAAAGGAGTTTTTCAAAGAAAGACTTCGGTGAAGCTGCTTACATATTGAGCTTCAAGATCTATAGAGATAGATCAAGACGCTTGATAAGTTTTTTCAATGAGTACATACCTTGACAAGATTTTGAAGTAGTTAAAAATGGAGCAGTCAAAGAAAGAGTTCTTGCCTGTATTATAAGGTGTGAAGTTGAGTAAGACTCAAAGCCCGACCACGGCAGAAGATAGAAAGAGAATGAAAGTCATTCCCTATGCCTTGGCCATAGGTTCTATAAAGTATGTCATGCTGTATACCAGATCTATTGTATACCCTGCACTGATTTGGCAAGGGAGTACAATAGTGATCTAGGAGTAGATCACTGGACAGCGGTCAGAATTATCCTTAGTGAAATAAGGATATGTTTCTCGATTATGGACGTGACAAAAAGGTTCGTCGTAAAGGGTTACGTCGATGCAAGTTTTTGACACTGATCCAGATGATTCTAAGTCTCAATCTGGATACATATTGAAAGTGGGAGCAATTAGCTAGTGTAGCTCCGTGTAGAGCATTGTAGACATAGAACTTGCAAAATACTTACGGATCTGAATGTGACAGACCCGTTGACTAAAATTATCTCACAAGCAAAACATGATCACACCTTAGTACTCTTTGGGTGTTAATCACATAGAGATGTGAACTAGATTACTGACTCTAGTAAACCCTTTGAGTGTTGGTCACATGACGATGTGAACTATGGGTGTTAATCACATGGTGATGTGAACTATTGCTGTTAAATCACATGGCGATGTGAACTAGATTATTGACTCTAGTGCAAGTGGGAGACTGAAGGAAATATGCCCTAGAGGCAATAATAAAGTTATTATTTATTTCCTTATATCATGATAAATGTTTATTATTCATGCTAGAATTGTATTAACCGAAAACATAATACATGTGTGAATACATAGACAAACAGAGTGTCACTAGTATGCCTCTACTTGACTAGCTCGTTAATCAAAGATGGTTATGTTTCCTAACCATGAACAAAGAGTTGTTATTTGATTAATGAGGTCACATCATTAGTTGAATGATCTGATTGACATGACCCATTCCATTAGCTTAGCACCCGATCGTTTAGTATGTTGCTATTGCTTTCTTCATGACTTATACATGTTCCTATAACTATGAGATTATGCAACTCCTGTTTACCGGAGGAACACTTTGGGTACTACCAAACGTCACAACGTAACTGGGTGATTATAAAGGAGTACTACAGGTGTCTCCAATGGTAGATGTTGGGTTGGCGTATTTCGAGATTAGGGTTTGTCACTCCGATTGTCGGAGAGGTATCTCTAGGCTCTCTCGGTAATACACATCACATAAGCCTTGCAAGCATTATAACTAAGATGTTAGTTGTGAGATGATGTATTACGGAACGAGTAAAGAGACTTGCCAGTAACGAGATTGAACTAGTTATTGGATACCGACGATCGAATCTCGGGCAAGTAACATACCGATGACAAAGGGAACAACGTATGTTGTTATGCGGTCTGACCGATAAAGATCTTTGTAGAATATGTAGGAGCCAATATGGGCATCCAGGTCCCGCTATTGGTTATTGACCGGAGACGTGTCTCGGTCATGTCTACATTGTTCTCGAACCGTAGGGTCCGCACGCTTAACGTTACGATGATAGTTATTATGAGTTTATGCATTTTGATGTACCAAAGGTAGTTCGGAGTCCCGGATGTGATCACGGGCATGACGAGGAGTCTCGAAATGGTCGAGACATAAATATTGATATATTGGAAGCCTATGTTTGGACATCGGAAGTGTTTCGGGTGAAATCGGGATTTTACCGGATTACCGGGAGGGTTACCGGAACCCCCCGGGAGCCAAATGGGCCTACATGGGCCTTAGTGGAAAGGTGAGAGGGCTGCCCACAAGGGCTGCGCACCTTCCCCCTCCCCCTAGTCCTATTAGGACTAGGAGAAGGGGCCGGCCACCTCTCTCTCTCTCCCCTTTAAGGAATCCTAGTTGGAATAGGATTGGAGGGGGGAGTCCTACTCCCGCTGGGAGTAGGACTCCTCCTGCGCCTCCCACCTTGGCCGGCCAGCCCCTCCCCTTGAAACCTTTATATATGGGGGCAGGGGGCACCTCTAGACACACAAGTTGATCCTTGAGATCGTTCCTTAGCCGTGTGCGGTGCCCCCTGCCACCATATTCCACCTCGATCATATCGTTGTAGTGCTTAGGCGAAGCTCTGCGTTGGTAGAACATCAAGATCGTCACCACGCCGTCGTGCTGACGGAACTCCTCCCCGAAGCTTTGCTGGATCGGAGCCCGGGGATCGTCGTCGAGTTGTACGTGTGCTAAGAACTCGGAGGTGCCGGAGTAACGGTGCTTGGATCGGTCGGACCGGGAAGAAGACGTACGACTACTTCCTCTATGTTGTGTCAACGCTTCCGTTGCGATCTACAAGGGTACGTAGATCAGACTCTCCCCCTCGTTGCTATGCATCACCATGATCTTGCGTGTGCGTAGGAAAATTTTGGAAATTACTACGTTCCCCAACACTGACAGCGCGGGGGAAAGGGCCCAGTATGTCGAGCCCCCAGACCGAGAAGGGCCAGGAGAGAGGAATGGTTTGAAGGGCTTGAGCTGGCTGATGAAGCTTCTTTGAATGGAACTGACATGCTTCACACCTGGTGACTAGTGTCGTCGCATCCTGGAGGGCGGTGGGCCAGAAGAAACCTTGCCGAAATGCCTTGTCGGCAAGGGCCCTTAACCTGATGTGGGATCCACATATGCCTCCGTGTATCTCCGCCAACAGCTCCAGTCCTTCCTCCCGAGGGATACACTTCAATATCACACCGTTCGGCCTCTTTCTGTACAGGACGTCATCGACGAACTGGTACATGGTAGAGCGACAGGCTACTTTTTCCACTTCTTCCTGCTCTTCAGGAAGTTCCCCTGTTTGGAGGAATCGGACGGTATGTTGTGCCCACGCTGGAGCCTGGGGCTCGACGGCGAGGACTAAAGGCATTTCCTCCGCTATAGGAGAGGCTGTCTCGATGGCAAGAGCTTGACGCTCCGCCGGAGCTACCCATCCCGTGGCGGGCTCAGTGTTCCTGGCAACATCCTTGCCGGCGGCTCCGGGGAGCTCGGTGGGAAAGTACTTGCCGGGTCCTAATTTCCTCCTCTTGATCTGCTCTGTTGATGGATCAATGGATGGCTGAGTTAGCTGGAGCACGAAGGTACCTAGTTCCACAGGTAGCTTGAGGGCAGCGCGTTTTGACAGGTAATCAGCGATATCGTTCTCCGCTCGGGGAACGTATTCAGCCTATATACCGTCGAAATGCTCTTCCAGCTTTCTCACTTCATCGACGTAGGCCTTCATCAACGGGCTCTGGTAGTCCTTGTTGACTTGCTTGATGACGAGCTGCGAGTCGCCCCTAACGATGAGCTTCTTGATTCCGAGGTCCGCCGCGATCCTAAGACCGGCAAGCAGCCCTTCATACTCCGCCGTATTGTCTGTTGACACCTCCCTAGGGAAGTGCATCTGGATCACGTACTTGAGGTGCTCTCCGGTGGGCACGACAAGTAGTACGCCAGCCCCGGCGCCGTGTAAGGAGAAAGCTCCATAAAAGTACATGATCCAACCGCAACTTGCCTCCTTGCCGGGGAGAGTAGTCTCTTGGGCTTCTTCGTCGGGTGTTACGGTCCATTCTGCAATGAACTCCGCCAGGACTCGGCTCTGAATCGTCGAAGTACTTTCAAACTTGAGGCCAAAGCTGGACAGCTCTAGTGCCCATTCCACAATTCTTCCCGTTGCATCTGGATTGTGCAATATCCGTTGCAGAGGGAGGCGAGTGACGACAGTGATCTCGTGTGCCTAGAAGTAGTGACGCAGCTTCCTCGAGGCCATAAGAAGGCCGAAGAGCAGTTTCTGCATGCTGGAGTACCTTGATCTAGCTCCCTGCAGGAGGGAACTAACAAAGTAGACCGGGTGCTGCATCATTTTCTTCTTCGGCGGCACTTCAACAGGCCGTGTTGTTTCTGCATTGGTGGTGTCGGGCTCTGTCGCTGCCATTACCTCGTTGTCAACCTCTCTCTGCGCCACTAGTGCGGCACTGACCACCTGGTTCGTTGCCGCCAGGTATAGCAGCAACGGCTCCTGTGGCCTAGGCGAAACTAGTATCGGCGCAAAGGAGAGGTACTTCTTCAAATCTTGCAATGCTGCTTCGGCTTCTGGCGTCCACTCCATCGGGCCCGCCTTTTTCAGGATCTTGAAAAAGGGAAGGGTGTGCTCGGCAGACTTGGAAGTGAATCTGCCCATGGCGGCGATGCAAACAGCAAGCCGACGCACATCCTTGATTCGCTTGGGTGCTTCAATCTGCTCTATAGCTTTGATCTTGTCCGGGTTGGCCTCTATCCCACGCTGTGACACAAAGAACCCGAGAAGCTTGCCGGACAGGACACCAAAGACGCACTTCTCAGGGTTCAGCTTGAGATTGATCTTGCGCAGGTTTGCAAATGTTTCTTGCAAATCCGGTATGAGGGTTGCCCTGTTCTTGGTTTTGACCACTATGTCATCCATATAAGCTTCCATATTTCTATGGAGCTGGGGTTCAAAACCAATCTGGACCACCCTCGCAAACGTCGAACCAACACTCTTCAGCCCGAAAGGCATCCGTATGAAACAATACGTACCACATGGGGTGATGAATGTTGTTTTCTCTTTGTCTTCTCTTGTCATGAAGATCTGGTGGTAGCCGGAGTAGGCATCGAGGAATGACAACAGATCACACCCAGCTGTGGAGTCAACAATTTGGTCGATGCGCGGCAACGGGAAGGGGTCCTTAGGACAAGCCTTATTGATATCTGTGTAATCAATACACAGCCTCCACTTCCCATTAGCCTTGCGCACTACGACCGGATTGGCCAACCATGTTGGATGGAGCACTCCTCTTACCAAACCCGCTGCTTCCAGTTTCCGGATCTCCTCTGTGATGAACTCTTGTCGTTCCAAAGCTTGCTTTCTGACCTTCTGCTTGACGGGCTGCGCATGAGGACACACAGCAAGGTGGTGCTCAATCAACTCCCTGGGAACGCCGGGGATGTCGGAAGCTTGCCATGCAAACACATCGACATTCGCCCGCAGGAAGGTGACGAGCGCGTCTTCCTATTTGTCGTCAAGGGTGGAGCTTATGGTGAAAGCCCCTCCTGTGCCGTCCTCATTGACAAAAACCTTCTTCGTTCCCGGTGGTATGGCCCTGGGCTTCTTGTTTCGGCCAGTGGAGCTCTCTAGCACGTCCTCGACAGGAGCGCTACACTCCGAAGAGGTGCGCTTGCCGGAGTGGGTGTCCGAGGTCTCACCGGTCTTCTTCTTCTTCCCTCCCAGGGTCCCAGTGGCAGGAGCAAGTGCCCTAGTGGCGGCAGCTGCTGCAACTGCTTGCTAGTATAGTTGGTCAGCGCAAATCAGTGCATCTTTCTTATTGGAGGGGATGGTGATGATCATCACAGGTCCTGGCATATTTAGGGTGTTGTAGGCATAGTGTGCCGCCGCCATGAACTTGGCCAGCGCTGGGCGGCCAAGGATCCCATTGTAGGGCAAGGGGATCTTGGCAACATCAAACACGATCCTCTCCGTCCTGTAGTTCAGATCGCTTCCAAAAGTCACAGGCAGCGTGACCTTTCCCTTAGGTTGGCTTCTTCCCGGGTTGACCCCCTAAAACGTGCCCGTCTCTTCGAGGTCTCCATCAGGAATCTGTAGTTTCTCGATCACGGCAGGCGAGATCAAGTTCAGACCGGCCCCGCCATCGACTAGCATCTTTGTCACCTTGAGGTTGCGTATTGTTGGTGAAACCAACAATGGCAAGCACCCGACCGCAGTAGTGCGATTAGGGTGATCCTCGGTGTCAAAAATGATAGGTGTGCTGGACCACTTCAGTGGCCTTTGGGCATCAAACGACGGCTCCGCCGCTGTAATCTCTCGCGCCCATTGTTTAAGCCGGCGGTGAGAAGTATGCAGCGAGGCACCGCCGTCGATGCACATGGCCTCTGTAGCTTTCTGAAACTCTTGGTCGCCGGATTCGTCGTCCTCTTCATGATCGTCATCTTCTGGCTTTTTGTCACGGCCCCGGGCGGGCCTCTCTTGTTGTTTATCCTTGCCGCGACGGCCTGCCTAGTCGTCACGCTTCTTGCCGGACCCCTTAGCACCGTCTTGGCCCTTCTCCCTGTCCCGCCTCTCATATTCAGCCCTCTGCTTCTCAGCGAGGAGCTCAACCTGTCGGCAGTCTTGGAGAGCATGGCCTTTGGTGCGATGGACCTTGCAGTATCGCTTGTCAGAGTTTCCTGGCTTCTCGGCAACCGCCAAGGCCCGGCAGGCGACACATCCGGCAATTTCCTTGCAGGGGGTCATCTACCTTGGATTTCTTGGTGGATCCAGTGTCATCAGATCCCTCAACGGCAAGCACGGCTTTACCTTTGCGCTTCCTGTTGCGGCGCCGGCCCTTCTTCGCCGGGGCGGCAGTATCTTCATCTGAGGAGTCGGTTTCCACGCCGGCGTCTTCGCCGGGGTACTTCCTTCCCTCTTCAGCCCGGGCACATCTGTCAGCAAGAACATAGAGTTCTGCTACATCTTTCACCTTGTTCATTGCCAGCTCTTCACGCATCTTGCGCTTATGCACGTTCTGATGGAACGCGCTGATGATGGCGGCAGGGTGAACATCAGGGATATTGTACTATATCCGGCTGAATCTCTGTATATAGTTGCGGAGACTCTCGCCTCCCTTTTGAGGAATGACGTGCAGGTCGCTCGCTTGGCCATGGGCTTGGTGGCCTCCAGTAAAGGCGCCCACAAACTCATGGCACAAATCTGACCAGGAGGAAATAGAGTCTACCGGCATGTGCATCAACCATGACATGGCGTTGGGTTTAAGAGCCAACGGGAAGTAATTCACAAGCACCTTATCATCGCGGGCTCCGGCAGCCTGCATCGCAATGGTGTAGATGCTGAGGAACTCGGACGGGTAGGTCTTGCCGCTGTACTTTTCGCCCACGTCAGGTTTGAAGGTGCAGTGAGTGGGCCACTGGAACTGCCGCAGCTCACGGGTGAAAGCCGGACAGCCTACCTCGTAAGGTAGGCCTCCAGGGCTCTCCGGTGCCGGGTGGTTCACAGTAGGCCCTGCTCGCCTGTCTGACTGGTGGCGCGCTCCGCGCCGGCGCTCGATAGTGGTTCGAGCGTCTTCATGTTCTCGTTCCCGAAGGACTTGGCGCTGGTCACAGTGGGTCCATGGGTCGGACGATGCTATGGAGATTTCGTCGCTCGTAACGTCGCGACGGGTTGGCGTCCGCGGTACCGGGCGAGGAGGAGACGAGTGCTCCGTGGTCGCGGCGCCGCCAGCTTTCCTGCCACTGGTGCGTGGGACTCCGTCGGAGCATCGACCCGGGGGCTCCACCGGACTCGGTTCGTCTTTGTTGGCCACCGCAACAAGTCTTTGGATAGTGGCTCTCCATTCGTCGAGTTTCCCCCTAGTGGGAGGAAAATCGAGGAGCAACTACACGCGCGCCAGGGCTTCTGCTGGCGTTGGTGGCAGCGAAACCTGCACGGATCGCGACGCGCTTCGACTTCTGACCATGTCAGAAGGAGCTCTATCATGACCCCGAGGTCGCATGCCATCTTCACCAGCGCCTCGGCGAGCGGGCAGGTCTTCTACCTCCCGGGAGTGGCGCTCGGGGCTCTTCCCGCGGCGACGCCCGGGGTCTTCGGCGTGATTACGCCGTCCGTCGCGCGCCGCTTGAGAGGAGTGCACCGTCGGCGCCGGCGTGGGAGTCTTGGAGGCCCTCGCATCGCCTTCGGGCGGGCTGGCAGCGATCTTGGAAGGCCCCGCGCCACCCGCGGAGGGCCTGGCTCCGTCTTTGGATTTGGCAGCGTGCGGCCCGTTGCCAGGCGCACGAACATCGCCGCCTCCCAAACTCCGGCTGCTGGGACGGTGTTGGTGTTCGCAAACGGCGCCCCGGGTCCTTTCTGCGACCGGTCCGCTGCTCGCCCGCGTCGGGATGGGATGTCCGGCTTCCGACGGGCCAACCGCCACCGTCGTCTTCTTCTTGGGTGCCATGACGATGAAGAAGCGTCGAACTAACTGCTAAAGCCAATTCTCACAACTGCGCCCCCCTACCTGGCACACCAAAGATGTCGGTGGGAACGACACCTATGGGATCACAAGAAACCCTACTATGGTTGAGGTTTGACTGGCGTGGGCCTGATGGTGGCTGTCAGTGTCAAAACCGGCGGATCTCGGGTAGGGGGTCCCGAACTGTGCGTCTAGGCCGGATGGTAACAGGAGGCAGGGAACACGATGTTTTACCCAGGTTTGGGCCCTCTCAATGGAGGTAAAACCCTACGTCCTGCTTTATTAATATTGATGATATGGGTAGTACAAGAGTAGATCTACCACGAGATCAAGGAGGCTAAACCCTAGAAGCTAGCCTATGGTAATGATTGTTGTCTATGGAGTTGATTCTGATTGCCTACGGACTACAACCCTCCGGTTTATATAGACACCGGATAGGGTTAGGGTTACATAGAGTCGGTTACAATGGTAGGAGATCTTGAATATCCGCATCGCCAAGCTTGCCTTCCACGCCAAGGAAAGTCCCATACGGACACGGGACGTAGTCTTCAATCTTGTATCTTCATAGTCCTAGAGTTCGGCTGAAGGTATAGTCCGGCTACCCGAACACCCCCTAATCCAGGACTCCCTCAGTAGCCCCTGAACCAGGCTTCAATGACGACGAGTGTGACACCCCCGATTCAATCATACACTAATCATACACGCAAACGTGTACGATCAAGATCAGGGACTCACGGGAAGATATCACAACACAACTCTACAAATAAAAATAAGTCATACAAGCATCATATTACAAGCCAGGGGCCTCGAAGGCTCGAATACAAGAGCTCGATCATAGACGAGTCAGCGGAAGCAACAATATCTGAGTACAGACATAAGTTAAACAAGTTTGCCTTAAGAAGGCTAGCACAAACTGGGATACAGATCGAAAGAGGCGCAGGCCTCCTGCCTGGGATCCTCCTAAACTACTCCTGGTCGTCGTCAGCGGGCAGCACGTAGTAGTAGGCACCTCCGGTGTAGTAGGAGTCGTCGTCGACGGTGGCGTCTGGCTCCTGGGCTCCAACCTCTGGTTGCGACAACCAGGTAGAAGGGATAGAGGGAAAAAAAGGGGAAAGCAACCGTGAGTACTCATCCAAAGTACTCGCAAGCAAGGAACTATACTACATATGCATGGGTATCAAATGGAATAAGGGTATCATATGTGGACTGAACTGCAGAATGCCAGAATAAGAGGGGGATAACTAATCCTATCGAAGACTACGCTTCTGGCAGCCTCCGTCTTGCAGCATGTAGAAGAGAGTAGACTGAAGACCTCCAAGTAGCATCGCATAGCATAATCCTAACCGATGATCCTCCCCTCGTCGCCCTGTGAGAGAGCGATCATCGGTTGTCTCTGGCACTTGGAAGGGTGTGTTTTATTAAGTATCCGGTTCTAGTTATCATAAGGTCAAGATACAACTCCGGGTCGTCCTTTTACCGAGGGACACGGCTATTCGAATAGATAAACTTCCCTGCAGGGGTGCACCACATACCCCAACACGCTCGATCCCATCTGTCCGGACACACTTTCCTGGGTCATGCCCGGCCTCGGAAGATCAACACGTCGCAGCCCTACCTAGGCACAACAGAGAGGTCAGCACGCCGGTCTAAATCCTATGGCGCAGGGGTCTGGGCCCATCGCCCTTTGCACACCTGCACGTTGCGTACGCGGCCGTAAGCAGACCTAGCCTAGTGGTTTTCCAGTCCAATCCGGCGCGCGCCACTCAGTCGCTGACGTCACGAAGGCTTCGGCTGATACCACGACGCCGGGATACCCATAACTGCTCCCACGTAGATGGTTAGTGCGTATAGACCAAATGGCCAGACTCAGATCAAATACCCAGATCTCGTTAAGCGTGTTAAGTATCCGCGAACACCGACCAGGGCCAGGCCCACCTCTCTCCTAGGTGGTCGGAACCTGCCCTGTCGCTCCGCCACAAAGATCCACACAGAGGGCCGTCGGGACAAAGGTCCTTTCAGCCCCCAATCCGTGAATCACTCGCGGGTACTCCTCGAGCCAACCCGACTTTGGTCACCACATGTATCATATTTAAAGTATATAGTATATACCCGTGATCACCTCCCGAGTGATCACGGCCCAATAGTATAGTATGGCAGACGGACAAGGATGTAGGGCCACTGATGATAAACTAGCATCCTATACTAAGCAGTAGGATAGCAGGTAAAGGTATCAACAGTAGTAGCAAGGACAGGCTATGCATCAGTATAGGATTAACGAGAAGCAGTAACATGCTACACTACTCTAATGCAAGCAGTATAGAGAAGAGTAGGCGATATCTGGTGATCAAAGGGGGGGCTTGCCTGGTTGCTCTGGCAAGAGAGAGGGTTCGTCAACTCCGTAGTCGTACTGGGTAGCAGCGGCATCGGTCTCGGTGTCTATCGAGAGAAGAGGGGGGAGAAACAATAAATATTTAAGCAAGCATATGCATAGTGATGCATGACATGACAAGTAACGGCGTTAGAGGTGCCCTAACGCGGTAATAGGTGATAGCGGTGAAGGGGATGACATCCGGGAAAATATCCCCGGTGTTTTGCGTTTTCGGGCAGAGGAGCCGGAGGGGGAAAGTTGCGAGTTCGATAGGTTAGGGATGCGTGGCGGACGAACGGACTGCGTATCCGGGTTTGTCTCGTCGTTCTGAGCAACTTTCATGTACAAAGTTTTTCGATCCGAGCTACGGTTTATTTTCTATTAATTTTTAAAAGATTTAAATCATTTTTAGAATTAACAGAATTAATTTAGTTAGAACAGGCAATTATGACATCAGCATGATGTCAGGGTGATGTCAGCAGTCAGCTAGTCAGTTGACCTAGTCAAACTGACGCATGGGTCCCACTGTCATTGTCTAACTAACTAACTGTTTAGTTAGATTAATTTGCAGGTTAATTAGGTTTAATAGTTAGTTAACAGAATTAATTAAGTTAACTAATTAAGTTAATTAATTATTTATTTTATTTATTTAATGTTAATCTTTAATTATTTTTAGTTTTTTTTAATTAAACGTTCTGGGCCATGGGCCCCACATGTCATTGGCCATAGGGCCAAAATGGGTTCGGGCGCAACCCGAACTGGCGTAGCGGGCGCCCGTCCGCTGATTCTGGCGCGGCCAACGGGGGAGGGGGGAGGGCACGGCGAGCCGGGGCGCACGTTCGCCGGCGGGTGGCGACGGCGCAGATCGGTGCGGAACTGCGTCCGCAGGGCGGCGCGTGGTGGAGTGGGAGCAGGGGCGACGGAGGCGAGGCCCAGGTGGCGCGGCCACGGGCGCGGTGGTGTGGGCGCGGCCGAGGCCACACAGCGCGGCGGAGGGAGCTGTGGGTGTGTACGGCATGGGCGCGGGCAGACGTGGTCTGCGCGCGGCGAGTGCGAGAGAGCACGCGGAGGAGGAGCGGGGCCGTGGTGAGCGGAACCACGGCGTGGCGGAGCGCGAGCGCACGGCAGTGGTCGCGGGGAACAGGGGAAGGAGGGGGGGTGCCTCACAAGGAGTTGCAGGGCACAGGGCAGTGGGGCGCGTGGCGGAGGTCGGAGACGACTCGCGACGGGGAGGCAGTCCGGCGACGGCGAGGTCTTCGGGCGACGGTGGTGACGCGCAGCGACGACGTCGGTGAAGGAGGCCCCGGGCTCGTTGCCCCTTCCCGATCCAGACTGGGTCGGGGAAGAGGAGCAAGAGGGGAGGCGCGCCGGAGACGGGTGTCGGGGAGGAGGCCTGGCGACGGCGACCGACGGGGTCGTGCGGCCCCGATCCAGATCGGGGGGTGGGGGGGCGAGTGGGGAGTGGGAAGGGGTGAGTGGGGCGACGGGGTGGGGTTAGGGTTTGTGGGGGGGGGGATGGATAAGGGGAGGGGGAGGGGCCGGTTGGGCCTGCGCCCGAATGGGCCGGCCAACTAGGCCAGTAGGCCGTGGGGGGGGGGGGGGGGTTCCCTCTTCTTCTTCTTTTTTTTGGTCTATTTGATTGTTTGCTTTCTGTTTTCTTTTCTTTTGTTTATTTTCTTTTCTGTTTTTTATTTATTTATAAACACTTAGGCATTTTATAAAATTGTGAACCTTACACCATAATTATCTTTGTAATATTTGGCAACCCCCGAACATTTTTGTTTTAAATTTTGAAAACTTTTATTGTTTTCTTTTATTTAAATTTTGAACTTGTTTCGGTTCTGAACTATCGAGAGTTTACCACAGTAACCGTGGTGACGTGGCATCATTAGCGGAGAATCACTGTAGCTTAATTATCCGGGCGTTACAACGAGTCCGGCGCGCAAATTGTCTTCGGCATTACAAGGCGGGTTCCTCCTCCAAGTCCTTCATAGAAGATTGTAAACACCAAGAGTAGTGTCCGGCTCTGCAAAATAAGCCTCCACATATTGCCATAGAGAGAATAATATTAACACAAATCAAATCTGCTGACGTATTCCGCAGTGCGCCATCACACTACGGCCAAGTCTTTTACGAATCGTTTTTACTTTTTCACCTCAGCATGTTTTGCGAGGCGGTTTCCTTGGCACGTCTTGTCAAAGCAGAGATCGTGTACCCCCCTTTTACGGGATTCTCATCAATACGGATGTGGGTAACCCAATCGTGCCTGTTAGCATATTTTCTCGATTAAAGGCGAGTCCCAAACGGTTACGGGGAGGGCTCCTGGTATTCAGCCTCTTATAAAGAGACCAGGGCCTTATCTTTTCTTCAACAAGTTCGCCCGTCGCCTCGAGTTCCAACACCCCAGGCTCCAGATTCCGGGCGCCTCGGACCTTCGGCGATGTCCGGTTCCGACCTTCAAGGCCGATGGATGCCCTCCTCCGTCACGGAGGAGGATGTGCTAAAGTTGAGAGGGGCTAAGTTCCTGACCGGCGAAATTTGGCATAGGTTGCCTACTCAAGGGCAGGTCATCCCCAGTCCCCAGCCCGGTGAGAGCGTGGTGTTCATGTCTCACTTCCTTCGGGGGTTGGGCTTCCCAATGGATCCCTTTGTGAGGGGACTGTTGTTTTATTATGGGTTGGAATTCCACGACTTAGCTCTGGAGTCCATCCTCCATATCTCCTCGTTTATCGTTGTGTGCGAAGCGTTCCTCCGTGTTAACCCTCACTTTGGACTATGGCTCAAGACCTTCAAAGTGGAGCCGAAGATGATCGAGGGACGGCACGCAGAGTGCGGAGGCGCTGTTATAAGCAAAAATGCTGATGCTCCATGGCCCGAGGGCTCTTTTCAAGAGGAGCTAGGCTTGTGGCAACGAGAGTGGTTTTATATCAGCGCTCCCCGGAGCACCAAATGGGTGGCGCCTCCTGCCTTTCGCTCGGGTCCCCCACCACGTCTGGCATCATGGGTCAATAGAGGGTTGGATTGGGGTTTGCCCAAAGACGTGCCCTTGTTATAGGGCTGCATTAAAGATCTCTTGGAAGGAGACCTCAGCCTGGTCAAGGTGACGCAGGTCATGCTGATTCGCCGAATATTGCCCGGAAAACGTCGCCCCCTTCGCCTGTGGGAGCTTAATCCAGAGGGACCGCGAGCTCTCCAGAACTTCATGGGCGCAACGCCCACGGAGATGTATAAACTATTCTTCGGATCACAAGAGATGTGTCCGAATTCAACCGAGGACGCAGGCCTAAGCCGCAATCGCCTGGATACTCAAGTAAGCAACCTTGTGCCCAGACCTTCTATCCGTATAATTGTCATAAACTTGCCCCTAAAAGAGCCGTCCTTTTAAACAGGAGTGGATAGTGAAGGCAAAGCTGATCAGGTGTCCGGCCCCCCTTCCTGAAACCAGGCCGGATCCCGTGCTAGTCAGGATGCTGGAGATAATGCCTTTGGAGGGGGAGGACAAGGAAGCTATGGCCTCCTCGAAGGAGGCTGCTCCGAAGGGAGGAACCGACGATTCCTCTCCTAAGGGGAAGAAGAGAGCTGCCTCTGACGACCCGGAAACCATGGTCGTGAAGCGGGGGAGAAAATCCTCGTCAGAGGGTCCGACGCCAGGGAGTTCCTCGGCCGGACTACGCCCTCAAGGGGATCAGCCCTCCAGCGAGCCGTAAGTGAGAAAGATTTTCCTTTTGAGGGATGAGGGAAATCCTTGATTTATATCTGAGAAGATTAACCAAACCTTTACCTTGTAGCTCAGACCTCAGCCCTTCTTAGCAGAGCTCGTCTTCGGGGGATCTTCTTCCGGAGATGATGGAGAGTGGGACGCCTCCCCATGCCGTGCCACCTAGCGAGGTGAGCGATCCTGAGGTGTCGTCGCGGAGGGTTTATCCGAATCCGGCGGGAGCGGAAGATAGCTATGTGGCCCCCCGAGGTTCTCCGCGTCCGGCCTTCGAAAGAGGTCATGGGACGAGCCCGGCACCGTCTGGTGCTCAGTTGGAGGAGCTAAAGATTCTGCTAGGGCGAGCTTGTATCTCAGAGGAGCACTGTGCATTGATGGGCATGGTGATTGAAAGGATTTCATCCGCGGAGAGCGGATTGCATGAGGCCGTCAAAAGTTTACTGATGGGTTTCGAGGTACATTAGATAATGTATACTTTTGGCAGTTGCGCATGAATAAGATGCGCCCTGTTTAGATAGTAGCCCCTGAGACTCTGCGCGTCGTCAAGAAATGACGGCACGCGGAGGATCATAATCCCAGGTCTAAGATGTCGCCTTTGAATGTAGGCGGCAGGGTGTCCGGAATCGAGCCGAACTGACGATTTTGCCGAACTAAAGCGGCAACTGGACGTGGCCGAAGCCGACATCACACTTGTCAACAAGCGGCTTGAGGAGTCTCAAGGTATGCAATTCCCCGGGCGGCATGAGGTAAGAACAGTTTGATGTCCGTGTCTTCCAATGTGTGTGTTTGACGCAGATGGTGCGGCCGCCGTGGAGAGTCTTAGGGCAGAACTTGCCCGAGCTAAAGAACAAGCCAAAAAAGTGATGCGGCCGCCAAGAACGCCCTTGAAGAGCTGAGAGCCGAACAGGCTGCTCATTGCCGAAGCAAGGAAGAGATGGCCGAGATGGCCGAAAAGTTAAAAAGCGCTACGGACCGTTGCAGACTTCTTGAAAAAGAAGATCAGGCAAAACAGACGGACTTAGAGAAGGCCGTTGCCAATGCCAAGGACGCGCGCTCTGCGATGAGAGCTGCCAGGGAGGAGCTGCGTCAGGCCGAACAGATTGCGGCTGGAAAGCCCTTTATGCTGAGAAGGAAATTTTGCGATCCGAAGTTTGCTCCGTTGGACCGGATGTGGAGTGTGGAGGATACCTATCTGGACCTGGCAGCGAGTGCTGCTGATGCGACCGAACACTTTCGAGATCAGAAAGATTGCGAAGTGGAAAAGCTTTTCTGGTCGCAGTTTCACAATCCAGAGCGTCCACTGGCAGTGGACGATCATTTGGATCAATGGGCCGAACTGAATAGGTTGTCCGGGCTCGCCATGATGTACGTCATGGGTTACCTGTGGCCGGGGAGATCGGAGCCGAAGAGTTATTTCAGCTTGGAGCAGCAATTCCTTGACGCGGTGCCGCGTATAAGTGCAATGAAGAGGTCGGCATGCATAGAGGGTGCTAGGATGGCTCTTGCCCGTGTTAAGACATACTGGGCGGAGATGGAGACCACCATTGTTGTGTCCCGAGATTCGGACAAAAGCCGAGTACCCTCCGAGCACTATTTTCAGGAAGTCCTTGAAGGCGCTCGTGTAATAGAGACGCAGTGCTCGAAAGATGCTATGTTATGATAGCATATGTAATTATAAAGTAATATTTTAATAAATTGTGCCTTTTTATACTTGTGCCTTCAAGTATTGGGAACACCTCCTGTGCAGCCGTTTTAATATATATAAAATCTGAAAGATGGCAGTCGTTGGCTTCAGCCCCCACGCACATAGTGCGGGGGTGCTCGCAGAAGACGCATTTTCACACTTAACTCAACGTCTTGGTCCTACAAAGGAGGTGATAGCGCAGCGGGCCAGGCAACCGGACTATAATGCTTTAACACTTTCACTTAGCCATAGCAGCTTGACAGTGAACTATTTAGGTAGCTCCTTTGTGGCGACTGCGCTCATCCGAGTTCGGGCGCGTATGTGCCTGACCGGGAAGCGGCCCTTCGTTAAAGCGGAGGAATCTGATAGATTCCAATAGGTCATCGAGTGGCTGACCAGTCTCACGCTACATCATGACAGTCAGTTTTCGGCTTTCTCTACTAAGGTGCTCGCCCGGCCGAACCGGGGCACAATCGCAGTAGTTCTCCTGGTGCTACCTTAGCCGATAGAGCGGAACGTAAGATAGCCGAACTCAGGAGCCAGGCAACCCAACATTTGACCAAAGACATGATTCGGAGCTGATGCATATAATGCCAAAACTCGCGACGCCGAACACTCCCTAAGGTATTCGGTCTTTGTGAGTGCGGGCGAAACAACACTCTTTATTAAAAAAAGCCCCTACTGTCCAGGTACGTGCAAAAATTCTGACGTGGCCACATGCCAAGACGCCAGCCTCCTCCTTGGTTATATCAGAAAAAACCAGGGGATGTATAGCAACAAGAGACAGTAAAAAAGGTTTACGCAGGGTCTTAATCTAAAAAGAATCCTTTAGGACGGGTCCCTACTGCACGTCTGCGCCTGTGTCTCCGTTGTGCCGTATCCTGGACGGGCGTCGCATGACGTTCATCTGTAAAAGAGAGGAACTGAGTTGAAAACGGGTCGTGCCGAAAAAGTTAAAAATAAACAAAGTATAAAGTAAAATATATAAGACTGAGCTTTTATTGTCTCTTATTGTATATGCATGGAGCCCCTAGTGCGGGGGTATATGGCCACTAAGCCTGCATCAATGATGATTTTGTACCGAACTCGTCTATCCGCGTTCGTGGTCTTTAATGACCTGTTTTGAAGTTTTTTGCCGGTGAGGCCATTTTGCTATGGGGCTGTCGAGGCGGCCGCACAGTCCTCCGCATGGGGAGGCGCACTTTAGTGCTTCCCCTTCAAAGAGATGATGCCTCGTGGACCGGGCATCTTAAGCGTAAGAGATGCATAATGCGGTATTGCGTTAAAGCGAGCGAAAGCTTCACGTCCCAGTAGTGCTTGATAGCGACTTGAGAACGGGATGATATGGAAGGTCAGCTTTTCGTGGCGGAAGTTATTGGCAGAGCCGAATATGACTTCGAGCCGGAGAAAACCCCTACAATGGGTGTCCGGACCAGGTATTACCCCTTGAAAGGAGGTTTTGCTGCGGCAGATTTTTGCTGGGTTTGTCCCCATGTACTGGATTGTATCCTGATATATCAGGTTTAGTCCACTGCCGCCGTCCATAAGGACATTCGAAAACTGGAGTCTGCTAATTATTGGATCGAGTATCAAGGCAGTCCAGCCTGCATTCTTGATATTTCTAGAATAATCTAGCTGATCGAAGATGATCGGTTTTGACAACTAGTGGCCGGACCCTTTGGGGATGGGCCGTGTGGTGCGTACCTTTACGGGCGCCGCACGTTTTGTTATGTGAAGTGAGTTCACTGTTTTTACTTCTTGTGGGAAGTTCTTTTGTTTCCTGGTACTCTACTTTTGGGGTTCGTCCTCGTCTTCGCTTGGTGTGTCGAGCCCCTTGTGTTCGGCATTGAGTCTGCCGGATTGTTTGAAAACCCAACAGTCTCTGTGGGTATGGTTAGCAGGCTTCCCGGGAGTACTGTGTATCTGACATATCCTGTCCAGGATTTTATTTAGGTTGGATGGATCGTCCCTGTTATCCTGGGGGGGGCGATTTTGCCTGATTTTGTCGTGAGCCTTTGAATCCGGCATTGACTGCCGTGCTCTTCGGACTTTTGTCCTTAGTCCGGCGACGGTCCTTGTTGCGTCGCGGTTTTCCGTTTCCATCCCTAGTTTCGGATGTACTTGGGTCGCTGGGGCTGCACCTTGCCAACCAGCTGTCCTCCCCTGCACAAAAGCGGGTCATGAGGTTTGTTAGTGCAGCCATTGTTCTTGGCTTTTCTTGGCTGAGGTGTCTGGCGAGCCATTCGTCTCGGACGTTATGCCTGAAAGCTGCTAAGGCTTCGGTGTCCGGACAGTCGACTATCGGATTCTTTTTAGTGAGGAATCTATTCCAGAACTGCCGAGCTGATTCTTCGGGTTGTTGAGTTATGTGACTAAGATCGTCTGCATCTGGAGGGCGGACATAGGTCCCTTGAAAGTTTGCTCGGAAAGCATCCTCGAGCTCTTCCCAGCTTCCAATTGTGTTTTCGGGAAGGCTTTTAAGCCAATGCCGGGCTGGCCCTTTAAGCTTAAGGGGTAAATATTTTATGGCGTGGAGATCATCTCCTCTAGCCATGTGTATGTGGAGGATATAATCCTCTATCCAGACTCCAGGGTCTGTTGTTCCATCGTATGCCTCTATGTTTACGGGTTTGAATCCCTCTGGAAATTCATGGTCCAGGACCTCGTCGGTGAAACATAGAGGGTGTGCGGCGCCCCTGTATTTGGGTGTGCCGGATTTTGATGATGGCTTCATAGCATTGCTTACGAGAGCTTGCTTTCTTGGCCCATAAATGGACCTGACTAGGCCATGATATGAATCCTTAAGTGGGTCGCATGCCGATTTGAGTGCGGCGCCGCTTGCCACTTTATGGGGTCGTCTATCTGACCGTGTGGCTTTCTCATTTTTTGAATGCGAGGGCTCTAGGGCCTCTTCGTCGAATTCAGGCAGTAGCTTTCTTTTCGGATAGCTTTTAGTGCGGCGACTGTCGCCGTATTTATCTGCGGTATTGATTACTTTGCTCCATCTAATCCGGAGTGCATCTTCCGCTGTTTTTAGCTTCTGCTTCTGCTTTTTTAGGCTGCGTGCAGTTGCAACGAGCCTGTCGTGGAGATTCTTCTGCTCCATAGGTTTATCCGGCGTGAGGTCGTCCGGAATGCCATTTTCGCCAGAGGAGGGATGTTCGGTTTCTCCATCCACGTTGCCATGTTCGGACAGTTGCTCTAAGGCCTGCTCGTCCTGCTCTATGGCTGGGTTTTTATCGAGGCGGGGCTTGGGTCGGCGTTTACGCCGACGCTTTGATTGCTTTTCGGGGGGTCTATCTCCCGTTCCTTCCCCTTTTCCTCGTTGTCGCTTCCTTTAGGGGTATCCACCATGTACACATCGTGCTATGAGGTGGCTGTCCAATGCCCTATGGGCGTTGGTTCGTCGGTATCTCCTGCATCGTCATCCATGCTGTCGATGTCTCCGGAGTCGAAGTTGAGCACGTCGTTTAAATTGTCGACAGTGGATACCAAGTGGGTGGTGGGTGGGCTTTGAATTTCTTCATCGTCCGTATCCCATCCTCGCTGACCGTAATCTGGCCAGGGCTCTCCTGATAAAGAGGGAGACTTAAGAGAATTCAGGATGACGCCGAAAGGCGAGTGCTAAAAGAAGTCTGCGGCGGTGAACTCCATTATTGGCGCCCGATCAGATTCGATTGACCGGGGCACGGGGGGTCCGGAGTCCGGGGAGGAGTCCAGATCCTCGGAGTCACGGGTCATGCAGAGTGCGGGGCTAGCGTTTGGCTCGATGGCCTTTGAGATCACAGCCCCGGAGGTGACGTCCAACCGCTCTTCCTCGATTGGCGCAATAGGCTCTGAGTTAGGGGTCAGAACCGATGCATGTGCGGCCTCCAGGACACTGTCCGGAGGCAGAGCTAGATCATGCCCCTCGAGATAGTGCGGCACACTTGGCCGTGGCTCGAATCCGTCGAAGATCAAGTCTCCGCGGATGTTAGTCGTGTAGTTTAAGCTTCCAAACCTGACTTGATGGCCAGGGGCGTAGCTTTCGATCTACTCCAAGTGGCCAAGAGAATTGGCCCGCAGAGCGAAGCCGCCGAAGACGAGGATCTGTCCGGGAAGAAAAGTCTCACCCTGGATCGCATCGTTGTTGATGATCAAAGGAACCATCGGACCTAATGGCGACGATACAGAGGAACTCTCAATGAAAGCACCAATGTCGGTGTCAAAACCGGCGGATCTCGGGTAGGGGGTCCCGAACTGTGCGTCTAGGCCGGATGGTAACAGGAGGCAGGGAACACGATGTTTTACCCAGGTTCGGGCCCTCTCGAGGGAGGTAAAACCCTATGTTCTGCTTGATTAATATTGATGATATGTGTAGTACAAGAGTAGATCTACCACGAGATCAAGGAGGCTAAGCCCTAGAATCTAGCCTATGGTATGATTGTTGTCTATGGAGTTGATTCTGATTGCCTATGGACTACAACCCTCCGGTTTATATAGACACCGGATAGGGTTAGGGTTACATAGAGTCGGTTACAATGGTAGGAGATCTTGAATATCCGCATCGCCAAGCTTGCCTTCCACGCCAAGGAAAGTCCCATCCGGACACGGGACGTAGTCTTCAATCTTGTATCTTCATAGTCCTAGAGTTCGGCTGAAGGTATAGTCCGGCTACCCGAACACCCCCTAATCCTGGACTCCCTCAGTGGCCCTACGGGTGTTCTTGGCAAGGGCCTTGCCGGGGCCCCAGCAAGGGTCTTGTCGTGGCGCCTGCTGTCATCCCTGGCAAGGCTCTTGCCGGGGGCCTTGTGGTCCTCTTTGGCTGGGATCCCGCCAAGGATCATCATCTTCTAAAGGGTGTATCTGATCTTGAATGCCTTCACAAAGATCTGCATGCCACCACGGGGATGTCTCCCGAATCCTTGCCCCATGGGGGCAGTGGACTCAAGGGTGACTCACTCCGTAGGTGTGGGGCGAGCTGCCACGGCAAGGGTCTTGCCAGGTTTGCTAAAACTGCCTACCGGCAAGGATCTTGCCGAGGGGGTCCGCTTCGTCCCCTTTGCTCTTTGTGGTCTTGGTCTTGGCGTCGTTCTGCTTCTCCTGATCTTCGGCCTTACCTTGGCTCACCTCCCTTGCCTTGCTCAGTGTGGTGGTGCCCGTGGCTCAGACTGCCCGTGCACAGTTATAGGGGTACAAAAAGTGTACTCCTCTTTTTGTACACCGACAGTCACTTACGAGAGTGAGATCTGATATATATGATAAGATAATATTTTTGGTATTTTTATGATAAAGAGAAATAAAGATGCAAAGTAAAATAAACGTCAATAGAAATAGCTAAGTGTTGGAAGATTAATATGATGGAAGATAGACCCGGGGGCCATAGGTTTCACTAGTGGCTTCTCTCAAGAGCATAAGTATTACGGTGGGTAAACGAATTACTGTCGAGTAATTGATATAATTGAGCATAGTTATGAGAATATCTAGGTATGATCATGTATATAGGCATCACGTCCGCGACAAGTAGACCGAAATGATTCTGCATCTACTACTATTACTCCACACATCGACCGCTATCCAGCATGCATCTAGAGTATTAAGTTCATAAGAACAGAGTAATGCTTTAAGTAAGATGACATGATGTAGATGGATAAACTCATGCAATATGATATAAACCCCATCTTTTTATCCTCGATGGAAACAATACAATACGTGTCGTTTCCCTTTCTGTCACTGGGATCGAGCACCGCAAGATTGAACCCAAAGCTAAGCACTTCTCCTATTGCAAGAAAGATCAATCTAGTAGGCCAAACCAAACTGATAATTCGAAGAGACTTGCAAAGATAAACCAATCATACATAAAAGAATTCAGAGAAGATTCAAATATTGTTCATCGATAAACTTGATCATAAACCCACAATTCATCGGATCTCGACAAACACACCACAAAAGAAGATTACATCGAATAGATCTCCAAGAGAATCGAGGAGAACTTTGTATTGAGATCCAAAGAGAGAGAAGAAGCCATCTAGCTAATAACTATGGACCCGAAGGTCTGAAGTAAACTAGTCACACATCACCGAAGAGGCCATGGAGTTGACGTAGAGGCCCTCCGTGATCAATGCCCCCTCCGACGGAGCTCCGGAAAAGGCCCCAAGATGGGGTCTCTCGGGTACAGAAGGTTGCGGCGGTGGAATTAGGTTTTCGTGGTGCTCCTGGATGTTTGGGGGGTACGTGGATATATATATGAGGAAAAAGTAGGTCGGTGGAGCAACGAGGGGCCCACGAGGGTGGAGGGCGTGCCCAGGGTGGGTAGGCGCGCCCCCCTGCCTCGTGACTTCCTCGATTGTTTCTTGACGCCCACTCCAAGTCTACTGGATCACGTTCGTTGAGAAAATCACGTTCCCGAAAGTTTCATTCCGTTTGGACTCCATTTGATATTCCTTTTCTGCGAAACACTGAAATAGGCAAAAAAAACAGCAATTTGGGTTGGGCGTCCGGTTAATAGGTTAGTCCCAAAAATGATACAAAAGTGTAAAATAAAGCCCATTAACATCCAAAATAGATAATATAATAGCATGGAGCAATCAAAAATTATAGATACGTTGGAGACGTATCAGCGCCCTGGTGGGTTGTTCGCCCCTCGGGGCACCCCCCATGTACTTCTCTGGCCCATCCTGGGTGTTCTGGTCCATAAAGAATCTCCAAAAAGTTTCTCGGTGTTTGGATTCCGTTTGATATCGATTTCCCGCGATGTAAAAAACAAGCAAAAAACAGCAACGGGCGTTGGGCACTGGGTCAATAGGTTAGTTCCAAAAAATCATATAAAGTTGCTATAAAATGATTGCAAAACATCCAAGAATGATAATATATCAGCATGAATACTTCATAAATTATAGATACGTTGGAGACGTATTAGTAACCAACTAATAACCAGAACAAGAGGTAAAGATAGATCTTGTTGTGGAATATACCACTGAGTCTGAACCAAAAGAGCAGAGATACCCAGATAAAAAGACATCCAACTACTGTTCACACTTAACAAGAACTGCAGATACATCAGACACATTGCATCATAGTGGGATCTGATACAAAAGATGATCTCCAATTGATCTCCGGAATGACTTAAAGCCATTTATTGTTCTTCTCTTTGGTGACCTTGTGGCCTTCCATCACAGGTCCTTCTCCTATGTCCTTCTTGGCTCTCTTGCTAAGGAGTTCTTCAGAAGTGTCTTTGTCAGGTACCTTACAGAAAGAGGTATTCAGATTCTTAACTACTTTAGCAGATAGAGTAGGTGGGGCAGCATGGCAAGCCAGACAATTTTTATCTCTACATATTGCTTTCTTAAAACCTTTAGACAGCTTTTGTAATCTGCAGCTCCTCCTTATCTTAGTTTCCACCAGAGGAATGTTGTCCTTCCTCTTCTTGGTTTTGTGTAGGGCGGAAGTCGAAGATGCTGACATAGATTCAGATGGACACTTCTTCTCTGATGCCTCAACTCCTTGTTCCTGGGATTCCTGTGATGGAGTGGAGACAAGACATGCCAACAATACATCATTATTATGGCAGATCTCAGGGACAGAGAAAAAGGAAGGGTAGAATTACAGGAAGATGCTTGCTTGATGATGTCCCACACCATGGATGATATGAATTTTTTGGCCCAAGGGAATTTATCTGGGTTTAGAAAGTTAACTAATAGAAAGTTAACCCAATCAGAAGGTACCTGAATGACATTAACACTATCAGGTTTTGGGGCAAAGTGTTTCTTCCAGATCTTAGCTCCTTCTTTTCCATGTAGAACCTCCTCATTGATTAATTGCACCACCTCTTGATCTTTTTCAATAGTGGAAGAAGTTGGACAAATGGTGTGAGCCTGATTAACATAGGCTGGGACAGGGAAGCCAGGTGGAGCTGATAAGTCTGAAAAGTTGTTTGTACCCGTGATAACATTTTCCATCTACAGATCTCTGATAGTAACTTGAGGGTCCAGATCCATGGTCTTGCTTTCCCCTCTAACTATCTCCTCTGCTTTACCAGTGTCTTCAGTTATCCTGAGTGGCTGAAGTAGTTCATGATGAGAAGTTATAGTCTGTCTGCTAGCATTAGCAAGGACTTCTGAGAGCATAGGGTCATCTTGAGAATCTCTGTAATCAGTGTCTGAATTAATGTTGAGAGCTTCTAGTGTTGGGTCAATCATTTGTGCCAAGGGAAGAACTGGTATACCAGCTGGAATTTCCATAATGGGCAGAATTGGCTGGGCCTCAGGCACTTGCACCTCTTGTTGGGCCAACTCAGGCACAAGCTCAGGCCCATTGGGCCGTAGAATCTCATTCAAATCTAGTATGAAGACATGCATTGGCGCCAAAGGGCCATTAGCAGATGCATCAGTACTAGCACTATTATCATGTGGGATCAGTGATACAGTGAGGCTACTGTTGGCTGCTTGATCCACATTGACCTCTTCCTCCAGTGGTTCCATAAGATTATTGAGTGCCATAAATTCCCCAGCATGTAGTTCAATATCTGCATTTTGAGGCAGAGCCCAATGCCCCCACCCTGGCATTTCCTCCTCTTCATCCTCTGCTTCATCTTGATCCTACTCAGCAAACTGGTCATCAACCGGGTTGAGTGCAAGTTGGAGATTAATTGCGGTTCATGTTGCTGAATTGGGACATGAACATCATCATGTTCATGCTGCTATAGAGGCCCAATGAAGTGGTTATGTTGATTAGGATGAAAGTTCAGCTGGGCAGGAACAGGATGGGGATTACCAAATGGCTCAATGGGATCTTCGTCAAGTGCCTCAATGCCCAAGATCTAATGCTGTAAGATGACCACAGGGACAGTGAGGGAATCTGTCTGAAAATCATACCCTTCTCCAAATACCAAGCTGGCAGGAATATTACTCAGGTGTTCCACTCTCACTTTAACCAGAAGATTATAGCTCGCGTGCTCCTATTCCTGTCCTAGCTAAGGAATTTACCAAACTTGTTGACCGCATTGTTCAACTCTTGAATGTCTCTCCTATCAAAAGGATATCCACAAAGCAAGATCCACACATCTCTGTTCATAACCAGCCGCCTCCAATTCAGACCCTTGTTATGCGGTTGGAAAACAACATGTACATCAGTGAATTGATGAGGGCTATCAGAAACCAGAGCATCCCGATCGAAAACACTAACCATCTTGATGTAAGCTTTCCCAAACGGACATGGCTCAATCTCGGAAAACCCTATCTGCTTGTCATTGAGGAAATCGGTGAGTATCTCTCTAATCGTGTTGAAGGCCACAGGCAAATTTGGCATGGGGACAATAGATGCTATCGCCCATTCCTCGTGGGTCGCCGGCGCCGCTCCATTGATGATCTTGATTCTCGTCGGTCGCCCCTCCACCTAGATGCTCTGGTGATTCGGAGGAAGGAAGGGTGTGGGATCAAATGGGAAGGTGGCCATAGTGTCGGCTCTGCTACTCTGCTGCAATGGGGATGGGATTGCTATGGAGGATGGATTGAGAGAGATGGTGGCTGCGAGGAGCCATTGTGCTATTGAGGTTTGGAAGGAGCTGCGATGATGGCTACCAACCCGGCGTAGAGGCAGGGTATTAACTTGATTTGCCTCGGTGGCCAGTGGTGTGACTACCCGATTAGTCACAGTCACAGGAATAGTGGCCAGTTGCCTCGAAAACTCAACTGTCGGACGACTATGTGAATTGGGCTCGTTGACTGGGTCGCAATGGGATTGGGAATAACAATCACGCCTGATATGGCCCCATCTCTTACACTTATGGCACTTGATACGATTCGTGCAGCTGGGCCTACTATGGCCCGGGAGGAGACAACAGACGCAGTATAGTCCCTCTGTGGGCTTTTTTGAAAACGAGTGGATCCCGCCTCCTGATTAGTAAATGTGGCATTATGAGCATTAACTCCCTGGTGATGAGCTGCATGCGGAGAAGACGCCGAGCATGAATGATCATGACGGGGACGATCTACAAGAAGATTGTTGTTGCCTGAATCTATGAAAATAGCTGGAGATGTAAGAGCTTGAAGATATGATTTTCTAGGATGATTTCTGAAGATATGAGTCCATGCATCTTCTTTCTCTTGCATATATTGATCAAGCTCCCAACTAAAATTAGGAGCCCCATTACCCCAGAGAAGGAAATTGATATTGATTAGTGGGAGAGAAACATTACCATCTTTGATAACTGAGAAACCAACTTCTTTAGAGGATATTGAGAACTTGAACCACCAATTTTGTAGACGAGAGACCTTAAAGAGCGATGCACGCCCACCGAAGAAAGATAGGAGGATGGTGCTTATTGATTCCTCCGTGAGTCTGATACGAGATCTGGTGAACTCTGCAACGAGGATAAACTCCTCAATATCCTTGCCTTCCTCATAGTTGATAGTAACTCCCCATTTTCTCCAAACTCCGGCCGCGAAATCTTGGCCTCTGTCGAAGTTCAGATCTGCAAGTGACATGGTGAGAATACATTTGGCAGATCACCTGAGATGAGAAATCAGATTCAGTGGGTTGCAGAAAAGCGGTGTGGAGGTGGACGCCGGGGCCAGAGTGGCCACCGGCGGCGTCCAGAGCGGGGGGGCTAGGAGCGTTTTCCCATCCGGGACTGCCAATGCTCTACGGTTGCTGGATCACCCAAAAAAGACCAAAATTTGAAGTCAGGTTACTCCAAACCTTTGACAACAAGAGATGGAGAGAGCATGGGTGAAATTACCTAGTGACCTATAATCTGAAGAGCTTTAAAGTCAAGCACTTGGACAAGCTAAACCCAAGATTCATAAGCTACGACCGTTTGGCGTGAGTTTGGTCGAGTCAGATGTATGTATGTGGCTATTGGATGTACCAAACTTTGTAACTGATGCAGTTGCCAGCGATTTAGTTAGCTAGTACGTATAATGGAATGAAAATTTTCATTTAAAAAACAAAGATGTCATGTTGAAATGAGGAATGGCCTATAATATGAAGAGCTTTAGAGTCAAGCACTTTGAAAAGCTAAACCCAAGGTAATATGTGACACAATCATTTTCATGCCAGAGAGAGAGAGAGAGAGAGAGAGAGAGAGAGAGAGAGTCAAGGAAGTAGAAATGACTTGAAAACTGTCTTATGACTAGCAAGAGGCCCATGTCTTGCACGGAACATCAAGATGTATTTATACGAGTTGTTTATTTTGTGGGAGACAAAGACGAACGTGGGAAGGCCTTATCTGCAAATATGGAGAGGGATGCAGGTATCTTTTTGCAAAATTGTCATAATTTGCTTTTTATCCGTCAGATATAGATCGGACGGTCCATATTGCAGGATGGCAGGTACAACATCATCACCAACTCGGTTTTTTATAAGAGTAGAGATATGAAGAAAAAATCTACACTACCCAAGACTCGAATTGGCCAGCACGGCCCCTCCCAACATCCAAATCTCCTTACTACTATGTGTATGAACAATGACACTTTTTAACTGTTCTCTGCAGCTGGCCCCCTCAACATCAGATTATAGGAAGATGGGTAGTGTGTGCTTCCTTATAGCTGACCAACAAAGCGATGATTTGTTCCCATCTTATGATATTTGATAAAAAAAATTAGATTCATCCATTTCAACGACAATTAATATGAATAGGAGGAAGTATGTAATTTGACAATTAATATGTCATTTGTTCTAAACCTCACGATGAGCCGTCTACAAACGACTCTTTCAAAAAAAAAAGTAGAGATGACGTACCCCGTAGTGCAGAACAACTGACATATTAATTGTCAAATTACATAGTTAACTGCCAGAACCCCGCTACAAAATTCGAAATTTCAAAGACCGGAGCGGTCGGGCGGGCGAAAGCAGACCAACAACAACAACAAAATTCGAAATTTCAAAGACCGCCTCCCACGTGTGGGTCCCGCCAACCAACAACGGATACTACTGTGCTGCTCTGCTCTTCTCCTCCAAAATCTTCGGCTTTCGGGCAGCGGCTTCCACTTTCCCCTCCCGCCGCCGCCGCCGCCGCATACGCCCATTTCGTTCGCCGTGCCTGCCTTTGCCTCTCCCCGCTTCCCTCCGGTAATAGAACCCTTCAGCCGCTGAGCGGCGGCGACGGCGTCACACCAACCCGCCGCACGGTCGAGCTGGTGCTGCATTGCAAGGGCGATTTGGCCATTTGGGGAACCTGTCTCTGTAGTCGTACCCAGGAGGCAGGAGAGCCGCCGCGTTTGAGCTCTCTCTGGGAGGGTTGGGGGCTCGGATGGGGCCGGCTCGCTATGTGGTGGACATCAGCTCCGACGAGGAGGAGAGCTTCCGCAGGCTTTCCGCCGGGCCGCTCGGGTGGGTCTCCAAACTTTTCGACCGCGTCGTCGTCATCGGCGACTCGCCCGAGCCACCGCAGGAGAAGGGCGGGTCCGATGGCGTCGGCGGGGCTGACGGAGGAGATGAAGACTGCGTGGTCCTCGACGGCGACCCCGACAGGCCCGTCGCCGTTGCGCGTGACAAGGGGGCTGCTTCGGATGAGCTGGAGATTGTCGCGGTGAAAGGCCAGGTATTTGTTTCTTGTTTCCCCCCGTTTTGAACGATCCATAGAAGAAGCAGTACCTTCGTATGTAGGCTATATATGTGTAGTGTAGAGATGAGCAAGCTGCTCATTTAATTTTGATCCAAATAGTATCAAACTGGTTAAAGATGCATCACTGGATTCATCCAAAAAGATGTCTGTTTTTTTTCTGTCTAATGTAGTAAAAGATGTCTGCTTAAATAGATGCACTGTTCCATGTCAACCTGCTCTTACTGTATACAGTACGAGTTTCTGTGTTTTTTGACTTCATTTCAAATTCGACAAAGATAATTTCGGAGCTTCTTCATAGAGATTATACTACTACAGTTTGCCTGCAGCACCATTCCCTCGATCATTTATTTGTTGGCATTGGCTATGTTTCTGCAGATAGCATGCAGGGACTTCCCTCACGCGCGACATTCATGTTCTGAATTTCCCTTCAGCACTACTTTGCACGTGAAGCATTGCAGCAAGGTAACTAGCAAACATTTTCATCTCCTCATGGCTCATGATCTTGACCATATCTCAATAATACAGTGTTTACAGTAAGGATAAAATGGAGGTTTTTAATGCGATTTTGTTGCTGTTTTCCAAAATGCAGTGCTACTGTTTTGTCTGCGATGCTCCAGCTCCATGCAAGAATTGGGATAAAGGTCTCTTGAATGATGATCATTGTCATGCTACGGACAAGGAAACAAAGTGGAAAACTCTGAGGCAGCTGTCCAAGTTAAATAGTCTGGCAGCATCTTATCCAGAAAGATACTCGAATGCTCTGTACCCAACAACGTCGTCACTGGGACGTCAGCAGGAGTGCACATCAGAGGAGCACACATCGGAGGACGATGGGGAGTACTTCGAGCCCGATGAGGAGGCCACAGTGTATGTTGGGAACCTACCCTATGACACCGAGAGTGAGTACCTTGCCCAGCTCTTCAAGTATGCCGGAACCGTCGAGTCCTCGGAGGTGAGCCTTCTTAGCTCTTCATTGTCCTTGTCCGATATGTGAAAAAGGTGTCTGAAGATCCTGGTTCCTTAATAATGTGTGCATAACTACAATTGGCCCTGCATCTACTGTATCAACACCAGGCACTCTAGACTTCCCATTTAATTGTAGCTCCATCAATTTACAGGGTATACACAACTAAAATTGGCCCCGCAATTTCTTATGGTGTTTCAGAGGATGACTTTCCTGTGTGTTGAGGCTGGTAGTTAGAAGCTATTATCAGATTTATGTGTATCTTGTCACTTGGATTGGACATTACTCGTTAGTTTGTTGTGGCGTGCAGTCTTACTTTCTTAATAAACTCCAAAACATTTACATGCTTTTCCTATGAAGACAGCATACACTGCTTCTTCATCTTCTCTAGGCAACAGGGGCGTAGCTATGTAGAGCTAGCCGGTGTCACCGGCACCGGGTCCAATTTGAACTTGCTTAATGTAATCCATTGATTTAGTGTGTAGATCATTGAATTATTTGACATTTAGGCATGCATTCTTCTATGTGGACACCGGGTAATTTCCAATCTGGATCCGCCCCTGCTAGGCAATCCATGTTTTATGCGATCTGTTTCATTCGTATTGTTTTTGTCCATCAGCATTATTGGGAGGCAGTTAGACAATATCAGGATATGCATATGCTTATTCTTTGTTCTAAAACACATTTCTACTTTCCGGCTGTGCAGATCATTTACAACAAGGAAACAGGCCAGAGCCGTGGGTTCGGATTCATCATGATGAGTACCGTTGAGCAGGCTGAGAAGGCTGTGGAGATATTCCATGGCAGTGTGAGTATATTTGATATACATGATAACTTGATGGGGCCATTTTCCTATAACTTTTCTGAACTTAGTTGAGCTAGATTTCTCATGGGATGAATGGAATGATAATGAGCAGCTCCCAGGAAATCATTCTTAGTTTGGATATAGTGCATGGCAGGGCCCTTTTTGGTTCTTGATTTGGGGAGCACCCATATCTGAAGCCAGCCTAATCGGCCTCTTCGTTCTAATAACATAGGTTTACTACTATACTTTCTGATTCATTCACATGGTATTTACATGAACGTCCTTTGATGCAATTCGTTTCTTGTAGTTGATACCTACTAATTGAGTTCACCATCATGTGTAACTCATATGCTAATGTAGAAAATCCCCTGACTTGCCTTGAATGTGGACATTTCAGAAGCTGGATGGCAGGCTTATGACTGTGAACAAGGCAGGTGCTTCTAGAACTGCCCGGACCGAAGACAGACGTTCTCCCCGCTGGTCCGGATCTTCGACGGCCGTCAAAATCTACGTGGGTCATCTGCCTTACGAAGTGGACGACTTTCGGCTAAAGCGGCTGTTCAGCAGGTACGGCGATGTGGTCGATGCCGAGGTCATCTACGACTACGGAGGAGCGGGTTGGCGCTCCCGGGGCTTCGGTTTCGTCACCATGGCAACGCGGGAGGAAGCGGACGACGCGATTTGGGACCTCGACAAGCAGGTCAGTGTATGGCTAGTCGGTGGTTGATGCTTACATTTTTTATCCTGATTGAAGTGTATGATAAATTATTCTCAAAACAAGATTGTATGATGAATTGATGATACAATTTTGCATGTCTGTTTTGAGTCATGCAGATATGGAGGGGGCGTGAACTGCGCGTTGAAGTTGCCAAAGAGGAGAGGCGGGGTTGGACGGCAGGACTTGGGTCCAGATTCAGACATGCAGGGCCCTTGCTTCGTTTTTTTTGAAACCGAGGTTGTACTCTCGCGCCAATCAATTGATGCATACAGCCGGCCATATGACATTTCGTTTTTTTTCATGATCCATGACAGAATGACGCCCTAAAACATAATCTTGTAATTTCTATCCAATTGGTGGCTGTTTTCATGCCTAAAACGCTTTTTTTGGGGGCTGAGTGGATATTTTGCTATCTATGTATCCATCCTCGTGTAAACAGAACCTCAACATCCGAGGGCGTGAACAAGAGCCTGGAGAGACAACCTGACAACGCTACTACAGATTCCACAATGTTATGCCTAAGCAAGACACATAGATACTCAAGTCCGTTTCTCACAGTTTTCTTCTATAGTTTGTTAGGGTTCTTGTTACCGTACAAACGCCCCGCAGATAAATCAAATGTTTCTATTCCAAAATGAAGAATTCCCAACGGGTCGCCTCGGCAAACGTGACACCTTTGTTTGCTATCAGAAGACCTCCTTCCCCGCTGCCGCATGCCACCGCTTGCTGCCGATGCCCGCCGCACCCCTATTCCCCTACATGCCGCTGCAACATTCCCACCCCCACGGCAGATGCCCCTCTGACCTGCCAACGCAGTACAAGAAGTTGATTCTTCATAAACAAAGACGCCGCATGCCTTTGACGATGATGGTATTTGGTTATATCCTATTCGAATGGACTCGAAAGATTGCCTATAGATTGAGCAGCAAACGTGTCATGTGTGGGGGCTGTGGGTCTGCAACTGCAATGTCGTCACAGCAGTTTACAGTTCTTGACCATTTGTATTCGACGAACTTCAGGTCTTCAGTACATCATCACTGTCTAGTGTTCTTTCATCAAAGCTTGGAAGTTGGAACTTTGGAACCATACGGACGGCAATGCCCTGAATCCTCCGAAGACAAAGAAGCGCGCACAGGTTTTGAATGGACGGCATTAAAATGGGCCGCCTGATTGGGCTTACGCATGCGCAGAGGGGCCCAAACGGCTGGGCACATACGGCTCGGCACATATCACTTTACGGATGTCTCAAAAAAAAAACATATCACTGTACGGGGCTTCCTCCTTCTCGCCAATTTTTTGTTTCAAAGCGGTGTCCGGCAGCGACGGCTGCGCCGATGAGCCGGACGCGGCGCGCCTCCGGATCTCCGGCAGGGCTACGAATTGCTCGGCGGTGCGGAGTCCCAGCTTTGAACCCCTTTCTAATTCGACAGGTGCACTCGCCCTCTCGCCTCCGGTTAATAATCCCCTTTTGTCTCCGATTGATCTCCGGCCTGAGGCTGCGTGCCGCCGGAGATCCGGGCTCTGACGACCCTGGAAGTCGCCTGGCGCTAACTCTTCTCAAATATGGCTATGCACTGTAGACATAGGTCGGTTCAGTTCGTCAGTTCGTGGTTCTATGAGATGGGTACTCTGTAGTGCTCAGTTAATAGTCAATTTCTGATCTACTCCATGAAAATTTCTGATCTACTCTATGAGATGGAGTAGGAAGCAGAAATTTTCTGGTTTCGAGTAAACCACAAATGTTAGCATGCTACTACATGGTGCGTTCTTAGTTTAAAAAATCGTTTATGGTAAGACCCCTCGCGTCTCTTAGAAGATCAGTGCCAGTTAAATGAGTGTACAGGATCTGGACTGAAGTCGTTGCCTCGTGAGCACTCAGTCACTACACCATTTACCAGTGCCAAACAATACCCGTTATAAGGCTTAAAGTTCTAAATACCATGAGTTGGTGTTGAAGCCTCACACCCTGACAATGCACAACTGCCATGTCATTTCATATTCAATCACAAAGCAGATTCATCATCTTTCATATATCCATGGTTTTACAACACTAACACCGCCATTATTTAAGTTAACCGCATGGCTGCATCGTGGCACACAATGTCCACTTGTCAAATTTCATGGGATATCCTTGGATTGCAATGAATAACTCACCACTATGGCGAGCAAATGGAAAGTCCCAGTATAGACCAGTAGTACAATATCTTATAAATGCATGCTCAACTGACACTTCTGATGCCTCGTAGCTACTAATGGCCCATCAGCTCTTTTGCTCTAGCCACAAGAGCGCATAGAGGTATGTGGTGCTTCATGAGTCCTGCGTCACCCAAGAAGAACCTGTAGTTTTCAGCCCTTGAAGGTTTACGCTCTACCATTAGCAGTGCTTCCATCATCCAACAGTTCTTGAAACAGGTAGTATAGACCAGATTGGATTCCATCATGTATATGGCATGTTCAACTATCACCCTCCTGATGCCAGGACAATGAGCAGTGGGTATCATATTTGAGTTAAGTGCATGGACAAGCCTCTTTATAAACCTATCCTTAATCTGACCATGTTCAAGCTCTCTCGCAAAGTCTTCTGGAATGACATTACATATTTGTGAACTAAGACCAATAAGGACCTCCAGTTCTGTCCCTTCTGCATCCATTATTCCTTCCAGCACCTATAGTGGAAATGGGTAAGCTATGTAAGCCATGATTAAACTTCAGTAATATTTACAAGTTCTTTTTAAGTGGTTGACATTGCCGTCCATTTATTTAGTTGTGTTGTGTGTAGCAAGCATAATTAACCGTTGTAATTTATGATGTTGGCATCTATTTACTTGAGTAAATGTATTATCATCAGACATGAGAAGGGAAATGTTGCAGTAACTTGCTAAATTGTAAGTTACAGTATATGCCTCTAATATTGCACATGTAGCTTATATTTGTGGGGCTCACCTCTCTCAGAATGTAGGAAATTTCCTTCAGGTCAGAGTTGCGAAGCTCAGATCGAGCATGCACACACATATTCCGCAACAGGCTTGATGCTACATACCTGTACTTGTCACTATGGATCATAAGTGTCAGTTCCTTGATAAACATGTACCCTGGTTCTGCTAACATAATCAAGCAGTTGTTGGCACTCTCCATTGCCAGTACTGCCAATGCTTGCCCAGAGATCATTCGTAGCAAGTGATCTGAATCTGCACTTGAGGGTGTACCTTGGCTGAGAAATGCATCCATCAACCTGCTAATGATCACGGGGATCTGTCCGATCTCCTCCTTCACATTTTCCTCCATGGCAAGGTTTCTAAGAAGTTCTGTTGTGAGCTCCCTAAGTTCATGACTGCTCCCTCTATTGTCCAAGATCTCTGCAAGGTTGCTCAAAATGAAGGGATGTTCTGTAATTTTCTGACGCAAAGTTACACCAAATTTCCCTTTAGTACTTGAAAGTCTTGCCAGCAACTTCAAAGATGAAAGTTTCAGCAGTGTCTTGTGTGTCTCACTAATATTTGTCATGACAGTTATGTTGCTTGTGAACTCTACAATCTTTGAGATGAGGCCAGTCACTCTACTGATTTCTATACCATTCTCCAGATCAAAGCTAGCAAGCTTTTGAAGAATGAACATGCCCTGTACAGAGAGAAGATCCTGGTCGGTCGATGGCTCCTCCTCTAGAACAGATAGACGTTCTGTAGTCTGTCTCCAGTATCCGAGTATATGGGTGTTTTGTTCGTCCGTGTAAGTTGTTGGCTCCTCTCTTGGAATCAAACAGTAAACAGCCATCTGTTTCAACCATTTAAGCAGTGAGGATGTCTGTTCATTCCTGCTAACTCGCTGAATCAGGTTGTCTTGTTTTGGCTCAGGGCTACCAATGTCCAAAAACGGATTCTTTATATTCTCTCTGTGAATAGTGTCCAAAAGTGAGGCTATGAGCTGCACTGCCCCAGGTATATGGACAACTCCAAGGTTATCAGCGAGCTCAGCCGTGACTTTCGCAGCAAATGTTCTAATATCTCTATCCACTTCACTCGTCCAGCCCAACATGCTGATCAAGCAGGTCACTGTCTTTGTGTAAGTGGTGAGTTCTAACGTGGCTTTAGTCTTTAGGGGCTCCTTTTTCAGAAATTTGTGTAGCATCTTAAGCCCATAGAGTTGCATCTTGGGTGAGTCTGACTTCAAAGAATCCATTGCAAATATGATGAGGCTGGTCTTCTTTGGAGCAAGCATAGAACCTTCCATGCATCTGTCGAAGGCATATGCATAATACAAATTGACATATTGCACTTCAGAGGGACCTCTAAACCCAACACGATGGATCAGGGATCTTTGTAAGATGAATGAAAACATCTCAAGGATGGCGGCAACAATGTAGAGTAATCCTTGTCCAAGCACCATCACATAAAAGATGATGAGAGATGGCTCAAGGTTTGTCCTGCTCTCAAGGTTTTGCTTGTAGTCCTGTCGTATAACTATAAGGCGCCACACTGCCAGCCCAATGCGCAATGCTGCTGCTGGAATCTGGAGGTTGCCCAGTGGCGCTATCATTAGAGCAAATATGACCATCGCAAGGTTAAATCTTTGAACAGAAATTATTGACGCAACAAACATGCACGAGTTCAGAATAACTCGATGCCAAAGTGCTATTTTGCTGCCAAGAACACAGTCTGCTAGTTTGACGATACTTGGGAACCGCAGCCTGCTGATTGTGAGTAGGAGCACTACCACAAATATTAGCAAGAACACTGTGCAGTAGGCAATTGAGCCAAGTCTTTGACTGTTGAAATTTTCATAGACCCTATGCAGTACAGAGGGACAAAGCAGTAGGATTGCAACCATTGGGCGCCATAATGAGATCGCACGGCGTAGCGGATCACACATGGGTGGAATTGCAGCTTCTGGACATAGAATTGGAACGATCACAATTACTGCCACCGACAAAGCCAGTATCACTACTATTTCATGATTGCCCCATATATCAATTATGCCCATCAGAACATTGAAGAAGCATATGAGCAAGATCAGCTCATTCAAGCCAAGAGATCTGAAAGCACCTCTACTGCGGAAGAACAATTGGTAATCAAGCCTGTTGTTGCGGCTGAACATCCTGAAGCACATGCGTATGGGGTATAGTTAGACAAAAAAGGTAACATACAATGAACAAAGCAAAGGCGGCATGCTTGTATCTAAATCAGAGTGACAATTGCCAAATTTGGGACCCTTTTTCGAGAGTCCAAGGAAAGAGTTATGTACAAGCCCAAGGAAAGGCTACACCCCAAATCACAACACTACACTCCTAAGGGCTAGGTGTGGGTGCTAAAACGGGCAGATCTCGGGGAGGGGGTACTGAACTGGCGATCTTGGCACGATGGTGAATAGGAAGTAAAGGGGACATATTACCCAGGTTCGGGTCCTCTCGAAGAGGTAGAACCCTACGTCCTGCTTGTACTGTATTTATTGTGGATGAGGTACAAAGTATAGATGATCTACCTCGAGATTGTATGGATGAGTTGTAACCTCTTAAGTCTTGAAAGCGTGCCTCTACAGACTAAACCCCTCAGCTTATATAGGCGCCCAGGGTATTTAGGGTTATAAGTATGTCGGTTACTACTAGAGATAACATGCCAATCATTCAAATACGCCTTGAAGTGTACGCCAAGTCTTCGGAGGATTCCATCTTGAGTATGTCGAGGATCAGGGTAGGTGTAGCCCATTCTTCAGTTGTCGACGGTTCCTCGGCTCGACCTATGACTGGCAGGCGTACGTGGTGTGCACCCCCTAATCCAGGACACCGTCACTAGGCACCATCGGTAGTAGGTCTGCAGGTCACTCTGATCCCGTTTTTGCCCATGATTGTGCCTCAATTTTAATCATATCGAGTAGGCTAGCGAGCTTGGGCTGCTCGGCGTCAAAGACAACTACTTTCCAAATCACAGTAGGCCATGAGCATGATCACTAATGATGTGCCTTTCCTCATGGTGGTAGGGGTGGAATGGGTGGCCTGACTCCTCGAAGTCCTCACTGAAGATGGGCAACCGATAGGAGGATGGAATCCACGAGAGCACCTCGTGCCATTAGGTGCATCAGAAAGGATAGTCTGTAAGGAGGTGACCCATGGTTTTCTTTGATTGGTCACATAGCATGTATCTGGGGCATGATGCAACCCCACCTCGTGAGTTTTTCCACCCCCACCAACGGTTCTGACACACCTACTAGATGAAGAACTTGATCCAAGGAGTCCCCCCCATAACTTCCAGTTAAGTTTCCACAGTCTCAAAAGAAATCACCCCTTGGAAGGTGCCCCCCATAACTATGTAATCACTTCACGGTGTTAATTGCTTATAGCTTGTTGACGTGTGTTTTATTGCTGTAAGATATATTCGTCCAAATTGCTATATATATATTCATATGCCCATGCACTTGTCTGTGTTTTCATGACCCCTACCTACAACTTTTCAAGTTGTCGTTTTCCTAAAGCTTGTAGAATGTTATTTATAGGACTTTGGTGAATGAAGATTTACATTGAGTTTATGGCAACCATACTATGAAGAAGGGAACCAACAAAATACGTTGGTTTGAACTCCAAGAACAAATCATAAACTGAAGTCTTCAAAATTCACTTTGTAGCCACCCCAAAGTTTGAGTTTCCCAAGCCCCGGTACCTCGAAGATTTTATCTCCCGTTGCTATCAAGCTCCTTAGAGTTATTCATTCTCAAAGAAAAAACCCATATTCTATGGGTCAGAACCCCGTTTCATTTGTTCCAGGACTATCGATCCAATCCTCCTTGATACATCATCTGTTAGCACCGACACTTCTGAGCATAAAAATCTCTACCGACACTTTCGAGCCTTCTTGGTTTGCTTCTTTGTGGGTCACGTAAAGGTTTGAGACCTCCGTCGTTGTCTGATCGGAACGTCCGAGCTGTGACTCAACGTTTTTTTGCACATTCTCATCTTGAGACCTACTCTATATACTACGGTACCACTGAGAGATTGGTTTCATTCTGTACTCCGTAGTAGTTCTATTCTTGTAGAAAAAGAGTATTGTCTCCTGTTTGATTCCCGAACAATGCCCTAGCTATTGAAATATAAGTGCACTGACTCTGAAGTTCCAAAAGTTTTCTTCCAGTTTTCAGGCTAGTTACATTTTCATGCCATTGTAAGATTTTTGGACCCTCGCCCTGCTCGCCGCCGGCAAGGACGGAGGGAGAGGGGAACCGAAGCGGAGGAGCAGGGAAGAGATGGAAGAGAGGCAGAGACAACAAGTCTGAGACGTCCCTTAGTAAAAAAGAGAAAAGTATACTTTTCGTCCCTCAATTCTTGATAAAGTTTAGATTTGGTCCCTCAATTTCGAAACCGGACAACTCGCACCCTCAACTAATGAACCGGACAAGGTTTGTCCCTGGTCTTGATACGTCTCCAACGTATTTATAATTTTTAATCGTTCCATGCTGTTATATTATCTTTCTTGAATGTTTTATAATCATTTTGTAGCAACTTTATATTATTTTTTAGGACTAACCTATTGGCATAGTGCCAAGTGTCGGTTGCTGTTTTTTGTTTGTTTTTTACGTCACAGAAAATCAATACCAAACGGAGTCCAAAAGCAGCAAAACTTTTTGGAGATTTTTTCTGAATTAGAAAACACCCGGTGGGCCAAAGAAATACCAGAGGGGAGCTCAGAGCGGAGCATAACCCACCAGGGCGCGCCTGGGGGGGCCCACCTCAGTGGCCTCCCGCACTGCCTCTTGGCCCTACAAATTCCCAAATATTCTACAAACCTAGGGGAGTCGATAGATCAGAAGTTCTGCCGCCGCAAGGCTCTGTAGCCACGAAAAACCAATCTAGACCCTGTTCCAGCACCCTGTGGAGGGGCAACTCATCACCGGTGGCCATCTTCATCATCTCAGCGGCCACCATGATGAGGAGGGACTAGTCCACCCTCGGGGTTGAGGGTTTGTACCAGTAGCTATGTGTTTAATCTCTCTCTCTCTCGTGTTGTTGAGATGGCACGATCTTGATGTATCGCGGGCTTTGTTAATATAGTTGGATCATATTGTGTTTCTCCCTCTCTATCTTGTGATGAATTAAGTTTTTCCCTTTGAGATTTTATTTTTATCGGATTGAATACTTTTATGAATTTGAGAGCACTTGATATATGTCTTGCATATGAATACCCGTTGTGACAATGGGTTATTATATTGATTCACTTGAGATATGTTTTGGCACTCAACTCATGAATTCCCGAGGTAACATTGGGGTAATCTATGCAGAGGGGTCGATGCACGTTCTCGTCTTTTGTTTCTTCGATAGAAATCTTGGGGCACTTTTTGAGATTCTTTGTGTCGGATTGAGTATTATGAATCTAAATTTGCTTTTGGTGTTGTTTTAGTACGAACTCTTGATAGATTGATCAGAAAGAATAACTTAATGTTATTTTAGTACGAACTCTTGATAGATCGATTGGAAAGAATAACTTAGTGTTATTTTAGTACAAACTCTTGAATAGATCGATCGGAAAGAATAGCTACAAACAATTTTTTCTTTCTCCGCTAGATAGGAACTTCGGAGTGATTCTATAATGCACTTTAAGGAATGATTATATGATCCAATTATATTAGCATTATTGAGAGATTGCACTAGCGAAAGTACAGACACTAGGCCTTATTTTGAAGCATTGTAATACCGTTTGTGCTCCATTTTATCAATTGCTACCTTGCTGTTTTTTATTGTTCATATTACAAAAATCAATATCTACTATCATTACTACGATTCTATTACCATCTCTTCGCCGAACTAGTGCACCTATACAAATTATCATTGTATTTGGTGTGTTTGGGACACAAGAGATTTTTTATTATTTGGTTGCAGGGTTGTTTGAGAGAGACTATCTTCATCCTACGTCTCTCACGGATTGATAAATCTTAGGTCATCCACTTAAGGGAAAATTGCTACTGTCCTACAAAACTCTGTGCTTGGAGGCTCAACACAAGTTTACAAGAACAAGTTGCGTAGTAGACATCAGGTCACAAATTTGATCGGTTTTGGTGCTGACTGGCCCCGGTTTTGATCGGTGCTGACTCAAATTCATGTAAATTTTACATATCCTGGGATTTGAAAAAAGTACGCGAACATGGAAAACATTAAGAGGAATTGGAAAAGGTACGTGAATTTGAATCGACACGGTCAAAACTGGGGTCGGACAACACCAAAACCGGTCAAAACCGTGACCAAGGATGTATCTTGTCCGGTTTTAGTAGTTAAGGGTGCAAGTTATCCGGTTTTGGAGTTGAGGGACCAAATCTAGACTTCGCCAAGAATTGAAGGATGAAAAGTATACTTTTCTCGTAAAAAAAGGCGTCATCAAGGTGGAGGTGATGAATGTAAAACACAACTTTGCAAACCTTAAGTTGATAAATTTTATTTGCTCGACCCCACAAATATTTTTCTCTTGCCATAGAAAGATGCGGTGGAGGACATACCGTGTTTAGAACCATTATTCTCATCCATGCAATAGCCAAGATAATCAAGATGCTTACAACCAGGCTCTCCCCTCATATGAACATCATCATCTCCAACATCGAAAGTACCTTCATCAAAAGGAGAAGCATCCGTGATAATTTCATGCATGTTCGGAATCTCACGCGCCGTCTTCATAGAAACAAGACCGCAACGCTCCTTTTCAAGCATGACATTAGGAAAGCTTTTGACTAGGTGCATTGGGAATTCATTCTAGACATCCTTTAGAGGAAAGGCTTCCATAGTAGATTTCACGATTGGACCATTGCACTTCTACGGACCTTCGCCTCACATGTTCTCCTCAATGGGGACTCCAGGCTCACCCATCTCCCATGGCCTTGGTCTTAGGCAGGGAGACCTGCTCTCCTACTACTCTTTGTTATTGCCATCAACCTGCTTCAGCAGATCCTCGACTCGGCCATGAGGTTTGGTCTTCTTAATAAGATTAGAGGCCGTGGAACCATCTTTCTGACCTCACTATTTGTGGATGACGTGGCTGTTTTTGTGGCACCTTATAAAGAGGACAGCCAAAACCTTACCCCCATTCTTAAGGGATTCGGTGAGGTGATGGGACTACAAACAATTTTTCACAAGAGCTCGGTGGTGCCTATTCGATGTAGACATGTGGACTTGGATGCCATCCTTGAAGGGTTTCTCGTCGTGCGTTCATCCTTCCTCGTGAGATACGTTGGCTTCCCTTTCTCTGTTTGTCAGCTTAGGCGGGTGGATTTCCAATACGTCGAGGACGAAATTTCTAAGAAAATTGTGCCTTGGGAGGGTATGCACATCACCTCGGTGGGCTGTAGAGCGCTTGTTAAATTAGTCATCACCTCTCAGGTCATCCACCACCTTATGCCGCAGATTGTCCCCTCATCTGTCCTTAAAAGCATTGCCAAGATCGAGCGCGCCTTCCTATGGGTGGGGACCGCTAAGGTGACGGGTGGCAAGTGCAAGGTAAATTGGGAAGCCGTCTACCGTCCAACCCACCTTGGGGGCTTCAATATTCTGCATCTTGACAAGTTTGGTAGAGCTCTTCGGTTGCAATGGCCTTGGTGTGAGCCATCAAAGATTTGGGTGTTTTGGCAACCCTTCTGACGAGGATGGCATGGCCCAATTTTTTGCTCTCGCCACTACCATTGCTGGCAATGGAGAGAGGACTCCATTCTGGGACGCCCCATGGTTGAATGGTCAGAAGCCTAAAGATGAGCACCTCCTATCTACACGGCCTGTAAGCGCAAGAATTGAATGGTCAGTTTGTAGGACGCACTCATGGATATCTACTCCAAAGGAGAGGAGTATTGGTGCCAGCAGGGGTCCCGGAAGTGGGTGCTCTTTGGCGATGCCAACACTGCCTACTTCCAGGTCATCGCTAATGGTAGGCGTAGGCGTGGCACCATCCCTCTTAAATGGGATGGTGATAGGATGCTTCAGGATCCGGACGTCGGATCCATGTAGATGGGTTCTATAAATCGCTGTTTGTTGGGCGACCAAGAGGGGGTGTTGCCCTAGCGGACCTCATCTGGGCAGCACACCAGCAGGTCTCACTAGAGGGGAATGTGTTGCTTCTAGCATCATTCGAGGCTACGGAGATCGAGACCGTCGTTAAGTCTATGAACCCTGCATCGGCCCCTGGCCCTGACGGCCTCCCAGTTCACTTTTTTCAGGCGTTCTGGTCTACCATGAAGGATGACGTCCTAGCTCTATTCCTCGAATTCTCTAGAGGAACTCTTGATGTGTCACACCTTAATTATGGGACCATCTCTTTGATTCCCAAAATACAAGGAGCTTCAGATATTCGACAGTTTCGGCCGATCACAGTTCTCAACGTGATCTTTCGGATACTGGCTAAGGGGTACGCCACTAGGGAGGCCATTATTGCTCCTAGGATACATCATCCGAATCAGTCGGCCTTTACTAAAGGCCATTATATTTTGGATGGGATCCTTGTTCTCCACGAGATAGTCCATGAAGTCAAGCATAAACACCTTCCAGCGGTATTCTTCAAGATTGACTTCCATAAAGCTTACAACTCCGTGCATTGATCCTTCCTTCGGGAAGTGATGCCGAAACACGGCTTTAACCCACATTGGGTTGCGCGTGTGATGGAGCTGGTCACAAGTGGACGCACGACTATCAATATAAATGGGGAGGTCCGCCCGTATTTCCCCACGGGTCAGGGAGTATGACAGGGCGACCCCCTCTCACCCTTCCTCTTCAACCTAGTGGTAGACGCTTTGGCGACAATCCTGGACTTGGCCAGGCGTGCATGCCACTTTAGGGGTATTTGTTCCCACCTCATTGGAGATGGGGGAATAACCCACCTTTAGTATGCTGACGACACAATACTGATGGTGGAGGGATCGGAGGAGGATATCATGCACCTCAAGTTCCTACTCTGCTCCCACGAGATGTTGGGTCTCACTATTAACTTCACGAAAAGCGACGTGATGGTGCTCGGATACTCCACGGAGGAGGCTTTCAGCATAGCTAACCGCCTTAACTGTCGCCTGGGATCTTTCGCAATGACCTACCTCAGCATGCCGATTAGTGATGTCCGCCTTCAGGAGAAGGACCTCTGCCCTATGATTTTCAAGCTTCAACACCGAGTGGAGCCTTGGCAAGTACGGTGGCTTTCCAAGGCAGTGCGTGTAGGTTTGATGAATGCATCCCTTATTAGCCTACTAATGTACCTCATGGGATTCTATAGCTTGCATGAATCCCTTCATCAAGAGATTGCCAAGTATCTATCCCGGTTCTATTGGGCTCGGGAAGGCGATAGGCAGAAATACCACATGGTCAAGTGGTCTGAGATCTGCTAACTCAAGGACCAGGGTGGCCTTGGGGTGATCTCCTGGAAGCGAATGAATATTGCCCTTCTCGCTAAGTTGCTATGGCGCATTGAGACGGGCGCTGGCGGGCTTTGGCTGGATATTATTCGCGCAAAATACTTGCGTGGTCAACCTCTAGCTTTCGCCGCCGGAATTGGAGGATCCCAGTATTGGCAGTCAAAACTTCGATTACTATGGGATCCGACACTAATACCCTATTCTGGTTAGATAGATGGTCAGGAACCAGACCGTTCGCGGAAAGATTCTATGTGTTATTCTCGATTTGCACCCGCCCACATCTTACGGTGGGCGCTGCATTAGATGACATTGGCTCTATTGCCTTCCGGCGCACCTTTGGGGCGCTCGAGCAGGAACAATGGGACGAGTTGTTGGAATGCATCACATTGCACACTCCGTCTCTTGAGCCGGACTCCCTTGTGTGGCATCTCGAGCCGAATGGTTTATTTTCTACTAAGTCCTTATATCAAGCCATTTTGGCTAGTCCGGGTCCCATCGAACTTATGGTTTTGTGGGAGATTAAATTACCACTGATGATCTGTCTTCCTGTGGCAATGGGTTCGGGGCCATCTGCCCTCGGGCACTGAAGTGCTAAAGCGTAATGGCCCAGGTGATGGGCTCTTCCTTCTGTGTGGAGTACCGGAAGGCTCCAATCATATTTTCTTTCGTTGCCTGGTAGCGTATTCCTATGGAGTTGCCTCCAGGAAGTAGTTGGAGGGGCGTGGTGCCATGATAATCTCCCAGACATGTTCCGGGATATTCTTAGTTTCCCGACTATCAGGCATCACTGAGTAGCCATGGGTACCCTTACTTGGACCCTTTGAAATGTTCACAATAAGTTGGTCATGGAGCACATAATTCCTCGCCGTGTGATTGATGCCATTTTCAAAATGTGTGATTTTTTTACAGCTATGGAAACCGCTTAGCAAGCGGTGCAACCACGACTTCATTGATGCCATCATCTAGGTCTTCGCTCCACTGCCGCCGCGTTGGCGCCTCCGTCTCCGCCGCCACCCTCGGAACCTGATTAGATCCTCTTTTATTTTCTTGGGGCTTGTTTGGCCGCGCCCCCGGCTGAACCATTACTACTCTTTTCTTTGTGCCTTTGACTTGAACCTTTGTTATTGTTGGATACTTGGCACTTGTGTTTTATAATATAAAGCGCGGGGAAACCCTTTTTCGTAAAGGTCAGTTTGTCCATGCACGAGGATGCTTGGATTAAGAGCATCTCCAGGTGCGGCAAAAGGCGCGCCCGCGCGGTAAAATTTGGTTTTAGCGCGCGCCGGCTGGTTCTGCGCACTCCAACGGTGCGGGAACTTACCGCGTGCGGGAAGCGCTTGCGCGCGCGGAAGAAAGCGGCACGCCGTGCGGTAGATTTGACGCGCCTCTTCGCGCGCACCTATAAAATGCCGCGCTCGCCACGCGCACAGCCACAGCCACGTGCCCTTCCCTCGCAACCTCGCCGCTTCGCCACCTCATCGCTTCGCCGCTTTCCGCGCCACCACCACGCCACCATGCCGCCGCACCGTCGGGGTTCTTTGGGCTACCGCGGCGTCCGCGAGCGCCCCAACGGCTGGTACTCCGCCGAGATCCGGTCCGGCGACGTCCGGCTCGGCCTCGGGTCGTTCCGAAACGCGTATGAGGCGGCCCGCGCGTACGACGCGGCGCCGTGGCGCTTGGGTAGGCCCCGATCGCAGATGAACTTCCGGGACGTCTTCACGCGTGAGCAGGCGCAGCGCGTCACCCCTTCGTCGCGTCTCATCACCGACATGGACCGTGCCGACCACGCTCGGCCCTGCCGCCGCCTCCTCATCGCCGAGGAGGACGAGCGAGCCATGGCAGAGTGGTGTCGTCGCCACCCGGAGGACGTCGCCGACGAGCGTGCCTACTGGACGGAGAGGACGGCAAGGCGCCGCACGGAGCGGGCGGACCGGCTTCAGCGGAAGGCATTGGCGAATGCGCAGTGCGATATCGTTGAAGCAGGTGGGAGGTCGGTCTTCACGTCAGACGATGAACGTTGGGACGACATATGGCTCGATACCTCGGACAACACCGACGAGGATGGTGATGATGGTAGCGACTTGGAGTAGTTTTTATCTATGTATGCCGTAATAGTTTCTATCTAGTTGCACCGTAGTTCTATCTATCTATGCTTTCGAACTATCTATCTAGTTGCACCGATGTAAAATACCTTTGTATCGTTTTTTATCTATGCAATTTATCGTTTTTTATTATCTTAATATTTATCTATGCTTTCGAAAATGTTGTAAAAATGAGCGTGCGTGATGCATTTTTACGCGCTACTGGAGCAGCGCGCGCGCTGCATCTTAGCGCGTCTGCTGGAGTCAGCGCTGCGCGCCGCGCCAAACCAGACGATGGACACGCGGCAAAGCTGTTTTTTGCGCGCGGCGCGTTCGGCGCTTGTTGAAGATGCTCTAAAGCCACTAAAATGCGCCATTGGCTGTCCTGGAATCATATGACGGAATTCATTGAGCTTTGGTCACAACTATCACACATCGCTCTCTTTGAGGAGAGCCAAGACACCATCACTTGGAAGCTCTGTCCTAGCGGGGGCTACTCAGCAAAGTCGGCTTACAATGCTCAATTCATGGCAAAATTATGGCCTTTGTCCTGATGTAAATGTGAGTTCTAGACCGGTGCTCATCTTGTCTTCAAATGTCGTTACACCTTGAGAGTTTGGAGGTTGGTCAAAGCTTGGTTGGGTCTCCACGCTCTCGACCTCTTGTTCTCTCCCAACACCACTCCGTTCATGATTGCTGGACTCACTTGGCCACTCCTAGCAAGGCCTTATTAGCGACCCTCTTGATGCTCACCAATTGGTCGATTTAGAAGAAAAACACGACAAATCGTTTTAAACATTTTGAAGAATGAGGCAAAAGTTTGATCCTAGCGGGGACGAAACGTATGAGTAACTTGATGCCGGAAAAGTAACGGCTTTTGTATCATACGGGCCTTGGCCGCTTTGTAACAACCATCTCTTAATTGATGAATGAGCAAGCATTTTGCCTCCTCTTTCAAAAATCACCGAAAAAAGAAGTAACAAAGAATGATTTATAGTGCGACTAGTAGTTGCATACGTACCTCAAGGCTTCCAGGAAAACAATGGCCGTCAAGACCCCGAAATCCGAGCCGAGGTCGTTTGAGTTGGCGTAGCCGCCGAGCAGGACGACGGTGGCCCAGGTGAAGGCCAGCGTGCCCAAGGCGTCGCCAAGCCTCTCGATCAGCGCGACGAAGCGAATGAAAAGATTCAGCCCCATCTCCGGCGCTGCGGCGGCCTTGCCGGCGGGAGGATCCGCCAGCATCTGCACGCCGTGCTCGGCGACGTTCGCCATGCTGTGCTATTACAGCAGCAGCAGCGAACAACACTCGACGGCTGCTTTGTGGCGAGTCCAGTTCATTCGGGGTTTTCTCTTGTAAATATACCGCACCGCACACATCCTGTTTCTCTTCTGTGAAAGAATAGAAAAGGACTCGACGGCAGACCACTTTCTTGGAGGGTATCTCAGGAAGAGAAAAGGCCAACCGAAGACCACAAAGTGTTTCCATCGAGCCGCATGAGACGCACAGCCACTCGAGGACGGTCGTCTTCCAAGTCGTCGCGGGAAGTGGAAAGCGAGCACGCGGTGCTTGCCGACAGACGAACGGCCGACATGACGAAGCCGGACATTTGTCAAACTTCGGCCATGAGGTCGTTCCCGGAGGTCTGCGCGGGCGAGAAAAGGATTCGTCTCCCAGTCTGCACACTCCTCCGACCTAGTCCTGGCCATCTCAGGCCTGGCCCTGTCGGCCCACCCAGGCCCGGCTCTAAAATCCAGTGCCTAGGCCTGATGGGCTTGTCCATGGGCCGGGCTTGGGCCTGAGTTTTGAGCCCATCAGCAGGGCCTGGACGGGTTTGGGCTTGGCATATTGGCATTTTAAGGAAGAGGCCCGGCCCACGGCCCTCAGCCCTAAGGGCTTTTCAAGGCTTTTTACGAGATGGACCGGGCTTGGGCTTGAAAAGTAGGCCCGATGATAGGGCCTGGAAGGGCTTGGGCCTCAGTTTTCTGCCATGGGCTCTTTTAGGCCCGGCCCAAGCCCGGCCCATGGCTAGATATACTCCGACCCGAAGGGCCAAAGATTCTAAACCTACGGGTTGCAATCTACGAAGGGACGTGTCTCCACTAGGAGCTCCTATTGGACGCCTTTGCGTCAAAATGTCGTCGCCGCGCATAGAGGCGCAGCCTGACTAGGCCGGCCCATCGTGCTGTACCGGTGGTAAGAAAAGAAAGCAAAAAGGGGGAGGGAAACGCGATGGAAACTCAAACCTGCGACCTACAGATTCGAAGTGCATGCTCCCAGCCACTCCACCTCACTAGCATTCCTTCTACTAGCAAACAAACGCGCACTTATAATAACTTAGTACAACCGTACAACCGTACAACCAGAATTACACACTGTAGTGAACATCTTAAAAGAAATTGTAGATTTTTTTTTGAAAGTGTATATTTTGAAAAAGTGCGACCATTTTTTTCATTTCTAAACATACTTTGTACACAGGAACATATTCTGTACAAAAAAGTGTATATTTTTTGTACACAATGTTCTGAATCTTGAAGACAAATTTGAAGCACAAACATTTTTTGAATCTTCAGAACAAATTTAGAAATGGAGAACAAATTCGGAAGCGCGAACAATTTTTAAAGCACGAACATTTTTTGAATCTTGAGAACAAATTTTGAAAACTCCCGAACAAATTTGGAAGCACGAACAATTTTTTAAAGCAGAAACTTTTTTTAAACTTGAGAATTTTTTTTGAAATAGAGAACAATTTTGAAAAATCCTGAACAAATTTGGAAGCATGAATTTTTTTTGGAAAATGTGAACAAAATTGGAAGTCCGAACAATTTTTTAAAGCACGAACATTTTTTGAATCTTGAAAACATATTTTGAAACGGAGAGAAATATTTAAAAATCCCGAACAAATTTGGAAGCGCGAATATTTTTTGAATATGTGAACAAAAAATTGAAATTCAGTAAATTTTCTGAATTTTAGAAGTTTTGTACTTTTTGTGTAACGAGAACAAATTTTGAATTTTGAGAACATTTTTTCAAAAACTGAACATTTTTTGGAAACACGAACAAAATTTAAATTTTTGATTTTTTTAAAGGAAGAGAAGAAAAGGAAGGGAAATAAAAACGAAATTCATAAACATTTTGTAAAACCAAGAACATATTCTGAAAAAAAAGTAAACTTGAAAAAGAAAGTGAAACAAGAAACAAAAAACGAAAAAAATGAAAAAGAAACAGAAAAAAAGAGAAATAAAAAAAACAATAGAAAGACGAAAAAGAACCAGATAAAAACGATACAGGAAAAAAACCTGGTTCAGGGAACCTTCTGGAAGGTTCCCAAAACCGGTTTAGACGCATTATGTGTGGGCCGACCCATTTCTGTCGCTTGCTGCGCTGCCCCCGTGCGATCGCTCGACAGTTTGCCGCAGCGAGCGGCGAATAGGATTTTCCGTCTCCACTATACCTGGTCATGGGTAGCCCGGCCTGGACAGCTCGACTCGACCCGGCCCAAAAACCTCGGGCTGGGCTGAGCCTGAGCGTGCCGTCAGGCTAGGTTCAGGACTGAAAATTAAGCCTGGTGGGGAGATCGGGCTGGGCTCGGGCTTGTGAAAAAGATACTCTAGTTGTGGTCGGGCCAGGCCATGTCGGGCTTTTTCAGACTCGGGCCTAATTTAGTAGGCCCGACGATTGGGCTGGACTGGGCTCGGGTCTGGGTTTTCAGCACCGGCCTTTCTTTTAGCATGACCCGAGATATGCCCAGGTACCTCCACTCAGGCACTCACCAGACACTAATCCTCTCCCATATCGAATTCCAACTATGGGGTAGGTGGTTCCCAATCAGGTCCAAACAGACCATTCCTTAGATTATTTTCCATGACTTGCCCACCTTGGGTCTTTTCTCTAAGAAAACAAAAACAATCCATCGGTAGTCTTCGGAATTTGTCAGGATGTACGAACGGTAGGTGACAGATGGGAACACTAGTAGAAAAAGGGTCAAATGTGAGACACATTAGTCCCGGTTTGTAACAGAACCGACACTAATGTGTCCATTAGTGCCGGTTCCAATGGCTAGGTGGGAGGAGATCTTTAGTACCGGTTCCAATGGCTAGGCGGGAGGAGATCTTTAGTATCGGTTCGTGGCGAACCTTTAGCACCGATTCGTGCCACGAACCGGTACTAATGAGAGTGGTGGCAGGATGTTGTCAGAGTGGGGCCCCTCCAGCACCTTTAGTACGAACCGGTACTAAAGGTCGTCCTATATAAACCCTTCGTCCACCAGCACTCTGTTCTTCCCCCTTTCCCCTCTCCCTCTCCTCTGTTCTTCCCTTCTTCCTCTCGAGTTCATCACAAAATTTGCCCCAAATTTGTCAAGATTTGCAGGCCCCATCCATTCAAATGATCATAAAGGTTAGCAACTTTGTCCTTTCATCTCTCATTGCTAGATTAGCTATTGCATTGGTTTATATAGTGATTAATTGTGGGTTTTAGTAATTTGGGAGGAATTATATGTGGTAGTATTTGATTTATATGCAAATTGAGGTCAAAATAACACTTAGTTTGCATATGTAGGTGTGGTTTACTTAGTGCCTTCTAAATCTCCGTCGTAACCACCATCGATCGCCCGCACCGTCCCGTCGCCGGCACCACCTTGTGGTGAGCTTCTTGTTCATGAAATTTTATATAAAAAATTGATGTTTGTGTGATTTGGATATATAGTTACTCGTATAATTATCTTACCCGTACGTTGTTTGTTATAAATAGTGCCATGGTTTTGATATCCGTCCCCGTCGGCCCTCGTCCTTATTATGATTCGGATGTGGTATATTCTCTTTTAAAACTATTTGTTGCATTTTGTGTTTATGACAAATTATGCCCATCAAGCTGACATAGATATTTGTATGTAGGAGGTAGTTGAACCGGAAATTCCAACCGACCCTATTGTTGAGAGGTTAAATTTAGTTGAAAGAGAAAACGAGGATTTAAAAGAAAAATTGAAAAGAATTGAGGGGGAGAAGATGGAATTGGAGTTGCATGTTGCCGATGTCGTCGATGATCACAAGATTAAGATGGAGAAAATGTGCTTGCAGATTAGAAAGATTAGAAAATATGACATTCATAGTGAGGCTTGGTATCATTATGCTGTTGGATCAATTGTTACCTTAATTGCGATCTTGATCGCATTTGTTGTTGCATTTAAATTCTTTAGTTAGAGAGTTATTTGTTTGTTGCATTTAAGTGTTGTATGAACTTTATGTATTATATTAATTTGGTGTTTTCGGTGCTGTGTATTGAAGATGAGCCGGCAATGGATGTACGATGATCGATGCTCTCCCGAGTTCATTAATGGCGTGCATACTTTTCTGCTTGCGGCTGAGGCAAACAAGAGGGCGGATGGTTTTATGCCTTCTCCATGTGCTAGCTGTAAGAATGGTCACAATTACTCTACATCAAGAACCATTCACGTCCATCTGTTTGAGTCCGGTTTCATGCCCCACTATAATGTTTGGACCAAGCACGGAGAAAGAGGGGTTATGATGGAAGACAATGAAGAAGAAGAGGACGACGATAGTTATCCTGGCCATGGGTTCCCTGAATACGATGATACAACAATGAGGGAACAAGCTGAGCCGGTAATGCGGGAAGAAGCTAAGCCGGCAATGCGGGAAGAAGCTGAAGAAGAGGCATCGGATGAGCCCGTTGATGATCTAGGTCGGGCCATTGCCGATGCAAAGAGAAACTACGCAAGTGATTTGGAGAAGAAGTTGCAGCGCATGTTAGAGGATCACAAAAAATTGTTGTACCTGAATTGCGTAGGTGACAAGAAAAAGCTGGGCACCACACTGGAATTGCTGCGATGGAAGGCGGAGAATGGTGTATCTCACAAGGGATTTGGAAAGTTGCTGGTAATGATAAAGAATATGCTTCCAAAGGACAACGAATTGCCCGAGAGTACGTACAAAGCAAAGAAGGTTGTCTGCCCTCTAGGGTTAGAGGTGCAGAAGATACATGCATGCCCTAATGATTGCATCCTCTACCGCGGTGAGTACGAGGATTTGAACGCTTGCCCGATATGGGGTGCATTGCGCTATAAGATCAGCCGCGATGACCCTGGTGATGTCGAGGGCGAGCGCCCCAGGAAGAAGATTCCTGCCAAGGTGATGTGGTATGCTCGTATAATACCATGGTTGAAACGTTTGTTCCAAAACAAAGAGCATGCCAAGGCGATGCGATGGCACAGAGAAGACCGTAAGAAAGAAGGAAAGTTGAGAGTACCCGCTGACGGGTCACAGTGGAGAAAAATTGAAAGAAAGTACGGGAAGGAGTTTGCAGATGACGCAAGGAACATATGGTTTGGTCTAAGTGTAGATGGCATTAATCCTTTTGGGGAGCAGAGCAGCAACCATAGCACCTGGCTTGTGACTCTATGTTTGTATAACCTTCCTCCTTGGTTGTGCATGAAGCGGAAGTTCATTATGATGCCAGTGCTCATCCAAGGCCCTAAGCAACCCGGCAACGACATTGATGTGTACCTAAGGTCATTAGTTGAAGAACTCTTATAACTGTGGAATGGAATGGGTGTACGTGTGTGGGATGAGCACATGGGGGAAGAATTTGACCTAAAGGCATTGTTGTTCGTGACCATCAATTATTGGCCTGCTCTCAGTAACCTTTCAGGACAGACAAACAAGGGATACCGCGCATGCACGCACTGTTTGGATGATACTGACAATATATATTTGGCTAATTCTAAGAAGAATGTGTACCTGGGACATCGTCGATTTCTTCCGAGCAGGCATCTCGTAAGAAAGAAATGCAAGCATTTCAAAGGTGAGGCGGATCACCGGACGAAGCCTCGCCACTGTACTGGTGCTGATGTACATGATATGGTCAAGGATTTGAAGGTGGCCTTTGGAAAGGGTCCTGGTGGACAACCTGTTCCAAATGACGCTGACGGACGCGCACCCATGTGGAAGAAGAAATCTATATTTTGGGACCTGCCCTATTGGAAAGACCTAGAGGTCCGCTCCGCAATCGACGTGAAGCACGTGACAAAGAATCTTTGTGTGACCCTGCTTGGCTTCTTGGGCGTGTATGAGAAGACAAAAGATACACCTGAGGCACGGGAGGACCAACAACGTATGCACGGAAAAGATGACATACATCAGGGTCATGCAAGCTACACTCTTACCAAAGAAGAGAAGGAAATCTTCTTTGAATGCCTGCTCAGTATTAAGGTACCGTCTGGCTTCTCGTCGAATATAAAGGAAATAATAAACATGGCAGAGAAAAAGTTCCAGAACCTAAAGTCTCATGACTGCCACGTGATTATGACGCAACTGCTTCCGGTTGCATTGAGGGGGCTTCTATCGGAAAACGTTCGATTAGCCATTGTAAAGCTATGTGCATTCCTCAATGCAATCTCTCAGAAGGTATTTTACGATTCTGTTTTGCCTACTAGCTAGCTACATGTTTTTGCTTACATATGCCCGCTTAATTAAGACATGCAAACGTGTGTGCATGCAAATTTCACTGGATCTTGTTAATCATTAAAGTTGATGAAGGAACAATTGAAATACTGGACTCACTACTTAAAAAAGAAAGTGACTACACCATCTTGTTTGGGATAGTCAACATGTAATTTCAATCATTATTAACTATATCTCGGCCTATTTAGTTCGTCATTTCCTGATATGAACTATTTAATAACTCCTTTATTCATTTTCTTTGTCGGCGGGCAGGGCTTGGGCAAAGTTCATCAGCGTCACTCCTGGTCAACGGAAACGAAAGCTGAAATGGCATCGACCCAAGGTAAGTAATTAAGTAGTACTAGCTAGCTAGCTGCCATCTCTTTAATTATCATTCTTGATTAATTATTATCTGATCAAATTCCATTCTCGTAAAGGCCCTGAAGCAGGCGCCGGGGAATAATCTGTGTGCATACTATGTTTGCGAGAACATTCGCATGATGGCGTCCGAAAAGAGCAGATCTCAAAGACAGGACTGGGTACGTTTGTCAGAACACTATTCACAATTTTTACACCATTATCGATATCTAGTCACACAACTAATACACATGCATATTGATCTCCTTCTTAACAGTTCAGAGAGGTGCGGGAGTAGCTCCTAGCAGAGGAGCGCATAAAAGCAATTCAAGAGGAAATAGCGAGATTTTTGCTCGACCAGGTCATAGATCCCAAAGGAGAATACTATTACCCGCCACCGCCCCCATGAACCACTTCCAATTGTCATCGTGCTCTGAAGACACCAATTAGGCTAATGCCACTCGCTCTGAAGGCACCAATTAGGAGAAATTGTATATAGCTAGCTAATTATATATATATACATGTGTGTATATATGTGTGAATTAATGGTGGTTGTGAGACATTCGATGATATATATACATATATATATATATATATATATATATATATATGATCGGTTCTACTAGAAATTCTATTTATATATATGCATAACGTGTACAATATGTGGTATCGTAAAATACTAGCAAACGAAAAAGAATTAAATGGAAAACACAAAATTAAATGAAAAAGAAATCATAAACCCAAAACCCCCCAACCTTTTAATACCAGTTGGTGTCACCAACCGGTACTAAAGGGCTCCCTGCCCCCGGAGCTGGCTCGTGCCACGTGGTTGCCCTTTAGCACTGGTTCGTGCTGAACCGGTACTAAAGGGGGGGGGGCTTTAGTGCCCACACTTTAGTGCCGATTACCGAACCGGCACTAAAGGGCCTTACGAACCGGTGCTATTGCCCGGTTCTGCACTAGTGGAAGCATAGCTACACCTCATCAGAAAAAGGGGGGTTGGTACTATCCTCCTAGGGGTTTTGTGAAACTTAATGTTGACGCCTCTGTTGATCATGATATGTTGAAGGGTACGATGGTGGCAGTTTTAAGAGACCACAAAGGTAGGTTCATTGCAGGAGGAAATGGAAAGATTGACTATTGTGCGGATGTTTTGATGACTGAAGCTTAGCTCTCAAGTTTGGCCTAACAATGACGCAAAGGGCGGGGTGTAACCGCCTAATCATCAACTTAGACAACATGGAGGTGGTTGAGACCATGCAGGAAGGAGGACAATCAGCGGGGGCGGCGGCGGCAGTTTTCAAGGATTGTTATCACTATGCCTGTGATTTTGTCACGACTAGATTCGAACATTGTAATAGAGAGGCAAATAAAGTAGCTCATGAACTTGCTAGATTAGCTAGATTTTCTTCGACTTCCGACTGGTTTGAGGAACCTCCAAATGAAATTGTAATGATCCTCACAAATGATGTACTGGTTATTTCAAATGAATAAAGTTTCCTTTTAAATAAATAAATAGCTACACCTCATCAGAAGGTTGATGGGTGTGAACTTCTCTGATGAGTCTGATAATATTCACTGGAAATTAACTATGAATGTAATTATTGTAGTGAAATCTATGTATTTGAACCTAACTGATTCTGGTCCCATTCCGAAATCGCTACATATTTGGAAGATTATGGTCCCGTTAAGAATTAAAGTCTTCATGTGGTTTGTTCACAAGGAAGTGGTTCTGACTAAGGATAACTTGGCAAAACATAATCGGGAGGGTAGTCAAAGATGTAGCTTTTGTGATCAAGATGAAACGATCAAACACCTCTTTCTCATATTGTCCCCTAGCCAAACTTTTATGGTGCTAATTTCATATAGCCTTTAATATAACCCCTCCAAATAGTATTCACACGTTATTTGGGACGTGTCTAAATGGAGTAGAGACAAATATTGCGAGGCATATTCGGATAGGAGTATGTGCATTACTTTGAGCTATATGGAACTGCAGAAATGACAAAGTTTTTAACAGGCAAGCTCACATAAATCTTTTCCAGTTTATCTATAGGGCCACTGCTTGGATCCATATGTGGCCGTTACTCACTCCTGTGGAAGTCAGGAAGCCTTTGGTTACTGGGTCTGCCTGATAGGAGATGGTAGTTTGGGATATCTACAACCGGTTTGGATGGCGGTACAGTAATAGGATATGTGTTTAGTCATCTCGTTCTATTTTCGTTGGTTGTGGCACTTTATACTTTTTTATTCTGCTCTGTGTGAGCTTGTTTTGGATCACATACTTTTTGGTCACTTGGTTTAATAAAGGGGTTGCATGCATCACACTGATGCAGAGCCCGGAGATAATCCCCCTTTCCTAAAAAATGAACATACTAATACAAGTAGAAGGCACAACCGCGTGAGGTGATCATGGAGTATGTAAGCTTCCAAGACACGACGCTCCATGCATCAGTAGGGCATCTCCTAGGCTGACCTCTCGAACCGCATCCATCTGCGGATCGAGGGACCAGTCCATGGATACAAGGTTGACCCCTCAAACCGCATCCGTCCGTGGACCAAGGACCAGTCCACGAATATTGATGGGAGAGCCAGCCATTCAAAGCTAGCCGCATATCTATTTTCAGATTAGCCAAAAATTGTCCAAATGTTCAAACGCAACAGTTCAAACTTGAATACTGTAGTCCAATAAAATATTCAAATTATAGTAGTTCAAACTTGAAGTTAACTAACACATATGTACTAGTTGTCCTCTTTAACCACTCATAAATGCTCAATCAAATTTTTATTCAGTTGCTCGATACCGAATTTGTTGATGCTTTGAACAAACTCATTAAATGTGGCCGGATTCTACTCTAGAAGTTTGATAGGCTCAACCATGTGCTCGAATTCAGGAGTTACAACAGCATCCTCACCCCCATCCTCCATGATCATGTTGTGCATAATCATACAACATGTCATCACCTCTCACAAGGTCTTCGGATCCCATTATTTAGCCGGAACACGAACAACAACAAAACGGGTCAAATGCCCTCTCAACATTCTTTTTAGTTGCTTCTTGTCTTTGGGCAAAGTAGAATTTTTTTGATCAACAGGCTCAGAGATGGTCTTGACAAAGGTAGCCCACGGAGGAAAGATACCATCGACCAGATAGTAGCCCATGTTGTAGTGACGCCTAGTGGCAAGGAGGAGCTTTCCCTTCAGTCTGCCTAGCAAATAATGGTGATCTCTGAAGCACATTGATGTCATTGTGAGACTGGAGCATGCCAAAGAAAGCATGCCAAACCCAAAGATCTTATGGTGCAACTGTCTCAAGAATGATGGTGAGCTTCTTATCATGACATTGATATTGCCCTTGTAGATCTTTTGAGCAGTTCTTCCATCTCCAATGTATCTAGTCAAAAGATCCGAGCAAACCTGACCACCCTCTTTCTTTAAACATTGCCATCAATTTAGAATTCCCCTTTAATTTTAGCTCCATCAATTTACAGGGTATACAAAACTAAAATTGGCCCTTTAATTTTTTATCGGGCTTCAGAGGATGACTTTCCTATGTGGCAAGGCTGTTAATTAGAAACTATTATCGGATTTATGTGTATCTTATCACTTGGATTGTGTTGGGGATATTACTATTAGTTGAGACCCACCCAGGAGGGGCCGGGTCAGCTTCAATGGCGGGTTACGCAAGAAGCTCAGTAGACATCCAAGTTTGTAGTTTATTAAGTCTTATCGAAGGCCCAAAGGCCTGGGGCCGGCTTGAGGCCCGATATTGTAAGTAAACCGCCATATGTAAGGAAATACTTGTACAGAAAGACATGTAAAGAAAGTCACCGAGCCGGACACGATTATGTGCCGGCCGGGACTCTCTAGGCCACCTGACGTCAACCCGTGTATATAAGGGGACGACCCGGTGGCGGTTTAGGGGAAGAAAAAACAACCAAGTCGATAGCCAAGACGGCGAGTTGAGCCTCTTGGAAGTCGAAACCTCAGCAATACCAATCCCAACTAGACGTAGGCTTTTACCTTCATCGTAAGGGGCCGAACTAGTATAAAACTCTCTTGTGTCCTTTATCCCGATTAACCCCTTTAAGCTTCCTAGTGCGATGGCCCTACGACTAAGTCCTTGCTCTAGGACATCTGCCGTGTCAATTCCACGACAGTTGGCACCCACCATGGGGCCAGCGCACGGTGGATTTGAGTTCTTGAAGGGCAACTTCAAAGGGATCAAGGGATACACTGTGGGTCAGATGACCAAGAGTCGTCGCGGCAAGATCTACATCGACAACGAAGGCTGGGGCCCCGAGGCCGGCTCAATCGAGTACGGGTACCGGGTCCCCTTCGGCGGGATTCACGTCTTCATTGGCCGGATCGGCGAGTCAGGCCCTGAGCCGGATGTCCACACCGACCTCATCGAAACGGCTTAGCGCGCCGGGTCCGCCTGTGTTCAATCTGTCGTGAAGCATGCCTTCGTAGGATGCATCCATGGCGGTGAATACTCCGAAGGATCGATGGAAGGCGGGGAGACAACCATCTGCTCTGATACTGCATCATCAACAGGTGAGACAGACTCGTTGTACCAACTGCAAGATGGCATGCTCGGGGGCTGTTCCGATGGCAGTAGTATTTCGGACCACCTTGAGCCGCTGAATTGGGCCGGAGTCTTGATGGTAGGGACGCAGCCCGGGCAGAACTCCACCGCAGCGACAGCAGCAGCCACCGGGTCAGCAGCTGCCGGATAAACTGACGACTCTGTTAACCGCTACGGTAGAACCGGCGGATAAAGCCCAGCATGACGCGGAAGTGGCACGCGTGCGGGAGGAGATGGTGCAAGCTAAGGAAAATCTGGCCACAGAGGAAACCTGGATGGCGGCAGAACGAGCAGCTTTGGATGCTCATGCTCAGTAGCTTCAGGCAGAAACCTTTCGGCTCTCGGTGGATCTTAATGCATCAAACGAAGTCATGAGGAGGAGGCGTCAGAAAACTCAGTCACGTCTGCCTGTAACACTGGACCCGAGGAATCTGTTCCATACACCCGGAGCTGGAGGGAGCAACCCGCCAGAGGCAAACCGGGTCACGACGCCCGGTGCACCAGTTCAGCCACGCACCATGGAGCCGCCGCGCATGAATACAGCTCCTCCTCATTATATATCAACACCCCGGGTCACTTCTCCAACGCCATTGAGAACCTCATTGCGCCATCGGCTCGTTTGGCAGCTCTCCCGATGGAAGGCGACTCGCCAGCAGCAATTGAAACTCGGAGGGTAAGAGAACTACTTCAGACAGCTTTGGCCCAGCAGGACGCATACTCCTACAGTTGAGACAGGATTCATTCAACTCCTCACCCAAGCCGGAGCCCGAGTTACAGTAGGCACATGGAATCTGTAGAGATGTCAAGTAATGCTCAACGTCACAACCGGCCATATAGGCATGAGCCGGTGTGGGCTAGAGCCCTTAACTTGGCGGATCAGGAGAGGATTCATCAAGAGGCGGAACGGGCGGCTCAGATAGCAGCAGAGCAGGTGGCTCACCAAACCTTTCCGGCTTATCCAGCAACCTCGGTTGAGGCAGGAGTGGCTACAAGAACCGGAGGCGTACCTTGCCTGGTCCCGGCCATACACAATGAGCAGTTACCCAAGGATTTCAAGGGACCTCGTAAGGTGCCTAACTACACGGCTGACTTACAGCCGGGGGCTTGGATTGAGAGTTATGAGATGGCTATGGAGCTGTCGGAGGTTAGTGATGCTGCAATGGCCAAGTACTTTACCATGATATTGGATGGAACGGCTCGGACCTGGTTGAAAGGATTACCACCCAATTCCATCGGCTCATGGGCAGAGTTGAAGGCACGGTTCATCTAGAACTTTAAAGACACGTGTAAGCAGCCAATGTCGATTGTGGACCTGACCAATTGCAAGCAAGAGGATGGAGAATCTACAACCCGTTGGGTGCGCCGGGCAAGGAGATAATACATTCATCTGATAAGATGGATGCCGGCTCAACAGTTTTGATGTTGGAGAAAAATTGCCGTTTTGAACCTCTGAAGCAGAAGTTGGGGCGGCTTAAACGTGACTGTAATGACATGGGAACATTGATGGCGGCTCTTGTCAAGTATGCCGATTCTGATACCACCAAGGACCTGACATCTGATGAAGAAAAAGCAACAAAGGGAAAGAAGAACGGCAATGGTAAGGGTCACCAGCATAACCCGGCAAATCAAGGAGGTAATAAGCGTAAGGCTGATGAGTTTGTTGCTAATACTAATGCGCAGGGTGGTAATCAACGGTGCAAGGGCAGACAACCCCCTCGATCAGGCGGGTCAGGCCCCACCCTTGAGCAGTTGTTGAATGAACCTTGTCCAAGACACGGCACCCGAGAGAAGCCAGCCACCCACTTGTGGAAGGATTGCACGATCATGAAGGCATTTAAAAATTCAAACGCATTTGATGGGGGTCACGGCCCGGGTGGTGGATCAGGTGGAGGCGGCTTTCAGGGCCCGGGTGCCGGTTCAAGCGGAGGAGGTTTTCATGGTCAGGGTCATCCTGGTTACCAGGGAGGATATAATCAGCAACACAGCCAAGGGAATCAACATCAGCAACAATCCGGATATCAGAGCAACCCGAAGTAGTTGAGTAGCGGACAGTATCATGTCTTTACTACCAGTTTATGTAAGTGAGACCAGAAACTCCACAAGAGGGCCGTCAATGCCGTTGAACCGGCAATTCCACGTTATCTACGTTGGTCGGAGCAGCCTATTGTGTGGAGCAGAGAGGATCACCCGCCCCGGGTTGATAATCCGGGCCACTTGGCTTTGGTAGTGGCACCTCAGGTTGGTGGGTACAAGTTTACTAAGGTACTCATGGATGGAGGCAGCAGCATCAACATCCTTTACTATGAGACGTTCCGCCGGATGGGATTGGCGGATAAAAATCTTAAACAATCCAACACTATTTTTCATGGTGTGGTACCCGGTAAGTCGGCATACCTAGTTGGTAAGATCGAGCTGGAGGTAGCCTTTGGGGATGAGTATGACTCCAGGGCAGAAAAATTAACCTTTGAAGTGGTAAAGATCAAAAGCCCATATCATGCTCTGTTTGGGCGGCCGGCTTATGCCAAGTTCATGGCTCGGCCGTGTTACGTATATTTGCAGCTCAAGATGCCGGGTCACAAGGGCACAATTACAGTCCATGGGAGCCGGAAGATAGCCTTGGAATGTGAAGAGGGGGATGCTGCCTATGCTGAGGCCCAATTCTTTTTAGCTTTTGATTCTCCAGAATCAGCTTTTGGGAAACTTCTCACAGAATCAGCTGTCGAGTTCTTTTCTGAGATTTTGGTCTCTGATTATGGGACGAGTTGTATGCTGAAATGTCTGTAATGTCCCTGAACTAAAACTGAGTGTTGAATTGCTAACACTTGGTTGTTTCGAACAAATTATCATCGAATATGAGCATGAATATGATTTATGAATATTTTAGCTTGCTAAATATTACAATAAAGAAGGTTTCCAAGTTTCCTTTGCTACAAAAGAAGTTGCTAAATATTATTACAAATAGACTGACTAATCTCATGGTACAAGACTGGTAGCAATAGCATCACGTGTTTCGGCCATGGTACCATCATCTTCTGGTGGTAGAGCATTGGCGCCTGTAAATGGCAATGGGGGCTGCACATACGCATCATTGTCAAACTTGTCAAAATGCTCATCATGCAACTTGCTATCACGAATGAAGTTGTGGAGACACATGCATGTAGTGACAATCATCTTTTGGATCTCCGGTTTGTACCGTGGTATGCCTCCAAGAATTCGCCATTTCATCTTGAGCACACCGAATGTTCTTTCAATGACATTTGGCAAAGAAGAATGACGATGGTTGAATGTCTCATGTCTACCAATGGGTGGGTGTTATTGGAACTCTGGTACATGGTATCGTTGCCCTTTGTATGGTGCTAGATATCCAACCCTGTTTGGATATCCGGAGTCCACAAGGTAATATTTATCTATAGTAAAACATCATAAGCTATTAGAAATGTAGTATGTATCATCATGTACATAACAAAATACATACAATAGATTACCTGTGGGAGGTTGTGGAAAATGATCATAACGAACTATAGCATCGCTCCATACACGTGTGTCATGAACAGATCCGGGCCATCCAGGAATAACAAAAGTGAACCTCATATCAAAATCACAGACTGCCATGACATTTTCACTTGTAACCCCTTTCCTATTCCTGTGTTGTGGCTCCAACTCCTTAGGCACAATCACTTCAATGTGTGTTCCATCTATGGCTCCAATAGCATTTTTGAAATGAGGCCAGAACTTTGTTTTTCTTAGTATGGCGTGCGGTTCAGAGAAAGATGGATCAATAGGCCTAATGAAATCACCAGCCATGCGGTCCACACACTCGAAAACCTCATGAAATTTTTTGTTGATGACAGAACGACTATGTCCAAACCGATCTGCTACATTATCAGTGGTTTGGCACGTGCCCAAAGTCCATAAAAACTGTGCCAATGCTTCTTTCGATGATATGTTGCAAGTTGACTTAAGCCCGTACTTCTCAACCAACAATTCATGCAATGAGTAAAAAACTGACCTCCTCATTCTGAAAATAGAGTAGAAAGCTTTTGCATCTTGCTCCTTCTCTGCCACCCATTGGAGGCCTGTAACAAGGTGTGACTTTCTTGGTGCATACGGCAATCTCTCACTTGGCGACCCCACTTCCATAGCACATGCAAACATGGCCAAATCCCATTCCTCATCTGAAGATTCATCTGAAGTGTCCATCTGCCACATAAACATACACAAGAGAGTTTAGCAACAACATACAAAATTACCAACAATAGTTCTACATGATACAATACAATTCCAAAGCAAATAATTATGTTCTGAACAAGTGAACATTGCATTATGAGAGCAAACAACATTTTCAGGACATTACAAGTTGGAAGCAAAGGACTGGGTACACAACATTACATGTTTCGAAGCAAATAGTTGGAAGCAAATGATATATATCGGTTCACATCATTACAAGTTCAAAACAAATAGTTGGGTTCTACTTATTGTTGTTGAGCTCCCATGTCCTCTCTATCCATCGAAGCCTTGCACTAGGTTCATGATCCTTGAATGTTACAAAAATATCACGATATTTCCTTTCCAACATAAGATGGGAAGCATAGAAATGCACATCACTCCCAGGTTTAGCACCATCTGCAATCACCATGTCCATCATGTCTCCAATCTCCTTTCTTGTTGTATACTCTCCAAGGTTTCCCTTTCTCTTTTCCCTTGCACCAAAGAGGTCAACCATGCGTACAAGTGCATCAGTTTTAACACTTTCATTTGACCACTTCTCATTCATCCGAGGACTTGGCGAATAAGAACATGGCATCTTCTTCCCAATCTTGGCACGCTTCGTACGAGGTGTAGCTTCGACATCATGACTTTCACAACCTGAATCATCATCCATATTAAAGCGAGATGAACCACTTTGATATGTGGGAATTGGCACCCTAGCATGTTCATTTGTGATACATCAAGCATCAAACACCTCTCTCATTTTGTCCTCCTCTGCTAGTGGAGCATACCGGAACTTGGCAGCTAACGGATTTGCCTACAATCAAATACCAGGACTCACGGTTAAATAATGACAGAAGAACATCACTCACTACTTGAATGAATGACATGGCAACAAAATACCTTTATCTCCAATGCCCACCACTCATCTGTAGCTGCAATGGTCTTTGTATATTCATCTCTACCAACGCCAGTTGCTTTCTGAGTCAATGTCTTCCATACACTGTAGTCTGCTCTACATATATCCCATCTATTCTTTAGTTGGTCGGAAGAATAATTTCTCCCGGAGCACTCATTGAACTTTCTAACCAAATTAGCTTTTCCAATGTCGGTTAAAGTGGTGCCACCACGGTTATTAGCTCGCACCTCCTCTACACATGCATCCATAAAAATGGTATGCGCTGCACTGTCCCAGTTTGCTTTAGGGGGCTTGGTTTTCTTTTCTTTCTCCATCTACAACGTCTATCATTAGCACATAGCAGTAGCAAAATAGAACCACTCACAACTAGCATTGAGCAATTGTAGTAGAAAAAAGAATTTAAAAAAATCATCTACCTACACAGTACAGAAAAGAACTCTTGTTCCTTGTACAGAGAAGAATCTAAGAAATAAACTAACATCATCTACATCCATCCATCAATCAAGCAAATCATCTACATCTATCTAGCAATCCATTGTTCCATGTACAGAAAAGAGCTACAAATCATCTACATCCATCTATGCATCCACTCTTCCATGTACAGAGAAAATACAAGAGAGAGAGAGAGAGAGGCTCACCGAGGCAGCGGACAGAAGATAGCAGCAGCCGGCTTGATGGGCTCGTCGGGGCCGGCGGAGGACGGCGGGGAGGGCAGTCAGCGCCGGCGGGGCGGAGGACCTCAGGGGCTGGCGGGATGGGGGTCAGAGGAGGCGGCGCTGAGCACTGCTTCGGCCGGCTGGATGGGCGCGTCGGGGCGGCGCTCTTCTGCTCCGGCAGGGTTCCGATAAGGCGAGCGTCTGGGCTCGAGGGAGGAGGGGCAGCGTGTCAGGAACCCTAGCGGCGGCTGGAGGAAACAGAGCGAGGGGGGAATCGAGCGAGGACAGGGGAGCGAGCGGCCGATGTGTTTTCTGGGCCGCGGTCGGTCGGGCTGTGGAAGGGCATTTTGCTTGTAATTTCATGGTGAGATAGGGGTACAGTCTGAAAACCCAAACGTTTTCATTTGCGGGAGGTCTAGAATCGCCAGAATCGACCCAAAACGCTGCTTTTTGGTTGCACTGTCGATTGTGGTCTGATTTTGACGATTCTACAGAATCAAAACGAGTTCTGTCTAGCTTTTGCTTTTTCAGACCCAGAATCTCCATAATCAGGTCAAAAGAACTGGGCCTGAATCTGTTTGTGCAACAGAGGAGTTGAAATTCTACAAGGATCATGTTGACCCGGCGGACATGACGTCATTAAAGAAACCAACAACAGAGCGTGAGCCGGAGTTAAAGTTCAAATCGGCTGATGATACTAAGATGGTTGACTTTGTGCCTGGCGATTCATCCAAATAGTTCATCATCAGCGCGAACTTGGATCCGAAATAGGAAAGCGCGCTCATCGAGTTCATCCGTGAGAACCGGGACATCTTTGCATGGAAACCTTCAGACATGCCGGGTGTCCCGAGGGAGCTCGCTGAGCACACTCTTAATATCGATCCAAAGTTCGAACCTGTCAGACAGTTTCTTTGGCGGTTCAATGAAGAAAGGCGCAAGGCCATCGGAGAAGAGGTGGCCCGGCTCTTGGCGGCTGGGTTCATTGTGGAGGTCTTTCACCCAGAATGGTTAGCTAACCCGGTGCTCATGCTCAAAAAGAACGGCACCTAGCGTATGTGTGTGGATTACACTGATTTAAACAAGGCTTGTCCGGCTGATCCTTTTGCTCTTCCCCGTATTGATCAGATCATTGATGCTACGGCGGGTTGCGCCCGGTTGAGTTTCTTAGATGCTTACTCTGGTTATCATCAGATTAAGATGGCAGTCAAGGATCAAGATAAGACAGCATTTATAACTCCTTTTGGGGCTTTCTGCTATGTGTCTATGCCTTTTGGGCTTAAGAGTGCCCAGGCGACTTACCAGCGGTGTGTGTAGAATTGTCTTCATAATCAAATTGGGCGCAATGTTCATGCCTATGTGGATGATATAGTGGTGAAATCCAGGGAAGAAGAAACCTTGGTCACAGACCTGAAAGAGACTTTTGATAATCTTCGGGTTTACAAGATGATGCTTAACCCGGCCAAGTGTGTTTTTGGAGTGCCAGCCGGCAAGCTCTTGGGTTTTCTGGCGTCTAACCGAGGTATTGAAGCTAACCCGGAGAAAATCAAGGCAATCACATCTCTAGCCAAACCGACCTATGTCAATGATGTTCAACGGCTGGCGGGTCGCGTGGCTGCTTTGAGCCGGTTCATAAGACGGTTAGGGGAAAAGGCTATGCCTCTGTATCAATGGATGAAGAAAATGGATGTTTTTGTTTGGAGTGATGCTGCGAACGCCGCTTTTGAGGATCTGAAGGCACAGCTAGCTGAGCCGCCGGTCCTAGCTGCTCCAATTGAGAAAGAGCCGCTATTGTTATACGTGGCTGCCAACTCACGGGCTGTTAGTGTGGCTATGGTGGTAGAACGCAAGGAGGCTGGCAGAGAGCATCCGGTTCAGCGGCCAGTTTATTATGTCAGTGAAGTGCTAATTGAGTCCAAGCAACGATATCCACATTGGTAGAAGCTTGTTTATGGGGTGTTCATGGCAAGCCGGAAGCTTAAACATTACTTTCAGGGACATCCAATCACTGTGGTTAGCTCCGCTCCTTTGGGAGACATTATTCAAAATAGAGAAGCTACAGGGCGAGTGGCCAAGTGGGCAATTGAGCTTGGGTCTCATGGGCTGAAGTATGTTCCACGCACTGCGATTAAGTCTCAAGCCATGGTTGACTTCATCAATGACTGGACAGAGATGCATATGCCAGAAGAAAAGCCGGACAACACATATTGGACTATTCATTTTTATGGGTCCAGGCAATTGGAGGGATCGGGGGCTGGAGTTGTATTAACTTCCCCACGACGTAATAAATTTTGTTATGTGTTACGATTAATGTTTCCGTGCACTAACAACGCAGCAGAGTATGAAGCATTACTCCATGGTCTTCGAGTGGCAAAGGAGATGAGCTTGAGCCGGGTCAGATGTCTTGGTGATTCAGATCTAGTGGCTCAGCAGGTGTCTGGCAAGTGGGATTCCAAAGACCCTCTCATGGCGGCTTATCGCCGAGAGGTCGATGCTGTTGCAGGATATTTTAAAGGTTATCAGGTGGAACACATTGACCGTCAAAAAACGAAGCAGTTGATGCTTTGAGCCGGCTAGGGTCTCAACGTAAGCCGGTACCACCCAACACCTTTTTAGATGTTTTCCATAACCCCTCTGTCAAGTTGCCCACAGAAGAAGATTTAGCTATTCCTGACTCGGAGGCGCAGTTGGTGGCGTCTCTTCATGTCATCCTAGATTGGACGGTGCTGTTCTTGGCTTACATGACCCAGGGAGAATTGCCAGCAGATGAGACCCTGGCTTGACAGATAACCCGGCGGTCTAAGTCCATGATGATTTCGGATGGAGAGTTATTTCATCGCAGTGTTTCCAGAGCGTTTCAACGGTGTGTTTCCCCCGAAGAAGGTCAAGAAATCCTTCGTGAGATCCATGAAGGAGATTGTGGTCATCACGTCGGGTCAAAATCTTTAGTGGCCAAGGCGTTTCATCATGGTTTTTACTGGTTGACGGCTCATGCTGATGCAGAAGATATGGCCAGTAGATGTGATGGATGTCAGAAATTCGCACGATGAGCGCATGTGCCGGCTCAAGAGCTCCGGATGATTCCAATCACTTGGCCGTTTGTAGTTTGCGGGCTCGACATGGTGGGACCTTTCAAAAGGTCTAAGGATAAAAAGACTCATCTCTTGGTGGCTGTTGACAAGTTCACCAAATGGGTTGAGGCGGAGCCTGTGAGTAAGTGTGATGCGGCCGCGGCGGTTCAGTTCATGAAAAAAGTAATCTTCCGTTCCGGTTTTCCACACAGTATTATCACAAACAATGGCACAGATCTATCCCAAGGGGCTATGAAAGAATTTTGTCAGCGAGAGAACATCCGGCTTGATGTTTCTTCCGTAGCTCATCGTCAATCCAATGGTCAAGTGGAGAGAGCCAATCAGGAAATTCTGAAAGGGCTAAAACCCCGAATTATGGTTTCTTTACAGCAAACGCCGGGTTGTTGGGTAGAGGAGTTGCCTTCAGTGTTATGGAGTATCAATACTACACCCAACAGGTCTACGGGTTACACACCCTTCTTCATGGTTTATGGAGCAGAAGCAGTGTTGCCTAGTGACATCCGTCATGACTCGCCCCGTGTGATGGCTTATGTTGAAGCTAACAATGAAAAGGCCAGATAGGATGCGCTTGACTTGTTGGATGAAGAAAGAGACTTAGCAGCAGCACGGTCAGCAATTTATCAATAGGACCTGCATCGTTATCACAGCCGCCGGGTTAAGTCTAGGACTTTTCAGGAAGGCGACTTGGTGCTCCGGCTCGTCCAAGATCTTTCAGATGCACACAAGTTATCCCCACCTTGGGAAGGACCCTTTGTGGTCAGTAAAAATTTAAACAATGGGTCTTACTACCTCATTGACGTTCGAAGCATGCAGACTCACGTAAGTCGGAAGAGGAGACCCGCCGGCCGTGGAACATTGCTTAACTTCGGCCATATTACACCTGAGCCACCGGCTCTCATCATGTGCATACGTTCACATTGTATATACAATGATAAGCAATAAAGTAAGACCATCGGTCTCTTTTCTTTTCAAAGACTATGCATCTTTATTATTCTTTATTAATAAATGACTATTAAGGAGCTGATCATATTTGAATCAAGTTTAACCTTTTTTAGTCCGGCTTATGATCATATTTGAATCTAGCTGTAAATCTCATGGTCACTTGGGGGCTTCCCGTTCAAACATAGGTCGTATTCGAACCAAAGAGAGCATAGCTGCCGTAACCCTCTTGATCGGCTCAAAGCCAAACTCACTTGGGGGCTTCTTGATCATATCTGAATCATAGCTTAACCCCTTTTGAGCCAACTTGGATCGTATTCGAATCAGGGTCATTAAAACCTCTCAAGATCATTTGGGGGCTTCCTATTCAAACATAGGTCGTATTTGAACCAAAGAGAACATAGCTGTCGGTACCCTCTTGATCGGTGCAACACCAAAGCCACTGGGGGCTATATGGTCGTATTCGAACCTTAGCTTAACCCCTTTGGTCCGGGTTACTGATCGTATTCGAATCAGAAACCCCCAACCTTTTGAATACAGAGTTAAATTTATGTTTGTTAGCTGTTGCTTGCCTTTGAATTTTTGTTGTTTCAATATTACAAATGAGATAGCCTGGTTTTCTTCGTTGGCTCAACTATTGGACAACATAGCCACCCGGGTTATTCAAGCTGGTGATTCAAGGATCCAAAGGTACGAGCTATTAAGATATGATGATCATTGAGTATTCAAGGAGTATTAACTTTTTATACATATTGAATTATCAAATTCATCACCCGGGTTATTTAAAACCGTCAATCTAAGGATCAACAAGGACAAGGTGGAGATATGGCTGTAAATTAGGTGTTTAAGCCCAGTTGGTTCTAAACCGCCTTGCCAGGTTTTTTCCTTGTGTTCACAGGAATAGAGTTCAAACATTGCAGAGACAAGCATTAAGCGATGCATAAGAAGGCATTAAACATTGGCATCTGGAAGCACAGATTCACGTAGAAGTGTTTTATGCGTGATGGCATCAGCAAAATACGGTGTTTTAAACAGCTAAGCTATTACAAGGCTTTATAAGCCCGTGAAGATGATCACTGTCCTTCCCTCGCCGGTTCACCATCTTGAGTCTGCTGGAAGTTGGATTTTGACCAATCAAAGCCGTTCATGGCGGCAAATTTAGCTTCGTCGTCAATCAGGCCGACCGGGTTAATTTCCGGGGCAAATGTATCTTCTCTCACAGTAGGGATCAGATCAGCAACTTTGTATGAAGGAGTGGCCATCTTCTTATTTGCACTATCAAAACCCGGCTGGTATTTTTCCACGTTGGTGTCATCTCCAAGGCTAGTTGCCTGAGGCCGGACTTCACAGACGCAGGCTATAAAGTCATCTTGATCAAAAGGAGACCCGTCCTCCTTCACGGTAGGATAGCCCCTTGCAACGTCCGCCGGGTCTAGGTCTGGCACCCAAGCTTTGGAGGGACTTAGGGCAGTCAGTGCACCGGCTCGCGCACAGGAGCGTTTTACCTCTTGGAATCTAGCAGGAAGGATGGATAGCTTCTTCAGGACATCGCTTAGCCGGTTGGGTCCTTGATTTGCCGGAGAGATAGCGGCCAGAGCCCGTTGTGTACCAATGTACAATTGTTCAACCAAGGTATATAATGCCTTCAGTTTAATCAACGGGTCTTGGCTCATATTTTTGCTTCGCGGACCTATATATATTTTTAACAGTGTCAGTTGGCGGATCATATTCTGGTTTGACAAAAAATATATTCAAGATCAATTCAGACAGCTTACCAAAGATAGCAGCAACCATCTGAGACACCCGACCCTTCAAATTGTTCAGCTCTGTTCAAATTTCTTTCAGAGCTGTTTCGGCTGTCTCAGCTCGGCGGGTCAGGAGTGTTTTCTCATTTTCCCAAGTTTTCTCTTTAGCAGCAAAGCTGGTCTTCAAATTCTCCGTTTCAGAAAGGCTCATTTGCAATTTGGACGTGGAAGATTTGATTTTCGACTCCTGGCTTGCTAGCCGGGTCTTTAAGTCAGTCAATTGGGAGTTCAGTTCAGATAATGCATTCCGTGAAACATTCAGATAAGTCAAGATTTGGTTTTAAATTCCAGTATCCAAATTCAAAATTCAAAGTCCCAAGTACTTTACGAATAAACCACTTGGCACTTGGGGGCTAATGTATGCCAAATCAAATTTTTGCGACTCTACTAGCATATTAGAAGTCCCAAGTCCTTTACAAAGTAACAACACTTGGCACTTGGGGGCTAATGTACGCAGTTCAGCAAGGTTATCAAAGATAAACCAGAATGTTAAGTACTTGACAGATGGTGTTCAATTCTGAAGTACCGATTCATTAATGATTAAATAAACCGGTCCTTGGGGACTATGGGTGAAGTCTTGTTCTACCAATATCAGACAAAGATTCAGAAGTAAAGGTGTCGGCCTATATTTTAAGTCTACAGGTTATTCCGTTCCTCTCATAATCTACAGACTTGGGGGCTGAAGGAATATTGGCAAACCAGAAACTACATACCTCATACTTCAATTGAAGCTGCATGACCATCTCAATCTCAGAATCACGACTGGAGTGTACATGACTGAGATAGCCGGATAAGATATCACTGGCATTAAGACGGTCATAGTTGGCAACATCAAGATGAACCTTCTGCCTCTCCAAAGCTTCTTGCTTAGCTGTGCACCGTGCCAATACCGTCGGGTTCCCCGGCTCAACAAAGCGGCTCCCAATAATTTGAACATCTTGAACACGGGGAGATGGTGAGTCGGTTGAGCTTGATGGACCAGCTACAGAAGGGTTAATAGTGGTCTTGACAAGGGATGGCTCTGGAGGATTTGCTTCATGGACAATAGGCGGGTCTTCTGGGGCGACAGCTAATGGAGAAGGTGGCCTAGTCGGCTCAGATGCCAGTACTGGTGGGTCTTCCATAGGTTTTGTTGCCTTCGCCTTCTTGGACTTAGCCTGACCGCTAAAGAAAAATGTTGCAGGATAGTTAGCATTAAGATAACAATTGATCAAACTCGGAAGAAAATATGATTTTTAATTACCCAGGAGCAGTCTTGAAAGCCGGAAATTGTGTTTGTGATGAGTCGCCCGAGGAACAAGACACCTCCTGAAAAGGTAAATGAAAGGAGTTGAAGGAAATGCAAGGAGCAGGATTCATTAAAACAAAGGTAAGGATAATAATAAGTAAACCTCGTTCGGACGTTTCCGAGGGGTCTGTTCAGGGACGACAGTCGGCTCATTTTCAATCTCAACTTCACGACGGCTTTCATGCTGCTGCTTTTTCAAATGAAAGTTGGGATCCAAGTAAGCTAAGGGGTTAGAAAACCTTACTTTACGGATCACTTGTCGAACTTTGTGTCTTGGTAAGGGCTCTGAGTCGGAGGAAATGATAGTTACCTCTGCTTCCCCGGCTTGACTAGCCCCAGTGTCATCCTGGTAAGGATCAGTATCAATAAGATTGTTAAAAAGTTGGCCAAGGGAATCAAGGGCTACCTCCAAGTCAGACGAGTCATCAAGTTTCATCAAATCTTCAATGGTGGTTTTCATTTTCTTCTTCATTCTCCGGGTCGATTTCTTGGCGTTCATGGCGGCAAGTTTCGCCTTCTTGGCAGCTTCATGGTCGTACTTCACTTTCCAAAAGTCAGAGTTGGCCTACAAAGACAAGAGGAAGGATCAGTGATAAACAATACGGATGGACAAAATACAAAAAGAAAAAGATCAGAATGCCCTTACTTCCGGTACCGGGTTAAATTTACAGAAGGGATTTAACCCAACAACACTGCAATCTTCGTACTTCGCATTCACCAGAAGATTTGACATTGCGACAACATCTTCTTCGGTTAGTTGAGCCGGAGTATGACAGAGAGAGTCATCCGGGTCTCCACCATATTCATACATCAACTTTGAACGGCGGCTTAATGGAATAATCCGCCATGAGATCCAGCAGCGGGTTAGATCGACTCCAGTTAAACCATTCCCCAACAAACCATTGATTCTTCTGATAGTTGGAATCAGTTTCTTGTGTTCAACAATGGCAAGTTTGTCTGGTAGGGCGAACTTGGTGTCAAGACGATCGGGGCGGTAACCCGGCAGTGGCTTCTCATTGGCGGGTGAGATGTCCTGACAGTAAAACCAAGTTTGGTTCCAGTCCTTTGGATGACTTAGTAAAACTATGAGAGGGAAAACTGCACCCTGCCATTGCTGAATCGAGATGCCTCCAAGTTCTAAGCTAAGGCCATTGGTGCACTCATTTTGCCGGTTCAGATAGAAGTACTCTCTAAATAGTTCCACAGTCGGTTCTTGCTGAAGATATACCTCACAGAGCACCTGGAAGTTACAGATATTGGATATGGAATTGGGCCCAATATCCTGAGGATGGAGTTTGAAGAAGTGAAGAACTTCTCTGAATTTTTTTGAACCGGGCGGTGAGAAGCCTCGGTTCATGTGATCAGTAAAGACGATCACTTCCCCGTCTTTCGGATTGGGTCGTTCTTCTTCCGAGTTAGGAGCACGATAAGACATGACGTTTCTTGAAGGCAGAAATCCAATGAGGAAGAACTCTTTCAGACGCTCCTCAGTTATGGTTGAGGGAACCCAATTGCAGATGGTGGGTGTCTTTGACGGCATGATGAACAAGGGACTGGAAAAGGAAAAATAAAGTGCCAGGTCAATTAACAGTTAAAGGTTGAAATTATAAAACAAGTAACGGCGGCTTAACTAAGGGCTAATGACATATAGGGAAAAGAAAGCCGGAATGGTAAGCCGCCATGGCTACAGATTTTTTCGGAAAGCAGATTCATCTAAGTGTTGGCATAAACAAGTTTCACCAAGCTATCATTATCATTTTGGATCAAAGGGATGTTTCAAAAAGGAAAGTATTCTAGACATAAAAACCTAGTACAGATGAATTCGTCGACTGTAAAGAAGCATCTATACATGCAAAAGGGATCTACTGATATAAAAAATGAATGCCAAACAACTACCGCGCGAGTTATATCTCTTCTTTGGATCAAAAGAAGTTGCGGAGAAGATCTACAAGATGATCCATGGCGAACAGGTGAAGAACACTGAAGAACTTGCAAACATAGAACAGATCTAGGTGCGTGAGAGAGAAGAAAACTTACAAGATGCAGGCTTGCCGCGAAGAGTTGCCGCATTCTCTGGTCGGACTCAGGGTAATGCAGCGGCCAAGCTTGACGACAACGACGAGAGTTGCGGCGGCGGCGGAGCTCGAGCAGCGACGGAGGTTGCGAGAGGAAGAAGATGAGGAAGAAAGGAGAATGGGAAGGACCGGCCGCGTGCCTATTTATAAGGGCAAATGCGAACAGGCGGGCACGAAAATCAAGGAGACCCAATAATAATTATCCAACTAAACAGACACCTCGATTCTCGGAAAGCATTAAAAAATAAAAGATCTGTTGTAAGATGACGTCATGAAGGTTTTTTGTGTTTTCAAAAGATGAGGTCACGATGGGTTACGGACATTTTCAGACAAAGGATGGATTCCGACTAAGTATTGAAGATTGACAAAGAACAAAGTTCAAAGTCAACCTGGGGCCTAATGTTGGGGATATTACTATCAGTTGAGACCCCCCCAGGAGGGGCCGGGTCAGCTTCAATGGCGGGTTACGCAAGAAGCTCAGTAGACATCCAAGTTTGTAGTTTATTAAGTCTTATCGAAGGCCCAAAGGCCTAGGGCCGGCTTGAGGCCCGATATTGTAAGTAAACCGCCATATGTAAGGAAATACTTGTACAGAAAGACATGTAAAGAAAGTCACCGAGCCGGACACGATTATGAGCCGGCCGGGACTCTGTAGGCCACCCGGCGTCAACCCGTGTATATAAGGGGACGACCCGGTGGCGGTTTAGGGGAAGAAAAAACAACCAAGTCGATAGCCAAGACGGCGAGTTGAGCCTCTTGGAAGTCGAAACCTCAGCAATACCAATCCCAACTAGACGTAGGCTTTTACCTTCATCGTAAGGGGCCGAACTAGTATAAAACTCTCTTGTGTCCTTTATCCCGATTAACCCCTTTAAGCTTCCTAGTGCGATGGCCTTACGACTAAGTCCTTGCTCTAGGACTTACAGGGTATACAAAACTAAAATTGGCCCTTCAATTTTTATGGGGTTTCAGAGGATGACTTTACTATGTGGCGAGGCTGTTAATTAGAAACTATTATCGGATTTATGTGTATCTTATCACTTGGATTGGCCATTACTCGTTAGTATGTTGTGGCATGCAGTCATACCTTTCTTAATAAACTCTGAAGCATTTACATTTCTTTTCTTATGAAGATAGTATGCACTGCTTTTCACCTTCTCTGGACAATCCATGTGTTATACGATCAGTTTCATCAGTATTGTTTTTGTTTGGGAATGTCCATAAGCATTATTCGGAGTCGGTTAGACAATACAGTTATCAGGATATGTATATGTTTATTCTTTGTTCTAAAACACATTTCTACTTTGCGGCTGTGTAGATCATCTACAACAAGGAAACATGGTAGAGCCGTGGGTTCGAGTTCATCACGATGAGTACTGTTGAGCACTTGATGTTGGAGAACGTAGTAATTTCAAAAAAAATTCTACGCACACGCAAGATCATGGTGATGCATAGCAATGAGAGGGGAGAGTGTCGTCCACGTACCCTCGTAGACCGTTAAGCGGAAGCGTTATGACAATGCGGTTGATGTAGTCGTACGTCTTCACGATCGACCGATCCTCAGTACCGAACGTACGGCACCTCCGCGTTCAGCACACGTTCAGCTCGATGACGTCCCGCGAACTCACGATCCAGTAGAGCTCGAGGGAGATTTTCGTCAGCACGAGGGCGTGGTGACGATGTTGCTGAAGCTACTGTCGCAGGGCTTCGCCTAAGGACCGCTACAATATGACCGAGGTGGATTATGGTGGAGGGGGCACCGCACACAGCTGGGAGAGATCAATGATCAACTTGTGTGTCTTTGGGGTGCCCCCTGCCCCCATATATAAAGGAGCTAGGGGGAGGCGGCTGAGGGAGTCCTGGATTAGGGGGTCTCCGGATAGCCGAACTATATCCTTTGGCCGGACTATTGGACTATGAAGGTACAAGATTGAAGACTTTGTCCGGTGTCTAGATGGGACTCTCCTTGGTGTGGAAGGCAAGCTAGGCAATACGGATATGAAGATCTCCTCCCTTGTAACCGACTCTGTGTAACCCTAGCCCCCTCCGGTGTCTATAAACCGGAGGGTTTAGTCCGTAGGACAACAGACAATCATACCATAGGCTAGCTTCTAGGGTTTAGCCTCTATGATCTCGTGGTAGATCAACTCTTGTAATACTCATATCATCAAGAACAATCAAGCAGGACGTAGGGTATTACCTCCATCAAGAGGGCCTGAACCTGGGTAAACATCGTGCCCCTGCTTCCTGTTACCATCCGCCTTAGACGCACAGTTCGGGACCCCCTACCCGAGATCCGCCAGTTTTGACACCGATGTTAGTGCTTTCATTGAGAGTTCCACTGTGTCGTCACCATAAGGCTTGATGGATCCTTCGATCATCGGTAGCGATGCGGTCCAGGGTGAGGTTTTCCTCCCCGGACAGATCTTTGTATTCGGCGGCTTCGCACTGCGGGCCAATTCGCTTGGCCATCTGGAGCAGATCGAGAGCTACCCCCTGGCCATCAGGTCAGATTCGGAAACTTAAACTACACTGCCTACATCCATGGAGATTTGATCTTCAACGGATTCGAGCCCGTGTCAGGAGCGCCACACAGTCGCGACGAGCATGACGTAACTATGCCGTCGGATAGTGTTCGGGAGATCGCATCTGCAACTACTCCGGCCTTCAATCCGGAGAAAATTGCGCCATCCAAGGACGAAGGGATAGACCCCGCCATGGAGGTTGCACTCTCAGTGGCGATAGAGCCGGATACTGACTTCACCCCTTACGAGAGACGTGTCGCCGAACCACTGGATTCACCTCCGGCCACGGACTCCGAGCCGCTTACATCCGTGCCCGTCGAATCCGACTGGGCGCCGATCATGGAGTTCACCTCCGAGGATATCTTTTAGAACTCGCCCTTCGATGATGTGCTAAATTCATTGAGGTCCCTCTCCCTGTCAGGAGAACCTTGGCCGAACTATGTCCGGCTAGAATGGGATGCAGACGACGAAGAAATTCGCTGCCCACCCACCACCCACTTAGTAGCCACTGTCAATGACTTAACCGACATACTCAACTTCGACTCCGAAGACATCGACGGCATGGACGAAGATGCAGGAGACGAACAGGAACCAGCGCCCACAGGGCGCCGGACAGCCACTTCATCACATGACATATACATGGTGAATACACCCAAAGAAGGCAATGGCGAAGAGACAGTGGAGGATGGCCCCTCCAAGAAGCGACCCAAGCGCCAACGTTAGCGGCGCCGCTCTAAGTCCCGCCATAGCAAAAACAGCGATAACAGCCTAAGAGAAAATAATACTCCGGTCGACTCCAGAGGAAACAACGACCACATTGCCCCGACGGCAGAGCACGATGAAGCTGCAAGCGGCGAACATAATACGGATCCGACGTCCGAACACGGCGACGCCGAGGATAACCCTCATCAAACCCCATATGGGGAGGAAAACAGTCCGGACGAAGATGCACACATCATCCCGGAAACGCACTTGGAGCAAGAGAACCTCCGCATAAGGCCTATTGCCACAGCGAGGAGTCTGAAGAAGCAGAAGCAAAGGCTTAAGGCCGCACAAAACACACTCAACAGTAGGTGGAACAAAGTGCTCAACAGCGAAGCAAAGTATGGTGGAAGTTACCACACAAAGAGATATCCAAAGCGCAAGCTGTTACCTGAATTCGATGACAAGGCCCTAGAGCCCACACAGCCAAATAATGAAACGGTCAACCGGCCAGATCCACCACCTTGTGACCGCGATAGAGCGGCTCACAAAGTCGCACATAAGTCAAACACACGATCTACATGAGGACTTGCGCCAAAAATCCGGTACGACCAGATCCATCTATGGATCTAGGAAGCGCGCTCCGGCACAAAGTCAAAACCGAATATTACAACCATCTGAACACCATGGTACGTCCAAGTACAGGGGTGCGATACCCCCCCTATGTTTCACCGGTGAGGTGCTGGACCATGAATTCCCAGAAGGATTCAAACCAGTGAACATAGAAGCGTACGACGGGACCACAGATCCTGGGGTCTGAATTGAGGACTTTATCCTCCATATTCATATGGCTCGAGGGGACGATCTCCATGCCATTAAATACTTGCCCCTCAAGCTTAAAGGACCAGCTCGACACTGGATGAAAAGCCTCCCCGAAAACTCAATTGGAAGTTGGGAGGAGCTCGAGGACGCTTTTCGGGCTAATTTTCAAGGGACCTACGTCCGACCTCCGGATGTAGACGATTTAAGTCATATAATTCAACAGTCCGGAGAGTCCGCCCGAAAGCTTTGGAACAAGTTTCTCACCAAAAAGAACCAAATCGTCGACTATCCGGACGCCGAAGCCTTAGCAACTTTCAAACACAGCGTCCCTGACGAATGGCTCGCCAGACACCTCGGCCAAGAAAAGCCGAAGTCTATGGCAGCCCTTGATGTCTACTACACAACCTTCTTCTTGTAGACATTATTGGGCCTCCAAGTGCAGAGGTTTGTAGGACAGTAGCAAATTTCCCTCAAGTGGATGACCTAAGGTTTATCAATCCGTAGGAGGCGTAGGATGAATATGGTTTCTCTCAAGCAACCCTGCAACCAAATAACAAAGAGTCTCTTGTGTCCCCAACACACCCAATACAATGGTAAATTGTATAGGTGCACTAGTTCGGCGAAGAGATGGTGATACAAGTGTATATGGATGGTAGATAAAGGTTTTTGTAATCTGAAAATATAAAAACAGCAAGGTAACTAATGATAAAAGTGAGCATAAACGGTATTGCAATGCTAGGAAACAAGGCCTAGGGTTCATACTTTCACTAGTGCAAGTCCTCTCAACAATAATAACATAATTGGATCATATAACTATCCCTCAACATGCAACAAAGAGTCACTCCAAAGTCACTAATAGCGGAGAACAAACGAAGAGATTATGGTAGGGTAGGAAACCACCTCAAAGTTATTCTTTCCAATCAATGCGTTGGGATATTCCTATAAGTGTAACAGACAGCCCTAGAGTTCGTACTAGAATAACACCTTAAGACACAAATCAACCAAAACCCTAATGTCACCTAGATACTCCAATGTCACCTCAAGTATCCGTGGGTATGATTATACGATATGCATCACACAATCTCAGATTCATCTATTCAACCAACACATAGAACCTCAAAGAGTGCCCCAAAGTTTCTACCGGAGAATCACGACGAAAACGTGTGCCAACCCCTATGCATAGGTTCATGGGCGGAACCCGCAAGTTGATCATCAAAATATACATCAAGTGAATCACGTGATATCCCATTGTCACCACAGATATGCACGGCAAGACATACATCAAGTGTTCTCAAATCTTTAAAGACTCAATCCGATAAGATTACTCCAAGGGGAAAAGTCAATCCATTACAAGAGAGTAGAGGGGGGGGGGGACATCATAGGATCCAAATATAATAGCAAAGCTCGCCGCAATACATCAAGATCGTGCCAAATCAAGAACACGAGAGAGAGCGAGAGAGATCAAACACATAGCTATTGGTACATACCCTCAGCCCCGAGGGAGAACTACTCCCTCCTCGTCATGGAGAGCACCGGGATGATGAAGATAGCCACCAGAGAGGGATTGCCCCTCCGGCAGGGTGCCGGAACGGGTCTAGAGTGGCTTTCGGTGGCTACGGAGGCTTCTGGCGGCGGAACTCCCAATCTATTGTGCTCCCTGATCGTTTTAGGGTATATGAAGATACACTACTAGAAAAACCCTATAGATAGACGTTTAGTAGTAGCGTGGGTTATTTGGCCCGCGCTACTGCTACTTAGGAGTAGCGTGGCAAAAAAAACGCGCTACTGGTATGACATAGTAGTAGCGTGGAAATAAAAAACCTGTGCTGCTACTAAATGATTTCCATCATGCCCATTCAACAGACAATAGTAATAGCGTGGGTATAAAATCTGCGCTACTACTAGATGAATAGTTGTAGCGCAGGTGGGACACACTGCGCTGCTGCTATGCCAACAACCGTCAACTCCACGTTCTCCCCGAGCCAGATGGATCTAGATCGAGAGTTCTGAAACAGACTGCCCAGTCCACTCCCCACCAGCCCGTCCATCATCGTCCTCTGCCGGAGATGCTTGGCCGACTGGCCGCGCGGTGGACCCGTCCAGGCAACACCTGGGCCGCCGCCGCAGCGTACCGCTCCTCGGCGGCAGCCTCCTCCTCGGTCCTGCCCGACGCCTACGACCTGCGCTCCCGCGTCTCCCAGGTGCGAGCATGCCGCCGATCTCTTTCCCCTTCCTCGACCCGACCCCTTCATCTCTCTGTCACCTGACGGAACAGAGGGCGCTACCACTACAGGTGCTGGGCGACGGAGGCGCGGGGGCGGTGAAGCCCTAGCGCGCCCGCGCCCTTCTCAACGGCTACGACATGCCCACAACCGCCCCCGCCCCCGAGGTCAGAGTCGACGCGGTCGAGAACGATGAGGTCATCACGCACGCGCTGCAGGAGGAGCTCGCGCAGGTCGCCATGGTAGAGGTCGACCGCTGCACCACCGTCCTCGCACAGCAGTGGTTCCACCCCGAGGTCGTCAGCCATCTGCCCTCTGGTACTACCAATCTTCAGTTAACCAGCACACAGTAAATTGAGACATGTCATCCCCTCCTGACTCGATCCCCTTTCCTGAAGAAACGCCGGTGCAGCTCCACCTTATGTAGAGGAAGCAGAGGGCTCCAGTCCATGTTCGAGCCCCAAAGAAGATCGCAATGCGCGCGACACTATTTGTACTGAATTCACTGTGTGCTGGATGGGTAGTGCAAGTCTAGAAGCCATCTCTGGGTTGAAGCGTAGAGCAATAACAATTTCATTGCTTTGATACTATGCAATGTTGCTGCTGGGCTCTGACGATAGTGATTGGCCTTTTGCACCTGCAGATCATTTCGGGGCTCCAGAACTTCGACAGGTCCAATGTTACATCTGTCGTCACGGCTGCGGATAAGGTGTGGATGTTGTTTGGTGCATTCGTTTTCCATGCTCTGTTTTCTTGCACTTTAGCTCTTGCAGAGGGATGAAGTTTTAACCTGTGAACTTTATCTGGGATGGAATAACACAATGATGTTGAGTTTGCTGGTGATGTGCTCTGGAGTTGATAATATTGCCAGCTTAGGTCACTGCTGAGCTTGTCAATCCAGAAGTCTGCAAGTAGAAGGCAGCGTTTGATTAGTACCTAAGCCTCGTCATTTATCTCAACAGAAGAATCAGAACCAGCACACAGTATCCTTCACATAGTAGTACATCAATTGTGAATTCTGTTTTGGAGAAGTCATTGTTCCGGTTGGAGTTGTAATTGCTAGTTCCTGCTAAGTAATCATAAGAATGCTTGTGTTATTACTAAAGGATGCAGGACACTATTTGCGGTTCAGATAATATGTTAAATGCAGAATTATCGGTCTACCTAGTAGATGCCCATGGTTCGATTTTATGTTTGTTCCTATCAATACAAATGCTGAGCTATGTTCCTTTTTTTCTGTTCTTTGTGATAGTTTTTGCAACTTTACTTCCCATCTTAAGGCAAGCCCCATTTTAGCATTTAATAATGAGTTTCTTACTCATCAATCTAGAAAATAAAAGTTCAGAACCTGCATCTCTAACTCTCCGTCAATGATCAAGAAGCTCATTCTTTGACGAGTTTTCCTTTAACTTGCATGTGTTGCCTTGAAGATCATTGTTACGTCTAAAGTTTTTGTTACTTATTCACTTTGCTACTGCAGCATGTCCCTAAAACAAATGGAGACATTCCTTCTTTTGATGAAGCCTTTTCAGATCACCGAAGACTTCTTGACAGGTAAATACCCTTGCAGTATACTTGTCATCCCATAAATCTATACATGAAGACATGTTCTGTATACTCTCCGTGCTCCGTGATAGGTCTTTTCTGATTGGCTGTCATTTGATCCCAATATGATGCCTTATTTAGATTGGTGATGTATGGCCTGGTTGAGATCAAGGTTAACGGAGATGGCAATTGTCAGGTATATTTACAGGATTCAGTTCTCTGTTTACTTTTCGAGAATAGCATAAAGGAACACATGGACTACTTGTTAGCAGAGATGCCCGTTTCTAAATTTTTGCACAATCTAGCTTCTTCTTTTTGTCTACCAGCAATGAAAGCCAGGATTCAAGTGATAAGTTAATGTAATAGTGTACGTTACAGGTACTCCTCCATTCATATGCTTACTCACAGTGCAAGCAAGTGTAAATGTTTTTCATTAATTTTGCTTTAACAATTACTTATATACAATATTAGTGCATCCAGTGTTGGCATGCTAAGTCATCTACTTTATTATATTCATGTGTGCTCCACGAAAGTACATATGCACATGTAAAATTTGTAGCACATTGGCATCGACATGTACCGCATTGTTTTCTGTGTCATTCTTCCTGAAGAATCTGAAGTTTCTGAACCTCTGTTGGTAATGCTGCAGGGTTCTGGTGGCGACGCCGACGGTCGTCAAGAGGTTTGTGGACTGGACGGTGGCGTGGCTGCCGATGTACAGCGAGGCGAAGCCTCGCTCCTCCTCCTCTACCTCTGGCACCCCAGCACACGGGTAAGCAGTCGACCAGACACCTCGAGCATGAGAGATGATCAACATTCATATACACTTGATTCGGTATGTGGTCAATTCTGAATCTGAATCTTAATGGTGTTCGGGTTTCAGGGTGCGGGACATGTGTACATGGATTCATCCGCCCGCTAGTGGCAAGGCACGAGGACGACATCGACCGCGGCCAGCTGGACCCGAGGGCCAGGGAGAGGGACATGATGGCGTCACAAGTCACGACAGTGCCTGCCGTCGGTCAGGTGTGGCTTGTTGAGGCTGCCCGATGTGTAATAGCAGTAGAGCTTACTTAGGTAGTTGCTTACCAAGTTGCTACGCACAACACTGTGTGATCTGAAAATATAAAAACAGCAAGGTAAATAATGATAAAGGTGAGCGTAAACGGTATTGCAATGCTAGGAAACAAGGCCTAGGGTTCATACTTTCACTAGTGCAAGTCCTCTCAACAATAATAACATAATTGGATCATATAACTATCCATCAACATGCAATAAAGAGTCATTCCAAAGTCACTAATAGCGGAGAACAAACAAAGAGATTATGGTAGGGTACGAAACCACCTCAAAGTTATTCTTTCCAATCAATCTGTTGGGCTATTCCTATAAGTGTCACAAACAGCCCTAGAGTTTGTACTAGAATAACACCTTAAGACACAAATCAACCAAAACCCTAATGTCACCTAGATACTCCCATGTCACCTTAAGTATCCATGAGTATAATTATACGATATGCATCACACAATCTCAGATTCATCTATTCAACCAACACATAGAACCTCAAAGAGTGCCTCAAAGTTTCTACCGGAGAATCATGACGAAAACGTGTGCCAACCCCTATGCATAGGTTCATGGGCGGAACCCGCAAGTTGATCACCAAAACATACATCAAGTGAATCACGTGATATCCCATTGTCACCACAGATATGCACGACAAGACATACATCAAGTGTTTTCAAATCTTTAAAGACTCAATCAAATAAGATTACTTCAAGGGGAAAACTCAATCCATTACAAGAGAGTAGAGGGGGGAAGAAACATCATAGGATCCAAATATAATAGCAAAGCTCGCGATACATCAAGATCGTGCCAAATCAAGAACACGAGAGAGAGAGAGAGAGAGATCAAACACATAGCTACTGGTACATACCCTCAGCCCCGAGGGAGAACTACTCCCTCCTCATCATGGAGAGCCCATAAACATCCAAAGTTGATAATATAATAGCATGGAACAATCAAAAATTATAGATACGTTGGAGACGTATCAGCCCTCACGATACTCATGACCCGCTTTTCCGTGGGCGAGGATAGCTGGCTGGCTCGCAGCAATAACACATCGAGGAATCCGGGCACTTCGGGTACCAAAGATGGCAACGGCAGACAACATCATAACAGACCAAAGCGCCGCAATAACGACGATAACACTGGGGATACGACAGTCAATGCCGGATTCAGAGGCTCTAGATCCGGTCAGCGGAAAAAGTCATTTAAAAGAAGTACTCCGGCTTCGTCCAGTTTGCATCGCATACTGGATCGTTCGTGTCAAATCCACGGCACCCCGACAAGCCAGCCAATCACACCAACAGAGAATGCTGGGTGTTCAAGCAGGCCAGCAAGTTAAATGCCGAAAACAAGGACAAGGGGCTGCATAGTGATGACGAGGAGGAGCCCCGGCTGCCGAACACGGGAGGACAAAAGGGGTTCCCCCCACAAGTGAAGATGGCGAACATGATATACGCAACCCACATTCCCAAGAGGGAGCGGAAGCGTGCACTAAGGGACGTCTATGCGATGGAGCTCGTCGCCCCAAAGTTCAACCCATCGTCTGCTTGCCCGATCACCTTTGATCACAGGGATCACCCCACTAGTATCCGTCAGGGCGGATCCACCGCACTGGTCCTAGACCCCATCATCGACGGATTTCATCTCACTCAAGTCCTTATGGACGGCGGCAGTAGCCTGAACCTGCTCTATCAGGATACCGTGCAAAAAATGGGTATCGATCCCTTGAGGATCAAACCCACCAAAACCACCTTTAAAGGTGTCATCCCAGGTGTAGAGGCCCATTGCATGGGCTCAATCACACTGGAAGTAGTCTTCGGATCACCTGACAACTTCCGAAGCGAGGAGTTAATCTTCGACATCGTCCCGTTTCGCAGTGGCTATCATGCACTGCTCGGACGAACTGCATTTTTAAAATTCAATGCAGTACCGCATTATGCATACCTCAACCTCAAGATGCCAGGACCTTGGGGGGTTATAACAGTGAATGGAAACACATAACACTCGCTCCGCATGGAAGAGCACACTGCGGCCCTCGCAGCAGAAGCACAAAGCAGCCTTTCAAGGAAAACCACTAATTTGGCGATACAGCCCCCGAACACCTTCAAGCGTGTCCGGAGTAAACTGCAACAGGATCGCATGGCACGTTTAGAGCTCGCCTAGCAATTCGGCCCCCGTCCCAGTCCTAGTCAAGCGACGAAATCCATGCCGCGCGTACATAATTACGCACTGAAAATACCATGGACATAGGCGGGGGCACGATCAGGGCACGTCCCGCAATGTGGCTTAACCGCCCTCGGGGCTGTATATCTTTATCATTTCTTTTCTCTTTCAGGGCCTAACTCTCTGGAAACACTTTCCGGCAGTATGATTGCCGGACACATTACGGGAAGGAACAACCAAGGTGGCAAGAAGCTAAGAGGTACACGGGAACCCCTAGGTGGTCTCTAATAATAATACCCGCTTTCTATATGCAGCTTGCCCTTGGATAGGACATTTCGAATAGTACTACTTTCTGCTTATTGCACTACCTGTACCAGTACGCTTCGACGTATTATTTAAATAACAATACATAGCATTAGTCTATTATTGCATTATTTGTTCTCTTTTTTTTCTTCCTTTATGTCCATTTACGACAATACGCACCCGTCAATTCGGGCACGGTCAGTACGCCAGGGGCTTCATTTTCCCCGTAGCACGGCAATACAAGTCCGAACACCTTAATGGAAGTTCGACACCCCGAACTTATAGCATTATATGCATCAGCTCCGAATCATGTCTTGGGTCAATAGTTGGGTTTGCCCGACTCCTATGTTTTGGTACCTTACGTCCCGCTATATCGGCTAAGGTAGCACTGGGAGAACTACTGCGATTGTGTCCCGGTTCTTCCGGACGAGCACCTCAGTAGAGAAAGCCCAAAACTGACTATCATGATACGGCGAGAGCTGGTCAGCTGTTCGAGCGGTCGCAAAATCTTTAAGGATTTCTCCCACATAATGCCATAACCAAAGCAACGTGCGATGGATCGACTTTTTTCTTTGATCAGGCGCTTATAGAGCCCCTAGTACGGTCTTCCGAACACAAGGGGCTGCGCCAGCCATACTAAAGCTCCTCTGGCTAAGTGAGAGTGATAAAGCCCCATAGTTCGATTGCCTAGTTCGTTGTGCTAAGCACCTCCCTTGGAGGACCCAAAACTGGGATAAAGAGTGCTCAGGTTTATCCCAAACACCCCCGTACTCCTTACGTGGGGGTAGAAGCCGACGACTGGCCAACTCTCAGCCTCAATATACAAACGGCCGCACAGGAGGGTAAACTTTTCTATAACAGACGACATATCAAACGACCTTGTTTAAACATTACAACATACAACATGATCCGCATTCAGGGAAATATAATGTCCTTGGTACATAGCTCCGCCGCAAGGTAGGATCCTTTCAGGACACTCTTATAATATGATTCGGGCTTGCGGTGCTCCTTCCCCTCTGATGGTCCTTCGATCACCAGCTTTTCGGCATCCATCTTCCCCCAGTGCACCTTTTCAAGGGCGAAGGCCATTCGCACTCCTTCTATACAGTCCGACCGCTTGATGACGTCAAGTCGAGGGCAAGCGCTTATAAGCCGCCTTACGAGCCCGAAGTAGCTGCTTGGAATCGGTTCGGCAGGCCATAGCCGGATAACCACATCTTTCATGGCTAGTTCCGCCGCCTTATGCAGTTTGATCAGTTGTTTCAGTTGATCGGCAAAAGGCACCGGATAATTCGGTGCCAAATACTGAGGCCAGAAAAGCTTGTCGGCGGTGTTCCTTCCTTTGGCTCGGTAGAAGTGAGCGGCATCTGATATACTGTGTGGCAGCTCGGCAAACACACCTGAGAAGTCCAGATTCACAATCAGAAACATAGTTTTCCCTTCAAATATTTTCTGTACATGGGAAAAACTTACCTGCCGCGATCTTCCTCGCCTCTTGGATCCCCTACAGCGCGCTTTGGGTTTCACCCGGGGCGTCGCTCATGGCTTGGCACGCCTTGGTGAGTTCGGACTCTTTCTCCGTTAAACTCTGCTCCAAGGCCTCGCATTTACTCACGGCTTCTTGCAGCTCCTGCTCAGCTTTAATAACTCTGGCTTCGTATTTCTCACGAAGAGTCCGCTCCGTGGCCGCCTTTTTCTCGGCCTCGGCAACGGCCCTTTTGAGGGCCTCGACTTCGGTCATAACTCCTAGCACAAATTATGCGGCCTATTTCATACTGAACATTTATCTCGCAATAAATGCACATAATACTGGTGCATACCTTGTTTATCCCTCAACTGCATTTGCAATCGGCCAATTTCTTCTTTGGCCCGCTCCAGACTTTGATTCAGTCCGGCAATCTCCGCAGTGTGGGAGGCAGTAGCCGCTACAGGTATCTGCTTGAAATAGGAGAAAATCAATGTCATTTAGTAAGTCTTCCTGAGATCATGAATTCAATCCCCTGTCCGGTTCTTTCTTTCACCGAACAGTGTATCAGGGGCTACTATCTATACTATGACACTCTTCGATAACTCATATAACATACCTCAAAGCCTTTTATAAGACTGATACAGGCTTTGTTCAGTCCATTCTCGGTCGACTGAATTTTCTCAATCACCGCGCCCATCAGGGCACGGTGTTCATCAACGATGGAGGCATCTTGTAGCGCCACCAACAAGGCATCCGACACTTCTTGATGGACAGAGGTTGCCGGCGGAATCTTTTTCCCCATGTCTCCGGCCCCTGCGGTTCGACCTCCAGGCGCCGCCTTCACGGTTTTTTCCTTTTCTCCTTGACCGGGGTCCTTTCGGGACGAGGCCTCAGTGTTTGGCACCTGTTTGGAGGAAGGGTCCTTCGGGGGCGTCCCGCTCTCCATAGCGTTTGAGCTCAGCAAGTCCTCCAATGAGGATTGTTCGGTACGGGACCTCGCCGGACTACAATAAATATCCGGCTTAGGTTAAAATACTAAGCCACGATGAGTCCGGACGCTTAAACATATTCGGATACTCACGAGTTCACCAGGGGCTGGGCCCTGGGATCCCATGTTGTGCCGCTGTCGGCGGCAGCAGGAGACTCCTCTTGACGAGGAATCTTTCCTCTTTTGGGTAGTTAGGCCTCCAAGGATGCGGAGGCCGTCCTCTTCCCTCTTCCCTCCGCAGGGGATTCATCTCCCTCCTCCTTTTCGTCCTCTTCGAAGGCGGAATGGGCATCAGAGCCTTCGGGTATTGTGCCCGAAGTGCCGCAACGATGAAGGACGCCCTGGGTCTTTTTAGCCCCGTTTTCGGCCGTCTTCTTCGGCACCTGTAAGGCGCCGGGACCAGCATCTTCGTCAGAAGTGGGATGGCCTGGTCTTCGGATAGCGGGGCCGGACAATGGATCCGCTCTGCCTTCTTCGTCCACCTCTGGGAAAGTTGAATAAACACGCGTCAAGCGCATCCATTGGGTCATGCGGATGGAACAGTTTGATAAACTCACCGAACTTGCAGGGCGGGACAGTTGGTACCCGCGGTCTTCGGCGAAGTCCGGCCGTGATTTGCTGGACTTAAAAAGCACCTTTCAAATGTCCTCGTGCGACGAGCCAAAGAGCCTTCGCAAGGTCTGGTGCCTGGCCGGATCAAACTCCCATAGATTGCGAGTCCGGTGTTGACAAGGCAGTATCCGGCGGACTAACATCACCTGGACTATGTGATACGTCTCCAACGTATCTACTTTTCCAAACACTTTTGTGAAGGAAATATGCCCTAGAGGCAATAATAAAGTTATTATTTATTTCCTTAAATCATGATAAGTGTTTATTATTCATGCTAGAATTGTATTAACCGGAAACATAATACATGTGTGAATACATAGACAAACAGAGTGTCACTAGTATGCCTCTACTAGACTAGCTCGTTAATCAAAGATGGTTATGTTTCCTAACCATGAACAAAGAGTTGTTATTTGATTAATGAGGTCACATCATTAGTTGAATGATCTGATTGACATGACCCATTATATTAGCTTAGCACCCGATCGTTTAGTATGTTGCTATTGCTTTATCCATGACTTATACATGTTCCTATGACTATGAGATTATGCAACTCCCGTTTGCCGGAGGAACACTTTGGGTACTACCAAACGTCACAACGTAACTGGGTGATTATAAAGGAGTACTACAGGTGGCTCCAAAGGTAGAAGTTGGGTTGGCGTATTTCGAGATTAGGATTTGTCACTCCGATTGTGGGAGAGGTATCTCTGGGCCCTCTCGGTAATGCACATCACTTAAAGCCTTGCAAGCATTGCAACTCATGAGTTAGTTGCAGGATGATGTATTACGGAACGAGTAAAGAGACTTGCCGGTAACGAGATTGAACTAGGTATTGGATACCGACGATCGAATCTCGGGCAAGTAACATACCGATGACAAAGGGAACAACGTATGTTGTTATGCGGTCTGACCGATAAAGATCTTCGTAGAATATGTGGGAGCCAATATGGGCATCCAGGTCCCGCTATTGGTTATTGACCGGAGATGTGTCTCGGTCATGTCTACATTGTTCTCGAACCGTAGGGTCCGCACGCTTAACGTTACGATGACAGTTATTATGAGTTTATGCATTTTGATGTACCGAAGGTTGTTCGGAGTCCCGGATGTGATCACGGACATGATGAGGAGTCTCGAAATGGTCGAGACGTAAAGATTGATATATTGGAAGCCTATGTTTGGACATCGGAAGTGTTCCGGGTGAAATCGGGATTTTACCGGATTACCGGGAGGGTTACCGGAACCCCCCGGGAACCAAATGGGCTAACATGGGCCTTAGTGGAAAGGTGAGAAGGCAGCCCACATAGGGCTGCGCCTCCCCCCTCTCCCTAGTCCTATTAGGACTAGGAAAGGGGCCGGCCACCTCTCTCTCCCTCTCCCCTTTAAGGAATCCTATTAGGAATAGGATTGAGGGGGGGAGTCCTACTCCCGGTAGGAGTAGGACTCCTCATGCGCCTCCCTCCTTGGCCGGCCAGCCTCCCCCCTTCATCCTTTATATACGGGGGCAGGGGACACCCCAAGACACACAAGTTGATCCTTAAGATCGTTCCTTAGCCGTGTGCGGTGCCCCCTGCCACCAAATTCCACCTCGATCATACCGTTACAGTGCTTAGGCGAAGCCCTGCGTCGGTAGTACATCAAGATCGTCACCACGCCGTCGTGCTGACGGAACTCTTCCTCGACGCTTTGCTGGATCGGAGCCCGAGGATCGTCATCGAGCTGAACGTGTGCTAAGAACTCAGAGGTGCCGGAGTAACGGTGCTTGGATCGGTCGGATCGGGAAGAAGACGTACGACTACTTCCTCTACGTTGTGTCAACGCTTCCGTTGCGATCTACAAGGGTACGTAGATCATACTCTCCCCTCGTTGCTATGCATCACCATGATCTTGCGTGTGCGTAGGAAATTTTTTGAAATTACTACGTTCCCCAACAGTGGCATCCGAGCCTGGTTTTATGGTTTGATGTTATTTGCACGAGTAGAACACAAGTGAGTTGTGGGCGATACAAGTCATACTGCCTACCAGCATGTCATACTTTGGTTCGGCGGTATTGTTGGACGAGACGATCCGGACCAACCTTACGCATACTCTTATGCGAGACCGGTTCCCTCGACGTGCTTTGCACATAGATGGCTTGCGGAAGACTGTCTCTCCAACTTTAGTTGAACCGAGTGTGACTACGCCCGGTCCTTGAGAAGGTTAAAACGGAGTCTATTTGACAAACTATCGTTGTGGTTTTGATGCGTAGGTGAGATGAGTTCTTACTTAAGCCCGTAGCAGCCACGTAAAACTTGCAATAACAAAGTAGAGGACGTCTAACTTGTTTTTGCAGGGCATGTTGTGATGTGATATGGTCAAGGCATGATGCTAAATTTTATTGTATGAGATGATCATGTTTTGTAACCGAGTTATCGGCAACTGGCAGGAGCCATATGGTTGTCGCTTTATTGTATGCAATGCAATCGCGATGTAATGCTTTACTTTATTACTAAGCGGTAGTGATAGTCGTGGAAGCATAAGATTGGCGAGACGACAATGATGCTACGATGGAGATCAAGGTGTCGTGCCGGTGACGATGGTGATCATGACGGTGCTTCGGAGATGGAGATCACAAGCACAAGATGATGATGGCCATATCATATCACTTATATTGATTGCATGTGATGTTTATCCTTTTCTGCATCTTATCTTGCTTTGATTGACGGTAGCATTATAAGATGATCTCTCACTAAATTATCAAGAAGTGTTCTCCCTGAGTATGCACCGTTGCAAAAGTTCTTCGTGCTGAGACACCACGTGATGATCGGGTGTGATAGGCTCTACGTTCAAATACAACGGGTGCAAAACAGTTGCACACGCGGAATACTCAGGTTATACTTGATGAGCCAAGCATATGCAGATATGGCCTCGGAACACAGAGACCGAAAGGTCGAGCGTGAATCATATAGTAGATATGATCAACATAACGATGTTCACCATTGAAAACTACTCCATATCACGTGATGATCGGGTATGGTTTAGTTGATTTGGATCACGTGATCACTTAGAGGATTAGAGGGATGTCTATCTAAGTGGGAGTTCTTAATTAATTTGATTAACTGAACATAAAACTTATCATGAACTTAGTACCTGATAGTATCTTGCTTGTTTATGTTGATTGTAGATAGATGGCTCGTGCTGTTGTTCCGTTGAATTTTAATGCGTTCCTTGAGAAAGCAAAGTTGAAAGATGATGGTAGCAATTACACGGACTGGGTCCGTAACTTGAGGATTATCCTCATTGCTGCACAGAAGAATTACGTCCTGGAAGCACCGCTGGGTGCCAGGCCTGCTGCTAGAGCAACACCAGAAGTTATGAACGTCTGGCAAAGCAAAGCTGATGACTACTCGATAGTTCAGTGTGCCATGCTTTACGGCTTAGAATTGGGACTTCAACGACGTTTTGAACGTCATGGAGCATATGAGATGTTCCAGGAGTTGAAGTTAATATTTCAAGCAAATGCCCGAATTGAGAGATATGAAGTCTCCAATAAGTTCTATAGCTGCAAGATGGAGGAGAATAGTTCTGTCAGTGAGCATATACTCAAAATGTCTGGGTATAATAATCACTTGATTCAATTGGGAGTTACTCTTCCAGATGATTGCGTCATTGACAGAATTCTCCAATCACTGCCACCAAGCTACAAGAGCTTCGTGATGAACTATAATATGCAAGGGATGAACAAGACTATTCCCGAGCTCTTCGCGATGCTTAAAGCTGCGGAGGTAGAAATCAAGAAGGAGCATCAAGTGTTGATGGTTAACAAAACCACTAGTTTCAAGAAAAAGGGCAAAGGGAAAAAGAAGAAGGGGAAGTTCAAGAAGAACCGCAAGCAAGTTGCTGCTCAAGAGAAGAAACCCAAGTCTGGACCTAAGCCTGAAACTGAGTGCTTCTACTGCAAGCAGACTGGTCACTGGAAGCGCAACTGCCCCAACTATTTGGCGGATAAGAAGGATGTTAAGGTGAACAAAGGTATATGTGATATACATGTTATTGATGTGTACCTTACTAATGCTCGCAGTAGCACCTGGGTATTTGATACTGGTTCTGTTGCTAATATTTGCAACTCGAAACAGGGACTACAGAATAAGCGGACACTAGCAAAGGACGAGGTGACGATGCGCATGGGAAACGGTTCCAAAGTCGATGTGATCGCGGTCGGCACGCTACCTCTACATCTACCTTCGGGATTAATATTAGACCTAAATAATTGTTATTTGGTGCCTGCGTTGAGCATGAACATTATATCTGGATCTTGTTTAATGCGAGACGGTTATTCATTTAAATCAGAGAATAATGGTTGTTCTATTTATATGAGTAATATCTTTTATGGTCATGCACCCTTGAAGAGTGGTCTATTTTTGATGAATCTCGATAGTAGTAGTACACATATTCATCATGTTGAAACCAAAAGATGCAGAGTTGATAATGAAAGTGCAACTTATTTGTGGCACTGCCGTTTAGGTCATATCGGTGTAAAGCGCATGAAGAAACTCCATGCTGATGGACTTTTGGAACCACTTGATTATGAATCACTTGGTACTTGCGAACCGTGTCTCATGGGCAAGATGACTAAAACACCGTTCTCCGGTACTATGGAGAGAGCAACAGATTTGTTGGAAATCATACATACCGATGTATGTGGACCGATGAATATTGAGGCTCGTGGCAGATATCGTTATTTTCTCACCTTCACAGATGACTTAAGCAGATATGGGTATATCTACTTAATGAAACACAAGTCTGAAACATTTGAAAAGTTCAAAGAATTTCAGAGTGAAGTTGAAAATCATCGTAACAAGAAAATAAAGTTTCTATGATCTGATCGTGGAGGAGAATATTTGAGTTACGAGTTTGGTGTACATTTGAAAAATTATGGAATAGTTTCGCAACTCACGCCACCCGGAACACCACAGCGTAATGGTGTGTCCGAACGTCGTAATCGTACTTTACTAGATATGGTGCGATCTATGATGTCTCTTACTGATTTACCGCTATCGTTTTGGGGATACGCTCTAGAGACGGCCGCATTCACGTTAAATAGGGCACCATCAAAATCCGTTGAGACGACGCCTTATGAACTATGGTTTGGCAAGAAACCAAAGTTGTCATTTCTTAAAGTTTGGGGCTGCGATGCTTACGTGAAAAAGCTTCAACCTGATAAGCTCGAACCCAAATCGGAGAAATGTGTCTTCATAGGATATTCAAAGGAAACTGTTGGATACACCTTCTATCACAGATCCGAAGGCAAGACTTTTGTTGCTAAGTTCGGAAACTTTCTAGAGAAGGAGTGTCTCTCGAAAGAAGTGAGTGGGAGGAAAGTAGAACTTGACGAGGTAACTGTACCTACTCCTTTAATTGAGAAGTAGTACATCACAGAAAACTGTTTCTGTGACACCTACACCAATAAGTGAGGAAGCTAATGATGATGATCATGAAACTTTAGATCAAGATACTACAGAAACTCGTAGATCAACCAGAGTGAGATCCGCACCAGAGTGGTACGGTAATCCTGTTCTGGAGGTCATGATATTAGATCATGATGAACCTACGAACTATGAAGAAGCGATGGTGAGCCCAGATTCCGCAAAGTGGCTTGAAGCCATGAAATCTGAGATGGGATCCATGTATGAGAACAAAGTATGGACTTTGGTTGACTTGCCCGATGATCGGCAAGCAATTGAGAATAAATGGATCTTTAAGAAGAAGACTGACACTGATGGTAATGTTACTGTCTACAAAGCTCGACTTGTCGCAAAAGGTTTTCGACAAGTTCAAGGGATTGACTACGATGAGACTTTCTCACCCGTAGCGATGCTTAAGTCTGTCCGAATCATGTTAGCAATTGCCGCATTTTATGATTATGAAATTTGGCAGATGGATGTCAAAACTGCATTCCTGAATGGATTTCTGGAAGAAGAGTTGTATATGATGCAACCGGAAGGTTTTGTCGATCCAAAGGGAGCTAACAAAGTGTGCAAGCTCCAGCGATCCATTTATGGACTGGTGCAAGCCTCTCGGAGTTGGAATAAACGCTTTGATAGTGTGATCAAAGCATTTGGTTTTATACAGACTTTCGGAGAAGCCTGTATTTACAAGAAAGTGAGTGGGAGCTCTATAGCATTTCTGATATTATATGTGGATGACATATTACTGATTGGAAATGATATAGAATTTCTGGATAGCATAAAGGGATACTTGAATAAAAGTTTTTCAATGAAAGACCTCGGTGAAGCTGCTTACATATTAGGCATAAAGATCTATAGAGATAGATCAAGACGCTTAATTGGACTTTCACAAAGCACATACCTTGACAAGATTTTGAAGAAGTTCAAAATGGATCAAGCAAAGAAAGGGTTCTTGCCTGTGTTACAAGGTGTGAGATTGAGTAAGACTCAAAGCCCGACCACTGCAGAAGATAGAGAGAAAATGAAAGATGTTCCCTATGCTTCAGCCATAGGCTCTATCATGTATGCAATGCTGTGTACCAGACCTGATGTGTGCCTTGCTATAAGTTTAGCAGGGAGGTACCAAAGTAATCCAGGAGTGGATCACTGGACAGCGGTCAAGAACATCCTGAAATACTTGAAAAGGACTAAGGATATGTTTCTCATATATGGAGGTGACAAAGAGCTCACCGTAAGAGGTTACGTTGATGCAAGCTTTGACACTGATCCGGACGATTCTAAATCGCAAACCGGATACGTGTTTACATTAAACGGTGGAGCTGTCAGTTGGTGCAGTTCTAAACAAAGCGTCGTAGCGGGATCTACATGTGAAGCAGAATACATAGCTACTTCGGAAGCAGCGAACGAAGGAGTCTGGATGAAGGAGTTGATATCCGATCTAGGTGTCATACCTAGTGCATCGGGTCCAATGAAAATCTTTTGTGACAATACTGGTGCTATTGCCTTGGCGAAGGAATCCAGATTTCACAAAAGGGCCAAACACATCAAGAGACGCTTCCACTCCATCCGGGATTTAGTCCAGGTGGGAGACATAGAGATTTGCAAGATACATACGGATCTGAATGTTGCAGACCCGTTGACTAAGCCTCTTCCACGAGCAAAACATGATCAGCACCAAGACTCCATGGGTGTTAGAATCATTACGGTGTAATCTAGATTACTGACTCTAGTGCAAGTGGGAGACTGAAGGAAGTATGCCCTAGAGGCAATAATAAAGTTATTATTTATTTCCTTAAATCATGATAAGTGTTTATTATTCATGCTAGAATTGTATTAACCGGAAACATAATACATGTGTGAATACATAGACAAACAGAGTGTCACTAGTATGCCTCTACTAGACTAGCTCGTTAATCAAAGATGGTTATGTTTCCTAACCATGAACAAAGAGTTGTTATTTGATTAACGAGGTCACATCATTAGTTGAATGATCTGATTGACATGACCCATTATATTAGCTTAGCACCCGATCGTTTAGTATGTTGCTATTGCTTTATCCATGACTTATACATGTTCCTATGACTATGAGATTATGCAACTCCCGTTTGCCGGAGGAACACTTTGGGTACTACCAAACGTCACAACGTAACTGGGTGATTATAAAGGAGTACTACAGGTGGCTCCAAAGGTAGAAGTTGGGTTGGCGTATTTCGAGATTAGGATTTGTCACTCCGATTGTGGGAGAGGTATCTCTGGGCCCTCTCGGTAATGCACATCACTTAAAGCCTTGCAAGCATTGCAACTAATGAGTTAGTTGCAGGATGATGTATTACGGAACGAGTAAAGAGACTTGCCGATAACGAGATTGAACTAGGTATTGGATACCGACGATCGAATCTCGGGCAAGTAACATACCGATGACAAAGGGAACAACGTATGTTGTTATGCGGTCTGACCGATAAAGATCTTCGTAGAATATGTGGGAGCCAATATGGGCATCCAGGTCCCGCTATTGGTTATTGACCGGAGATGTGTCTCGGTCATGTCTACATTGTTCTCGAACCGTAGGGTCCGCACGCTTAACGTTACGATGACAGTTATTATGAGTTTATGCATTTTGATGTACCGAAGGTTGTTCGGAGTCCCGGATGTGATCACGGACATGACGAGGAGTCTCGAAATGGTCGAGACGTAAAGATTGATATATTGGAAGCCTATGTTTGGACATCGGAAGTGTTCCGGGTGAAATCGGGATTTTACCGGATTACCGGGAGGGTTACCGGAACCCCCCGGGAGCCAAATGGGCTAACATGGGCCTTAGTGGAAAGGTGAGAAGGCAGCCCACATAGGGCTGCGCCTCCCCCCTCTCCCTAGTCCTATTAGGACTAGGAGAGGGGCCGGCCACCTCTCTCTCCCTCTCCCCTTTAAGGAATCCTATTAGGAATAGGATTGAGGGGGGGAGTCCTACTCCCGGTAGGAGTAGGACTCCTCCTGCGCCTCCCTCCTTGGCCGGCCAGCCTCCCCCCTTCATCCTTTATATACGGGGGCAGGGGACACCCCAAGACACACAAGTTGATCCTTGAGATCGTTCCTTAGCCGTGTGCGGTGCCCCCTGCCACCAAATTCCACCTCGATCATACCGTTAAAGTGCTTAGGCGAAGCCCTGCGTCGGTAGTACATCAAGATCGTCACCACGCCGTCGTGCTGACGGAACTCTTCCTCGACGCTTTGCTGGATCGGAGCCCGAGGATCGTCATCGAGCTGAACATGTGCTAAGAACTCGGAGGTGCCAGAGTAACGGTGCTTGGATCGGTGGGATCGGGAAGAAGACGTACGACTACTTCCTCTACATTGTGTCAATGCTTCCGTTGCGATCTACAAGGGTACGTAGATCATACTCTCCCCTCGTTGCTATGCATCACCATGATCATGCGTGTGCGTAGGAATTTTTTTGAAATTACTACGTTCCCCAACATTTTGCCCTTGTTCTGGACTCTAACTTGCATGATTTGAATGAAACTAACCCAGACTGACGTTGTTTTCAGCAGAATTACCATGGTGTTATTTATGTGCAGGAGCAAACGTTCTCGGAATGACCTGAAACTTCACGGAGCCACTTTTCAGAAAATAAGAAAAATTCCTGCAAAAGATGAAGGCCAGGGGGCCACCACCTCTCCACGAGGGTGGGGGCGCGCCCCCAAAAAGATTGCATGTTCTTCTTTTGCTTGTTGGGAGCTTTCCTGTGTAAATAGTTTTATTTCTTTTCTCTTCTTTGGGGGTCGATAGGAGAAGACCATAATTAAAATTATTGAAGTGGCTCTTATATGCATTCTTGTTGATCTGACAAAAGAGCCCGTATTGCCTTGTCTTCTCCTGTTTATTGAATGCTTGCAGATTCCTGCTTAGTCCAATGCACGTGCACTATTATTATTATTCACATCATTCAATCGTGCAAGTGAAAGTCAATTATGATGATGTATGATGGACTGGCTGAGATGAGAAAAGCTGGTATGAACTCGACCTCTTTTGTTTTTGTAAATATGATTAGTTCATCGTTCCCGATTCAGCCTATTATGAATAAACATGTTTGCAATGACAACTAGAGATCATAGTTTCTTATGCCATGCTTGATTAGCTATGAGTTATAATGGTTTACCTTGCGTGCCAACATGCTATTAAAATGGTTATGATGTGGTATGATAGGGTGGTATCCTCCTCTGAATGATTTAAGTGACTTGACTTGGCACATGTTCACGCATGTAGTTGAAACAAAATCAACATAGCCTTCACGATATTTATGTTCATGGTGGATTATATCCTACTCATGCTTGCATTCTGTGTTGATTAATTTTAATACATGTTCATGACTGTTGTCGCTCTCTAGCTGGTAGCTTCCCAGTCTTTTGCTAGCCTTCACCTATATTAAGCGGGAATACTGCTTGTGCATCCAATCCCTTAAACCCCAAAGTTATTCCACATGAGTCCACTATACCTACCTATATATGGTATCTACCTGCCATTCCAAGTAAATTTGTATGTGCCAAACTCTAAACCTTCAAATAAATATCCTGTTTTGTATGCTCGATTAGCTCATGTATCAACTAGGGTTGTCCGTATCTTCCATGTTAGGCGGGTTATTCTCAAGAGGAGTGGACTCCGCTCCTCACTCACGAGATAAATGGTTGGTCATCGGGATGCCCAGTCCCATGCTTTATGCAAACTAAATCAAAATAATTGCAAAACAAAACTCCCCCTGGGACTCTTGTTAGTTGGAGGCACACGTTGTTTCGAGCAAGCCATGGATTGATGCTTGTTGGTGGAAGGGGGAGTATAAACTTTACCATTCTGTTTGGGAACCGCCTATAATGTGTGTAGTATGGAAGATATTGCCATCTCTTGGTTGTTATGTTGACAATGAAAGTATACCACTCAAAATATTATTCACCTATGTTTCAAAACCGAGCTCTGGCACCTCTACAAATCCCTGCTTCCCTCTGCGAAGGGCCTATCTATTTACTTTTATGCTGAGTCATCATCCTCTTATTAAAAAGCACCAGTTAGAGACCACCGCTGTCATTTGCATTCATTACTGATAGTTTACATTGAGTATGACTTGACTGGATCTCTTTTACCATGAATTACAATGTCTAGTCAGTCCTTGGTCTTTAAAGGTGCTCTGCATTTATGTTTTCCGGTCTCAGAAAAGGCTAGCGAGATACCATCTTGTTATATCATATTATGATTGTTTTGAGAAAGTGTTGTCATCCGAGATTTATTATTATTGGTCGCTAGTTGATTATGCTATTGATATGAGTAAACTTGAGACCTATGCGTTATTGTGAATGTGGTTAGTTATAATCTTTGCTGAAAACTTGAATGCTAACTTTACATATTTACAACAACAAGAGCAAACATAGTTTGTAAAATTTTTTCTTTATCACTTTCAGTTTATCAACTGAATTACTTGAGGACAAGCAAAGGTTTAAGCTTGGGGGAGTTGATACGTCTCCAACGTATCTACTTTTCCAAACACTTTTGCCCTTGTTCTGGACTCTAACTTGCATGATTTGAATGAAACTAACCCGGACTGACGTTGTTTTCAGCAGAATTACTATGGTGTTATTTATGTGCAGGAGCAAACGTTCTCGGAATGACCTGAAACTTCACGGAGCCACTTTTCAGAAAATAAGAAAAATACTTGCAAAAGATGAAGGCCAGGGGGCCCACCACCTCTCCACGAGGGTGGGGGGTGCGCCCCCCTACCTCGTGGTCCCCCTGTTGACTCTCCGACTCCAACTCCAACTCCATATATTGAGTTTCGGGGAGAGAAAAATCAGAGAGAAGAAATCATCGCGTTTATGATATGGAGCCACCGCCAAGCCCTAAAACCTCTCGAGAGGGCTGGTCTGGAGTCCGTTCGGGGCTCCGGAGAGAGGAATCTGTCGCCATCGTCATCATCAACCATCCTCCATCACCAATTTCATGATGGTCACCACCGTGCGTGGGTAATTCCATCGTAGGCTTGCTGGACAGTGATGGGTTGGATGGGATCTATCATGTAATCGAGTTAGTTTTGTTAGGGTTTGATCCCTAGTGTCCACTGTTGTAACGCCCTAGATATAACTTTCCCAATTTGAACTCCAACTCTTGCCGTTTCCGGCGTTAAGTTATATTTATTTCTCGGGTTCGGGCCTTTGTCTTCATGTGTTGTTTTTGTTTTCATGCATCTCATATCATGTCATCATGTGCATTGCATTTGCATACGTGTTCATCTCATGCATTCGAGCATTTTCCCCGTTGTCCGTTTTGCATTCCGGCGCTTCTTTCTCCTTCGGTGGTCATTTCTAGCTTTCTTTCGTGTGTGGGGATCAAACATTTCCGGATCGGACCGAGACTTGCCAAGCGGCCTTGGTTTACTACCGGTAGACCGCCTGTCAAGTTTCGTATCATTTGGACTTCGTTTGATACTCCAACGGTTAACCGAGGGACCGAAAAGGCCTCGTGTGTGTTGCAGCCCAACATCCCTCCAATTTGGCCCAAAACCCACCAAACTCTGCTCTATCATCTAGAGCATTCGATCTTGATCGCGTGGCCGAAAACTGCACCTCATTTGGACTCTCCTAACTCCACTTATGCCTATAAATAGCCCCCTCGTTTTCGGATCATCTCCTCCCACGAAACCCTAGCTAAAAAAAAGATATCTCCGCGCCGGACGTGTCCGTCCGCCGCGGGACACGCCGTGCCGCCGCCCGCGTCCAACCGGGCGCTGCCACGTGTCGCCGCCGCCGCCTTCACCGCCTCCCACCGCGCGCGGCCCGCCCGGCCCGCATCTGGCCCCCGAGGCCCGCGAGCCGCGCCGCCTCCCTTCGTCCCCAGCTCCGCTGCCCGCGCCGCCGCACCCCTGCCGGATGTGTCCGGCCTGCCCGCCAGCGCCACGTGTCGCCTCCCTATTCGCCGAGCCTCCTGGTCCACATCGCCGCTCCCGCCGGCCCGCAGGCCCACGCGGGGCCCTCCCCAGCCACCGCGGATCCACGCCGACGGCCGCCCCGACCTTCGCATCCCGGCGCCGCCTCACGGGCTGCCGGCGCCGCCTCGCCCGGCCCCCGCCGCGGGCTACCCCGCCTCGCCGACCCATCCGGCGCCCGACGCCGCCCTTCGCCGTCGCCGGCCGACCCCGGTGCCAGCCCCGGCCTCTCCCTTCCATCTCCGGTGAGCCGGCCAAGCTCCGGCCATCCTCGTCTCGTGCGCCCGGTGAACAGTGCTTCAGATCCAGATCCAGATCCGGATCCAAACCCTAGGAGTTGACTTTTTCCCTCTCCCTCTTATTTTTTCGAGCAAACTTTGACCTGCCATATCTCCGCATCCGTAGCTCCGATTTGGACATATAGTATATCAAAATGTTCGTCTCGACGAGTACATCATTTCATTCCATTGCATCATTTGCATTTGAGTTCATCTTGATGCCCGAAATGCTTCTAGAAGGAGGCTTCGTGAGTTAATTGTCAGATCTGCTAGTTCATCTTTGACTTCTGTCATTTTTGCCATGATTGTTGTGTGCATGATATGCATGTGAGTCCTTCATATATTTTGTCAAGCATCTTGTTATCTTTCTAGAGGTGCAATCCATGCATTTTTAGGATGTGTGTGGTGACTTGTGCAAGCTTGCAAAGTGAGGCACCCGGTAAATCTGTTTTCAGGGACTTAGTTGTTTTCACTAAGTTTGGGATTATTTAGTTCATGATGCCATATGTTCTTGCTGTTTCCTAATGATCCATGCCTCTTTTGAGGATGATCAGTAAAGGAGTTTTGTTAATCTTGTTATGCTCTATCCATCCATGTATTTACTTGCAATTATGGAGCAACCTAGCTTGAGTGTATCGAGCTCTACTTTTGCTTCGTTGTCAATCTGGGCAGATCGTCAACTCGTTTCCGATTTTGCCGATGTTATTGTAGTTGATCCGTGCATGCTATGCCTTTGTTCTTGCCATGTCTAGTTAGCATTTTGTGCCTTCTTAATGGATGTATGCTTGCCTTGCCATGACTTGCACCGTGGTGAGTGCATCGAGCTAGTTTACACGCCTTCGTGAGTTATATTTCAGCATGTCTCAGTTTTCACTAAGTATGAAAACTGATTGTGTTTTAGCTATGTTCGTGTGCTTGTTAGTATATTTTGTGAACCCTTTTGGCCCCAGGTCACTTTGGGTCTTTTGTTAAGATTGTTGAGTAGCTCCATGCCATATTCTTCTTTGTCATAATCAGGTCATGTATCTTGTTGTTTTGCTGCTCCGAAGAGGGCTTCATGACCTGAAATTTCAGACAAGTATTAATTTCACTAAGTCTGGAATCTGTTTTGCATTTGCGTTTTTGCCATGCTTGTTTGAACCTCATAATGGATGAATTGGCCGTGGCTCAATGCTAGTCTTTTGTTAAGCATCTAGAATGCTTCCCTGCCATGTATTTTGTTGCCATGTTTGAGTGCTGTAGCATGTTCATTTCATTGCATTTAGAGGCCTACTTGCTGTAAATCGCAGACCGGTGCCAATATTGAATCACTTGCCATTTCCAAACCATAACTCCGATTCCGGCGTTCTTTATATCGTTTTCAAGCGATTTCATCCCATCTTTCAAGTGGCACACTTGAATTTGAAGTTGAGGCCAGGTTCATGCATTTCCTGTCATATCTTGCATTTTGCATCCCACATCGCATCCCGCATAGCATACCATCATTGCATCTTATTGTTTGAGTTTGCACGTGGTTGATTGTATCCTTGTAGCTTGTTTGTCTTTTTGGGTAGAGCCGGGAGACGAGTTCGCTAACGAGGAGCCCGTTGAGTTTGCTTTTGAGGATCCCGTCAACTCTGACAGCTTTGCGGGCAAGATGATCATACCCTCGAAATCACTATTATCTTTGCTATGCTAGTTTGCTCGCTCTTTGCTATGACAATGCTACGATGCCTACCTTTTGCTTGTCAGCCTCCCAATTGCCATGTTGAACCTCTAACCCACCATGTCCTAGCAAACCATTGATTGGCTATTTTACCGCTTTGCTCAGCCCCCTCTTATAGCGTTTCTAGTTGCAGGTGAAGATTGGAGCCGTTCCTTGTTGGAACATTTATTTACTTGTTGGGATATCATTATATTGCTATGTTATCTTAATGCATCTATATACTTGGTAAAGGGTGGAAGGCTCGGCCTCTCGCCTAGTATTTTTTTCCACTCTTGCCGCCCTAGTTTCCGTCATATCGGTGTTATGTTCCTGGATTTTTGCGTTCCTCACGCGGTTGGGTTATAATGGGAACCCCTTGATAGTTCGCCTTGATTAAAGCTTTTCCAGCAATGCCCAACCTTGGTTTTACCATTTGCCACCTAGCCTCTTTTTCCCTTGGGTTTCCGGAGCCCGAGGGTCATCTTATTTAACCCCCCCGGGCCAGTGCTCCTCTGAGTGTTGGTCCACCTTAGAGCCCCTTCCAGCGCCACCTCGGGGAAACTCGAGGGCTGGTTTTAGTTGTACGGATTGCTTATCTGAGTGTGCCCTAAGAAAGAGATATGTGCGGCTCCTATCGGGATTTGTCGGCACATTCGGGCGGTGTTGCTGGTCTTGTTTTAACCTGTCGAAATGTCTTGTTGTACCGGGATACCGAGTCTGATCGGTGTGTCTTGGGTGGAGGTCTATTCCTTCGTTGACCATGAGAGCTTGTCATGGGCTAAGTTGGGACTCCCCTGCAGGGATTGAAGTTTCGAAAGCCGTGCCCGCGGTTATGGGCAGATGGGAATTTGTTAATGTCCGGTTGTAGATAACTTAAAGATAAACTTAATTAAAATGAATCAACCGTGTGTGTTACCGTGATGGCCTCTTCTCAGCAAAGTCCGGGAAGTGGACACGGTGTTGGAGTAATGTTTGCGCAGGTTGCTCTCTTTAGTTTCTCGCTCGCGCTTTGCCTTCTCTTCTCGCTCTCCTTTGAGTATAAGTTAGCCACCATACATGCTAGTCGCTTGCTGCAGCTCCACATATACTTGCCTTACCCCTTCCTATAAGCTTAAATAGTCTTGATCGCGAGGGTGCGAGATTGCTGAGTCCCTGTGGCTCACAGATACTATAACTCCAGATGCAAGTCCAGGTGATTCCGCTCCAGGTGACGCGTACAAGCTCAAGTGGGAGTTTGACGAGGACTCGCAACGTTACTATGTGTCTCTTCCTGATGATCAGTAGTGGTGCCTTGTTGGGGGTGATAGGGACCTTTGTCGCTTGTTGGGTTTTCTTCTATTTTGGCGCCGTAGTCGGGCCATGAGTGTTTGGATGATGTATGTTATTTATGTACTCTGATTGACGTGGCGAGTGTAAGCCAATTATGTTGTCCCTCTTTATTACTTATATTACATGGGATGTTTGTGATGATTACCTGACTTGCGACATATGCCTTCAATGCGATTATGCCTCTAAGTCGTGCCTCGACACGTGGGAGATATAGTCGCATCGAGGGTGTTACAAGTTGGTATCAGAGCCTTCCCCGACCTTAGGAGCCCCATTGCTTGATCGTTTTTAGTAGCCGAGTTGTGTCTAGAAAAATGTTTTGAGTCATTTAGGAATTATATATCGGAGAGCTTAGGAATTCTTTTTACTTCCCAGTCTCCTCATCGCTCTGGTAAGGCATCCTGACGTAGAGTTTTGACTCTTCTCTTCTCAAATTTCACTAAAAAAATTAGGATCACGCGAGTATCTTGGAATCGTTCCGATGGCTTATGATGAGAATACTGTCTTCGTGCCTCCTGTCAGGGGTTTAGTGGAAGTGTCCCGGGGAGTTGAGCTCTGAGGTGTTGTCATCATAATTTTATCGTTGCAATTCTGGAATACTTGAGATATGTTCGCCGACATCGAAAATCTCTTTTATGCAGTTCGTTGGTGGGATAACTTCGGCGCCACTCAGTACTGGGGCGGGAGTTCGGGAGTATCGCCATAACTTGTATAACGGATGCTTTTCGAAGGTTGAGGTAGATGGTTTTCGAAGGTTTCTTGGTTATGTGTTGAAGGATGGATACAGCTGGATGTAGGAATTGCTAGTTTGGGTGAGATATTATGCTTCCCCTGTATCCCCAACATCTGATTGCATAACCGGAAAGTTTCGGGAGTTTCATAGGTGGGAATTCTCGTAGCTCTAGTTCTTCTTGCACAGATATTTGTTTGAGATTGGGAATTCTTACCGATTATTCGTTCTTGAGCCGTACCTTGTTGATTTACTTCTTCTACCTTCATTCTACGTGGCTTCACAATTTAGGGATATGTGACCACTTCAAGAGAATTGCATTCGTTCATTTTGTTCGGATGTGAAGACTTTATGTTGCAATTTTCATTCGTTGGTTTCAGCTTCATTTATCTGTCTATGTGCTAACGGTGGTCAACCTCTTCAGGATGGCTCCCACTAAGAGCACCAGTCAAACCAGAATCAAGATCCGCCACCACCTCCACCTCCTCCGGAGGCATGGAAAGCTGTGATGGCCGCAACCAATGCAAACACACAGTTGATCATGCAAATCCTCCAAGAGCGCAATCAAGGCAGTCAAGGGAATCAAGGCAGCAATCAGAACCACTTTGCTACACTGAACCAGTTACTTGCCAATGGGCCAAAGACGTTTAGCAATTGTGTTGAGGCATCCGATGCTGACGATTGGCTTGTGGATCTGGGTAAGCATTTTGAGTGCAGCAACGTCAGGCCTGAAGATTTCGTCAAGTTCGCTTCCTTCCAACTCAAAGATCAAGTTGTAGAATGGTTCCAGCAGTACAAGGATTCCAGAGGTGGACGTTTGATCACTTGGGATGATTTCCGTCAAGATTTCCGAGCTCATCACATTCCTCAAAGTGTGGTTGAAAGTAAGCGTCAGGAATTCCGCAATCTGAAGCAAGGCTCTTTGTCTGTCTATGACTACAACAAGTTGTTCCAGAAGCTCGCCCGCTTTGCCAAGCAGGATGTTCCTGATGAGAAGAGCATGATATATCAGTTCAGGGGTGGTCTCCGAGAAGAAATTCAGCTCGCTCTTGTCCTCTTTGAGCCGTTGAGATACGATGAGTTCTACAACATGGCACTGACGCAAGAGGCTGCTCAGTTGAGGTGTGATGCTTCCAAGAAGCGAGCCAGAGATGTTACTTCTTCTTCCTCTACTCAAGTGGCCAAGCAGCAGAAGTTTTGGCTTCCTCCTCCTCCGTTTCGTCAGCCGTATCAGCAGAAGAGCAAAAGTGGCAGTGGCTCTTCCCACCCACCCAACCCTGGCTTTCAGAACAAGTCTTCGTCTCAACCTACAAGACCGAGTGCTCCATACCACCATCCGCTCTCAGAGGTCACGTGCAACAAGTGCCAAGAAAAGGGTCACTACGCCAACAAGTGTTTCAACCAGAGGCGTCTTCCTCCTCCTCCTCCTGTCAGATCGGCAAGTACAGCAGTGGTCAAGCATAACCCCAAGCATGCCAAGGTCAACTTGTTGAGCGCAGCTCAGGCAGAGGATTCGTCAGATGTGATCATGGGTAACCTTCCTGTTAACGATGTTCCTGCAAAAGTTCTTTTTGACACTGGTGCATCGCATTGTTTCATGTCGAGACCTTTTGCATCTAAGCATGATTTTGTTACTCAAGTGTTGTAGAAACCGTTGGCTATTGTTTCTCCGGCCCGTCAAATGACATCTCGGTTATGTGTTCCGGATGTTACAATCACTTTGGGCGACTATAAGTTCTTGTCCTCTCCAAATGTTCTTGGTGACTCGGATATTGATCTTATTCTCGGAATGGACTGGCTTTCTAAGCACAAGGCTCAGCTTGATTGTGCAGCCAGGCAGATTCAATTGACTCATTCGTTTGAGGATGTTATTGTCTTTGCCGCTCGTGATGATACCATCCGTCTGTTTTCTCTCAATGAGAAGGGTGAACTGGATGCTATCTCGCAAATTCCAGTCGTTTGCGAATATCAAGACGTCTTTCCAAAAGAGCTCCCAGGAATGCCTCCGCACCGGCCAGTTGAATTTGTTATTGATCTTGAGCCTGGCACGGAACCTGTGTGCAAACGCCCTTACAAACTCGGACCTGAAGAGTTGAAGGAGTTGAATAAAAAACTCGATGAGCAAGAGAGAATGGGTCTCATTCGGCCTAGTTCTTCTCCGTGGGGTTGTGGTGTTCTTTTTGTGAAGAAGAAGGATGGATCGGACCGACTTTGTGTTGATTACTGTCCATAGAACAAGAAGACCATCAAGAATAAATACCCACTACCCAACATCAATGAGCTGTTCGAACAACTCAAAGGTGCCCAAGTATTCTCCAAGCTTGATCTCCGTATGGGTTATCATCAGATTTGAATCCGTGAGCAAGATATTACCAAGACGGCTTTCAGGACAAGCTTTGGTTCATATGAGTACACTGTCATGTCTTTTGGCCTCGTCAATGCTCCTCCGATGTTCTCTCGCATGATGAACTTCATCTTCAACGCCTACACCAATGACTTCGTTTTGGTCCATCTCGACGACATTCTGGTTTTCTCCAAGAACAAGGAAGATCATGCCAAGCACTTGCGTTTGGTGCTTGATAAGCTCAGGGAACATCAGTTCTACGCCAAGTTCTCCAAGTGTGAATTTTGGCTCAATGAGGTCCTTTATCTTGGCCATATCATCTCTGCCAAGGGCATTGCCGTGAATCCTGAGAAGGTGTCTGCAATTGTGAATTGGGAACCTCCTCAGAACGTGAAGCAACTCCGCAGTTTCCTCGGTCTCACAAGCTATTGCCGAAGATTCGTTGAAAACTTTTCTAAGATCGCGAATCCTCTCTCAAATCTTCTTCAGAAGCACATCAAGTACGTTTGGTCTCCGGAGTGTGATATTGCTTTCAACACTTTGAAAGAGAAGTTGATCACTGCTCCAGTTTTGACTCCGCCTGATGAATCCAAGCCGTACGAGGTCTTTTATGATGCCTCTCTCCAAGGTCTTGGCGCAGTATTGATGCAAGAGAAGAAAGTTGTTGCTTATACCTCTCGCTAGTTGAAGCCTAATGAGAAGAACTACCCAACTCATGATCTCGAGTTGGAGGCAGTTGTGCATGCTCTTTTGACTTGGAGACATCTTCTATTGGGAAGAAAAGTGGACATTTTCACTGATCGCAAGAGTCTCAAGTACATCTTTACTCAGCCTAATCTCAACCTCAGGCAAACTCGATGGGTCGAAATTATTCAAGAGTATAATTCGAGTATCGAGTATACTCCAGGCAAGGCCAATGTGATCGCTGACGCTTTGAGCAGAAAAGCGTATTGCAACAGTCTAATTCTGAAGCCTTATCAACCCGAGCTTTGTGAAGCTTTCCGCAAATTGAATCTGCAAGTTGTTCCTCAAGGTTTCCTCACCAACCTTCAAGTCTCTCCTACCTTAGAAGACCAGATTCGCCAAGCCCAGCTTCTTGATGCTATGGTGAAAAAGGTGAAGATTGGGATTGCCAAGAGTTAGTCCAAGTACAAGTGCTACCACCTTGATGACAAGGACACTCTCTTCTTAGAGGATCGAATTGTTGTCCCCAAAGGTGAACTTCGTAAAGTGATCATGAACGAGGCTCACAATTCTCTCCTCTCCATCCACCCTGGGAGTACGAAGATGTATCAGGACCTCAAGCAAGCTTATTGGTGGACTCGAATGAAGCGCGAGATCGCTCAATTCGTGAACGAATGTGATGTCTGCAGAAGAGTGAAGGCAAAACACCAAAGGCCAGCAGGTCTCCTCCAACCTCTTGCCATTCTAGAATGGAAGTTTGACCACATTGAAATGGACTTCGTGACTGGGTTTCCAAAGTCCAAGCGTGGCAATGATGCTATATTCGTTGTCATCGATAAACTCACCAAAGTGGCTCACTTTCTGCCTATCAAAGAGTCGATCACTGCAGCTCAATTGGCGGAACTCTATACCTCTCGAATTGTCTCTCTGCACGGTATTCCTCAAGTGATATCTTCAGACCATGGCAACATCTTTACCTCCAAGTTTTGGGATTCCTTTCAGAAGGCCATGGGCACCAACATCCGCTTCAGCACTGCTTTCCATCCCCAAACAAGCGGTCAAGTCGAGCGTGTCAACCAGATTCTTGAAGATATGCTCAGGGCTTGTGTGATCTCCTTCGGCATGAAGTGGGAGGATTGTCTTCCTTATGCTGAATTCTCATACAACAACAGTTTTCAAGCAAGTTCGGGCAAGGCCCCATTTGAAATTCTGTATGGCAGGAAGTGCCGTACCCCTCTCAACTGGTCTGAAACCGGTGAACATCAGCTGCTGGGTAATGACTTAATCACAGAAGCAGAAGAAATGTGCAAAGTCATTCGTGATAATCTCAAAGCAGCCCAATCCCGCCAGAAGAGCTACTATGATAGTAAGCACCGTGATTTGGCTTTCGAGATCGGAGATCATGTTTACCTCCGCGTCTCTCCTATGAAAGGTACTCGTCGCTTCGGTATCAAAGGGAAGCTTGCCCCTAGATACGTGGGACCTTTCAAGATTGTCAGCAAGAGAGGCGACCTTGCCTATCAACTCGAGCTTCCTTCAAACTTTGCAAATGTTCATGATGTGTTCCATGTCTCTCAGCTTCGAAAGTGCTTCAAGACTCCTGACCGCACCGTCAACTTCAAGGACATTGAGCTCCAAGAAGATCTCTCCTATCGTGAGCACCCAGTTGCTATTCTTGAAGAGACTGAACGCAAGACTCGTAACAAGTCAATCAAACTTCTCAAAGTCAAGCGGTCACACCATTCCGACCGTGAAGCTACCTGGGAACGCGAGGATCACCTCCGTTCTGAGTACCCGTCGTTCTTTCAGTCCTAGATCTCCAGACAAGATCCCTTCATAGTGGTGGAGTGTTGTAACGCCCCAGATATAACTTTCCCAATTTGTACTCCAACTCTTGCCGTTTCCAGCGTTAAGTTATATTTATTTCTCGGGTTCGGGCCTTTGTCTCCATGTGTTGTTTTCGTTTTCATGCATCTCATATCATGTCATCATGTGCATTGCATTTGCATACGTGTTCATCTCATGCATTCGAGCATTTTCCCCGTTGTCCGTTTTGCATTCCGGCGCTTCGTTCTCCTCCGGTGGTCATTTCTAGCTTTCTTTCGTGTGTGGGGATCAAACATTTCCGGATCGAACCAAGACTTGCCAAGCGGCCTTGGTTTACTACCGGTAGACCGCCTGCATGTTTCGTATCATTTGGACTTCGTTTGATACTCCAACGGTTAACCGAGGGACCAAAAAGGCCTCGTGTGTGTTGCAGCCCAACATCCCTCCAATTTGGCCCAAAACCCACCAAACTCTGCTCCATCATCTAGAGCGTTCGATCACGATCGCGTGGCCGAAAACCGCACCTCATTTGGACTCTCCTAGCTCCACTTATGCCTATAAATAGCCCCCCCCCCATTTTCGGATCATCTCCTCCCCCGAAACCCTAGCTAAAAAAAAGATATCTCCGCGCCGGACGTGTCCGTCCGCCGCCGCCCGCGTCCAACCGGGCGCTTCCACGTGTCGCCACCACCGCCTTCACCGCCTCCCACCGCGCGCGGCCCGCCCGGCCCGCATCTGGCCCCCGAGGCCCGCGAGCCGCGCCGCCCGCCGCCTCCCTTCGTCCCCAGCTCCGTTGCCCGCGCCGCCGCACCCCTGCCGGACGTGTCCGGCCTGCCCGCCAGCGCCATGTGTCGCCTCCCTATTCGTCGAGCCTCCCGGTCCACATTGCCGCTCCCGCCGGCCCGCAGGCCCACGCGGGGCCCTCCCCAGCCCGCGCGCGCGCCCCCACGCCCGACGCCTCGCGCCCCGTCTTCCCTGACCCCGGTGGCCGCGCCACCGTGGATCCACGCCACTGGTCACCCCGACCTTTGCCTCCCGGCGCCGCCTCGCCCGGCCCCCGCTGCGGGCGACCCCGCCTCGCCGACCCATCCGGCGCCCGACGCCGCTCTTCGCCGTCGCCAGCTGACGCCGGTGCCGGCCCCGGCCTCTTCCCTCCATCTTCGGCAAGCCGGCCAAGCTCTGGCCGTCCTCGTCTCGCGCGCCCGGTGAACAGTGCTTCAGATCCAGATCCAGATCCAGATCCAAACCCTAGGGGTTGACTTTTTCCCTCTCCCTCTAATTTTTTCGAGCAAACTTTGACCTACCATATCTCTGCATCCGTAGCTCCGATTTGGACATATAGTATATCAAAATGTTTGTCTCGACGAGTACATCATTTCATTCCATTGCATCATTTGCATTTGAGTTCATCTTGATGCCCGAAATGCTTCTAGAAGGAGGCTTCGTGAGTTAATTGTCAGATCTGCTAGTTCATCTTTGACTTTTGTCATTTTTGCCATGATTGTTGTGTGCATGATATGCCTGTGAGTCCTTCATATGTTTTGTCAAGCATCTTGTTATCTTTCCAGAGGTGAAACCCATGCATTTTTAGGATGTGTGTGGTGACTTGTGCAAGCTTGCAAAGTGAGGCACCCGGTAAATCTGTTTTCAGGGACTTAGTTGTTTTCACTAAAGTCTGGGATTATTTAGTTCATGATGCCATATGTTCTTGCTGTTTCCTAATGATCCGTGTCTCTTTTGAGGATGATCAGTAAAGGAGTTTTGTTAATCTTGTTATGCTCTATCCATCCATGTATTTACTTGCAATTATGGAGCACCCTAGCTTGAGTGTATCGAGCTCTACTTTTGCTTCGTTGTGAATCTGGGCAGATCGTCAACTCGTTTGCGATTTTGCCGATGTTATTGTAGTTGATCCGTGCATGCTATGCCTTTGTTCTTGCCATGTATAGTTAGCATTTTGTGCCTTATTAATGGATGTATGCTTGCCTTGCCATGACTTGCACCGTGGTGAGTGCATCGAGCTCGTTTACACGCCTTCGTGAGTTATATTTCAGCATGTCTCAGTTTTCACTAAGTCTGAAAACTGGTTGTGTTTTAGCTATGTTCGTGTGCTTGTTAGTATATTTTGTGAACCCTTTTGGCCCCAGGTCACTTTGGGTCTTTTGTTAAGATTGTTGAGTAGCTCCATGCCATATTCTTCTTTGTCATAATCAGGTCATGTATCTTGTTGTTTTGCTGCTCCGAAGAGGGCTTCATGACCTGAAATTTCAGACAAGTGTTAATTTCACTAAGTCTGGAATCTGTTTTGCATTTGCGTTTTTGCCATGCTTGTTTGAACCTCATAATGGATGAATTGGCCGTGGCTCAGTGCTAGTCTTTTGTTAAGCATCTTGAATGCTTCCATGCCATGTATTTTGTTGCCATGTTTGAGTGCTGTAGCATGTTCATTTCATTGCATTTAGAGGCCTACTTGCTGTAAATCGCAGACCGGTGCCAATATTGAATCGCTTGCCATTTCCAAACCATAACTCCGATTCCGGCGTTCTTTATATCGTTTTCAAGCGATTTCATCCCATCTTTCAAGTGGCACACTTGAATTTCCAAGTTGAGGCCAGGTTCATGCATTTCCTGTCATATCTTGCATTTTGAATCCCGCATCGCATCCCGCATAGCATACCATCATTGCATCTTATTGTTTGAGCTTGCACGTGGTTGATTGTATCCTTGTTGCTTGTTTGTCTTGTTTGGGTAGAGCCGGGAGACGAGTTCGCTAACGAGGAGCCCGTTGAGTTTGCTTTTGAGGATCCTGTCAACTCTAACAGCTTTGCAGGCAAGATGATCATACCCTCGAAATCACTACTATCTTTGCTATGCTAGTTTGCTCGCTCTTTGCTATGCCAATGCTACGATGCCTACCTTTTGCTTGTCAGCCTCCAAATTGCCATGTTGAACCTATAACCCACCATGTCCTAGCAAACCATTGATTGGCTATTTTACCGCTTTGCTCAGCCCCCTCTTATAGCGTTGCTAGTTGCAGGTGAAGATTGGAGCCGTTCCTGGTTGGAACATTTATTTACTTGTTGGGATATCATTATATTGCTATGTTATCTTAATGCATCTATATACTTGGTAAAGGGTGGAAGGCTCGGCCTCTCGCCTAGTGTTTTGTTCCACTCTTGCCACCCTAGTTTCCGTCATATCGGTGTTATGTTCCCGGATTTTTGCGTTCCTCACGCGATTGGGTTATAGTGGGAACCCCTTGATAGTTCGCCTTGATTAAAGCTTTTCCAGCAATGCCCAACCTTGGTTTTACCATTTGCCACCTAGCCTCTTTTTCCCTTGGGTTTCCGGAGCCCGAGGGTCATCTTATGTAAACCCCCCCCCCCCCCCCCCGGGCCAGTGCTCCTCTGAGTGTTGGTCCACCTTAGAGCCCCTTGCAGCACCACCTCGGGGAAACTCGAGGGCTGGTTTTAGTTGTACGGATTGCTTATCTGAGTGTGCCCTGAGAAAGAGATATGTGCAGCTCCTATCGGGATTTGTCGGCACATTCGGGCGGTGTTGCTGGTCTTGTTTTAACCTGTCGAAATGTCTTTTTGTACCGGGATACCGAGTCTGATCGGTGTGTCTTGGGTGGAGGTCTATTCCTTCGTTTACCGTGAGAGCTTGTCATGGGCTAAGTTGGGACTCCCCTGCAGGGATTGAACTTTCGAAAGCCGTGCCCGCGGTTATGGGCAGATGGGAATTTGTTAATGTCCGGTTGTAGATAACTTAAACATAAACTTAATTAAAATGAATCAACCGTGTGTGTCACCGTGATGGCCTCTTCTCGGCGGAATCCGAGAAGTGGGCACGGTGTTGGAGTAATGTTTGCGCAGGTTGCTCTCTTTAGTTTCTCGCTCGCGCTTTTCCTTCTCTTCTCGCTCTCCTTTGCGTATAAGTTAGCCACCATACATGCTAGTCGCTTGCTGCAGCTCCACATATACTTGCCTTACCCCTTCCTATAAGCTTAAATAGTCTTGATCGAGAGGGTGCGAGATTGCTGAGTCCCTATGGCTCACAGATACTATAACTCCAGATGCAGGTCCAGGTAATTCCGCTCCAGTTGACGCGTACGAGCTCAAGTGGGAGTTTGACGAGGACTCGCAACGTTACTATGTGTCTTTTCCTGATGATCAGTAGTGGTGCCTTGTTGGGGGTGATAGGGACCTTTGTCGCTTGTTGGGTTTTCTTCTATTTTGGCGCCGTAGTCGGGCCATGAGTGTTTGGATGATGTATGTTATTTATGTACTCTGATTGACGTGGCGAGTGTAAGCCAATTATGTTGTCCCTCTTTATTACTTATATTACATGGGATGTTTGTGATGATTACCTGACTTGCGACATATGCCTTCAATGCGATTATGCCTCTAAGTCATGCCTCGACACGTGGGAGATATAGTCACATCGAGGGTGTTACAACTATGTTCTGAGATTGATGTTGCTATGACTTTGCTATGCTTAATGCTTGTCACTAGGGGCCGAGTGCCATGATTTCAGATCTGAACCTATTATGTTTTCATCAATATATGAGTGTTCTTGATCCTATCTTGCAAGTCTATAGTCACCTATTATGTGTTATGATCCGTTGACCCCGAAGTGACAATAATCGGGATACTTACCGGTGATGACCGTAGTTTGAGGAGTTCATGTATTCACTATGTGTTAATGCTTTGTTTCGGTTCTCTATTAAAAGGAGGCCTTAATATCCCTTAGTTTCCGTAAGGACCCCGCTTCCACGGGAGGGTAGGACAAAAGATGTCATGCAAGTTCTTTTCCATAAGCACGTATGACTATATTCGGAATACATGCCTACATTATATCAATGAACTGGAGCTAGTTCTGTGTCACCCTAGGTTATGGCTGTTACATGATGAACCGCATCCGGCATAATTCTCCATCACCGATCCATTGCCTATGAGCTTTCCATATATTGTTCTTCGCTTATTTACTTTTTCGTTGCTATTGCTATCATCACTACAAAATACAAAAAACATTACTTTTACTATTGTTACCTTTTGCTACCGTTATCACCACTATCATATTACTTTGCTACTAAACACTTTGCTGCAGATATTAAGTTTCCAAGTGTGGTTGAATTGTCAACTCAGCTGCTAATACTTGAGAATATTCTTTGGCTCCCCTTGTGTCAAATCAATAAATTTGGGTTGAATACTCTACCCTCGAAAACTGTTGCGATCCCCTATACTTGTGGGTTATCAAGACTATTTTCTAGCGCCGTTGCCGGGGAGCATAGTTCTATTCTTTGAGTCACTTGGGATATAAATCTTCTTATCATTATGAAGAACTTGAGAGATCCAAAAACCAAGATCTATCCCTCAACTACGAGGGGAGGTGAGGAACTGCCATCTAGCTCTCCACTTGATTCACCTTCTGTTATGAGTAAGTTTGCGACACCTACACCTGCTTCTGCTATTCGTTCTGATGTGTTGCATGTTATTGATGATGCCACTTCTGCTATGCATGATACTTATGATGAAACTACCTCTATGCCTGATACTACTGTGCCACTAAGTGACTTTCTTGATGAACAACTTCTAGGGCTAGAGAAATTGAAAATATTGAATCTTATGATACTGATGAAAGTGATGATGAAGAATCACTTGTTATTCCTAAGGGTTATGTTTTTGATCAAGAAGCTTCTTTAGCTATTTTAGCTTGCAAAATAGAAATGAACTCAAAAGGTTATTAGCTGAATGGAGTAAGCAATCTCTAAATGCTAGAATGAAACCAGACCCTGCTTTTGCTACTTCACCTATCTTTGTTACTGATAAGGATTATGAATTCTTTGTTGATCCTGATATAATTACTTTGGTTGAATCTGATCCTTTTCATGGTTATGAATCTGAAACTGTTGTGGCACATCTTACTAAATTGAATGATATAGCCACCTTGTTCACTAAAGATGAGAGAACTCGTTACTTTTACATCCTTAAAATATTTTCATTCTCATTAAAGGGTGATGCTAAGATATGGTTTAATTCTCTTGATCCTGGTTGTGTGCGTAGTCCCCAAGATATGATTTATTACTTCTCTACTAAATATTTCCCTGCTCATAAGAAACAAGCTGCTTTAAGGGATATATATAATTTTGTGCAAATTGAAGAAGAGAGTCTCCCACAAGCGTGGGGGAGGCTTCTCCAATTAATTAATGCTTTGCCTTATCATCCTCTTAAGAAAAATGAAATACTTGATATCTTTTATAATGGACTAACCGATGCCTCCAGAGATTACCTGGACAGTTGTGCTAGTTCTGTTTTCAGGGAAAGAACACCGGATGAAGCTGAAATTCTATTGAATAATATGTTGACAAATGAAAATAATTTGACACCTCTAGAGCCAATTCCTGAGCCTATTCCTAAACCAACTCCGAAGAAGAGAGGTATTCTATTTCTCAGTCCTGAAGATATGCATGAGGCAAAGAAATCTATGAAAGAAAAAGTTATTAAAGCTGAAGGTGTTAAGAATTTACCTCCTATTGAAGAAATACATGGTCTTAATTTACCCCATGTTGAAGAAACATATAATCTTAATCCATTACCTATTGAAGAAACTCATGGTCTTGATAACCCTACACGGGTAGTAAAGGTAAATTCTCTCTATAGATATGATAAAGCTGAAATCCCGTTTACTAAATTTGCTAGCCCATGCTTAGATGAGTTTGATAAATTTATGGCTAAGCAAGAAGACTTTAATGCTTATTTTGGTAGACAATTGAAATACAATTCAAATATGCTTGAACACTTGGGTGATTATATGGCTAATGTTAAAGGTGAACTTAAACTTATTAGTAAACATGCTTCTATGGTTACCACTCAAGTAGAACAAGTACTTAAAGCTCAAAATGATTTGCTCAGTGAATTAAATAGTAAGAATAATGATAATGCTGTTAGAGTTATGACTAGAGGTGGAAAAATGACCCAGGAACCTTGGTATCCCGAAGGCTACCCTAAGAGAATTGAGCAAGATTCTCAGAGAAATAATATAGATGCACCTAGTCCTTCTAAAAAGAAGAAAAAGAAAAATGATAAGACTTTGCATGCTTCTAGTGATCCTATTGTTGAAACACCTGAGAATCCAAATAATATTTCTATTTTCTGATGCTGAAACTCAATCTGGTAATGAACCTGAAACTTGTGGTAATGTTAATGATAATGTTCATGATGATGCCCAACCTAGTAATGATAATGACATAGAAATTGAACCTGCGGTTGATCTTGATAGCCCACAATCAAAGAATCAACGTTATGATAAGAAAGGCTTTGTTGCTAGGAAACATGGTAAAGAAAGAGAACCTTGGGTTCAGAAACCCATGCCTTTTCCTCCCAAACCATCCAAGAAAAACGATGATGAGGATTTTGAGCGCTTTGCTGAAATGATTAGACCTATCTTTTTGCGTATGTGATTAACTGATATGCTCAAAACCAATCCTTATGCTAAGTATATGAAGGATATTGTTACAAATAAGAGAAAGATACTGGAAGCTGAAATTTCCACCATGCTTGCTAATTATACTTTTAAGGGTGGAATACCAAAGAAACTTGGAGATCCAGGAGTACCCACTATACCATGCTCCATTAAAAGAAACTATGTTAAAACTGCTTTATGTGATCTTGGAGCCGGTGTTAGTGTTATGCCTCTCTCTTTATATCGTAGACTTGATTTTAATAAGTTGACACCTACTAAAATATCTTTGCAAATGGCTAATAAATCAACTGCTATACATGTCGGTATTGTGAGGATGTGCCTATTGTAGTTGCAAACGTTACTATTTTAACGGACTTTGTTATTCTTGATATTCCCGAGGACGATAGTATGTCTATTATTCTTGGAAGACCCTTTTTGAATACTGCAGGGGTTGTTATTGATTGCACTAAAGGCAATGTCACTTTTCATGTTAATGGTAATGAGCATACGGTACACTTTCCGAGGAAACAACCTCAAGTTCACAATATCAATTCTATTGGAAAAATGCCATCGATTATATTTGGAGGTTTTGAATTTCCTCTTCCTACTGTCAAGAAGAAATATGATATTCTTATTATTGGGGATGTGCATATCCCCATTGAGGTAACATAGTGTTATTCGAAATTTCTCCGGTACCATGTTATTCGGAATGAGTTCGTTAACAAGACTTGCTCAAGCTTGTTAGTGGATTCCTTTTGATGATCATGAGATGGATGAAACTAGAAGGCACAATCTTCTATACCCCACTTTTACTTTCTGTTATTTACATTAAATAAAATAAAAATACATATTTTTCTGTCTGTTATCTGATTATCCGTGCAATATAAAAATACCTCAAAAATAAAAGTTCTCCAAATGCCCTAAAATTTAAATATGATTTTTTTCTAGAATATTTGAGAATATTTGGCACTGAGAACACGACAGGGGGGTCAACCACCTGCCCACGAGGGTGGAGGGCGCGCCCTACACCCTGGGCGTGCCCCCTGCCTCGTGGGCCCACGGTGGCCCTCCTCCACTTATTCCTGCACCCACACACTTCATCTTCCTCCCATAAACATGAATATCCAGCTCAAACCCGAGTCCAAGCTCGTTTTGCTGCCACTTTCGATCTCCTTGCTCAAAGCACCTCTCACAAAACTGCTTGGGGAGATTGTTCCTTGGTATGTGACTCCTCCATTGGTCCAATTAGTTTTTGTTCTAGTGCTTTATTCATTGAAATTTTTTGTTGCTTAGGTGACCCTGTTCTTGAGCTTGCATGTCAAATTTATATGGTTCCAAGTAGTTTTGATGCATGATATAGGCTCTAGGCACTTGGAGGAGTAGTTCCTATCAATATTATTGAGTTTGGTTTACTTTTATTTTGAAGTTACTACAAATTTTAGAATTTTTCAGAAAATGATGAGGAGACTTTTGAGGGGCTCATCGAGCCAAAGCTCAAAGGAAAAGGCACCAAAGCCTAAGTATAATCTGCCTCGCACCGCAGAGGTTTGGGTGTGTGAATGGCCTTCCGAGGATTTCTTGGGAGCAGCCGGGATTTATGAAGATTTTCATGAATTGGCTCAGAATGCAGGCCTCACCGCTTTCCTCCACGACCAATGCGATCAGTATCTCTTACTCACAAATACCTTTGTGCAAAACTTTCATTTTCATTCTAGGAACTCACCACCTACGGTGGAGTTTCATTTATATGATGAGCATAAGGAGATGTCACTTTATGATTTTTGTCGGATTTGTTTAGTCCCTTTTGAGGGCAAGACAGAAGAACCACATCGTGATGATGTGGAGGGGTTTATTGATACTATCACTGTAGGGGAAACAAGGAAGGTTTCTGATGCACGAATCACTAGCTAGCATACATTTTTCTGTTTTACGCTACTTTGCATTATTTGCTAGTCGTTGCTTAATTGGTCGCGGAAACTGTGGAAACCTTAGTATCCCTGATATTATTATTTTTCTCCAAGGTTTATATAGTGATAACACTTTTAGTATGGGTGGCATTGTTGCTAAACGGTTAAGTCTGAACCGTACAAAGGGCCCCATCTTTGGAGGCATCTATGCTTCACGCCTAGCTACACATTTTAACATACCTATTAGGCATTCTGAGAAGGAAGAAAAAGTGTTGCCTCGTGTTTATCTAGATTATAAAAGTATGGTGGAACATCATTTTATTGTTAAGAATAGGGAAGGAGAACTTAAATATCAATTGTTCTTTAATAAACACCATCCTGAGACTATTACCCTGTCTGCTCCTTCTTTGTTTGATTTATCTTCAGGCACGTACCTTGTTCCATTGAAGGCTATTCACGCCTACCGGAACCCTGCACCAACCGTGGAGCTAGAGCCAGAACCACAAGTTGATCCTCCACGACAGTATAATTATCAGTGGGATCCGGAGATGATTGTCAGCCAGTGGCAAGCGGAGTCTTCCTCTTCTTCCTCTCAGTACGACCCCAGCTACTATTATGGATATCCACAGGGCCAGCCGTGGCCATAGAACAACTTAGGCCAAAAGCCTAAGCTTGGGGGAGTATGTATTTCCCACTGACATTACATTTATGTTCACACACTCATTGCTAGATGTCGGTGCTCATACTTTTTCATTGTATCATCCATGCTAGTTTATTTTCCTTTTTTATGCTTTCAACTTGCGTGTTTAATAAACCTTAAGAAAAACAAAAAAATTAGTTGTAGCTTTTAATTAGTTTACTTTCCATGCTTGTAGTAGTAATTAAAAAGAAAACCCAAAAAGGTTTCCTATTCTTCTTTTGCTTGTTGGGAGCTTTCCCGTGTAAATAGCTTTATTTATTTTCTTTTCTTTGGGGGTCGATAGGAGAAGACCATAATTAAAATTGTTGAAGTGGCTCTTATATGCATTCTTGTTGATCTGACAAAAGAGCCCGTATTGCCTTGTCTTCTCCTGTTTATTGAATGCTTGCAGATTCCTGCTTAGTCCAATGCACGTGCACTATTATTATTATTCACATCATTCAATCGTGCAAGTGAAAGTCAATTATGATGATGTATGATGGACTGGCTGAGATGAGAAAAGCTGGTATGAACTCGACCTCTTTTGTTTTTGTAAATATGATTAGTTCATCGTTCCTGATTCAGCCTATTATGAATAAACATGTTTGCAATGACAACTAGAGATCATAGTTTCTTATGCCATGCTTGATTAGCTATGAGTTATAATGGTTTACCTTGCATGCCAACATGCTATTAAAATGGTTATGATGTGGTATGACAGGGTGGTATCCTCCTCTGGATGATTTAAGTGACTTGACTTGGCACATGTTCACGCATGTAGTTGAAACAAAATCAACATAGCCTTCACGATATTTATGTTCATGGTGGATTATATCCTACTCATGCTTGCATTCTATGTTGATTAATTTTAATGCATGTTCATGACTGTTGTCGCTCTCTAGCTGGTAGCTTCCCAGTCTTTTGCTAGCCTTCACCTATACTAAGCGGGAATACTGCTTGTGCATCCAATCCCTTAAACCCCAAAGTTATTCCACATGAGTCCACTATACCTACCTATATATGGTATCTACCTGCCATTCCAAGTAAATTTGTATGTGCCAAACTCTAAACCTTCAAATAAATATCCTGTTTTGTATGCTCGATTAGCTCATGTATCAACTAGGGTTGTCCGTATCTTCCATGTTAGGCGGGTTATTCTCAAGAGGAGTGGACTCCGCTCCTCACTCACGAGATAAATGGTTGGTCACCAGGATGCCCAGTCCCATGCTTTATGCAAACTAAATCAAAATAATTGCAAAACAAAACTCCCCCTGGGACTCTTGTTAGTTGGAGGCACACGTTGTTTCGAGCAAGCCATGGATTGATGCTTGTTGGTGGAAGGGGGAGTATAAACTTTACCATTCTGTTTGGGAACCACCTATAATGTGTGTAGTATGGAAGATATTGCCATCTCTTGGTTGTTATGTTGACAATGAAAGTATACCGCTCAAAATATTATTCACCTATGTTTCAAAAGCGAGCTCTGGCACCTCTACAAATCCCTGCTTCCCTCTGCGAAGGGCCTATCTATTTACTTTTATGTTGAGTCATCATCCTCTTATTAAAAAGCACCAGTTGGAGACCACCGCTGTCATTTGCATTCATTACTGTTAGTTTACATTGAGTATGACTTGACTGGATCTCTTTTACCATGAATTACAATGTCTAGTCAGTCCTTGGTCTTTAAAGGTGCTCTGCATTTATGTTTTCCGGTCTCAGAAAGGGCTAGCGAGATACCATCTTGTTATATCATATTATGATTGTTTTGAGAAAGTGTTGTCATCTGAGATTTATTATTATTGCTCGCTAGTTGATTATGCTATTGATATGAGTAAACTTGAGACCTATGCGTTATTGTGAATGTGGTTAGTTATAATCTTTGCTGAAAACTTGAATGCTGACTTTACATATTTACAACAACAAGAGCAAACAGAGTTTGTAAAAAAAATTCTTTATCACTTTCAGTTTGTCAACTGAATTACTTGAGGACAAGCAAAGGTTTAAGCTTGGGGGAGTTGATACGTCTCCAACGTATCTACTTTTCCAAACACTTTTGCCCTTGTTCTGGACTCTAACTTGCATGATTTGAATGAAACTAACCCGGACTGACGTTGTTTTCAGTAGAATTATCATGGTGTTATTTATGTGCAGGAGAAAATGTTCTTGGAATGACCTGAAACTTCACGGAGCCACTTTTCAGAAAATAAGAAAAATACCTGCAAAAGATGAAGGCCAGGGGGGCCACCACCTCTCCACGAGGGTGGGGGGCGCGCCCCCTACCTCGTGGGCCCCCTGTTGACTCTCCGACTCCAACTCCAACTCCATATATTGAGTTTTGGGGAGAAAAAATCAAACAGAATAAATCATCATGTTTTACGATACGGAGCCACCGCCAAGCCCTAAAACCTCTCGGGAGGGCCGGTCTGGAGTCCGTTCGGGGCTCCGGAGAGGGGAATTCGTTGCCATCGTCATCATCAACCATCCTCCATCACCAATTTCATGATGGTCACTGTTGTGCGTGAGTAATTCCATCATAGGCTTGTTGGACGATGATGGTTTGGATGGGATCTATCATGTAATCGAGTTAGTTTTGTTAGGGTTTGATCCCTAGTGTCCACTATTCTGAGATTGATGTTGCTATGACTTTGCTATGCTTAATGCTTGTCACTAGGGCCCGAGTGCCATGATTTCTGATATGAACCTATTATGTTTTCATCAATATATGAGTGTTCTTGATCCTATCTTGCAAGTCTATAGTCACCTATTATGTGTTATGATCCGTTAACCCCGAAGTGACAATAATCGGGATACTTGCCGATGATGACCGTAGTTTGAGGAGTTCATGTATTCACTATGTGTTAATGCTTTGTTCCAGTTCTCTATTAAAAGGAGGCCTTAATATTCCTTAGTTTCTGTAAGGACCCCGCTGCCACGGGAGGGTAGGACAAAAGATTTCATGCAAGTTCTTTTCCATAAGCACGTATGACTATATTCGGAATACATGCCTACATTATATCAATGAACTGGAGCTAGTTCCGTGTCACCCTGGGTTATGGCTGTTACATGATGAACCGCATCCGGCATAATTCTCCATCACGAATCCATTGCCTAGGAGCTTTCCATATATTGTTCTTCGCTTATTTACTTTTCCGTTGCTATTGCTATCATCACTACAAAATACCAAAAACATTACTTTTACTATTGTTACCTTTTGCTACCGTTATCACCACTATCATATTACTTTGCTACTAAACACTTTGCTGCAGATATTAAGTTTCCAGGTGTGGTTGAATTGACAACTCAGCTGCTAATACTTGAGAATATTCTTTGGCTCCCCTTGTGTCGAATCAATAAATTTTGGTTGAATACTCTACCCTCGAAAACTGTTGCGATCCCCTATACTTGTGGGTTATCACTACGTCAACGAGTTCAATGTTCTTATCTCCCATATCTTTAACGCGCGTCCTGAGCACCGACAGTTCATTGGACGAGGACCAATCCAGTCCTTTCTTGACCCAGGACGTAAGGCGCAGAGGAGCGCCAGATCGAAATTCGGGAGAAGCGGCCCGCTCCTCGCCGCTCGGCTCAGTGATGTAAAACCACTATTGTTGCCACTCCTTGACAGAATCATTGAAGGTTCCTGTTGGCCTTATGACATTGGGCATCTTGCTCACCATAGCGCCCCCACACTCGGCGTGCTCGCCGCCCACCACCTTGTGCTTCACATTAAAGACCTTCAGCCATAAACCGAAGTGTGGCGAAATGCGGAGAAAAGCCTCGCACACGACAATGAATGTCGAGATGTCGAGGAAGGAATTAGGGGACAGATCGTGAAGATTGACCCCATAATGATACATGATACCGCGAACGAATGGGTGGAGGGGAAATCCCAGTCCGCGGACAAAATGGGTAAGAAAAACTACCCTCTCATGGGGTTCGGGCGTTGGGATGATCTGCCCTGCATCTGGCAACCGGTGCGCGATATCCGCGGCCAGATATCCGGCTTTCCGTAACTTTTTGATGTTCTCCTCCGTCCACTTGCCTCCTGCTCTGGACATGCTTGGAGTGGTTTGAGAAGAAGAACGCGAGCTTGGGCGCTAGAGCTCGAGTGTGCGGGAATGGGTAAGCAAGGAGGAAGAAGGTGTGGGTGAAAAGAGTAAATCCTTGTCCCTTTATAAGGGCGAAAGAGGCGATGTGTCTCCCCACTTGCCTGGTAAAACCGCTTATTCACCAGGTGCCATAATTGATGGCGCGGTTGGGCTACCCACGTCCGTATTGATGAGAATCCCGTAATAAGGGGGACACGATCTCTGCTTTGACAAGACGTGTCGAGAAAACCGCCCCATGTTATGTGCGGTGCTGGTTGAGAAAAATGGTTCGAATAATGACCGAGCCATGACATGACGTCGTGCTGTCAAAACGCGTCAGCAGATTAGATTCGTGCAAACATTATTCTCTCTGCGGTAGTATGTGGAACTTGTTTTGCAGAGCCAGACACTATTCTGGTGTTCAAAATCTTCTATGGAGTATTCGGAGGAGGAACCCGCCTTGCAATGCCGAAGACAATACTGCGCGCCGGACTCATCGTCATTGAAGCCTGGTTCAGGGGCTACTGAGGGAGTCCTGGATTAGGGGGTCTCCGGACAGCCGGACTATATCCTTTGGCCGGACTATTGGACTATAAAGATACAAGATTGAAGACTTCGTCCCGTGTCCGGATGGGACTCTGCTTGGCGTGGAAGGCAAGCTAGGCAATACAGATATGAAGATCTCCTCCCTTGTAACTGACTCTGTGTAACCCTAGCCCCCTCCGGTGTCTATATAAACCAGAGGGTTTAGTCCATAGGACAACAAACAATCATACCATAGGCTAGCTTCTAGGGTTTAGCCTCTACGATCTCGTGGTAGATAAACTCTTGTAATACTCATATCATCTAGAACAATCAAGCAGGACATAGGGTATTACCTCCATCAAGAGGGCCCGAACCTGGGTAAACATCGTGTCCCCTGCTTCCTGTTACCATCCATCTTAGACGCACAGTTCGGAACCCCCTACCAGAGATTCGCCGGTTTTGCCACCGATAGCGGCCGGCCAGGAGGAGGGCGTGCCAAGGGGGGAGTCCTACTCTCTCCGGGAGTAGGACTCCTCCTTTCCTAGTAGGAGTAGGAGAAGGGGAAACGGAAGGAGAGAGGAGGAAGGAAAGCGGGGCGCCGCCCCCTCCTTGTCCAATTCGGACTAGAGGGGGAGGGGGCGCGCGGCCTGCCCTAGCCGCCCCTCCTCTTCTCCACTAAGGCCCAATAGGCCTATTACATCCCCCGGGGGGTTCCGGTAATCCCCCGGTTCTCCAGTATATGTCTGAAACCTCCCGAAACACTTCCGGTGTCCGAACATAGTCATCCAATATATCGATCTTTACGTCTCAACCATTTCGAGACTCCTCGTCATGTCCGTGATCATATCCGAGACTCCTAACTACCTTCGGTACATCAAAACACAAAAACTCATAATACCGATCGTCACAGAACTTTAAGCGTGCGGACCCTACGGGTTCGAGAACTATGTAGACATGACTGAGACACGTCTCCGGTCAATAACCAATAGCGGAACCTGGATGCTCATATTGGTTCCTACATATTCTACGAAGATCTTTATTGGTCAAACTGCATAACTACATACGTTGTTCCCTTTGTCATCGGTATGTTACTTGCCCGTGATTCGATTGTCGGTATCTCAATACCTAGCTCAATCTCATTACCGGCAAGTCTCTTTACTCGTTCTGTAATGCATCATCCCGTAACTAAATCATTAGTCACATTGCTTGTAAGGCTTTTAGTGATGTGCATTACCGAGAGGGCCCAGAGATACCTCTCCGACAATCAGAGTGACAAATCCTAATCTTGATCTATGCCAACTCAACAAGTACCATCGGAGACACCTGTAGAGCACCTTTATAATCACCCAGTTACATTGTGACATTTGGTAGCACACAAAGTGTTCCTCCGATATTCAGGAGTTGCATAATCTCATAGTCATAGGAACATGTATAAGTCATGAAGAAAGCAATAGCAACAAACTAAATGATCAAGTGCTAAGCTAACAAAATGGGTCAAGTCAATCACATCATTCTACTAATGATGTGATCCCGTTAATCAAATGACAAATCATGTCTATGGCTAGGAAACTCAACCATCTTTGATCAACGAGCTAGTCAAGTAGAGGCATACTAGTGACACTATATTTGTCTGTGTATTCACACATGTATTATGTTTCCGGTTAATACAATTCTAGCATGAATAATAAACATTTATCATGATATGAGGAAATAAATAATAACTTTATTATTGCCTCTAGGGCATATTTCCTTCAGTCTCCCACTTGCACTAGAGTCAATAATCTAGATTACACAGTAGTGATTCTAACGCTGATGGAGTCTTGGTGCTGATCATGTTTTGCTCGTGCAAGAGGCTTAGTCAACGGGTCTGCAACATTCAGATCCGTATGTATCTTGCATATCTCTATGTCTCCCACTGGACTTGATCCCGGATGGAATTGAAGCGTCTCTTGATGTGCTTGGTTCTCTTGTGAAATGTGGATTCCTTTGCCAAGGCAATTGCACCAGTATTGTCACAAAAGATTTTCATTGGACCCGATGCACTAGGTGTGGCACCTAGAACAGATATGAACTCCTTCATCCAGACTCCTTCATTTGCTGCTTCCAAAGCAGCTATGTACTCCGCTTCACACGTAGATTCCGTCACGACGCTTTGTTTAGAACTGCACCAACTGATAGCTCCACCGTTCAATATAAACATGTATCCGGTTTGCGATTTAGAATCGCCCGGATCAGTGTCAAAGCTTGCATCGACGTAACCATTTACGACGAGCTCTTTGTCACCTCCATAAACGAGAAACATATCCTTAGTCCTTTTCAGGTATTTCAGGATGTTCTTGACCGCTGTCCGGTGATCCACTCCTAGATTACTTTGGTACCCCCCTGCTAAACTAATAGCAAGGCACACATCAGGTCTAGTACACAACATTGCATACATGATAGAGCCTATGGCTGAAGCATAGGTGATACGTCTCCGTCGTATCTCCTTTTCCAAACACTTTTGCCTTTGTTTTGGACTCTAACTTGCATGATTTGAATGGAACTAACCCGGACTGGCGCTGTTTTCAGCAGAATTTCCATGGTGTTATTTTTGTACAGAAATAAAAGTTCTCGGAATGACCTGAAAATCAATGAAGATTATTTTTGGAATTAATAAAAAATACTGGCGAAAGAATCAAGGCCAGGGGGCCCACACCCTGTCCACGAGGGTGGGGGCACGCCCCCTACCTCGTGGGCCCCCTGGTGCTCCACCGACCTCAACTCCAACTCTATATATTCGTGTTTGGGGAGAAAAAATCAGAGAGAAGGATTCATCGCATTTTACGATATGGACCCGCTGCCAAGCCCTAAACTCTCTCGGGAGGGCTGATCTGGAGTCCGTTCGGGGCTCCGGAGAGGGGAATCCGTCGCCATTGTCATCATCAGCCTTCCTCCATCACCAATTTCATGATGCTCACTGTCGTGCATGAGTAATTCATCGTAGCTTTGCTAGACGGTGATGGGTTGGATGATATTTCTCGTGTAATCGAATTAGTTTTGTTAGGGTTTGATCCCTAGTATCCACTATGTTCTGAGATTGATGTTGCTATGACTTTTCTATGCTTAATGCTTGTCACTAGGGCCCGAGTGCCGTGATTTCAGATCTGAACCTATTATGTTTTCATGAATATATGTGAGTTCCTGATCCTATGTTGCAAGTCTATAGTCACCTACTATGTGTTATGATCCGGCAACCCCGACGTGACAATAATCGGGACCGCTGCCGATGATGACCGTAGTTTGAGGAGTTCATGTATTCACTATGTGTTAATGCTTTGGTCTTATACTCTATTAAAAGGAGGCCTTAATATCCCTTAGTTTCCAATAGGACCCCGCTGCCTCGGGAGGGTAGGACAAAAGATGCCATGCAAGTTCTTTTCCATAAGTACGTATGACTATATTCGGAATACATGCCTACATTACATTGATGAACTGGAGCTAGTTCTGTGTCACCCTATGTTATGACTGTTACATGATCGATTGCATCCGGAATAATTGTCCATCACCGATCCCTTGCCTATGAGCTTTTCATATATTGTTCTTCGCTTATTTACTTTTCTGCTGCTACTTTTACAATCACTATAAAACCAAAAATAATACTTTTGCTACCGTTACCACTACTATCATATTACTTTGCTGCTAAATACTTTGCTGCAGATACTAAGTTTCCAGGTGTGGTTGAATTGACAACTCGGCTGCTAATACTTGAGAATATTCTTTGGCTCCCCTTGTGTCGAATCAATAAATTTGGGTTTAATACTCTACCCTCGAAAACTATTGCGATCCCCTATACTTGCGGGTTATCAAGACCATTTTCTGGCGCCGTTGCCAGGGAGCATAGCTCTATTCTTTGAGTCACTTGGGATTTATATCTGTTGGTCACTATGAGGAACTTGAAAGACGAAAGAACTAAGATTTTTCCCTCAACTACGAGGGGAGGTAAGGAACTGCCATCTGGCTCTGCACTTGATTCACCTTCTGTTTTGAGTAAGCCTGCGACACCTAAACCTGCTTCTGCTATTAATTCTGATATGTCGCATGTTATTGATGATGCCACTTCTACAATGCATGATACTTATGATGAAACTACTTCTATGCTTGATACTAATGTGCCACTTGGTGAATTTCTTGATGAACAACTTTCTAGGTCTAGAGAGAATGAAATGATTGAAAGTGATAATATTGATGAAAGTAATGATGAAGATTCTCCCCCTAGATATGAATTGCCTGTTGTGCCTGAGGGTTATGTTATGGATGAAGAAAGTGCTAGAGACTTTCTTGCCTGCAATGATAGAAGTGATCTTAAGAAACTATTAGCTAAGCTGAAAGAAAAATCTATGAATGCTAGAATGAAATATGATCCTGCTTATGCTACTTCACCTATCTTTATTACTGATAAGGATTATGATTTCTCAGTTGATCCTGATATAATTACTTTGGTTGAATCTGATCCTTTCTATGGCTATGAATCTGAAATTGTTGTGACACATCTTACTAAATTAAATGATATAGCTACCCTGTTCACTAATGATGAGAAAACTCGCTACTATTATATCCTTAAATTATTTCCGTTCTCATTAAAGGGTGATGCTAAGATATGGTTTAATTCTCTCGATCTTGGTTGTGTGCGTAGTCCCCAGGATATGATTTACTACTTCTCTGCTAAATATTTCCCCGCTCATAAATAATAAGCTGCTTTAAGGGAAATATATAATTTTGTGCAAATTGAAGAAGAGAGTCTACCACAAGCTTGGGGGAGGCTTCTTCGATAACTTAATGCTTTGCCTGACCATCCTCTTAAGAAAAATGAAATACTTGATATCTTTTATAATGGACTAACCGATGCTTCCAGAGATTACTTGGATAGTTGTGCTGGTTGTGTTTTCAGGGAAAGAACTGTTGATCAAGTTGAATTGCTATTAAATACTATGTTGACTAATGAAAATAATTGGACACTTCCTGAACCAACTCCTAAGCCAACTCCGAAGGAAAGGGGTATTCTATTTCTTAGTCCTAAAGATATGCAAGAGGCAAAGAAATCTATGAAAGAAAAAGGTATTAAAGCTGAAAATGTTAAGAATTTACCACCTATTGAAGAAATACATGGTCTTGATAACCCGACACGGGTAGTAAAGGTAAATTCTCTCTATAGATTTGATGAAGGTGATATTCCTCGTAATAAGTCTGCTAGCCAATGCTTAGATGAGTTTGATAATTTTATTGTTAAAAAAGAAAACTTCAATGTTTATGTTGGTAGACAATTGAAACATAATGCTTATATGATTGAACACTTGAGTGATTATACGGCTAGTGTTAAAGGTGAACTTAAACTTATTAGTAAACATGCCTCTATGGTTACCACTCAAGTAGAACAAGTGCTTAAAGCTCAGAATGATTTGATCAATGAATTAAATAATAAAAAAAATGATAATGTTGTTAGAGTTATGACTAGAGGTGGTAAAATGACGCGGGAACCTTTGTATCCTGAGGGCCATCCTAAGAGAATTGAGCAAGATTCTCAGAGAAATAACATTGATGCACCTAGTCCTTCTAAGAGGAAGAAAAAGAAAAATGATAGGACCTTGCATGCTTCTAGTGAACCTGTTGTAGACACACCTGAGAATCCTAATGATATTTCCATCTCTAATGCTGAAACACAATCTGGTAATGAACATGAACCTAGTGATAATGTTAATGATCATGTTCATGTTGATGCTCAACCTAGCAATGATAATGATGTAGAGATTGAAACTGTTGTTGATCATGATAACCCACAATCAAAGAATCAATGTTATGATAAAAGAGACTTTGTTGCTAGGAAGCACGGTAAAGAAAGAGAACCATCAGTTCAGAAACCCATGCCTTTTCCTCCTAAACCATCCAAGAAAAAGGATGATGAGGATTTTGAGCGCTTTGCTGAAATGATTAGACCTATCTTTTTGCGTATGGGTTTGACCGATATGCTTAAAATGAATCCTTATACTAAGTATATGAAGGATATTGTTACAAATAAGAGAAATATACCGGAAGCTAAAATTTCCACCATGCTTGCTAATTATACTTTTAAGGGTGGAATATCAAAAAAATTGGAGATCCAGGAGTACCAACTATACCATGCTCCATTAAAAGAAACGATGTTAAAACTGCTTTATGTGATCTTGGAGCCGGTGTTAATGTTATGCCTCTCTCTTTATACCGTAGACTTGATTTGAATAAGTTGACGCCTAATAAAATATATTTCCAAATGGCTGACAAATCAACTGCTATACCTATCGGTATTTGTGAGGATGTGCTTGTTGTGGTTGCAAACATTACTATTTTAACGGACTTTGTTATTCTTCATATTCCCGAGGACGATAGTATGTCTATTATTCTTGGAAGACCCTTTTTGAATACTGCAGGGGCTGTTATTAATTGCACCAAAGGCAATGTCACTTTTCATGTTAATGGTAATGAGCATACAGTACACTTTCCGAGGAAACAACCTCAAGTCCACAGAATCAATTCTATTGGAAAAATTTCAACAATCACTATTGGAGGTTTTGAATTCCCTCTTCCTAATGTCAAGAAGAAATATGATATTCTTATTGTTGGGGAAATCCATATCCCCGTTGAGGTAACATAGTGTTATTCGAAATTTCTACGATTACATGTTATTCGGAATGAGTTTGTTAACAAGACTTGATCAACCTTGTTAGTGGACTCCTTTTGAAGAACATGAGATGGGTGAATTTAGAAAACACAACTCTCTGTACCCTCTTTTTTACTTTCTGTTATTTATATTAAATAAAGCAAAAATAGTAATTTCTGTCAGTTTTCTGAATTATCCGTGCAATAAAAAATACCTCGAAAATAAAAGTTCTCCAACTGCCCAAAAAATTTAATATGATTTTTTCTAGAATATTTGAGAATATCTGGCACTGAGAACACATCAGGGGGAGCCAGCACCTTGCCACGAGGGTCCAAGGCGCGCCCTACCCCCTGGGCACTGTTGGGGAACGCAGTAATTTCAAAAAATTTCCTACGCACACGCAAGATCATGGTGATGCACAGCAACGAGAGGGGAGAGTGTTGTCTACGTACCAACGCAGACCGACTGCGGAAGCGATCACACAACATAGAGGAAGTAGTCGTACGTCTTCTTCCCGATCCGACCGATCCAAGTACCGTTACTCCGGCACCTCCGAGTTCTTAGCACACGTTCAGCTCGATGACGTTCCTCGGGCTCCGATCCAGCAAAGCGTCGAGGAAGAGTTCCGTCAGCACGACGGCGTGATGACGATCTTGATGCACTACCGACGCAGGGTTTCGCCTAAGCACTACAACGGTACGATCGAGGTGGAATTTGGTGGCAGGGGGCACCGCACACGGCTAAGGAAAGATCTCAAGGATCAAGTTGTGTCTTGGGGTGCCCCCTGCCCCCGTATATAAAGGACCAGGGGAGGGGGTTCGGCCGGCTAGGGGGAGAGGGCGCAGGAGGAGTCCTACTCCCACCGGGAGTAGGACTCCCCCCCTCAATCCTATTCCAATTAGGACTCAAGGGGGGAAAGAGAAGAGAGGGGGGCCGGCCCACTTCTCCTAGTCCTACTAGGACTTGGGGAAAGGGGGGGCGCCGGCCAGCTTGTGGGCTGCCTCTTTTCTCTTTTCCACTAAGGCCCAATAGGCCCATTAGCCTCCCGGGGGGTTCCGGTAACCCTCCCGGTATTCCGGTAAAATCCCGATTTCACTCGGAACACTTCCGGTGTCCAAACATAGGCTTCCAATATATCAATCTTTACGTCTCGACCATTTCGAGACTCCTCGTCATGTCCGTGATCTCATCCGGGACTCCGAACAACCTTCGGTACATCAAAATGCATAAACTCATAATAACTGTCATCGTAACGTTAAGCGTGCGGACCCTACGGTTCGAGAACAATGTAGACATGACCGAGACACGTCTCCGGTCAATAACCAATAGCGGGACCTGGATGCCCATATTGGCTCCTACATATTCTACGAAGATCTTTATCGGTCAGACCGCATAACAACATACGTTGTTCCCTTTGTCATCGGTATGTTACTTGCCCGAGATTCGATCGTCGGTATCCAATACCAAGTTCAATCTCGTTACCGGCAAGTCTCTTTACTCGTTCCGTAATACATCATCTCACAACTAACATATTAGTTGCAGTGCTTGCAAGGCTTATGTGATGTGCATTACCGAGAGGGCCCAGAGATACCTCTCCGACAATCGGAGTGACAAACCCTAATCTCGAAATACGCCAACCCAACATTTACCATTGGAGACACCTGTAGTACTCCTTTATAATCACCCAGTTACGTTGTGACGTTTGGTAGTACCCAAAGTGTTCCTCCGGCAAACGGGAGTTGCATAATCTCATAGTTATAGGAACATGTATAAGTCATGAAGAAAGCAATAGCAACATACTAAACGATCGGATGCTAAGCTAATGGAATGGGTCATGTCAATCAGATCATTCTACTAATGATGTGACCTCGTTAATCAAATAACAACTCCTTGTTCATGGTTAGGAAACATAACCATCTTTGATTAACGAGCTAGTCAAGTAGAGGCATACTAGTGACTCTCTGTTGGTCTATGTATTCACACATGTATTATGTTTCCGGTTAATACAATTCTAGCATGAATAATAAACATTTATCATGAAGTAAGGAAATAAATAATAACTTTTATTATTGCCTCTAGGGCATATTTCCTTCAGTCTCCCACTTGCACTAGAGTCAATAATCTAGATTACACAGTAATGATTCTAACACCCATGGAGCCTTGGTGCTGATCATGTTTTGCTCGTGGAAGAGGCTTAGTCAACGGGTCTGCAACATTCAGATCTGTATGTATCTTGCAAATCTCTATGTCTCCCACCTGGACTAAATCCCGGATGGAGTTGAAGCGTCTCTTGATGTGTTTGGTTCTTTTGTGAAACCTGGATTCCTTTGCCAAGGCAATTGCACCAGTATTGTCACAGAAGATTTTCATTGGACCCGATGCACTAGGTATGACACCTAGATCGGATATGAACTCCTTCATCCAGACTCCTTCGTTTGCTGCTTCCGAAGCAGCAATGTACTCCGCTTCACATGTAGATCCCGCTACGACGCTTTGTTTAGAACTGCACCAACTGACAGCTCCACCGTTTAAAGTAAACACGTATCCGGTTTGCGATTTAGAATCGTCCGGATCAGTGTCAAAGCTTGCATCAACGTAACCTCTTACGGTGAGCTCTTTGTCACCTCCATATACGAGAAACATATCCTTAGTCCTTTTCAGGTATTTCAGGATATTCTTGACCGCTGTCCAGTGATCCACTCCTGGATTACTTTGGTACCTCCCTGCTAGACTTATAGCAAGGCACACATCAGGTCTGGTACACAGCATTGCATACATGATAGAGCCTATGGCTGAAGCATAGGGAACATCTTTCATTTTCTCTCTATCTTCTGCAGTGGTCGGGCATTGAGTTTGACTCAACTTCACACCTTGTAACACAGGCAAGAACCCTTTCTTTGCTTGATCCATTTTGAACTTCTTCAAAATTTTGTCAAGGTATGTGCTCTGTGAAAGTCCAATTAAGCGTTTTGATCTATCTCTATAGATCTTTATGCCTAATATGTAAGCAGCTTCCCCGAGGTCTTTCATCGAAAAACTTTTATTCAAGTATCCCTTTATGCTATCCAGAAATTCTATATCATTTCCAATTAGCAATATGTCATCCACATATAATATCAGAAATGCTACAGAGCTCCCACTCACTTTCTTGTAAATACAGGCTTCTCCAAAAGTCTGTATAAAGCCAAATGCTTTGATCACACTATCAAAGCGTTTATTCCAACTCCGAGATGCTTGCACCAGTCCATAAATGGATCGCTGGAGTTTGCACACTTTGTTAGCTCCTTTTGGATCGACAAAACCTTCGGGTTGCATCATATACAACTCTTCTTCCAGAAATCCATTCAGGAATGCGGTTTTTACATCCATTTGCCAAATTTCATAATCATAAAATGCGGCAATTTCTAACATGATTCTGACAGATTTAAGCATCGCTACGGGTGAGAAAGTCTCATCGTAGTCAACTCCTTGAACTTGTCGAAAACCTTTTGCGACAAGTCGAGCTTTATGGACAGTAACATTACCGTCAGCGTCAGTCTTTTTCTTGAAGATCCATTTATTCTCAATTGCTTGCCGATTATCGGGCAAGTCAACCAAAGTCCATACTTCGTTCTCATACATGGATCCCATCTCAGATTTCATGGCCTCAAGCCACTTTGCGGAATCTGGGCTCACCATCGCTTCTTCATAGTTCGTAGGTTCATCATGATCTAGTAGCATGACTTCCAGAACTGGATTACCGTACCACTCCGGTGCGGATCTCACTCTGGTTGATCTACGTGGTTCAGTAGAATCTTGCTCTGAAGTTTCATGATCTTCATCATTAGCTTCCTCACTGCTTGGTATAGGTGTCGCAGAAACAGTTTTCTGTGATGTACTATTTTCCAATAAGGGAGCAGGTACAGCTACCTCGTCAAGTTCTACTTTCCTCCCACTCACTTCTTTCGAGAGAAACTCCTTCTCTAGAAATGATCCATTCTTAGCAACGAATATCTTGCCTTCGGATCTGTGATAGAAGGTATACCCAACAGTTTCATTTGGGTATCCTATGAAGACACATTTCTCCGCTTTGGGTTCGAGCTTATCAGGTTGAAGCTTTTTCACATAAGCATCGCAGCCCCAAACTTTAAGAAACGACAACTTTGGTTTCTTGCCAAACCATAGTTCATAAGGCGTCATCTCAACGGATTTTGATGGTGCCCTATTTAACGTGAATGCGGCCGTCTCTAAAGCATAACCCCAAAACGATAGCGGTAAATCAGTAAGAGACATCATAGATCGCACCATATCTAGTAAAGTACGATTACGACGTTCGGACACACCATTACGCTGTGGTGTTCCGGGTGGCGTGAGTTGCGAAACTATTCCACAATTTTTCAAATGTACACCAAACTCGTAACTCAAATATTCTCCTCCACGATCAGATCGTAGAAATTTTATTTTCTTGTTACGATGATTTTCAACTTCACTCTGAAATTCCTTGAACTTTTCAAATGTTTCAGACTTATGTTTCATTAAGTAGATATACCCATATCTGCTTAAATCATCTGTGAAGGTGAGAAAATAACGATATCCGCCACGAGCTTCAATATTCATCGGACCACATACATCGGTATGTATGATTTCCAACAAATCTGTTGCTCTCTCCATAGTACCGGAGAACGGTGTTTTAGTCATCTTGCCTATGAGGCACGGTTCGCAAGTACCAAGTGATTCATAATCAAGTGATTCCAAAAGCCCATCAGTATGGAGTTTCTTCATGCGCTTTACACCGATATGACCTAAACGGGAGTGCCACAAATAAGTTGCACTATCATTATTAACTTTGCATCTTTTGGCTTCTACATTATGAATATGTGTATTACTATCTTCGAGATTCAACAAGAATAGACCACTCTTTAAAGGTGCATGACCATAAAAGATATTATTCATATAAATAGAACAACCATTATTCTCTGATTTAAATGAATAACCGTCTCGCATTAAACAAGATCCAGATATAATGTTCATGCTCAACGCTGGCACCAAATAACAATTATTTAGGTCTAATATTAATCCCGAAGGTAGATGTAGAGGTAGCGTGCCGACCGCGATCACATCGACTTTGGAACCGTTTCCCACGCACATCGTCACCTCGTCCTTTGCTAGTGTCCGCTTATTCCGTAGTCCCTGTTTCGAGTTGCAAATATTAGCAACAGAACCAGTATCAAATACCCAGGTGCTACTGCGAGCTCTAGTAAGGTACACATCAATAACATGTATATCACATATACCTTTGCTCACTTTGCCATCCTTCTTATCCGCCAAATACTTGGGGCAGTTCCGCTTCCAGTGACCAGTCTGCTTGCAGTAGAAGCACTCAGTTTCAGGCTTAGGTCCAGACTTGGGTTTCTTCTCTTGAGCAGCAACTTGCTTACTGTTCTTTTTGAAGGTTCCCTTCTTCTTCCCTTTGCCCTTCTTCTTGAAACTAGTGGTTTTGTTAACCATCAACACTTGATGCTCCTTCTTGATTTCTACCTCCGCAGCTTTTAGCATTGCGAAGAGCTCGGGAATAGTCTTGTTCATCCCTTGCATATTATAGTTCATCACGAAGCTCTTGTAGCTTGGTGGCAGTGATTGGAGAATTCTGTCAATGACGCAGTCATCTGGAAGATTAACCCCCATCTGAATCAAGTGATTATTATACCCAGACATCTTGAGTATATGCTCACTGACAGAACTGTTCTCCTCCATCTTACAGCTATAGAACTTATTGGAGACTTCATATCTCTCAATTCGGGCATTTGCTTGAAATATTAACTTCAACTCCTGGAACATCTCATATGCTCCATGACGTTCAAAACGTCGTTGAAGTCCCGATTCTAAGCCGTAAAGCATGGCACACTGAACTATCGAGTAGTCATCAGCTTTGCTCTACCAGACGTTCATAACATCTGGCGTTGCTCCAGCAGCAGGCCTGTCACCTAGCGGTGCTTCCAGGACGTAATTCTTCTGTGCAGCAATGAGGATAATCCTCAGGTTACGGACCCAGTCCGTGTAATTGCTACCATCATCTTTCAACTTTGCTTTCTCAAGGAACGCATTAAAATTCAACGGAACAATAGCACGAGCCATCTATCTACAAGCAACATAAACAAGCAAGATACTATCAGGTACTAAGTTCATGATAAGTTTAAGTTCAGTTAATCAAATTACTTAGGAACTCCCACTTAGATAGATATCCCTCTAATCCTCTAAGTGATTACGTGATCCAAATCAACTAAACCATAACCGATCATCACGTGAGATGGAGTAGTTTTCAATGGTGAACATCGTCATGTTGATCATATCTACTATATGATTCACGCTCGACCTTTCGGTCTCTGTGTTCCGAGGCCATATCTGCATATGCAAAACTGGCTTGCACCCGTTGTAGATGGACGTAGAGCTTATCACACCCGATCATCACGTGGTGTCTGGGCACGACGAACTTTGGCAACGGTGCATACTCAGGGTGAACACTTCTTGATATTTTAGTGAGAGATCATCTTATAATGCTACCGTCAATCAAAGCAAGATAAGATGCATAAAAGGATAAACATCACATGCAATCAATATAAGTGATATGATATGGCCATCATCATCTTGTGCTTGTGATCTCCATCTCCGAAGCACCGTCATGATCACCATCGTCACCGGCGCGACACCTTGATCTCCATCGTAGCATCGTTGTCGTCTCGCCAATCTTATGCTTCTACGACTATCACTACCACTTAGTAATAAAGTAAAGCATTACATCGCGATTGCATTGCATACAATAAAGCGACAACCATATGGCTCCTGCCAGTTGCCGATAACTCGGTTACAAAACATGATCATCTCATACAATAAAATCAGCATCATGCCTTGACCATATCACATCACAACATACCCTGCAAAAACAAGTTAGACGTCCTCTACTTTGTTGTTGCAAGTTTTACGTGGCTGCTACGGGCTTAAGTAAGAACTCATCTCACCTACGCATCAAAACCACAACGATAGTTCGTCAAATAGACTCCGTTTTAACCTTCTCAAGGACCGGGCGTAGTCACACTTGGTTCAACTAAAGTTGGAGAGACAGTCTTCCGCAAGCCATCTGTGTGCATAGCACGTCGAGGGAACCGGTCTCGCGTAAGAGTACGCGTAAGGTTGGTCCGGATCGTCTCAACCAACAATACCGCCGAACCAAAGTATGACATGCTGGTAGGCAGTATGACTTGTATCGCCCACAACTCACTTGTGTTCTACTCGTGCATATAACATCAAACCATAAAACCTAGGCTCGGATGCCACTGTTGGGGAACGCAGTAATTTCAAAAAATTTCCTACGCACACGCAAGATCATGGTGATGCACAGCAACGAGAGGGGAGAGTGTTGTCTACGTACCAACGCAGACCGACTGCGGAAGCGATCACACAACGTAGAGGAAGTAGTCGTATGTCTTCTTCCCGATCCGACCGATCCAAGTACCGTTACTCCGGCACCTCCGAGTTCTTAGCACACGTTCAGCTCGATGACGTTCCTCGGGCTCCGATCCAGCAAAGCGTCGAGGAAGAGTTCCGTCAGCACGACGGCGTGATGACGATCTTGATGCACTACCGACGCAGGGCTTCGCCTAAGCACTACAACGGTACGATCGAGGTGGAATTTGGTGGCAGGGGGCACCGCACACGGCTAAGGAAAGATCTCAAGGATCAAGTTGTGTCTTGGGGTGCCCCCTGCCCCCGTATATAAAGGACCAGGGGAGGGGGTTCGGCCGGCTAGGGGGAGAGGGCGCAGGAGGAGTCCTACTCCCACCGGGAGTAGGACTCCCCCCCTCAATCCTATTCCAATTAGGACTCAAGGGGGGAAAGAGAAGAGAGGGGGGCCGGCCCACTTCTCCTAGTCCTACTAGGACTTGGGGAAAGGGGGGGCGCCGGCCAGCTTGTGGGCTGCCTCTTTTCTCTTTTCCACTAAGGCCCAATAGGCCCATTAGCCTCCCGGGGGGTTCCGGTAACCCTCCCGGTATTCCGGTAAAATCCCGATTTCACTCGGAACACTTCCGGTGTCCAAACATAGGCTTCCAATATATCAATCTTTACGTCTCGACCATTTCGAGACTCCTCGTCATGTCCGTGATCTCATCCGGGACTCCGAACAACCTTAGGTACATCAAAATGCATAAACTCATAATAACTGTCATCGTAACATTAAGCGTGCGGACCCTACGGTTCGAGAACAATGTAGACATGACCGAGACACGTCTCCGGTCAATAACCAATAGCGGGACCTGGATGCCCATATTGGCTCCTACATATTCTACGAAGATCTTTATCGGTCAGACCGCATAACAACATACGTTGTTCCCTTTGTCATCGGTATGTTACTTGCCCGAGATTCGATCGTCGGTATCCAATACCTAGTTCAATCTCGTTACCGGCAAGTATCTTTACTCGTTCCGTAATACATCATCTCACAACTAACATATTAGTTGCAGTGCTTGCAAGGCTTATGTGATGTGCATTACCGAGAGGGCCCAGAGATACCTCTCCGACAATCGGAGTGACAAACCCTAATCTCGAAATACGCCAACCCAACATTTACCATTGGAGACACCTGTAGTACTCCTTTATAATCACCCAGTTACGTTGTGACGTTTGGTAGTACCCAAAGTGTTCCTCCGGCAAACGGGAGTTGCATAATCTCATAGTTATAGGAACATGTATAAGTCATGAAGAAAGCAATAGCAACATACTAAACGATCGGGTGCTAAGCTAATGGAATGGGTCATGTCAATCAGATCATTCTACTAATGATGTGACCTCGTTAATCAAATAACAACTCCTTGTTCATGGTTAGGAAACATAACCATCTTTGATTAACGAGCTAGTCAAGTAGAGGCATACTAGTGACTCTCTGTTGGTCTATGTATTCACACATGTATTATGTTTCCGGTTAATACAATTCTAGCATGAATAATAAACATTTATCATGAAGTAAGGAAATAAATAATAACTTTTATTATTGCCTCTAGGGCATATTTCCTTCAGGCACGCCCCTGCCTCATGGGCCCCTGGTGGCCCCCTCCACTTATTTGAGCCACCACACTCCTTATTCCTCCCAAAAAATCACTAGCCAGCTCAAACCCGAGTTCTTGCTCATCTTGCTGCCATTTTCGATCTCCTTGCTCAAAGCTCCATTCACAAAACTACTTTGGGGGATTGTTCTTTGGTATGTGACTCCTCCAATGGTCCAATTAGTTTTTGTTCTAGTGCTTTATTTATTGCAAATTTTTGCTGCTTAGGTGATCCTATTCTTGAGCTTGCATGTCAAATTTATGTGGTCAAAAGTAGTCTTAATTCATGATATAGTCTCTAGGCACTTGTGGGAGTAGTTGCTATCAATTTTGTTGAGTTTGGTTCACTTTTATTTTGAAGTTACTAAAAAATTCAGAAATTTTTCAGAGGAAATATGTTTAGGAAAATGTACCATGGTGGTTCTTCAAGGAAGCAAGGACCCAGGCCCTCAATGCATGAGCTGGACGATGAACCACCGAGGGACGCTCAAGTGCGGCCTTGTGGATGGCCGTCAGAAGATTTCATGGTCCAAGCAGGAATCAAGGAGGAATTTGACGCATATGTGCGAAACGCCGATCTTGAGAGCTTCGTGGCAGATAAGTGCTGTCAGTACCACTACCTCACTGATTCCTTTGTGAGAAGGTTTGAATTTTCATCATCATGCAATTCTCAAACTGTCCTGTTTGATATTTATGATAAATCTTATACCATGGACTTAGAAGATTTTAACTGCTTGTAAACTCCCACAGTGGGGTAGTGTTAGTGAACCTCGCAAATCTGAATATAGAGACTTTCTTGCTAGTATAAATGTGGGGGAATCTAGGGAAATCACGCAAGCTACCATAGGGAGCATTCATTTTCCTACTATACATTAGTTTGCTCTCTTTATAGGTATGCATAAATGGTAAGGATGAGGCATGTCACATGTGTGTGCCAGATCTTAGTGTTCCCAAGAGTGTTGTATTAGGAGATAGACAATATAACTTGGGGGCCATTGTTGCACGCAGGTTGCATAATAACAAAATTAATGGAGATTTCTTTGGTGGAATTTACGCAACCCGTTTAGCTGATTTTCTAGAGATACCCATGCGTGGAGATGATATTGAGTTGCCTCCTGCTTATTTAGATTATAATGCCATGGTTCGTCATCAGTTTGTTGAGAGGAACAATCAGTTCCTCTAGTACCGACTAATCTTTGACAGACGACGCACCTATCACGTCGCTCTCCCTGCTGCTGCCTTCTTTGACTTTCAGGCAAAAGGGAGATATGTTATAACCAGGGAGGAGGCGACCGAGTATGAGAGGAGGATGGAGGCAGCTCGCCTCCAAGCTGCAGCTCGTCAGGCAATAGCTGATGCATCTCAGTACGACCCCAGCTTCAACTTCGGATATCCACCAGGCCATCCATGGGCATAGACCAACTTAGGCTAAAATCCTAAGATTGGGGGAGTACGTATTTCTCACCGACATTACATTCATTTTCACACACTCATGCTAGTTGTCGGTGCTCATACTTTTTCATTGTATCATCCATGATAGTTTATTTCCCTTTTAGCTTTCTTCTTGTGTGTCTTAATAAACCTTAAGAAAAACCCAAAAAAATTAGTTGTAGCTTTTAGTTAGTTTACTTTCCATGCCTGTAGTGGTAGTAATTAAAAATAAAACCCAAAAAGATTTCTTGTTCTTCTTTTGCTTGTTGGGAGCTTGTGACACCCTCGATGCGACTATATCTCCCACGTGTCGAGGCACGACTTAGAGGCATAATCGCATTGAAGGCATATGTCGCAAGTGAGGTAATCTTCACACAACCCATGTAATAATATAAGGAAAGAGATACATAGTTGGCTTACAATCGCCACTTCACACAATTACATGAATAAACATTACATCAATCAAATACACTCATGGTCCGACTACGGAACCAAAATAAAAGAAGAACCCCAAATGCGACAAAGGTCCCCGATCGACCCCAACTGGGCTCCACTACTGATCAACTAGAACAAAACAACATAAAGAACACGATCTTCATCGAGCTCCCCCTGATCTGGGTTGCGTCATCTGCACGAACTCATCGCACCTGCAAGCTGGTTTTGGAAGTATCTGTGAGCCACAGGGACTCAGCAATCTCGCACCCTCGCGATCAAGACTATTTAAGCTTATGGGTAAGGTAAAAGGCATGAGGTGGAGCTGCAGCAAGCGACTAGCATATATGGTGGCTAACATACGCAAATGAGAGCGAGAAGAGAAGGCAAAGCACGGTCGATAAAAGTATGATCAAGAAGTGATCCTGGACTACCTACGTCAAGCATAACTCCAACAAGCGTGTTCACTTCCCGGACTTCGCCGGAAAGAGACCATCACGGTTACACACGCTATTGATTCATTTTAATTAAGGTCAAGTTTGGGTTTTCTACAACCGGACGTTAACAAATTCCCATCTGCCCATAACCGCGGGCACGGCTTTCGAAAGTTCAAATCCCTGCAGGGTGTCCCAACTTAGCCCATCACAAGCTCTCACGGTCAACGAAGGAATAGACCTCCACCCGAGATGTTCCGATCAGACTCGGTATCCTGGTACAACAAGACATTTCGACAGGGTAAAACTAAACCAGCAACACCGCCCGAATGTGCCGACAAATCCCGATAGGAGCTGCACATATCTCTTTCTCAGGGCACACTCAGATGAGCTCTCCATACAACTAAAACCAAACCTCGAGTTTCCCCGAGGGGGCGCTGCACGGGACTCTAGTTCGGACCAACACTCAGAGGAGCACTGGCCCGGGGGGGTTAAAATAATGATGATGACCCTTGGGCGCGCGACCCCCAAGGGAAAAGAAAAGGCTAGGTGGCAAATGGTAAAACCAATGTTGGGCATTGCTGGAGAAGCTTTACTTAAGGCGAACTGTCAAGGGGTTCCCATAATAGCCCAACCGCGTAAGGGACGCAAAATCCAGGAACATAACACCGATATGACGGAAACTAGGGCGGCAAGAGTGGAACAAAACACCAGGCATAAGGCCGAGCCTTCCACCCTTTACCCAGTATATAGATGCATTAATTAAATAAGACATATAGTGATATCCCAACAAGTAAATAAATGTTCCAACGAGGAACGGCCTCCAATCTTCACCTGCAACTAGCAACGCTATAAGAGGGGCTGAGCAAAGCGGTAACATAGCCAATCAACGGTTTGCTAGGACATGGTGGGTTAGAGGTTTGACATGGCAATTGGGAGGCTGACAAGCAAATGGTAGGCATCATAGCATTGGCATAGCAAAAGAGCGAGCAAACTAGCATAGCAAAGATAGTAGTGATTTCGAGGGTATGATCATCTTGCCTCAAATCCCGCAGGGAAGAAGAACGAGACCATGAAGAAGACAAACGGTCGTAGTCGAACGGATCCTCACAAACTCGACGTTACCAGAACCAACCCGAGGAAGCAACACCGGAAAGAAGCAAACAATCATGGTAAACAACCACCACATCATCATGGCATGATGCACAATCAAGTATGATGCATGTCCGGTTTAAGTATGCATGGCATGGCAAAGACACAAACAAAACTACAAGTTAAGTGAAGCTCAATATGCAACGAGTTGCATATTGAAGAAAACACCACATGACTTATTTAGTTCTCTCTTGTTTATGTACCCAACAAGATTAAATGTTGTTAGCATGGCAAGAGGTAAAACATAAAGGGATTATCTATCTAAACAATTTAAATGGGGCCGGATATAGCAAACGACAAATCCGGTAAATCCCCATATGCATATAGCAAATTAATACAAACCACAATTTTAAATATTCTTGATGTTGTTAACATGATGCGGATGACATGTTCAAGTTTATGCAAGTTTTTAAAGAAAATGTTGATAAGAGCAATATATGGAGCATATGTCATCGTGGCGGAAAGAAAGGATGCCATGGCAACGTTCCGGTACTCGATTGAGATGCCGGTGCAAAAGGAAAAGTGACGGGGCGTGTCATGCAAGGATGGTGGGGTGCTCCCGGATACCGGGTTCCCACGGGTTAGTGGCATGGAAACGAGAGACAAATCGGACATGGTGCAAACACTAGCATCTCATACATCACACAACATTTGTTCACGGGCGTCGTCTCGGTGGTTATACCTTCCAAGGGAGCATTCTCGAGCGGTTCGAGACATAGAGGAAGTAGTTGTTCTCGTGGCGGTAGTGGAAGTAGGGGTACATGACGACGTAGAGGTACTCGCGACGGTAGTAGTTCACATTCACGTTACACGGGTCTTTGGCGACGGTCGTCGTACATGGTTCGGAGTGGTACTTGCACCTTCGGACTTGGCGCATCCGAGGGCTTCGGGGTCGACGATAGTGGTACCCGTTTCGTAGACGTTCGAGCCATATCGGTAGCGGTACTTGACGAATCCCGAAACGGACTTGGCGTTTTCGGTTCGGTGGTCGTTCGGGCGCCGTATGTCGTGGTACTTGGCGTTAATCCATGTTCGGTGGTGTACTTGGTGAAACTCCACGGAGGCGTGCACGGGTCAAAGTGGAACTCTTGACAAACTCCACGGGGCTGACTTGGCATGCAACTAGCACGGCACGATGGGCATGAAGGGCGGCGCTGGTTCTCTGTGTTGGGGAACGTAGTAATTTCAAAAAATTCCTACGCACACGCAAGATCATGGTGATGCATAGCAACGAGGGGAGAGTATGATCTACGTACCCATGTAGATCGCAACGGAAGCGTTTGACACAACGTAGAGGAAGTAGTCGTGCGTCTTCTTCCCGGTCCGATCGATCCAAGCACCGTTACTCCGGCACCTCCGAGTTCTTAGCACACGTTCAGCTCGATGACGATCCTCGGGCTCCGATCCAGCAAAGCGTCGAGGAAGAGTTTCGTTAGCACGACGGCGTGGTGACAATCTTGATGTACTACCGACGCAGGGCTTCGCCTAAGCACTGCAACAATATGACCGAGGTGGAATTTGGTGGCAGGGGGCACCGCACACGGCTAAGGAACGATCTCAAGGATCAACTTGTGTGTTTAGAGGTGCCCCCTGCCCCCGTATATAAAGGATGAGAGGGGGAGGGCTGGCCGGCCAAGCAAGGGAGGCGCAGGAGGAGTCCTACTCCTACCGGGAGTAGGACTCCCCCCTCCAATCCTAGTCCAACTAGGTTTTCTCAAGTGGGAAAGAGAGAGAGGGGGGCCGGCCACCTTCTCCTAGTCCTAATAGGACTAAGGGAAGGGGAAAGCTGCGGCCAGCTATGGGCTTCCCCTTTTCTCTTTTCCACCAAGGCCCATGTTGGCCCATTTGCATTCCGGGGGGTTCCGGTAACCTCCCGGTAGTCCGATAAAATTCCCGATTTCACCCGGAACACTTCCGATGTCCAAACATAGGCTTCCAATATATCAATCTTTATGTCTCGACCATTTCGAGACTCCTCGTCATGTCCGTGATCACATCCGGGACTCCGAACAACCTTCGGTACATCAAAATGCATAAACTCATAATAACTGTCATCGTAACGTTAAGCGTGCGGACCCTACGGTTCGAGAACAATGTAGACATGACCGAGACACGTCTCCGGTCAATAACCAATAGCGGGACCTGGATGCCCATATTGGCTCCTACATATTCTACGAAGATCTTTATCGGTCAGACCGCATAACAACATACGTTGTTCCCTTTGTCATCGGTATGCTACTTGCCCGAGATTCGATCGTCGGTATCCAATACCTAGTTCAATCTCGTTACCGGCAAGTCTCTTTACTCGTTCCGTAATACATCATCCCGCAACTAACTCATTAGTTGCAATGCTTGCAAGGCTTAAGTGATGTGTATTACCGAGAGGGCCCAGAGATACCTCTCCGACTATCGGAGTGACAAATCCTAATCTCGAAATACGCCAACCCAACATATACCATTGGAGACACCTGTAGTACTCCTTTATAATCACCCAGTTACGTTGTGACGTTTGGTAGTACCCAAAGTGTTCCTCCGGCAAACGGGAGTTGCATAATCTCATAGTCATAGGAACATGTATAAGTCATGGATAAAGCAATAGCAACATACTAAACGATCGGGTGCTAAGCTAATATAATGGGTCATGTCAATCAGATCATTCAACTAATGATGTGACCTCGTTAATCAAATAACAACTCGTTGTTCATGGTTAGGAAACATAACCATCTTTGATTAACGAGCTAGTCTAGTAGAGGCATACTAGTGACACTCTGTTTGTCTATGTATTCACACATGTATTATGTTTCCAGTTAATACAATTCTAGCATGAATAATAAACCTTTATCATGATATAAGGAAATAAATAATAACTTTATTATTGCCTCTAGGGCATATTTCCTTCACTCTGCTCCAATGAAGCAGAACGACGGGCGAGCGGGCGGCCGACCTGGTTGGCCGAGGAGGTCGACGGCGGACATGCTCCAGCGGCCCTGGTCGCCCACAGCAGGGGTGTGAGTCGAGCGGCAGCCCCCTGGTGGTCGCAGCCGACGGCGTGCAGAAGAGCGGCGGCAGCAGGGCGCGGTTGCCGTGGTGTGGCAGCGCAGCAGTGAGGGCACAAGGTCGAGCTCCTGGTGCTCGACGAAGACGGCGCGGAGGAAGAGGGGCCCGGCAGGGAAAACGACGAAGGAGGGGACGGCGGAGCTCGCTGATGAGGCACTTGGCGGAGGAGAAGCTCCAAGGCGGCGGCGACGCATCTGTTGGCTCCTGGAGCCGGTGCCTGACCGCGGAGGGAGGTGGGTGGCGCGAGGTGGAGGAGATGAGCGCGGACGTTCATGGCGACGGCGGCCTACGGCTCGTCCAGTGGCTGGACTCCGGCGACGAGGAGGGGTGCAAAGGGGAAACGGGACAAGGGTGTGGCGCTGGGAGGATGGCGTTGTCGAGGGAGTGAGGGAGAGGGATGGCACCAGAGGAGGACGAAGGGGAGAGATGGGGATCGGGAGATGGAGGTAGCGAGGGAAAGAAGGAGATCGAGCGCCTCCTGGCTCGATGCGTGAGGGCGGCGGCGTGGGAGGACGAGAGGGATCGGGCAAGCGGCGGCTAGGGTTAGCTGCGGGATTGGTGGCCTCGGTGATGAATGGGCCGGCGAGAGGCCCAGCTGGGCTGGACTCTCTTTCCCTCTTTATCTAATTCTCTCTTAACCAAAAAGAGAAAAATAGAAAATAGATAGAAGGGGAAAAAAATAGAAAGAGAGGGTATGGATGGAATTTGGGCATGGAAGTTAAATTCCCGGACTCACAAGAATGCGCTGGTTCCAAGAAAAATGGAATAGCCAAGATCGAATGAAAAGAATTCAAACTCATTTGAATTTAATTCAAATGGGTTTGAACTAGGATAGGTTTTTCGAAGTGCCCAAAAATGTTGAGAAATTAGGTGGAGCTCCGGAAAATGATGAAAGGACAAGTGGCAAAGTTAGAGGCCAAGAGTTGAAATAATAAAAGGCATTGGGATTTTTGCAAGTGTGTTATGGTAATTCCACATAATTGGAATAATTACTATAGCTCTCTAAATATCGAGAGGATAAGTTGTAAAGAGAATCACCATGTGAAATCCCTCGATTTAAATGGATCAAAGATCCATACCATTTGTTTAGTTGAGTTTTAAAACGGGTTGCATGATGACATGATGCAATGCACATGATGCAAAGATGAAATGCAGCGGACCCAACAAAACACACGACGAAAACCCGGAAACGCTGGAAGGCAACTGAAGCTCCGGTCTTGGGGCGTTACAACACTCCACCACTACGAGAGGATCTCGTCCCGAGATCTAGAATGGCACCGGAGAGAAAATGAAAGAGAAAGAGAAGAGGTAAAACTAAGTTGCTTCTTTCACAAACGAGTGAAACCGATGAATCTTGAAAGGTTAAACAAATCGAAAGAAAGAATGCCACGAAGAAGAACGAAGTTGAAAGCACTCCGGTAGGAAAGAGTAACAAGGGAGAACAAATTTGAACAACACTCCGGCGGGAAATGAAAATAGATGACAAAGAACTTGATAAGGAGATAGCACTTGCAAAGAGGTCATGACACACCGGTTAAATGGACAATCATGAAAAGAACATGATCTTAGACAAACGAGATGATGGAAATCCGACAACAAAAAGAATAAGTTTGATATGGTCGTATGGAATACATCCCAAATTATGAGGTGAAATTTTTCCACTAACGGAACCGATAGATTGGATTGATATCACACAAGGAGATGAGAAACTTAATTCACCGGGAGGATAATAGAAGAACTTGGATCATGTATTATCACCATTAATAGCATTACTCCTTAGGGAAAAGCTTAAGGTGAAATATAACCCAAGTTAATTCCAATAACGAGATTGATGGATTTAAAATATCTCATTCTTGACAACATGTGAATCAAGAAAACATGAACTCAAATTATCAAGAATGACATAATACCACCTCCAATGATATGGAAGAAAGAATTGCACTCTGGATAGCAAGATGAAGAATGCTTGAGTTCCTCTGAAAAGAATCTCAAAGAACACTTCAAGAAGGGATTAAATCTTTGATGAACCGACATGTAGAACCTTCAAGAAGAACTCTGGTAACAAAAGGATGATCAAACGAAAGGAAAGAGAAGTTGAAAACACAAGGTGAAACCTTGTAATGATTAGATGGATCTTCACGATGAAACAAATTGAGATAGCTGGGAACTCCGGAAAAAGAAAAAGATGAAACAATTGAAACCGAGAATTTGATGAGCCTCCGGAATAAAGAATGAATCACTTGGATGAAGCGAGAATAAGAATTACATTATGCGTATCCTTCACCAATTAAATTGATGACAAACAATGGATTTGGCACACTACTTATTCTCGTAGAAAGGATTAAGAGAGATATACGCAAGCTTGGGAAGGTCTTCAACGAACCACCGGTAGGATTTGAAAAGCACGAATGCATAGATATGATACACGAGGGAAGAAAACTCTTGAACGAACCACCGTAAAAATTAAAAGTGAACGAAGAAAAAAATAAAGAAACACCGGGAAGAATTAGCAAATGAACGAAGAAGCTTGAGGGGATTTAGTTACATGAGAACGAAAAGATCAAGAACTGATTAGAGGATAATTGATCGATGCACCGGTAAGATTAGGAGAACGATAACTGAAAGCTGGGAATGAATAAACCTGAATTTGATGGACTCCAGAAAACAAACTGAGAAGACTCTTAAATTGCTCCGGACGGGTGAAAAGAATTCTCACAATCAAAACAATTATGAGAGGATGGCAACAAGCTAGCACCATGAATCTTGAAGAGAATAGAGCAAGATTAAAGAGAAACTCTTCTTCAGTCTTCAAATGATGAGAAAGACAACGAGAAACACCACCATGAATTATTGAGGCACTCCAGAAAAATCAAAACGAAGAGGTTAAGCTAGCGATGAAAAGAATTTGAAAGATCTTGGAGAAAGACATTTAACTGATGATAAATCATACTTAAGTCAAACTTCGAAAAGAAATTTGAGGATAGCTCCAGGAAAGATGGAAGAGTGAGGTAAGATCCTGGGAAAAGACCTGTGGGTTAGGGCCCACTCAGGAGAACACCGTTGAAATGATTAAATAGAGAGGTTGCACCGGTATAATAAAATGGCTTGAAAGAGATAACAACCTCAAAATAGGTTGAACGGATCTTGCATGACAAGACGAGCCTCTTGAGAATAGCTTGAGCACGCCGGAACAAATGAATAGCGAGAAGTGAAAGATTAAGAATTGCACCTGCATGAGAAAGCATTGAAATGAGGAAAAGGATATGATCCACAAAGTTTGGCTTGCATCCACTGGAGAAGAAAAAGAACGATGAACGATGAACTAGAAGCTCCGTTAAAATCTTCATGAGAATCACCGGATAAGAATATTGACGGAGAAGGAATGAAGAGGCTTCCCATCAATAAAATGGATACTTGAATAAGAATTCTGAGTCCTCGAAGAAAACAAGGGAGGGAGGGCGGGAAAAAAACAAAGACAATTTGGAATCAATGAAACGAACACCGTTGAGAAGAACTGATAATTGATCTTGTGAATGTAGAAGTGATCGGATCCACTTGAAGAGAAACACACCGGTTAAAAAGGATTGACAACACAATCTCAATGATCAAGGATTAGTATTCACATCGGAGTATGAGAACACCATTTGGGGAAGGTATGGAATCAACACTTGACATTGAAGCAACTCGAATACCACAACTCAAAAACAAAACAAAGGATTGGCTTGTAGAATAAGCCGGAACAAACATATCACTGAGATTTTGTCCAAAGTTTTCGTGGTGGGGCCTACATGGGCTCGATCGTACAGCACCATCATGTACAAGGCAGTGCACATGACATACGAAGCGTCCCCGAGTCGGCATAGCCAAGGAATCTTTAAGACACAACGAGACCACTGTAAAATCGACCGTGAATAGGCGGACCACTAGACGTCGAACCCCAATTTCATATCATACATCTGTCGGAAAGGATATCCTAAGAGCTACTTGAATTCCCACCTATGAAACTCCCGAAATTTTCCGGTTATGCAATCAGGTGTTGGGGATACAGGGGAAGCATAATATCTCACCCAAACTAGCAAATCCTACATCCAGCTGTATCCATCCTTCAACACATAACCAAGAAACCTTCGGAAATCATCTACCTCAACCTTCGAAAAGCATCCGTTATACAAGTTATGGCGATACTCCCGAACTCCCGCCCTAGTACTGGGTGGCGTCGAGGTTATCTCACCAACGAACTGCATAAAGGAGATTTTCGATGTCGGCGAACATATCTCAAGTATTCTAGAATTGCAACGATAAAATTGTGACGACAACACCTCGGAGCTCAACTCCCCGGGACACTGCCACAACCCCTAAAGACAGGAGGCACCAAGAACAGTGTTCTCGTCACAAAACCATCGGAACAAATCCAAGATACTCGTGTGATCCTAAAAATTTTAGTGAAATTTGAGAAGAGAAGAGTCAAAACTCTACGTCAGGATGCCTTACCAGAGCGATGAGGAGACTGGGAAGTAAAAAATAATTCCTAAGCTCTCCGATATATAATTCCTAAATGACTCAAAACATTTTTCTAGACACATCTCGGCTGCTAAAACGATCAAGCAATGCGGGCTCCTAAGGTCGGGGAAGGCTCTGATACCAACTTGTGACACCCTCGATGCGACTATATCTCCCACGTGTCGAGGCACGACTTAGAGGCATAATCGCATTGAAGGCATATGTCGCAAGTGAGGTAATCTTCACACAACCCATGTAATAATATAAGGAAAGAGATACATAGTTGGCTTACAATCGCCACTTCACACAATTACATGAATAAACATTACATCAATCAAATACACTCATGGTCCGACTACGGAACCAAAATAAAAAAAGAACCCCAAATGCGACAAAGGTCCCCGATCGACCCCAACTGGGCTCCACTACTGGTCAACTAGAACAAAACAACATAAAGAACACGATCTTCATCGAGCTCCCCCTGATCTGGGTTGCGTCATCTGCACGAACTCATCGCACCTGCAAGCTGGTTTTGGAAGTATCTGTGAGCCACAGGGACTCAGCAATCTCGCACCCTCGCGATCAAGACTATTTAAGCTTATGGGTAAGGTAAAAGGCATGAGGTGGAGCTGCAGCAAGCGACTAGCATATATGGTGGCTAACATACGCAAATGAGAGCGAGAAGAGAAGGCAAAGCATGGTCGATAAAAGTATGATCAAGAAGTGATCCTGGACTACCTACGTCAAGCATAACTCCAACAACCGTGTTCACTTCCCGAACTTCGCCGGAAAGAGACCATCACGGTTACACACGCTACTGATTCATTTTAATTAAGGTCAAGTTTGGGTTTTCTACAACCGGACGTTAACAAATTCCCATCTGCCCATAACCGCGGGCATGGCTTTCGAAAGTTCAAATCCCTGCAGGGTGTCCCAACTTAGCCCATCACAAGCTCTCACGGTCAACGAAGGAATAGACCTCCACCCGAGATGTTCCGATCAGACTCGGTATCCCGGTACAACAAGACATTTCGACAGGGTAAAACTAAACCAGCAACACCGCCCGAATGTGCCGACAAATCCCGATAGGAGCTGCACATATCTCTTTCTCAGGGCACACTCAGATGAGCTCTCCATACAACTAAAACCAAACCTTGAGTTTCCCCGAGGGGGCGCTGCACGGGACTCTAGTTCGGACCAACACTCAGAGGAGCACTGGCCCGGGGGGGTTAAAATAATGATGATGACCCTTGGGCGCGCGACCCCCAAGGGAAAAGAAAAGGCTAGGTGGCAAATGGTAAAACCAATGTTGGGCATTGCTGGAGAAGCTTTACTTAAGGCGAACTGTCAAGGGGTTCCCATAATAGCCCAACCGTGTAAGGGACGCAAAATCCGGGAACATAACACCGATATGACGGAAACTAGGGCGGAAAGAGTGGAACAAAACACCAGGCATAAGGCCGAGCCTTCCACCCTTTACCCAGTATATAGATGCATTAATTAAATAAGACATATAGTGATATCCCAACAAGTAAATAAATGTTCCAACGAGGAACGGCCTCCAATCTTCACCTGCAACTAGCAACGCTATAAGAGGGGCTGAGCAAAGCGGTAACATAGCCAATCAACGGTTTGCTAGGACATGGTGGGTTAGAGGTTTGACATGGCAATTGGGAGGCTGACAAGCAAATGGTAGGCATCGTAGCATTGGCATAGCAAAAGAGCGAGCAAACTAGCATAGCAAAGATAGTAGTGATTTCGAGGGTATGATCATCTTGCCTGAAATCCCGCAAGGAAGAAGAACGAGACCATGAAGAAGACAAACGGTCATAGTCGAACGGATCCTCACAAACTCGACGTTACCAGAACCAACCCGAGGAAGCAACACCGGAAAGAAGCAAACAATCATGGTAAACAACCACCACATCATCATGGCATGATGCACAATCAAGTATGATGCATGTCCGGTTTAAGTATGCATGGCATGGCAAAGACACAAACAAAACTACAAGTTAAGTGAAGCTCAATATGCAACGAGTTGCATATTGAAGAAAACACCACATGACTTATTTAGTTCTCTTGTTTATGTACCCAACAAGATTAAATGTTGTTAGCATGGCAAGAGGTAAAACATAAAGGGATTATCTATCTAAACAATTTAAATGGGGCCGGATATAGCAAATGACAAATCCGGTAAATCCCCATATGCATATAGCAAATTAATACAAACCACAATTTTAAATATTCTTGATGTTGTTAACATGATGCGGATGACATGTTCAAGTTTATGCAAGTTTTTAAAGAAAATGTTGATAAGAGCAATATATGGAGCATATGTCATCATGGCGGAAAGAAAGGATGCCACGGCAACGTTCCGGTACTCGATTGAGATGCCGGTGCAAAAGGAAAAGTGACGGGGCGTGTCATGCAAGGATGGTGGGGTGCTCCCGGATACCGGGTTCCCACGGGTTAGTGGCATGGAAACGAGAGACAAATCGGACATGGTGCAAACACTAGCATCTCATACATCACACAACATTCGTTCACGGGCGTCGTCTCGGTGGTTATACCTTCCAAGGGAGCATTCTCGAGCGGTTCGAGACATAGAGGAAGTAGTTGTTCTCGTGGCGGTAGTGGAAGTAGGGGTACATGACGACGTAGAGGTACCCGCGACGGTAGTCGTTCACGTTCACGTTACACGGGTCTTTGGCGACGGTCGTCATACATGGTTCGGAGTGGTACTTGCACCTTCGGACTTGGCGCATCCGAGGGCTTCGGGGTCGACGGTAGTGGTACACGTTTCGTAGACGTTCGAGCCATATCGGTAGCGGTACTTGACGAATCCCAAAACGGACTTGGCGTCTTCGCGCGTAGGGGTACTTGGCGTTTTCGGTTCGGTGGTCGTTCGGGCGCCGTATGTCGTGGTACTTGGCGTTAATCCATGTTCGGTGGTGTACTTGGCGAAACTCCACGGAGGCGTGCACGGGTCGAAGTGGAACTCTTGACAAACTCCACGGGGCTGACTTGGCATGCAACTAGCACGGCACGATGGGCATGAAGGGCGGCGCTGGTTCTCTGCTCCAACGAAGCAGAACGACGGGCGAGCGGGCGGCCGACCTGGTTGGCTGAGGAGGTCGACGGCGGACATGCTCCAGCGGCCCCGGTCGCCCGCAGCAGGGGTGTGAGTCGAGCGGCAGCCCCCTGGTGGTCGCAGCCGACGGCGTGCAGAAGAGCGGCGGCAGCAGGGCGCGGTTGCCGTGGTGTGGCAGCGCAGCAGTGAGGGCACGAGGTCGAGCTTCTGGTGCTCGACGAAGACGGCGCGGAGGAAGAGGGGCCCGGCAAGGAAAACGACGAAGGAGGGGACGGCGGAGCTCGCTGATGAGGCACTTGGCGGAGGAGAAGCTCCAGGGCGGCGGCGACGCATCTGTTGGCTCCTGGAGCCAGTGCCTGACCGCGGAGGGAGGTGGGTGGCGCGAGGTGGAGGAGATGAGCGCGGACGTTCATGGCGATGGCGGCCTACGGCTCGTCCAGTGGCTGGACTCCGGCGACGAGGAGGGGTGCAAAGGGGAAACGGGACAAGGGTGTGGCGCTGGGAGGATGGCGTTGTCGAGGGAGTGAGGGAGAGGGATGGCACCAGAGGAGGACGAAGGGGAGAGATGGGGATCGGGAGATGGAGGTAGCGAGGGAAAGAAGGAGATCGAGCGCCTCCTGGCTCGATGCGTGAGGGCGGCGGCGTGGGAGGACGAGAGGGATCGGGCAAGCGGCGGCTAGGGTTAGCTGCGGGATTGGTGGCCTCGGTGATGAATGGGCCGGCGAGAGGCCCAGCTGGGCTGGACTCTCTTTCCCTCTTTCTCTAATTCTCTCTTAACCAAAAAGAGAAAAATAGAAAATAGATAGAAGGGGAAAAAATAGAAAGAGAGGGTATGGATGGAATTTGGGCATGGAAGTTAAATTCCCGGACTCACAAGAATGCGCTGGTTCCAAGAAAAATGGAATAGCCAAGATCGAATGAAAAGAATTCAAACTCATTTGAATTTAATTCAAATGGGTTTGAACTAGGATAGGTTTTTCGAAGTGCCCAAAAATGTTGAGAAATTAGGTGGAGCTCCGGAAAATGATGAAAGGACAAGTGGCAAAGTTAGAGGCCAAGAGTTGAAATAATAAAAGGCATTGGGATTTTTGCAAGTGTGTTATGGTAATTCCACATAATTGGAATAATTACTATAGCTCTCTAAATATCGAGAGGATAAGTTGTAAAGAGAATCACCATGTGAAATCCCTCGATTTAAATGGATCAAAGATCCATACCATTTGTTTAGTTGAGTTTTAAAACGGGTTGCATGATGACATGATGCAATGCACATGATGCAAAGATGAAATGCAGCGGACCCAACAAAACACACGACGAAAACCCGGAAACGCTGGAAGGCAACTGAAGCTCCGGTCTTGGGGCGTTACGGAGCTTTCCCATGTAAATAGATTTTTTTCTTTTCTTTGGGGGTCGAGAGGAGAAGACCATAATGAAAATGTTGAGTGGCTCTCATATGCATTATTGTTGATCTAACAAAGAGCCCATATTACGTAGTCTTCTCTCTTGAATTAAATGCTTGCAGATTCCAGCTTAGTCCAATGCACGTACACTATTATTATTATCCACACTATTCGGTCGTGCAAGTGAAAGGCAATAATGATGATTATATGATGAACTTATTGAGATGAGAAAAGCTGGTATGAACTCGACCTCTCTTGTTTTTGTAAATATGATTAGTTCATCGTCCCTGATTCAGCCTATTATGAAACAAACATATTTGCAATGACAAATAGAGATTGTAGTTGCTTATGCCATGCTTAATTAGCTAGGAGTTTATAATGGTTTACCTTGCGAGCCAACATGCTATTAAAATGGTTGTGATGTGGTATGATAGGGTGGTATCCTCCTTTGAACGATTCGAGTGGCTTGACTTGGCACATGTTCACGCATGAAGTTGAAACAAAATCAACATAGCCTCTATGATATTTATGTTCATGGTGAATTATATCCTACTCAGGCTTGCATTCGGTGTTGATTAATTTTAATGCATGTTCATGACTGTTGTCGCTCTCTAGCTGGTCGCTTGCCAGTCTTTTTCTAGCCTTCACTTGTACTAAGCGGGAATACTGCTTGTGCATCCAACTCCATAAACCCCAAAGTTGTTCCATATGAGTCCACCATACCTACCTATATACGGTATCTACCTGCCGTTCCAAGTAAATTTGTATGTGCCAAACTCTAAACCTTCAAAACCCCAAAGTGGTGATACAAGTGCAATATGGATGGTAGATATGGGTATTTGTAATCTGAAAATATAAAAACAGCAAGATAACTAATGATAAAAGTGAGCGTAAACGGTATTGCAATGCGTTGAAACAAGGCCTAGTGTTCATACTTTCACTAGTGCAAGTCCTCTCAACAAGAATAAAATAATTGGATAATATAAACATCCCTCAACATGCAACAAAGAGTCACTCCAAAGTCACTAATAGCGGAGAACAAACGAAGAGATTATGGTAGGGTACGAAACCACCTCAAAGTTATTCTTTCCAGTCAATCTGTTGGGCTATTCCTATAAGTGTCACAAACAGCCCTAGAGTTCGCACTAGAATAACACCTTAAAACACAAATCAACCAAAACCTCACCTAGATACTCCAATGTCACCTGAAGTATCCGTGGGTATGATTATACGATATGCATCACACAATCTCATATTCATCTATTCAACCAACACAAAGAACTTCAAAGAGTGCCCCAAAGTTTCTACCGGAGAGTCAAGACGAAAATGTGTGCCAACCCCTATGCATAGATTCCCAAGGTCACGGGACCCGCAAGTTGATCACCAAAACATACATCAAGTGGATCAATAGAATACCCCATTGTCACCACGGGTATCCCATGCAAGACATACATCAAGTGTTCTCAAATCCTTAAAGACTCAATCCGATAAGATAACTTCAAAGGGAAAACTATATCCATTACAAGAGAGTAGAGGGGAGAAACATCATAAGATCCAACTATAATAGCAAAGCTCATGATACATCAAGATCGTACCACCTCAAGAACACGAGAGAGAGAGAGAGAGAGAGAGAGATCAAACAGATAGCTACTGGTACATGCCCTCAGCCCCGAGGGAGAACTACTCCCTCCTCATCACAGAGAGCACCGGGATGATGAAGATGGCCACCGGAGAAGGATTCCCCCTCCGGTAGGGTGTCGGAATGGGTGTCGGTGTCAAAACCGGCGGATCTCGGGTAGGGGGTCCCGAACTGTGCGTCTAGGCCGGATGGTAACAGGAGGCAAGAAACACGATGTTTTACCCAGGTTCGGGCCCTCTTGATGGAGGTAAAACCCTACGTCCTGCTTGATTAATATTGATGATATGGGTAGTACAAGAGTAGATCTACCATGAGATCAAGGAGGCTAAACCCTAGAAGCTAGCCTATGGTATGATTGTTGTATGATGAAGTTGGCCTACGGACTAAAACCCTCTAGTTTATATAGACACCGGAGAGGGTTAGGGTTACACAAAGTCGGTTACAATGGTAGGAGATCTTGAATATCCGTATCACCAAGCTTGCCTTCCATGCCAAGGAAAGTCCCATCCGGACACGGGACGAAGTCTTCAATCCTATATCTTCATAGTCCTGGAGTCCGGCTGAAGGTATAGTCCGGCTACCCGGACACCCCCTAATCCAGGACTCCCTCAGTAGCCCCCGAACCAGGCTTCAATGACGACGAGTCCGGTGCGCAGATTGTCTTCGGCATTGCAAGGCGGGTTCTTCTCCAAATTCCGTGTACCTGTTGAATAATGTCCGATTTTCGTAATGTAGCGCACCTTGGCTTCCACGCCCAATAATGGCCGTCTTCCATGTGTCAAACGAATGCGAAAAGTCGGGGTGTTTTTACATTCACACCCCTAGCCGCATAAACGAGCCGCCTATTTAATGGGATGGGGATTCAGATCCAAACCACACCTTCTCCTCCCCGCAAGTAATCATCAGAGCGCCTCCAGCAAAGGTCCATTCCAACATGGCCAGCCGTCACAGCTCCTCCTCTCGCCCTTCCAATCCTAAACCTGGAGACTGGGAGAGGTGCTCCATCCCGCACAGCGAGCTAGTGTCGCTTCGGGCCAAGGGATTTCTCCCTCGGGCCTACATGGTCCCGGTCCGAGCCGGACTCGCCACCTATAATGGTGGAGAGCAAGCGGAGAGCACCCCCAATCCCTCCAAAGGAGAGCGGGTGTGCCTCGTCCCTTATCTAATAAGAGGACTTGGATTTCCAATTCATCCATTTCTCTGTGGGCTTCTGGAGTTCTACGGCCTCCAGCTGCACAATCTCACACCCGGCTCTATATTGCATATCGCGGGCTTTGTCGCCCTTTGCGAGCTATTCTTGGGTGTTGAGGCTCATTTCGCGTTGTGGAAGAGGTTATTCTGCCTGGTGCCCCGCTCTAAGGAGGGGTCAATGTATCAAGTGGGCGGAGCCGAAGTGTGGCGCATCGCCGGGACCGGATATCTATCCGGAACCCCAAAGAAAGCGTCCGAAGACTGGCCTTCGGAATGGTTTTATATAGAGGACGTCCCGCTGTCAGATCCTGTTCGGATCGGCCTCCCTGAGTTCAACAGTGCTTCCTTAAAGAAGCGCCTGAGCTGGCGTCCACGGAGCCCTCAGGGGGAAAGCGACAGGGACATCATTTACCCGATGGGCCGAATAAGATTGTTAGCCCATTCCGGACTGACCATGATCGGGGTTATGGCTGAATGCATTATGCGGGGGGTGCAGCCACTTTAGTATAGAAGTCACCCCATGTGGGACTTCAATGGGGAGGATGACGCCACCCGCTACGGCCGTAAGGGGCCGGATTCGGCTGCCGCTCTACTAAAGATCTTGTCCACTTTGTATAAGGGAGAAGAGGAGGAATTTCTCCGTGTCAACCCACCGGGTGGATTCTATATGCATAATCCACCAAGCTGGGTAAGCGGCCGCATTTACTTGCCCAACCGTTTTGTATTCCCATTGTTAAATATTTAGTCTAACGACTTGAACATAGGAACTGCGTCGAGATGTTAAGGAAATAAACAGCCCTCCTCCACAACCCGAGGACCCAGGAAGGTCCCTCGACCTGGCCTCTCAAGAGGATCCGGACATATCTGTGGAGCTGATTGATGGAGTGTTCCATCAATTGAGCAAGGACAACGCCTTGGTGGCCATTATGGCCGATTACCCAGGGCTAATCCCGGCCTCCCAGGTAACTGAGAGCGGAGTCTCATCCCCTTGAGAAGGAATCCATTCTCACACATTTCAGTTTTCCTAATGACGATCGTGTTTTGCAGGGGAGGTTTCCGAGGTGGGAGGCCGAACCTGCGGCGGCTAGCCAACGAGGGGCCGCAGGGCCCCGTGGGGTAAAAAGGAATGTAGTCCGGACTGAGACGCCGGCGCAAAGGTACAACGCACCCTCTTTTTCCCTGGTGTTATTCCTTCAGGGCATATTAACGTTCGTGCTATCTTCAGGACGAAGAGACCTCGCCAGACTATATCCGGAGGGGTTGCCAATCGCGCCTCCACCAGCCAGGCTCCAACGCCTGGCCCGGAAGCAGAAGCAAACACAAGGCGCGCACCGGACGGTCCTCCGACAGAGGATGCGGATAGGCTATCTACCACCAATTCCGAGGTGGAGAGTGCCATGAACCACAGGCGTCGCCGGACAGTTCTTCGCGACGCTTGTTTCTCCCAAGAGGCATTAGATGCCTTTAATTCGGGAGATGCGTACCTCTGTGCCGCTCAAAATGGTTTAGCCAGAGCCACGGAGCTATATGTAAAAGACATACGGGTAAGAAAATTTTGGTATATATATATATATATACCAGTAGCCCCCGAGACTTGAAATAGTTAGAGTAACTGATTTAAGGATCATTTGTTATGCAGGTTCTTACAGAGAAGAATACAGTACTGTCCCAGGAGCTGGAAGAGTGCAAAGCCCAACTGGAGGCCGCACTAGCCGCAGCAGGGGAGCCCAAAGAGACCCCCTTTGGTAAGATACACTTCGAAAGATTAGTATTTTGCGAAGTGCGGTGTGGGTGTAAATCTGACAAATCATATTGCAGATGGCGCCGGACTGGATCCGGAGAGGCAACAACTCTTACGCCGGCTAAAGGCCGGTGAGAGTATGCTGACAAGGGTGAGGCGGGAGAAGAATGATCTTCAGGATGCCAACACCAAGCTGGACGTTGAACTTAAAGATGTTCGGGGCCAGCTTTCGGACTCTACTAAGGAGAATCAGCGGCTTCGACGCGGCATATTTAGTAAGTGCTTGAGCGAATCTTTTGAAAGAAAAGAGTTCGGCGAGGAAGTCAACTAACAGAGTAATGTCTGTAGGTATGCTAATGGGTCGTCCTGCAGAGGAGATGCCCGGTTCTACGGGTGACCTTCTTCCCGAGCTCTCGCAGCTGCACGGGCGAGTTCGGCAGGCGATGCGAGGCGTTGCCCAAGTCTTATGGCCTTCCCACTCCATGCCCGAGGGCCTTGGAGAGCTTTCGGAGAAGCTTAAGGGAGCTTGGCGGCGCTTCCGATTGTGGAAGATATCGGCCTGCCGACAAGGCGCTAGGGAGGCCTGGGCCATGGCGAAGAAGCGGTACACGAAGTCTGACCCAAACCACATGGCCGAGGTCGGACCTGTGGGGCCTGACGGGAAGGAGATCCCTGTAAGCTTAGTGTACGGCCAAGTAGAATTGGCCGCAAAGTATTCCCAGTAGGACTGTAAGTTAGACAGACTGTTAGATGGTATTGAAGAGGAATACAATCAGTCAGAGTGACTATGTAATTTTTAATTGACATGTGTAATGCCTTCTAGCCGGATTGTAGATCATTTGTCGTTGCCGACCTTTTCGCTTCAACCTCAGGACCTAGCGGTCCGGAGTGTGTCCGAATACTCTACCGGTTATGTAAGAACCGGGGTATGCATGGAGACCAGGCGTAGGGGTCATTAGTGCTTTATCAGACAAGTGCCCAACTAGTTATGTTATATTACATGGTTAGTAAGAAACATCTTCCAGAGAGAATAGTTCTGTTAGGGGTTCCTTTCTCTGGGAGGCATGCCCTAAAGTGCATGTCCGGACTACAAATGTAGGAAAATCATCTGGGGGCATATATATAAGTAAGTAAAAAAGGTCATCTTTTAGTTCACCGACCGAATATTCCCTTAAGAACGCTAGCTTTCGGCTTCACCCAGTCCGAGGTACACATCTGGCTGATCCGGCAGTAACAATCGCAGAGGTGCTCCCTTTACCACCTAGCCGAACAATCGGGAACTTAGGGGTAAGCACAGGAGCCAGGCAACCCATCTTGGCCAAAACTTAAGTCATATCGATGCATATAATGGTGAAGAAAAGGTACATGCGGAAGTTTGACACATGTGGTGGGCGTGAAGCCCGTGTAAATAAGCTTCTGTTAAAGAAGCCCCCAGGTTTAATGAGCGCGAGTAGCACATCACTTGAGGAGCCTTTAAGGGCTATAAAAGAAAAAAGGGGAAGGAGAGAAATGTAAGACAGAAAATGTAAAAAATGGACAGAGGAAGGAGACAAACACAGAGTCCGGCGCTAGGCATAGAATCTTCGGAGACGGGCTGCGTTCCATGGGTTCGGCTTGAGTCGGTTATCCGACGCATCTCGCAGGCAGTATGCTCCACCAGTCAGGACTTGGTCGATTATGAAGGGACCTTCCCACTTGGGCTTCAGCTTGTCCTTTTTCTTGTCCGGCAGGCGTAGAACTAATTCGCCAATGTTGTAGTTTTTGGCCCGCACTTCTCTGCTTTGATATCTTCGAGCCTGCTGTTGATAGAATGTAGAACGGGCTTTTGCCATGTCGCGCTCCTCCTCTAAGGCGTCCAAACTGTCCTGCCGATCGAGCTCGGCTTCCCTTTCTTCGTACATGCGCACTCGAGGTGAGTCATGAATTATGTCGCAGGGCAAGACTGCCTCTGCGCCGTACACCATAAAAAATGGTATGTATCCGGTGGTGCGATTCGGCGTGGTCCGCAGCCCCCAGAGTACAGAGTCGAGCTCCTCTACCCAGTGCGTGTTAGATTCCTTGAGGGACCGCACTAGTATGGTTTTGATGCCGCTCATGATGAGACCATTTGCACATTCGACCTGACCGTTAGTTTGTGGGTGATAGACGGAAGCATAATCGAGCTTGATGCCTTGTTTTTGCACCAGAGTTTTACCTCATCGGCCATAAAGTTCGTGTCGTTATCGGTGATGATGCTATGGGGGACGCCATAACGGTGTACGACCCCGGATATAAAGTCTATCACAGGTCCGGATTCGGCCGTCTTAACAGGCTTGGCTTCTATCCATTTGGTGAACTTATCCACCATCACCAGTAAGTATTTTTTCTTGTGGGTTCCGCCTTTAAGGGGTCCCACCATGTCAAGCCCCCAGACCGCGAAAGGCCAAGTAATGGGGATAGTTTGGAGGGCGGTGGGTGGCATATGGCTTTGGTTTGCAAAAAGCTGGCAACCAACACATTTTTGGACCAAGTCCTGAGCATCCGCCCGGGCCGTTGGCCAATAAAAGCCTGTACAGAAAGCCTTGCTTACAAGGGACCGGGCTGCGGCGTGATGGCCACCGAGTCTGGCATGAATTTCAGCCAGCAGGTTCCGCCCTTCCTCTTCGGAGATACACCTTTGAAGGACTCCGGTAGTGCTTTTCTTATAAAGTTCTCCCTCATGGACTTTATAGGCTTTAGATCGCCGCACTATACAGCGTGCCTCGTTTTGGTCCTCTGGGAGTTCCTGCCTAGTAAGGTAGGCTAGGAATGGTTCTGTCCACGGGGCGATAACGACCATTAGTACGTGGGCTGAGGTTGTGATTTCATTGGCAGAGCCTCCAATTATGTCAGATTGTTCGGCGTCGGACAGTGTGGTTGGGTCTGGGCTAATATTGCCATGTTCACCTTCCCATACTACGGATAGCTTGAACAACCTTTCCAGGAAGATGTTGGGGGGGACCACATCGCGTTTTGCGCCGATGCGTGCTAGGACGTCTGCCGCCTGATTGTTTTCTCGGGCTATATGGTGAAATTCGAGCCCCTCAAACCGAGCTGACATTTTGAGGACGGTGTTGCGGTAAGCTGCCATTTTTGGATCCTTGGCATCGAAGTCTCCATTTATTTGGGATATTGCGAGGTTCGAATCCCCACGCACCTCTAGGCGTTGAATGCCCATGGATACTGCCATCCGGAGACAATGTAAAAGGGCCTCATATTCGGCTACATCGTTGGAGTCCGTGTACATAACCTGGAGTACGTATTGAACTGTATCTCCTGTGGGGGACGTCAAAACGACGCCGGCCCCTAGTCCGGCCAACATTTTGGAACCATCGAAGTGCATGATCCAGTTTGAATATGTGTTGTACTCTTTAGGGAGTTTGGCCTCCGTCCATTCTGCGACGAAGTCGGCCAAAACTTGCGACTTGATAGCTCGCCGTGGTCTATAAGTTATGTCGAACGAGAGGAGCTCGATGGCCCATTTTGCAATCTGGCCCATTGCGTCACGGTTGTTTATAATATCGTTGAGTGGTACTTCCAATGCTACTATGATTGAACACTCTTGAAAGTAGTGTCGTAGCTTCCGGGATGCCATGAATACCGCATATGCAATCTTTTGATAATGTGGGTACCTTGATTTGCATGGGGTGAGGACAGTGGACACATAGTAAACCGGCTTTTGAAGGGGGAATTTGTGTCCGTCCGTTTCCCGCTCGACGACGAGTACTGCGCTGACAACTTGATGGGTTGCTGCAATGTACAATAGTATTGGTTCACCGATGTTTGGCGCGGCCAGGACAAGGTTTGTTGCCAATATGGATTTTATTTCCTCGAGTCCGGCCGTGGCGGCATCCGTCCACTCGAAGTGTTCGGTGCGCCGAAGGAGGCGATGGAGGGGTAGCGCCTTTTCTCCCAAGCGGGAGATAAAGCGGCTTAGAGCCGCCACGCATCCGGTTAATTTTTGTATTTGTTTGAGTTCCTTTGGGATATCCAATTGTGACAAAGCTCGGATCTTGGCTGGATTTGCTTCGATTCCTCTACCGGATACAATGAAGCCCAAGAGCTTTCCGGCTGGGACGCCGAAAACGCATTTTTCCGGATTTAGCTTGATGTCATATGCTCGGAGGTTGTCAAATGTAAGCCTCAAGTCGTCTACTAGAGATTCGACATGTCTTGTTTTTACGACCACATCATCCACGTATGCCTCTACTATTTTGCCAATCTGGTTTGCCAGACATATCTGGATCATGCACTGATATGTTGCGCCGGCGTTTTTGAGCCCGAAAGGCATTGTGTTGAAGCAAAATGGGCCATATGGGGTGATGAATGTCGTTGCGGCTTGGTCAGACTCGGTCATCTTGATTTGATGGTAACCGGAGTATGCGTCGAGGAAGCACAATGAATCGTGTCCTACAGTGGCATCGATAATTTGATCGATGCGGGGGAGGGGGAAGGGATCCTTTGGGCAAGCCTTGTTAAGGTCTTTGAAGTCAACGCATAGGCGCCGGGATTTGTCCTTCTTTGGTACCATCACTAAGTTTGCTAGCCAGTCCGGATGTTTTATATCTCTGATGAATCCGGCCTCCAATAGTTTTGCTAGCTCCTCTCCCATTGCTTGTCTCTTGGGCTCAGAGAAACGCCGAAGGGCTTGTTTGACATGTTTGAATCCTTTTAGGATATTTAAGCTGTGTTCGGCCAGCTTGTGTGGGATTCCTGGCATGTCTGAAGGGTGCCAGGCAAAAATGTCCCAGTTCTCCCGTAGGAATTCTCGCAGTGCGGCGTCTACATCGGGTTTTAATCGTGCCCCGATGGAAGTTGTTTTATTGGGGTCCATTGGATGGACCTGGAATTTGACTATTTCATCCGCTGGTTTAAAGGAGGTGGACTTGGATCTTTTGTCGAGTATCACATCGTCCCTGTTTACCATGGAGCGCACCGTAGTCAGTTCCTCAGCCGCTAGGGCTTCGGACAGTGCCTCAAGGGCCAATGCGGCTGTTTTGTTTTCGGCGCGGAGTGCTATGTCCGGATCACTAGCGAGAGTGATTATTCCGTTTGGCCCGGGCATCTTGAGCTTCATATACCCGTAATGGGGTATTGCTTGGAAGATTGTAAACGCTTCCCGCCCCAGCAGAGCGTGGTGTCCGCTACTGAACGGGGCCACTTGGAATGTGACCTCTTCGGACCTATAATTATCCGGCGTGCCGAACACCACATCTAGTGTGATTTTTCTTGTACAGCGCGCTTCCTGACTGGCTCTAAAGGTTGTGCTGCTTCGCTCAATGCGATTCCAGTCTAATTCCATTTTTTGAAGGGTTTCCTCATAAATGAGGTTCAATCCACTGCCTCCGTCCATGAGTACCTTGGTGAGGCGAAAGTCGTCCACTATAGGACTGAGTACCAATGCGGCTGGTGCTCGAGCTGTTCGGAATTTAGGTTCATCATTGGCATTTAAAGTAATAGCCGTGTCACTCCATGGGTTTATTGTTGCTACTTGATAGACTTCGGCGAGGCTGTGGAGTGTTCTTTTTCGCATATTATTTGATGCGAAAGTCTCGAAGACTGTTAATACTGTACTGGAGTCCCTGAGGTGGCTTTCTGCGGCCTCCGGAATTAGGAGATCTTCGCCCCTTTTGGCCACCTGCTAGAGTATCCAACATGCTCTAAGGCTATGAGTTGGTGTGGCGTCCTCTGTACTATGAATTTTACAGGGTCCATTAAGCCATCCCTCCAGTACGGTTCCATGCCCTGTAGAGGGTTTTGGTTTTTTGGTTTTTAACCCGGGTGTCTGATGATGATGCACCCTTTTATTTTGGACGAGGTTTCTATTCAGGGCCGGATTGTCCCAAAATTTAGTTTCGGTTTTCCGGGCGCTTTCCATCGCACAGTACTTTTGTACTATGGTCGCCAAGTCAGCAAAGCGTGTAAGATCACGACGACCTATGGCGTTGAGGATTTCCTTGTCCGTGCAATTATTGCAGAAGATTGAGATCGCGTCTTCCTCGTGGCAGTCCTTTATCCTATTCATAACCAGGAGGAACCTTGCCCAGTAATGATGTACTGTTTCTTCGGGATTTTGCCTGATTTGGGATAGATCGCTTATGTTCGGGTGGGTGGGTGGAATTAAATCCGGAACTTCACCCAATCTAAGACTCAGAGGCCAAGGAGTTTCCGAACTCTGAAGTTTGGATTCTTGGATGTTGTCCAGTGAATCTAGCACGTTGCCTGATTCTAAGTTTAGGTCTTGAGTTACATCCTCCCCTCCGCGGGTATCCGGCTTGGAGGGATCGGAATCCGGATGTAGCTAGTCCTTAAGATAGATGAAGGGTCGCCGCACTGTGCCTCTACCACGGCAACGTGATGGGTGACTTGGGGAGAATTAATTTCTCTTAGATCGGGTTTAAGCCCAACCTGGTCATAATCCGTAGTGACCCCCAAGGCGGCGATGCGATCCAAGAGCTCGTTTATGGAAGAGAGCTCCATTGGATCTAACTTCTCGACGAGTTCCGAGCTGACGTGAAGATTGCTTTTGATGACCCGAGAGGTCACCGTCGGCGCAATGGCCGAACAGGCAGTCATGAGAAAACCGCCTAGCCGGAGAGTTTGGCCGACAGCCAAGGCTCCCTTAGTAACGGTGCCATCTTTAAAGACGGGAAGATGCATCCTTCCTGATTGCGATGGCACAGAGGAACTCTCAATGAAAGCACCAATGTCGGTGTCAAAACCGGCGGATCTCGGGTAGGGGGTCCCGAACTGTGCGTCTAGGCCGGATGGTAACAGGAGGAAAGGAACATGATGTTTTACCCAGGTTCGGGCCCTCTTGATGGAGTTGAAACCCTACGTCCTGCTTGATTAATATTGATGATATGGATAGTACAAGAGTAGATCTACCACGAGATCAAGGAGGCTAAACCCTAGAAGCTAGCCTATGGTATGATTGTTGTACGATGAAGTTGGCCTACGGACTAAAACCCTCCGGTTTATATAGACACCGGAGAGGGTTAGGGTTACACAAAGTCGGTTACAATGGTAGGAGATCTTGAATATCCGTATCGCCAAGCTTGCCTTCCACGCCAAGGAAAGTCCCATCCGGACACGGGACGAAGTCTTCAATCCTGTATCTTCATAGTCCTGGAGTCCGGCTGAAGGTATAGTCCGGCTACCCGGACACCCCCTAATCCAGGACTCCCTCAACGGGTCTAGATTGGTTTTCGGTGGCTACGGAGGCTTCTGGTGGTGGAACTCCCGATCTATTGTCCTCCCCGAAATTTTTAGGGTATATGGGTATGTATGGGAGGAAGAAGTACGCCGGTGGACCTCCGGGCTACCCACGAGGCAGGGGGCGCGCCCACGGGGTGGGCGCGCCCCCCACCCTCGTGGGCAGCCCGGGACTCTCCTGGTCCAACTCTGATACTCTGTGGGCTTCTTCTGATCCAAAAATAAGTTCCGTGAAGTTTCAGCTCAATTGGACTCCGTTTGATTTTCCTTTTATGCGATACTCTTAAACAAGGAAAAAACAGAAACTGGCACTGGGCTCTGGGTTAATAGGTTAGTCCCAAAAATAATATAAAAGTGTATAATAAAGCCCATAAACATCCAAAATAGATAATATAATAGCATGGAACAATCAAAAAATATACATACGTTGGAGACGTATCAACCTACTATGTGTTATGATCCGGCAACCCCAAAGTGACAATAATTGGGACCACTCCCGGTGATGACCGTAGTTTGAGGAGTTCATGTATTCACTATGTGTTAATGCTTTGGTCTGGTACTTTATTAAAAGGGGGCCTTAATATCCCTTAGTTTCCAAATAGGACCCCGCTGCCACGGGAGGGTAGGACAAAAGATGTCATGCAACTTCTTTTCCATAAGCACGTATGACTATATTCGGAATACATGCCTACATTACATTGATGAACTGGAGCTAGTTCTGTGTCACCCTATGTTATGACTGTTACATGATCGATCGCATCCAGAATAATTCTCCATCACCGATCCATTGCCTACGAGCTTTTCATATATTGTTCTTCGCTTGTTTACTTTTACGCTGCTACTGTTACAATCACTATAAAACCAAAAATATTATTTTTGCTACCGTCACCACTACTATCATATTACTTTGCTGCTAAATACTTTGCTGCAGATATTAAGTTTCCAGGTGTGGTTGAATTGACAACTCAGTTGCTAATACTTGAGAATATTCTTTGGTTCCCCTTGTGTCGAATCAATAAATTTGGGTTGAATACTCTACCCTCGAAAACTATTGCGATCCCCTATGTGTGTTGTTTATCAATAGGGAACACTTTTCATTTTCTCTCTATCTTCTGCAGTGGTCGGGCATTGAGTCTTACTCAACTTCACACCTTGTAACACAGGCAAGAACCCTTTCTTTGCTTGATCAATTTTGAACTTTTTCAAAACTTTATCAAGGTATGTGCTTTGTGAAAGAGCAATTAAGCGTCTTGATCTATCTCTATAGATCTTGATGCCCAATATATAAGCAGCTTCTCCAAGGTCTTTCATTGAAAAACTCTTATTCAAGTACCCTTTTATGCTATCAAGAAATTCTATATCATTTCCAATCAACAATATGCCATCCACATATAATATTAGAAATGCTATAGAGCTCCCACTCACTTTCTTGTAAATACAGGCTTCTCCAAAAGTCTGTATAAAACCATATACTTTGATCACACTATCAAAATGTTTATTCCAACTCCGAGAGGCTTGCACCAGTCCATAAATGGATCGCTGGAGCTTGCACACTTTTTTAGCTCCGTTTGGATCGACAAAACCTTCTGGTTGCATCATATACAAATCTTCTTCCAGAAATCCATTCAGGAATGCAGTATTTACATCCATTTGCCAAATTTCATAATCATAAAATGCGGCAATTGCTAACATGATTCAGACGGACTTAAGCATCGCTATGGGTGAGAAGGTCTCATCGTAGTCAACTCCTTGAACTTGTCGAAAATCTTTCGCAACAAGTCGAGATTTGTAGACAATAACATTACCATCAGCGTATGTCTTCTTCTTGAAGATCCATTTATTCTCGATGTCTTGCCGATCATCGGGCAAGTCAACCAAAGTCTGTACTTTGTTCTCATACATGGATCCCATCTCAGATTTCATGGCCTCAAGCCATTTTGCGGAATCTGGGCTCATCATCGCTTCTTCATAGTTCGTAGGTTCGTCATGGTCTAGCAACATGACTTCCAGAACAGGATTACCATACCACTCCGGTGCGGATCTTACTCTGGTTGACCTATGAGGTTCGGTAGTAACTTGATCTGAAGTTTCATGATCATTATCATTAGCTTCCTCACTAATTGGTGTAGGTGTCACAGGAACCGATATCTATGACGAACTACTTTCCAATAAGGGAGCAGGTACAGTTACCTCATCAAGTTCTACTTTCCTCCCACTCACTTCTTTCATGAGAAACACCTTCTCTAGAAAGGATCCATTCTTAGCAACGAATGTCTTGCCTTCGGATCTGTGATAGAAGGTGTACCCAACAGTTTCCTTTGGGTATCCTATGAAGACACATTTCTCCGATTTGGGTTCGAGCTTATCAGGTTGAAGCTTTTTCACATAAGCATCGTAGCCCCAAACTTTAAGAAACGACAACTTTGGTTTCTTGCCAAACCATAGTTCATAAGGCGTCGTCTCAACGGATTTTGATGGTGCCCTATTTGACGTGAATGCAGCCGTCTCTAAAGCATAACCCCAAAACGATAGCGGTAAATCAGTAAGAGACATCACAGATCGCACCATATCTAGTAAAGTATGATTACGATGTTCGGACACACCATTACGCTGTGGTGTTCCAGGTGGCGTGAGTTGCAAAACTATTCCACATTCTTTCAAATGTAGACCAAACTCACAACTCAAATATTCTCATCCATGATCAGATCGTAGAAACTTTATTTTCTTGTTACGATGATTTTCCACTTCACTCTGAAATTCTTTGAACTTTTCAAATGTTTCAGACTTATGTTTCATTAAGTAGATATACCCATATCTGCTCAAATCATCTGTGAAGGTGAGAAACTAACGATACCCGCCGCGAGCCTCAATATTCATCGGACCACATACATCAGTATGTATGGTTTCCAACAAATCTGTTGCTCGCTCCATAGTTCCGGAGAATGACGTCTTAGTCATCTTGCCCATAAGGCATGGTTCGCAAGTACCAAGTGATTCATAATCAAGTGATTTCAAAAGTCCATCAGTATGGAGTTTCTGCATGCGCTTTACACCAATATGACCCAAACGACAGTGCCATAAATAAGTTGCACTATCATTATCAACTCTGCATCTTTTGGCTTCAACATTATGAATATGTGTATCACTACTATCGAGATTCAACAAAAATAGACCACTCTTTAAGGGTGCATGACCATAAAAGATATTACTCATATAAATAGAACAACCATTATTCTTAGATTTAAATGAATAATCGTCTCGCATCAAACAAGATCCAGATATAATGTTCATGCTTAACGCTGGCACCAAATAACAATTATTTAGGTCTAATACTAATCCCGAAGGTAGATGTAGAGGTAGCGTGCCGACGGCGATCACGCCGACTTTGGAACCATTTCCCACGCGCATCATCACCTCGTCCTTAGCCAGTCTTCGCTTAATCCGTAGTCCCTGTTTCAAGTTGCAAATATTAGCAATAGAACCATTATCAAATACCCAGGTGCTACTGTGAGCTCTGGTAAGGTATACATCAATAACATGTATATCACATATACCTTTGTTCACCTTGCCATCCTTCTTATCCGCCAAATACTTGGGGCAGTTCCGCTTCCAGTGACCAGTCCCTTTGCAGTAGAAGCACTCAGTCTCAGGCTTAGGTCCAGACTTGGGTTTCTTCTCTTGAGTAGCAACTTGTTTTCCGTTCTTTTTGAAGTCCCCTTCTTCTTCCCTTTACCCTTTTTCTTGAAACTGGTGGTCTTGTTGACCACCAACACTTGATGCTCCTTCTTGATTTCTACCTCTGCCGCCTTTAGCATTGCGAAGAGATCAGGAATTGTCTTATTCATCCCTTGCATATTATAGTTCATCACGAAGCTCTTGTAGCTTGGTGGCAGTGATTGAAGAACTCTGTCAATGACACTATCAACAGGAAGATTAACTCCCAGTTGAGTCAAGTGGTTATGATACCCAGACATTTTGAGTATATGTTCACTGATAGAACTATTCTCCTCCATCTTGCAGCTGTAGAACTTATTGGAGACTTCATATCTCTCAATCCAGGCATTTGCTTGAAATATTAACTTCAACTCCTGGAACATCTCATATGCTCCATGACGTTCAAAACATCGTTGAAGTCTCGGTTCTAAGCCGTAAAGCATGACACACTGAACTATCGAGTAGTCATCAGCTTTGCTCTACCAGACATTCTTAACATCGTCAGTAGCATCTTCAGTAGGCCTGGCACCCAGCGGTGCTTCTAGGACATAATTTTTCTGTGCAACAATGAGGATAATCCTCAAGTTACGGACCCAGTTCGTGTAATTGCTACCATCATCTTTCAACTTCACTTTCTCAAGGAACACATTAAAATTTAACGGAACAACAACACGTGCCATCTATCTACAATCAACATAGACAAGCAAAATACTATCAGGTACTAAGTTCATGATAAATTTAAGTTCAATTAATCATATTACTTAAGAAATCCCACTTAGATAGACATCCCTCTAATCATCTAAGTGATCACGTGATCCAAATCAACTAAACCATGTCCGATCATCACGTGAGATGGAGTAGTTTTCAATGGTGAACATCACTATGTTGATCATATCTACTATATGATTCACGCTCGACCTTTCGGTCTTAGTGTTCCGAGGCCATATCTGCATATGCTAGGCTCGTCAAGTTTAACCTGAGTATTCTGCGTGTGCAAAACTGTCTTGCACCCGTTGTAGATGAACGCAGAGCTTATCACCCACGATCATCACGTGGTGTCTAGGCACAACGAACTTTGGCAATGGTGCATACTCAGGAACACTGTTCAAGATATCTTCCGATATTCCGATAAATCGTCTGATTTATCGCTTACCGTTCTCTGACCGATAAGATTAATCGGCCGATAAATCAGCCGATATGGCGATAAATCGGCCGATATGCCGATAAACTGGCCGATTTACCCCTTATCATGGGTCGACCGATAAATTTCCGGTAAACGATATCCCCAACATTGCTCAGGAAGAACACTTTTATCTTGAAATTTAGTGAGAGATCATCTTATAATGCTACCGTCAATCAAAGCAAAATAAGATGCATAAAAGATAAACATCACATGCAATCAATATAAGTGATATGATATGGCCATCATCATCTTGTGCTTGTGATCTCCATCTCCGAAGCACCGTCATGATCACCATTGTCACCGGCGCGGCACCTTGATCTCCATCGTAGCATCGTTGTCGTCTCGCCAATTATTGCTTCTACGACTATCGCTACCGCTTAGTGATAAAGTAAAGCAATTACAGGGCGATTGCATTGCATACAATAAAGCGACAACCATATGGCTCCTGCCAGTTGTCAATAACTCCGTTACAAAACATGATCATCTCATACAATAAATATAGCATCATGTCTTGACCATATCACATCACAACATGCCCTGCAAAAACAAGTTAGACGTCCTCTACTTTGTTGTTGCAAGTTTTACGTGGCTGCTACGGGATGAGCAAGAACCGTTCTTACCTACGCATCAAAACCACAACGATAGTTCGTCAAGCTAGTGTTGTTTTATCCTTCACAAGGACCGGGCGTAGCCACACTCGGTTCAACTAAAGTTTGAGAAACTGACACCCGCCAGCCACCTGTGTGCAAAGCACGTCGGTAGAACCAGTCTCGCGTAAGCGTACGCGTAATGTCGGTCCGGGCCGCTTCATCCAACAATACCGCCGAACCAAAGTATGACATACTGGTAAGCAGTATGACTTGTATCGCACACAACTCACTTGTGTTCTACTCGTGCATATAACATCTACGCATAATACCAGGCTCAGATGCCATTGTTGGGGAACGTAGTAATTTCAAAAAAATTCCTATGCACACACAGGATCATGGTGATGCATAGCAACGAGAGGGGAGAGTATGTCCACGTACCCTCGTAGACCGAATGCGGAAGCATTAGCACAACGCGGTTGATGTAGTCGTATGTCTTCACGATCCGACCGATCCAAGTACCGAACGCACGGCACCTCCGAGTTCTGCACACGTTCAACTCGATGACGTCTCGCGAGCTCCGATCCAGCAAAGCTTCATAGGAGAGTTTTGTCAGCATGACGGCGTGATGACGGTGATGATGTTGCTACCGACGTAGGGCTTCGCCTAAGCACCGCTACGATATAACCGAGGTGGAATATGGTGGAGGGGGGCACCGCACACGGCTGAAATAGATCAAGTGATCAACTTGTGTGTCTAGAGGTGCCCCATGTCCCCGTATATAAAGGAGCAAAGGGGGGAGGCTGGCTGGCCCTCTATGGCATGCTAGGAGGAGGAGTCCTCCTCCTAGTAGGAGTAGGACTCTTTCCTACTCCTACTAGGAGGGGGAAAGGAAGGGGGAGAGGGATAAGGAAAGAGGGGCGTCGCCCCCTCTCCTAGTCCAATTCAGACCAGAGGGGGAGGGGCGTGCGGCCTGCCCTAGGCCAGCCCTCTCTCTCTCCACTAAGGCCCATAAGGCCCATTATTTCTCCTGGGGGGTTCCGGTATCCCTCCGACACTCTGGTTTTCTCCGAAATCATCCGGAATACTTCCGGTGTCCAAATATAGTCGTCCAATATATTGATCTTTACGTCTCGACCATTTCGAGACTCCTCGTCATGTCCGTGATCATATCTGGGACTCCGAACTACCTTCGGTACATCAAAACACAAAAACTCATAATATCGACCGTCACCGAACTTTAAGTGTGCGGACCCTACGGGTTCGAGAACTATGTAGACATGACTGAGACACGTCTCCGGTCAATAACCAATAGCGGAACCTGGATGTTCATATTGGCTCCCACATATTCTACGAAGATCTTTATCGGTCAAACCGCATAACTGCATACGTTGTTCCCTTTGTCATCGGTATGTTACTTGCCCGAGATTCGATCGTCGCTATCTCAATACCTAGTTCAATCTCATTACCGGCAAGTCTCTTTACTCGTTCTGTAATGCATCATCCTGCAACTAAACTCATTAGTTACAATGCTTGCAAGGCTTATAGTGATGTGCATTACCGAGAGGGCCCAGAGATACCTCTCCGACAATCGGAGTGACAAATCCTAATCTTGAAATACGCCAACTCAATAAGTACCTTCAGAGACACCTGTAGAGAACCTTTATAATCACCCAGTTACGTTGTGACATTTGGTAGCACACAAAGTGTTCCTCGGTAAATGGGAGTTGCATAATCTCATAGTCATAGGAACATGTCTAAGTCATGAAGAAAGCAATAGCAACATACTAAACGGTCAAGTGCTAAGCTAACGAAATGGGTCAAGTCAATCACATCATTCTCCTAATGATGTGATCCCGTTAATCAAATGACAACTCATGCCTATGGCTAGGAAACATAACCATCTTTGATTAACGAGCTAGTCAAGTAGAGGCATACTAGTGACACTCTGTTTGTCTATGTATTCACACATGTATTATGTTTTCAGTTAATACAATTATAGCATGAATAATAAACATTTATCATGATATAAGGAAATAAATAATAACTTTATTATTGCCTCTAGGGCATATTTCCTTCAGAAGCCACTCCACCTCCTGCCTCTAACTTCCAGCGCTGCTCCACAAACGATGCTCCCAAGAGAGAACCGACTCCAAAGTGTCGCCATCGTCCGATCTGGAAAACCAGATCCGACGGTTTCCCCCAGAGCAACAGGAGTGGGTCGACAATAGTTACACGATGATGCCTTCATCAAGGTAACGGCACAGAACACCGCCATCGCATGCCATCGGCTCGGTTTTCACCGGCAACTTTGTCTTCCCGACTCGCAGTCGGAGCTAGATGACGGATCTCGAGATCTGCCCATCTAGCGTCAGGCCGACCACCTCCGGCGAAGGAGATGGCCACCACCGCCGCGCCTAGGGCCGGAGCCCCCAACGTCCTCGTGTTGCAGGTCCAACCCAGACGCCGCTTGACGTAGCCGGATCAACGGAGATGCATGACAGCATGTGGAGCGGCTCGATGAAGCCCATATGGGCCTAGTTTGGATATAGTACATGGCAGTGCCCTTTTGGTTCCTAATTTCGGGAAAACCAATATGAAGCTAGCCTAGTCAGCCTTTATTCTAAATTTCTAATACCTTAGTTTTACTTGCTTATTCATTCACATGCTATTTACATGAATGTCCTTGGATGCAATCTGTTTCTTGTAGTTGTTACTTACTAGTTACTACCCGAGTCTACCATCATGTGTAATTCATATGCTAATGTAGAAAATCCCTTGACTTGCCTTGAATGTGGACATTTCAGGAGCTGGATGGACGGCTTATGATTGTAAACAAGCCAGGTGCTTCTAGAACTGCCTGGGCAGAAGAAAGACGTTCTCCCCGCGGTCCTGATCTTCCACGGCCGTCAAAATGTACGTGGGCCGTCTACCCTACGAAGTGGACGACTCTCGGTTAAAGCGGCTATTCAATAGGTATGGCGATGTGGTTGATGCTGAAGTCATCTACGACTACGGAGGAGCGGGTTGCCGCTTCCGGGGCTTCGGTTTCGTCACCATGGCAACGCGGGAGGAAGCAGACGACGCGATTTGGGACCTCGACAAACAGGTCAGTGTATGGCTGGTCGGTGGAACGATGCTACATTTTTATCCTGATCGAGTGTATGAATTGATGATGATGCAATTTTATATGTCCATTTTGAGTTGTGCAGATATGGAAGGGGCGTGAACTGTGTGTGGAAGTTGCCAAGGAGGAGAGGCCAGGGTGGACAGTAGGACTAGGGTCTAGAGAATTTTTGCCCAAAATAACCACATGCCGATTCAAATTGATAGAAATGACCGCCTTTGGTTGCAAACGACAGAAAAGACCAGGGCCGTGGCAAAAAGGATGATAACCTTGGCCTCTGCAATGTTATGCCTAAGCAAGCTACACAAAGCTACTCTCTCCGTCCACGAATAAGTGCACATCTACCTTTTGTTCCAATTCAAACTTTTAAAAATTTGACCAACTATATAAAGAAGAGTAGGAACATATATAATTGGTATACTGTGAAAGTACATTTCAAAACGGATCTACTGATACTAATTTGGTGTCATAACTGCTGCTACTTTCCCTATAAAGCTGGTAATGTTTTAAAACTTTGACTTAGATCTAAAACTAGATGTACACTTAATTATTCATATAAGGATGGAGTACTATGATACTCACACAAGTGCATTTCTCATAATTTTCTTCTATAGTTTGTTGGGGTTCTCGTTACCACACGAACACCCCGCAGCTAAAACAGAGAATTTGATTTTGTTTGCCAGATTGACCTATCAAATGTTTCAATTCCAAAATGGAGAATTCCCTACAGATCGCCTTGGCGAATGCACTTGCTGCCACTGCCCGCCGCACCCCTCTTCCCCTAAACGCCGTTGCAACATTCCCACCCCACAGCTCCTCCTCGGCAGATGCCCCCTCTGACCTGCCAACCCGGCACGGGAAGTTGATGCTTCACAAACAATGGCGTTGTATGCCTTTGATGATGATTGGTATTTGGTACTGTCGTATTCGATTGGGTTCAAAAGATTGCGTGGAGTGAGCAGAAGTTGTATTCGAACAACTTCACGTCTTCAGTACATCAGCATTGTTAGTGTTCTTTCATCAAAGCTTGAAGTTGGAGCGTCCGTGAATCTTCCCAAGACAAAGAAGCGCGCGCAGGTTTTCTTTTTCGAATAAAAAAAAGATGGGCCGCGTGGTTGGGCTTACGCTCGCGCAGAGGGGCCCAAATGGCGACCACGAGCGCATCACTCTGTTCGGGCCTTTCCTCCTCGCCGATTTTTTTCGAAGCGGGGGCCGGCGGCCACGGTGCGCCGATAAGCCGGACGCGGCGCGCCTCCGGCTCTCCGGCAGGGCTACGAATTGCTCGGCGGTGCGGAGTCCCAGCTTTGAACCCCTTCTAATTCGACAGGTGCACTCACCCTCTCGCCTCCGGTTAATAATCCCCTTTTGTCTCCGATTTATCTCCGGCCTGAGGCTGAGTGCCGCCGGAGATCCGGGCTCTGACGACCCTGGAAGTGGCCTGGTGCTAACTCTTCTCAAATCGGGCTATGCACTGTAGAAATAGGTCGGTTCAGTCCGTCAGTTCGTGGTACCCCATGAGATGCGTACTCTGTAGTGTTCAGTTATTGGCCAATTTCTGATCTAGGAAGCAGAAATTTTCTGGTTTCGAGTAAACCACAAATGTTAGCGCGCTATACTACATGGTGCGTTCTTAGTTTAAAATCGTTTATGGTAAGATCCCTCGTGTCCATGACTAAAGTGGATGGTTCTTAGTTCTTACTTCTCAGTCTCTTAGTTCTTACTTCCCTCGTGTCTGGACTGAAGTGGTTGCCTCGTTAGTATACTCAAGTAACTCAACTACGACACCATTTAATAGTGCCAGACAACACCCGTTATCAAGCTTAAAATTTAAAATACTATGAGTTGGTGTTGAAGCCCTACTCACACCCTGACAATACAAAACTACCATGACATTTCATATTCAGTCACAAAGCTGATTCATCATCTTTCATATATCCATGATCCTACAACACTAACACAGCCATTATTTATGTTACCTGCATTGTGGAACACAATGGCTACTTGTCAAATTTCATGGGATATCCTTCGATTGCAATGGATAACTCGCCACTGTGGTGAGCAAATGGGAAGTCCCAGTATAGATCAGTAGTACAATATCTTCTAAATGCATGCTCAGCTGACACTTCTGATGCCTCGTAGCTACTAATGGCCCATCAGCTCTTTTGCTCTAGCCACAAGAGCGGATAGAGGCATGCTGTGCTTCATGAGTCCTGCATCACCCAATAAGAACCTGTAGTTTTCAGCCCTTGAAGGTTTACGCTCTACCGTTAGCAGTGCTTCCATCATCTGACACTTGTTGAAATAGCTAGCGTAGGCCGGATTGAATTCCATCATGTATATGGCATGTTCAACTATCACCCTCCTGACACCAGGACAATGAGCAGTGGGTATCATATTTGAGTTAAGTGCATTGACAAGCCTCTTTATAAATCCTTCCTTAATCTGACCATGTTCAAGCTCTTGCGCAAAGTCTTCTGGAATGACATTACATATTTGTGAACTAAGACCAATAAGGACCTCCAGTTCTGTCCCTTCTGCATCCGTTATTCCTTTCAGCACCTATAGTGGAAATAGATAAGCTATGTAAACCATGATTAAACAGTAATATCTGCAAATTTTTGTTTAAGTGATTGATGTTGCCGCCCATTTATTTAGTCGTGTCGTTTGTAGAAAGTATAACAGTTGTAATTTATGATGTTAACATTTATTTACTTGAGTATTAGCTTAAATGTATCAGTAGGAAAAGATTGCAGTAACATGTTAAATAATAAGTCATGGTATCTGCCTCTGATAGTGCACATGTAGCTTATATTTGTAGTGCTCACCTCTCTCAAGATGTAGGAGATTTCGTTCAGGTCAGAGTTGCGAAGCCCAGATCGAGCATGCACACACATATTCCGCAACAGGCTTGAAGCTATGTACCTGTACCTGCCACCATGGATCATAACTGTGAGTTCCTTTATGAATACATACCCTGGTTCTGCTAACATAACCAAACAGTTATTGGCACTCTCCATTGCCAGTACTGCCAGTGCTTGCCCTGATTTCATTCGTAGCCGCTGATCAGAATCCGTACTTGAGAGTGCATCTTGGCTGAGAAATGCATGCATCAACCTGCTAATGATCACTCGGATGTGTCCAATCTCGTCCTTTATATTACCCTCCATGGCCAGGTTTCTAAGGAGTTCTGATGTGAGCTCCCTCAGTTCATGGCTACTCCCACTGTCATCCAAGATATCTGCAAGATGGTTCAAAAGGAAGAGGTTTTCTGAAATCTTCTGACGCAAAATTACACCAAATTCCCCTTTGGTACTTGAAAATCTTCTCAGCAGCTCCAGTGATGAACCTTTCAGCAGTGTCTGTTGTGCCTCGTTAATATTTGTCATTTCAGTTCTGCTGCTTGTGAACTCTATGATCTTTGAGATGAGGCCAGTTGCTCTGCTGATTTCTATACAATTCTCAAGATCAAAGCTAGCAAGCTTGTTAAGAATTAACATGCCCAATAAAGGGAGGATATCTTGATCTGTCGATGGCTCCTCCTCTGGGATAGACCAACGCTTTGTAATCAGATTCCACCATCTGAGTACATGGGAATTTTGTTCATCCATGTGGGTTGGCTCCTCCCTCGGAATAAAACAGCATATTGAAATCTCTTTCAACCGTTTAAGCAACAGGGAGGTCTGTTCGTTCCTGCTAATTTGTTGAATAAGACTATCCTGTTCTGCCGTAGGGCTGCCAATGTCCAGAAGAGGATCCTTTAATTGCTCCCGATGAGCAGTGTCTAGAAGTGAGGCTATGAGCTGCATTGCCCCAGGGATAGGGACAATGTGGAGGTTATCAGCGAGCTTGGCCGTGGCCTTTGCAGCAAATAATCTAATATCTTTATCCCCTTTACTCGTCCAGCCCAACATGCTGATCAGGCAGGTCATTGTCTTTGTGGAAGTGGTGAGTTCTGATATTGCTTTGGTCTTTAAGGGATCCTTTTCGAGAAAGCTGCGCACCATCTTAACCCCATAGAGTTGCTTCTTGGGTGAGCCTGACTTTAAAGAATCCACTGCAAACGTGATGAGGCTATTCTTCTCTGGAGCAAGCACAGCCCCTTCCATGCATTTGTCGAAGACATATGCATAGTATAAATTGACATATTCCATTCCTTGGGGACCTCTAAACCCAGCATGACGGATCTCAAGGATGCCGGCAACAATATAGAGTATTCCTTGGCCAAGCACCATCACGTAAAAGATTACGAGAGATGTCACAAGGTTTTTCTTGCCATCTCGTTCATCATCACCATGGTAGTCCTGTGGTATATTTGTAAGGCGCCACACTGCCAGGCTAATGCGTAATGCTGCTGCTGGAATCTGGAGGTTACCAAATGATGTTATCGTTAGAGCAAATGTGTCAAATAGGAGCATCTCATGTTGATACGCTGTAGGAAAAGTGGACAACGGCATCACTGTGGCAGCAAACATGCACAAGTTCAGAATACCTTGACGCCAAAATGCTATTTTACTGCCAAGAGCCCAGTCTGCTAGTTTGATGATACTTGGGAACCGCAACCTGCTGATTGTGAGTAGGAGCACGACCACAAATAGTACCAAGTACACGTACACTGTGCAGCTGGTCATTGACTTTTTAAAACTGAGCCTCTGCATCTTGGAATCACCATCGAGCTTATACAGTACGAAGGGACAAAGCAGTAGGATTGCTACCATTGGGCCCCATAATGATATCGTGCGGCATAGCGGATTAAACATGGGTGGAATTGCAGCTTCTGGATATAGAATTGCACCAATCACAAGTATCAGCATTGAAAAAGTCAGTGCGTTTATTATTTCATTTTTGCCGCCCCATACAGCATTGATACATCTTAGAACATTAATGAAGCATATCCGCAAGATCAGCCCATTCCAGCCAAGAGACCTGAAGGCACCTCTCGTGCGGAAGAAAAATTGATAATCCAGCCTGTTGTTGTGGCCAAAGATCCTGAAGTACATACGTATATGGTATAATTAGAAAAAAAATACTATATACAATCAACAAAGCGAAGGTGGCATGCTTGTATCCAAATCAGAATGGCAACTGTGAAATTTGGGACCATGGAAAACTTGACAAGATTTTAGTATAGCTCTAGACTTCTAATTTGGCAGTAAAGTATTTCAGATGGTTTGATCGGTTTGCCAAGGATAAAATTCACCTAATTTGCAGGCTTGCAAGCCACATTCTGGGCCCTTTGCAAAATGAGAAATCATATTTGCTTTGGAATAATAATATCTGGTTCAGCGATGGACATGTTATGTCGTACGGTCCGCTAATTGCTTTTGGATCCCGATTTCCAGTGGTCTCTAGATTTTGAAAACTTGAAGGATTGTATACAAAAAATATATTTAATAGAATCCCACACGTATATGTAGAATAATACTACAAAGTTGCAAAGTCATATAGAATATATTTATTTGTGAGCTGCAAAAGAAAAACAAACTACACCCAAGCATATGGCACCAACGGTGAACACTAACAGTAAATTAAAAAAATCAAACAAAATAATAAAAAATTGAAACTTTGTGGCTTTGATTATGACCAAATGTTTTTAGTGCTTGCAAAATTTGGTGGCCAAATGACATCCGAGGAGCTCCCTACAAAAAGTAAAAACAAATGTGTTCAAACTTGTGTGCACTGTTTGACAAGAATTTTTGTTTGGTTTGCATGGAGCTCATTTGAATTTACTGTTCATCGTGGGTGCAATGTGCTTGGGTGTAGCCACAACTTTTCCGGAAAACAAAATCTTTTGATCTTTGAGTGCAAAAAGTAGCACGACTATTTTTTTTGAACATCAGTACAGACACAAGCGCTTATATACACGCGCATACACTCACCCCTATGAACGCACACACGCACACCCTACCCTATGAGCACCTCCGAGAGACTGAGCCGGGGAATAATGCGAGCACCAGGATTTGAACCCTGGTGGGTTGGGGATACCACTGTCCACCTAATCAACTCAATCACAGGTTGATTCGCTAGCATGACTATTTTCTACTCCCTCTGTCCTTGACATACTGTGCAATACATCCCCATAGCAGAAGTTGGGTGTTGCCTCCTCCCTGAGAAGCCCGTACTTGGGTAGATCGTGTTGTTTTTTGTGTGTAGTCACTCTGATCTGTCACTCGTATGCCCCTCCTAAAAAATTTGCTATCTCCCAGTAGCACCGCTGGCAACAAACGTAGACACTGGTGATTGCCTTCTTCGTGATGATCAATCCCGAGTTACGCTTTGAACTTGGTCGTACCAAGCCATGGTGGCATAGGTCATCAAGAGGCTTTGTGGGATCTTTGTGATCGACCTTGTCGAGGCCTTGGTATGCATATAATTTTGTGTTCGAACCTTCACCAACAAGGAGTAGGATTTCGCTAACAATCAGAATCTCGTGAAAAAATCATCGCATTTGGCGTGTCATGTTTTGGTTCATTTTCCCTACCTCTCTATTACTTGCAAGTTTCGCTTCCACTCTTAACTCTTTTGTACACTTGCTTCTTTAGGTTGTTATATAAGCAACTAGGAGTAGAAAGGTTAAAAAAAATTGCAGGGTAAGAAAGGTTAAAAATGACCAAGTAAAAGGTTGAATTTGTAACTGTCTATTCACCCCCCTCTAGAACACAATCACAATCCTATAGATGCCGATAGGGTCGCATAATTGTTGTTGATGACATGACGGTGTCGTCTTGTGATTGCTTGTCCTCAGGTGATCAACGTGCGCGCAAGGCTCAGCTGAGTCTGGAGCATGATATGGAGGTCATGTTCTACAGGGTGTTGAACAATGCACAGTGATGTGTTGGGATGATATAGCCCAAGATCAAGCATGGTTGCAGTGGGATAATTTACCCATGGTTAGACATATGAGGCTGACGGCGTGGACAATCTAGCAGGTCGACTGAGGGGATGAGACCGGCTATGGCAACACAAAAGCCTGATGCTGATGGTAACCGTCTCACATATGTTACTACATGCGGCGCAAAGACGAGGGTTTGTGCACTTGAACAAGACCATGACACACGGTTTACTTAAACACACGCTAATGGTAAGTCCAAACACAAATCCAATAGGAAGTAACGGAAGAGCTAATTTTGCGGCATGTAGCAGTTGCATATACTTACCTCAAGGCTTCTAGAAAAATTGTGGCCGTCGAGACCCAGAAATCCCTGCGGAGGTCGCTCGAGTAGCCGCCGAGCAGGACGACGGTCGCCCAGGTGAAGGCCAGCGTGCCCAAGGCATTGCCGAGCCTCTCCATCAGCACGACGAAGCGAACGAAGCGATTCAGGCCCATCTCTGGTGCCGTGGCGTCGGCGCCCTTGCCGGCCGAGGGATCCGCCGGCATCTGTACGCGGTGCTCGGCGACGTTCGCCATTACAGCAGCAGCAGCAAACAACACTACCACACACGCACGGGTCGTTGACTCCAGTTCCAGTGAGCCCATAATCTACATCTGCTTGGTGCCTTGGACATTGGTGAGTCAGTCCAGTGTTCTCGGGATTCTCTCCTAAACTGTGTCCACGGAAAATGCTAAACGCACGGACCCAATACGGGCTGATTACGGGCCTTTTCTATGGACGAGACTTGCCTGCTCCCCTAACGTATGCCCATCCGTGCTTCCGCGTACGTGGCTTGATTTGATTGGAACAAAATAAGGCTCGGCCCCACCGCGCAAGCCGGATCCCTTTTCTATAACACTTTTCATTCCCTCCCCCCCTGATTTTCAGGTGGGTGGGGCCGCGCATCCCTCTTAAACCAATAAACATTTGCCACGTCAGCACCAGCCCCACAAAACGCCCGTGAAACTCCGTGTGTGTAGCATCGCTGCTGTATCCACAGCAGGATCCACAGACATCCTGTTTCTCCAGTTAACCGGAAACAAAAGTTAAACCGGCCGCAAGCTAGTGTTTTCATCGTCTAGAATCCAGACTCGCGAGAGCACAGCTGCGCAGGTAGCTGTCGGAGTGCCAAGTCTTCTGTTCAGCCATATGAGACAAGGAAACTCTAGGAAATCTCCACGGAGACCACGCACGGCCGTAGCACGCGCAGCCTAGTCGAGGACGACGGTCGTCATCCAACTAGTCATCGCAGAAAGCGACCTACTTGGCGCTCACACCCTGACAATGCACAACTAGCATGGCACTTAATATTGAATCACAAATCAGATTCAGCATCATTCATATATCCATGTTCTTACAAAACCAACACAGCCATTGTTTAAGTTGCCATCATCATGACAGTACAATGTATATATGGCCTGTCAACACAAATCAACTGCTTAATATCAACTGTAAATTTATAAATTCATGGAATCTCCTTCTTGGATGCAATGAATAACTCTACTATGGTGAGCAAATTGAGCGTGTCTAGAAGTCCAGTATAGACCAGTAGTACAATATCTTCTAAACCTATGTTCAGGTGACACTGCTGATGCCCCGTAGCTACTCACGGCCCATCAGTTCTTTTGCTCTAGCCACAAGAGCAGATAGAGGTATGCTGTGCTTCATGAGTCCCGCATCACCCAAAAAGAGCCTATAGTCTTCAGCCCTTGAAGGTGTACGCTCTACCATTAGCAGTGCTTCCATCATCTGACAGTTGATGAAATAGCTAGCGTAGGCCGGATTGAATTCCATCATGTATATGGCATGTTCAACTATCACCCTCCTGACACCAGGACAGTGAGCAGTGGGTATCATATTTGAGTTAAGTGCACAGACAAGTCTCTTTATAAATCTCTCCTTAATCTGACCGTGTTCAAGCTCTCGCGCAAAGTCTTCAGGAATGGCATTACATATTTGTGAACTAAGGCCAACAAGGACCTCTAGTTCCGCACCTTCTGCATCCATTATTCCTTCCATTACCTGTAGTGGAAATAACCAAGTTGTGTAAGCCATGATTAAACTTTAGTAGTATTTGCACCTTTTGGTTAAGTGGTAATCCATGTTGCAATTTATTTATTTTGTTGTGTTACCATTTTGTTAACACGCAGAAGAGCTGCCTATCATTCCATTAAGATAGAGAAAAGAACAGAGAGGGGGCAGAAAGACCCCTGCCCCAACCACACCAAACACAAACGCAACACCCACACACCCTGAAGAAACTACCAAAGAAACGCCAGTCCCTGGGCACCAGCCGAACACCATAGCGAGCTCTCATTTGCCGCTGCCTGTAAGACCAAGGAAACACATGGGCTAGCTGTGGTCACCTCCGAGTTTGTCAGTGACGGGGACCTATGGTCGCTGCGTGTGGCAACTGGCTCAATGCTAGCTGTGGTCACCTCCGAGTTTGTCAGTGACGGGGACCTATGGTCGCTGCGTGTGGCAACTGGCTCAATGGGCTCAATGTTTGATAGGTTTTGAGAAGAATCTGCAGCTTATGTGTTGCCGTGGCTGAAAGGTTAGGGTGCAGCTGTATAACCCAGCGACCATCGACAAATTGTCTATTAACAGTGCAGTCTTTGCTCCTAGCTAAGGAGAATATAGTAGGGAAAGAGTGGAACAGCCTGCCATAGCCGGACCAATCATCCAACCAGAAGGAAATCTGAGAACCACTCTTTTAGAGATCAGCTTGAATAGGTTTGGAGCCAACTTAACAATTGTTCTACCCTGCAACCAGCGATCAGACCCGAACATGGTGTTGCCCATTGCCAATAAAAGTCTCCACAGCAACACGGAACAATGCTTGAGCGTTTTGTGGAGCCTGGATGGGTAATCCAGCCCATGGTTACGAGGCCTCTATTTTCTGCAGCCAAAACCATCGGATTCGGAGTGCCCACCTGAATCTTCAACATTCAGATTACTAAATATCATGGCATGAAAATAAAACTTCCATCAATACTAAGAGCAAACACCTGTATGCATTTGCATGCACACTTGCAAAGAGATGTCCACTGTTAGAAAAAAAAGTACTCCCTCCTTTAGTGTTGTGGTTTTAGTTCAAATTTGAACTAAAAGCATAACACTTTGTTTTGGAACGGGGGGGGGGGGGGGGGGGGGGGGGAGGGGGGGGGGCATATGTGCTAATTTTCCACCAAACATTGTGAGAAAGAAAGGGTTACAAGAACAACAACAACAACAAAAATGACAGTGCCGTTGGATTCGAACATTGCACCTGTTGAGTACGTTCTCTTCAAACTAACCACCCGAGCAAAGGGTTACAAGAACATGTGTAAAAATTAAGTTGGAGAATCCGCCTCGAACATTGCACTTCTAGTTTAAATTTGAAGGGCTCACCTGTCGCAAAATGTAGGAGACTTCTTTCAGGTATGATTTGTGAATCTCACTTCGATCATACATATATATACTCTGCAACAGGCTTGATGCTACATGCTTGTACCTGTCACCCTGGATCATAACTGCAAGTTCCTTGATGAATTCATAACCTGGTTCCGCTAACATAATCAGACAGTTATTTTCACTCTCCATTGCCAGTAATGCTAGTGCTTGCCCAGCGATCATTTGTAGCAACCGATCCGAATTTGTACTTAGCTGTGCACCTTTGCTGACAAATGCATGCACCAACCTGCTAATGATTACTCAAGTGTGCCCAATCTCCTCCTTTATATTTTCATCCACGGCAAGGTTTCTAAGGAGTTCTGCTGCTCCCAGCCTAAGTTCTTGGCTGCTCCCACCCTCATCCCAGATTTCTGTAAGGTTGCTCCAAAGGAAGGGATTTTCTGCAATTTTCTGACGCAAAGTTACACCAAATTTCCCTTTAGTACTCGCAAGTCTTGCCAGCAGCTTCAGCGATGAATGTTTCAGCAGTGTCTTGTGTGTCTCACTAATATTTGTCATGTCAATATTGTTGCTTGTGAACTCTACAATCTTTGAGATGAGGCCAGTTGCTTTCTTGATTTCTATACAGTTATCCAGATCAAAGCTAGCAAGCTTTTCAAGAATCAACATGCCCTGTACAGGGAGGAGATCCGGGCCGGTTGATGGCTCCTCCTCTGGAACAGACCAATGTTTTGTAATCTGTCTCCAGCATCTGAGTATATGGATGTTTTGTTCATCCATGTTAGCTGGCTCCTCTCTCGGAATCAAACAGTGTAGTGCCATCTGTTTCAACCATTTAAGCACTGGGGAGGTCTGCTTGTTCCTGCCAACTTGCGGAATCACATTATCTTGTTGTGGCTCAAAGCTACGAATGTCCAAAAGAGGATTCTTTATATTCTCTCCCTGAACAATGTCCAAAAGTGAGACTATGAGCTTCATCGCCCCAGGGATAGGGATAACTCGAAGGTAATCAGCGAGCTCGGCCGTGACCTTGGCGGCAAATGATCTAATATCCTTATCCGCTTCACTTGTCCAGCCCAACATGTTGATCAAGCAGGTCACTGTCTTTGTGTAAGTGGTGAGTTCTGATATGGCTTGAGTCTTTAGGGGCTCCTTTTTCAGAAAGCTGTGTAGCATCTTAAGCCCATAGAGTTGCATCTTGGCTGAGTCTGACTTTAAAGAATCGATTGCAAATGTAATGAGGTTGGTCTTCTTTGGAGCAAGCATAGCACCTTCCATGCATCTGTCGAAGGTATATGCATAGTACAAATTGACATATTGCACTCCTGGGGGACCTCTAAATCCAACACGACGGATCAGGGATCTTCGTAGGATGAATGAGAATATATCCAAGATGCCAGCAACAATATAGAGTATTCCTTGACCAAGCACCATCACATAAAAGATTAAGAGAGATGAAACAAGGTTTGTCTTGTCACCTTGTTCATTGTCACCATAGTAGTCTTGTGGTATATCTATAAGACGCCACACTGCCAGCCCAATGCGCAACACTGCTGCTGGAATCTGGAGGTTACCAAATGATATTATAATTAGAGCAAATACGTTGGATACAATAATCCCAACTTTTGTGTAAACATTATTGGAGAACATCAACATAACTGCCGCCGCAAATATGCACGAGTTTGGAATAACTCGATGCCAAAATGCTATTTTGCTGCCAAGAGCCCAGTCTGCTAGCTTGATAGTACCTGGGAACCGCAGCCTGCTGATTGTGAGTAGGAGCACTACCACAAATAGTACCAAGTATACTGTGCACTTGGCAATGGAGCTGAGTCTTTGAATGTTGAGATCTTCATCACCGCTATACAATAGAGAGGGACAAAGCAGTAGGATTGCAACCATTGGGCCCCATAATGATATCGTGGGGCGTAATGGGTCGCACATTGGTGGGATTGCAGCTTCTGGACATAGAATTGCGCCAATCACAAGTACTGCCACTGACAAAGTCAGTATGTGTATTGCTTCATATTTGGCCCATACATCATCAATGCTAAACAGAACATTGAAGAGATATATGAGCAAGATCACCCCGTTCCAGCCAAGAGACCTGAAAGCACCTCTCGTGCGGAAGAAAAATTGGTAATCCAGCCTGTTACTGTGACCAAACATCCTGAAGTACATTTGTATATGGTATAGTTAGAAAAAAAAGAAAAAATACAATCAACAATTGGATTGCGACATGCTTATATCAAAATTGAACTGACAGCTGTGAAATTTGGGACCGTAGAGTACTTGACAAGATTTTGGTACAGCTCTAGTCTTCTAGTGTCCAACGTGAAAACTTGAAAAAAGAAGCAGTTGTTTAAAGTATTTCAGATTAGAGTAAATAAAGTATTTGAGATGGTTTTGATCGGCTTGCCAAGGATAAAAATCACCTAATTTGCAGGCTTGCAACTCACATTCTGGGCCCTTTGCAAAATGGGAAATCATATCTGCTTTGGAACAATAATATCTTTTGTTTTTAGTCTATGGAACAATAATATCTGGTTGAGTGATGGGCATGTTATGTCCATGTCCGGTCCGCTAATTGCTTTTGAATCCTGATATCCTGATTTCCAGTGGTCTCTAGATTTTGAAAACTCGAATGGTTCTATACAAAAATACGTATTTAGTAGAATCCCACACGTATATGTGGAACAGTACTACAAAGTTGCAAAGTTTCATATAGAATACATTTATTTGTGATCCGCACAAAAAACAAAACAAAATATTTTGATCTGTGAGTGCAAAAAGTAGCACTACTACTTTGTACTCCCTCTGTGATTTGACATACAGTGCAATGCATCCCCATAGCAGGAGCTGGGTGTTACCTCCTCCCAGAGGGCCCGCACCTGGGTAGATCATGGTGTCTCTTGTGTGTAGCCACTCGGATCTGTCACTTGTATGCCCCTTCGAACAAATTTACTACTCCCTCCGTCCCGAATTACTTGTCTTGGATTTGTCTAGATACGGATGTATCTAGACTTATTTTAGTCCTAGATACCTCCGTATCTAGACAAATCTAAGACAAGTAATTCGAAACGGAAGGAGTATCTCTAAGTAGCACCGATCGCCTTCTTCGTGACGATCAATCCTGAGTTAGGCTTTGAACTTGGTCGTACCAAGCCATGGTGGCATAGGTCGGCAAGGGGCTCTGTGGGACCTTTGTGATCGACCTTGTTGAGGCCTTGGTGTGCTTAAAACTTGGACCCTGATAAATGTCACATGTGTGGCATGAAGCAATTTCGCTTTGATGTTTTTTGATCGCAAGTTTATACAAGAGGATGACAACTTTAGTTATAAAATATGACAACTTTTTATTTGGATGGCAAGTTTCAATTTTTTTCGGATGGCAACTTTAGTGTAAAAAATGTCAGGGTGGTGTTACTTCGTGCTATACGTTATCATTTGGGTAAAACTTTGTATTCGAACCTTCACCAAAAGGAGCATGATTTTGCCAACAATCAGAATTTCGTGAAAACATCATTGCATTTGTCATGCCGTGTTTGCGGTTCATTTTCCCTATCTTTCTACTACTTGCAAGTTTCACTTCCGCGCTCTTACTCTTTTGTAGACTTGCTTGTTTAGGCTGTCCTATAAGCAACTAGAAGTAGAAAGACTAAAATTGACCAACTAAAAGCTCGAATTTATTATTGTGTATTCACCCGCATCTAGAACATAATCACGATCCTACAGATGCCGACAAGAGCACATAATTGCTGTTGATGACATGACGGCGTCGTGTTGTGATTGCTTGTCTTCAGGTGATCGACATGCCCATAAAGCTCAGATGAGTCTGGAGCGTGATGTGGAGATTATGTTCTACTGGGCATCAAGCAATGCACAATGATGTGCTGGGATGATACAGGAGGCTGAACATATATGGTTGCACTGGAACAAATTCTTCTAGGGCGCGTTTGGTTGCCCGCATGCAGCTCAACCAGGGACGGATGCCCCTCCCCCTCTCCCCCCTTCCCCCAACGATCGCCTCGTCCCTTACAGGTATGACTTAGAGCATCTCCAGCCGCGCCCTTAGAGAGGCCTCCCCAAGCGATTTTCTCGCACCGGCGCCGAAAAAACGGCTCAGTCGCGTCCTCAGGAGCCCGATTTTTGCCGGCCTGGGTCGCAAACAGCGCCGGCGGAGCCAGGCCGAACCCGGTGCGCTGGGGGATGCCCGAGGGCGCCGGGGCGAGATGTTTTGGCGCGAAAAAGCCGCGGGCCAGCCGTGTCAGCGACACGGCGCCTCGTCTTGCCCCAACGGCCTCGGTTCTCGCGGGGAATCAATGGCAAGGCTGCCGCCGGTCAGCCTTGCCATTGATTCCTCATGGGACGGCGCGGCGCGGCTATATAGCCGGTGGCCTCACTCGCATGTGCCCACACTAGCCCCGCCCCTCGCCGCCGCCTAGCCCATCCCTCTACCTCTCCTGAGCGCCGCCGCCCAGCCCCTCCATCTCCCTCTCTACCTCTCCTGAGCCCGTCACCATGGCAGAGCGTTTCTCCGGAGACGAGGCGTCGGCCAACGGCTTCGGCCGTCGTTCGCTGCGCGAACAGGAGTCCTGGCTCCTGTTCCAGGCGAACATCTCGGCGCCGTCGGACATGCGCGTCGGGCCGACGGGGTGGAGACTCAGTGACGGGGGAGTGCCCGTTCCCCCGTTGTCCGACGCCGTGGCCAAGCCCAATTACTTCGCCGAGGAGGTCGAGGTCGTACGCGCCTCCCTCACCGACGCCCAACTCTCCCTCCCCCAGTACGCCACCGACAACCACGCGGCTTGGGCGGCGTACTTCGAGCGCTGCCAGCAGCAGCGGTCGGCGTCCACCAATGACGCGCCGGTGGTCGGCGGCCAGAAGAACATCGAGGGGCGCCACCTGTGGTGGGGCGTCCCTGGCCACACACTCGAGGGCGTGCTGACGTACCTCGAGGGCGGCAACGACCCGCCGTTGGCGTACCCGGCGAGGGTGGCCGCCCAACGCACCACCGACGCGCCGAGCCATGGGCGCCAAGGAGGTTCGGGTCCTCCTCCTCTTCTTCCTCCTCGCGATCTTCCTCGCACTCCTCCGGTACTTCGGCCCTGCTCGGCGTCAAGGCCGAGCCCGCGGCGGAGACGCCGCTCGGCCGGCGCACTCGCAGCACCGGCATCGTCATCAACGAGGGCGGCCGGCGTGCCTCCTCGTCGGCTCCTCCTCCGCGCTTCGTCAAGCCAAAGACGGAGCCGGGGCTCGCGCCGGTGAAGGAGCCGGCCGCGCCGGTGAAGACGGAGCTTGACGACGACGACGCGTCCCTGGAATGGGCGCGCAGGGACTCCATAGCGATGGAGAAGGAGCGCCTGGAGAAGGTGAAGGAGCGCCAGTGCGCCGCCCTGCGCCACTTCACGGAGCACCGACGCGGCCGCGACGAAGGCGGAGTCGTCGTCATCTGCGACAGCGACGACGACGACGCGCCGCCTCACCAGCCCGTGTTGGCGACGCCGGTCAGGGGTCCACCAGGGACGGACGCGTCAAGGAGGAGAAGTCCGACGACAGCGGCGACGACGGCGACTACTCGGCGTTCAGCAAGTTCTCTTTTAGATTAGTTATCTATTTTGCTATGTAATGAAAACCGGCGAACATGTCTAATATATGCCAAAGTTTGCCGAAATTTATTGTGTTTAGCCGAACTTCGCCGAACTGTGCCGAAATTTGCTATACAAATTTTATTTTTAAACGCGCCTGGGGGCGACCCTGGGGTCGGCGGCTAGGGACCAACTCATCCCTAGGCCCAATTTTTGCGCCGGCTCACCCCCAGACGGCGATTTTAGGCGCCCCCTGGGGGGCCAATGGCTGGAGATGCTCTTATTCGCCAAATCGGCAGTTTCTCGTGAGCCTGGCCGCGTGTGGCCACGCGTGCGAGGCAGTTGCACGCCTCGGGCAGCGCGGGAGACGAAGGCGATGTCTCATTACTCGCCCCCCCACTCTCCTATCACCGCCCAGACGCATTGTTCCCACTGCTCCCTCTCTCTCCCTCACCGCCCCTCCCTCTCCTCTCCTCCGATGTCTCCGCCACACCCACCGTCGCGCCGCCCTCTGACCCCCGTCGACCAGCGCATCGCCGACATCCAGGAGCGCTGGTTGGCCGGGCTCCAGAACTCGGGCCGCGACCTGGCGTCGTCGCTGCGAGCGCCGTCCCCCATCTGCTGCCGGCCACCACAAGCGCCGGCCAATGTGGTGCCGGCCGCTCCTGCTCCGCCGCCGATTCCAGACCTCATGGTCCTGGGCTCGGCGTCGGCGCCGTCGACGGAGCCGCCCCTTCTTGGGACCCCATTGGCCACGAGGGTTTTCTTGACCCTCGTCCAAGGGTTTTCTCCTGTCGGCGGGCCGTCCTTCTCGACCTCCAGCGTGGCGTTGAGCACAGGGCCGATGCCGCAGGCCGTCGCCGGGGCCGGCTCCTCCTCTGCTCCGCCACCTCTCTCCTTTCCGCCGGGGTTTTCACCCTGGCCTCGGTTCGCCGCGGTTGCGCGTGCTCCGGTGAGTCAACCCCCCTCAATCCTTGCTCCTAGATGTAGATTAGGGGTTTATTTCTTAGGCATGTGGTAGTAGTTAGTTGATTTGATAGGATTAGATAGGATTCTAGCAGATCCGATTGGATGCGATCCCAATCGAATCCCATCGGACTAATCTGTTCTTGTTTTGTACAGTGTGTGTGCTAGGATAATTTTTCTTGTGCTACTGCTTGTGTGTCTTATGATTTGTGTTCATGCTAGTAGGTGTGTTCATGCTAGAATCATGTTCATGTTGAGTGATGAATGTTATACTAATGGCATGTTCATGTTGAGTGATGAATGCTAGAATCATGTTGACTGATGGCATGTTCATGTTCATGTTCAAGCTATGATCATGTTCATGTTTCATGTTGCTAACATACATGTTCAAGCTAGGGTTTGTTTTGAATGTTATACGTGCATGCAGTAGGATTATTTTAGAATGGTGCCAAATCTGCATGGCTGCAGATGGGTGCTATTGGCACTTGGTGTTGCTATTTTTAGTTGTTTCCATGTTTGGGATAGTGCAATGATGAGTGCTAGTTGCAGCAAAGAAATTGGGATCAGTGGACTTGCCCAACAGCAAATCAACTAATCAGTGGCATTTGCCCAACAACAAGTGGCATTGATAAGTGGCATTTGTCCATAGAGTTTGTGGACTAATCAGTGTCATTTGCTGAGCAAATGCCTTGATCAGTGCCATTTTACAAAGAGTTTGTGCACTAATACTTGTCATCTTACCTAACAAGATATTGAAGACTAACTGGGATGTGTCGGGAGGAGGAGCTCAGGTGGTGGCCGGAGCTGAGCGCGCCGAGGATTTCATCCTCACGAACAGGTGGCTCAGGAAGGTGGACCTGCCTGGCAGGATCGTCTTCATGAGCGTGTCTCGTTCAAGTGGACGATCTCTGAGGCAGGGCCACGAGGAGGGGGCCAGGGAGCCGCTGCGCTTCTACCAGCAGATCAAGGACAACGAGGACCTCGCCATGCTCGTCGTGCCACCCAAGTTCGTGGAGGTGATGAACACCTGGCTAGTCATCAAGCCGCTCCCGTGCATGATCAGTCTGTCGGCGAACAAGCGATGCGTGTTCTGGGTGGAGGTCCAGAACTTCGAGGGGCACATGGTGATTGGCCGGGGCTGGAACTACTTCTGCCGCCGCCACCGGATCGTCCCCGACAACCTCGTTGTTGTGCGCATCTCAGGACTCGGACTGAAGGTTCAGATCTACAACCACGACTCCTCCGTCATGTGCAGGTTTCATTGCAGTAGGCACAATTGCGTTGGTAACATCGAGCAGGCTATGTAGTTAAGTTAAGTAAGGTGTTAGTGGAGAACTTTTATAGTGTGTGGTGAAACTTGTGCTGGGACCTTGTTCATATTTTGGCCAGGAGCAGCACCCTGGCATGGAGCAGGGAAGGAGGATACCCCTGCTTTTAATCTAGACTTATGCTATGTAGTTAAGTAGTTTGCTGTCATTTCCTTGCTTGTTGTGTTAAGTTTGTTGTCATTACATTGCTTGCTTTGTTTGATCTTGCTGTTTTGCTGTTGTTGTTATGCTGATCATGTGGTGGTAAGGCCATCACATTTGAATGAGGTGAGCAGAACACAAACGCTATTTGCAACCAAACAACTGAAGTTTGCATCTGATTACACCCTAAGCACAAAAACGGCAACCAAACAGCAAGGGGGTAAATGCCTCTCCATACGATGCAGGCAACCAGACAGGTTGCATCTGCTGCATACGAGGCTGCATTTCATCAACCAAGCTGGCTGGAGATGGACATGCAATGCAACTACTGTTGCAAACTGCAACCAAACACGCCCCTAAGGTTAGACATATGAGACTGATGACCTGTACAGTCTAGCACATCGACCGAGAGGTTAGTCGGAATAGAGAAGTGTGGTAAGATCTGCGTCGATGAAATAAAAGCGTGATACTGATGGTGACCGTCTTACGTATGTGACTACATGCACGCGACTCAAACATGAGGATTTTTGCACTTGACCAAGACCATGACACATGGTTAACTTAAACGCCTAAGCTTACGCTAGTTACAAGTTCAAACACAAATCCAATAGGAAGTAACGGCAGAGTAGTTTACCTCAAGGCTTCTAGAAAAACCGTGGCCGTCGAGACCCAGAAATCCGTGCGAAGGAGGTCGCTGGGATAGCCGCCGAGCAGGACGACGGTCGCCCACGTGAAGGCCAGCGTGCCCAAGGCATTGCCGAGCCTCTCGATCAGCACAACGAAGCGAACGAAGCGGTTCAGCCCCATCTCCGGCGCCGCGGCGGCGGCCTTGCCCGCGGGGGGATCCGCCGGCATCTGTACACGGTGCTCGGCGACGTTCGTCATTACAGCAGCAGCGAAACAACACAACCAAGGTGAGCCCACAATGTACAGCTGCTTGGTGCCTCTTCGGTGAATCCGGTGTTCTCGGCCGGGATTCTCCCCTAAAGTATATCCGCAGACATCCTGTTTCTCCAGTTAACCGAATGCTATCTCCAAGAAACAAAAGATAAACCAAGGCCAGCCGGCCGCAAGCTAGCGTTTTCATCGTCCAGACTAGCGAGAGCATAGCTGCGCAGGTCACTGTCCAAGTGTCGAGTGTTGTGTTCAGCCAGGACACTCGACCTGCACGCCCGTAAACAAACGGCAGATCGAGCCTGCATGAGACAAGAAAGGAAATCTCCACGGAGACCACGCGCGGACGTAGCACGCGCAGCCTAATCGAGGACGACGGTCGTCATCCATCTAGTCATCGTAGAAAGCGACCTAGTCCACGTCCCAGAGAATTCACATGACCATCGCGTGGAGTCTCCCGCGTAAAGAAGTCGATCTAGGCCCCGCAGCTTTGTAAATTTTGTCACATCTGCCGGTGATACCATGCATGGCACCGACAACAAAAATTACTACTCCCTTCGTCTCAAAATATAAGAACGTTCTTAACACTAGCATAATATCAAAAACATTTTTATATTCTGAGACATAGGGAGTAGTTCAAATGATTAGGATTTCTTTTACCTAAATGCAGGGGCGGACCCAAGATTGGGCCAACCCCCGGGCCCTAGGCCGGCTACTGTGCCCTACAGTGCTGCTACAGTGCCTGAAATGATATACTAAAGGCAGTGTTAAGTAGACGCAAAGGCAGTGTTAAGTATACTAAATGTATGGTATCAATTGTGATCTAAGTATACTTTTAGTATTTGTGGTGGTCGAGTAAACCCCAATTTTTACCATGTTACTAGATATGTTGTCGCTCCTAGTTCAAATCATTTATGCTAGGCTCCTCTCCATCCATGATAAAATTGCATGGTTCTTTGAAGGATGAACTTAGTGAGCTCTAGACTGAAGTGGGTGCCTCATGGATTGATGGATGTCATTAGTACTTGATAACCACACCATTCACTGGTGCCGAACAACACCCCCGGCCGGTTGTAATGCTTAAAATTTAAGCCTCGCACCCTGACAATGCACAACTACCATGACATTTCATATTGCATCACAAAGCAGATTCATCAACATCCATACATCTATGTTCTTACAAAACTAATACAACCATTGTTTAAGTTGCCATCATCATGACAATACAATGTATGACTTATATATCAAAACAAATCAACTGCTTAATATCAACTGTAAACTCATAAATTCATGGAATCTCCATCTTGGATGCAATGAATGACTCTTTAATCTCTATACTATGGTGAGCAAATTGAGCGTGCCTTCAAGTCCTAGTATAGACCATTCGCAAAAACAAAAACAAAAGAAGTCCGAGTATAGACCAGTAGTGCAAATATCTCCTAAATGCATGTTCAAGTGACACTGATGATGTCTCATAGCTACTCATGGTCCATCAGTTCTTTTGCTCTAGCCACAAGTGTGGATAGAGGTATGATGTGCTCCATGAGTCCTGCATCACCCGAGAAGAACATGTACTTTTCAGCCCTTGAAGGTGTACACCCTACCATCAGCAGTGCTTCCATCATCCGACAGTTCTTGAAACAGCTAGTGTAGACAGGAATGAATTCCATCATGTATATGGCATGTTCAACTATCACCCTCCTGATGCCAGGGCAATGAGCAGTGGGTGTCATATTTGAGTTAAGTGCAGAGACAAGTATCTTTATAAACCTTTCCTTATTCGGACCATGCTCAAGCTCTCGCTCAAAGTCTTCAGGAATGGCATTACATAGTCGTGAACTAAGGCCAACAAGGACCTCTAGTTCCGCACCTTCTACATCCATTATTCCTTCCATCACCTGTAGTGAAATAAATAAGTTGGGTAAGCCATGATTAAACTTTAGTGGTATCTGCACCTTTTTGGTTACAATCGTTTTGGTTAATTGGTAGTATCTGCAATTTAAACTATCACTAGTTTAAATTTGAAAGGGCTCACCTCTCGCAAAATGTAGGAGACTTCTTTCAGGTTCGAGTTGTGAAACTCATTTTGACCATAAACACACATACTCCACAACAGGCTTGATGCTACGTACTTGTACCTGTTACCATGGATCATAACTGCGAGTTCCTTGATGAAGACATAACCTGGTTCTGCTAACATAACACTGGTAGAAAAAGGGCATGTTGTCCCGATTCGTAAGGGCCTTTTATCCTGGTTCCTGAACCGGGACTAAAGGGTCGGTACTAATGCCCTGCCCCTTTAGTCCCGGTTCAATCCAGAACCGGGACTGATGGGCCTCCACGTGGCCTGTGCGCAGAGCCCAGGCAGGAGACCCTTTGGTCCCGGTTGGTGGCACCAACCGGGACCAATAGGCATCCACGCGTCAGCATTTCTGTGGCTGGGGTTTTTGTTTTTTTTAAAGAGAGGGGGGGTTGGGGGTTTGGGGGGGTTAATTTAGGTGTTTCATATATTGTGTTAGCTAGCTATAATTAATAGAGAGAAATGTCCTCTCTTATGTCCGTGCTTGGTCAACGCTACGTACTATACATACGTATAGAGAGGACTAGACACGTTAGCTAGCTAGTAAGCAAACAAAGGAAACAGAAGATCGTCATGAACATATATGCATACAGAGAGAAGTGATATCGACCACCTCTCCTTCTCCGCGAGATTGGTCGAACAACAAGTTCTCGTATATCTATCCGACACTACCGGCTACATATATACAATAATTATCTCTTACAAATATAATCATACGGACTCATGGTCCACATAGTATTCTCCGTCTTCAGCGATCACGTGGTCAAGAAAGAATGCCGCCAATTCCTCTTGAATTGCTCGCATGCGAGCTGGTGCTAGGAGTTCTTCCCGCTTTCGAAACATCTAATTTGAAGAAGGGGGTCAATACATATATATATATGAATGAATGAAACTCAACACAAATGATGGTAATAAAATAAAATTGTGAATGTTGTTATTTACGTACTTCATATTGTTTGTCAGTGTAGCCCCGCTCACAGGTCGTGTAGCGGATGGACTCGCAAACGTAGTATCCACAAAAATCATTCCCTTTTTCCTGCCACAACCACTTTACAAGAAATAGAGGTCAATCGAACTGATAAGCAAGAATGCCAAATCAATAGGAGATGCGCGGAACATGCTACTATAGTACTTACTTTCGGGTGTCTAAATTGCAGCTTCTTCGGGAGTCCTGGAGCTTTTTTGGAGAATTTTTTCCAAACCCTGCCAGACAAAGAAAACAATTACTTGATATATCAGGAAATGAACAAAGTTGTTGATATGGTGGATAATGATCGATTTAACTTACTTCTGGAGCATTTGAGTCATGTCCGCATAGTCCTGGGGATCTTTTCGTTTTGAGTCTAAGACAGTTACTAGTCCCTGCTCAAGCTTAATCTCTAGGAGAATATAGTGGTAACTGCACACACATGCATAACTCATCAATTACATTACTATAACCTTGACTAATATATATAAGGGAAACCGAATACGCACAAGACAGTAACACTCACTTGAAGTTGTAACGAAAGAGTATTATATCTTTGTTTTCATTTATTACCAACGATCGTAGCAAGTTGGCCTCGGTATCTGCGGCATGAAATTTAACCTGAGTTGCATCTATGAGATATGTGTTAATGAACCCAATATCATCGACTTGTCTTTTCTTCAATTCGGCGATCTTCAATCTGCATAATATAGTGAGGATGATTATAAATACATGCAATGAAAGAGCTGAGCTATATAGAGAGACTTAATGACAGAAGTACTATTACTTGCAGACAGTAGCAGGTGACCGTTGTTTTATCGAGGGCCAATTGATTGAAAAACTGAAAGAACTCCTCAAATGGAACAGGCAACAGTTCAATTCCAACGAGGTCATGCTCCTTTTTAACTTTCACATACAAAGTACTCCTCCCCCCAGAGTCTCTGCAGATTTTCAAGTACCAATCATGCAATCTTCGCATCATCGTTGATAGAGATCTTTCGTCTTTGATGAGAGGCTTCCCATACTCGTATCTTTGTATCTGCACCTCCATGGGTTCATAATGTACATCGTCGGGCAGGTAATCGGTAAGATTGCTATAACCAGGCACCATCCTCGGATCATTAGCGACATTGTCGCTAGGCACCTTGAGCGGGGGGCACGATTGCTTCGCTTGTTCGCCGAGCTGGGCAATTTGTTTCTCAGCTCCTTGTTCTTTCAGCATTTGATCACTGACAGTACTTCCCGACCGCTCCGCTTCGGCAAATTCCTTTCCAATAATGCGCTCATAGTTTCCTTTCGGCGGAGACTTGGGTGGTTTTGTCAGGGTAGCCAGAGTGCGCTTTGCTTTCACCGGATCTACCTTCTCCTCCGGAGGTGGATGTCTCTTTGTTTTCAACCCTTGAAACCAGTCATCCACTTCGGTTTGCGCGATCTCGGCGTTCTCCTCCGGGGTCCTCTCGTATGGTAACTTCTATGGAGTCTTCAGAGAAGGACCGAATTTGTATGTCCTCCCGCCTCTGGCTGTACTACTAGACGCCGGCCGAGCAGACGGAGCGGTTGTCTTCTTTACTTGCTTACGAGGCGGAGGAGAAGGGCTACGACGCGCCGGAGCAGCCAGAGCGGCGGCAGGTCTCTTCCGCCCTTCCTGACGAGGCGGAGAAGGAGGAGGCTGGTTGCTCGGGCGCGTCGGCGCAGGCGGAGAAGGAGGCGGAGTGCCGCCACGCGCTGGAGAAGGAGCCGGTCGAGTGCCCTGATCGTCACTCACCGGAGGAGGAGGCGGTGGAGGAGGCGGAGTGCCCTGACTCGCCGGAGGAGGAGGCGGTGGAGGAGGCGGAGTGCCCTGGCTTGCCGGAGAAGGAGGAGGAGGCGGAGCCGTCCAGTTCGGAAGGTTGATGAGCTCCTTCCACCATAGGCATGGAGTCTTCAGAGCAGACCCTAGCCTAGTCTCCCCTTCACCGGTAGGGTGGTCAAGCTGGAGGTCCTCAAATCCCCCCGTTACTTCATCCACCATCACCCTAGCATATCCTTCTGGAATCGGCCGGCAGTGAAAAGTTGCACCGGGTTCAGTAGGATAAACAGAGCCAACAGCCGCCTTGACCATCAAATTCATCCATTGCGTCATAAGGTGGCAATTTTGAGACTCCGTGATAGCATCCACGGGATAGCTGGCAGGAGCCGTCAAGGCATGCTCCGGCTGAAGCAGCTCGGTGGAAGCCACGCTGCTTCTCTGCTGAGATGGCGGGGTAGCTTCGGGGGAAGCTTCGGCAGTACGTTTGCTGCGATTTGCTTCTCGTTCCTCTATCGCTTGTACCCTTGCTTGCAGCGCCTGCATTTGGGTCTGCTGCACTTTTTTTCCTCCTCTCATGGGATTTGTAACCGCCTGCGTCCGGAAACCCAAACTTCCACGGAATGGAGCCTGGCGTGCCTCGTGTCCGTCCAGGGTGCTCAGGATTCCCGAGGGCCATTGTGAGCTCGTCGTTCTCTTTGTCTGGAAAGAACGTCCCTTGCTACGCTGCTTCGATATACTGCTGAAGCTTCCTGACTGGTATGTCCATTTGATCGTTCGTCCAAATGCACTTCCCTGTTACAGGGTCCAAGGTTCCGCCAGCCCCAAAGAACCAAGTCCGGCAATGGTCTGGCCAGTTAATTGTCTCTGGTTCGATCCCTTTATCAACCAGATCATTCTCAGTCTTGGCCCACTTAGGCCGGGCTACGAGGTAGCCACCTGACCCCGTGTGATGGTGATGCTTCTTCTTCGCAGCATTTTGCTTGTTTGTCGCTGACATCTTCTTACTCTTTTCCGATGTCTCGTGGGCCACAAATGCGGGCCAGTGATCTCTGATCTTCTCATATCTGCCCTTGAATTTTGGTGTCTCATTATTTTCGACAAACTTATTCAGCTCTTTCTTCCACCTCCTGAATAGTTCTGCCATCCTATTAAGAGCAAAAGACTTGATTAATTGCTCTTTAACTGGCTTCTCTGGATTATCCTCTGGCGGTAGGGTGAAATTTGACTTCAGCTCAGTCCAAAGATCATTTTTCTGCATATCATTGACATAAGACACCTCAGGGTCTTTTGTAGCCGGCTTAAACCATTGCTGGATGCTGATCGGGATCTTGTCCCTAACTAGAACCCCGCACTGAGCAACAAATGCGTTCTTTGTTCGGATGGGTTCAATCGGTTGGCCGTCGGGCGCGATTGCTATGATCTCAAACCTTTCATCCGAGCTCAACTTTTTCTTCGGGCCTCTTCTCTTTACCGAAGTTGTGCTCGATCCGGAGGGCTAGAAAAAAGAACAAAGACTTAATTAATATGTGTACATACCAAAACAATGAATGCATCAATTAGCTAGTCAGCACAGGCTTAACTAATATATATACCTGGCCGGACTCGGTTCGGTCACCGGAGCCGTCATCACGGTCTCCTTCTTGCACCGGCATTGGGTCACCGGAGCCGTCCTCATGTTCTTCTTCTTGCACCGGCATTAGGTCACCGTAGCCAGCTTCTTCACCCTCTCCTTCCAGACCATGGGTGTCGTTGAGAAACAACGAGACGGCATCACTTCCTTCTGCGATTATGTCCCTCAACAACGCTTCTTTTGCTTCGTCTCGGGCGGTGTCCATAGTTTCTACAAATATTTACAACATGGCAATTATTATTCAAACATGACCGATGGATATATTAGTGGCAAACGTAGAACTAGCTACCTAATCATAGTAAGGAATCATATATATTAATTAGTGGCCTCGACGCTGCTTCTCTAGGGTTTGCGGTGGCCTCGACAACGCTTCAAGGGTTTGGGGTGGCCTCGAGAACGCTTCAAGGAGGGGGTAATATCGACCCCCCCCCACATGTTGAAGCTATCGGGAGGGGGTATATCGACAACGACGACACTACATCTATGTCCCTCGACGACCCTCATTCCCGATAAAAAAAGAAGAGGAAGAAGAAAAAAAAGAGGAGAAGAAAGAATAGAGGTTCTTTCTTCTCCTCTTTTTTTTCTTCTTCCTCTTCTTTTTTTATCCTCTTCTTCCTCTCATGTTCGAGAGGATCGTCGAGGGGTCGGGAGGTTGCCTAGTGTCAAAGGATTCAATAAACCATGTCTTCATCATTAGGCGAAAGTAACAGGTGCATGATGGTACGAAACTCTCCAAAGTTATTTTGGAACGGAGTCCTAGATAGGATAATTCGCTTTTTGGTACAAAGTTCAGCAAGAACCTTCCAAATATCGTTATTTGGAAGGCCTTTGTTGAAATTCATACAAAAAGGCAAATTATCCTATCCGGGACACCATTCCAAAATAACTTTGGAGGACTTCGTCATGCCCTGGTTACTTCCGGCTAATGACGAAGCCATGGATTTCTTCAATACTTTGACACTAGGAAACCTCTCTCGACCCCTCGGCGATCCTCGACCCCTGGAACCCTCGACGACCATTGTATACATTATACATACACATATACATACACATATCCGGGACACCATTGTATATGAACATTATACATACACATATACATACACATATACATTATACATACACATATACATTATACAAAATTTTCTATGAATATATACATACACATAGCCACATACATACATACACATATACATTATATATATATATATGAACAAAAAATTAAACTTAAAAAAATGAAGGGCAGGGGCGGCGCGCGGCGGCCGCGCAAGGCAGGGGCGGCGCGCGGCGGCAGCGAAGGGCAGGGTTGGCGGCGCGATGGCAGCGCGCGGCGGCGACGGCAGCCAGTACAGGGGGAGGAGTAGGGGAACGGGGCGGCGCTCACCGCGAGGTGGCGTCGGCGACGAGGAAGAAGCTAGGCTCGGGGACGGCGGAGGCCCGCTCGGGGGCGAGGGCAGGGGCGCGCGGGCTCGGCGACAGCGACGGAGACGCGACGGCGAGGCACGGGCGACGGCAGGGGCCACGGACGGCGTCGGGGTAGCCTGGCGACGTCGATGAGCTCGGCGTCGTCGGGGCAACTGGCGAGGGAAATGGTGAAAATTTCCCAAGTGTTGCTTATATAGCTAAGGCATTGGTCACGGTTCGTGGCACCAACCGTGACCAATGCCCCCCTTTAGTCCTGGTTGGTGCCACCAACCGAGACCAAAGGCCTCTTTTCAGCAGCCCAAAGGGCGGGAAGCGGCGGCCTTTGGTCCCGGTTGGTGGCACCAACCGGGACTAAAGGGGGGCATTGGTCACGGTTCGTGGCAGCATTGGTCACGGTTGGCGCCACGAACCGTGACCAATGCCCCCCTTTAGTCTCGGTTGGTGCCACCAACCGGGACCAAAGGCCTTGTGCTGCCCCGCGCCCAAATGTTTAGTCCCACCTCGCTAGTTGAGAGGGAGCCGCACATGTTTATAAGGTGCGGTGCGCCTTCCCTCTCGAGCTCCTCTCTAAAGCAGGCTTTCGGGCCTAACCGTGCAATGTGTGCCTGTGGGCTTACTGGGCCTCCCGCGGGCCTGACTCCTGGCCCATGGTAGGGTTTCTAGTCGTATTCAGGCCGTGGGTGCCCAGTAGGTGGCACTTTTTTTGTTTTTTTTTGTTTTCTTTGTTGCTTTATTTATTTTATTTTGTTTCTACTTACAACAAAATACTTATTGTTACTATTTTTATTTTTTTTCCAGTTTTTTGTTTTGTTTTCTGTATTATTTATTTTCTTTTGTTTTTTCCTTTATTTTTTAATTCTTTTTGCTTTTAGGTGAGCAAAATTATAAACTTTCTGTTGCTTTATTTATTTTATTTTGTTTCTACTTACAACAAAATACTTATTGTTGCTATTTTTTTCCAATTTTTTTGTTTTGTTTTCTGCATTATTTATTTTCTTTTGTTTTTTGCTTTATTTTTTTTATTCTTTTTGCTTTTAGTTTTAGAAAAATTATAAACTTTCTGTTAGTGCCATTAGTTTTCAAATTTAAAAACACTTTTTAAATTTTTTTGTTTTCTTTGTTGCTTTATTTATTTTATTTTGTGATTAACTTTACTATAAAAATAGTTTTTTTTCCTGTTTTTTGATTTTTTTTGCATTATTTATTTTCTTTTGTTTTTTGCTTTAATTTTTAATTCTGTTTGCTTTTAGGTTAGCAAAATTATAAACTTTCTGTTAGTGTCATTAGTTTTAGAAAAATTATAAACTTTCTGTTAGTGCCATTAGTTTTCAAATTTGAATAGTTAAAATTTAAATTCTTTGAAAATTGTTTGAATCACAAGTTTGTGATTAACTTACTAAAAAAATGAGAATAGATGCGCTTATAGAGAAAATTCAACCTAAATTCCTTGTAAATTTCTATGAATTTCAGAGAAATTCACTATGAATTTAGGTTAAACTTTTCTCTATTAGGGCATCTATTTTCACTTTGAGAGGAGCTCAACAAGACAGAGAGGGAAGGGCTTATAAACCGGTGTGAGCCCCCTTCGGTTGGCGAGGTGGGACTAAACTCTGCCCAACCCTTTAGTCCCGGTTTGTGGCACAAACCGGGACTAATGGTCATGGGCCAGGGGCGAGGAGCAAAATTATAAACTTTCTGTTAGTGCCATTAGTTTTAGAAAGTTGAAAGTTGAAAGTTGGCATGGGCCAGGGACTAATGGTTATGGTATTACGAGGGCCAAACCATAAGACATGAAAGCATTTCAAATGAACTATGAAAAAGTTGAAAGTTGGGATGGTATCATAATTTCACCCACATAGCATGTGCATGTACAAAACGGACAATGGTAGCATGTTCGTGTGTTACAAAGTTGGCATGGTATCATCATAATAGTTGCGGGAGAAAGTCTTCACTTTTTCTTCGCTTGTGTCATTTGCTTATTGCGCCGTAACCATGGATAATCTTCATTATTTATCAGGATGCTTGGGTCAGCCTTGACATTGAAGGGAGGAATTTCATGAAACTTTTCATAATCTTCAGACATGTCTGTCTTGCCGTCCACTCCCAGGATGTCCCTTTTTCCTGAAAGAACTATGTGGCGCTTTGGCTCATCGTATGATGTATTCGCTTCCTTATCTTTTCTTTTTCTCGGTTTGGTAGACATGTCCTTCACATAGATAACCTGTGCCACATCATTGGCTAGGACGAACGGTTCATCAGTGTACCCAAGATTTTTCAGATCCACTGTTGTCATTCCGTACTGTGGGTCTACCTGTACCCCGCCGCCTAACAGATTGACCCATTTTCACTTAAACAAAGGGACCTTAAAATCAGGTCCGTAGTCAAGTTCCCATATGTCCACTATGTAACCATAATATGTGTCCTTTCCACTCTCGATTGCTGCATCAAAGCGGACACCGCTATTTTGGTTGGTGCTCTTTTGATCTTGGGCGATCTTGTAAAATGTATTCCCATTTATCTCGTATCCTTTGTAAGTCAATACAGTCAAAGATGGTCCCCTGGACAACAAGTACAACTCATCACAAACAGTGTTGTCACCTCTGAGACGTGTTTCCAACCAACTACTAAAAGTCCTGATGTGTTCACATGTAATCCAGTCGTCGCACTGCTCCGGGTGTTTGGAGCGCAGACTATTCTTGTGTTCATCGACATACGGGGTCACCAAGGTAGAGTTCTGTAGAACTGTGTAGTTTGCTTGAGACCAAGAATATCCGTCCCTGCATATTATTGAGTCTCTTCCAAGAGTGCCTTTTCCAGTCAGTCTCCCCTCATACCGCGATTTAGGGAGACCTATCTTCTTAAGGCCAGGAATGAAGTCAAGACAAAACCCGATAACATCCTCTGTTTGATGGCCCATGGAGATGCTTCCTTCTGGCCTAGCGCAGTTACGGACATATTTCTTTAGGACTCCCATGAACCTCTCAAAGGGGAACATATTGTGTAGAAATACGGGCCCCGGGATGACAATCTCGTCGACTAGATGAACTAGGACGTGCGTCATGATATTGAAGAAGGATGGTGGGAACACCAGCTCGAAACTGACAAGACATTGCGCCACATCACTCCTTAGCCTTGGTACGGTTTCTGGATCGATCACCTTCTGAGAGATTGCATTGAGGAATGCACATAGCTTCACAATGGCTAATCGGACGTTTTCCGGTAGAAGCCCCCTCAATGCAACTGGAAGCAGTTGTGTCATAATCACGTGGCAGTCATGAGATTTTAGGTTCTGAAACTTTTTCTCTAGCATATTTATTATTCCCTTTATATTCGACGAGAAGCCAGTCGTGACCTTCATACTGAGCAGGCATTCAAAGAAGATTTCTTTCTCTTCTTTCATAAGAGCGTAGCTGGCAGGACCTTTATACTGCTTCGGAGGCATGCCGTCTTTTTCGTGCAAAGGTTGCAGGTCCTCCCGTGCCTCAGGTGTAGCTTTTGTCTTCCCATACACGCACAAGAAGCCTAGCAGGTTCACACAAAGGTTCTTCGTCACGTGCATCACATTGATTGAGGAGCGGACCTCTAGGTCTTTCCAGTAGGGTAGGTCCCAAAATATAGATTTCTTCTTCCACATGGGTGCATGTCCCTCAGCGTCATTCGGAACAGCTAGTCCACCGGGACCCTTTCCAAAGATTACATAGTGTAAATCATTGACCATAGCAAGCACATGATCACCAGTGCGCATGGCGGGCTTCTTCCGCTGATCTGCCTCGCCTTTAAAATGCTTGCCTTTCTTTCGACATTGATGGTTGGTCGGAAGAAATCGACGATCGCTCAGGTACACATTCTTCCTGCATTTGTCCAGGTATATACTTTCAGTGTCATCTAAACAGTGCATGTATGCGTGGTATCCTTTGTTTGTCTGTCCTGAAAGGTTACTGAGAACGGGCCAATCGTTGATGGTCACGAACAGCAACGCCTTAAGGTTAAACTCCTCCTGTCTGTGCTCATCCCACGTACGTACACCATTTCCATTCCACAGCTGTAAAAGTTCTTCAACTAATGGCCTTAGGTACACATCAATTTCGTTGCCGGGTTGCTTAGGGCCTTGGATGAGAACTGGCATCATAATGAACTTCCGCTTCATGCACATCCAAGGAGGAAGGTTATACATACATAGAGTCACGGGCCAAGTGCTGTGATTGCTGCTTTGCTCCCCGAAAGGATTAATGCCATCCGCGCTTAAAGCAAACCATACATTCCTTGGGTCCTTTGCAAACTCATCCTAGTACTTTCTCTCGATTTTTCTCCACTGCGACCCGTCAGCGGATGCTCTCAACTTCCCATCTTTCTTTCGGTTCTCACTGTGCCATCGCATCAACTTGGCATGCTCTTCGTTTCTGAACAGACGTTTCAACCGTGGTATTATAGAAGCATACCACACCACCTTCGCAGGAACCCTCTTCCTGGGGGGCTCGCCATCAACATCACCAGGGTCATCTCGTCTGATCTTATACCGCAATGCACCGCATACCGGGCATGCGTTCAGATCCTTGTATGCACCGTGGTAGAGGATGCAGTCATTAGGGCATGCATGTATCTTCTCCACCTCCAATCCTAGAGGGCATACGACCTTCTTTGCTGCGTATGTACTGTCGGGCAATTCGTTATCCTTTGGAAGCTTCTTTTTCAATATTTTCAGTAGCTTCTCAAATCCTTTGTCAACCACAGCATTCTCTGCCTTCCACTACAGCAATTCCAGTATGGTACCGAGCTTTGTGTTGCCATCTTCGCAATTGGGGTATAACCCTTTTTTGTGATCCTCTAACATGCGATCGAATTTCAGCTTCTCCTTTTGACTTTCGCATTGCATCCTTGCATCGACAATGACCCGGCGGAGATCATCATCATCGGGCACATCGTCTGGTTCCTCTTGATCTTCAGCAGCTTCACCCATTGCAGCATCATTGGGCACATCGTCTGGTTCCTCTTGATCTTCACCACCTCCCCCCGTTGCAGCATCACCGTATTCAGGGGGCACATAGTTGTCATCGTACTCTTCTTCTTCGCCGTCTTCCATCATAACCCCTATTTCTCCGTGCCTCGTCCAAATATTATAGTGTGGCATGAAACCCTTGTAAAGAAGGTGGGAGTGAAGGATTTTCCAGTTAGAGTAAGACCTCGTATTCCCACATTCAGTGCATGGACAACACATAAAACCATTCTGCTTGTTTGCCTCAGCCGCATCGAGAAACTCATGCACGCCCTTAATGTACTCGCGGGTGTGTCTGTCACCGTACATCCATTGCCGGTTCATCTGCGTGCATTATATATAATTAAGTGTCCAAATTAATAGAAGTTCATCATCACACTAAAACCAAAGTGCATACATAGTTCTCATCTAACAACATATAGCTCTCCAGAACATTTAATTAATTAAACCATACATTGAAACTATGTAAAACATTTCAATGCGAAAACAAATGCGATCATAATCGCAACCAAGGTAACAATTGATCCAACGGCATAATGATACCAAGCCTCGGTATGAATGGCATATTTTCTAATCTTTCTAATCTTCAAGCTCATTGCATCCATCTTGATCTCGTGATCATCGACGACATCCGCAACATGCAACTCCAATATCATCTTCTCCTCCTCAATTTTTTTTATTTTTTCCTTCAACAAATTGTTTTCTTCTTCAACTAAATTTAACCTCTCGACAATAGGGTCGGTTGGCATTTCCGATTCACATACATCCTACATAAATAAAATCTATGTCACGTTGGTCGGCATAATTTTCATAAACAATAAATGAACCAATAGTTATAAAGATAATATATATACCACATCCGAATCATAGACAGGACGAGGGCTAACGGGGGCGGATACCAAAACCATCGCACTATATAAGATGCAATAATAAAAGTAAGAAAATAATACAAGTATCTATGTAAACATACAAGTAAGAATATTTTTCCTTTCAGAAAGAAGATAAGAACAAGAGGCTCACCACGGTGGTGCCGGCGATGAGCTCGGCGTGGGTGATCGACAGCGGTGAAGACGGGGACGGGGCGTGACGGACCGCTAAACCTAGACAAATATTATGGAAAATGGAGCTTGGAGGTCGAGCTTGGAGAGGAGAAAGTTTAAGTAGTGTGGCTCGGGCATTCCATCGAACACCTTGTGTGCATAGGAGGTGAGCTAGAGCACCACCAAGCCCTCTCCCCCTCGGCTAGAGAAAAACAGAGCACTGGGGTGCTCTGCTCGTGAGCGAGGGGTATATATAGGAACCTCATTGGTCCCGGTTGGTGACATGAGCCGGGACTAAAGGGGAGCCATTGGTCCTGGTTCAAGCCACCAACCGGGACTAATGGTGGTGGGCCAGGAGCGAGGCCCTTTGGTCCCGGTTCATCCCACCAACCGGGACCAAAAGGTCCAGATGAACCGAGACCAATGGCCCACATGGCCCGGCTGGCCCCCTGGGCTCACGAACCGGGACCAATGCCCCCATTGGTCCCGGTTCTGGACTGAACCGGGACTAATGGGATGACCCGGCCTGGACCAAAGCCCTGTTTTCTACTAGTGTAACAAGACAATTGTTGGCACTCTCAATTGCCAATAGTGCAAGTGCTTGCCCGGCGATCATTCGTAGCAACTGATCTGAATCTGTACTTGACGGTGCACCTTGGCTGAGAAATGCATGCATCAACCTGCTTATGATCACTGGGATGTGCCCGATCTCCTCCTTTATGTTTCCTTCCATGGCAAGGTTTCTAATGAGTTCTACCGTGAGCTCTCTAAGTTCTTGGCTGCTCCCACTGTCATCCAAGATCTCTGCAAGATTGTTCAAAAGGAAGGGATGTTCTGTAATCTCTTGACGCAAAGTTACACCAAATTTCCCTTTAGTACTTGCAAGTCTTTTCAACAGCTTCAATGATGAACTTTTCAGCAGTGTCTTCTGTGTCTCACTAATATTTCTCATGTCAGCTATGTTGCTTGTGAATTCTATAACCTTTGAGATGAGGCCAGTTGCTCTGCTGATTTCTATACAGTTCTCTAGATAAAAGCTAGCAAGCTTGTCAAGAATTAACATGCCATGTACAAAGAATAATGATATCCATGAAACTTGTCATCATGATTTTAGTTTTCAATTGGATTATGCCTCACATGATAGTTATTTCGTTGAGTTTGCTCCCACTATTATGAATGAGAAGAAATTTGCTTATGTGGAGAGTAATAAAAATTCTATGCTTATGGATCATGAAAAGAATGCTTTATGTGATAGTTATATTGTTGAATTCATTCATGATGCTACTGAAAATTATTATGAGGGAGGAATATATGCTTGTAGGAATTGCAATAATATCAAGTTCCCTCTCTATGTGCTTAAAGTTTTAAAGTTATGCTTGTTTTACCTTCCTGTGCAAGTTGATTCTTGTTCCCATAAGTTGTTTGCTCACAAAATCCCTATGCATAGGAAGTGGGTTAGACTTAAATGTTCTAGTCATATTCTTCAAGATGCTCTCTTTATGTTTCAGTTCTTATCTTTTATGTGAGCATCGTTGAAATCATCATGCCTAGCTAGGGGCGTTAAACGATAGCGCTTGTTGGGAGGCAACCCAATTTTATTTTTATTCCTTACTTTTTTCTCCTGTTTAATAATAAATAATTTATCTAGCCTCTGTTTTGGTTGTGTTTTTTATGTTTAATTAGTGTTTGTGCCAAGTGGAACCGTTGGGAAGACTTGGGGAAAGTCTTGTTGATCTTGCTGTAAAAAACAGAAACTTTAGCACTCACGAGAATTGCTGCCATTTTTATTGGAGAGTGCTATTTAGTTAATTATTTTTGAAGATGATTAATATATAAATTCCTCACGTCCAGGAATTTATTTTAGAATTTTTGGGGTTCTAGAAGTATACGTTTGATCCAGATTACTACAGACTGTTCTGTTTTTTGACAGATTCTGTTTTCTATGTGTTGTTTGCTTATTTTGATGAATCTATGAGTAATATCGGAGGGTATGAACCATAGAGCAGTTGGAATACAGTAGATATTACACTAATATGAATTTAGAATGATTTCATTACAGTACCTTGAAGTGGTGTTTTGTTTTCTTTCGCTAACGGAGCTTACAAGTTTTCTGTTAAGTTTTGTGTTGTGAAGTTTTCAAGTTTTGGGTAAAGATTCGATGGATTATGGAACAAGGAGTGGCAAGAGCCTAAGCTTGTGGATGCCCATGGTGTCCAAAGATAATCTAAGGACAACCAAAAGCCTGAGCTTGGGGATGCCCCGGAAGGCATTCCCTCTTTCGTCTTCGTTCATCGGTAACTTTACTTGGAGCTATATTTTCATTTACCACATGATATGTGTTTTGCTTGGAGCGTCAACTTATTTTGTTAGGATTTGCTTGCTGTTTGAATAAAATACCAAGATCTGAAATTCTTTAATGTTAGAGAGTCTTCATATAGTTGCATAATTATTTGACTACTCATTGATCTTCACTTATATATTTCGGAGTAGTTTGTTGTTGCTCTAGTGCTTCACTTATATCTTTTTAGAGCACAGTGATGGTTTTATTTTGAAGAAATAGATGAACTCTCGTGCTTCACTTATATTATTTTGAGAGTCTTTTAGAACAGCATGGTAATTTGCTTTGGTTATGAAATTAGTCCTAATATGATGGGCATCCAAGAGGGATATAATAAAAACTTTCATATAAGTGCATTGAATACTAAGAGAAGTTTGATACTTGATGATTGTTTTGAGATATGGAGATAGTGATATCAAAGTTGTGCTAGTTGGGTAGTTGTGAATTTGAGGAATACTTGTGTTGAAGTTTGCAAGTCCCGTAGCATGCACGTATGGGTAAACGTTGTGTAACAAATTTGAAACATGAGGTGTTATTTGATTGTCTTCCTTATGAGTGGCGGTCGGGGACGAGCGATGGTCTTTTCCTACCAATCTATCCCCCTAGGAGCATGCGTGTAATGCTTGGTTTTTGATGACTTGTAGATTTTTGCAATAAGTATGTGAGTTCTTTATGACTAATGTTGAGTACATGGATTATACACACTCTTACCCTTCCATCATTGCTAGCCTCTTCGGTACCGTGCATTGCCCTTTCTCACATTGAGAGTTGGTGCAAACTTTGCCGGTGCATCCAAACCCCGTGATATGATACACTCTATCACACATAAACCTCCTTATATCTTCCTCAAAACAGCCAACATACCTACCTATTATGGCATTCCCATAGCCATTCCGAGATATATTGCCATGCAACTTTCCACCGTTCCATTTATCATGACACGTTCATCATTGTCATATTGCTTTGCATGATCATGTAGTTGACATAGTATTTGTGGCAAAGCCACCATTCATAATCCTTTCATACATGTCACTCTTGGTTCATTGCATATCCCGGTACACCGCCAGAGGCATTCATATAGAGTCATACTTTGTTCTAGTATCGAGTTGTAATCATTGAGTTGTAAATAAATATAAGTGTGATGATCATCATTTTCTAGAGCATTGTCCCAATTGAGGAAAAAAAGGGAAAGGCCATAAAAAAGAGAAGGCCCAAAAAAATGAGAGAAAAAGAGAGAAGGGACAATGCTACTATCCTTTTACCACACTTGTGCTTCAAAGTAGCACCATAATCTTCATGATAGAGAGTCTCCTATGTTGTCACTTTCATATACTAGTGGGAATCTTTTATTATAGAACTTGGCTTGTATATTCCAATGATGGGCTTCCTGAAAATGCCCTAGGTCTTCGTGAGCAAGCAAGTTGGATGCACACCCACTTAGTTTCTTTTTGAGCTTTCATATACTTATAGCTCTAGTGCATCTGTTGCATCGCAATCCCTACTCCATGCATTAACATCAATTGATGGGCATCTCCATAGCTTATTGATTAGCCTCATTGATGTGAGACTTTCTCCCTTATTTGTCTTCTCAACATAACCCCCATCATTATATTCTATTCCACCCATAGTGCTATATCCATGGCTGACGCTCATGTATTGCGTGAAGATTGAAAAAAGTTTGAGATTACTAAAGTATGAAACAATGTTTGGCTTGTCATCGGGGTTGTGCATGATGAGAGCATTCTTGTGTGACGAAAATGGAGCATGACCAAACTATATGATTTTGTAGGGATGAACTTTCTTTGGCCATGTTATTTTGAGAAGACATGATTGCTTAGTTAGTATGCTTGAAGTATTATTGTTTTTATGTCAATATTAAACTTTTGTCTTGAATCTTATGGATCTAAATATTCTTGCTACAATAAAGAGAAATACATGATGAATATGTTAGGTAGCATTCCACATCAAAAATTCTATTTTTCTCATTTACCTACTCGAGGACGAGCGGGAATTAAGCTTGGGGATGTTGATACGTCTCCAATGTATCTATGATTTTTGATTGTTCCATGCTATTATATTATTTGTTTTGGATGTTTACGGCTTTATTAAACACTTTTATATTATTTTTGGGACTAACCTATTAACCCAGAGCCCAGTGCCAGTTTTTGTTTTTTCCTTGTTTTAGAGTATTGCAGAAAACGAAAATCAAACGGAGTCCAATTGACCTCAAACTTCACGGAACTTATTTTTGGACCAGAAGAAGCCCACGGAGTATCGGAGATGGACCAGGAGAGTCCCGGGCTGCCCACGAGGATGGGGGGCGCGCCCAGGGGGGCCCACCCCCCTGGGCGCGCCCCCTGCCTTGTGGACAGCCCGGAGGTCCACCGACATACTTCTTCCTCCCATATATACCCATATACCCTAAAATCTTCGGGGAGCACAATAGATCGGGAGTTCCGCCGCCACAAGCCTCCATAGCCATCGAAAACCAATCTAGACCCATTTCAGCACCCTGCCGGAGGGGGAATCCCTCTCCAGTGGCCATCTTCATCATCCCAGTGCTATCCATGACGAGGAGGGAGTAGTTCTCCCTCGGGGCTGAGGGTATGTACCAGTAGCTATGTGTTTGATCTCTCTCTCTCTCTCTCTCTCTCTCTCTTGTTCTTGAGGTGGTACGATCTTGATGTATCGCGAGCTTTGCTATTATAGTTGGATCTTATGATGTTTCTCCCCCTCTACTCTCTTGTAATGGATTGAGTTTTACCTTTGAAGTTATCTTATCGGATTGAGTCTTTAAGGATTTGAGAACACTTGATGTATGTCTTGTGTGGGATAACCGTGGTGACAATGAGTTATTCTATTGATCCACTTGATGTATGTTTTGGTGATTAACTTGCGGGTTCCGCCCATGAACCTATGCATAGGGGTTGGCACATGTTTTCGTCTTGACTCTCCGGTAGAATCTTTGGGGTACTCTTTGAAGTTCTTTGTGTTGGTTTGAATAGATGAATCTGAGATTGTGTTATGCATATCGTATAATCATACCCACAGATACTTAAGGTGACATTGGAGTATCTAGGTGACATTAGGGTTTTGGTTGATTTGTGTCTTAAGGTGTTATTCTAGTACGAACTCTAGGATAGATTGAACAGAAAGAATAGCCTCATGTTATTTTACTACGGACTCTTGAATAGATCGATCAGAAAGGATAACTTTGAGGTGGTTTCGTACCCTACCATAATCTCTTCGTTTGTTCTCCGCTATTAGTGACTTTGGAGTGACTCTTTGTTGCATGTTGAGGGATAGTTATATGATCCGATTATGTTATTATTGTTGAGGGAACTTGCACTAGTGAAAGTATGAACCCTAGGCCTTATTTCAACGCATTGCAATACCATTTACGCTCACTTTTATCATTAGTTACCTTGCTGTTTTTATATTTTCAGATTACAAAAACCTTTATCTACCATCCATATACCACTTGTATCACCATCTCTTCGCCGAACTAGTGCACCTATACAATTTACCATTGTATTGGGTGTGTTGGGGACACAAGAGACTCTTTGTTATTTGGTTGCGGGGCTGCTTGAGAGAGACCATCTTCATCCTACGCCTCCTACGGATTGATAAATCTTAGGTCATCCACTTGAGGGAAATTTGCTACTGTCCTACAAACCTGTGCACTTGGAGGCCCAACAACGTCTACAAGAAGAAGGTTGTGTAGTCGGTAGTCCGCCTCCCCCTCATCCGTGCCAGGATCTGCCGCCGGCCGGCCCTCTCCTGCCCGGCTACAGCCGCCCCCTCTGCTCGTTTCCTCTACTAGACGAGTGGGCCACCTCTCCTGCACTGTCTCGTCACCGCGCTTGCCTCGCCCCCGCTCTCATCCAGCTCGCTTCGCCCGATTCACTGCTTGCCTCGCTCGCTCAAGGTTTGGGCTCGGGTGCGCCTTGGCCCGACCTAGATCGGGTCTCCTCTGAAGTTTGACTTCCAAAAAAACAGAGAGCTCATCATGTCCGCTTCGGGCTATGTTGTTGTTCCTTGATGCTCGGTGATCTTTGATGGCACCAACTTTGTTGAGTTTGCGGGCTTCATGCGTATCCATATGCACGGCCTTCTTCTGTGGGGTGTTCTCTCTTGCGAGGTTCCCTGTCCGCCATGCCTTGTTGCTCCCGTGGCTCCTACCCCGCCAGTACCGCCAGTTCTCGCTGCTGATGCTTCTCAGGCTGATCGAGATGTAGCCAAGGCTCTCGATGATGCCGCGGTGGATGCTTATGATCAACAGATGTCATCTTATTCAAATGCTCTTTCTGCCTACCGAGATGCTCTGTCTGCTTACACTCAATGGTGCAATGATGATGCTCGTGCTTCTGTTGTTCTTACTGCCAGTGTCCTCCCTTAGTTTGCTTCGGAATTCATGGGCCTCAACACCGTTGCAGCAATGTGGTCTTATCTCTGTCAGCGCTATCAGCCCTCTGGTGATGCTCTCTACTTATCTGTGGTGCGTCAGGAGCACGCTCTTCAGCAGGGTGACTCTTGTGTTGACGAGTTCTACACACAGACGTCTGCCATCTCGCGCCACCTTGACTCTCTTCGGCCAGTTGTTTGTGGAGCTTGCCGCTGTTGCCAGACTATGTGGTCCGAGTTGGAGTTTCAGCGTGTCCATGAGTTCTTATCTCGCCTTTGCTCTAAGTTTGAGCCTTGACGTGCTCACTTGCTTGCTCATGGCCATGTTCCTATCTCGGAGGTCCTTGCTGAGCTTCGTGCTGAGGAGACCCGCCTTCGTTCTGCTGGGTTGCTTGTGGTTCCTTCAGTGTTGGCTACCCGAGCTCATGTGTTGTCTGCTCGTCTCACTGCTCCACCGCTCCTGCCCACTCCTTCAGGGGGGCTGAGTCGCCCTCCTTATGTTGAGAAGGGCCGGTCGCGTCGTGACACCTTTTGTGACTACTACTCCAGGCCAAGTCACCTAGAGTCTGATTGTCACCAAAAGTAGCGAAACCAGAGGCACTCCTCTTCCAGTGGGACTCCTGTGTCGTCATCGACTCCGTCACTCAGTGACTAGGACATTGTGCGGCTCAAGCGCCTTCTGGCTTCCTCCGGTTCTTCATCGATGGGTTCTGCTGCTACTGTGACTGCCTTCACCTCTTCATCACCGCCGGCATCTACACCGTCAGGTACATCTTCGTGGGTTCTGGACTCTGGAGCTTCCTTTCATATGTCCTCTGATTCTTCAGCGGTGTCTTCTCTTCAACCTCGATTCTCCCATTAATGTTCTTACTTCCGATGGCACATCTCTTCCTGTTGCTAGTCGTGGTATTCTTTTCACTCTGTCCTTTTCTGTTCCTAGTGTTTCACATGTTCCTCACCTTACCATGGATCTTTTTTCCGCTGCCCAACTTACTGATTTTGGTTGTCGTGTCATTCTTGATACCGACTCTTGCTCCATGCAGGATTGTCGCACCAAGGCTTTGGTTGGTGCTGGCCCCGGCGTCGTGAGTCAGACGGCCTTTGGGAGGTTAACTGGCTTTGTGTTCCTTCCGCTGCCACCACTTCTGTCAGCTCTCATGCTCTTGCTGCCTCCACGTCTGCGTCCTTCTAGCAGTGGCATCATCGCCTTGGTCACATCTGTGGCTCTCGCTTGTCATTCTTAGTGCATCAGGGCCTCTTAGGGTCTGTATCTGGAGATGTTCTTTACATTGTAATGGTTGCAGACTTGGCAAACAGACCTAGTTACCTTATCCTATTAGTGAGTCGGTATCTCAGCGTCTGTTTGACTTAGTTCATTCTGATATCTAGGGTCCTACTCCCTTTGATTCGAAAGGTGGTCATCGCTAATATGTTTTGTTTATTGATGATTTCTCTCACTACACTTGGCTCTAGTTCATGAAATCTCGTAGCGAGGTTCTTTCTATATACAAACGATTTGTTGCCATGGTTCACAACCAGTTTTCCATGCCTATTCATACTTTTCGTGCTGACTCCGTTGGAGAGTATATCTTCTAGATGTTTCTTGGTTTTCTCGCGAAACAGGGTACTCTTGCCCAGTTCTCATGTCCGGGTGCCCATGCTCAGAATGGCATTGCAGAACGTAAGCATCGTCATCTGGTTGAGATGGCTCGTGCGCTGGTGATTGTGGCTTCCCTTCCACCCCACTTTTGGGCTGAGGCTGTTTCTGCATCCACCTATCTCATCAACATTCAACCATTGTCTGCCCTGCAGGGTGGTATTCCTATTGAGTGTCTCACTGGTTGTTCTCCTGACTACTCAACTCTTCGTATGTTTGGATGTGTGTGCTATGTCCTTCTTGCCCCGCGAGAATGCACCAAACTGACTACTTAGTCGGCTGAGTATGTTTTTCTTGGCTACAGTGATGAGCACAAGGGCTATCGCTGTTGGGATCCTGTTGGTCGTTGCCTGCACATCTCGTGTGATGTGACTTTTGACGAGTCTCGTTCTTACTACCCACATCCTTCTTCCTCGAGCTTCTCTATGGACGATATTTCTTTTCTTCTCCTTCCCGATACACCCTTCTATGTGCCTTACGTTTCCCCTCCTCCTCCGACACCTCTCATTCATCCTCATTCACCACCGACACCATCTTCCCCATCCTTCTCCTCCACCTCTCCACCATCATCTCGAGTCCGTCGTCCTCTCTCACCGTTCCCTCTCCACTATACTCGCTGCCCTCGTGCCGAGGGTGATTCCCCAGACGCGCCTTCCACCTCTGGCGCCTCCCTTCATGCCTACCCCGGTTCATAACCTCCATGCTCGGCCTCGCCCCCACATGATCGCTATTCTCCTGATTGATACGGCCTCTCTGTTATTGCTGAGCCAACTTCCTATCGGACTGGCATGACTCAGCTTGAATGGAAGCTTGTGATGGCCGAAGAGCTTGCTGCCCTTGAGCGCTCTGGCACATGGGATCTGGTTTCCCTTCCTTCTGGTGTTCGTCCCATCACCTGCAAGTGGGTCTACAAGATTAAGACTTGCTCCGATTGTTCTCTAGAGCGCTACAAAGCTCGTCTTGTGGCCCATGGTTTTTAGCAGTTGCAGGGACACGATTATGACGAGACATTCGCCCTATGGCCCACATGACCATTGTCCGCACTCTCCTCGTTGTGGCTTCTGTTCATTATTGGTCTATCTCTCAACTTGATGTCCAGAACGCTTTTCTCAATGGCGAGTTGCATGAGGAGGTTTATATGCAGCCACCACCAGGGTACTATGCTCCTGATGGTATGGTATGTAGACTTCGCCACTCCTTCTATGGTCTTAAACAGGCCCCTCGCTCCTGGTTCGAGCGTTTCACCTCTGTGGTGACTACCACTGGCTTCTTGCCTAGTGATCATGATCCCGTGTTGTTTCTTCACACGTCTCCTCGTGGTCGGACTCTTCTCCTTCTCTATGTTGATGACATGATCATCACACTGGCGACGACTCTGACTACATTGCCTTTGTTAAGGCTCGCCTTCGTGATCAGTTCCTCATGTCTGATCTTGGTCCACTTTGCTATTTTCTTGGAATTGAGATCTCCCCAACCTCTGATGGCTTCTACATCTCCCAGGAAAAATATATTCATGATCTTCTTACCCGTGCCGCTATCGATGATGAGCACACTATTGTGACTCCTATGGAGCTCAATGTCCAACTTCGTGCCTCTGACAGTGATCCTCTTCCTAATCCCACTCGCTATCGTCACCTCGTTGGCAGCCTTGTCTATCTTGCTATTACGCGCCCTGACATCCCCTATCTTCCACATCATGAGTCGGTTTGTTTCAGCCCCCACCTCTGTCCACTATAGTCATCTCCTCCGTGTTCTACGATATCTTCGTGGCACGATCTCTCATCGCCTTTTCTTTCCCCACTCCAGCTCTCTCGAGCTCTAGGCCTACTCTGATGCTACTGAAGGAAATATGCCCTAGAGGCAATAATAAAGTTATTATTTATTTCCTTATATCATGATAAATGTTTATTATTCATGCTAGAATTGTATTAACCGGAAACATAATACATGTGTGAATACATAGACCAACAGAGTGTCACTAGTATGCCTCTACTTGACTAGCTCGTTAATCAAAGATGGTTATGTTTCCTAACCATGAACAAAGAGTTGTTATTTGATTAACGAGGTCACATCATTAGTTGAATGATCTGATTGACATGACCCATTCCATTAGCTTAGCACCCGATCGTTTAGTATGTTGCTATTGCTTTCTTCATGACTTATACATGTTCCTATAACTATGAGATTATGCAACTCCCGTTTATCGAAGGAACACTTTGGGTACTACCAAACGTCACAACGTAACTGGGTGATTATAAAGGAGTACTACAGGTGTCTCCAATGGTAGATGTTGGGTTGGCGTATTTCGAGATTAGGGTTTGTCACTCCGATTGTCGGAGAGGTATCTCTGGGCCCTCTCGGTAATGCACATCACATAAGCCTTGCAAGCACTGCAACTAATATGTTAGTTGTGAGATGATGTATTACGGAACGAGTAAAGAGACTTGCCGGTAACGAGATTGAACTAGGTATTGGATACCAACGATCGAATCTCGGGCAAGTAACATACCGATGACAAAGGGAACAACGTATGTTGTTATGCGGTCTGACCGATAAAGATCTTCGTAGAATATGTAGGAGCCAATATGGGCATCCAGGTCCCGCTATTGGTTATTGACCGGAGACGTGTCTCGGTCATGTCTACATTGTTCTCGAACCGTAGGGTCCGCACGCTTAACGTTACGATGACAGTTATTATGAGTTTATGCATTTTGATGTACCGAAGGTTGTTCGGAGTCCCGGATGAGATCACGGACATGACGAGGAGTCTCGAAATGGTCGAGACGTAAAGATTGATATATTGGAAGCCATGTTTGGACACAGGAAGTGTTCCGGGTGAAATCGGGATTTTACCGGAATACCGGGAGGGTTACCGGAACCCCCCGGGAGACTAATGGGCCTATTGGGCCTTAGTGGAAAAGAGAGAAGGGGCAGCCCACAGCCTGGCCGCGCGCCCCCCCTTCCCCAAGTCCTAGTAGGACTAGGAGAAGGGGCCGGCCCCCCTCTCTCTCCTTTCCCCCTTGAGAGTCCTAGTTGGAATAGGATTGGAGGGGGGAGTCCTACTCCCGGTAGGAGTAGGACTCCCCCTGCGCCTCCCTCTCTCTGGCCGGCTAGCCCCCCTCCCTCCAACCTTTATATACGGGGGCAGGGGACACCCCAAGACACACAAGTTGATCCTTGAGATCGTTCCTTAGCCGTGTGCGGTGCCCCCTGCCATCAAATTCCACCTCGATCATACCGTTGTAGTGCTTAGGCGAAGCCCTGCGTCGGTAGTACATCAAGATCGTCACCACGCCGTCGTGCTGACGGAACTCTTCCTCGACGCTTTGCTGGATCGGAGCCCGAGGATCGTCATCGAGCTGAACGTGTGCTAAGAACTCGGAGGTGCCGGAGTAACGGTGCTTGGATCGGTCGGATCGGGAAGAAGACGTACGACTACTTCCTCTACATTGTGTGATCGCTTCCGCAGTCGGTCTGCGTTGGTACGTGGACAACACTCTCCCCTCTCGTTGCTGTGCATCACCATGATCTTGCGTGTGCGTAGGAAAATTTTTGAAATTACTGCGTTCCCCAACAGCTACCTGGGCTAGTGATTCATCTGATCGACGCTCGTTGTCGGCTTACTGTGTCTTTCTTGGTGGCTCTCTTATTCCCTGGAAGACAAAGAAACAGACAGTTGTTTCTCGCTCAAGTATAGAAGCTGAGTTGCGAGCAATGACTATGTTGACGGCTAAGGTGATCTGGTTACGGTAGTTACTTGAGGATTTTGGTGTGTCTGCTACTACATCGACTCCCTTACTATCAGACAGTACTGGTGCCATCAGTATTGCGTGTGACCCGGTGAAGCATGAACTCACCAAGCACATCGGTGTGGATGTCCACTTTGTGCATGCTGCTGTGCAGGATCAGACTCTCGCTCTTGACTATGTGCCTTCTGAGTTACAGTTAGCGGACTTCTTCATGAAGGCACAAACTTGAGCACAGCATGGCTTTTTTCTCTCCAAACTCAGTGTTGTTTACCCATCATGAGTTTGAGGGGGGGAGGGGTGTTAGATGTGTATAATCCCCTTTCTGTATATCCCCATTGTATAAGGGCCTTTCCTGCACTTTACCACATATGTATATGTATTGGCCTTTGGTCCTCGGTGAATACTAATTGCTCATTATCCAACACGTGCCATCAATAATCAAGAGTCGAAATTAGATTACTACAAATATGAGTGTTCGGCAGGCAAGAAGAGGTCAGAGTCATGAGCTGGCCGTTGTTACTACAGTTTCGCCACAAGGCCGACAATACAATTCTACTTCCTTCGTCCCAAAATTCTTATCTTAAATTGTCTAGACGACATCGGGAGTACTTTCTAGATGACGATGCCCTGCTGGATTAACCTCATATTTGACTTTATCCGTGTGTCTACGTGATTGTTTGTTGCTTAGTGCGGAATCAACGCTACTAGAAGGATTTGGCGCGCTTTGCTGCATCATTGGTGTTATTAGGTTTCTTATAACAAATTACTCACTTTGTTTCAAAATATAGTGTGTATTACTTTTTGAAAAAGTCAAACCTCATTAAGTTTGATCAATTTGTAGAGAAATATATCAAAGTCCATAATATCAAATCGGTATCATTAGATTCATCATGAATGGAGTTTCAAAATTTTTTTGTCTAATATTGTGACTATCGATATTTTGGCTCTGGCTTGGTCAAAGTAGAAGGGATTTGACTTTCCAAAAAATTAATACCCCTCATATATATTTTGAAATTGGTGAAATATTTAGTTTGACAGGTGGAGGAGATGATGGAGTGTGTTTTATTTTTATTTATAATGTTTGATGGGTCTTTTGTGATGCTAGTTTGTGTTATTCAACCCATATTTATGTGAGGAAATATCTATGGTGGTGGTTACATGTACTATATTTAATGCTACAGTATCACATGGTGATGTTTTTTTCTAGGTCGTGGGATGGTACGCGGGATTGATATGTTTTTATAGGTCATTTGCTACTGATTTTTTGAAAAATCAAGCAAAATCGTAAACCAAATCCAATATTGAACATCTTAACCGAATGAAAGAGTTTCAAAATTAGGGAATGTAGTGAAAAGTAATTAAATGGAAAATCTCCTTGAGAAATTGTTGACCCTGTCAAAATCGGGTGACTCAATTCTAAATTAAAGATCTTAATTAATTATGAGGCCTTAAAAATTAGGAAGCATAGTATATGGTGCAATATAATTGGATGGGGGGGAGCTTTGATAAATTGTTGACCCGGTCAAAATCGGGTGACCTAATTTTAATTGAAGACCTCAATTGATTGTGGGGCCTTAAAAATTAGGGAACGTGGTGTATAGTAATCTTTGTTGATGGCATGCTTTTGCATTCGTTTATGGCCTCCTCGAAATTTGTTACTCCCTCCATCCGAAATTACTTGTCGCCTAAACGAATAGAAATAGATGTATCTAGACCTAAAAATATGTCTAGGCTGGGGCTGGTGGCTCCCTGGTGGTGGTGGCGAGACGGCTATGGCTGCAGGTGGTGATGGCTCCGGCGGCCGGCGTGCTGCAGCGTGGCTGCAGGGATTGTCCGGGTCCGTCGGGGTCCGGCCGGGCCTGTGGAGGCCTGGTAAGTTCCTATCGCTATGTCCGGTCGGCCCCGCGGCGCGGTGAAGGTTGTCCCCTCCTGTCGGCTGCGTTGTGGTCGCCCCCGAGCCCGGTGTCCCCTCGTCCTCCCTCCAGGCCTTGTGTTGGTGGCCTCAGTAAGACGGTGAAGTTGGTGCGATATCCGTGGTGGCACAGACTGGTGGGCGGCATGTTAGGCAGTGCACTCTCGATTGTCTATGTTGGTGTTGGTTTCGGGGCGGGAGAAACCCCTGGCGGCTCCTCCGCCACCGGCGTGGCTGCGCCCGTGGGCGTTGCCGGACCTTCTTGAGGGGCGTCGGTGATTCCCCTTCCTGTCTACCAACCGCGTACCGGGGGAAACCCTAGGACCTGTCCGGGCAGCAGCGGTGTCGCCGTCGCATTCCTTTCTGAAGGTGTTGCTTGGTACGCGAGACTTGGGAGTGCTAGGCGTGCGGTGGTACTTCTCCGGAGGGTGCGGCGGATATCGGCCATCTTCGCTTAGTTGAGCTGCCAGCGTCGGCATTTGTTTCTTTTTCTTTCTCTCGTTTTTTTGGGGGGCTTGTTTGTGCTGCGGCCCCAGCGAGCTGGTTGTATTGGCCCAGGAATTTATTTTTGAAAGTAAAATAAAATGCATGTGGAAGTGCGTTCCGAGCCGGGAAGGAACCTACTGTCGCTAGAGAGGATCTATCAACACGTCGAGTGCAACATCAGCACGCTTTATCCGAAGTTAATTTTAAGATGAAAGAAATACAAAACGAAACCAGAACAATCTCTGAAGCATTAGCGCTACGTGCATGTGCTAGGAAAACCATGCATGAGTCCATGAATCTGTGATGTGTGGTGGAAATGGAATACCTGACGGCCTCTAAGAAAACCATGATCGTTGCGAAGCCGAAGTCCAGTGGCCCGAGCACAGTCAGGTAGCCGCCGAGCAGGACGACGGTGGCCCAGGTGAAGGCCAGCGTACCGAGCGCGTTGCCCACCCTCTCCATCAGCGCCACGACGCCAACGAGAAGCAATTCAGCCACTTCTCCGGAGCGGCCGCCGTGCCCTGCCTGGAGCCGCAGGCGGCACCCGGCACCTCGATGCGGTGCTCGAGGCCGCCAGTGGCGATGCTGCCAGCCATCGTTTGGACGACGGGCTTCTTGGCCTCGTCCGGCGCGGGAACCTCAACAGTACGTACACTTCTCAACGACGGATGATAATACAGTTAAGCATGCTTTGGTCCATGATGTGACCGTTATGTCTGCTGATTTTAGAGAGAGATGTTTTACTTAGTGAAACAATAGAAGTACACCAGAGTACTTGTGCAATTGCCAAGTGGATTCCTAGCACGCAACGTTTGCCCGGGCGCCGGCCGGCGGCACGTGAAAGGAACGTCTGAATAATGCACTGGAGCGACCGTGATTGGTGTACTATTATATCCGGTTCGACCGTGCGAACGTTCAGCGGGGACATTCCTGCTAATGGGAGAAGAGCAGAATCACCAGGCAATGAGAGGTGCAGGGCTGCAGGCTGTATGGCTGCAATGTCAAACTACTCAGGCTTCATTTGTTTGGGCTTCTGGGGGCAGCTTCGATGGGAAAATGCTAAAACTCAAACAAACAATTATACCGGCTGTGGCCTCACACTTCGAAGCTTCTTGTGTGTTAAAACAACCTCCAATCCGAAGCACCTCCAGGAGTATTTCAGACGTGAATCGGGTTGAGCTGTATTGTCCGTTTTATGGCGCCAATCTGGCCCTTCCATTTTATTTAATTCGTGAAGAAATTGCCATCCTAGTCCATGGTCCCGATGCATCCTGAGACTAGCCCCACCGGTTCTTTGCCATACTCCCCCCCACCCCACCCCACGCCGAGCTCGACATCACCAAACAGGAGCTCCCCGAGTGGAACCATCGCACCACCAGGACTTGTCGACAAGGAGGATCCATTGAGATGAACGAGAGATCAAACAGTAGACCGTGGAGGATCAATTTTCGCCATATAATCTACACTGCCGTTGCATGCTTAAGTTGTGCTAGGTGAGAAAGTTTCCAACTATTGCACCCATCTACTTATCTAAATCCCGCCTACCTCCTAGACATCATCCTTTGGCCTATTTTTTATCGTTGGCCACGTGCACCATGATCCGTGCCAACCACCGACATGAATCAGATGTTGCCAACTTCGACATCACCTTATTGTAGTCATCTGAATGTCGCTCCTGTCACACACTACTGTTTGTAGCCAAAGGGTGTTTTATGCCTCCATGCTTGGCCGGGGCATTTCTGTTGTCAACACAACCACAACTGCAATTTCCAGATGCCATGGCACGCGTCGCCACCAGCAAAATACCACCGCTATGGCAACTACAAGACAGAAGGGCCATAGTCTACACGCAGCCATGATTGCCCATGTGTGAGGATGCGCTATATTAATGGTCGTTGCCAAAGCCATGGACATTCCGACCCACCGTTGCGGGTCGGTGGCCCGACGAAGAGGAGAGGCGGAGACAGAGAGGGAAACAAGGATAAACACGACCACCAGCGCGAGGGCTCGACACACGCACTCACGGGCCACTAGTGAGTTTTTTTTTTCTTTGGACATCAACGGCCACTAGCGAGTTGCTCAACGAGTCACGGCCAGGGGGCGCATCCGTGGTCGGCCGAGCGTTCGAACCGACGGTATTTATAATGGGCCACGTGATTGGGCTTCCGCGCGCGCAAAGGGGGCCCAAACGGCGACCACGAGCGAGCAGCTCGAGACACACGGCCGTTCCCCCTGTAGGAAAAAAAAACTCTCAGCACGCATGGCTCAAGGATGCTTCATCCTCGCCGATTTTTTCGAAGCGGCGGCGGGTGGCGACGGCGGCGGCGATGAGCCGGACGCGGCGCGCAACCAGCCTCTCTGGCAGGGATACGAATCGCTGGGCCCTGTGGAAGTCGCGTCCCAGCTTTGAACCCTTTCTGATCTGACAGGTGCACTCTCGCCTTCTCGCCTATGATTAATCCCTTTTATCTCCGGCTGATCTCCGGCCTGAGGCAGAGTGCCGCCGGAGCACCGGGCTCTGACAATCCTAGAAGTGCATTGTACACATACATCGGTTCAGTTCATGGTTGTATGAGATAGGCACTCTGTAGTGTTCAGTTAATCTTGAACAAAAAAAATAGGAATAAGTATATTTTTGGTTCTTGAACTCTTCCGAGAATTTAGAAATCGTCCCTCAACTCAAAATCGGACAGTTTTCGTCCCTCAGCTATCAAAACCGGATAGTTTTCGTTCCTCAACTATCAAAACCGGATAGTTTTCGTCCCTCATGCCGCTTCGGACGGTTTCCGTCCACATGAACAGTAAACTGATGAACAGTAAAAAAATTAAAAAACAAAATCGTCAAAAAAATCTGAAAATTTGTGGGATCAAAGTTCCTCGAGTGCGCAAGGTGTGTGTGAAATTTGTTGTGCTATTTAGACATTCCAGGAGCTCGTGACAAAGGAAAAACCATAAATGCGTACGTTAGTGAACAGTAAATTCAAAAAAAATAGAAACCAAATTCAAAAAAGTATGAAAATTGTTGACATACAAGATGCTCGGGTGCTCAATGTGCCTGCAAAATTTCATGATGTTTGGACATTGTGGGAGCTCGTGGCAAAAAAACAAGAATTGGCTCGGAAAGAAACTTTGAAAAAGTGCACTATTTTATTTTTTTTGCTAGAACTTCTCCTATGTCATTTCAGCACGAAAATATGCAAGCGCCTTGTACACCCAAGCATCTTTGATGCCAAAAAATTTCATATTTTTTTGCTATTTCTTTTATTTACTGTTCACCAACGTACATATTTACAATTTTTTCTTTGTCATGAGGACCTGGAATGTCCAAACAATATGAAAATTTGTATGCACCTTGCGCACCCGAGGAACTTTGATCCCACAAATTTTCAGATTTTTTTGACTTTTTTGCTATTTTTTGAATTTACTGTTTGCAAGTTTACTGTACATGATGGACGAAAACCGCCCGAAACAGCGCGAGGGACGAAAACTGTTCGGTTTTGATAGTTGAGGGACGAAAACTATCCGGTTTTAAGTTGAGGGATGATTTCTAAACTCTTAGAAGAGTTCGAGGACGAAAAATATACTTATCTCAAAAAAATAAGTAGATTGTTCAGTTATGATCTAGGAAGCAGAAATTTCAATATTTGTGGTGTTCGAGTAAACCAAAAAAAATTACCATACTGCGTGGTGGGTTCTTAGTTAAATAGATTGTGCTAAGATCTCCTCCCTCCGTGACTGAATTACATGGTTCTTTGGCAGGATCAGTGCCATGTAATTTGCAAATCAATAGAACAATTTAATGGGTGTTTAGGATCTGGACTGAAGTAGTTGATTCCGTCAGTACTCAATGACCAAACCATTTACTAGTGCTAAACAACACGCGATGTAAGCCTTATAAACTTTAAAAGACTGAGTTGAAGCCTCACACCCTGACAATTGCGCAAGTAACATGACATTTCATATTGAATAGCAAAGCGGACTCCTCATCTTTCATATATCCATGGTCTTACAACCTCATTATGGCACATAATGCCTGACTTGTCAACACAAACCAACTGCTTAATATCAGTTCTAATTTTATGGGATCTCCTTGGGTTGCAATGAGCAAATGAGTCTACAAGTTCCATTATAGACCAGTAGTACAATACCATCTAAATACATGTTCAGGTGCTGATGCCTCATAGCTACTCACGGCCCATCAGTTCTTTTGCTCTAGCCACAAGAGCGGATAGAGGTATGTTGTGCTCCATCAGTCCTGCATCACCCGAGAAGAACATGTAATTTTCAGCCCTTGAAGTTGTACGCTCCACCCTTAGCAGTGCTTCCATCATCCAGTATTTGCTGAAACAGCTGGCGTTGCCAGGATTACACTCCATCATGTATATGGCATGTTCAACTATCACCCTCCTGATTCCGGGACAATGACAGGTGGGTATCATATTTGAGTTAAGTGCATCAACAAGCCTCTTTATAAATCTTTCGTTGATCTGACCATGCTCTAGTTCTCGTGCAAAATCACCTGGAATGACATTACATATTTGTGAACTAAGGCCAACAAGAACCTCCAATTCTGCCCCTTCTGCATCCATTATTCTTTCCAGCACCTGTAATGGAAATAGCTAAGGTATGTAAGCCATGATTAAACTTCAGTTACATGGTTAAGTAGAATCCATGACTTTGCCATGCTATTTATTTGTGTCGTGTAGTGTATATAAGTATATCAGTGGCAATTGTTGATGCTGCCATCTATTTACTAGAGTGATTGCTTAAATGAATGCTAAAGAAAATGTTGCCATAACATGTGTAAATATTAAGGTACAATATCCGCCTCTAATAATGCATATATAACCTAAATTTGCAGCGCTCACCTCTCTCGTAATGTAGGAGATTTCCTTCAGGTCCGAGTCGCCAAGCTCAGATTGAGCATGCACACACATATTCTGCAACAGGCTTGAAGCTATGTACCTGTACCTGCCACTATCGATCATAATTGTGAGTTCCTTGATGAAGACATACCCTGGTTCTGCTAACATAACCAGACAGTTATTGACACTCTCCATTGCCAGTAGTGCTAGTGCTTGCCCAGCGTTCATTCGTAGTAACTGATCTGAATCTGCACTTGAGGATGCGCCTTGGCTAAGAAATGCCTGCATCAACCTGCTAATGATCATCGGGATGTGCCCGATCTCATTATTTACATTTCCATCCATGGCAAAGTTTTTAACGAGTTCTGCAGTAAGCTCCCTAAGTTCTTGGCTGCTCCCTCTGTTATCCAAGATCTCTGCAAGGTTGCTCCAAAGGAAGGGATGTTCTGTAATCTTCTGACGCAAAGTTACACCAAATTTGCCTTTAGTACTTGCAAGTCTTGCCAGCAGCTTCAGTGATGAACGTTTCAGCAGTGTCTCGTGTGTCTCACCAATATTTTCCATGTCAGTCCTGTTGCTTGTGAACTCTACAATCTTTGAGATGAGGCCAGTTGCTCTGCTGATTTCTATACAATTCTCAAGATCAAAGGTAGCAAGCCTTTCAAGAATCAACATGCCCTGTACAGGGAGAGGATCCTGGTCGGTTGATGGCTCCTCCTCTGGAACATACCAATGTTTTGCAATCTTTCTCCAGCATCTGAGTATGTGGCTGTTTTGTTCATCCATGTTAGTTGGCTCTTCTCTCGGAATCAAACAGTATAGTGCCATCTGTTTGAACCACTTAAGCACCGGGGAGGCCAGTTCGTTCCTGCCAACTTGCTGAATCATTATATCTTGTTTTGCCTCAGCGCTACGAGTGTCCAAAAGAGGGTTCTTTATATTATGTCCTTGAACGATGTCCAAAAGTGAGGCTATGAGCTGCATCGCCCTAGGAATAGGGACAACTCGGAGATTTTCAGCGAGCTCGGCCATGATCTTCGCAGCGAATGATCGAATATCTGTAGCCCCCTCACTTGTCCGGCCCAACATGTTGATCAAGAAGGTCACTGTCTGTGTATAAGTGGTGAGTTCTAATATGACCATAGTCCTTAGGGGCTCCTGTCTTAGAAAGCTGTGAAGCATCTTAAGACCATAGAGTTGCATCTTGGGAGAGTTCGACTTTAAAGAATCCATTGCAAATATGATGAGGCTGGTCTTCTTTGGGCCAAGCATAGCACCTTCCATGCATCTGTCGAAGACATACGCGTAGTACAAATTGACATATTTCGCTCCTGAGAGTCCTCCAAATCCAGCATGCCGGATGAGTGATCTTCGTAGGATGAATGAAAAGATCTCAAAGATGCCGGCAACAATATAGAGTATCCCTTTGCCAAGGACCATCGCATAAAAGATGTAGAGAGATGACAGAAGGTTTATCGTGTTCTCATGGTTCTTCTGGTCATTATAATCTTTTTGTATAACTATAAGGCGCCCCAGTGCCAGCCCAATTCGGAATACTGCTGCCGGAATTTGGAGATTGCCAAATGAAGTTATCACTAGAACAAGTATGTCCAATGTAATCAGCTGAGGTATGCGTCTTCTATTAAAACTGAACACAGACATCACTGTTGCAGCAAACATGCACAAGTTCAGAATAACTCGTTGCCAAAATGCTATGTTGCTGCCAAGAATCCAGTCTGCTAGTTTGTTGATGCTTGGGAACCTCAGCCTGCTGACTGTGAGTAGGTGCACTACCACAAATAGTACCAAGTACACTGTGCAGTTGGCAACCGAGCTATGTCTTTGAAAGATTGGATACTTATAGAAGGGCCATACAGAGGGACAAAGCAGTAGGATTGCAACCATTGGGCTCCATAATGAGATCATGCGGCGTAACATGGGTGGAATTGCAGCTTCTGGGCATAGAATTGAACCAATCACAAGTAGTCCACTACTGACAAAATCACTATCAGTATTACTATATAAGTGTTCCATATAGCAAGAATGCCCAACAAAACATTGACGAAGCATATGAGCGAGATATGCCCATTCCAGCCAAGAGACCTGAAAGCACCTCTGGTGCGGAAGAACAATTGGTAATCCATCCTGTTGCTGCGGCTGAACATTCTGAAGTACTTACGTATGGTATTGTTAGATAAAATGTCGACATTCAATCAACAAAAGTGAAGACATGTTGTGTCTAAATCAGAGTGACGGTTGTGATTTATTTTTAAGAAATGGAGGAGGACCCCCGGCCTCTGCATCTGGACGATGCATGCAGCCACTTTATTAATTATTCACATAAGACTTTACAAAGTCATACAGCAGTAAGACTAAAGCCACCGTCTAGGCAACATCTGTCGCTACTCCTATCCAGTTGATGTAGGGATGCTGATAATCTGGGCCTAATATCAAACAGACCTCCCAGCCAAACCTAACATCTATGACCTGAGGTCTCAACCAGGCCGCCTGCCGGGTATGGGGCACCCACCAGTCCGGCGCACTCTTCAACCCGGACGCCTGTCGGGTATGAGGCCGCCGCAGCCACCTGCCACCAATCCATCTTCAAAGTTATACTGTTGCATCTACCGTGCCAGGTCTCTCTGCCATTGACGCCACCACGACGCCAGACAGCATCGTCCTCCTGCGCGAGTCCAACCTCGCACATCGGACGCCGAATTTGCACAGCGCCACGCCGTCGAGATCCATCGCCATCAATGTGTGGGATGAAGCACCGCTCCACCTAAGATGCGGTCCACTGGTCCCTCGAGCCCGTGCACACCTTCAAGAACGACGCCCCCAAGGGGGGAACGACATAAGGATGCCGCCGTCTTTCGATCAACTGATCTAGGGTTTCCCTCGGAGGTAGCAGACAGTGACCTTGAAACTCTCCTCGGCGATGCCTTCAAGAAGGGAATGTCGCAAAATAGCGCCGCCACCGCCGGCTTTGGTAGTAAGCCGAAAGCAAGTTTTCACCCGGATTTGTTCGAAGGACCTCCATCAAGCTTCTCGTGCACGGATCGCCGCCATCTCTGCCGCGGACTGGACGATGGATCCAGGCCACCGCCGCCTGACCGGCCACGGCACCACCGCGGTGCCTAAGCCGGCGCCGTCAGGCCCACCATGCCCACCTGTAGACGCCCTCCAGATCTGCCGGCCCGCGGACGAGGCCCGCGATCTGGGCCGCCGCCACAGGTGCTCCTCGGCCGCGGGGAGAACGCGCCTCTCCTCGCTCTTCAGCACGAGATTTTGAGTCTCGCGTTGTCGTTGCCGTCACACTCGCCGCCGGGCACCCGCTGCTCCTTGCCGCCGGTGCACCGCCGATCCATGAGCCGCCGACGACGACAGGAGATCGCCACCACCGCGCGAGGGGGAGGGCCCCGCCGCCGCCACTGGCCAGGCAACGCCCACGTGGCCTCGGGCGGTGGCAGGAGGAGGGAAAGAGGAGCGGAGGCCTAGGGCCGGCGTAGTAGATCCCCCCCCCCCCCCCCCCCCCCCGTGTCGCCAGGGGCCGGCGACGCGGGGGTAGGGACCTGCGGGACTCCATGGTGAAATGAGGAAGTACTGGTAACTTATTTTGGCAAGATTTTGGTAAAGCTCTGGACTTCTACTCCCTCCGTTCCAAAGTGTCGTGGTTTTAGTTATTTTGGAATGGAGGTCCAAGGTGGAAATTGGAAAAATAATTGTTTAAAGTATTTCAGATTTTTTTTTCAGGCATAAGTATTTCAGATGGGTTCATCTCCTTGGCAATGGTAATATTCAAATCTCTAGGGCTTGCAAGCCACATTCCGGGCCCATTGCAAAATGAGAAATGATACCCGCTTTGAAACAATAAATCTAGTTCAGTGAAAGAGATTATTTGTCCATGTCCGGCAATTGCTTTGGGATCCCGGTTTCCAGTGGTCTATATTTTGAGAAGTTGAATGATTGTGTCCAATAGAAAAGTTCAATAGGACAACGGAATGGGGCTGCACCGATTGATGCTGTCCAGTCTGGCATCACGATATGCGACATGCAGTCATTTGTCAACTACTGGAATCTCCAATGCCAACCCTTAAACAGGACACCGTATTTATGCGACATGGATATATGAGCCAACCATTCAAAGTTGTCCGCATATGTCCGATTGCATTTAAGAAGACCTATAACGAAAATAAACAAATTTGATGCATATTTAAACGTGTCAGATGATATTCATTCATATTCGGATAATTTTTACATAAATTCGAATGCTTGTCATCTAAATCGAAGCAAGTTCATTACATTTAGACATCAACCAGTCCGGACTCTAAACCTAGCTTGAAATGACCGTCCGTTTTCCATCTCCGGCCAATCATGAGCCCCAAAAATGAAGCTCCACCTCCGCAGCCATGAGCGTCGGGAACTCAAGTTATCCACCTCCACGTCATCCGGAAGAGGCTAATAGGTCGATGATGATGAGTCCGCCAAGCTTGACTTCAACGGGAGGGGCGGAGTGGTGGCCTTCATGGGATAAAAGCGTCGCGCGACCTCCCATGCGCTACTCTTCCTCGTTGCCGCCGGCACCCGCAGACGTGTCGGCTTATTGATCATGACAGCGGGGCGCGGCCGAGCTGGCGACCTCGTCTTCTTCCTTGCGCTTGACGAACACCTCATTCGTCGCCTCGTCGAACTCCTTGTAGGTGGCTTCTAACTTCGCCCATCATTGGCGGTACTGCTAGTGGTCACGGTGGATGTCGCGGGCGGAGCGATAGGGCTTGAGCAGCGCCTCCTGCTCGAGCACGTCCACATCAGGTGCGGTGGCCGTGCCACCGGCGAGTAGCTCCTCAGCGCATCGGTGCTCGTCGAGGAGGCAGACGTTGTACTCTTGGTCGGCCTGCACCTGCCGAAACGTGGCCTCTCGCTCGGCCAAGACCATTTCGGTGTAGTGAGCACGGGCCTCGCCCTTGGTGATGCCAGCATGGACCGGCGAGGAGGGTGGCGCCGGCTCTTCGTCGGTCACGTCCTCCATTTGGACGTCCCCAACGCCATCCTCCGTCTGCCTACTGGCTTGCCAGGCGGCTGCAATGGCGGTGATCTCCTGTTTCTGCTCGGAAGAGAGATTGTCCCAGATGGCTTTGGAGCTTGAGGAGGGCATGGAGGGTGTGGTGCAGAGAGGAGGAAGGGAGCGGAGGATGTTGGATGTGGCTATGGCCGGGCCTGTGGTTTATATAGCAGGCGGACGACAGGGCAACTGGTGAGGTGATTAATGGTGCACGGCAAACAGACAGACGGGTGGCGCCGGCTCGCCATTTCTCGGCAACCACACACATGTTTAATGTAGGTAGGCAGACGGACAGGTTGTTGTTTGAGCGCGATGCAGGTGCATGCAGTGGGAAGCGACAAGGGTGGCACTCTTGGTCGGCGCACCGCTGCAATGCCGAAGCATTGTGAGAGGTCGCGTCGGTCTGAGTCAGGATGAATGCGGCACTGGTGCTCTGGAGCGGCCTTGGCCCCTTCTGGCGGGAATGTGCACGGGCGAGGGAGGGGTTTTGGGTGGGCCTGGGCAGTTAGACATGGTCGTGGTAGCGGTCCGGACGCCCACAAAACCTCACACTAGTTTGGTTTTGGTTTGCGGGAAAAAGTACGCTTGAACCGGTCAATGGACCGATATATGACGACATTGAATGGCAAAACACGTGCGGACCACGTAGTCCACGGTTGCGCGGTTTTGAGAGTCGGTGTTAGAGATGCTCTAGTGTTCTTAAACAAAACGCTGCTAAACATTCGGACAACGTGGTTCAAACACTTTGTGCCATCCAACATTGTGCGTCAAATGTTTACAGATCGCTCTGCACGTCTGAGTTCCTACAAATCGAAGCAAAGCCGTAGGAGGTTTGTGGACGTCCGGATAACCGCCACGTAGGCATCAGACAACACCAGCCCACATGAAACCCCACCCGAAGCCTCACTTTTCTCACCCTGTCCCTCCGCCTTTACCCTATATTCGCTTAGTCTAAGACTGACACATTCGTTGTACCACCCATTCCACTGCCCAGGCCTTGTCGGACCTCCGTCGCCGCACCCAAGCGCCAACCCTGACATACGCCTCCCTTCCACCCCTGGTCTGGACGCCGCCCAGGTACCATGCGCCCCTGCACATTGTAGTCCATGGTGAACACCATGCCTGGCAAGTATTAGTCCAAATGTCATAGCCAAATTTATTGATGTTTTTATTCTTTACTTTGAAGCAAACACATCCACGCCCGGCAAGTATTTGGCCAAATGGCATAGCATCATCCTTCAGATGCATCAACAGATTTGTCATGGAGCATGAGCAACTTCAGAATGATCAGGTTGACCATTTGTGGACGCTTCAAGGGAACAACTAAAAAAATATCTAAAAGTTGATTCAAATTTAAACTATTTTATTCAAAAATGTCATGTCAAGATTGTAATATTTATATTGGAATTATTGTTACGTTGGAATATTTGCCCAACATGATTATGAATGAAGGATGATATTTATCTTTAATTATTTAACTGCTTTGGATATAGGGAAAAAAGTGCTAGACATTTGATGCATAGGGTTGGCAAGCCGCCGCCCCTATCCCCTGTCTGTGGACATATCCGAATCTGTCCGTAGATGTTTGGGGTGTCCGTTTTGATGAGTGAAACTGGAATTGCCCTAATCACGTACATGAATAGTCAACCATGAGGAGCAAAATGCACGAGTGCGGCTATACCTCGCTTCTAGCGAGTCTGCGTGAAAACTCGCCTGAGGCACAACGCTAGATGGGCCAGCCCATGAGCGGGGTCGCCACAGCCTCCTTTTGTTTTGTTTTTTTTTCATGTTTTTACTTGTTTAATTTTTTTATACTTTTAAATAATTTAAATAAATATATTACAAAACTATTTATGTAACATTTAAAAAAATGTTAACCAAGCATTTAGAAAATGTTGAATGTGTATAGAAAAAATGTTACTCATATATACGAAAAATGTATACAACAAATATACAATGCGTGTTAAAAAGTTGACCATGTATGTTAAAAATATTGAATGTGTATAGAGAAACTGTTTCTCATGTATACAAAAATATTCAATATATGTGAAAAACTTGATCGTGTATTTAAAAGATGCTTATCCAAGCATTTGAACAAATGTTTAAAAATTATTTAAAATTTTAATCTTGATCATGTATTCAATAACTGTTAACTTGTATTAAAAATGTTAATCAAGCATTTGAAAAAATGTGTCAAATGTTTATAGAAGAATATTGACCATCTACTAAAAAATGTAGATCTGTTATTTGAAAAATGTTACTTAAGAATTTGAAGAAATATTAAATGTGTATAGAAAAATGTTGATGATGCATTTAAAAAATGTAGATTTTTTATTTTAAAAACGTTATTGAAGCATTTAAAAAATGTTAAGTGTGTATTTAAAAAATGTGACCATGTATTAAAAAATGTAGATCTGGTATTTAGAAAATGTTACTCAAGCATTTGAAAATATTAAATTAGTACAAAAAACATGTTGACCATGTATTTAAGAAATGTTAATCTCCCTTAAAAAATGTTAATCTTGTATTTGAAAAACGTTAGACATGTATTGTAAAGATATATTAGATATACACCAAAAATGTGTATAGAAAACAGTAAAACCCCAAGAGAAAATAAATGAAAACTGATGAAAACGAAAAAAAGGAAAAAAAACAAAGAAAAATGAAGAAAAAGAAAGAAAAGAAAAAGGAAACCTGTGAAAACCGAGAGAGAAACAAAGAAAATAAAAAAAAACAAAAAAAAGAAGAAAAAAAAAAGAAAGAAACAAAGAAAAACGTTTGAAAACAAAAAAATACAAAAAAAGGAAAACCAGTGGTAACCCGGCTATTTTCCTTACAGGTTGGTTGCGTGTTCTAATTTAACAAAAACTCGACTGTAACCTGGTGGCGAGTAGCGCTACAAAACTACTAGGAGGTCTTGGGATCTAATCCTATCGCGCTCGCTTTTTCTATTGTATTTCTTTTAAGCTAGAAGCTAATGTGCCAGTTTGTTACTGTACAAGTTTCACATGAGATTTCTACCGTCTCGCTATAAGCGAGACATATCCTTTGCGGAAATGCACACCCCTATTGACATGCATGTCTACTCTTGCCACTGAGGCGTTGACACCAGCCGGGGATGTTGGTCGTGGACATGGCGATGCCTGCTGTGGACGTAGTGGTGAGGCCATCGACGGTCGTTGATGCGGAGACGCTAGTCATGGATGCGGAGGGCGGGACGCCAGCCATAGACACGGGGATGCGTACGGGAGCAGGGGATATGCGGGGAAGGAGATGCGCTATGGGAGGAGGATGATGGACATTTTCATCAAAAGCGGGGCAAAATTTTTAAACCGGACTATACACCTTTCCTTTGCAAATGAACGGAAATACAATAGTTCCAGAAGCATTTTCAGGGGGAGGGAAAGAGGACAAGCGAGTTCGGGCACTGCCAGGAATCCCAGCGTACTCGGCCGCCGTTGAAATGAGTGCTATGGGGCGAAAACCTCACAGCACCAACATAACAATTTTACAACGGACTACCCAACCAAGTGAAGTGGTAGATCACTCTCCAGTCCATCCGCAAAAGAAAAGCGGGGCAATTAGCAAACATACACGTGCAATTTGGAATTTTCCTAAAACAAACATGTGCACTATTATTCTAGAAAGGAGTACCTTCTTACCTTTCATGTGAAATTAGAAGGTAAGAAGGACCATGTTAAAATTGCATACGTACCTCAAAGCTTCTAGGAAAACTATAGTTGCCGCACACCAAAAATCGTCCCCGGGACGGAGCACCGTGGGGTAGCCGCCGAACAGGACGACGGTGGCCCACGTGAAGGCCAGCGTGCCCAGCGCGTTGCCGAGCCTCTCCATCAGCGTGACGAAGCGAACGAAGCGATTCAGGCCCATCTCAGGCGGCGAGACGGCTTTGCCAGCGGCAGGATACGCTGGCATGTTTATGCGGTGCTCGGCGAGGTTCGCCATTCTGCGCTAGCTATTAGAGCAGCAGCAGCAGGCAGCAGCAAACGACACACCCAATAGCTGCTTCACGTGATTTTCGACCGGTCTTGCACTCCTACAAGTAAAATAGATCCGCTGCGGACCGGTCTTGCAGATACCCATGCATGTTTCTCTTCGATGAAATTAAAGACAAGAAAAACACACAACGGCATGTACGTCTGTCGTCAAACGAAGGCCACAAGACAAGAGTTTCCATCGGCGGGACTCGCAAGCACAGCTCTCCGGCGACTGGTCCTACTTCTATCTATGGCCCGAATTAAGTAGCTCACTGTCGAGAGTTCAATGTTGAATCGACCAGCATGGAACTGCAACAGTGACAAGAGAGCTCCGCTAAATTTCCACGGAGCGCGTAAATACGAACAGCCGACTGCAGTCGACGGTTTGGAGAAGGACGTGTACGGTCGTCGTCTTCCAAGTTCCATGTCGTCCTGGATCACCAAAGGGAAACCTTTCCCTCGGTTAGTAGTCAGCTAAAAAAAAGCTGATTCTCAAAAAAGAAACAAAGAAAAAAGGAATTTCCTAACGGACGCACTTTGCGTCAAGTAGTCGATGCTTCGCACAGAGGCGGGCGACCTGGGGACTGAGATCGCCGGCCCAATTTCGTAACTTACGCACGTGCTACAGTAGCCGCTTTTGGGAACCTTCTAGAACGTTCCTGACCGGTTTTGGGAACCTTCTAGAAGGTCCTGAACCAATTTTCACTGCTTTTTTATTTTGGTTTTTTACGTTTTCCTTTTTTCTTCCTCTGTTTCTTTTTTCCTTTTCATTTACTTATTTGTTTACTTATTTCATTTATTCTATTTCTTTTCTAATTCCTTTTTCTTCTGCATTTTTATGTTTCTATTTTTCTTTCCGATTTAAAAAAATGTTTGAAAATTAAAAAAATCCCTGTTATTATTGTTTTCACAAATTCAAAAATAATTTTGATTTTAAAAAATGTTCGCGTAGTTAAAAATTTGTTCTCTTTTCAAAAAATGCTCTTCTGTTAAAATTTTGTACCCAAATTAAAAAATGTTCACAAATTTCAAATAACACTATTTCCTTATTTTGTCCATAGTTTAAAAAATTGTTAACATATGCAAAAAAAACTGTCCTTTTTTCATAAAATGTCCATGTTTTCAAAAATTGGTCCGCTTTTCAAAATTTATTCACCAATTCAAAAAAGTTTCCATTTTTTAATTTTGCTCACAGCTTGAAAAATAGTTCACATCTTTAAAACTTCTTCATGAGTCTAAAAATATGTTCCCGTTTTCAAAAAAAGTCTACAATTCTAAAATATTCCTGTTCTCAAAATTTGTTCACAAATTCAAAAAATTTCATTTTTTCAAAGTGTTCAAAAATTCAAAAACCATTCGCATTTTTTTTAAAAATGTTCGTTATTGTCAAAAATTGTTCGGATTTAAAAAATATTCATGTTTTTTCGAGATTTGTTCAGAAATTCGAAAATGTCATGTTTTTGGAAAAAAATCACTATTCAGAAACTTTTTCATATTTTAGAAAATAATTTTGATTTTAAAAAATGTTCGCATAGTTCAAAATTTGTTCTCCTTTCAAAAAATGTTCTTCTTTTTAAATTTTGTAACAAATTCAAAAATGTTCGCAAATTTCAAATAACACTATTTCCTTATTTTGTTCATAGTTTCAAAGTTTGTTCACATATGCAAAAAAACTGTCCTTTTTGTCCATTTTCAAAAATTTATCCGCTTTTTCAGAATTTATTCACCAATTCAAAGAAGTTTCCATTTTTAAAATTTTGTTCAAAGATTGAAAAATTGTTCACATCTTTCAAACTTGTTCCTGATTCTAAAAATATGTTCCCGTTTTCAAAAAAGTCAACAATTCTAAAATGTTCCTGTTCTCAAAATTTGTTCACAAATTCAAAAATGTTCATTTTCTAAATGTTTTCAAAAATTCATAAAATGTTCGCATTTTTTTCAAAACTTGTTCGTTGTTGTCAAAAAAATTTCGGATTTAAAAAATATTCTTATTTTTCGGGATTTGTTCACAAATAAAAAATGTTCATGTTTTTGATTAAAAACCAGTAAGCAGAAACTTGTTCACATTTTCGGAAAACATTTTAATTTTTATCAAAAAATGTTCGTAATTAAAAAAATGTTCCTGTTTTTCAATATTCGTCAACAACTTCAAAAATGTTCCTATTTTTCAAATTTGGTTGCAAATTGGAAAAATTGCTAACATTTTTTAGAACTCGTGTGGTTTCTGTCAAAAATGTTCGTACTTGTCAAAAATACAATCAGAATTTGCAAGAAAAGATCGGAAAAAAGAAAAATAATCCGATCTGCATTGCTTTTTCATTATCAAACTGAATCAGGCGCAGTGGCTAGCAACGCCTATCTACAGGCTTGCAGTCGCGGGTTTGAATCCTAGCTAAAGCACTATGGGGCCGGCCCAATTGAGCGACTAACCTATGCGATTGGTCGACATTCTGCCGCAGAATGCGGCAGATAGGAAGTCCCAAGAAAAAACCCTACCGGTAGTTGTGTAGCCAATCAGCCAATGACACCCCATACCATATAGTGACATATGTGTTGTATCAAAGGTTTGCAATGTTTATGAAATGTTGGTATTTCAGCAACTGGTCCGCTAGCAAAGTACTACTTTGTCAGACTAGCAGTCCCCACGTACTACTTTTTGTGAGGCAAGGACATGCATGTAGGGGATGTATCTGGTGCACTGGGGCAATTTGTGCTACTGGTGCACCAGTCACCCGTTGCACATTTAAAAATGTTTGAAAAAATCCGGAAAAAATAGTGCATTAACACAACATGAATGTATGTTGTCACAAAAATTTAAATCAATATTCGAAACATTGCTTGAGATATAAAAATAATAAATTTGACACTGAATAGTACATAACATAAGTTGGGCTTCAGTTTTGGCCCATTAGCACATTGACATCACATTTGTCATTTTTGTATCTTGACCATTGTTTTGAATTTTTGTGACAGCATACATTTATGTTGTATTGACACACTAAAATTTTTCTGAACATTTTGAATGTGCAACGGGGTCCGATGCACCGATAGCACCAATTCCCTTGGTGCATCAGATACGTTCCCCATGCATGTATCTGCCTCTTCTCTCTCATCTCCAAACGAATCCATAAACTTTATTTCATCTTATTAAATTTAAAACATTCATATATTTTTAAACTATAAGTTTATATTTAAAATAATTTATATATTTGAACTCCTGGCGCAAAGACATTTAGAACAAAATTGACCATGGATATATTTCAAACACATTAAAATTTCAACGTTTCACATTCCATTATCGGAGTAAATGACCACGGGTAGCCTCATCAGCCCCCCGCGGTATTTCAAGACATCAGGGCCGGCTGCACCTCTATACCTTCCGGGTGAAAGACTGCTCCCTTAAGCCGGCTGGTCCCAGCGGCCGGCTGCTAGAAGGCGGCTACGAGGCGGCCGGCTTCCAGCAGGCGGCCCCTCGTGCCCTCAAAGTTTGCACCCACATAACTGCGACGGGACGGGACGTGGCTACAGTGCAACCTGCCACCCTCGAATCCCGGGCTGAGCGTGGCTACAGTACGAGCGTACCTGGCGGACGCCCGCCATCCGGCGGGGTACTGTAGCCACGCTGCCCATGACATCACCTACTACCTAGGGAGCTATACTCCCACGACGACCTGTCAGTACGGCTGGCAGGCGGCGGGCCCTACCTATCCGCGAGCCCAGAAGGCGTCAGATCCCCAGAAGGCGGCCACGGGGACGGGCCGCCTCCCACCAGGCGGCTCCCTCCCCCTCAAAGTATGTGCACCAATGACCAGAGGAAACGGGGAATGGCTACAATGAACGCCCACTAGGTGGCGGTACTGTAGCCATGCTTCCCCTGACAAAGCATCCATCATCAGTTGCGAGGCTACAGTGCGGAGTGATCAACCAGACCCGCAAGCGGCGGGCATGGCCGGTCGGCCGAGCACACGACAGCCGGCGGGACCCACCAGGCGGCGGGCCCCAGCAGCCGGCGGAGAAGCCGATGTTTAGAAAGACCGACGGCCGGGTCCCACACCCGATCGGATTTCCATTGTACCCCTGGGGGGGGTAGGCCTATATAAACCCCCCAGGTCACCCATGCAAAGGGTTCAGAACCTTAGTAGACACACACCCACACGTAGAGAGGGGAAGAAGGGCGAGCCTTGTTCATCTTCCTCCTCTAGTCAAACAGCTCATGGAGCAATCTTGTAGCTACCATTGTTGAGATAGTGATCATGCGGAGACCCCACAGAGCAGGACTAGGGGTGTTATCTCCTAGGAGAGCCCCGAACCTTGGTAAGATTCGCCGGCTTAGGCGTTCTTGCTCATTCCCGCCTCTAGAGCCCGACGACGTACTCTTGACCCTCTCCATGATTAGCCATCCTTTGGCATATGTTGTACCACAACCCCGACATTTCGTTCCCACCGTGGGGCAAGGTGCACCGTCATCTGGAAACACGTTCTGGACAGGAACCCTTTTTCTTCCCGGCAAACACAGCCAGCCCGGCATGCCGGATGGCGTCAGCGTCGACACGCTGCGCGGCGCAGAAGCCGCTTGCATCGCGAGAACTCTTGCTGACCTCGTCGGCGAGATCCGTCTCTCCGATGAGCCGGCACACAACGAGGGAGCAGCCCGCTCCGAAAGCTGCCTCATCGACCTCCTTGGCAAGATTGACATCGCCAATGAGCCCGCCTTCGACATAGAGTTTGTTGGCTCTACCGACCTGATGCTCGTCGACTTCTACGTAGCTTCCCCCGATTCCTTCCCTGCCAACGTGGTGATCATCGACGACCCGATCCCTCCTGTGATCAGCGACGCCAGCACCATCACCATCACAGAGGTGCTGGTCATCACTCACGATGGAGCTTCTGGCGGGGCCGGCCAGGACCCGCTGTAGGCGGCAATGCGGGACATGTCTGCGCCCATCGCGGCAGACGCTAACGGCGAGACGCTGGAGGCCTGCCGCGTCGCACTCGTCGAGAGTGCCAAAATGTTGGCCGCCATGAGACGCCTCACTGAGGCATATCAGCGTGAGAATGACTGTGCAGTCTGCGGCACGCCGGCTGCTGGCGAGCCCAACAGGATGGGCACCATTCAGCAGCGGGGTGCGGCTGTTGCCAGCATGTTGGGGATTGACTGCCCTGTCTACGCCACTCCTTTGGGGAATCTGCGTGCTACCCAGGCAGCGGTAGACGAACTGGATCACCTGGAGGGTGACGAGCGACGCTGCATGACAGAGCGCGTCCAGCAGCTCCTCGACGCGGCTGCCACGCAACAAGAAGCCGGCCGGCGCGTGGTGGAACCCGGCCTGCATGTCGAGCTCCCCCTCCCCCGCCGAGAACACAACGTGACCTCCTGGACGCCGACAGGCGGCGCCTGTGACCGAAGAGACCAACAGCCGGCTGCTAGCCGCAGCTGCACACGCATCACCATCGAGCGTGACCAAGACGGCCGCCATCGAGCAGTCGAGCAGCGGGGTGATCGTCCGCCTCCCCCACGCAGGGAGAGGCGCGTCTCCCGCGGTTGTTGATTGATACGTCTCCAACGTATCTATAATTTTTTTATTGTTCCATGCTATTATATTATCTGTTTTGGATGTTTATGGGCTTTATTAAACACTTTTATATTATTTTTGGGACTAACCAATTAACCCAGAGCCCAGTGCCAGTTTCTGTTATTTCCCTTGTTTCAGTGTTCCACAGAAAAGGAATATCAAACGGAGTCCAAACGGAATGAAACCTTCGCGAGCGTTATTTTTGGAACGAACGTGATCCACGAGACTTGGAGTTGAAGTCAAGGAAGCTTCGAGGTGGCCACGAGGCAGGGAGGCGCGCCTGCCCCCTGGGCGCGCCCCCCACCCTCGTGGGCCCCTCGTGGTTCCTCTAACCGACTTCTTTCGCCTATATATATCCATATACCCTAAAAACTTCGAGGAGGAAAATAGATCGGGAGTTCCGCCGCTAGAAGCCTCTGTAGCCACCGAAAACCAATCTAGACCCGTTCCGGAACCCTGCCGGAGGGGGAATCCCCTTCCGGTGGCCATCTTCATCATCCCGGTGCTCTCCATGACGAGGAGGGAGTAGTTCTCCCTTGGGGGCTGAGGGTATGTACTAGTAGCTATGTGTTTGATCTCTCTCTCTCTCTCGTGTTCTTGAGTTGGCATGATCTTGATGTATCGCGAGCTTTGCTATTATAGTTGGATCTTATGATGTTTCTCCCCCTCTACTCTCTTGTAATGGATTGAGTTTTCCCTTTGAAGTTATCTTATCGGATTGAGTCTTTAAGGATTTGAGAACACTTGATGTATGCTTGCATGTGCTTATCTGTGGTGACAATGGGGTATCACGTGATCCACTTGATGTGTATTTTGGTGATCAACTTGCGAGTTCTGTGACCTCGTGAACTTATGCATAGGGGTTGGCACACTTTTTCGTCTTGACTCTCCGGTAAAAACTTTGGGGCACTCTTTGAAGTACTTTGTGTTGGTTTGAATAGATGAATGTGAGATTGTGTGATGCATATCGTATAATCATACCCACGGATACTTGAGGTGACATTGGAGTATTTAGGTGACATTAGGGTTTTGGTTGATTTGTGTCTTAAGGTGTTATTCTAGTACGAACTCTAGGATAGATTGAACGGAAAGAATAGCTTCATGTTATTTTACTACGGACTCTTGAATAGATCGATCCGAAAGGATAACTTTGAGGTGGTTTCGTACCCTACCATAAACTCTTCATTTGTTCTTCGCTATTAGTGACTTTGGAGTGACTCTTTGTTGCATGTTGAGGGATAGTTATATGATCCAATTATGTTATTATTGTTGAGAGAACTTGCACTAGCAAAAGTATGAACCCTAGGCTTTGTTTCAACGCATTGCAATACCGACTGTGCTCACTTTTATCATTAGTTACCTTGCTGTTTTTATATTTTCAGATTACAAAAACCTATATCTACCATCCATATTGCACTTGTATCACCATCTCTTCGCCGAACTAGTGCACCTATACAATTTACCATTGTATTGGGTGTGTTGGGGACACAAGAGACTCTTTTTTATTTGGTTGCTGGGTTGTTTGAGAGAGACCATCTTCATCCTACGTCTCCTACGGATTGATAAACCTTAGATAATCCACTTGAGGGAAATTTGCTACTGTCCTACAAACCTCTGCACTTGGAGGCCCAACAACGTCTACAAGAAGAAGGTTGTGTAGTAGACATCAAGCTCTTTTCTGGCGCCGTTGCCGGTTAGCGCTTGAAGGTATATCTTTAGATCTTGCAATCGAATCTTTTAGTTTCTTGTTTTATCACTAGTTTAGTTTATAAAAGAAAACTACCAAAAAATGGAATTGAGTTTGCCTCAAACGCTTCATCTTTTTAATATCTTTTGTGAGAACGATGGAAAGGAAAATTGTGCTCAAATGCTAGAAGAAGAAGTCTATAAAATGTTTGGCACTAAATATTTGAATGATGAGCATGATTTCAATGTTATTAGTATGAACTCTTTGAATATCCATAGTACTAATGATGATTGCACTAGTCATGATGAAAATATCTCTTATAAGCATATCGATTTTTGTGGAGTGCATAGAGTTTCCAAGTACATACCAAACAGGAAAGATAGATTCTGCAAGAGGCTTAAGTATTTGAAAACTAAATGGTTGCAAGAAAGGCTAGATGTTTGTGATGAAAATTTAAACTTTATTAGCCGTACTTGTGAACTTTGCAATGAACGTGATCATTTCAGTACCCAATGCAAATTCTTTCATGATCGTATCGTGTCCAAAAATTGTGATGACTTGATTTCCCTTGCACATCATAATGAACTTAGTTTGCTCCTGGGTTATGAAGAAATGAAACGTATATCTAAGGTTATTCCAGAATTTGCCCTTGATAGAGTTCTTAATTTTGATCTAGAGGAAATTTATATGTATTGTGTGGTGAATTGCATTGAAAATCCTTATATTGCCAAGTATATAAAGAAAATAAAACAAATAGAGGATGAAGAGAATACTAATGAAAGGGACGAGGCTTCCCAATATCCTCCTATTATTTCTTGTGATGAATCAGGTAATGAGGAGGAGCCTTCTATTCAACCAATCACATTAATAAGGAGCTCAAAAAAGAGGGTTAAACCCACACATGATGTGAAGAAGAAAAAGAAAAGACAGAGAAGTAAAGGTGAAAAGGTATCCCTCGCAAATGATGTTTCTCCTATTACTCACTGTGATGATGATAATTGTTATACTATTGGTGCTATCCATACTACCAATGATGAGAGTGATTATGCTTATGATATGAAAAGGCCCAAGCTTGGGGATGCTATGTTTGATGATAATGACAAGTTTGAAAATATATTTGCTGCAATTAATGTTTGTCCCAAGCTTGGGGATGCTATGTTTAATGAAGATGATATTTGTAGTCTCTCAAGTTTTGATATGCAAACTTATTATGATGATAGCATGCCTCCTGCTTGTTGGGGAACGTTGCAGAAAACAAAAATTTTCCTACTCGTTTCACCAAGATCCATCTAGGAGTTCATCTAGCAACGAGTCATGAGATGCATCTACATACCTTTGTAGATCACGTGCGGAAGCGTTCAACGAACGGGGATGATGTAGTCGAACACGACGTGATCCAAATCACCGATGACCGAGTGCCGAACGGACGGCACCTCCGCGTTCAACACACGTACGGGACGGGAGACGTCTCCTCCTTCTTGATCCAGCAAGGTGGAAGGAGAGGTTGGTGATGATCCAGCAGCACGACGGCGTGGTGGTGGATGCAGGGCGTCACAGTAGCAGGGCTTCGCCTATACTACGCAAGAGGGATATGTAACAGGGAGAGAGGGAAGCACCAAAGCCGTAGACCAAAGTCCCTCCTCTCCCCCACTATATATAGGGGTGCCAAGGGGGGGCGCCGGCCCTAGGAGATGGATCTCCTAGGGGGGGCGGCGTCCAAGGGTGGGGGGCTTGCCCCCCAAGGCAAGGGGGCGCCCCCCTTTTAGGGTTTCCCCTAACCCTAGGCGCATGGGCCCCTTAGGGGGTGGCGCCCCAGCCCACTAAGGGCTGGGTTCCTTCCCACTTTAGCCCATGGGGCCCTCCGGGATAGGTGGCCCCACCCGGTGGACCCCCGGGACCCCTCCGGTGGTCCCGGTACAATACCGGTAACCCCGAAACTTGTCCCGATGGCCGAAACACCACTTCCTATATATAATTCTTTACCTCCGGACCATTCCGGAACTCCTCGTGACGTCCGGGATCTCATCCGGGACCCCGAACAACATTCGGGTTACTGCATATACATATCTTCACAACCCTAGCGTCACCGAACCTTAAGTGTGTAGACCCTACGGGTTCGGGAGACATGCAGACATGACCGAGACGACTCTCCGGTCAATAACCAACAGCGGGATCTGGATACCCATGTTGGCTCCCACATGCTCCACGATGATCTCATCGGATGAACCACGATGTCGAGGATTCAATCAACCCCGTATGCAATTCCCTTTGTCAATCGATATATTACTTGCCCGAGATTCGATCGTCGGTATACCAATACCTCGTTCAATCTCGTTACCGGCAAGTCACTTTACTCGTACTGTAATTCATGATCCCGTGACCAGACACTTGGTCACTTTGAGCTCATTATGATGATGCATTACCGAGTGGGCCCAGTGATACCTCTCCGTCATACGGAGTGACAAATCCTAGTCTTGATCCGTGTCAACCCAACAAATACTTTCGGAGATACCCGTAGTCTACCTTTATGCTATGTTTATGATTGGGAGTTACACGGTCTCATGGTCTCATGGTCTAAGGAAAAGTTACTTGACATTGCAAAACTCTAGCAGACGAACTATACGATCTTTATGCTATGTTTATGATTGGGTCTTGTCCATCACATCATTCTCTTAATGATGTGATCTCGTTATCAATGACATTCAATGTCCATAGCCAGGAAACCATGACTATCTGTTGATCAACGAGCTAGTCAACTAGAGGCTTACTAGGGACATGTTGGTGTCTGTTATTCACACATGTATTACGATTTCCAGATAACACAATTATAGCATGAATAAAGACAATTACCATGAACAAGGAAATATAATAATAATGCTTTTATTATTGCCTCTAGGGCATATTTCCAACACTGCTTATGATGATTATATTGATGAAAGTGGGTTTGGAAGAGTGTCAACTTTAGGAAGTAATGATCCCACTATTTTGGAGGATGTTGAATCTTATTGTGATAATTATGAAAGTGGATTTGGAGAGGTCATGACTTTATTTAGTAATGATTCCACTATCTTGGAAGAGGTTTCCATTGATTATGATGAGAACAAAGTTGCTACTTATGATGATTATTGTGATGATACTTATGCTATAAAAAGTAGTGATGATTATATTTATAAAGCTTGTCATGATTATGATTACCATTTTTCTAATTTATAGTATTCGAGTTTCTTATGATACTCCCACTATTCCGAATGAGAAGAATTTTGCTTATGTGGAGAGTAGTACATTTTCTATGCTTGTAGATCATGAAAAGAATGCTTTATGTGATGGTTATATTGTTGAATTTATTCATGATGCTACTGAAAATTATTATGAGGGAGGAATATATGCTTGTAGAAGTTGCAATAATATCAAGTTCCCTCTCTATGTGCTTAAAGTTTTAAAGTTATGCTTGTTTTGCCTTCCTATGCTAGTTGATTATTGTTCCCAGAAGTTGTTTGCTCACAAAATACCTATGCATAGGAAGTGGGTTAGACTTAAATGTGCTAGTAATATTCTTCATGTTGCTCTATTTATGTTACAATTCTTATCTTTTATGTGAGCATCATTGAAATCATCATGCCTAGCTAGCTAGGGGCGTTAAACGACAGCGCTTGTTGGGAGGCAACCCAATTTTATTTTTGTTCCTTGCTTTTTGTTCCTATTTAGTAATAAATAATTCATCTAGCCTCTGTTTAGATGTGGTTTATGTTTTAATTAGTGTTTGTGCCAAGTAAAGCCTTCAGGACCTTCTTGGGTGATTGTTATTTGATCTTGCTGTAAAAAACAAAAAGTATGAGCTCACGAGAATAATTTTCATTTCTTATCAGAGAGTGATAAACTACCAATTCTACTTTAAGTAGATTAATAAACAAATTTCCTAGGACTTCCTAATTTCTCAGGATTTTTGGAGTTACAGAAGTATTCGAATCCTACAGATTACTACAGACTGTTCTGTTTTTGACAGATTCTGTTTTCTATGTGTTGTTTGCTTATTTTGATGAATCTATGAGTAGTATCGGAGGGTATGAACCATAGAGAAGTTGAAATACAGTAAATATTACACCAATATGAATTTAGAATGAGTTCACAACAGTACCTAAGTGGTGATTTATTTTCTTATACTAACGGAGCTTACAAGTTTTCTGTTAAGTTTTGTGTTGTGAAGTTTTCAAGTTTTGGGTAAAGATTCGATGAACTATGGAACAAGGAGTGGAAAGAGCCTAAGCTTGGGGATGCCCAAGGCACCCCAAGGTAATATTCAAGGACAACCAAGAGCCTAAGCTTGGGGATGCCCCGGAAGGCATCCCCTCTTTTGTCTTCGTTCATCGGTAATTTTACTTGGAGCTATATTTTTATTCACCACATGATATGTGTTTTGCTTGGAGCACCATTTTATTTTATTTTGTTTTGCTTGCTATTTTAATAAAATACTAAGATCTAAAATTCTTAAATGTTAGAGAGTCTTCACATAGTTGCATAATTATTCAACTACCCATTGATCTTCACTTATATCTTTCAGAGTAGTTTGTCGTTGCTCTAGTGCTTCACTTATATCCTTTTGGAGCACGGTGGTGGTTTTATTTTATAGAAATAATTGATCTCTCATGTTTCACTTATATTATTTTGAGAGTCCTTTAGAACAACATGGTAATTTGCTTTTGATATAATAAAAAACTTTCATATAAGTGTATTGAATACTAAGAGAAGTTTGATACTTGATGATTGTTTTGAGATATGGAGATAGTGATATTAAAGTTGTGCTAGTTGAGTAGTTGTGAATTTGAGAAATACTTGTGTTGAAGTTCGCAAGCCCCGTAGCATGCACGTATGGTAAACGTTGTGTAACAAATTTGAAACATGAGGTGTTATTTGATTGTCTTCCTTATGAGTGGCGGTCGGGGACGAGCGATGGTCTTTTCCTACCAATCTACCCCCCTAGGAGCATGCGCATAATGCTTGGTTTTTGATGACTTGTAGATTTTGCAATAAGTATGTGATTTCTTTATGACTAATGTTGAGTCTATGGATTATACGCACTCTCACCCTTCCATCATTGCTAGCCTCTTCGGTAACGTGCATTGCCCTTTCTCACCTTGAGAGTTGGTGCAAACTTCGCCGGTTTATCCAAACCCCGTGATATGATACACTCTATCACACATAAACCTCCTTATATCTTCCTCAAAATAGCCACCATACCTACCTATTATGGCATTTCCATAGCCATTCCGAGATATATTGCCATGCAACTTTCCACCGTCCCATTTATTATGACACACTTCATCATTGTCATATTGCCTTGCATGATCATGTAGTTGACATCGTATTTGTGGCAAAGCCACCATGCATAATTTATCATACATGTCACCCTTGATTCATTGCCCATCCCGGTACACCACCAGAGGCACTCATATAGAGTCATACTTTATTCTAGTATCGAATTGTAATCTTTGAGTTGTAAATAAATAGAAGTGTGATGATCATCACTAATAGAGCATTGTCCCAAAAAAAAGAAAAAAAATGCCAAATAAAAAAAAGAAAGGCCAACTAAAAAAATAAAAAAAGGGACAATGCTACTATCCTTTTTTTCCACACTTGTGCTTCAAAGTAGCACCATGATCTTCATGATAGAGAGTCTCTTGTTTTGTCACTTTCATATACTAGTGGGAATTTTTCATTATAGAACTTGGCTTGTATATTCCAACAATGGGCCTCCTCAAGTGCCCTAGGTCTTCGCGAGCAAGCAAGTTGGATGCACACCCACTTAGTTTCTTTTGTGAGCTTTCATACATTTATAGCTCTAGTGCATCCATTGCATGGCAATCCCTACTCCTTTGCATTGACATCAATTGATGGGCATCTCCCTAGCCCATTGATTAGCCGCGTCGATGTGAGACTTTCTCCCTTTTTGTCTTCTCCACATAACCCCCTTCATTATATTCTATTCCATCCGTAGTGCTATATCCATGGCTCACGCTCATGTATTGCGTGAAAGTTGAAAAAAGTTTGAGATTACTAAAGTGTGAAACAATTGCTTGGCTTGTCATCGGGGTTGTGCATGATGAGAGCATTTTTGTGTGATGAAAATGGAGCATGACCAAACTATATGATTTGTCACGACCGGATTTTCGGGATAAAATTTCCAGAAAATGGCCCTTGTGCTCACCAGCCCCAGGATTACTGTTAGCTGATGAGGCACCAACTTGATACAGAAATTCCAAGCAAAAATACATAATATGTAGTACAAGACCATTCTGGTCTGTGAGTACAACAAAAGAGTTTCTAGCGGTTGATGGCGGAAGAGGTTTGTGGTTCACCATGGTCTATGGGACTCCATTTCCCACAGGAACAGCTGACTAGGTTAACTCCTATCTTCGCGAGGCTGCTATCACCGTTGCTTAGGTTCCGGGGCTGTCATCGCAACGCTCCTCTCCAAGCAAGCAATCTGGCCAAGATAATAGCCAGGGACAAGCCAGTGAGTACTTTGAATGTACTCGCAAACATTAAGAACACAGGTATAATATAGCCACTGATAATCATGCTTTGAAATATTCTATGATCGCTTCATCAGTTATAAAATAAGGTTCATGATGCACGCAAGTAGATCATTTAAATAAATCATGAGTAAACAAACGGGGTGTAAAAAATAAAGCACCGATCGGGTGTCTGAAGCGACGCCTCGAAAGGATAATAACATGCATCATGCTCAGTCGGGCGTCTGAGCGACACCACAGAAAGGGCTTATGCAAAAATGAAATAACAAACATGCCACAGTCGGACGTCTGAGCGATGCCACATAAAGGGCTTATAAGTAAATGAAATAACGAACCTGCCACAGTCGGGCGTTTGAGCGACACCACATAAAGGGCTTATGCAAAAATGAAATAACAAACATGCCACAGTCGGGCGTCTGAGCGACGCCACATAAAGGGCCTATATATATATAAACATAATCATGGTGAATATCCAGGAGGTGGTACCGTCCCAGGGTTATTCATTATTTCAAACAATGCAAACGGTTAGTCCACAACAATAAAAATCATATATCACAAGTAAAAATCCATATGTTCTGGTTTAACAGTTTCACCTCCGAAGATCGACACTAAGACCGACACTTGACCCATCCCAGACTGTAGTCCTTAACCATGGACACGGCTATTCGAATAGGTTTAATACCTCTGCAGAGGGTGTACTCTTTACCCACGAGTAACGGATTTCTTTAGTCCATCGGAACTAATTCCGTCTACGGTCTTTTAGCTGAAAACACGCCTGACTTGCACACACCAGCTTTTACTCGTGTCTGGAATCACCCATGACACCTGTTAAGCAAAACTCTAAGTGGGGAGGCTACAACCTCGTGTAGCATGGGATCAAATTTCTATCACGCGCTCTAAGGGGTGCCCCCCTCTCGGTCCCAACCGGATACACCCATGCTCCCGGACCAGGTGGCGTGCCTATCGGATGCAACCGGTATCTTCCACCATGGCCTCTCTGTACGGTGTGTGCCAAGACAAGGGTTAACAACTTACTGAACCATACCCCACCTACGGCAGGGACCAGTGGCAGCACGAAACAAGTATGGGGGTTACCGGAACAAGACTCGATCTACGGCCGACTCAAGAGGCTTAAATATTCACTGCCTGATATGTATAGCAAAATTATTACAACTAACCGAATCACCACTCATTTACCTTACTATGCCATACCGGACATAACCGTCCCGACGGAGACCGGAGACAAGCTCACGCCTACCCAAGGCAGAGGCTTTCCCGGATTTCTTTCCGGCATGCATGCAAGGCATACGAGGGCGATTACCATCACAAGTATATCACTTTCCAACAGCAAGGAAATCTCCAATATGCATTCATGTGAATGATCGCGTCACCACATAAAATAACGGGTTCTCCGTATTAAGGCGATGTTATAATCGTGTCAACCAACGCACAAAAATATTATGCCAGGGTTCAAAATGCTTGCCTTCAAGGTGTGGAGAGGTGAGGGTGCTCTCCAAAACTTTTGAAAGTTTTCTTCCTCTCTCCAAAATCCTATTTCAAATAAATTTGAATTAACACACATTTTCAAAACAGCACAAAAAAATTGTTTCAAATTTTTTCAAATAAATCTTAAAATATACTAGACAGAATTTGAGAGATGTAGGAAAAAGAATCAATTCATTTGGAGTTTTATTTAAAAAGATATAACCAGTCAAAGTTTAGTCAAATCTCTGGTTTTTAAATAAAACAGAAAAATAAAGGAAAACGTTTCGAAATGTACACGTCAAACACGTACTTTGGATTTACGTTTCCACTTACGCCTGCGCGGACCGGCGCTGGGTCACTGATAGTGAGCCCGCCTGGCCCACTGGTCAGGTTTGACCAGTCCACGCGCGCGTCGTCTCCCCCGACAGAACAGAGACGGAGCTCCGGCGAGGCTCGCCGGTGAATGGAGGCGTCCCTCGGTGATCTGAGCGCATGGGTGTGCTCAGGAGGTCGAGACGAACTCGGGGGTACCCGCCATGGTCGCCGAAGTGGACGGAGTCGCCAGCGACGAGCTTCGCGGCGGAGATGGCTTCGGGAGCAAAGTGGGTTTGGGGCTACGGTGGTTCCCGATCAAAATCGAGCAGGGGGTGGGTTCACGGGAGGAAGAGAGAGCTTCTGGTGAAGAGAGTGGAGAGGGGGAGGCCCTGGTGGCGCCGGAATGGCCGGGGCAGTAGCGGCGGCAAGAGTTGTCGGAGAGGAAGAAGACGGCCTCCTCGGGTCGATTGGCTGCCACGAGGGAACTAGGGGGTGATTTGAGGCTGCCTGGGGAACGGGACGTGTTCGGGGGCCTCTTATATAGTGTGGCCATGTCGGTTCGCGGCGGCCGCGGATAGGATCGCCGGCGAACCGCCTCTCTGTTGTTGTAGGAGGACGTGGCAGCGACGAGCGCTAGAGGACGCGCTTGTGGATGAGCTCGCGCTGCTCCAGGGGCAGGTGGCGAGCGGGAGAGGCTCAGGCGGCGCCGACCTAAGCAGGGGTTGTCGGGCGGCCGTGGCGGCTAGCTCCTGGCTTGCCGGAGACGTGGCGAGGGGCTGCTTGGCGTGTTTTGGTGAGAGGGAGAGTGTGTGGCGCGGCTCTGCAGTGTGGGCAAAACCAGGGGCGCGACGCGGCGGCTCGGGTGCGGCACGTGCAAAATGCGTGCTCTGCTCGCGCCCAGAGCACGCACGGGGTGTGTTCGACACAATGCCAGAGCACGCTAGAGGTCGCGGGAGAGGCTGGAAAGAAACAGGGCTAGGTTAGGGATAGTGGGGAGATCAAGGGACAAGGTGGTTAGGTCAGGAGACCAAGTTCACAATGCAAACAAAAACTCATGCCAAATCTGTTCATGCCCATAGGGTGTTTGAAAAAATGCCAGAGGCATCTAGGCAGTTCTTGGAGTGGTCAAAAACTCCAGATGGTGGTCTCGTTAGGTGAAAGAGAGGTTGGTGAGGTTAGTTTGTCAAATGCAGAAACTTGCTAGTGCAAGTTTTGCAAAACCTCAATTCTGGACAGGAGACAAATGGCATTACTTCTTGAACCAAAAATGATCCAATGGGTACATGCTCCTGGACTTAGGGGTCTGGTAGGGTTGACTACAAGTAGGAGAAAGCACAAGGTCTCTAGAGCAAATATAATTAGGGGTGCAGTAGAAAACACATGGCTGGACCAGAATGGAAAAGAGGTTGATTCACTCATATCTTTCAAATAACATCATTGGGTTTTTGCATAAAGTTGAATCATATGCTACTACTAACATCCCAAAATTTTGGTGGAGGCTAGAAAGAAGTATTTAAATGAGTTGTAGTGCAAAATTGCCCACTGGGCCAGAGAAGAAAATTGGGTGTAGTGCTCAAAATATTTCATGTATAAAAGATGTTTTTGTATAAAAGTGATTTAAAAACATCACATGACATCTCCAAATTTTGGTTGGAATTTTAAGTGAATTTATCAAATGGTTGTAGTTCAAATATGGCCATATAACCTTGGAAAACCATTTTTCAAGAAAATAAAGATCAAGCAAATTAATTATGTAATTAGTTCTACTAATAAAAAAAGAGTTTTTCTTGAGAGGTTAAACAAGTCCAATAACATATTTGAAAAGTTTTCACTTTGGGGAAAAACTCCATAATAACAAGGGGGAAAATGGTTCAAAATCAAAAGGGAGCCCAGAAAATAAAAGTTTTAATTTCCTCACAAAATTTTAATTAATAAAACAAGGTCAAAATTTTGGGGTGTCACATGATTTTGTAGGGATGAACTTTCTTTGGCCATGTTATTTTGAGAAGACATGATTGCTTCGTTAGTATGCTTGAAGTATTATTATTTTTATGTCAATATTAAACTTTTTATCTTGAATCTTTCAGATCTGAACATTCATGCCACAACAAAGAAAATTACATTGAGAAATATGTTAGGAAGCATTCCACATCAAAAATTCTATTTTTATCATTTACCTACTCGAGGACGAGCAGGAATTGAGCTTGGGGATGCTGATACGTCTCCAACGTATCTATAATTTTTGATTGTTCCATGCTATTATATTATCAGTTTTGGATGTTTATGGGATTTATTAAACACTTTTATATTATTTTTGGAACTAACCTATTAACCCAGAGCCCAGTGCCAGTTTCTGTTTTTTCCCTTGTTTCAGTGTTTCGCAGAAAAGGAATATCAAACGGATTCCAAACGGAACGAAACCTTTGGGAGCGTGATTTTTGGAACGAACGTGATCCTGGAGACTTGGAGTTGAAGTCAAGGAAGCTTCGAGGTGGCCACGAGGCAGGGAGGCGCGCCTGCCCCCTGGGCGCGCCCCCACCCTCGTGGGCCCCTCGTGGCTCCCTTGACCGACTTCTTTCGCCGCCTAAAAACTTTGAGGAGGAGAATAGATCGGGAGTTACGCCGCCTGAAGCCTCCGTAGCCATCGAAAATCAATCTAGACCCGTTCTGGCACCCTGCCAGAGGGGAATCCCTCCGTGGCCATCTTCATCATCCTGGTGCTCTCCATGACGAGGAGGGAGTAGTTCTCCCTCGGGGCTGAGGGTATGTACTAGTAGCTATGTGTTTGATCTCTCTCTCTCTCTCTCTCTCTCTCTCTCGTGTTCTTGAGTTGGCACGATCTTGATGTATCGCGAGCTTTGCTATTATAGTTGGATCTTATGATGTTTCTCCCCCTCTACTCTCTTGTAATGGATTGAGTTTTCCCTTCAAAGTTATCTTATCGGATCGTGTCTTTAAGCATTTGAGAACACTTGATGTATGTCTTGCATGTGCTTATCTATGGTGACAATGGGATATCACGTGATCCACTTGATGCATGTTTTGGTGATCAACTTGCGAGTTCCGTGACCTCGTGAACTTATGCATAGGGGTTGGCACATGTTTTCATCTTGACTCTCCGGTAGAAACTTTGGGGCACTCTTTGAAGTACTTTGTGTTGGTTTGAATAGATGAATCTGAGATTGTGTGATGCATATCGTATAATCATACCCACGGATACTTGAGGTGACATTGGAGTATCTAGGTGACATTAGGGTTTTGGTTGATTTGTGTCTTAAGGTGTTATTCTAGTATGAACTCTAGCATAGATTGAACAGAAAGAATAGCTTCATGTTATTTTACTATGGACTCTTGAATAGATCGACCAGAAAGGATAACTTTGAGGTGGTTTCGTACCCTACCATAATCTCTTCATTTGTTCTCCGCTATTAGTGACTTTGGAGTGACTTTTTGTTGCATGCTGAGGGATAGTTATATGATCCAATTATGTTATTATTGTTGAGAGAACTTGCACTAGTGAAAGTATGAACCCTAGGCCTTGTTTCAACGCATTGCAATACCGTTTGTGCTCACTTTGATCATTAGTTACCTTGCTGTTTTTATATTTTCAGATTACAAAAACCTATAACTACCATCCATATTGCACTTGTATCACCATCTCTTCACCGAACTAGTGCACCTATACAATTTACCATTGTATTGGGTGTGTTGGGGACACAAGAGACCCTTTGTTATTTGGTTGCAGGGTTGTTTGAGAGAGACCATCTTCATCCTACGCCTCCCACAGATTGATAAACCTTAGGTCATCCACTTGAGGGAAATTTGCTACTGTCCTACAAACCTCTGCACTTGGAGGCCCAACAATGTCTACAAGAAGAAGGTTGTGTAGTAGACATCATTGATCACCCAACTCTCGGCGACCGGCTAGGCCGCCGTGAGGGAATCGGAGAAAACGACGCCTGCCACCGGATCGACCGCCTAGCTCGATCCCTGGCACTTGAAGAACAAGATGCAATCGGCCTGCCTTGTTTTGGCCCCCGCATTCATGACGAGCCCTTCCCCAAAGGGTTCTCGCTCCCTCGAGACACTCGCAAGTACAACGGCTCCGTGAAGCCGGAAGATTGGCGGGTTGACTACTCTACCGCCGTCCGCATAGCAAACGGCAACAAGCATGTCACCGACAAGTATGTTCCCCTCATGCTCCAGGGCACAACCCGGACATGGTTGAATAGTCTCAAGCCCTACAACGTCAACAGCTGGGTGGACTTCATCGAAGTATTCATCCGCAATTTCACCAGCACCTACAAGCGGTTGCCCAAGCCTCGCCAGCTCTCCTTGTGCGTCCAAGTCCCCACCGAGTCCACCCGCGACTACTTGACGTGGTGGGCCGATCCGCGCAACTCCTGCGGGGGGGTGCACGAGGTGCAAGCCGTAGAATACTTCACTACCGGGTGCCGAGAGGGCACCCTACTCATACATCGACTCCTCTGTGACGAGCCGGCTACACTCAATGAACTGCTGATCATAGCAGACAAGTACGCCACCGCCGGCTCCTCCATGAAGTCGGAGCTCCGAGTGGACGCGTCTGGGAAAGTGCTCCCTCCGGCTCCTCAGATGCCGGCTGGTGATAATAGTCGACGACAGCAGCAGAACGACAACAAGCACAAGGCCCAGCAGCCGGCTCCCACCAGCCAGCAAGTGGCAACCGTTGAAGACCAGCAGCCGGAGGGCCAGCCCGGCCCCAAGCGTCAGAAGGGCGAGAAGCCTGCTTGGTTGCCCGCCTTCTCCTATGAGCAAACCCTTGATGCTCCCTGCAAGTTCCACAACGGTGCGAAGACATCCAACCACACCACCCGGAAGTGTCACTGGCTAACCCGAATCGCCAAGGACGAAGGACTGCCGCTTCCACCTGCTGGACAGCCGGCTCCACCTCCTCCACAACCGGCGGTCCACCCTGTTGCCACCGTCCAGGATGAATTCCCCGAAGAACATGGGGCCTATGTCGTCTTCACCAGTGTGGCTGACGACAGGCATAGTCGGCGTCAAAAGCACCGTGAGGTGAATGCTGTCACTTCAGAAGCCCCGGAGTTCATGCACTGGTCCGAGAAGCCCATCAGCTGGAGCCATGCAGACCACCCGAAGGTGATGCCTTCCCCGGGTTCCAATGCCTTGGTGTTGGATGCCATCTTTTTAGCAGATAGGCGAGCTACTCGTTTCTCCCGAGTCCTGATAGATGGCAGTAGCAGCATCAACATCCTCTACCATGACACCATGGAGAAACCGCACATCAAAGAAAGACAACTCCAGCCATGTCGGACTGTTTTCCATGGCATTGTACCTGGCCTTTCCTGCTCACCAATCAGCAAGATCAAGATAGATGTCCTCTTCGGAGACAAATATCACTTCCACCGAGAGCCAGTTTGGTTTAAGGTGGTTGACCTAGAGAGCCCTTACCACACGCTCCTAGGCCGGCTAGCTCTACCCAAGTTCATGGCAGTGCCGCACTATGCCTACCTCAAGATGAAGATGAAGGAAATATGCCGTAGAGGCAATAATAAAGTTATTATTTATTTCCTTATTTCATGATAAATGTTTATTATTCATGCTAGAATTGTATTAACCAGAAATATAATACATGTGTGAATACATAGACAAACATAGTGTCACTAGTATGCCTCTACTTGACTAACTCATTGATGAAAGATGGTTAAGTTTCCTAGCCATAGACATGAGTTGTTATTTTATCAACATGATCACATCATTAGGAGAATGATGTGATTGACTTGACCCATTTCGTTAGCTTAGCACTTGATCGTTTAAGTTTACTGCTATTGCTTTCTTCATGACTTATACATGTTCCTATGACTATGAGGTTATGCAACTCCCGAATACCGGAGGAACACTTTGTTTGCTACCAAATGTCACAACTTAACTGGGTGATTATAAAGGTGCTCTGCAGGTGTCTCCGATGGTGTTCGTGGAGTTGGCATAGATCAAGAATAAGATTTGTCACTCCGATTGTCGGACAGGTATCTCTGGGCCCTCTCGGTAATGCACATCACTATAAGCCTTGCAAGCAATGTGACTAATGAGTTAGTTGCGGGATGTTGCATTACGGAACGAGTAAAGAGACTTGCCGGTAACGAGATTGAGCTAGGTATTGGGATACCGACGATCGAATCTCGGGCAAGTAACATACCGATGACAAAGGGAACAACGTATATTGTTATGCGGTTTGACCGATAAATATCTTCGTAGAATATGTAGGAACCAATATGAGCATCCAGGTTCTGCTATTGGTTATTGACCGGAGACATGTCTCGGTCATGTCTACATAGTTCTCGAACCCGTAGGGTCCGCACGCTTAAAGTTCCGTGACGATCGGTATTATGAGTTTATATGTTTTGATGTACCGAAGGTAGTTCGGAGTCCTAGATATGATCACGGACATGACGAGGAGTCTCGAAATGGTTGAGGCATAAATATTGATATATTGGAAGCCTACATTTGGACATCGGAAGAGTTCCGGGTGAAATCGGGATTTTACCGGAGTGCCGGAGGGGTTACCGGAACCTCCCGGGGGTTAATGGGCCTTGTTGGGCCCTAGTGGAGACACAGAGAGAGAGGCCGGCCAGGGCAGGTCGCACGCCCCCTCCCCCTTTGGTCTGAATTGGACTAGGAGAGGGGGGCGGCGCCCCCCTTTCCTTCTCCTTCTACCCCTTCCTTTCCCCCTCCTAGTAGGAGTAGGAAAGAGGGGAATCCTACTCCTACTAGGAGGAGGATTCCTCCTCCTGGCGCGCCCTCTAGGGCCGGCCGGCCTCCCCCCTTGTTCCTTTATATACGGGGGCAGGGGGCACCTCTAGACACACAAGTTGATCATTGATCTTTCCCAGCCGTGTGCGGTGCCCCCCTCCACCATAATCCACCTCAGTCATACTATAGCGGTGCTTAGGCGAAGCCCTGCAACGGTAGCTTCATCAACATCGTCACCACGCCATCGTGCTGACGAAACTCTTCCCTGAGCTCTACTGGATCGTGAGTTCGCGGGACGTCACTGAGCTGAACTTGTGCTGAATGCGGAGGGGCCGTACATTCGGTAATGAGGATCGGTCGATCATGAATACGTACGACTGCATCAATCGCGTTGTCATAACGCTTCCGCTTAACAGTCTACGAGGGTACGTGGACGACACTCTCCCCTCTTGTTGCTATGCATCACCATGTTCTTGCGTGTGTGTAGGAATTTTTTTGAAATTACTACGTTCCCCAACAGTGGCATCCGAGCCAGGTTTATGCGTAGATGTTATATGCATGAGTAGAACACAAGTGAGTTGTGGGCGATACAAGTCATACTGCTTACCAGCCTGTCATACTTTGGTTCGGTGGTATTGTTGGATGAAGCGGCCCGGACCAACATTACGCGTACGCTTACACGAGATTGGTTCTACCGACGTGCTTTGCACATAGGTGGTTGGCGGGTGTCAGTTTCTCCAACTTTAGTTGAACCGAGTGTGACTACGCCCGGTCCTTGAGAAGGTTAAAACAACACTAACTTGACGAACTATCGTTATGGTTTTGATGCGTAGGTAAGAACAGTTCTTGCTCAGCCCGTAGCAGCCATGTAAAACTTGCAACAACAAAGTAGAGGACGTCTAACTTGTTTTTGCAGGGCATGTTGTGATGTGATATGGTCAAGACATGATGCTATATTTATTGTATGAGATGATCATGTTTTGTAACAGAGTTATCGGCAATTGCAGGAGCCATATGGTTGTCGCTTTATTGTATGCAATGCAATCGCCCTGTAATTGCTTTACTTTATCACTAAGCGGTAGCGATAGTCGTAAAAGCCATAGTTGGCGAGATGACAACGATGCTACGATGGAGATCAAGGTGTCGCGCCGGTGATGATAGTGATCATGACGGTGCTTTGGAGATGGAGATCAAAGGCACAAGATAATGATGGCCATATCATATCACTTATATTGATTGCATGTGATGTTTATCCTTTATGCATCTTATTCTACTTTGTTTGACGGTAGCATTATAAGATGATCTCTCACTAAATTTCAAGGTAAAAGTGTTCTCCTTGAGTATGCACCGTTGCCAAAGTTCGTCGTGTCGAGACACCACGTGATGATCGGGTGTGATAAGCTCAACGTTCATTTACAACGGGTGTAAGACAGTTTTACACATGCAAAATACTCAGGTTAAACTTGACGAGCCTAGCATATGCAGATATGGCCTCGGAACACTGAGACCGAAAGGTCGAGCGTAAATCATATAGTAGATATGATCAACATAGTGATGTTCACCATTGAAATCTGAAGGAAATATGCCCTAGAGGCAATAATAAAGTTATTATTTATTTCCTTATTTCATGATAAATGTTTATTATTCATGCTAGAATTGTATTAACCGGAAACATAATACATGTGTGAATACATAGACAAACAGAGTGTCACTAGTATGCCTCTACTTGACTAGCTCGTTAATCAAAGATGGTTATGTTTCCTAACCATGGACAAAGGGTTGTTATTTGATTAACGGGATCACATCATTAGGTGAATGATCTGATTGACATGACCCATTCCATTAGCTTAGCACCCGATCGTTTAGTATGTTGCTATTGCTTTCTTCATGACTTATACATGTTCCTATGACTATGAGATTATGCAACTCCCGTTTGCCGGAGGAACACTTTGTGTGCTACCAAACGTCACAATATAAATGGGTGATTATAAAGGTGCTCTACAGGTGTCTCCAAAGGTAGATGTTGGGTTGGCGTATTTTGAGATTAGGATTTGTCACTCCGATTGTCGGAGAGGTATCTCTGGGCCCTCTCGGCAATGCAAATCACATAAGCCTTGCAAGCATTACAACTAATGAGTTAGCTGCAAGATGATGTATTACGGAACGAGTAAAGAGACTTGCCGGTAACGAGATTGAACTAGGTATTGGATACCGACGATCGAATCTCGGGCAAGTAACATACCGATGACAAAGGGAACAACGTATGTTGTTATGCGGTCTGACCGATAAAGATCTTCGTAGAATATGTAGGAGCCAATATAGGCATCCAGGTCCCGCTATTGGTTATTGACCGGAGACGTGTCTCGGTCATGTCTACATTGTTCTCGAACCGTAGGGTCCGCACGCTTAACGTTACGATGACAGTTATTATGAGTTTATACATTTTGATGTACCGAAGTTAGTTCGGAGTCCCGGATGTGATCACGGACATGACGAGGAGTCTCAAAATGGTCGAGACATAAAGATTGATATATTGGATGACTATATTCGGACACCGGAAGCGTTCCGGTGAAGTTTCGTATAAAACCGGAGCACCGGGGGGTTACTGGAATCCCCGGGGGGGGGGGGTTAATGGGCCTCATGGGCCTAAAGTGGAGAAGAGGAAGGGGCTGCCAGGGCAGGCCGCGCGCCCCCTCTCCCCCTAGTCCGAATTGGACAAGGAGGGAGGGGCGGCGCCCCCCTCTTTCCTTCTCTTCTCCCACCTCTCCTAATTGGACAAGGAATAGGGAGGGGAGTCCTACTCCCGGTAGGAGTAGGACTCCTCCTGCGCGCCTCCATAGGGCCGGCCGCACCCCCCCTTGGATCCTTTATATACGGAGGCAAGGGGGCACCCTAGGACACAGAAGTTGATCCTCGTGATCATTCCTTAGCCGTGTGCGGTGCCCCCTTCCACCATATTCCACCTCGGTCATATCGTTGTAGTGCTTAGGCGGAGCCCTGCGTCGGTAGAACATCATCATCGTCACCACGCCGTTGTGCTGACGGAACTCATCCCCGAAGCTTTGCTGGATCGGAGCCCGGGGAGCGTCATCGAGCTGTACGTGTGCTAAGAACTCGGAGGTGCCGGAGTAACGGTGCTTGGATCGGTCGGATCGGGAAGACGTACGACTACTTCCTCTACGTTGCGTCAACGCTTCCGCTTCGGTCTATGAGGGTATGTAGACAACACTCTTCCCTCTCGTTGCTACGCATCACCACGATCTTGCGTGTGCGTAGGAAAATTTTGAAATTACTACGTTCCCCAACAGTGGCATCCGAGCCTAGGTTTTATGGTTTGATGTTATATGCACGAGTAGAACACAAGTGAGTTGTGGGCGATATAAGTCATACTGCCTACCAGCATGTCATACTTTGGTTCAACGGTATTGTTGGATGAAGCGGCCCGGACTGACATTACGCGTACGCTTACGCAAGACTGGTTCTACCGCCGTGCTTTGCACACAGGTGGCTGGCGGGTGTCAGTTTCTCCAACTTTAGTTGAACCGAGTGTGGCTACGCCCAGTCCTTGCGAAGGTTAAAACGGCATCAACTTGACAAACTATCGTTGTGGTTTTGATGCATAGGTAAGATTGGTTCTTGCTTAAGCCCATAGCAGCCACGTAAAACTTGCAACAAACAAAGTAGAGGACGTCTAACTTGTTTTTGCAGGGCATGTTGTGATGTGATATGGTCAAGACATGATGCTAAATTTTATTGTATGAGATGATCATGTTTTGTAACTGAGTTATCGGCAACTGGCAGGAGCCATATGGTTGTCGCTTTATTCTATGCAATGCAATCGCCCTGTAATGCTTTACTTTATCACTAAGCGGTAGCGATAGTCGTAGAAGCATAAGATTGGCGAGACGACAACGATGCTACGATGGAGATCAAGGTGTCGCGCCGATGATGATGGTGATCATGATGGTGCTTCGGAGATGGAGATCACAAGCACAAGATGATGATGGCCATATCATATCACTTATATTGATTGCATGTGATGTTTATCTTTTATGCACCTTATCTTGCTTTGATTGACGGTAGCATTATAAGATGATCTCTCACTAAATTATCAAGAAGTGTTCTCCCTGAGTATGCACCGTTGCCAAAGTTCGTCGTGCCCAGACACCACGTGATGATCGGGTGTGATAAGCTCTACGTCCATCTACAACGGGTGCAAGCCAGTTTTGCACACGCAGAATACTCAGGTTAAACTTGACAAGCCTAGCATATGCAGATATGGCATCGGAACACGGAGACCGAAAGGTCGAGCATGAATCATATAGTAGATATGATCAACATAATGATGTTCACCATTGAAAACTAATCCATTTCATGTGATGATCAGACATGGTTTAGTTGATTTGGATCACGTGATCACTTAGAGGTTTAGAGGGATGTCTGTCTAAGTGGGAGTTCTTAAGTAATATGATTAATTGAACTTAAATTTATCATGAACTTAGTCCTGGTAGTATTTTGCAAATCATGTTGTAGATCAATAGCTCGCGTTGTTGCTTCCCTGTGTTTATTTTGATATGTTCCTAGAGAAAATTGTGTTGAAAGATGTTAGTAGCAAAGATGCGGATTGGATCCGTGATATGAGGTTTATCCTCATTGCTGCACAGAAGAATTATGTCCTTGATGCACCGCTAGGTGACGGACCTATTGCAGGAGCAGATGCAGACGTTATGAATGTTTGGCTAGCTCAATATGATGACTACTTGATAGTTTAGTGCACCATGCTTAACGGCTTAGAATCGGGACTTCAAAGACGTTTTGAACGTCATGGACCATATGAGATGTTCCAGGAGTTGAAGTTAATATTTCAAGCGAATACCCGAGTTGAGAGATATGAAGTCTCCAACAAGTTCTATAGCTAATAGATGGAGGAGAATCGCTCAACTAGTGAGCATGTGCTCAAATTGTCTGGGTACTACAATCGCTTGAATCAAGTGGGAGTTAATCTTCCAGATAAGATAGTGATTGACAGAATTCTCTAGTCACCATCACCAAGTTAGTAGAACTTCATGATGAACTATAGTATGCAAGGGATGACGAAAACGAATCCCGAGCTTTTCATGATGATGAAATCAATGAAGGTAGAAATCAAGAAAGAGCATCAAGTGTTGATGGTTGACAAGATCACTAGTTTCAAGAAAAGGGCAAAGGGAAAAAAGGGGAACTTCAAGAAGAACAGCAAGCAAGTTGTTGCTCAAGTGAAGAAGCCCAAGTCTGGTCCTAAGCCTAAGACTAAGTGCTTCTACTGCAAAGGGACTGGTCACTGGAAGCGGAACTACCCCAAGTGATTGGCGGATAAGAAGGATGGGAAAGTAAACATAAGTATATTTGATATACATGTTATTGATGTGTACTATACTAGTGTTTATAGCAACCCCTCAGTATTTGATACAAGTTCAGTTGCTAAGATTAGTAACTCGAAACGGGAGTTGCAGAATGAACAGAGACTAGTTAAGGGTGAAGTGACGATGTGTGTTGGAAGTGGTTCCAAGATTGATATGATCATCATCGCACACTCCCTATACTTTCGGGATTAGTGTTGAACCAAAATAAGTGTTATTTGGTGTTTGCGTTGAGCATAAATATGATTTGATCATGTTTATTGCAATATGGTTATTCATTTAAGTAAGAGAATAAATTGTTGTTCTGTTTACATGAATAAAACCTTATATGGTTACACACCCAATGAAAATGGTTCGTTGGATCTCGATCGTAGTGATACACATATTCATGATATTGAAGCCAAAAATGCAAAGTTAATAATGATAGTGCAACTTATTTGTGGCACTGCCGTTTAGGTCATATGGTGTAAAGCGCATGAAGAAACTCCATGCTGATGGGATTTTGGAATCACTTGATTATGAATCAGTTGATGCTTGTGAACCATGCCTCATGGGCAAGATGACTAAGGCTCTGTTCTCCGGAACAATGGAGCGAGCAACAGATTTGTTGGAAATCATACATACTGATGTATGTGGTCCGATGAATATTAAGGCTTGCAGTAGGTATCATTATTTTCCGACATTCACAGATGATTTGAGCAGATATGGGGATATCTACTTGATGAAACATAAGTCTGAAACATTTGAACAGTTCAAAGAATTTCAGAGTGAAGTGGAAAATCATCGTGACAAGAAAATAAAAGTTTCTACGATATGATCGCAGAGGTAAAATATTTGAGTTACGAGTTTGGCCTTCAATTAAAACAATGTGAAATAGTTTCACTACTCACGCCACCTGGAACACCATAGTGTAATGGTGTGTCCGAATGTCATAACCGTACTTTATTAGATATAGTGCGATCTATGATGTCTCTTACCGATCTACCACTATCGTTTTGGGGTTATGCATTAGAGACAGCTGCATTCACGTTAAATAGGGCACCATCTAAATCCGTTGAGACGACACCATGTGAACTATGGTTTGGCAAGAAACCTAAGCTGTCGTTTCTTAAAGTTTGGAGTTGCGATGCTTATGTGAAAAAGTTTCATCTCGATAAGCTCAAACTCAAATCGGAGAAATATATCTTCATAGGATACCCAAAGGAGACAGTTGGGTACACCTTCTATCACAGATCCGAAGGCAAGACATTCGTTGCTAAGAATGGATCCTTTCTAGAGAAGGAGTTTCTCTCGAAAGAAGTGAGTGGGAGGAAAGTAGAAAACTTGATAAGGTAATTGTACCATCTCCCTCATTGGAAAGTAGTTCATCACAGAAATCTGTTCTTGTGACTACTACACCAATTAGTGAGGAAGCTAATGATGATGATCATGTAACTTCAGATCAAGTTACTACCGAATCTCGTAGGTAAACCAGAGTGAGATCCGCACCAGAGTGGTACGGTAATCCTGTTCTGGAAGTCATGTTACTAGACCATGACGAACTTGCGAACTATGAGGAAGCGATGATGAGCCCAGATTCCGCAAAATGGCTTGAGGCCATGAAATCTGAGATGGGATCCATGTATGAGAACAAAGTGTAGACTTTGGTTGACTTGCCCGATGATCGGCAAGCCATAGAAAATAAATGGATCTTCAAGAGGAAGACGGGCGCTGATAGTAGTGTTACTATCTACAAAGCTAGAATTGTCGCAAAAAAATTCAACAAGTTTAAAGGTGTTGACTACGAAGAGAGTTTCTCACTCGTATCTATGCTTAAGTCTATCCGAATCATGTTAGCAATTGCCGCATTTTATGAAATCTGGCAAATGGATAAACAAAACCGCATTCCTTAATGGATTTATTAAAGAAGAGTTGTATATGATGCAACCAGAAGGTTTTGTCAATCCTAAAGGTGCTATCAAAATATGCATGCTCCAGCGATTCATCTATGGACTGGTGCAAGCATCTCGGAGTTGGAATACATGCTTTGATAAAGCATATAGTTTTATACAGACTTGCGGTGAAGCCTGTATTTGTAAGAAAGTGAGTGGGAGCACTACAACATTTCTGATAAGTATATGTGAATGACATATTGTTGATCGGAAATAATGTAGAATTATTCTGCAAAGCATAAAGGAGTATTTGAAAGGAGTTTTTCAAAGAAAGACCTCGGTGAAGCTACTTACATATTGAGCATCAAGATCTATAGAGATAGATCAAAACACTTGATAAGTTTTTTCAATGAGTACATACCTTGACAAGATTTTGAAGTAGTTCAAAATGGAACAGTCAAAGAAAGAGTTCTTGCCTGTGTTACAAGGTGTGAAATTGAGTAAGACTCAAAACACGACCACGACAGAAGATAGAAAGAGAATGAAAGTCATTCCCTATGCCTTGGCCATAGGTTCTATAAAGTATGCCATGCTGTGTACCAGATCTATTGTATACCCTACACTGATTTTGGCAAGGGAGTACAATAGTGATCTAGGAGTAGATCACTGGACAGCGGTCAAAATTATCCTTAGTGGAATAAGGATATGTTTCTCAATTATGGACGTGACAAAAAGGGTTCGTCGTAAAGGGTTACGTCGATGCAAATTTTGACATTGATCTAGATGACTCTAAGTCTCAATCTGGATACATATTGAAAGTGGGAGCAATTAGCTAAGAGTAGCTCCGTGCAGAGCATTGTTGACATAGAAATTTGCAAAATACACATGGATCTGAATATGGCAGACCCGTTGACTAAACTTCTCTCACAAGCAAAACATGATCACACCTTAGTACTCTTTGGGTGTTAATCACATAAGCGATGTGAACTAGATTACTGAATCTAGTAAACCCTTTGGGTGTTGGTCACATGGCGATGTGAACTATGGGTGTTAATCACATGATGATGTGAACTATCGATGTTAATCACATGGTGATGTGATCTAGATTATTGACTCTAGTGCAAGTGGGAGACTGAAGGAAATATGCCCTAGAGGCAATAATAAAGTTATTATTTATTTCCTTATTTCATGATAAATGTTTATTATTCATGCTAGAATTGTATTAACCGGAAACATAATACATGTGTGAATACATAGACAAACAGAGTGTCACTAGTATGCCTCTACTTGACTAGCTCGTTAATCAAAGATGGTTATGTTTCCTAACCATGGACAAAGATTTGTTATTTGATTAACGGGATCACATCATTAGGTGAATGATCTGATTGACATGACCCATTCCATTAGCTTAGCACCCGATCGTTTAGTATGTTGCTATTGCTTTCTTCATGACTTATACATGTTCCTATGACTATGAGATTATGCAACTCCCGTTTGCCGGAGAAACACTTTGTGTGCTACCAAACGTCACAATATAAATGGGTGATTATAAAGGTGCTCTACAGGTGTCTCCAAAGGTAGATGTTGGGTTGGCGTATTTTGAGATTAGGATTTGTCACTCCGATTGTCGGAGAGGTATCTCTAGGCCCTCTCGGCAATGCAAATCACATAAGCCTTGCAAGCATTACAACTAATGAGTTAGCTGCAAGATGATGTATTACGGAACGAGTAAAGAGACTTGCCGGTAACGAGATTGAACTATGTATTGGATACCGACGATCGAATCTCGGGCAAGTAACATACCGATGACAAAGGGAACAACGTATGTTGTTATGCGGTCTGACCGATAAAGATCTTCGTAGAATATGTAGGAGCCAATATAGGCATCCAGGTCCCGCTATTGGTTATTGACCAGAGACGTGTCTCGGTCATGTCTACATTGTTCTCGAACCGTAGGGTCCGCACGCTTAATGTTACGATGACAGTTATTATGAGTTTATACATTTTGATGTACCGAAGTTAGTTCGGAGTCCCGGATGTGATCACGGACATGACGAGGAGTCTCGAAATGGTCGAGACATAAAGATTGATATATTGGATGACTATATTCGGACACCGGAAGCGTTCCGGTGAAGTTTCAGATAAAACCAGAGCACCGGGGGGTTACTGGAATCCCCGGGGGGGTTAATGGGCCTCATGGGCCTAAAGTGGAGAAGAGGAAGGGGCTGCCAGGGCAGGCCGCGCGCCCCCTCTCCCCCTAGTCCGAATTGGACAAGGAGGGAGGGGCGCCCCCCCCCCCTCTTTCCTTCTCTTCTCCCACCTCTCCTAATTGGACAAGGAATAGGGAGGGGAGTCCTACTCCCGGTAGGAGTAGGACTCCTCCTGCGCGCCTCCATAGGGCCGGCCGCACCCCCCCTTGGATCTTTTATATACGAAGGCAAGGGGGCACCCTAGGACACAGAAGTTGATCCTCGTGATCGTTCCTTAGCCATGTGCGGTGCCCCCTTCCACCATATTCCACCTCGGTCATATCGTTGTAGTGCTTAGGCGAAGCCCTGCGTCGGTAGAACATCATCATCGTCACCATGCTGTTGTGCTGACGGAACTCATCCCCGAAGCTTTGCTGGATCGGAGCCCGGGGAGCGTCATCGAGCTGTACGTGTGCTAAGAACTCGGAGGTGCCGGAGTAACGGTGCTTGGATCGGTCGGATCGGGAAGACGTACAACTACTTCCTCTATGTTGCGTCAACGCTTCCGCTTCGGTCTACGAGGGTACGTAGACAACACTCTCCCCTCTCGTTGCTATGCATCACCATGATCTTGCGTGTGCGTAGGAAAATTTTGAAATTACTACGTTCCCCAACAAAATCTACTCCATTTCACGTGATGATCGGTTATGGTTTGGATCACGTGATCACTTAGATGATTAGAGAGAGGTCTATCTAAGTGGGAGTTCTTAAGTAATATAATTAATTGAATTTCAATTTATCATGAACTTAGTACCAGATAGTATTTTGCTTGTCTATGTTATTGTAGATAGATTGCCCGTGCTGTTATTCCGTTAAATTTTATTAGGTTCGTAACTTAAGTATTATCCTCATTACTGCACAGAAGAAAATGTTCCCAATTTCTAAAACAAATCACAAATTTGTAAACTGCTCTTGTTTTAAGTATTTGTTCCGAAATTCAAAAAAGTTCCAAGGATTTAAAAAAATGTACGCATTTTTATTTTTTTGTTCAACAATTTAAAAATGTTTTGGAATTTCTAATAACATTCTAGCTTTCCAAATTTGTTCACAAATTCAAAAAATGTTCTTGCTTTCAAATTTTGTTCGCAAATTTAAAAAATATTCAGGGAATTGCGAAAAATGTATGAGTTTGAAATATTTGTTCATTATTTTTAGGAATGTTCTCATTTTAAAAAAATCCTGGGTTTTCATGAAATGTCTGCGTTTTTTAAGAAAATCATTCATAATTTTGTATAATGTTCTGGTTTGCAATTTCTTTCCTTTTTGGCAAGAAAATGGTTGACAATCCCAAAATAATGTTCGTGTTTTCATGAAATGTTTGTGGTTTTAAAATTATGTTCACAAGTTTGAAAAATTTCCCATTTCACAATTTAATTACTTTTAAGAAAAATCCTGTTCAAAAGTTCAAAATATCTTAATTGGTTGCAGCCTATAGTTTATATACACCGGGTTCCAATTTTAGAGACAAATTCTGAGGAAGTATAGTGGCTAGCGACCTATTTCCCTAGCAAGAGGTGCTTATTTTGATCCCTCGGTGGGACTTTAGCATTTAGTTTTTTGGGATTTTTTAGCAAACGTTAAGTTTATCGCTGTCCTTTGCTTCTATTAGTGCTGCGCTGCACATCAAGCACGATAGCTAGTTTTTTTTTTTGAGGGGTAAGCACGATAGCTAGTTGGTCACAACAAATGGTACAGCGCGGCAACACTGTATGTCACGGGTTTGAAACCCAGCGCTAGCGGGTTCCCTTTGTCGCGCTTTTTAATCTCACGAAAGCCCAATGGGACGGCCCAGTTGTGCCACCTCTGTGCGGAACGTCGACTCTTCGACGCAATAAGCGTCCCATAGGAGGGGGGCTCCTATCGCGAATGAAAGGACTTGAACTGGCGACCAACAGCTTGCAAATGCGTGTTAACTGCCACTCCAGCTGACTAGCATTGCTTGTAGCGGAACAACGCACATCTAATAACTTAGCACAAACGTACAACCGGACTTGTCTACTATATCAAACCGGAATTAGATGTTGTAGTTAACATCTTAAAAAAAGTGCACATTATTTTCTGAAAGTCTATACTTTGGAAAAGTGTGAACATTTTTTGAATTTCTAAACAGATTTTCGTACACGTGAACATTTTTTCACATACGCAAATAAAAAAACAGAAACTACAGAAAATGTTTTTGAAAAACGTGGACCATTTTTTGAAGTTGTGAACAAATTATGAAATTTGGAACAAATTTTAAAACCTCAAGGATATTTTTAAAATTTGAACCAATATTGGGAAAATGGAACATTTCATGAAATTAGGAAAAAAAAGAAACCGCGGACATTTTTCAAATTTGTGGACAAAAATTTGAAAATGGAACTTCATGAAATATCTACCAAAAATTTGAAACCACAATTCTTTTTGAAATTCCTGAACAATTTTTCAAACACAAACATTTTTTGAATTTCAGACCAAATTTTGCAACCGTGGACATTTTTTGCAATTCCAGATTTTATTTGAAATATGAAAATTTTCTAAATTTGTGAAGAAAATTTGAAATATATGAACATTTTTTGAAATTACTGTACATTTTTTAAATTTGTGAATAATTTTTTAAACTATGAAAAAATTTGAACTAAACAAAGGCAAATATCGACTTGAAAAAGAAAAAAGGGGGAAATAAAATAAAAAATAAATTAAAAAGAAAAAAGAAACGGCAAAAGGAAAAGAAAAGAAAGAAAAATAAACAAAAAAACCAAAAAAGAAAAAAAGAAAAAACAAAAAACAAAAAAAAACAAGAAAACCGGTTGAGGGAACCTTCTAGACGGGACGGCGCAGGTCATCGCTCGATGGGCAGGTCTGTGCCAAGGGTTGACACTTCGACAGCATTTTAAACAGTCAAGTTATTGGGCTTAGGGCACTTACAATGGTTGATAACATAGTTTTATCTTAAGTTTTACATGTAATTTAGATATGACAAAAAAAAAATCTATAATGACTCATCTCTTAGCCTTATTTTCAATAACTAACAATTCCTAAAAATGTGATGAGACATATTGTGCTAAGAGATCATCTCTTGTTTTCTTCTTTTAAATAAGAGAAGACAAGTCTTTTCTTAAGAATTCTCTTTCCTTCATTTCATCATTTATACTACATGACATTTCTAAGATAACACCATTGTACATGCCCATACGCGCGCAAACGGACTCAAACAGCGATCAAGAGCACGAGCAGCTCGGCATATTCCTAAAAAAACGAAAACACTAATGCCCACACGTGTGGCAACATTGCAACTCGCCCACACGCCTGAATCACCGTCCAGTTAAGCTTGCATGAATTTTGACACACCGAGGCAGTTTTCACGTACCACGTAGGACAAGACCGGTGTGTGGGCGTTGGAGAGGTCGCCCACACGTCCCACAATACACGGTTGCCAGCTGCGCTGTGTGGACGAACTAGTTTCTGCCCACATAACCATCACCTAATTCACGCGCATGTGGGCGAACTGTTTTTCGCCCACACGACAGTCGTACGTTGTTGGATGACAACTGCAGTTGCACGTACATGGCAACTAGACAAACACACATGGCAACTATGATTCGTCTGCTAGACGGCAACTGCAGTTGCGCGTACGTGACAATCAAATAAACATACATGGCAATTGTGATTAACCACACGTGGCAACTAGGTAAACACACATGGCAAGTATTGTTTGACCACATGTGGCAAGTAATTAATCACACACGACAACTATGATTTGATTACACGCAGCAACTACCATAAATTAGACATGGCAACTATACTTAACCAAAACAGAGAGAGCTGTCATGTTTTTACAACCATATTTGACATCCCGGATAACTACATCTGCCATCCCGGATGGCAACTAAATCGTCATCCCGCGGGTACCTAATGTAGCTGCGCCAGGACGTGTGGGCATATTTGCTTCGTGCCACACGCGCGGGGTGAAGATGAGTAGTACTTGTTGGGCGTATTGACACGAAGTAGCTGCGTTCACACGTGTGGGCAATTCTACTGTTCGCCCACACACAGCCCCTGCGGGCTGCCCCCTGCTCATGTCACACACGGTGTGTGGGCGAATGCCTATTATGCCACACACAGTGGCGGAGACAGGGGGTGCCAGCAGGGGCCCTGGCCCCCCTAACATCATTGAATTCAAGCTAATATGCATGTCAGTACGTGATTAATTCGGCTAAAAATGATGTAATTTGACAATCCGGCCCTCCTCAACAAAGTTAAACAACACTTGGCCCTCCTTATTTAACTTTTCTGACTCCGCCACTGGCCACACGTGTGGTAGATATCGGCATAAAAAAACGAGGACGTTTTTTTGGAAGCAGCGGCGGGTGGCGCCGCCGGCGCCGATGTGGCGCGCCACCAGCCTCTCCGGCAGAGATCCGAATCGCTGGGCCGTGTGGAAGTCGCGTCCCAGCTTTGAACCCTTTCTCATCTGACAGGTGCAGTCTCGCCTTCTCGCCTCTGATTAATCCCTTTTTTCTCCGGCCTGAGGCAGAGTGCCGCCGGAGACCCCGAGCACCGGGCTCTGACAGTCCTGGAAGTACATTGTACACATACATCGTTTCGGTTCGTGGTTGTATGAGATAGGTACTCTGTAGTGTTCAGTTAATGGCCGATTGCGATCAGGGAAGCAGAGATTTCAATATTTGTGGTCTTTGAGTAAACCAAAAAAATTACCATGCTACTACTTAGTGGGTTCTTAGTTAAAATAGATTGTGCTAAGGCTCCTCTCCATCCATGATCAAATTGCATCATTCTTTGTTAGGGTCAGTGCCATCTATAGTTGGGAAATTAGCAGGATAAACTCAATGAGTGTTTAGGATCTGGACTGAAGTGGGTGCCTCGTGAGTACTCAATGATCGCGCCATTTACTAGTGCTAAACAACACCCGATGTAAGTCTTATAGAATCTAAAAGACTGAGTTAGTGTTGAAGACTCATACCCTGACAATGTGCAACTAACATGACATTTCATATTGAACCGCAAAGCAGATTCATCATTTTTCATATATCCATGGTCTTACATCCATTATTTAAGTTGCCATCATCATGATACACATTGTGACTTGTTATACACAAATTAAATGCTTAATATCAATTCTAGTTTCCTGGGATCTCCTTGGTGTAACTTGCTACTGTCGTGAGCAAATTGAGCCTACAAGTCCCAGTATATACTATTAGTAGGAGTACAATATCTTGTAAACACATACTCAGGTGACACTTCACTGCTGATGCCTTGTAGCTACTCGCGGTCCATCAGTTCTTTTGCTCTAGCCACAAGTGTGTATAGAGGTATGCTGTGCTCCATGAGTCCTGCATCACCTAAGAAGAACCTGTAGTTTTCAGCCCTTGAAGGTGTACGCTCTACCACTAGTAGTGCTTCCATCATCCCACAGTTCTTGAAACAGCTAGCATAGACCGTATTGGATTCCATCATGTATATGGCATGTTCAACTATCACCCTCCTGATGCCGGGACAGTGAGCAGTGGGTACCATATTTGAGTTAAGTGCATTGACAAGCCTCTTTATAAATGTCTCCTTAATCTGACCATGCTCTAGTTCTCGCGCAAAATCGTCTGGAGTGGCATTATATATTTGTGAACTAAGATCAACAAGGACCTCCAGTTCTTTCCCTTCTGCATCCATTATTCCTTCCAGTACCTATAGTGGGAAAAAAAGATAAGCTATGTAAGCCACGATTAAACTTCAGTAGTATTCACAACTTTCTGTTTAAGTGGTTGATGTTAAACGTCCATTTATTTAGCTCTGTCGTGCATAGCAATTATAACTGTTGTAGTTTATGGTGTTTCCATAGTATTAGCTTAAATGTATGGGAAGGAAAAGGTTGCAGTACCATGTCAAATATTAATTTACAATATCTGCCTCTTATATTGCACATTTAGGTTCTATTAGTAGGGCTCACCTCTCTCACGATGTAGGAGATTTCCTTCAGGTCAGAGTTGCAAAGCTCTGGTCGAACATGCACACACATATTCCGCAACAAGATTGATGCTACGTACCTGTACCTGTCACTATGGATCATAAGTGTGAGTTCCTTGATGAATACGTACCCTGGTTCTTCTAACATAACGGAACAGTTATTCGCACTCTCCATTGCCAATACTGCCAGTGCTTGTCCTGATTTCATTCGTAGCCGCTGACCTGAATCCGTACTTGAGAGTGCATCTTGGCTGAGAAATGCATGCATCAACCTGCTAATGATCACTCGGATTTGTCCAATCTCCTCCTTTGTATTTCCCTCCATGGCCAGGTTCCTAAGGAGTTCTGACGTGAGCTCCCTAAGTTCTTGGCTACTCCCACTGTCATCCAAGATATCTGCAAGATGGCTCAAAAGGAAGGGATGTTCTGAAATCCTCTGACGCATAATTACACCAAATTCCCCTTTAGTACTTGAAAATCTTGTCAGCAGCTCCAGTGATGAACCTTTCAGCAGTGCCTGCTGTGTCTCATTAATATTAGTCATTTCAGTTCTGCTGCTTGTGAACTCTATGATCTTTGAGATGAGGCCAGTTGCTCTGCTGATTTCTATACAGTTCTCAAGATCAAAGCTGGCAAGCTTGCCAAGAATTAACATGCCCAACAAAGGTAGGTGATCTTGATCTGTCGATGGCTCCTCCTCTGGAACAGACCAACGTTTTGTAATCCGCTTCCAGCATCGGAGTACATGGGAATTTTGTTCATCCATGTTAGTTGGCTCCTTCCTTGGAATCAAACAGTATATTGACAACTCTTTCAACCATTTAAGCATCGGGGAGGTATGTCCATTCCTTCTAACTTGTTGAATCGGACTATCTTGTTTTGCCTTAGGGCTGCCAATGTCCAGAAGAGGATCCTTTAATTTCTGCCGGTGAGTAGTGTCCAGAAGTGAGGCTATGAGCTGCATTGCCCCAGGGATAGGGACAATGTAGAGGTTATCTGCGAGCTTGGCTGTGACCTTTGCAGCACATAATCTAATATCTTTATCCCCTTCACACGTCCAACCCAACATGCTGATCAAGCAGGTCATTGTCTTTATGGAAGTGGTGAGTTCCGATATGGCTTTGGTCTTTAAGGGATCCTTTTCGAGAAAGGTGAGCAGCATCTTAAGCCCATAGAGTTGCTTCTTGGGTGAGCCTGAATTTAAAGAATCCACAGCAAATGTGATGAGGCTAGTCTTCTCTGGAGCAAGCACAGCCCCTTTCATGCATTTGTCGAAGACATATGCATAGTATAAATTGACATATTCCAATCCTTGGGGACCTCTAAATCCAGCATGACGGGTGAGGGATCGCCGTAGGATGAACGAGAAAATCTCAAGGAGGCCACCAACAATATAGAGTATTCCCTGGCCAAGCACCATCAAATAAAAGATTAACTGGGATTTCCCAAGATTTGTCTGGTCAACATTTTCATGATCATCATGTGAGTATTGCCTTATAACTATAAGGCCCCACAGTGCTAGCCCAATGCGCACTACTGCTGCAGGAATCTGGAGGTTGCCAAATGACGCTATCATTAGACCAAATATGTCTAACATGATCATCGCCCCTCTTACATTGCCATGAGAAGTGACGATGGGCAATACCATTGCAGCCAACATGCACAAGTTCATAATAACTCGACGCCAAAATACTATTTTGTTACCAAGAGTGCAGTCTACTAGTTTGACTATTCTTGGGAACTGCAGCCTGCTTACTGTGAGTAGAAGCACGACCACAGATAGTATCAGGTACACTGTCAGCTTGGTAGTTGAGGCTTTCAAACTGAGTCTGTCAATGGAATCATCATCGACCCTGTACAGTACAGAGGGGCAAAGCAGTACTATTGCAACCACTGGGCTCCATAATGATAGTGTGTGGCGTAGGGGGTTGCACATGGGTGGTATTGCAGTCTCTGGAAATAGAATTGTGCCAATCACAAGTATCATCATTAACAAAGCCAGTTTGTCCACTACATTATTATTTCCCCATATGGAGTCAATGCACGCCAGAACATTGAAAAAACATACGAGTAAGATCAGCGCATCCGGTCCAAGAGACCTGAAGGCACCTCTCGTGCGGAAGAACAATTGGTAATCCAGCCTGTTTTTGTTGCGGCAGAACTTCCTGAAGTACATACACATATGTTATAATTAAAAAGAAAGGCAGCACATTTCAGCAAGCTCTTTTACTGCCCAACATGAAAGACTGAAGAAAGCAATATTTTTCATCTCGTTTGAGATGTGTTGGTCAGGCCTTGACAGCGGTAAATTCTTCCTATTACCTATTTTGTAGGCCTCCAGTCCTCTCTATTTGTAAGCAATGTTTTTGTAAAACCTCAGTATTCCGATACTACAGTTTTTTATACCGATGACAATGAATACTGTAGTTTATGAAAACAACAGTTTTTTAAGTATTGTGGAAACAATGACATGTTTGGCAATCAGTATACAGCGTTGTAATAGGCCACCGCTAAGACAAGGCCTTTGTTGTGTTTCTCAGTTTTTAAAAAAGAGGTCCTAACCTCTTTTTTTAATACTGCAAAAATACTACAGTTTTGTGGATACTGTAGTTTATAATGCTACAATTTTAACTAGAGCCAAACACCTCAAAGTATTTAAAACCATAGTAATCTAAAATACTGCAGTATTCCTGAAATACTTTAAAACTACTTTGCAACCAAACACAAATGATTTCGAATAATATCCAGCTCAGTGTTAGACATTATCATCTGTCTTGTAAACTCATGCAATGGAAAAAAACTGTCTTCTACGCCTTCTTATCTGGCAGGATTTTTTTCTTGACAAAACATGGGCAGATATATATTTACAGATGGTGTGGAGAGTGTGACGGCATGAGCTGCCTAGGCACTGCCAAAAGATGTTAGATCTTGTACTTCAGTCGTGAGACGAGGGATCCTTGTTGATTGTTTGATATTTGTAGTTGAATGTGGTTTCAAAACAAAATGGTTGCGTGTGGTACTTCTCTGACGCTGGTGGTTGTCCCCTCCCGTCGGCTGAGTTGCGGATGCCTCCGAGCCCGTTGGCTCCTCGTCCCTCCTCCATGTCTCGTGTCGGTGGCCTCAGGGCGACGACGAGGTTGGTTCGGTAACTGTGGTGGCACATGCTGGTGGGAGGGAGGTCTGGTGGTGCATTCCAAAACGTCTGGGGTGGTGGTTGTTTGGGTTGGGAGAAACCCTTGGCGGCTCGCCTGTCATCGACGCGGTGACGCCTGCGGGCGCCGCCGGACTTTCCTGAAGGGCATTGGGTACACCCCTTCCCCACTGCCCTCTGCGTACCGGGGGAAACCCTAGGAAATGTGTCAATAGTACATGTCGTTGAAACTCTGGTATAAGGTGATAGGATATCTATACTAGTCTTAAAACATGAATTGTATTTTTTTTACCTGGGCCATCCAAAATCATTTATACAATTCACAATATTTTCATGTAATGGTTGTGAAAAAAATGAATCATCATCTCCCAATTATATTTAATGTCTTGTAGTCACTCAATTTAAAATTAAGATATCTCAGAATGGTTTTTTTTTCATTTAGATATTTTTACTGGCATTTTGTCCTCGTTATCAAACAATACAATGTAGTCCAAAATTTTGAAACAACGTTTCCTCCTTTTAGATGAAATTATCTATACATGTATTTACAGGCTTCAAATTTGATGTGCTTGTATTATGCTTGATTTAGTATATACTCCCTCAGTTCCAAAAATTTAGGGAGTATGTAATTACTGTGCATGATTACATAGTAGTTATTTTTTTCCTGTCAACAATATTTTTTGTGTTTTCTTTCTCAACAAGAGTATTGGGGGGGGGGGGGGGGGCATGTTAGTATCGATCTCCCGTTGTTTACATCTCCATCTCCTTAAAAATTTAGGGAGCATGTAATTATAAAATTCATAAGTAGTGTGCATGATTACATAGTAGTTATCTTTTTCCTATCAACAATATTTTGTGTGTGTTCTTTCTCAACAAGAGTATGGGGGGCATGTTAGTATCGATCTCCCGTTGTTTACATCTCCATCTCCTTACATTGTCCCGTAAGGCAGTATATTATCTGTCCCCACCCCCCCCACACCCCCCACACGGGCGAAAACATGACATGCATGCACCAAAGGAATTGGTGTGGAAGCATCAACCACGGTTAGTTAATTATTTGCTCGTTTTCATGATGGTATCTATGAAGGGCAAAGTGAGAATAAGATACTGAAACTACATTGAAAGTGCTGGCAGAAAATACTCCCTCTGTAAAGAAATATAAAAGCTTTTAGATCACTATTTTAGTGATATAAACGCTCTTATATTTCTTTATGGAGGGAGTACCATCTTTATTTTACATTATAAGGCAGATCACACAACGAAATATGTAGCATCATTGCTTCTGATAGTACGAGGGCTCGAGCTCAAATGATCTCGCATAAACATTCGTGGAAGGCGTGCCAAACTTTGACAAATCAGCGGTCCAAAATGCTTTCGAAAGTACAATAGCATTTTCGGAGCATTGATTTTCTTTTTTTTTGTCACGCCTTCCGCGAATGTGATCTCATGATAAAAATTTGAAAGCACTTAGAACATTTGTCAAATTTTATCAAAAAAATTAAAATATTTGAACTTTTTTATTTATTTTACTGTTCATCTGAGCTCATTTGAGCTCGAGCTCAGATACTCCGCGTCCATGTGGAAGGCATATACTAGAGTAGTGTCAGCCTTCTCTTAGGAGAGGCATGTAGGGTGACTTGGACTTGGAAGAGAAACATAGGAAAAAAGACGTTTTCTTTCCTTACCTAAGAGATGATCTTCTCAAAATAAAATGAAATTAAAAAAATCCCCTTTAAACATGGTACCATCTTTTATCACACTATCTTTATTATTAAAGGCGAGCTTGTTGGTTTTGCTTCCACCTCTTCCACCCGCCCATCGATATCTGCTCCTTCCTGCCGATTTTTTAGCACACCACATGATAATCCCATTATTATTTTTCCAAACCAACCCCACCTACTCGTTTTCGGGAAAGAAGTCATTTGCAAAGCAATCAACAGAAATCAAGTAAATCACCAATAGCAAGAAATCCCTTACAAGCAGACAACAAAATCAACTCACGTAGTTGTACGCATCAGATATTAATGGACCGATCTGAGGAATGTTTCCTGGGAGCATTTTTCCTAGCAAACACCTAGCTTGCCATGCCAAATCAACTAAAGTTGCCGTGTCAATTTTGTAAGAATGGCCATGTAAAGAGGCGAAAACTGTCATGTAGCATGTTTAAACCAGAAAAATCGCCACGCTTCGCACAGCAATTGTCGTTTGTCCGATCGTGGTCAGACGGCTTTGGGGCTCCATGGAAATTCCCTCCCAGGGAACATACCCAAGTTATCTTTTCCCTTGCAAATAGGGCATAACTTTGCCTAGGCAAAATTTTGAGAATGGTCCCTTTAGTCCCATGTCTTCCGGCTACTTTATCCTCAACTTTGATTTTAGGTTTCTGTAAAATATATACACAAACCATTATGTTGAGGGTGTCCCTTTAGATCCATTTTACATCGATAACACGCCCTCTTCCACCTATTGGTAATTTCAAAGAAGTTTCTTTTGAACGGGAAATCATAAGGCCAAATATGGCATGTAATAATCCAGCTTACACGATATACAATGATTCATTTGCTATCTAAGGCGTTAATTTGCTTAATAAAGTATCACCAGTTTCTACTCAGGGTCCCAACCTAACAACTCCATTTTTGTCCATATTTTGGAGTAAATGTTCTTCTAGATGTGGTATATCTTTAGTGATTTTTTCAGCGGAGCCCTGGCTTGTCGTATCCTTCTGAATTTCATATTTCCGGATGTGAAAAAAGGTATAAACATCCTCATATACCAAACATCGCTAATTACTATTGCGTTTTTAAAATTGTAACCTTCCCATGACATATAACTAAGGTACCAATACATTTTTTTCTAAAGTAACCCCCCCCCCCCCCCCCCCCCCCCAATTGTAGCAACTCCTTCCGCTAAAATTTGTCCTTTTTTATGGGTTTACCCCATGGAACCCGATGTTTTTGTTACATACAAGTATTTTTGATAGAGCGGCAGTGGTTAACTAAAGGAATACTTATAGTCTTCCCATTACTTGATAAAAATATCTTATGACTATCAGTAGGAATGATGTTCCTCGTGTTTGGCTATAACGGAAACCCTCGAAATCTAGAGTTATTTGGCCTTCCAATCCAATTTCAACAATGCATTTCTTGACTGAGAAAGTGGAGCTGCTTGGCGCTACATATTAGAACTCATTCAAGCTCGACTCGCATCATTGCGCCTAATAAAAGAAATGAGAGAGCCCGCAATAGAAACATATTGGGAAGGAAAAATACTTCTACCATGAATTTGTTCCCATGCAATAGTCAAAAATTCTTGACAGGTATCTAGCTGGAACAACTTGTTCTTCATGAATACCTTGATTCAAGGGCAAAGAATTTCCTGTTGCTATCATATAATATTCATCTCTATTTGATGATAGATAAACCATCTGTCTCCCTTTTTATTCTTTTGCTTTCTCAGCAGATATTTCATAAAATGGACTCTCTATGGATCCCCACAAGTGATCAATTCGCGCCGATGGAGAGGCTGGGAAACGCGCTGGGTAACGTGAAACCCACAGGAAAATAGTATGCGAAGGCGGCCTTATATTTATGCCTTATTTTGTGTCACTTTTGTTGGTTGTTAGGACAAATTAAGTAAGTAATTTGTTCCTCTCATGGTTTTAACTTTTAAGTACTAACTCTGTTTCTAAATATAAGATATGAACTGCAAAAACACTTTATTTTTAGAAATAAAGGGTGTAAGTACTTACCCCATTTCTAAATATAAGTTTTTTTAGACATTTTAATATGTACTACATACCGATGTATATAGACAAAGTATAGAGCGTAGATTCATTATTTTGTTTCATATGTAATTTATATTGAAATCTGTAAGAAGACTTATATTTAAAGAATGGAGGGAGTAATAACAAAGTAATTGAGGAATTTGTGCGACATGTGGTAGTTTGATTACGTACCCCACGCCTTCCATGAAAATTAAGATGGTCGTGATCCAGAAATGTTGCCAGCGGAGCTGCGTGGGGTAGCCGCCGAGCAGGACGATGGTCGCCCACGCGAGCGCAAACATGCCCAGCGCGTTTCCCAGCCTCTCCATCGGCGCGACCGAGTGCACGAAGCGGTCTAGCCGCTTCTCAGGATGCGCGGCCTTGCTGTCGCCGGCGGGAGGATCAGCCGGCATCGGCACGCGGTGCTCGGCGGCGCTCGCCATTCTCTGCTATCAGCAGCGGCAGCAAACAACACTAGCACACGCGCGCGGGCCGTCGGCCGCTAAGGTGGTGAGTCTGGTGTTCGAGTGGTTTTCGATGGGTTTGGCTCTGAACTCCTATAAATGGTGAAAATGGTAAAACAAATCGGCAAATATCCAATTTTCTCTTCGGTGAAATTAAATAATATACTACAAGAAAAGCACTCCACGGCAAGTGTGTTAACCCAAGGCCACAAGTGTTTCCATCGCCGGGACTCGCAAGCACAGGTCTCCGGCGACTGATTCAGGGCGCACCAGCGAAGTAGCTCACTGTCGAGAGTTCAATGTTGGGTCGACCAGCATGGAACGGAACACTGTTGAGTCGCACGAGACAAGAGAGCTCCGGTAAATATCCACGGAGCACGTACACACGGACAGCCCAGTCGAGGGCTTGGAGAGGACGTACGGTCCACGTCTTCGGTCTTCGAGGTTCCAAGTCGTCCTGGAACCACAAAAGCCACGTACGTGTAAGTTCGCGCGGTGCTCGTCGATCGCGGAATGCGCGCGCCAGGTGCCGGTGTTACATCTACGAAAAGGTTTTCACGTACCTTCCGTATGGGGTGATTTGGCTGTTTTTGATTGGACATTAGTGGAGGCTGGGGTCCACCCTGAGAATCAGGAGGGGTGCTTAGTTAGATGGAATGGAAGTTTACGTAGGTCACGTAACAGCCGTACGTAGGTGTAGCATTTTCGGTCGTGGAGCGAGGGATCTCCGAGGGAGCAGGCCACACATCAGCCACATGACCCATCTCGGGTCTTTTTCGTTTTTGTTTTTCACGCGCCACCCCAGGTCTTCTGTAAGAAAACAAAAGTCGCCGTGTGGATTTGTGAAATGAAACGAATGTTATATTTCGTTTGGTAGTGGAATTTTGTCTCATTTTGAATTATAGTGATAAACAATCAGCACCCGAGCTCGAAAGAAGTCGATTCTTTTGCCTACTCTTTTTGATAAACGGAAAAAGTTAAGTAAATGACTAATGACGTTACTCAAGCAAGTTTCAGCACGGATAAGCCTACCACCCATAGATAAAAGAGCCCCTTGCCACGCTGCAGCTCCTTTCTCTACTTTTTCTTTCGCTGGCTTCCAGTCAGCATTACAAAGATTTTTATAATACAGGGAAAGACCTAAATACTTAAAAGGGAAGCCCCCAATAGCACAAGTAAAAATGCTGGCGTAGTCAGCTTGTTTCTCCAAAGCTTTACCGAAACAGAAAATTTCACTTTTTAAAAAATTAATCTTCAGACCGGTCAAATGCTCAAAAACACATAGAATTATTTTGAGGTTCCTAGCCCCCTCAAGGTCATCTTCAAAACAGAAAATAGTATCGTCCGCATATTGCAAAATATTTAGACCTCCTGAATACAACCTAGGCAACATCCTAGTAGATTGTTGGGCTGGAAAGGAGGAATCCTAGTAGATTGTTGTTCTCCTCCCCCTCTCCTTCCTTCCCCATCCTAGTAGGACAGGAAAGGAGGAATCCTACTCCTACTAGGAGGAGGATTCCTCCCCCCTTTGGCGCGCCTAGAGAGGTCGGTCGGCCTCCCCTCCCTTCCTTTATATACGTGGGGAGGGGGGCATCCCATGGACACACAAGTTGATTGTTCCAAGCCGTGTGCGGTGCCCCCCTCCATCATAATCCACCTCGATCATATTGTAGCGGTGCTTAGGCGAAGCCCTGCATCAGTAGCAACATCATCACTATCATCACGCCGTCGTGCTGACGGAACTCTCCCGTGAAGCTCTGCTGGATCGGAGTTCGTGAGACGTCATCGAGCTGAACGTGTGCTAAAATCGGAGGTGCCGTGCGTTTGGTATTTGGATCAGTCAGATCGTGAAGACGTACGACTACATCAACCGTGTTCCCATAACGCTTCCGCTTACGGTCTACGAGGGTACGTTGACAACACTCTCCCATCTCGTTGCTATGCATCACCATGATCTTGCGTGTGCGTAGAATTTTTTTTGAAATTACTACGCTCCCCTACACCTGCTCCCCGGCAGGGTCCGCCGCTCTATCATAATTCTTAGAAATATGGTCAAACACAGTAGAGTCTTCTGCCTCATGTCGCGAATGAACGTATCATGCATCACCTGATCGTCATTGTCATCCTTAGCTACCCAAATCTGCTTGGGTCTCCTCTTCCTGGTAGCGAGGGAGGTTTGAGGGCTTTCACCCCTCCCCCTACAAGCTTCATGATCCTGTCTATGCTTCCTGACGTAATACCCTTTCGTCCTTTTTGTGGGATACTAAGAGCTTGACTTGTATACCTTCTCCTTCTCTCTGGATGCAAAGGCATGTTCCCTACACCTGCTCTCATCATATTGCTCCCGAGTGCACTCCCTCTGCCTCTGTTGTTCTTTCAGCTGTTCACGGAGATCTCTTTCCTTCTTACGTTCAAGCTCATGCTTCAGGTCTCTCTCTGCCATCCACTCTCCTTTATAACGGTCTTACTTGGACTATTTACCTCCCCTCTATCCGGCCTACGCTCCATGCCAGTGCGGGTGTTTGTCGGACGACTGAACTAAGCATGCAGGTTGCACTTTGTCGGGAGGTCTTTAACCCTAGCATGACTTTGCGGCTCTCTATTACTATCTGCTGGCTGCGAGCTTGCAAAGCTATAACTGTTGTTCCCTTTTCCTCCTTTAGCTTGAGATTTTCGTACTAGCACTCCTTCCTGGCGAGGCTCTCAGCCAGCCCCCTTGTTGCATCGTTGAGTCCATGGGAGGATCACGCTGTCCATCAACATGCACCAGTCTTCTACACTCAAAGCAGAAGTGCGGAATTTTCTCATAATAAAAACTAAACCAGGTGCCAACTTTATCATCCTGTGATTTTTTTCAGATAGAAAGCATCGACCAAAGGCTCATAAAGAGAGGTTTTTGCTTTAACCCGAAGATGGTTACCTCTAGCCACTCCATCTTCGTCCACATCTACCTTAACAACGTAGGAATCTGACAAGTTATATCTGACGGTCTGATAATTAGATGTGGGGTAACTATTTCACATCTAAATGTGAATTAGTAAAATCGAAATTGGAATATGAAGCTGTAGGATCGAAAGTATGTCTAGAGGGGGGGGGGGTGATTAGACTACTTGACCAAATAAAAACTTAACATTTTCCCAATTTTAGTTCTTGGCAGATTTTAACTATCTTAGGACAAGTCAAGCAATCATCACACAATTCAAGCAAGCATGCAAAGAGTATATTGGCAGCGGAAAGTAAAGCATGCAACTTGCAAGAATATAAAGGGAAGGGTTTTGAGGATTCAAACACAATTGGAGACACGGATGTTTTTCCCGTGGTTCGGATAGGTGGTGCTATCCTACATCCACGTTGATGGAGACTTCAACCCACGAAGGGTAACGGTTGCGCGAGTCCATGGAGGGCTCCACCCACGAAGGGTCCACGAAGAAGCAACCTTGTCTATCCCACCATGGCCATCACCAACGAAGGACTTGCCTCACTAGCGGTAGATCTTCATGAAGTAGGCGATCTCCTTGCCCTTACAAACTCCTTGGTTCAACTCCACAATCTTGTCGCTGTTGGGGAACGTAGTAATTTCGAAAATTTTCCTACGCACACGCAAGATCATGGTGATGCATAGCAACGAGGGGGAGAGTATTGTCTACGTACCAACGCAGACCGACTGCGGAAGCGATCACACAACATAGAGGAAGTAGTCGTACGTCTTCTTCCCGATCCGACCGATCCAAGCACCGTTACTCCGGTACCTCCGAGTTCTTAGCACACGTTCAGCTCGATGACGATCCTCGGGCTCCGATCCAGCAAAGCGTCGAGGAAGAGTTCCGTCAGCACGACGGCGTGGTGACGATCTTGATGTACTACCGACGCAGGGCTTCACCTAAGCTCTACAACGATATGACCGAGGTGGAATTTGGTGGCAGGGGGCACCGCACACGGCTAAGGAACGATCTCAAGGATCAACTTGTGTGTCTTGGGGTGTCCCCTGCCCCCGTATATAAAGGATGGAGGAGGAGGAGCCGGCCGGCCAAGGTGGGAGGCGCAGGACGAGTCCTACTCCTACCGGGAGTAGGACTCCCCCCTCCAATCCTAGTCCAACTAGGTTTCCTCAAGAGGGAAGAGAAAGAGAGAGGTGGCCGGCCCCTCTCCTAGTCCTAATAGGACTAGGGAGAGGGGGGGGGGGGGAGGCGCAGCCCTATGTGGGCTGCCCTCTCACCTTTCCACTAAGGCCCATGTTGGCCCATTTGGCTCCCGGGGGGTTCCGGTAACCCTCCCGGTAATCCGGTAAAATCCCGATTTCACCCGGAACACTTCCGGTGTCCAAACATAGGCTTCCAATATATCAATCTTTACGTCTCGACCATTTCGAGACTCCTCGTCATGTCCGTGATCACATCCGGGACTCCGAACAACCTTCGGTACATCAAAATGCATAAACTCATAGTAACTGTCATCGTAACGTTAAGCGTGCGGACCCTACGGTTCGAGAACAATGTAGACATGACCGAGACACGTCTCCGGTCAATAACCAATAGCGGGACCTGGATGCCCATATTGGCTCCTACATATTCTACGAAGATCTTTATCGGTCAGACCGCATAACAACATACGTTGTTCCCTTTGTCATCGGTATGTTACTTGCCCGAGATTCGATCGTCGGTATCCAATACCTAGTTCAATCTCGTTACCGGCAAGTCTCTTTACTCGTTCCATAATACATCATCTCACAACTAACATATTAGTTGCAGTGCTTGCAAGGCTTATGTGATGTGCATTACCGAGAGGGCCCAGAGATACCTCTCCGACAATCGGAGTGACAAACCCTAATCTCGAAATACGCCAACCCAACATCTACCATTGGAGACACCTGTAGTACTCCTTTATAATCACCCAGTTACGTTGTGACGTTTGGTAGTACCCAAAGTGTTCCTCCGGTAAACGGGAGTTGCATAATCTCATAGTTATAGGAACATGTATAAGTCATGAAGAAAGCAATAGCAACATACTAAACGATCGGGTGCTAAGCTAATGGAATGGGTCATGTCAATCAGATCATTCAACTAATGATGTGACCTCGTTAATCAAATAACAACTCTTTGTTCATGGTTAGGAAACATAACCATCTTTGATTAACGAGCTAGTCAAGTAGAGGCATACTAGTGACACTTTGTTGGTTTATGTATTCACACATGTATTATGTTTCCGGTTAATACAATTCTAGCATGAATAATAAACATTTATCATGATATAAGGAAATAAATAATAACTTTATTATTGCCTCTAGGGCATATTTCCTTCAGTCTCCCACTTGCACTAGAGTCAATAATCTAGATTACACAGTAATGATTCTAACACCCATGGAGCCTTGGTGCTGATCATGTTTTGCTCGTGGAAGAGGCTTAGTCAACGGGTTTGCAACATTCAGATCCGTATGTATCTTGCAAATCTCTATGTCTCCCACCTGGACTAAATCCCGGATGGAGTTGAAGCGTCTTTTGATGTGCTTGGTTCTTTTGTGAAATCTGGATTCCTTTGCCAAGGCAATTGCACCAGTATTGTCACAGAAGATTTTCATTGGACCCGATGCACTAGGTATGACACCTAGATCGGATATGAACTCCTTCATCCAGACTCCTTCGTTTGCTGCTTCCGAAGCAGCTATGTACTCCGCTTCACATGTAGATCCCGCTACGACGCTTTGTTTAGAACTGCATCAACTGACAGCTCCACCGTTTAAAGTAAACACGTACCCGGTTTGCGATTTAGAATCGTCCGGATCAGTGTCAAAGCTTGCATCAACGTAACCTCTTACGGTGAGCTCTTTGTCACCTCCATATACGAGAAACATATCCCTAGTCCTTTTCAGGTATTTCAGGATGTTCTTGACCGCTGTCCAGTGATCCACTCCTGGATTACTTTGGTACCTCCCTGCTAAACTTATAGCAAGGCACACATCAGGTCTGGTACACAGCATTGCATATATGATAGAGCCTATGGCTGAAGCATAGGGAACATCTTTCATTTTCTCTCTATCTTCTGCAGTGGTCGGGCATTGAGTCTGACTCAACTTCACACCTTGTAACACAGGCAAGAACCCTTTCTTTGCTTGATCCATTTTGAACTTCTTCAAAATCTTGTCAAGGTATGTGCTCTGTGAAAGTCCAATTAAGCGTTTTGATCTATCTCTATAGATCTTTATGCCTAATATGTAAGCAGCTTCCCCGAGGTCTTTCATCGAAAAACTTTTATTCAAGTATCCCTTTATGCTATCCAGAAATTCTATATCATTTCCAATCAGCAATATGTCATCCACATATAATATTAGAAATGCTACAGAGCTCCCACTCACTTTCTTGTAAATACAGGCTTCTCCAAAAGTCTGTATAAAGCCAAATGCTTTGATCACACTATCAAAGCGTTTATTCCAACTCCGAGATGCTTGCACCAGTCCATAAATGGATCGCTGGAGTTTGCACACTTTGTTAGCTCCCTTCGGATCGACAAAACCTTCTGGTTGCATCATATACAACTCTTCTTCCAGAAAACCATTCAGGAATGCAGTTTTGACATCCATTTGCCATATTTCATAATCATAAAATGCAGCAATTGCTAACATAATTCTGACGGACTTAAGTATCGCTACGGGTGAGAAGGTCTCATCGTAGTCAACCCCTTGAACTTGTCGAAAACCTTTTGCGACAAGTCGAGCTTTATAGACAGTAACATTACCGTCAGCGTCAGTCTTTTTCTTGAAGATCCATTTATTCTCAATTGCTTGCCGATCATCGGGCAAGTCAACCAAAGTCCATACTTTGTTCTCATACATGGATCCCATCTCAGATTTCATGGCCTCAAGCCACTTTGCGGAATCTGGGCTCACCATCGCTTCTTCATAGTTCGTAGGTTCATCATGATCTAGTAGCATGACTTCCAGAACTGGATTACCGTACCACTCTGGTGCGGATCTCACTCTGGTTGATCTACGTGGTTCAGTAGCATCTTGCCCTAAAGTTTCATGATCATCATCATTAGCTTCCTCACTAATTGGTATAGGTGTCGCAGAAACAGTTTTCTGTGATGTACTATTTTCCAATAAGGGAGCAGGTACAGTTACCTCGTCAAGTTCTACTTTCCTCCCACTCACTTCTTTCGAGAGAAACTCCTTCTCTAGAAATGATCCATTCTTAGCAACGAATGTCTTGCCTTCGGATCTGTGATAGAAGGTATACCCAACAGTTTCCTTTGGGTATCCTATGAAGACACATTTCTCCACTTTGGGTTCGAGCTTATCAGGTTGAAGCTTTTTCACATAAGCATCGCAGCCCCAAACTTTAAGAAACGACAACTTTGGTTTCTTGCCAAACCATAGTTCATAAGGCGTCGTCTCAACGGATTTTGATGGTGCCCTATTTAACGTGAATGCGGCCGTCTCTAAAGCATAACCCCAAAACGATAGCGGTAAATCAGTAAGAGACATCATAGATCGCACCATATCTAGTAAAGTACGATTACGACGTTCGGACACACCATTACGCTGTGGTGTTCCGGGTGGCGTGAGTTGCGAAACTATTCCACAATTTTCAAATGTATACCAAACTCGTAACTCAAATATTCTCCTCCACGATCAGATCGTAGAAATTTTATTTTCTTGTTACGATGATTTTCAATTTCACTCTGAAATTCCTTGAACTTTTCAAATGTTTCAGACTTACGTTTCATTAAGTAGATATACCCATATCTGCTTAAATCATCTGTGAAGGTGAGAAAATAACGATATCCGCCACGAGCCTCAATATTCATCGGACCACATACATCGGTATGTATGATTTCCAATAAGTCTGTTGCTCTCTCCATAGTACCGGAGAACGGTGTTTTAGTCATCTTGCCTATGAGGCACGGTTCGCAAGTACCAAGTGATTCATAATCAAGTGGTTCCAAAAGCCCATCAGTATGGAGTTTCTTCATGCGCTTTACACCGATATGACCTAAACGGCAGTGCCACAAATAGGTTGCACTATCATTATCAACTCTGCATCTTTTGGCTTCTACATTATGAATATGTGTATCACTACTATCGAGATTCAACAAGAATAGACCACTCTTCAAGGGTGCATGACCATAAAAGATATTACTCATATAAATAGAACAACCATTATTCTCTGATTTAAATGAATAACCGTCTCGCATCAAACAAGATCCAGATATAATGTTCATGCTCAACGCTGGCACCAAATAACAATTATTTAGGTCTAATATTAATCCCGAAGGTAGATGTAGAGGTAGCGTGCCGACCGCGATCACATCGACTTTGGAACCGTTTCCCACGCGCATCGTCACCTCGTCCTTTGCTAGCGTCCGCTTATTCCGTAGTCCCTGTTTCGAGTTGCAAATATTAGCAACAGAACCAGTATCAAATACCCAGGTGCTACTGCGAGCTCTAGTAAGGTACACATCAATAACATGTATATCACATATACCTTTGTTCACCTTGCCATCCTTCTTATCCGCCAAATACTTGGGGCAGTTCCGCTTCCAGTGACCAGTCTGCTTGCAGTAGAAGCACTCAGTTTCAGGCTTAGGTCCAGACTTGGGTTTCTTCTCCTGAGCAGCAACTAGCTTGCTGTTCTTCTTGAAGTTCCCCTTCTTCTTTCCTTTGCCCTTTTTCTTGAAACCAGTGGTTTTGTTAACCATCAACACTTGATGCTCCTTCTTGATTTCTACCTCCGCAGCTTTCAGCATTGCGAAGAGCTCGGGAATAGTCTTGTTCATCCCTTGCATATTATAGTTCATCACGAAGCTCTTGTAGCTTGGTGGTAGTGATTGGAGAATTCTGTCAATGACGCAATCATCTGGAAGATTAACTCCCATCTGAATCAAGTGATTATTATAACCAGACATTTTGAGTATATGCTCACTGACAGAACTGTTCTCCTCCATCTTGCAGCTATAGAACTTATTGGAGACTTCATATCTCTCAATTCGGGCATTTGCTTGAAATATTAACTTCAACTCCTGGAACATCTCATATGCTCCATGACGTTCAAAACGTCGTTGAAGTCCCGATTCTAAGCCGTAAAGCATGGCACACTGAACTATCGAGTAGTCATCAGCTTTGCTCTGCCAGACGTTCATAACATCTGGCGTTGCTCCAGCAGCAGGCCTGGCACCCAGCGGTGCTTCCAGGACGTAATTCTTCTGTGCAGCAATGAGGATAATCCTCAGGTTACGGACCCAGTCCGTGTAATTGCTACCATCATCTTTCAACTTTGCTTTCTCAAGGAACGCATTAAAATTCAACGGAACAACAGCACGAGCCATCTATCTACAATCAACATAAACAAGCAAGATACTATCAGGTACTAAGTTCATGATAAGTTTAAGTTCAGTTAATCAAATTACTTAGGAACTCCCACTTAGATAGACATCCCTCTAATCCTCTAAGTGATCACGTGATCCAAATCAACTAAACCATAACCGATCATCACGTGAGATGGAGTAGTTTTCAATGGTGAACATCGTCATGTTGATCATATCTACTATATGATTCACGCTCGACCTTTCGGTCTCTGTGTTCCGAGGCCATATCTGCATATGCTAGGCTCGTCAAGTTTAACCCGAGTATTCTGCGTGTGCAAAACTGGCTTGCACCCGTTGTAGATGGACGTAGAGCTTATCACACCCGATCATCACGTGGTGTCTGGGCACGACGAACTTTGGCAACGGTGCATACTCAGGGAGAACACTTCTTGATAATTTAGTGAGAGATCATCTTATAATGCTACCGTCAATCAAAGCAAGATAAGATGCATAAAAGGATAAACATCACATGCAATCAATATAAGTGATATGATATGGCCATCATCATCTTGTGCTTGTGATCTCCATCTCCGAAGCACCGTCATGATCACCATCGTCACCGGCGCGCCACCTTGATCTCCATCGTAGCATCGTTGTCGTCTCGCCAATCTTATGCTTCCACGACTATCACTACCGCTTAGTAATAAAGTAAAGCATTACATCGCGATTGCATTGCATACAATAAAGCGACAACCATATGGCTCCTGCCAGTTGCCGATAACTCGGTTACAAAACATGATCATCTCATACAATAAAATCAGCATCATGCCTTGACCATATCACATCACAACATGCCCTGCAAAAACAAGTTAGACGTCCTCTACTTTGTTGTTGCAAGTTTTACATGGCTGCTACGGGCTTAAGTAAGAACTCATCTCACCTACGCATCAAAACCACAACGATAGTTCGTCAAATAGACTCCGTTTTAACCTTCTCAAGGACCGGGCGTAGTCACACTTGGTTCAACTAAAGTTGGAGAGACAGTCTTCCGCAAGCCATCTATGTGCAAAGCACGTCGAGGGAACCGGTCTCGCGTAAGAGTACGCGTAAGGTTGGTCCGGATCGTCTCACCCAACAATACCGCCGAACCAAAGTATGACATGCTGGTAGGCAGTATGACTTGTATCGCCCACAACTCACTTGTGTTCTACTCGTGCAAATAACATCAAACCATAAAACCTAGGCTCTGATACCACTGTTGGGGAACGTAGTAATTTCGAAAATTTTCCTACGCACACGCAAGATCATGGTGATGCATAGCAAAGAGGGGGAGAGTATTGTCTACGTACCAACGCAGACCGACTGCGGAAGCGATCACACAACGTAGAGGAAGTAGTCGTACGTCTTCTTCCCGATCCGACCGATCCAAGCACCGTTACTCCGGTACCTCCGAGTTCTTAGCACACGTTCAGCTCGATGACGATCCTCGGGCTCCGATCCAGCAAAGCGTCGAGGAAGAGTTCCGTCAGCACGACGGCGTGGTGACGATCTTGATGTACTACCGACGTAGGGCTTCGCCTAAGCTCTACAACGATATGACCGAGGTGGAATTTGGTGGCAGGGGGCACCGCACACGGCTAAGGAACGATCTCAAGGATCAACTTGTGTGTCTTGGGGTGTCCCCTGCCCCCGTATATAAAGGACGGAGGAGGAGGAGCCGGCCGGCCAAGGTGGGAGGCGCAGGAGGAGTCCTACTCCTACCGGGAGTAGGACTCCCCCCTCCAATCCTAGTCCAACTAGGTTTCCTCAAGAGGGAAGAGAAAGAGAGAGGTGGCCGGCCCCTCTCCTAGTCCTAATAGGACTAGGGAGAGGGGGGGAGGCGCAGCCCTATGTGGGCTGCCCTCTCACCTTTCCACTAAGGCCCATGTTGGCCCATTTGGCTCCCGGGGGGTTCCGGTAACCCTCCCGGTAATCCGGTAAAATCCCGATTTCACCCGGAACACTTCCGGTGTTCAAACATAGGCTTCCAATATATCAATCTTTACGTCTCGACCATTTCGAGACTCCTCGTCATGTCCGTGATCACATCCGGGACTCCGAACAACCTTCGGTACATCAAAATGCATAAACTCATAATAACCGTCATCGTAACGTTAAGCGTGCGGACCCTACGGTTCGAGAACAATGTAGACATGACTGAGACACGTCTCCGGTCAATAACCAATAGCGGGACCTGGATGCCCATATTGGCTCCTACATATTCTACGAAGATCTTTATCGGTCAGACCGCATAACAACATACGTTGTTCCCTTTGTCATCGGTATGTTACTTGCCCGAGATTCGATCGTCGGTATCCAATACCTAGTTCAATCTCGTTACCGGCAAGTCTCTTTACTCGTTCCGTAATACATCATCTCACAACTAACATATTAGTTGCAGTGCTTGCAAGGCCTATGTGATGTGCATTACCGAGAGGGCCCAGAGATACCTCTCCGACAATCGGAGTGACAAACCCTAATCTCGAAATACGCCAACCCAACATCTACCATTGGAGACACCTGTAGTACTCCTTTATAATCACCCAGTTATGTTGTGACGTTTGGTAGTACCCAAAGTGTTCCTCCGGTAAACGGGAGTTGCATAATCTCATAGTTATAGGAACATGTATAAGTCATGAAGAAAGCAATAGCAACATACTAAACGATCGGGTGCTAAGCTAATGGAATGGGTCATGTCAATCAGATCATTCAACTAATGATGTGACCTCGTTAATCAAATAACAACTCTTTGTTCATGGTTAGGAAACATAACCATCTTTGATTAACGAGCTAGTCAAGTAGAGGCATACTAGTGACACTTTGTTGGTTTATGTATTCACACATGTATTATGTTTCCGGTTAATACAATTCTAGCATGAATAATAAACATTTATCATGATATAAGGAAATAAATAATAAATTTATTATTGCCTCTAGGGCATATTTCCTTCAGTCGGAGGCTCCCAAGTGACACCTAGACAATCTAGGAGACACCACTCTCCAAGAAGTAACAAATGGTGTGTTGATGATGAACTCCTTGCTCTTGTGCTTCAAATGATAGTCTCCCCAACACTCAACTCTCTCTCATAGGATTTTGATCTGGTGGAAAGAAGATTTGAGTAGAAAGCAACTTGAGGAAGGCTAGAGATCAAGATTCATATGGTTGGAATGGAATATCTTGGTCTCAACACATGAGTAGGTGGTTCTCTCTCAGAACATATGAGTTGGAATGGTGTATGTGTTCTGATGGCTCTCTCCACGAGTGAAGAGGAGGTGGAGGGGTATATATAGCCTCCACACAAAATCCAACCGTTACACACAATTTACCAATCTCGGTGGGACCGAATAAACAAACTCGGTCGGACTGAAATAGTAAACCTAGTGACCATTAGGAATTTCGGTGGGACTGACATGCAACTCGGTAGGACCGATTCGGTTAGGGTTTGGGCATAACGTAATCTCGGTGAGACCGATTGCACAAACTCGGTGAGACCGAGTTTGGCAATAAGCTAATCAGAGAGTTGGTCAGGCAAACTCGGTGGGACCGACTCGCTCTTTCGGTGAGACCGAAAAGTTACAAAAAGGAAACATAGAGTTTACATTGCAATCTCGGTGGGACCGATTCGCTCTTTCGGTGAGACCGAAAAGTTACGAAAGGGAAATAGAGAGTTTGCAATCCCATCTCGGTGAGACTGAGATCCTTATCGGTAGGACCGAATTGCTAGGGTTTGGCAGAGGCAAATGACAAGTGAAACTCGGTGGCGCCGGATTGAAAGAATCGGTATGACCGAGTTTGGTTTAGGGTTTAGGTCATTTGTGGCTATGGAAAAGTGGTTGAGGATTTTGGAGCATATCACCAAGCACATAAAGTAAGAGGCTCATTAAGCAACACCTCATCCCTCCTTGATAGTATTGGTTTTTTCTAAAGACTCAATGTGATCTTGGATCACTAAAATATAAAATGAAGAGTCTTGAACTTTTGAGATTGAGCCAATTCTTTGTCCTTAGCATTTTGAGGGTTCCACTTTCACATCCATGCCATGCCAATCATTGAGCTTTCCTGAAATAATCATCTTGAAATAGCATTAGCTCAATGAGCTATATGTTGTTATGAATTACCAAAACCACCTAGTGATAGTTGCACTTTCAGAAGCAAAACACGGTTTTGTTAAAAAAAGTGAAAATCACACATCCGATCAACAATAATCAAGACACATCACTCAAGCGAGATACAATGGTGCCTTAGAGGGTGTTTGTTTCGCGGGACTTATTGGTTTAGGGGCTTAAAAAAGTCCCTATAAGTCCCATCTAAACCAAACAAAAGGGACTTATAGAGACTTAAAGTGGGCATTTGAAACTTATGAAATAAGACTTTTAAAAAAAGACTTATAGTTGTAATATGGTCTTATAGAAACTTATAAGTCCCAGAAATCAAACAAATAGGGACTTTTTAAGGACTTGAGACTTATAAATTAGGGGTAAAAAAAATTCTACGACTTATGAACCAAAAAAAGGCCTTAGAAGGCCATCGGAAGCACATCCCATACCCAATAAAGTCAATCACCACAAACATCGGCGAGCATGACCCGACGAGCTGCCTCCTTCTAGTCGTGGCGCCGCGCTGGGGCCCAGTGTGGCAAGCTAGGGCTAAAGTGGGCGGACACGACGCACGAGTCGAGCAGCTCAATGACGGGCGGGAGCGCGACGCAGCGGGGCACCTTGTTCTGGTTGATGGACGCACCGCGAGAAATGGCGTAGTCCATGAGCTCCTCGAAGGTGCCGGGCCGGACGACCCGGATCTCGAGCGGCCCGACCGACCCATCCGCCACCCGGCTCTGCCTGTAGACCGCGTTCAGGGCCTCCTCCATCTCCAGGCAGCACCCGTCGAGGGTCTCCTTGCCCACAGCCTCGTCGCCGGTGGTCAGCAGCTCCCAGTAGATGACATAGTGCCCCGGGATGCGCTTGGTGCATGCGTGGCTGGTGTACTCCGCCACGGACGCGCCATGCGGCCGGAGCAGCTCCGAGGCCCGCTCCACGGCGCGCTGCAGCTCCACCTCGTCAGTCTTGTCGGACTCGACGGAGAGCAGCACGTTCTTGCGGCGGACGAACGTGAACCGTGGAGCGGCGTTGTGGTAACCCGCCACGCGGAGCACGTCGCTGACGCGGTACCGGTTGAGCCCGGCGTAGGTGGTGATCACCAGCTCGTACTCCCGCCCAGCCTCCACGCGGGCGAGGCCCACCAGCCGGGCCGCGTCACCTTCTGGTGCCACGGCCTCGCCTGTGGTGGTGTCGTCCACGGGGAGGAACTCGAAGTAGGCCATGTTGGGCATGATGGTGTAGGACACGTCGGTCGGGTCGCACAACGGCTGAAGGTTGATGCCGAAGTAGCACTCGGAGGACGCGTAGGAGGTGGACACCAACGGCAGGCCGCCGCCGTAGTATTCCAGGGCCGGGACGTACTGCGCCATGGCGCCGGTGACGATGGCGTCGAGGTACCTCGTGTTGGGCCAGATGCGCGGGACGATGCCGGCCCATTCGCCCGTGCAGCACTCGTCCCGGACGAGCTGGGCGAGCTCGGGGTCCGGGCGGCGGAGGATGCCGGCGACCGCCTCGCGCACCGACGCGTCGTCCACGCAAGGGGCGAGCATGCCGGCCTCGATGTCGGCGGCGAGCCGCTCCCAATTGAGCTGGAGGAAGCGGATGACGCGCAGCAGGCCGGAGGCGAAGGCGGCGCCGACGCGGAGCACGTCGTGGCGCTGGCACAGGCCGCACACCATCTGCGCGTACATGCTCTGGGACGTGTCCGCGCAGAGCACGGCCGCCCTCGGGCTCGTGTGGTCGCGCAAGGGGTCCTTGAACTGCTCGCTCTTGTAAATGCTGGTCATCATCGGCCACGCCGTCAGCCCGCCCGGCGTCTTCGTCTCCGACTTGACGAAGAGAAAGTAGAGTCCCTTCCCCTTGTCAAGCCCAGGGAAGTGCCTGCACATTCAAGACGACACATTCAGCACGACCATCACTCTGTGCATTGCATGGAAATGAGTGCTACGTGTATATATCAGTTGACTTACAAGTTCATGACTGCCTTAAGGAGGCCGAAGGGAAGCTGGCGTCGGCGGCCCTCCTCCGCGGTGCTGGGAATCAGCTTGCGCTCGCCGCCGGAGGTGCCGGAGCTGGTGAGGAAGTCGGAGACGGGGTGCGTCGACATGACGGGCGACCTGTCTCCGTCGGCGATGCGCTGGATGTACGGCTTGAGAGCGTCGTACGACACCACCGGCACCTTGGCCCGAAAGGTGGCACGATCGGTGGGGCCGCCGCAGTCCCTGAGGTACTCCGTGGCGGCGTTCCGGGAGAGGATCTCCGCCAGGACTCGCTCTTGCACGGAGTCCACGTTGGAGGTCATCTCCTCGATGAGACGGAGATTCTCGGCGTCCTTCACTTCCGCCTCCGACGCCATTGTTGATGAGGCTGGTCTCCGGCCGGCAAGCGCCGCCGGCGCCTTTTCCTCACTCAGGAACACGTACTAGCAACGAAAGCTAGCGCTAGGAGCTACAAAATGTCTATACTATGCTGTGATCGGTCATTAAGCTTTCTCTTCTATTTATAAATGGGTTATCAGTCTCGAAGTAAGGTGTTCTAACAGTGATAGTGCTCCTCCGGTGGTCTTAAAATTTTGATATAATTTTTATTATGTTTGATGTGCTTTGTACTTTTGATGAATTTGATAATAGACTGGAACAGTTCTGCAATTTTTTTTTAAAAAAATCCTGATAAGTACAAATCACAAGAATACACTATGCTGCTAACCTGACACGATACAAACCGACAGCATATACGGCAAGCATGTGCGGGAGGCGATTCGAGGCAACGGCATCTTTTTTTTTTTACTTTCAGTTTTGAATCGGTTATATCAAACTGAAAGTCCAAGTTATGTTTCATATGTATATTCATGTTTCTTATGATGAGAGAGCTTTGAAATAAAACACTTTTGAATACGTTTTAATAAAAAAATTAAAACTTTTCTAGGTTTCGACTGCTGAAACTTGATACGACGACTTAGAAATTCATCGAGTTTTAGAAATTACTTCCTTCGTTTCATAATATATGTTTTTTTTGGCACTACACTAATATCCAAAAACATCTTACATTGTAAGATGAAGAGCGTAAAACTTAAAACCATGCAAGAGATCAAACGAATTTGCGGACCGCAAAGTAAACATTTTGCCGACATGGCTGTGCAGGTCCGTGTCTCCTCAACTGTGTGCCCATGTGAATTACCGAAGCATGTGCAACTTGTGGACATCAGGCCCCAAATTTTGCTTAGTGTGGCACCAAAGTTGTTCTCCATCATTTTGGCTTTACATAATCCTTGGGCTAAGTACCCCGTATCTTCTGCTCCGGTCAACATCCTCACACCAGCCTGCGTACATGTATTGGTGTAGCCGTCCCTTTACTAACTTTACTCTCCAAAATCACTGCAATGATATGCAATCTTTGCATATCCACAACAAAAATTACGTATTCCATCACGAGAAAGCATAGTATCTCTAAAGCATGAGTGAAATGTGTCATTAGTTGATTGACTCAAACTGATTGTATGCTTTAGACCAACAACTCAAAAATTAATTGATTAAGGTCATAAACTCATTAATATGATTAAATAAGGCCAAAAGCGATCCATGAGGGGAAAATCCGACCATGTGGGTGCCACGCCAAACTTCCTTAGATCGCTCGTGGAGTAACTATTTCTGAAGAGGGATCTATTTGCAAAGCGGCTGGTTTTCTTGCACAAACCATGCTAAGCATGCATCTAGCTGAAACCATGCTAATACTTGGACTTCTGGGGATTTATTTTCCTGCCAAAATAATTTATAAGCCTTAATGGAATATTCTCCTGTTTGATTTTTGAATAATCCACCCACTTTAAAACCTTTGGGGGAATTTATTAGAGGGTCAAACATTGCTTGGGGCTTCTTAGACATCTTCTTTATGCCCAATTAAATATTTAATTATCCATCCATTTGGGAAATATCAACTTATTCCCTAAATTCCTTTGGAGTTCAATTTAAATTCCCAAATAACTTTAGGGTTTCAAATAAATATTAGGGTTTTATAGATTTATTTCCTACCTAAAATATTTGACAAAATGTCACAATCATTTTGTGTGCTCAATTTCTGGTTATATAAATAATCCCAAGATGACAATTTAGGGTTCTAAGGGCATCTCCAACGGGAACCCATAAATTTTCTCCCTCGTCTGTCCGCGGACAGGGGGACCGGTCTGCGGACACGGATGCGGATGCGGGAGGCCGCCGTCCAACCGTATCCTGTATATGTCCGCTAATAAACTCAAATTCAAATGTACTCCGATCCACACAGTGCACCAAATCACACCAGCGCCGGATCGCATGCACGATCACAACCAAAAAGAGGCAAATGTGCTTAATTTTTACATGCCCGGATCCAAAAGAATATCAGTCCGACAGTCCGTGCATTTCTGCAGACCGGCAATCCAAGTCAGTTGCTTCCCGATCAAGGAGGTGTCGCCGCTGCTGCATGGGCATCCTCCGTCCCCGCGTCCGCGTCCGCCTCCGCCGCATCCTTATAGTCCGCCGCCGCCAACTATTTTCTGCCTCTGCAACATCTGGTACCAGATAGATTGCATGATCATTCTCGCGTCGGCATCCAAAGAGTCGACATTCAAGGTCAACATCTTGGCATCCTCCGCATTGGTGGCAATCTTCACCCTCTTTTCCTCGAGCGCGGCCTTCCTCACTTTGATCATGGCCCTTCTCTCTTCGAGCTTGAGCTTCTTGTCCGTCGCCTCCATCAACAGTTTGAACCTCTCCGCCTTCTTCTCCCCCTTGATGTCCGAGCGCCTCTCGCATGCCTTCTCCTTCTTCGCCAAGATGTCCTCGAACCTCTCCTTAGTTTGGCTGCCACACCTTCTCGCATCGCGCTCTCCTCCTCCCACTTATTCCGCCCTAAATTTCTCCTAACATTCTTCGGCGGTTCTTGGGTTGGGTCGGTAGGGTCACCGATTCTTTCCTCGCTGGCTTGGGCGATGGTCTTGGTAATGGAAAGGTTCCACTTCGGTTGCCCATTCAATTTCAACCAACAATGCATGACGGTGAAGGACTCCTCCAACTTCTTGTACAACACACAAGCACGAGTAGGCTACAAAGTGGAACAATGTCGACAATGCATATCCGTCTAGTGAGCAACAAAACAATACATGCCCGGCTAGTGATCAACAAAACTAAAGCATATCCGGCTAGTGATCAACTTACTTGCTCGGTGATTTGTGCACCGCTAGGCCATCGTGCGTTGAGATGCTTCAAGTGCCCGCAATACTTGGATACGACCTCTTGGATAACCATCGATGTTTGAGGGACTTCCATTCACGGCTGTGGATGATCGCGCCAGAGTAGGGCACGAAATGCTTGTGTTCATGGAACCATATGTGAATGTTCCTCCAAAAGGTTGTGCCCTTTTGCTCCGTGCCATGGATCGGATCAATGCTAGTGCCCAGCCATGCATCGCACAATAGCTCGTCCTCTCGCATGTTGAAGCTTTCTCCTCTATCCTTCTTCGGATCGCCGGTTGTATCATCCGGTCATCATTGTCGACGTCCTCCTCCTCCCCCTCTGGATACTGCTCTCCGTCGGCCCAATGTTGCTGTTCTTGTGTGCCATCGCTGGTCTGGGTGTAGGACTGCCGTGTCGTTGTCTGGGTGTAGGACTGCTCCTGCTGGTAGTTGCCGGACTTGGTGGGATCCGTGTATTGTCACCGACTCCGTCAAGGAATCCAAGTTGGATGTGCTTCAAAGTCAACTTGACAAGTTCAAAATGAAGGATGGTGAAGGTGTCGCTGAAATGTACTCTAGGCTTGCTCTTATCACAAATGAGATTGCCGGCTTAGGAAGTGAAGAGATGACCGACAAATTCATCATCAAGAAGATCCTAAGAGCCTTGGATGGAAAATACGATACCGTATGCACATTGATCCAAATGATGCCAAATTACAAAGATCTCAAGCTAATGGAAGTCATTAGAAGAATTGTTGCTCATGAGATGTCACTCAAGGATAAGGAGGAGCTCCATAACAAGTCAAGTGGTGCTTACAAAGCCTCATGTGAAGCCCCCACATCATCAAGTGAGAAACAAACCTTCAATGAAGAATTGAGCTTAATGGTGAAGAACTTCAACAAGTTATACAAGAATAGAAGCAAAGAGAGAAGTTCCAAGTCAAGGTCCTACAATGACAAAAGATCTTCTAGTCGAGAGCGAAACTGCTACAATTGTGGAAGACCCGGACACTATTCCAATGAGAGTACGGCACCCCACAAAAGAAGAGAAGATTCTCCAAAAAGAAGAAGTAGAAGAGAAGAATCACCACCTAGAGAAAGGAGGAGCAGAGATGATCATTATGAACGAAGACCCTCACGGAGAAGCAAGGATTCGAAAAGAAAGGACAAGTCATCAAGGAGCTACACAAAACAAAGACATCAAGCTCATGTTGGTGAATGGGTATCCGGCTTCGACTCCGAGAGAAGCTATCACTCCGACTCCGAATATACTCAAGATGAAGGTGTTGCCGGTCTAGCACTTGTGTCAACCAACTCCTACGACATATTTGATTTACCAAATGAAGGAATTGGAAGATGCTTCATGGCCAAAGGTCCAAAGGTATCACACCCCGAGTATGTTGATTTCAATAGTGATGAAGATGACTTGTTAGGTGATGATGATTTACTTGTTGACAACTATAGTGATGAATGCTATGATGAAACGAATGACAATGATAAGGAGAAGATTGAGTCTCTCACTAAAGAACTAAACACTCTTAAGTTAGCTCATGAAACTATCTTAGGAGATCATCGAGAACTTTTAAGGACTCATGAGAAATTACGTTTTGAGAAGCTCAATCTTGAGCAAGAGCATGAGTTCTTAAAGGCAATCAATGATGATCTTCGCAAGAAAAGTTCTTCTTACATTGCCAATCGTTTACTCTTATCCACTTACATGCCTCAAGTCAAGTCTAGTAACAAGAACAAGAAAGATTCTTCCTCTAGTAGTAACAATAATCATTCTAAATCCAATATTGTTGCTTCTAGTAGTTATCTTGATTCCACTAATGATTATCTTAGCCAAGTTACACTTGAGCAAGAAAATAGCTTATTGAAGGGAATCATAGAGAAAGGTGTTTACAAGAGCCTTGCCGGGAGTAAGCAATTCGAGGAAATTGTACACAAGCAAGGAAGGCACCGGAAGAATCAAGGTATTGGTTTTGAACGAAAGTTCAATGCCAATGGAGTTGAGTGGGAAGAATATAAATACCCCAAGACGAAGTTTGTTCCTCAACAAGAGAAGTATGATCCTACTTCTTCCAAAGGGACACAAGCTCATGATTATCTTCCACCACAAGACCACAAGCAAAAAGGCAAGGACAAGCTTCAAGAGGAAATTGATGCATTTGAAGAAGCTCCTAAGGCCTTGGTCAAGTGGGTTCCCAAGACTACATCAAGTTCCACTTCATCAAGTACAACTACAACTCCGAGGATTCCCATCAAGATGGTGTGGATCCTGAAGAAGAAGAACTAGAGAGTTCTTGAGGGTGACTCCACCAACATACTTCACTCTTATCATTTTGGCAAGAACAAGTGCAATCAACTTCCACATCTTGCACTAGTTCAAGGAGTCACAAACCCTCTTGTTGGTAAGACAAGGGGCAAGGTAACCTAAAGCTTTCATAGACATCATCTTGTGTGTGCATCACTCTATGCCTATGGATATCCTTGTTTGTTCCTTGTGGGACTAACCCGTGTAGGTATTGAAAGTGCAACTCACTCCAAAGGATAGCTCAAAATGATCTGCATCAACATTGAGTATCCACATCTTCAACATCTACATGAAGTCATCATCGACAAAACCCAAGGTTAGTTCATCCCTCTTAGGGGGGATCTCACATCTAGGGGGAGCTTTACTCTAACAATTGAGTTAAAGCAACTCTAATGGTGTGAACACAACAACGCTTTTATGTAAAAGTGGTAACCCCACTTGTGCTTAAACGATGAGTATGACCTATGATCAAATGTTCTCATTTCACTACTAAGTCAATATACTCATATATAGATGACCTAGTCATCGCCAATTGCTTGATAGATGCTAGAATTGGTTGTGCATGCTTTGCCACATATTTCAATTGCCATTTTATTGTGTGAGCATGTTGGTTGCATAATTTTGCTCATTCGAGGACATCCACTTGTTGTTTTGATTGATTGGTTTCCTTTTCTTTTGGCCAAGTGGATGGACAAGAATGCCTAAGAACCTTCTCTAGCTATCTATGCTTTTCTCGTCTCCAACTCTATTCATGCTGCATCACAAAGTTTGATCAAGTCAGATTCGAAGCACTCTGTGTGAGGAGCACTCGGAGTCCCCGATTCATCATAGACTTAAACTTCCAAAACTTCTTTGTGTGTTTCGGTCTGACCGAAACATCCATTTCGGTCATACCGAGATCACTAAGTCGATCTAGGTTTTCAATCTCAATGCAACCGATTCGAACTTTTCGGTCACACCGAGTTTTAGTAACTGCTTGTAGTTATGAATCTCAGTGCCACCAAGTTGTTCCACTCGGTCACACCGACAGGGTCAGGCTATATATATATATCCACGGGTCAAATTTTGGAAAACTTTCCGAACCTCCTCGCACGCGCTTAGCCTGCTCTGCCTCCCTGGGCCTCCAGATCGTCCTCCTCGTCGCCTGTTGCCTCCTGCCGCTGGTCTCCGCCGCCGTCAACGAGAATCATCCCTGCCGTTGCCACCGTAGCAAGTTCATCGCCGAACTAGGGTATGGACTTGAACTTTGTGCTGTTCTAACTCCGATTCCCCAGCACATTGCTTTGCCATGAATCTTGCCACGATTGAAACCATTCTATCCATCGAAAACACTCCGTAGTTTAGTCATGAATTGAAAATTTAGGGTTAGGTTCCTGCCGAAACCATCTCGGACCGACCGAGTTGATGAAATCGGTTCCACCGATCTGGCTCAGGCCATTGCACATGTGATTCTCAGTCTGACCGAGAATTGCAAATCGGTGTGACTGATTTCAGCACTTTATGAAACCCTAGCAGTCTCGGTGCCATCGAACTTTGACTCGGTCTGACCGAGTTCACTAGTTCAGGTTCCAAAAGCTACTTCGGTATCAGCGAGTTTGCAAATTGGTAGATCCGAAATGCTTTCTGTGGAAAACTAAAACTAAGTTTTTGATTCATTCTTTTGCAAAAACCTCTGTACTTTGTGATGCTCATCCACTCTACCTCATCTATAATCTATTCATAGGGTCGGCTGCCAGTGTTTGCATTATGTCTGATCAAAGTGACAGTCAGAACAAGTCAGAGGAGCAGGTTCACTTAAGTGAGGGCACTAGTCCCTCTAGCAGCTCAGATGGTGACAGTAGGAGCACACCAAGCAATCTGCCAAAGGCTGCCACCAGGGCCAGCAAGAAAAGAACCTCAGAGTCAGAGGATGAGAACTATGTGGCTGAGGAATAAGAAACCACCTCAAAGAGGAAAGTCCTGAAGAAGGAATATGGCATAACTGCTGCCACCAAGCCAGGAATGAAGCAAAAGGTTCCTGCCAAGGGAGCTCCAATGTTTAAAGCCAGAGCATCCACTCAAGAGACTTTGGTATCTGCACCCAAAGAGCAGGTTGTGGCAGAAAAGAAAAGGAAGGAAAGGGTCAAAAAGACCACTGCCAGAGTGCTTGGAAGATCTTCAATCATGAAAGACTCTGAAGAAGAGGAAGAGGAAGAAGATGCTGCACCAGCACCTAAGGCACAGAAACTTATGGGAGATGCCATAAGATCTGGGGCTGCTCAATCTAAGGCCAAAGGAACTTCCAAGCCAGCTGCTCCAAAACCCAAAACTGCACCAAAGAGGAGTATCAAGAACATTCTAGCTGCTGAGAAAAACAAGGCCCCAGTGCCTAAAACTGTTGCTGAAGAAGAAGATGATGAGACACATGTTTTGAGGAAGTTAAAGCCAAAAATTCCAGATCATAATGATGCTCATCCTGTAGCAGAAAACATGAAGATCAGGAAGGACTCAAGATTGAGGCTATGGAGAGAGTCAGATCCATATGCCACCAGAAGGAGAACTGCTGTGGACTACAGGTTCCATACCAAAGAACAGCAGTATTTTTATGAGACAGTGTTGCTTGACAAGAAACCAATAGTATGTGACATGAGATGGGCCAACTGGGAGTACATCAAGGAGAATGAAGAACATTATCCAGGAGTATATGACAGTTTCAAGGCTTGTGGAGTTGATGAGTTTGTGCCTCAGAAGCTCACAAAGTGGAATGATGAGCTTATCATGCAGTTCTACTCCACAGCTCACTTCTACCCAGATGGCAAGATAGTCTGGATGTATGAAGGCACTAGATACCAGTCAACAGTAGCAGAATGGGCTCAATTGATCAATGCTCCTAAGGAGAATGAAGATGACTTGGATGTCTATGCCAAGAAGAAGAAGGATCACAACTCCATGGCTGGCATGTACAAGGAGATTCCTGATGCCTATCTTGAGACTCACCAACTTGGATCAGTGAAACACCTGCTGTCAGGACTGCCTATTATCAATTGGATCCTCAGGCACACTCTTCTGCCCAAGTCTGGTGATCACAGAATGATTAGAGGCCACTCCATCAATCTGCTACATATATTTGATGTGCCACAAAAGTTCAAGGTCATGAGTCTTATAGTTGAAACTATCAAGAGGACAGCTGCTGACCAAAAGAGAAGCTGTGGGTATGCACCACAGATCCAGGAGTTGATTAACTCCAAGATGGGCATTAGCACATACTTGTTGGACAAGGAGCACATGCCTATCTATCCAGACTTTGAGGACAACCAAGTGGTTATGAATGAGGATGAACCATCTTCTGTGCACGTTCAAGCAAAGAGGGAGAAGGCAAAGGCTGAGAAAGCTGCAAAGATGCCAACCATGGAAGAGGCATCTCAGTATCTTCTGAAGAGCAAGCAAGATCAGCTCGGCTACTTGATTGCATCCACTCTAAGGATTGGGAAAGGACTGGCCACCCTGACTCAAAACCAGGAGAGCTTGGAAAGGATCGTGGAGCAGAAGTTCTATGACATGGATGTGAAGGTAACTGAGATCCAGTCGGTTGTGGAGCAACTTCAGGATGATATGCAGGAGAGGAAGGGCAAGACAACCACTAATGCTTTTGCTAGAGTGCCCAGAGGATAAAGATCTGCTGTAGTGCCTGTTCCAGACACCAGAGCAACTTCATCTGCACCAGCTACAGCTTCAGTGCCACCAGCTCCAGCACCTACTCCATCAGCTCCATCTACATCGGCTGAAGCCTTCGTTCTTGGAGTTATCCGGACACCACCACCTGAAGACCAAGCCTGAGAGACGATTTAGTGCTATGCATTTTCTAGGAACTTTTTGGTAACTTGTTGCCAAAGGGGGAGAAAAATGTATAGATCATACGCTTCGAGAGAGCGTTGCTTTTTTATTCTCTCTTGCTTTGGTGGTTGAACTTTATTTGCTTGATTGAGATACTTTATGCCTTCGTGATACTTGGATGATCATGTGTGTTTGATCATATGCTACATTAATTCTTGTTGGATGACATTATCATTTTATCCCTATATGATCATTCACTTTGCTTGGTGATGAGTGCATGTATTTAATTATTATCATTTTGAGCACTCCACCAAGATGTATGTGACATGGAAGAGTAACCCATGAGCCTAATTCTCTGTGCATTTGCAGTCCAAAGCAAATCATAAACTATGCACAAATTTAGGGGGAGCTCTTGCTTTTCACATACTTCTCAAAGCGACAATGTTTTTCACTCTTATTATCATTTGTCGAAGCTTTGATCTATATGTTGTCATCAATTACCAAAAGGGGGGAGATTGAAAGTGCAACTATCCCTAGGTGGTTTTGGTAATTCCTAACAACATATAGCTCATTGAGCTAATGCTATTCCAAGAGGTGGTTTTGGTAATTCCTAACAACATATAGCTCATTGAGCTAATGCTATTCCAAGATTAATATTTCAGGAAAAGCTCAATGAATGGCATGGCATGGATGAGGAAAGTGGACCCCTCAAAATACTAAGGACAAAAAGATTGGCTCAAGCTCAAAGCTCAAGACTCTACATTTTATATTTTAGTGATCCAAGATCACATTGAGTCTATAGGAAAAGCCGATACTATCAAGGAGGGATGAGGTGTTGCTTGATGAGGTTCTTGCTTCATAGTGCTTAGTGATATGCTCCAAAACCCTCAACTACCTTCCCACATCCACATATGACCTAAACCAAAAGTCAAACTCGGCCCCACCGATTCTTTCTATCCGGCGCCACCGAGTTCAGATGTCATAGCCACTGCCACAAACCCTAGGCAAATCGGTCTCACCGATAGGGATCTCGGTCGCACCGAGATGGGGTTGTAATCTCTCTGTTTCCCTTCGTAACGTTTCGGTCCTACCGAGATGAGCTATCGGTCCCACCGAGATTGCAATGTAAACTCTCTGTTTCCCGTTTGTAACATTTCGGTCCCACCGAAATGAGCAAATCGGTCCCACCGAGTTTACCTGACCAACTCTCTGGTTAGCTTATTACCAAAATCGGTCCCACCGAGTTTGTGTAATCGGTCACACCGAGATTACGTTATGCCCTAACCCTAACCATATTGGTCCCACCGAGTTGCATCTCAGTCCCACCGAAAATCCTAACGGTCACTAGGTTTGCTAAATCGGTCCGACCGAGTTTCTCAATTTGGTGTCACCGAGATTGGTAAATTGTGTGTAACGGTTAGTTTTTGTGTGGAGGCTATATATACCCCTCCACCCACTCTTCATTCGTGGAGAGAGCCATCAGAACATACCTACACTTCCAATACACATTTTCTGAGAGAGAACCACCTACTCATGTGTTGAGGCCAAGATATTCCATTCCCACCATATGAATCTTGATCTCTAGCCTTCCCCAAGTTGCTTTCCACTCAAATCTTCTTTCCACCAAATCCATATCCCGTGAGAGAGAGTTGAGTGTTGGGGAGACTATCATTTGAAGCACAAGAGCAAGGAGTTCATCATCAACACACCATTTGTTACTTCTTGGAGAGTGGTGTCTCCTAGATTGGCTAGGTGTCACTTGGGAGCCTCCGACAAGATTGTGTAGTTGAACCAAGGAGTTTGTAAGGGCAAGGAGATCGCCTACTTCGTGCAGATCTACCACTAGTGAGGCAGGTCCTTCGTGGGCGATTGCCATGATGGGATAGACAAGGTTGCTTCTTCGTGGACCCTTCGTGGGTGGAGCCCTCTGTGGACTCGCGCAACCGTTACCCTTCGTGGGTTGAAGTCTCCATCAACGTGGATGTACGATAGCACCACCTATCGGAACCATGACAAAAACATCCATGTCTCCAATTGCGTTTGAATTCTCCAAACCCTTCACTTTACATTCTTGCAAGTTGCATGCTTTACTTTCCGCTGCTCATAGACTCTTTGCATGCTTGCTTGAATTGTGTTAAGATTGCTTGACTTGTGCTAAGATAGCTAAAATCTGCCAAAGACTAAAATTGGGAAAAGGATAGATTTTTATTTGGTCAAGTAGTCTAATCACCCCCCTCTAGACATACTTTCGATCCTACAAGGAGCCCGTGGAGAGGGCTGGTTGAACAGTAGCCGGTGGAGTAGCGCGCGGTGGAGGCTGGATGAACAGGAGCCCGTGGATGAACAGTCGTAGGTGGAGGCTGGAGGAGGTCGACGATGGATGAAAAGTAGCTCGTGGAGGCTGGAGGGGGTCGACGGTGGAGATGAACAGTATCCCATGGAGTCCCATTTTGCGGTACGCCACATCCCTCCCGATGAACAGGACCCCCGTTTCGACCGTAGCGCTCCAACACAAGTCTGTTTCGTCTGTTTTGCGGTACGCCACACCCCTCCCGATCAATAAGACCCCCGTTTCGACCATAGGAGGTCCGTTTCCTCCGTTTTGCGGTACGCCAGACCCCTCCCAATGAACAGGATCCTGTTTCGAACATGGCCGATCGAACACAAGGCCGTTTCCTCCGTTTTGCGGTACGCCAGGCCTCGTTTCCATCGCTTGTTCCGTCCAAGACCTCCCGATGAACACGGCCACGCATTCCGTTCCGACCCAGCCGGTTGGCTCCCAAGCGTTCCGTTTCCTCCCGATGAACACGACGCATTCCGTTGCCTCCCCATGAAGACGACGCATTCCGTTGCCTCCCCATGAACACGACGCATTCCGTTGCCTACCCATGAACACGACGACGACGCTGTTTCTCCGTTCCAACCCAGCCATGTCAACGAGCCCTTGCCATACGTATGCGCGAGTAGGCGTTCGAGGCCCCGCCCGTATGTACACATACGCGGCCGTATTTTCTTTCTTGCACCCTGGCCGCCTCTACTACGACATGTGTGTGCCTCTACATCCACCAGTATATATGTACGCACACGTTCACGACCAGAATGACAACGCTACGTATGCTTCGACCAGGTGGGTCCCGACTGTCAGGCACTTCCTTGCGTGCGAAGATGTAGCTGGTGGGTCCCAGCAGTCAGGGGGGCGAAATACGGTGGCCCGTCCGATGGGTCCCTGCTGTCAGGTGGAAGAATAATTATTTTGCACGTAATAAGGAGGCACTTCCTTGCTACGGCCGTGGACCCAGCTGTCAGCATCTCCACGCACAGTCCACGTCCGATGGAAGCCGTTCCTTGACCATGTTGACCATGCCGCGCCGAGAGCACCAGGGCGGTGGACGACGGCGAGGCCTAGGAAGGGGACGACGCAGAGCCGGGGAAGACGCGGCAGTGGATGCCCACACGTAGAGGAGTACGAGGGCACTAGTTCGCTGCGGTGTGAGGCTGCCGTCGTTGCAGAGTAACAAGGGGTGTGGGTGAGTAGAGGGATGGCCTGGCCAGCGATGGGAGTAGTAGGGGGTGGTGAGGCCTCCACCGCATCGCAGCCGGCCACGGGAGGCAGGAGCACGAGGCACGACCGGCGCTGGTTTGGGCGGCTGGAGCAAGAAGACCAGAGGTTGAAGAAGCACTACGGCTGTTGGATGGACATCGTATGGTCACTAGAGCTAGAATCGTGCATATTGACTAAGTTGACAAAGCCCTCCGTCCCCGTCAACTTAGTAGGCCCACAAGTCAGCCTGCCTCTATACTGGGTCCCAGCTAACAAGGGGAGTATTCATTTTTTTGTGCGTAATAAGGAGGCACTTCCTTGCGTGCGAAGATATAGCTGGTGGGTCCGAGCTGTCAGTGGCGGTAACGTTTTTTTCGCGAAAAACAGAGGCCCTTTCGGTGGGTCCCTGATGTCAGGTGGAGGAATCATTACTTTGCACGTAATAAGGAGGCATTTCCTTGCGTGCGGCCGTGGACCCAGCTGTCGGTCTCTCCAAGTACAGTCCACTTCAGATGCATGTCAGTCGTTGAGCATGTTGACCAGGCCACGACGAGAGCACCAGGGCGGTGGACGATGGCGAGGCCTAGGAAGGGAATGACACGGAGGCAGGGAAAACTCGACAGTTGTTTCCCACGCGGAGGGGAGTATGGCTGTACGAGGGTTTACTGGTTCGTCTGCCGTCGCCGGAGAATAACAACAGGTGTGGTTGAGTAGAGGGATGGCTAGGCCAGCGATGGGAGTACAGTGGGGTGGTGAGGCCTGCGCGGCAGCACAGCCGACCGCGGGGTGGAGGGAGCAGGCAGTCCCGCCGACGCTTGTTTGAGCGGCTAGAGCAGGAAGAGCAGAGATTGAAGAAGCACGACGGCCGTGGGATGGACATCCAACAGTCACTGCTTGTGCGTCAACCTTTTTTTTAGGAAAGCCTCAAATCTGTGGAAAACAGCATACATCCCATCTGCCATTATTTCTAATAATTTTCAGCCCATTTGCTAATTCTTAAGGTTTTTTTTGGAGCCCATATTCTTTTTGTTAGCATTACAGCCCAAATTGTGGCCACGGTTAAAAAATTATACGAAATTTTGCATATTTCGGTGCGGTTCGAACTGTTTTTAATCCCGAAATTTCGACTCACATTCAAACTAATTTTAAAAATAAATGTATATCAATATAAAATCCAACAAATTCTCCACGCATAAAAATTAATGTAATTTAAAATCTTGAAATGAAAAAAAAGATATTTGAAACTAATTGCCGGTTTGATGTGTTTTAAAAATGTACAGCCCATTTCTCATTACTGATGTGCCATTTTCTCGGACAGCCGAATGAAAGCTCTCCTTGTCTTGAAAGATTTGGAGCCCAACAGGCCTGAGAAAGCGACTTACTTGGCAAATCACAAAAAAACTGGGCTGTGGCCGTGGACCCAGCTGTCAGGCTCTCCACGTATAGTACTCTTCCGATGGAAGTCGTTCCTTGACCACGTTGACCACGCCACGCGGAGAGCACCACGGCGGTGGACGACGGCGAGGCCTAGGAAGGGACGACGGGGAGTCGGGGAAGACGCGGCAGTGGAAGCCCGCGCGGAGAGGAGTACGAGGGTTCACTGGTTCGGCTGCGGTGTGAGGCTGCCGTCGCCGCAGGGCCTGGCCAGCGATGGGAATAGTAGGGGGCGGTGAGGCCTCCGCGGCAGCACAGTCGGCCACGGGAGGCAGGAGCATGCGGCACGACCGGCGCTGCTTTGGGCGGCTGGAGCAAGAAGACCAGAGGTTGAAGAAGCACTACGGCCGTTGGATGGACATCGTACGGTCACTGGAGCTAGAATCGTTCATATTGACTAAGATGAAAAAGCCCTCCGTCCCCGTCAACTTTGTTGGCCCACAAGTCATCCTCCCACTATGGTGGGTCCCAGCTAGCCGGGGGTATTCATTTTTTTGTGCGTAATAAGGAGGCACTTCCTTGCATGCCAAGATATAGCTGGTGGGTCCGACATGTCAGCGGGGGGAATGTTTTTTTTCGAGAAATACAGAGGCCCTTCCGGTGGGTCCCAGTTGTCAGGTGGAGGAATCATTATTTTGCGCATACAGTCCATGGCCGATGGATGTCGTTCATTGACCAAGTTGACCAGGCCGCGCCGAGAGCACCATGGCGGTGGACGACGGCGAGGCCTAGGAAGGGAACGACACGGAGCCGGGGAAGACTCGGCAATGGTTGCCCACGTGGTGGGGAGTACGAGGGTTTACTGGTCCGGCTGCCATTGCCGGAAAATAACAGGAGGTGTGGGTGAGTAGATGAATGGCCTGGACAACAATGAAGTAGGGTGGGGCGGTGCGGCCTATGCGGCAGCACCGTCGGCCACGGGAGGCGGGAGCAGGCAGTCCCACCGGAGCTGGTTTGGGCGGCTGGAGCAAGAAGATCAGATATTGAAGAAGCAGCACGGCCGTTGGATTAACATCCAATGGTCACTGCTGCTAGAATCGTTTGTGGACTAAGTTGACAAAGCCAAAGTACATGTCAACCTAGTAGACCCACAAGTCAGCCTCCAAATCTGTCCCAAACAGCATACAACCCGAAATTTCTAGCCAGTTTCAAATTAATTTTAAATCTAAATATACCTTAATTTAAATTCAATGAAATTTTACCCGCACAAAAACAATGAAATTTAAAATATCAAAATCTGAAAGAAAACAATATTTTGGAACTAATTGTCTGTTGCTGTATTTTTTCATTTTACAGCCCATTTCTTATTACTTATAGCCCATTTTCTGGGCAAAATGCATCCCTCCTCATCTTGAAAGATTTCCGGCCCAGCAGGGCGTAGAAAAGCAAGTAGGCCTACGTTGGTTATTCTGCAAAAAACAAAATAGCTGGCTAGAAATTTTTAGAAAGGAAAAAAACAAAATGGGCTGGTCATGTGCTAAACATATGAAATAAAAGCCTGGGCTAGATGGGCCACGGTTCCCGCACAACCCAGTTGATACCCTTCTCCGACCCGAAAAAACAAAATTACTGCGCGCGCTGCTGGGTCCCTACTGTCATCCTCACCATGTACAGTCATCTCCTTATTCCTCTTGGTTGTTGACCATGTTGACAACACCGGAGGGTGGTGCCGCGGCGAGCGAACCTAGGCGGAGGATGATGGTGAGGCCTCGGATGGGAATGGACAAGAGCCGGGGCAGATCACAGCCAGCCGTGGGAGGTGGGAGTAGGCGGTCCCCCCGGCGCTGGTTTGGCTTTGGTGGCTCGAGGAAGAAGAGACTGAAGAAACGCGACAGACGTTGAATGTCAATCCAACGGTCAAGGTTGGCACAATCGTTTGTTGACTAAGCGGACACCAAGTAGCATACATTTTTATATATAGGAAGAAAACTACGAGGAAAATGCGTTCGTCTGCCGTCCTCCTCACAGGGAACGTTCGCCACATAAGTGACTAACACCCTTGGTTTTCAACCGAGAGGTCTTGGGTTCGAGTCCCAGGAACTCTCAAGTTTGTCCTCCTTCCTTCCTCACAAAAAAGGGAAAGAAAATCAAAGACTTGGGAAGGCGTACAGAACAAGCTAGTGTACCAGTAATGAGACGTTGCCAAGTTTTAAAAAAAGAAAGACGTGCTCCTGTAGCTGGTTCGAATCCAAACCTAGACTATGACTATATATGGTGCTATGCTGCAAGTAATGCAACTGACATATCCACCGTTCGCTTCTCCTCTTCTCTACTTACTCTGCCTAGCATCAGAAGCTCTGGCCGCAGCAACCATGTCCGCTGGCTGCTCGTCCACCTGCTCTTCAGCAGGCAACAACCATATATGCGCCAAGTCACAACCCGTACCATCGCCTGTGGGTCTCATCACACCCTCGCCGGCACGCGCACCGCAGCTGATTGCTCATCGCAACCCGCTGCCGTTGGTGTGGTGCCACTACTGCAAATCACGCAGAGTCATCCGTCGTGTCTCAACCACAATCAGCAACCCTGGTCGAGTCTTCTACAAATGCCCGAATCATGGGGTAATAACATGTTTAAGTGTTGTTCTGCTACTTTCAGTTGCTGATTTTTTTAATAGTTTGGTTGATGATCTACCAATTTGATTCGTGCAGAAAAGGGAAGATTCGTGTGATTTTTATTTCTGGGAAGTTGCTGATGTGGGGGAATGCAACTACGCTGATTATTTGGTTAGCCGAGGAATCCCAATACCAGCAGGTTGGGGTGTTGGACAAGTAACTGAAGGAACAACGGAAGAGGAAGATGCAGAGCAGAAGGTTAATGATGCAGTTCCTCTGATCATGGCCAAGCAACAGCTGCTGAACGGCCTTGGCAGCAATGAGGAGATGAAAGAGCTTGTGAAGATAATGGGCAAAATCGATGTGCTCTGTAGGATGATTGTCTCTTTATTTGCAGTGTATGTAGCACTCATGATGTATTCAGTGGCTACACATGAGCACTTTGCTGAAACTAGTAATGAATGAAACCTGTGTAGCAGGCTGGGCGTAGTGTTGTGAACATCTAATGATTTCTATTAACGGAAATCAGGGGGTATCCCCTTTTTCTCATATAAATAAATAAATAGCAGAGGCCCTGTTGGGTCACTTTGTTCTCATTCGAAGACGTCGAGCAAATTGCAGTCCAACATCAAACTATGTCATCCAATTCAAGTTTCACAGCCAAATATGAGTACAACTAAACAACAATGTCATCATGTTTTAGTTGTCATACAATCACCAAACACAAATTAGCATACATAACAAGTGATGTTCTCACAGCAAAATACTAAACAACATGTTCATCAGGTTTCAGTTGTCATAGCAAACACAATTTCACATAGTAGATAAAAAAACGTCTTCTGACAGGCAAATACGACAAAAGCAATGTAATCATCATCTGCAGCAGCAGCGTTGTAATGCCCTCGATGCGGCTATATCTCCTACGTGTCGAAGCACGACTTAGAGGCATAACCGCATTGAAAGCAATGTTGCAAGTAAGGTAATCTTCACAACAACCCATGTAAATAGATAATAGGGGAAAAAGGTACATAGTTGGCTTACACTCGCCACGTCACACAAAGTACATAAATAACATTACAATCATCCAATACACTCACGGTCCGACTATGGTACCAAAATAAAAGATCAACCCCAACATGCGACACGGTCCCGATCGCCCCAACTGGGCACCACTACTGATCATCAGGGAAAGACACATAGTAACGGCGTGCGTCTTCGTCGAACTCCCAGTTGAGCTCAAGCGCATCATCTGGAATAGAGTCATCGAGCCCTGCATCTGGTTTTGAAGTAATCTGTGAGTCATGGGGACTCAGCAATCTTGCACCCTTGCGATCAAGACTATTTAAGCTTATAGGTAAGGCAAGGTAATATGTGGAGCTGCAGCAAGCGACTAGCATATATGGTGGCTAACCTGTTCGCAAAAGAGAGCGAGAAGAGAAGGCAAAGCACGAACGAAGAACTATAGAACAACCTATGCCAAACATTACTCCAACACCGTGTTCACTTCCCGGACTCCGTCGAGAAGAGACCATCATGGTTACACAACAGTTGATTCATTTTAATTAAGTTAAGGTTCATGTTATCTACAACCGGACATTAACAAATTCCCATCTGCCCATAACCGCGGGCACGGTTCAAATCCCTGCAGGGGAGTCCCAACTTAGCCCATCACATGATCTCATGGTCAACGAAGGATATACCTTCTCCCGAGATATTCCGATTAGACTCGGCATCCCGGTTCTACAAGACAACTTTGACAAAGGTAAAACAAATCCAGCAACACTGCCCAAATGTGTCGACAAATCCCGATAGGAGCTGCACATATCTCATTCTCAGGGCACACTCAGATAAGCAATTCGTACAACTAAAACCAGCCCTCGAGTTTCCCCGAGGTGGCGCTGCAAGGGGCTCTAGTTTGGACCAACACTCAGAGGAGCACTGGCCCGGGGGGGGGGGGGGGGTTTAAATAAAGATGACCCTTGGGCTCCGGAAACCCAAGGGAAAAAGAGGCTAGGTGGCAAATGGTAAAACCAAGGTTGGGCGTTGCTGGAGGAGTTTTATTCAAGGCGAACTGTCAAGGGGTTCCCATTATCACCCAACCGCGTAAGGAACACAAAATCCAGGAACATAACACCGATATGACGGAAACTAGGGCGGCAAGAGTGGAACAAAACACTAGGAAAAAAGCCGGGCCTTCTACCCTTTACCAAGTATATAGATGCATTAAGATAACAACATAATATAGTGATATCCCAACAAATAAACAATGTTCCAACAAGGAACGATCTCCAATCTTCACCTGCAACTAGCAATGCTATAAGAGGGGCTGAGCAAAACGGTAACATAGCCAATCAACGGTTTGCTAGGACATGGTGGGTTAGAGGTTTGACATGGCAATTTGGGAGGCATGATAAGCAAGTGGTAGGCATCGTAGCATAGGCATAGCAAAAGAGCGAGCATCTAGCAAGCAAAGATAGAAATGATTTCGAGGGTATGATCATCTTGCCTGCAAAGTTGTCAGAGTTGACTTGATCCTCGTAAGAAAACTCAACGGGCTCCTCATTAGCGAACTCGTCTCCCGGCTCTACCCAAACAAGACAAACAAGCAAAAGGAACACAATCAACCATGTGCAAAGCTCAAACAAAACAAGATGCAAACATGGTATGCTATGCGGTATGTGATATGTGATGCATATGCAAGATTTGACAAGGAATAATTGAACTTGGCCTCAACTTGGAAATCCAAGAGTGCCACTGGAAATGTGAGGTGATTTCAGTTGAAATCAATATAAAGATCACCGGAATCGGATGCACGATTTGGAAATGGCAAGCAAAACAAATATGACAACGGTCTGCGATAAACAGCAAGTAGCCATCTAAATGCATCAAGATAATTATGCTACAGCACTGAAACATGGCAACAAAATACATGCCAGGGATCCACTCATGATGCTTGACAAAAGATGAACACTGAGCTACGGCCAATTCATCCACTAACAGGTTCAAACAAGCATGGCAAAAATGCAAACGACAAACAGGTTTCAGACTTAGTGAAATTAACACAAGTCTGAAATTTCAGATCAGGTAGCACACTTTGGGAGCATGAAAACTATATGCTAAAGGAACTTAACATAGCAAAGCAAGGCATGACATGAAGCTACTCAAAGAGCTTAATAAAAGTTCCTTAGTGACCTTGAGCCAAAAGGGATCATAAAATACAATTGCAAGCATACGAACATTGCAAAAACATAATCAGGTGAAAAAACTGGAGCATGCAAATATGTTAACGAGTAGGCATGTTCACGAGCTCGATGCACTCACTACAGAGTATGGTATGACAAACTAAGCATACACCCATCAAGAATACATATCATAGAAGCTAGACATGGCAAGAACAACAACGTAGCATGCACTGATCAACAACAACATCTTCGGCAAAATCGCTAACAAGTAAACAATCTGCCAGGATTCACGAAATAGCAAAAGTAGAGCTCGATTGGCTCAAGCTAGGGTGCTCCATAATTGCAAACAAAGACATGGATGGATAGAGCACCATAATATTAACAAATCATCCTTACTGATCATCCTCAAAAGAGGCACGGATCACTAGGAAATAACATGAACATATGGCATATTGATAAAAACAGGTCAAGGACTTGAAAGAAATTCTAAGTCCCTGAAATCAGCATTAACGAATGCACTACTTTGCAAGCTTGTGCTAGTCACCACACATATCACAAAAATACATGGTAAGCACCTCTGTAAATATGGCATGGCATATAACAAAACACATGTAGAGCTCAGGAGCATATCATGCACACATTAATCATGGCAAAAATGACAAATAGCTATTTGGTGCAGCAGATCTGACAATTATCTCAAATAGCTCTCTTCCAACAGCATTTCGGGCATCAAGATGAGCTCAAATGAAAATGATGCAATGAGATGAAATGATGTACTCTCTGAGACGAACAATCTGATATGCTACACGCGCAAAACGGAGCTACGGATACAGAGTTACGGCATGATGAAAAATGCAAAATAACTAGGGTTTCGGGGGAAAGTCAACCGTCTCAGATCCAGATCTAGATCCAGCCGGCGCGGATCCCGAGGTTCGCCGGAGTTACTGTTCACCGGAGGTCGCCGGAGATGGTGGTGGCGGCCGGAGCTCGCCGTAGTTGGAGGAGGACGCCGGAGATGGTGGTGGTGGCCGCGGGCGTCGGTGGGGTGGCCGTGGGCGCCGGTGGTTGGGGTGGCGCGCACCGGTGGCCGGAGCTACGGAGCTCGCCGGTGCCAAGGTCGGTGGCAGGGCGGCGAAGGGCAGCGCCGGGCGGCGCTGGAAGGCGGGGAGGAGGCGCGGGGCGCGGCCCGGGAGGCGGCGCGGGAGGGCCTGCCCCGGGCTTCAACGGGCCGGCGGTGGGAGGAAGCCGGCCGGAACACGTGGCACGTCCTGGTTGGCTGCGGGCGGCGGCGGACGTTGTCTGGCGCGGGCCGGACACGTCCGGTGCGCGGAGGAGCGGATTTTTTAGGGTTAGGGGTGGAGAGATCCGAAAATTCAGAGGAGGGGCTATTTATAGAGGTAGGAGGAGCTAGGAAGCTCCAAATGAGGTGCGGTTTTCGGCCACGCGATCGTGATCGAATTCTCTAGATGATGGAGAGGGTTTTGGTGGGTTTTGGGCCAAATTGGAGGGGTGTTGGGCTGCAACACACACGAGGCCTTCTCGGTCCCTCGGTTAACCGTTGGAGTATCAAACGAAGTCCAAATGACACGAAACTTGACAGGCGGTCTACCGGTGGTGAACCAAGGACGCTTGGCAAGTCTCGGTCCAATCCGGAAATGTTTAACCCCCACACACGAAATGAAGGTAGAAAGGACCACCAGAGGAGATAGGAGCGCCGGAATGCAAAACGGACAACGGGGAAAATGCTCGAATGCATAAGACGAACACGTATGCAAATGCAATGCACATGATGACATGATATGAGATGCATGACAACGACAACAACACACGGAGACAAAACCCCAAAACCGAGGAAATAAAATAACTTAGCGCCGAAAACGGCAAGAGTTGGAGATCATATAAGGTAAATTACATCCGGGGTGTTACAAGCGTCAACATCTTCGCCATGTGTATCAGTATGAATCGTAATTCCCCACGGTGTCATCTTCTTCTTCTTTGTCCTCAACGTTCTCGAACGTTGGCTTCTTCTTGATCAACTCTTGTATGTCCACAGCACGACAGGCAATCTTTTTGCCGGCGTCATTGACGTGATGGTTCTCAAAGATATTAGGAACATATGTGTTATCCTTTACATCAGGAGCAGTGTAAGCATCATCTTGTTGTGCAACTTCATTAAGAGAATTCCTCTGCTCAAACCTTTGCAATACTCTCCAGTCATCGCTATGTGCAAATGTGTCTTCCAAGAAATATATCTATGTTGCTTGATTTGCCAAAATAAAAGGCTCGTTGGTCTAGTACGCCGCCTTGACATTGATGGATTTGAAATAATCATCAGCTCTGGGTTTTGCGATCCTGGAAAACAGGTTATACCAACGAGAGCACAACAGAACCACACACCGATGATCCTCGAAACTGGAGATATACTGCAACTGAATAATGTCTGTTATGTTAGCATACATTTTAGTTGTCTCTTTGTCATACGTATCCGTGCTCATGATGGCACTGTTTTATGTCTTCCTTCCTTCGTCTCGTGCAAGGGCGTTGTAGCGCACATCTCCAACAACGCAAGATTCATAATGTCTTACCCGAGTATCAGGACCCATTGCTAGTGAGTAAAGGGCATCATCAACTGCCTGCCCATCCCCCCGCATCTTCTTAACCTATGGTTAGAAAATAGACAAGCTGATCATCTTATGTACTCAATATATTAAAAAAACTGACAGTGCACTTCAAAAGCTTACATGGTTCTTGAACCATTTCGCAAATCCTGCCATAACCAGTTTGTCAATGTTTCTTGGATTTTGCAGTAACTCCTCTTTGTAAATGCTGCACAACATAGTGATCGCGTCAAACATCTAAATATATAAGAATGTGCTGCAAGTTTAGTAGATTACGATGTATAAGTTGCAGTACTGCACTTACTTGATATAAGGTAGTATCTCAGGACAGTTATTCAACACACACCAAACCATTTTGTCCAAATCTTTAGGTTTGTCCTCTTATCGACTCTTCCCTGTAACTCGAACAGAATAATCGAAAACATTGAGCCCGGGATTGTCTTCACCCACCTCTTTGCTAAGCTGATCAACTGTTTCAATGTATTTTGAGCAGAATGTCAACGCTTCTGTAGCAATGTAGGCCTCTGCAATGGAACCCTTGGGTCTAGCTCTATTCCTAACATAGCCCTTGAAAGTGCATAGCTGCCTTTCAATAGGGTACATCCATCCATACTGTACTGGACCTCTAAGTAGTGCCTCATCAGGTAGATGAACAGCCAAATGCACCATCACATCAAAGAAGGCTGGAGGATATATCTTCTCAAGGTCGCATAGGATAGTTGGTATCTTGTCTCTAAGACGCTCCAAAGCATCTATCCTGATATTCCTACTGTAGAGTTCCCTGAAGAATTGTCCCAACTCTGCAACTGCTCTGTATAAGTCAGGGCGGCCCAATCCTCTAAGGATAACAGGTAAAACCCTTTGAAGTAGGACGTGGCAGTCATGAGTTTTCAACCCTTGTACCTTGTTTCCATCTGCACTGACTCTCATTTCAGGGTTGGAAGCAAATCCATGTAGGAATCTCACACGTGACAGGACCTCGCAGAATTCTTTTCTTTTTACCTTGTCCAAGACGTAGACAGCTGGTGCCATATCCCGTGGTTTACCTTCATCTTGCACCTGCAAATCCTTTCTAATACCCAGGTGTGTCAAATCAATCCTAGATTTTAAGGTATCTTTCGTCTTGCCTTCAATATTAAGAAGTGTGCCGATAATGCTGTCACATATATTTTTCTCGATGTGCATCACATCAAGATTATGCCGCAGATCCAAATCTTTCCAATACTCCAAGTCCCACAAAGTGGACCTACGGGTAAACAATAATCTCTCTTCTACCCTGCCACGCTTCCTTTTCCCGCTACCATTACTAGGATGATTTCCTAGTGTAATATGCCTGACCTTCTCTAATTCCACTTGCAACTCATCGGCGGTGAGCGTCTTTGGCGCATCACGGTTTTCATGCTTTGCATTGAACACATGTCTTTGGTATTTTCTAGGATGCGGCTTGTCCTTGGCAAGGAAACGGCGGTGTCCAATGTAACAGATCTTGCTAAGTATTGCGTATGACAGCGGATTCCTGTCACAGTGAACGCATGCATTGTAACCATGTGTCGTTCGCCCTGACATAGTGCCCAAAGCCGGATAATATGGATGCACCAAATTATAACAGCACGCAGAAAGAAATCAGCTAGTGGGCTGCTATATAGGTCTTGAGTGAGAACACCCTTCCATAGATGTTGAAGTTCCTCCACAAGAGGCTCCATGAACAAATCAAAATCCTTTCCAGGACTTTTTGGACCTAGGATGAGCAATGCCATCATGTAGTTTGATTCTTTGGTGCAGACATTTGGAGGCATGTTGTAAGGGATAACAAGCACTGGCCACATGCTATATGTGGCGCTCTGGTGGCCAAATGGGTTAAATCCATCTAAGGCTAAGCCAAGTCTAATGTTTCTCGGGTCAGCAGCAAACTCTTTGTGTTTATCATTGAAGCTTTTCCACTCACTACCATGAGATGGATGGCTCATTACATTCTGATCTATGTACTCCTAGTTCCTAGAATGCCACAGTACATCCTCTCTTGTTTCAGCATCATGAAACAACCTCTGCAATCTTGGTGTAATTGGAAAATGTCTCAGAACATTATGAGGAATCCTCTTCACAGCATCGCCATCTTTCCATCTTGATGATTTGCATTTCGGGCATTCACTTAAGTTGGCATAATCCTTCCGGAACAGAACACAATTATTCTTACAAACATGGATCATATCATATCCAATTCCAACTGCACAAAGGAAATTCTTCATTTTACTGTAGGTGTGTGGCAGCTCAAATGCATCTGGGAAAGATTCGCGGAAAGCAGCCAACATCGCATCGAATGATTTGTTGGTCATCCGCTCAGATGTGTTCACCTGAAGAAAGGTGACCATAGTTGAGAATACTGACAGCTTATTTCCTAGGGTGACAGCAATGTTGCATTGTTCCAACATGCGGGCCCACCATTTTCTTCTGCAGGTGAAAGTTCACGGAATGGACGAGCATTTCGTAGCATTGTTTCAATGTTGGTCAAACTCACTGGCTCCGCCACCACCACCTCCTCCTCCTCTTCCACCTGAGCATCAGGCAGATCAAGATGGTGATCTGCTGCTTCCACGTAGTCAATAACATTGACGTTCACAACTTCACCATGATGAACCCACCTAGTATATGTGACCGACATCCCATACAAGTGTAGATGATTTTGCACAGTTGACTGGGGGTCATGTAACTGAATTCATACAACTGCTACACGGGCAGAGCACATCTGATTTCGGGCCACCGTACTCAGCTCTGATAAAGTTCATGAAGTTTTCAACCCCCTCGACATATGCAGCGGAGAATCTTTGAGCAGATGTTATCCATGTCCTATCCATCTGTTAGACATACAAATTAGTTCTTCTACTAGATATTACAGGAAAAACATATATGCTTTTTTTATGAAGTCCAGAAAAAAATACCTAGGTCGATGTCTAAAGCTATGGCAAGATATTTCGCGAGCAGATCTAAGTAACGAAATATATGTAAAGCTAATTCAGCAAACAAATTTGAGTGCCAAATTATGGCAGGCTGTTTCAGCAGTCAATGAGGCCGAGTACACAGCCATCGAACTATCGAAGGCCACCGCAGCAACAAAGATCGAGTATAAAATGGTGTAGAGCTATTTCAGCTAACAAATTGGCTACTAGACCATGGCAATCTACGTCACAATAAATATATGGCAGGATATTTTAGCAACTAATCGGCCTTGGCATGCCATCTCAGCTAAGCAGATTGAGTGCAAAACAAGGCAAGGAAGCTTCTTAAGCAGAGCATATTAACAGTAAACTACTTCGGCAAACAGTGAGATTAACAGTGTCTATCAGCTAACATTCAATGCTACACCGACATAAACGGGGCCTCAGTCTAGATTACGTGTACCGTGGGAGAAGCTGACCGCCGTGCGTCTCCACACGAACGTTTCCAGCGGTGGTGGCGCTGACTGCCGTGTGCCTCCACAAGAACATAGCCAGAGGTGGTGGCACGGCTAGAGGACGGCAGTCGATGAGATCATACTGTGGGAGCGAGAGGATCGCCGAACCGCGGCGCCGACGTATCGGCGCGGCGGGGAGGGTAGCTTTGGCGGAGCAAATGGAGTGGAGGGGGACATGGGGGAGGGGGGTTTGGGGAATATTATTGGCTAGTTGGCCGAAGGGCGGTTGAATCGGATTTGGGGGGAATTTTTAGGTGGGGGGAGGATTTTCGCGCGGTGGGCGGGGGGAGTTTGGCGCATGGTCGGTTTCTCCAAGTGCAGTCCAACGTGTCAGTGAAGAGGCAAGCCGAAGCGCGTTCCGTTTGCGTGAGCCATGTGCAGGACCGAACGTGTGTGGGGTGCAATGCGACTGCTACAGGAGTGCTGTGAGTGCACCGCATTTTTTCCTTTTAAACTAGGTGCTTAGCCCCCTCAAAAAAAATCTGTTGCTTCGCGCGATCCATCGATAGTACTACTAGTAATCCGGTAATCCCGACTAAAACAGCGCGGCCGGGTCTTTTCCCACGCGATATGCTGGGAGGTTGGCTTAGTTGGGTTTTTTAGGACGAGTAATGCTACACCTACGTAATCCCAGTTACGTAATTAACGTAATGTGAAACGTGTGAGCTGTTGATTGTAGATTGGGGGGAGGGAGGGGCCCACCACCATGAAAATCAGGGGAGGAGAGAGAGAGGCAATTTACGTTAACCCTTTCGTAGGTTCCTGTAGATGTAGAAGGATGTGTCCGATCTTGCAATATAGGCCGTCCGATCTATATCTAACGGATAGGAAGGAAAATATGACAATTTACCCGCACTCCTCTCCACATTTGCAGATAAGGCTTTCCCTCGTTCATCCTTTTCTCTCACAAGATCTTGATCTTCCGTGCAACGCACGGGCATCTTGCTAGTACTCCTACAATATGTATATTATTTTGAAAGTTCATATACACCGGCAGAGATTAATGCAAACACGGCAGGTTTTCATTACATTTCGAACTTTTATAGGACAAAAAAAATAAAAGAAACCCAACCCTAAACCTATTCTACGGCGGCGACCGGCGTCCTCCATCTGTGATCTCCATGTACGGGGGCGGGGTTCAAGGCCCGTGAAGTGAAGGTGCGGTCTCCGGCGAGGAAAATTAGAACACAGGAGACGGACCGGCCAGTTGGCACACCATGCCTTGCCGCCTCCCATGCCCTACTCATCCTCGGACGAGTCCCCGACCTCGGCGGTGCCGGACGTTGGACGGCGGCAAGTAGGACGTGTGGCTGACAGTGCTCCCGTCGTCGGCCGCCAGCGTGGCCACCGCTTTTGCGGTGACTTGACCGAGGGCGGCGACCTCGAGCTCCATCCCCGAAGACAAGCTCTCCCGTAGAGCGTTCGCGCTTGCGGTCATGGCGGATGTGGTTCCAGGTAGGAGGATGATGCGCTATGGTGTGGAGGTTACCTGGGCGTTGCCGCTTTAAGTAGTGCATTCCGGTGAGGCCAATTGTCCGGGTGCGTCATTAAGTCGACGGAGTTGGTTCCGTGGGCACTGAGCCTCTTAATGACGACATACGAACGGACGGCATGAATGCGGGCAGCTGGTGCTAGCTAGGAACGCAGCGTGCGACGGCGCGAGGGACGAGGGTTTTGGTGTGCCGGGGTAGTCAGCTGTGGTCGTGGCAACGTTGGAGATGCCCTTTGCTCACATGCGATCCCCGCATGTCATTGAAAAAGCAAGACAACCCAGCATGGTCTCAGGTCCAGAGGATGCAGTTGGCTGTGCTACACCACTCCGCAGACGCGCCGCGGCGCCCCGTGCATCCTCGACGAGCCGGGTGTTGGGGTGTGTTTGGATTGTGGCCAAAGTGCACCTTGCCAAAATTTTGGTCATGACCAAAAGATTGGTCTTTGTTTGGATGGTTGCCATTTTTTGGCATGCCAGTGAACTCTAGCCAACTATAGTTCATTTTTCTTGCCAATGTCGACCAAATCATGGGCAACCAATACCTCAACCAAAATTTTCGTCATGACCCAAAGATTGGTCTTTGTTTGGATGGTTGCCATTTCTTTGGCATGCCAATGAACTCTAGCCAACTCAAGTTCATTTTTCTTGCCAATGTCGGCCAAATCATGGGCAACCAATACCTTTTGGCTACCCAATGCTTTGATGGGGCAACCTTGGGCACAAACCAAACATACCGTTGGTCGTGCCACAGCACTAACGCCACCCTCGGCAAACTGAAACCGACCGTGTCTAGCGACGATATGAGCGTGTCGCTCACCGTGGTCGCCGTGTCCAGAGGCGGTGCTGGAGCTGCGCCGCGTTGTTGGCCCCAACGACCCACATGAATGGTTGTCGGTGGCGAGGAGGTCATGGGCCAGCTCCTCCATTGGACTAGTCTGCGCTACGTCGTCCCGACGGGTGTGCCCCACATGTTTGTTTCCCTGTTTTCCCGGCCATATTTGAGCATCAGTGCTCCGTGTTGTGCATTAGGACTTTCACTCTGTAGGCCAAGCGAGACAACTTATTGTTTATTTGAGCCGTTCAAGTATAATCATGTGGCGTTTGCTTATTTCTCATTCCTCTCCAGCCCTCTTCTCCATCGATCATGTCGCCCTCCAGTCGAGTCCATCCTCCCGCATGCCTCATTTGAACATTCCGCCGAGTATCATTCGCATGTACCCACCCTAGTCCTCTTTCAATAGATCTCTGGACCCCGAGATGAAATCGAGAGGGAACGAGTGGGGGCACGTGATACCTAAGGCGAATTCAAAATTTTGAACCGGTGATTATAGCATCCGCAAATCATATATAAAGGGTATTCAATGTTCGTTTCATTTTTGACATAGAATATACTCCCTCCTATCCTTTCTAGTTTACATATAAGTTTTGTGTGTAGTCAAAGTATATCTACTTTGATCAAAAAGGTATCAACATTCAACAACGCCCAATCAATATTGTTAGATTCGTACGTACTCCTAGATTCGTACTCGAGATGGTTTCCAATTTGACTATTGACAAGATTAATAGTACATGAGATGTATAATGTGAAAATTATATCATTGGGAACTCCTTTAACATACGAATTTGACCGTATGCTTTGGGTAAGTTGCATGTCATATATTATTACTCTAACATTTGGTCAAAGTTAGCCTCGAAAAACACATTAGACCCTTTATGCTTTGTGTAAGTTGTCGGGTGGTAGGATCGACATATGCCAACGGGTGGCTTATCATTGCGGGGGCCAAAAGAACGTCGCCGGTGCCTGGAAACGGGATGAGGCGAAGACTTGCACGCCGGCGAATATTACCCAGCTTCAGGGCTCTCCGAGGAGATAACACCCCTACTGCTGCTCTGCGGGGTCTCCGCATGGTTACTAAGTGGACAAGTAGCTACAATGCTCCTTGAGCTGTTTTGGGTGGAAGGAGGAAGAAGGGCTCGGCTCAGCTTGCTTCTTCTCCTTGTGTGTGTATAGGTCTAGAAAGAGAGTTCCACCCTTTGCATGGGTGCACCGGGGGGTTTATATAGGCCTACCCCCGGGGGTACAATGGTAATCCGACTGGGCGCGGGGCCCAGCTGTCTGTGACTATGCTCGCCGGCTTCTCCGCCGGCTTCTGGGGCCCGCCGGCTGGTGGGTCCCGCCGGCTGCCGGCTCCTGGGTCGATAGGCCGGCCCCACTGGCCAGGGCCTGGTCGGCGGCTGGTTACTGTTACTTCGTGTCGTGGACGCAGGCTTGGTCGGGGTAAGCGTGGCTACAGTAACGCCGCCCTGGCGGGCGATTACTGTAGCCCCGCCGCATCTTGTCTCCTTAATGGGCGTCTCCTTCGAGGAGGGCGGCAGGCCGGCTACGTGAAGCCGGCCCTCTGTCTTGCCGGCTTGAGAGGAGGTGCGGCCGCCTTCGGCATCTCTCTACCCGAAGGGGCCCACTGCCTCGAGGGCCACGCTGGCGACCCATAGAGGACGGCGCCAGAGCCGCCGGGGCTACAATGCCGCGCCGGGCGGGCCGCAGCGGCCCGCACGACGCGCTGTACCAGGCGTGCTTCGGGTTTTGGGGGTGGAAGGCTCGACTGTTGCCACGCCCCACTTCATCATTGCAGAGTGGACGCGTACATCGCGGGTACGGCATTGACCGATTTATGGGAGCCGGCCTAGCAGTAGCCGGCCTTGCTGTAGCCGGCCCTGAAGTAGCCGGCCCTGCCGTAGCCGGCCTTGATGTAGCCGGCCCTCCGCAGGCTTCTCCAGGAGGGTGAAAAGGCGGGCCGCCCCGAAGCCGGCCAGGAAGGTAGCCGGCTGTGGGGAGGCGGCCCAAGTCTTGAGTCTTCTTATGAGCCGGATGGGCTCACAATTTTTTCTGAGGGGCTAGGGAAGCCGGCTGGGCTACCCATAGCTATTTACCCCGACAGTAGTCCCCGAAGGCGGGCGAGCTTCACGGTGGACGGAAGGACGGGAAGCTTGGCCGGCTTCATACCCCGAGGGGCCGACCTCATCGTTGCAGCCGACTCCGGAGCACTTTTTGTTTATCAGGGTGGCAGTGGTTGACCCGCGGGCCGGCCGCGGGCCCCATGACGTGCCACGTGGCGGGGAAGTCCTGCCGTCGCACGCGCGCGACGGGACGCCGCCGCAGGCCCAGGCCCGCCACTCCCTGGCCTCGGCCCGGGCGCAGATCTTCTGTGGCCCGAGGGGACTGCTCGCCTCCCCGCGGCCGTTACTTCGCGTCATCAAGGCGCGCAATTAACGCGGGCGTGGGGGAGATGGGCACGATTGATCCCCACGATCCCCCACGCTGCGCCTCCTCGGCTCTGGCGCACGCGCCTACAAGTAGGGGGGGAGGGGGAGAGGCACAGGCCCGTTCGCTCCCCCGCTCCCCGTCCCTCCTGCTCCTCTTCTTCTCCTTCTTCTTCTTCCTCGCGCCCGACGCAGTTTCGCGCCGCAGCCCACCGCGCCGCCATGTCTCTGGCTTTGTCGAGCTCGTGGGACGGGTCCAATGTCCACGAGGACCATATCGAGTTCCTCCGCCAGACCCGGCGCCTGCCCGCCGCCAACCTCGTGCAAGTGCGCCTGACGCCCACGAAGGAGGTCTCGCCGGCGCCGGAGGAAGGCGAGCGCGTCGTCTTCCGCACGCACTTCCTCCGTGGCTTCGGCTTCCCGGCGAGCAGCTTCATGCGTTCCTTCCTTGAATTATACAACCTCCAACCACACCACGTCACGCCCAACACCGTGCTGCAGCTCTCGGCCTTCGTCTCGCTCTGCGAGGGGTTCTTGGGGGTGCTGCCGACGCTGGAGCTCTGGGCGGAGCTGTTCCAGAACAAGCTCGGCACCGTCTCCGCCGGCGTGCTGGCTCCCTACGGCGCCTTCATCGCGATGAAGAGGGCAAGCGATGACAACCCCTTCCCCCACATCCCTCTAATCCAGTCTGTCAAGCTTTGGCAGAAATCCTATTTCTACGTCAAGAACATCGCCCCTCACGGCGACTACGTCAATCTGCCGGCTTATGTAGCCGGCCCGCCGGTTGGGAGGCGGCGGTCCTGGGGCTACAGGTCGAAGTCCTTGTCTCCGGCTGGGAATGCTTCCATCGCCCGGCTTCGGGTGATGATCCAGTCGGAAGGCCTGCGCGCATCCGACCTGGTAGCCGCCTTCGTCGAGCGCCGGATTCTGCCCCTCCAAAGCCGGCCGCACATGATGTGCCAGATGAGTGGCCGGTTCGACCCTTGTCGGCTGAGCACATGGGAGATGCCCCACGCCGAGGTAGCTCTGATGGCGAACTACATCGCCAACCTGAAGCTCACCGACGAGTGGCAGTTCGGCAAGGCGCCGTACTCCCGCGCCCATCCTCCGCTTGTGGTAAGTTTTTCTTCTCGTCGTCTGCCGGCTTGAGTCAGCCGGCTTCTGACCAGGAGGCTCTTCTCTTTTTTCCCTTCATCAGAATCCTCTCCTCCCGCCGCCAGCCGGGGCGGCTGGAGTCGATCGCGAGTATGCCCCGGACCGCACGGTGGACGACCCCGACGACCCGGACCTTTCCGCAGTCGCCATGGAGGACGCCGCCACGGGGGACGCCGCCGAGCTCGGAGGCACGGGGCTCTCGGCCAGCTTCGACGACTGGCCGGATGACTTCGAAGTCGAAGAAATCCCGCGCCACTAGCCGGCAACCGACCGCCGCGGCGCGGGCTCGTCCGCCGCGCCGACTGCCGGTGGTGGAAAGGGGAAACGCCGGGCCGCGTTCCCACTCTTCGGAAGCCGGCCGAAGAAGCCGAAGGCCTCCGCCGCGGCCACGAAGCACAAGGAGGCGGCGGCGAAGGCGGCCCGCTTCTGGAAGGCGGTGAAGAAGCCCCCCTCAGTTTCGGCGTAAGTCTTGTAGCCGCCTACGCTCTTGTTATTCTGCAGTCTTCCTTTTCTTGAATGCTTTTCTGATCTTCTGAGCAGGGCGCCGCTCTCCCTTGAGCGAGGCCCAGCCGGCTCCGTGGTCGGGCCGAGTGCCGGATCCTCAGGGTCCCGCCGAGTGGACCCCCGCGCCGAACTTGACGCAGCCACGGAGCGCAACACTTGCGAGGTGCTTCGAGAGAGGGAGGCGGCCAAGCGGGAGGCGACGGAGCGGGAGGCGGCGGAGCGGGAGGCGGCGGAGCGGGCGGCCGCGGAGACGGAGGCGGAAGGCGCGCGTAGCCAGCCTCCGCTACTCGCCATTGTAACGCCCCACATGTAACCTTCCCCAATTGTACTCCGACTCATGCCGTTTCCGGCATTAAATTATATTTAATTCTCGGGTTCGGGTCTTTGTCTCCGTGTGTTGTTTTTGTTTTCGTGCATCTCATATCATGTCGTCACGTGCATCGCTTTTGCATACATGTTCATCTCATGCATCCGAGCATTTTCCCCATTGTCCGTTTTGCATTCCGGCGCTTCGTTCTCCTCCGGTGGCCATTTCTAGCTTTCTTTCGTGTGTGGGGATTAAACATTTCCGGATTGGGCCGAGACTTGCCATGCGGCCCTGGTTTACTACCGGTAGACCGCCTGTCAAGTTTCGGGTCATTTGGACTTCGTTTGATACTCCAACGGTTAACCGAGGGACCGAAAAGGCCTCGTGTGTGTGCAGCCCAACACCCCTCCATTTTGGCCCAAAACCCACCAAACTCAGCTCCATCGTCTCGGTCGTTTGATCACGATCGAGTGGGCGAAAACCGCACCTCATTTGGACTCTCCTAGCTCCCTCTATGCCTATTTAAAGGCCCCCCATTTTTCGGATCGTCTTCCACCCCCGAAACCCTAAAAACTGCAGCTCCGCGCGCCGGACATTGTCCGTCCGGGCCGGACGCTCCGCCGCCGCCACTCCCACGCTGCCACGTGGCGCGCGCCGCCGCCTCCCACCGAAGCCTGCCAGGCCCGCCGCGGGCCCCCGAAGCCCGTCCGCTGCCCCGCCGCCAGGGGAGCCCCGCGCCGCCTCCTTCCCCGCGGCCGGCCGCGTCGCCCGCCGCCAGCCACCACCCCGCCGCCTCGCCGGGACGCCGCCGCCTCGCCGGGACGCCGCCGCGCCCGGTTGCCGCCGCCGCCTACGCCTCGCCGCTGCCGCCTGGGCGCCGCACCGCCCCGCGCCGCCCCCTCCCCGCCTCGCCGCCGGCCGGATCCGGCCGCGGGAGGGCCGGATCGGCCACCGCCGACCCCATCCGCCGCCGTCTGCCTCGTCTCCGGCGAGCCCGCCGCCACCTCGATCCGCGTGCCCGGCCGGATCCAGATCTGGAAAAACCCTAGGTTGACTTTTCCCTCTCCGTCTTAATCTTTTATGCCTTCTTTGACCAGCGATAACTCCTCATCCGTAGCTCCGATTTGGGCGTATGATATGTCAAAATCTTCGCCTCGACGAGTACATCATTTCATTCCATTGCACCATTTGCATTTGAGGTCATCTTGTTGCCCAAAATGCTGTTGGATGGAGGCATGTTGAGTTAAATTGCAGATCCGTTAGTCCAACATGCACTTTTGTCATTTTTGCCATATTTAATCCGTGCATGATATGCATGTGCCCCTTTGGGATGAATTGTTAAGCATGTTGTCTTCTTTCCAGAGGTGCCTTCCATGTATTTTTAGGATGTGTGTGTTGTCTTGTGCAAGATTGCGAAGAGGGCTACCTGAGATTTCAGATTTCAGGGACTTAGTAATTTTCACTAAGTCTGAGCCGTTTTAGTTCACGATGCTATATGTCCGGCTTGTTTCCTAGTGATCCGTGCCTCTTTTGAGGATGATCAGTAAGAGTGATTTGTTATGCTTGTTGTGCGTAATCCATCCATGTCCTTACTTGTTATGTTGGAGCACACTAGATTGACTCAATCGAGCTCAACTTTTGGATAGTTGCTGTTTTGGGGAGATCGTTAACTCTTTTGCGATTTTGCCGGAGTTATTGCTAGTGATCCATGCATACTATGCCATTGTTCTTGCCATGTCTCGCTAGCATTTTGTGCCTTCTTAATGGATATATTCTTACCTTGCCATGACTTGCACCGTAGTGAGAGCATCGAGCTCGTTTATATGCCTCCGTGAGTTATTATTTCAGCATGTCCCAGTTTTCACTAAGTCTGAAAACTGATTGTGTTTCATTAATGTTCGTGTGCTCGGTAGAGTATTTTGTGAACCCTTTTGGCCCCCGGTCATGTTGGGTGTTTTGTTAAGATTATTGAGTAGCTCCATGCCATGCTCTTACTTGCCATGTTCAGGTTTTCCTTCATGTTGTTTTGCTGCTCCGAAGAGGGCATCGTGGTCTGAAATTCCAGACTAGCGTTAATTTCGCTAAGTCTGAAATCTGTTTTGCTTATTCAGTTTTGCCATGCTTGTTTGAAGGCCTTAATGGACGAATTTGCCTATGCCTCAGTCATGATGATTTGTTAAGCTTGATGAGTACATCACTGCCATGTAATTTGTTTTCATGTTGGATGGCTGTAGCATGTTCCTTTTGTTGCGTTTAGGAGCCTACTTGCTGTAAATCGCAGATCGGTTCGTTTAGTAAAACGCTTGCCATTTCTTAACCGTAGCTCCGATTGCCATGATCTTTATATCGTTTTCAAGGGATTTCTTCCCCTCTATCCAGTGGCATACTTGGATTTCCATGTTGAGGCCAGGTTCATGCATTTCCTGTTACATGTTGCATTCTTGCATCCCGCGTCGCATCCCGCATAGCATATCATCTTTGCATCTTATTGGTTGCCCTTGCACGTGGTTGATTGTATCCTTGTTGCTTGTTTGTGTTGTTGGGTAGAGCCGGGAGACGAGTTCGCTAACGAGGAGCCCGTTGAGTTTGCTTTTGAGGATCCAGTCAATTCTGACAACTGTGCAGGCAAGATGATCACACCCTTGAAATCACTACTATCTTTGCTATGCTAGTTTGCTCGCTCTTTTGCTTTGCCAATGCTACGATGCCTACCACTTTCTTGTCAGCCTCCCAATTGCCATGATTGAGCCTCTAACCCACCTTTGTCCTAGCAAACCATTGATTGGCTATGTTACCGCTTTGCTCAGCCCCCTTCTCATAGCATTGTTAGTTGCAGGTGAAGATTGGAGCCGTTCCTTGTTGGAACATTTATTTACTGTTGGAATATCATTATATTGCTATGTTATCTTTACTCATCTATATACTTGGTAAAGGGTGGAAGGCTCGGCCTCTCGCCTAGTGTTTTGTTCCACTCTTGCCCCCCTAGTTTCCGTCATATCAGTGTTATGTTCCCGGATTGTTGCGTCCCTTACGCGGTTGGGCTATAATGGGAACCCCTTGATAGTTCGCCTTGATTAAAGCTTTTCCAGCAATGCCCAACATTGGTTTTACCATTTGCCACCTACCCCTTTTCTTTCCCTTGGGTTTCCGGAGCCCGAGGGTCATCTTTATTTTAGCCCCACGGGCCAGTGCTCCTCTAAGTGTTGGTCCCACCGAGCGATGTCCGGGGCTACCAGGGGCAACCCTGGGCTGGCCTACCCGACGTCTGGCTCATCTGAGTGTGCCCTGAGAAAGAGATATGTGCAGCTCCTATCGGGATTTGTCGGCGCATTCGGGCGGTGTTGCTGGACTAGTTTTGACCTGTCGAATCATCTTGTTGTACCGGGATACCGAGTCTGATCGGTGGGTCCTGGGTGGAGGTCTATTCCTTCGTTGACCGTGAGAGCTTGTTATGGGCTAAGTTGGGACCCCCCTGCAGGGATTGATCTTTCGAAAGCCGTGCCCGCGGTTATGGGCAGATGGGAATTTGTTAATGTCCGGTTGTAGACAACTTGAACTTAATTAATTAAAATGAATCAACTGCGTGTGTTGCCGCGATGGCCCCTTCTCGGCGGAGTCCGGGAAGTGGACACGGCGTTGGAGTTATGCTTGCGTAGTGTGCTCTATTTAGTTACCGCTCGTGCTTTGCCTTCTCTTCTCGCTCTCGTTTGCGAATAAGTTAGCCACCATATAAGCTAGTCGCTTGCTGCAGCTCCACTCACATTACCCCCTTCCTTTCCTATTAAGCTTAAATAGTCTTGATCGCGAGGGTGCGAGATTGCTGAGTCCTTGTGGCTCACAGATTACCATATCACCAGATGCAGGGACCGATGATACTCCTCCGGATGGCGCGTTCGAGCTGAAGTGGGAGTACGACGAGGACTCTCAGCGATACTATGTTTCTTTTCCTGATGATCAGTAGTGGTGCCTGCTCGGGGTTCGATTCAGGGTTTAGTCGCATGTTGGGGAGTCTTTTCTATTTTGGCGCCGTAGTCGGGCCATGAGTGTTTGTATGATGAATGCTATTTATGTACCTTGATGTGACGTGGCGAGTGTAAGCCAACTATTATATTTATTATTCCCCCTTTATATTTATATGTACATGGGTTGTGTGAAGATTGCCTCACTTGCGACATATGCCTTCAATGCGATTATGCCTCTAAGTCGTGCCTCGACACGTGGGAGATATAGTCGCATCGAGGGTGTTACAAGTTGGTATCAGAGCCTTCCCCGACCTTAGGAGCCCCATTGCTTGATCGTTTCTAGCAGCCGAGTTGTGTCTAGAAAAATGTTTTGAGTCCTTAGGAATTATATATCGGAGAGCTTAGGAATTCTTTTTACTTCCCAGTCTCCTCATCGCTCTGGTAAGGCATCCTGACGTAGAGTTTTGACTCTTCTCTTCTCAAATTTCACTAAATTTTTTTTTAGGATCACGCGAGTATCTTAGTTTTGTTCCGATGGCTTATGATGAGAATACTGTCTTGGTGCCTCCTGTCAGGGGTTTAGTGGAAGTGTCCCGGGGAGTTGAGCTCTGAGGTGTTGTCATCATAATTCTATCGTTGCAATTCTGGTATACTTGAGATATGTGCGCGACCTCGAAAATCTCCTTTATGCAGTTCGTTGGTGAGATAACCTCGACGCCACCCAGTACTGGGGCGGGAGTTCGGGAGTATCGCCATAACTTGTATAACGGATGCTTTTCGAAGGTTGAGATAGATGGTTTCCGAAGGTTTCTTGGTTATGTGTTGAAGGATGGATGCAGCTGGATGTAGGATTTGCTCGCTTGGGTGAGATATTATGCTTCCCCTGTATCCTCAACACCTGATTGCATAACCGGAAGGTTTCGGGAATTTCATAGGTGGGAATTCAAGTAGCCTTAGGATATCTTTCCAACAGATGTGTGATATGAAATTGGGGTTCGACGTCTAGTGGTTCGCCTATTCACGGTCGATTTTACAGTGGCCTCGTTGTGTCTTAAAGAGTCCTTGGCTATGCTGACTCGGGGACGCTTCGTATGTCATGTGCACTGCCTTGTACATGATGGTGCTGTACGGTCGAGCCCGTGTAGGTCCTACCACGAACACTTCGGACGAAATTTCTATCATGTGTTTGTTCCGGCTTATTCCGCAAGCCAACCCTTGGTTTTTATTTCGAGCTGTGGTATTCGTTCTTCTTCGACGTCATATGTTGATTCCATCCCTCGTTGATGTACCTCTTCTACCTGATTCTTCGTGGCTTCGCAATTTAGGAATATGTGACCACTTCAAGAGAAGTGCATTCGTTCATTTTGTTCGGATGTGAAGACTTATGTTGCAATTTTTCATTCCGTTGGATTCACCTTCTATATTTCTCTATTTGTGTGCTAATGGTGGTCAACCTCTTCAGGATGGCTCCCGCTAAGAGCACCAGTCAGAACCAGAATCAAGATCCTCCGCCACCTCCGCCTCCTCCGGAAGCATGGCAGGCTGTGATGGCTGCTACTAATGCAAATACTCAGCTGATCATGCAAATCATCCAAGAGCGGAATCAAAGCAGTCAAGCAAATCAAGGCAGCAACCAGAACCAGTTTGCAACTCTGCATCAGTTCCTCGCAAATGGTCCAAAGACGTTCAGTAACTGCGTTGAGGCTACCGATGCTGATGATTGGTTAGTCGATCTGGGCAAGCATTTTGAATGTAGCAACGTCAGACCTGAAGATTTCGTCAAGTTCGCGTCTTTCCAGCTCAAGGATCAGGCCGCAGAGTGGTTTCAGCAGTACCGGGATTCCAGAGGTGGACGTTTGATCACTTGGGATGATTTCCGTCGTGATTTCCGCGCTCATCACATTCCTCAAAGTGTGACTGAAAGCAAACGTGAAGAATTCCGCAATCTGAAGCAAGGCTCTTTGTCTGTCTATGACTACAACAAGTTGTTCCAGAAGCTCGCCCGTTTTGCCAAGCAGGATGTTCCTGATGAGAAGAGCATGATCTATCAGTTCAGGGGTGGTCTTCGTGAAGAAATTCACCTCGCTCTTGTCCTCTTCAAGCCGCTGAGATATGATGAGTTCTACAACATGGCACTGAAGCAAGAGGCTGCTCAGCTCAGGTGTGATGCTTCCAGGAAGCGAGTCAGAGACACTTCATCTTCGTCCTCTACTCAAGTGGCCAAGCAGCAGAAGTATTGGCTTCCTCCTCCTCCGTTCCGTCAGCCGTATCAGCAGAAGAGCAAAGGTGACAGTGGTTCTTCCCACCCACCCAACCCAGGCTTTCAGAACAAGACTTCGTCTCAAGCTCCAAGATCAAGTGCTCCGTACCACCGTCCGCTCTCAGAGGTCACGTGCAACAAGTGCCAACAGAAGGGTCACTACGCCAACAAGTGTTTCAACCAGAGGCGTCTTCCTCCTCCTCCTGTCAGATCGGCAAGTACAGCTGTGGTCAAGCATAATCCCAAGTCCGCCAAGGTCAACTTGATGAACGCAGCTCAGGCAGAGGATTCGTCAGATGTGATCATGGGTAACCTTCCTGTTAATGATATTCCTGCAAAAGTTCTTTTTTACACGGGTGCTTCGCATTGTTTCATCTCGAGACCTTTTGTTTCTAAGCATGAGTTGCCCTTGCAAGATTTGCCTAGGCAGTTGTCTGTTGTTTCTCCGGGAAAATTCATGAGTGCAAGCGCTATTGTTCCGGATATTTCTATCACGTTGGGTGATCACAAGTTTCTCTCTTCTCCGGTGGTTCTTGGTAATTCTGATATCGACCTCATTCTTGGGATGGACTGGCTCTCTAAACACAAAGCTCACCTCGATTGCGCAGCCAGGCAGATTCAACTGACTCATTCCTCTGAAGATGTCATTGTCTTTGCCGCTCGGGATAATACCATCCGGTTGTTCTCTCTCAATGAGAAGGGTGAATTGGATGCTATTTCGCAGATTCCGGTTGTTTGTGAGTATCAAGATGTCTTCCCTGAAGAACTCCCAGGCATGCCTCCAAACCGGCCCGTTGAATTCGTTATTGAACTTGAGCCCAGTACGGAACCGGTGTGCAAACGGCCTTACAAGCTCGGCCCCGAAGAGTTGAAGGAGTTGAAGAAACAGCTCGATAAGCAAGAAAGAATGGGTCTCATTCGGCCTAGTACTTCTCCGTGGGGTTGTGGTGTTCTTTTTGTGAAGAAGAAGGATGGAACGGACCGACTTTGTGTTGATTATCGTCCATTGAACAAGAAGACCATCAAGAACAAGTATCCACTTCCCAACATTAATGAGCTGTTCGAACAACTCAAGGGTGCCCAAGTATTCTCCAAGCTTGATCTCCGTATGGGTTATCATCAAATTCGCATTCGTGAACAAGATATTCCAAAGACGGCGTTCAGAACAAGCTATGGGTCATATGAATACACAGTTATGTCTTTTGGCCTCGCCAATGCTCCTCCGACGTTCTCTCGCATGATGAACTTCATCTTCAACCACTACACCAACGACTTTGTTTTGGTCTATCTCGATGATATCCTGGTTTTCTCGAAGAACAAGGAAGATCATGCCAAACACTTGCGTTTGGTTCTTGACAAACTAAGGGAACATCAATTCTATGCCAAGTTCTCCAAGTGTGAGTTTTGGCTCGATGAAGTTCTTTATCTTGGGCATATTATCTCTGCCAAGGGCATTTCTGTGGATCCTGAGAAGGTGTCTGCAATTGTTAATTGGGAACCTCCTCAGAATGTGAAGCAACTCCGTAGCTTCCTCGGTCTTGCAAGTTATTGTCGAAGATTCGTTGAAAACTTTTCCAAGATCGCGAAGCCTCTCTCAAATCTTCTTCAGAAGCATGTCAAGTACGTTTGGTCTCCGGAGTGTGATGTTGCTTTCAATGCTTTGAAAGAGAAATTGATCACTGCTCCAGTTCTAACTCTGCCTGATGAAACCAAGCCGTACGAGGTCTTTTGTGATGCCTCTCTCCAAGGTCTCGGTGCAGTACTGATGCAAGAGAAGAAAGTTGTTGCTTATACCTCTCGCCAGTTGAAGCCAAATGAGAAGAACTACCCCACTCATGATCTTGAGTTGGCGGCAGTTGTGCACGCATTGTTGACTTGGAGACATCTTCTCTTGGGAAGGAAAGTGGACATTTTCACTGATCACAAGAGTCTCAAGTACATCTTCACTCAGCCTAACCTCAACCTCAGGCAGACTCGATGGGTCGAAATGATTCAAGAGTACAATCCGAGTATCGAGTATACTCCAGGCAAGGCTAATGTGATTGCTGACGCTTTGAGCAGAAAAGCATATTGCAACAGTCTGATTCTCAAGCCTTATCAACCCGAGCTTTGTGAAGCCTTCCACAAACTTAATCTGCAAGTTGTTCCTCAAGGTTTCCTTGCCAACCTTCAAGTTTCTCCTACCTTGGAAGACCAGATTCGCCAAGCCCAGCTTCTTGATGCTATGGTGAAAAAGGTGAAGATTGGTATTGCAAAGAGTCAGTCCAAGTACAAGTGCTACCGACTTGATGACAAGGACGCTCTCTTCTTCGAGGATCGAATTGTTGTGCCCAAAGGTGAACTTCGTAAGGTGATCATGAGTGAGGCTCACAACTCTCTCCTCTCCATCCACCCTGGGAGCACGAAGATGTATCAAGATCTGAAGCAATCTTATTGGTGGACTCGAATGAAGCGCGAGATCGCTCAATTCGTGAATGAATGCGATGTCTGCAGAAGAGTGAAAGCAGAACACCAAAGGCCAGCAGGTCTCCTCCAACCTCTCGCCATTCCAGAATGGAAGTTTGACCACATTGAAATGGACTTCGTGACTGGGTTTCCTAAGTCCAAGCGTGGCAATGATGCTATATTCGTTGTCATCGACAAGCTGACCAAAGTGGCTCATTTCTTGCCTATCAAAGAGTCTATCACTGCAGCTCAATTGGCGGAGCTCTACACCTCCCGCATTGTCTCTCTGCATGGTATTCCTCAAGTGATATCTTCAGACCGTGGCAACATCTTTACCTCCAAGTTCTGGGATTCTTTTCAGAAGGCCATGGGCACCAGCATTCGCTTCAGCACTGCTTTCCATCCTCAAACAAGCGGTCAAGTCGAGCGTGTCAACCAGATTCTTGAAGATATGCTCAGAGCTTGTGTTATCTCCTTCGGCATGAAGTGGGAGGATTGCCTTCCTTATGCTGAATTCTCGTACAACAACAGTTTCCAAGCAAGTTCCGGCAAGGCCCCGTTTGAAATTTTGTATGGTAGGAAGTGCCGTACACCTCTCAACTGGTCTGAAACCGGTGAACGTCAGCTGCTGGGTAATGACCTGATCACAGAAGCAGAAGAAATGTGCAAGGTCATTCGTGATAACCTCAAAGCAGCCCAGTCTCGTCAGAAGAGCTACTACGACAGCAAGCACCGTGATTTGGCCTTCGAGATCGGAGATCATGTCTACCTCCGCGTCTCTCCTATGAAAGGGACTCGTCGCTTCGGTATCAAAGGGAAGCTTGCCCCCAGATACGTCGGGCCTTTCAAGATCGTCAGCAAGAGAGGCGATCTCGCCTATCAACTCGAGCTTCCTGCAACCTTTGCCAGTGTTCATGATGTGTTCCACGTCTCGCAACTCCGCAAGTGCTTCAAGACGCCTGAGCGCACCGTCAACTTCGAGGACATTGAGCTCCAAGAAGATCTCTCCTACCGTGAGCACCCAGTTGCAATCCTTGAAGAGACTGAACGCAAAACCCGCAACAAGTCAATCAAGTTTCTCAAAGTCAAGTGGTCACACCATTCCGACCGTGAAGCTACCTGGGAACGCGAGGATCACCTCCATTCTGAGTACCCGGAGTTCTTTCAGTCCTAGATCTCGGGACGAGATCTTTTCGTAGTGGTGGAGTGTTGTAACGCCCCACATGTAACCTTCCCCAATTGTACTCCGACTCATGCCATTTCCGGCATTAAATTATATTTAATTCTCGGGTTCGGGTCTTTGTCTCCGTGTGTTGTTTTTGTTTTCGTGCATCTCATATCATGTCGTCACATGCATCGCTTTTGCATACATGTTCATCTCATGCATCCGAGCATTTTCCCCGTTGTCCGTTTTGCATTCCGGCGCTTCGTTCTCCTCCGGTGGCCATTTCTAGCTTTCTTTCGTGTGTGGGGATTAAACATTTCCGGATTGGGCCGAGACTTGCCATGCGGCCTTGGTTTACTACCGGTAGACCGCCTGTCAAGTTTCGGGTCATTTGGACTTCGTTTGATACTCCAACGGTTAACCGAGGGACCGAAAAGGCCTCGTGTGTGTGCAGCCCAACACCCCTCCATTTTGGCCCAAAACCCACCAAACTCAGCTCCATCGTCTCGGTCGTTCGATCACGATCGTGTGGGCGAAAACCGCACCTCATTTGGACTCTCCTAGCTCCCTCTATGCCTATTTAAAGGCCCCCCATTTTTCGGATCGTCTTCCACCCCCGACACCCTAAAAACTGCAGCTCCGCGCGCCGGACATTGTCCGTCCGGGCCAGACGCTCCGCCGCCGCCACTCCCACGCCGCCATGTGGCGCGCGCCGCCGCCTCCCACCGAAGCCCGCCAGGCCCGCCGCGGGCCCCCGAAGCCCGTCCGCTGCCCCGCCGCCAGGGGAGCCCCGCGCCGCCTCCTTCCCCGCGGCCGGCCGCGTCGCCCGCCGCCAGCCACCGCGCCGCCGCCTCGCCGGGACGCCGCCGCGCCCGGTTGCCGCCGCCGCCTACGCCTCGCCGCTGCCGCCTGGGCGCCGCACCGCCCCGCGCCGCCCCCTCCCCGCCTCGCCGCCAGCCGGATCCGGCCGCGGGAGGGCCGGATCGGCCACCGCCGACCCCGGCCGCCGCCGTCTGCCTCGTCTCCGGCGAGCCCGCCGCCACCTCGATCCGCGTGCCCGGCCGGATCCAGATCTGGAAAAACCCTAGGTTGACTTTTCCCTCTCCCTCTTAATCTTTTATGCCTTCTTTGACCAGCGATAACTCCTCATCCGTAGCTCCGATTTGGGCGTATGATATGTCAAAATCTTCGTCTCGACGAGTACATCATTTCATTCCAGTGCATCATTTGCATTTGAGGTCATCTTGTTGCCCAAAATGCTGTTGGAAGGAGGCATGTTGAGTTAAATTGCAGATCCGTTAGTCCAACATGCACTTTTGTCATTTTTGCCATATTTAATCCGTGCATGATATGCCTGTGCCCCTTTGGGATGAATTGTTAAGCATGTTGTCTTCTTTCCAGAGGTGCCTTCCATGTATTTTTAGGATGTGTGTGTTGTATTGTGCAAGCTTGCGAAGAGGGCTACCTGAGATTTCAGATTTCAGGGACTTAGTGATTTTCACCAAGTCTGAGCCGTTTTAGTTCACGATGCTATATGTCCGGCTTGTTTCCTAGTGATCCGTGCCTCTTTTGAGGATGATCAGTAAGAGTGGTTTGTTATGCTTGTTGTGCTTAATCCATCCATGTCCTTACTTGTTATGTTGGAGCACACTAGGTTGACTCAATCGAGCTCAACTTTTGGATAGTTGCTGTTTTGGGCAGATCGTTAACTCTTTTGCGATTTTGCCGGAGTTATTGCTAGTGATCCATGCATACTATGCCATTGTTCTTGCCATGTCTAGCTAGCATTTTGTGCCTTCTTAATGGATATATGCTTGCCTTGCCATGACTTGCACCGTAGTGAGAGCATCGAGCTCATTTATATGCCTCCGTGAATTATTATTTCAGCATGTCCCAGTTTTCACTAAGTCTGAAAACTGATTGTGTTTCATCAATGTTCGTGTGCTCGGTAGAGTATTTTGTGAACCCTTTTGGCCCCCGGTCATGTTGGGTGTTTTGTTAAGCTTGTTGAGTAGCTCCATGCCATGCTCTTACTTGCCATGTTCAGGTTTTCCTTCATGTTGTTTTTTTGCTCCGAAGAGGGCATCGTGGTCTGAAATTCCAGACTAGCGTTAATTTCGCTAAGTCTGAAATCTGTTTTGCTTATTCAGTTTTGCCATGCTTGTTTGAAGGCCTTAATGGATGAATTTGCCTATGCCTCAGTCATGATGATTTGTTAAGCTTGATGAGTACATCACTGCCATGCAATTTGTTTTCATGTTGGATGGCTGTAGCATGTTCCTTTTGTTGCGTTTAGGAGCCTACTTGCTGTAAATCGCAGATCGGTTCGTTTAGTAAAACGCTTGCCATTTCTTAACTGTAGCTCCGATTGCCATGATCTTTATATCGTTTTCAGGGGATTTCTTCCCCTCTATCTAGTGGCACACTTGGATTTCCAAGTTGAGGCCAGGTTCATGCATTTCCTGTTACATGTTGCATTCTTGCATCCCGCGTCGCATCCCCCATAGCATATCATCTTTGCATCTTATTGGTTGCCCTTGCACGTGGTTGATTGTATCCTTGTTGCTTGTTTGTGTTGTTGGGTAGAGCCGGGAGACGAGTTCACTAACGAGGAGCCCGTTGAGTTTGCTTTTGAGGATCCAGTCAATTCTGACAACTGTGCAGGCAAGATGATCATACCCTTGAAATCACTACTATCTTTGCTATGCTAGTTTGCTCGCTCTTTTGCTTTGCCAATGCTACGATGCCTACCACTTGCTTGTCAGCCTCCCAATTGCCATGATTGAGCCTCTAACCCACCTTTGTCCTAGCAAACCATTGATTGGCTATGTTACCGCTTTGCTCAGCCCCCTTCTCATAGCATTGTTAGTTGCAGGTGAAGATTGGAGCCGTTCCTTGTTGGAACATTTATTTACTGTTGGGATATCATTATATTGCTATGTTATCTTTACTCATCTATATACTTGGTAAAGGGTGGAAGGCTCGGCCTCTCGCCTAGTGTTTTGTTCCACTCTTGCCCCCCTAGTTTCCGTCATATCGGTGTTATGTTCCCGGATTGTTGCGTCCCTTACGCAGTTGGGCTATAATGGGAACCCCTTGATAGTTCGCCTTGATTAAAGCTTTTCCAGCAATGCCCAACATTGGTTTTACCATTTGCCACCTACCCCTTTTCTTTCCCTTGGGTTTCCGAAGCCCGAGGGTCATCTTTATTTTAGCCCCACGGGCCAGTGCTCCTCTGAGTGTTGGTCCCACCGAGCGATGTCCGGGGCTACCAGGGGCAACCCTGGGCTGGCCTACCCGACGTCTGGCTCATCTGAGTGTGCCCTGAGAAAGAGATATGTGCAGCTCCTATCGGGATTTGTCGGCGCATTCGGGCGGTGTTGCTGGACTAGTTTTGACCTGTCGAATCATCTTGTTGTACCGGGATACCGAGTCTGATCGGTGGGTCCTGGGTGGAGGTCTATTCCTCCGTTGACCGTGGGAGCTTGTTATGGGCTAAGTTGGGACCCCCCTGCAGGGATTGATCTTTCGAAAGCCGTGCCCATGGTTATGGGCAGATGGGAATTTGTTAATGTCCGGTTGTAGACAACTTGAACTTAATTAATTAAAATGAATCAACTGCGTGTGTTGCCGCGATGGCCCCTTCTCGGCGGAGTCCGGGAAGTGGACACGGCGTTGGAGTTATGCTTGCGTAGTGTGCTCTATTTAGTTACCGCTCGTGCTTTGCCTTCTCTTCTCGCTCTCGTTTGCGAATAAGTTAGCCACCATATAAGCTAGTCGCTTGCTGCAGCTCCACTCACATTACCCCCTTCCTTTCCTATTAAGCTTAAATAGTCTTGATCGCGAGGGTGCGAGATTGCTGAGTCCTTGTGGCTCACAGATTACCATATCACCAGATGCAGGGACCGATGATACTCCTCCGGATGGCGCGTTCGAGCTGAAGTGGGAGTACGGCGAGGACTCTCAGCGATACTATGTTTCTTTTCCTGATGATCAGTAGTGGTGCCTGCTCGGGGTTCGATTCAGGGTTTAGTCGCATGTTGGGGAGTCTTTTCTATTTTGGCGCCGTAGTCGGGCCATGAGTGTTTGTATGATGAATGCTATTTATGTACCTTGATGTGACGTGGCGAGTGTAAGCCAACTATTATATTTATTATTCCCCCTTTATATTTATATGTACATGGGTTGTGTGAAGATTGCCTCACTTGCGACATATGCCTTCAATGCGATTATGCCTCTAAGTCGTGCCTCGACACGTGGGAGATATAGTCGCATCGAGGGTGTTACAGCCATCCCCCTCCAAACTCTGGATCCAGACATCCCTTTGCCCACGGCAGAGGAGATTATCCCCGAGCAGCCGCCGGTGCAGAGGGACGAAGTCTTCGAGGTTTCCGTCGAGAGGACGTCGCCGGCAGCGCCAGCCGGAGCAGGCGAAGGCGGCCAATCGTCGGCGGTGCCGGAGGAGCCGGCCCGGGCCGCGCCCGAGGCCGGAGCCGGCCTCGAGATCAAGCTGGCGGCGGGCCGGTGCGCCGGAGGGGGCACTGCCCCGCCGGACATGCGCCGAGCCGCGGGGGCCGAGCAGACGGCAGACGCCTTGGAGGCGGCCAGCTCCGCCACGTCCGGATGGACTCCTAGCGGAGGGAGCGGTGAGCTGAACGTCGCGGCTCAAGAGGTTTGGAGCCGGCTGCAGGCACAGGCCGGCCTCCTGAGGCAATTTACTCAGGAGTTTCTGTCGACGCGGTCTGCAATCCGGGTAAGTCTTCGCTCATTGACCGTTCTGGTCCTTTGAATTTTTTCCGTGGGGGCGCGCTAGCGCACCCACTGGGTGTAGTCCCCGAGATCCGGGCCGACTGTAGCGCAGTCGGGTCGGATCTTACTTGACGACTATCTTGACTGCTTTTTCTAATCTCCAGGATTATCACAACTCTCGTGCCGCCGCCTTCAACTCCTAGGCTCGGGAGCTGAGCCGGAGGACCGAAGACCTTGCCAGCAGCCGGCGTAAGTGTTTTCTCCTTGTTTGTTTCTCGTGGGGGCGCGACAGCGCACCCACTGGGTGTAGTCCCCGAGATCCGGGCCGACTGCAGCGCAGTCGGGTCGGATCTTCCCCGACAACTTTTCCTTTGCTAACTTTTTCTCTTTATATTTTGCTCGTGCAGAGGCCAACGCCGACCTGCGGAGGGAACTCGGCGAGGTGCAGGCCGCTCTTCGCGCCAAGAATGCCGAGTATGCTAACTTGGTTCAAGAGCGCGACCGCCTGGCGAAGAAACTGGCCGACCAAGAGGAGAGCCACAAGGCGGCCCTGCAAAAGGCGCAGGACGACGAGGCAACCCTGAAGGCGGAGTTCGAGGCCAGGGAGGCGAGCTGGGCCGAGATGCGCCAGGCGCTGGAAGAAGGCTTCGGCCGGATCGAGGATATCATCGATGGTAGGCTGTCTTTCTTGCTCTTCTTCCATCTGCCGGCCGCCTACGGTTTTGTTTTGACTTGTGTTTGCTGTCTTGCGCAGAGTACTTTCTCGGCCAGTCCGTCCTTGCCGCCCAAGCCATCGAAGCCTACCGCGAGGAGCGCCATCAGGCCGGGGTTGTGATTCCGCCGGATGCGAACCGGACATTGTCGGAGCAGCTCATCGCCATCCAGGCGCGGCTGCAGCCGGCCCACCGGTTGCTCCGCCGGCTCCAACGCGCTGGGGCGACGATGCTGGCCGCGCTCTGGCCCAGCCAGACAATTCCCCGCACCCCAAGCCGGACGGCCGACTGGCTCGAAGTTGCAGTCGGCCGCTTCGAGGCCTGGAAGGCGTCCGCGGCCCGTCTTGGAGCCGGGCGCGCGCTGGAGTTCGTCCGCGCATGGTACCCAGGGCTAAGCCTGGACCAGCTGCGGATGTGGCGGTCGGAAGCCGACGCGGAGCTGGAGGAGGTGCGGCCGGCGATCGCGCAACGCGCCTCGACGATCGCCGAGTGCACCGACACCAGCCTCTTCGCGCCAGAGCTCAACGACGATGGCACCGCCCAGCTGGAGGAATGGTTCGGGCTGAACCCGGCGAACAGCGAAGACTCGGCCGAGGAGATCGCCTCCAGCGACGAGGGCGAGGACGACGAGGAGGAGGACGGCGAAGACGCCGAGCCGACTGGTGAGACGGCCGACCGTCCCCCAGCCGACCGTGCCTCCAGCAATGAGCCACGCAGGAGCGCGCCCTCTGCCGGAGACGACAATCAAGCCGAGGTTGGCCAGCCGGCCGCTCCTCCAGCCGGCGCGACTACTTCCACCGCCCAGCCCGGCTCGTCTGCGGCCCCGCCGGCTTGATTTGCCGCTCTTTTTGTCCCTGTTTTACTTGTTCGGACAATTTTAAGTTTCTGCAATTCCACCCACTGGGGGTGTATCGAACAATGTTGGACGTCGACCTCTCTCGAGGCTTTTTGTGTAAATATTAATATATGCATGTGTTGGCGTTCATCCAAGTGTACTTTTTGTCCTTAGGCTCTTTCCTTTGCCGCCTTCCCTCTTTGGGAAGGCAAGTACCTGAGCTTTCTTGGATTTGAAGTAGACTGAATGTAAGCCGGCCGGCCGGCTACTCTGGTAGTCGGTCGGCGTGAGGCAGTCAGCCGGCTTTTGTTATATATGCGAGCCTGTTTGGTCCCTAGCCGTTTTTCATGTGCGCACCCTTTCCGGCTTGTGGCTCTTGCCAGCCGGGTAGTCGGTTCTTCGAGCTGCGATTTCGGCAAGAGCCAAGCCTGGGTGTCGGCGCATTACTTGTCTGACTGCGAGTAGGGCTCCTAATATAACTCTAGTCGGCCAGTCCCCGGGCCGACTCGTCGGACCCGGTACCGGACAAAATAAATGAAGAGGTAAAATCATACGCATGATAACTTTCATTCATAAGATAAAGGGTGGCAGTCCCCGAGTCTTTCTCGGGGAGCCTACTGTTTCGTACTAAACACAAGAGTGGGCATAACACATACTGCGTTTTAACTGTAAAACTTCCGAAGGAGATTTGCGTTCCATGGTCGCTCCGACTCCTTGCCGGAGTCGTCTCTCTTGCGTGCCTTCGGCTTCTGTGCGTCGATGAGGTAGTAGGCGTCGTTTCCCAAGGCTCTGCTGATGATGAAGGGGCCTTCCCAGGGGGCTGTGAGCTTGTGCTGGCCGGCTGTTCGCTGGATCAGCCGGAGCACAAGGTCACCCTCCTGGAAGGATCTTGGTCGGACCCTCCGGCTATGGTAGCGGCGCAAACCCTGCTGGTAGATGGCGGACCGGCTGAGGGCTAACAGCCGGGCCTCTTCCAGCAGGTCGACACTGTCTTCTCGTGCTTCTTTGGCTTCCGCTTCCGTGTACATGGTTACTCGAGGTGAGTCGAACTCGATGTCTGTTGGGATGACCGCCTCGGCACCATATATAAGGAAGAAGGGAGTGAAGTCGGTTGATCTGTTGGGAGTAGTGCGCAGACTCCATAGGACAGCCGGCAGCTCATCGAGCCAGCAGCCGGCTGAACGCTCCAGAGGTACGACCAGTCGAGGCTTGATGCCGGACAAAATGAGGCCATTTGCTCGCTCCACTTGGCCGTTTGACTGCGGGTGGGCGACTGACGCAAGGTCCAGCCGGATACCTTGCGCAGCGCAGAACCGTGCCAAGGCACCTTTGGCAAAGTTCGTGTCGTTGTCGGTGATGATGCTGTGCGGTACGCCGTACCGGGTTGTTATATCTGCAATGAAGGTCACTGCAGTCGGCCCATTCAGCTTCTTGATCGGCTTCGCCTCGATCCACTTGGTGAATTTGTCGACGGCGACGAGCAAATGTGTCATGCCGCCGCGCGCCGTCTTGAATGGGCCCACCATATCCAATCCCCAGACGGCAAAGGGCCAGGTGATGGGAATGGTCTTGAGTGCTGAAGCCGGCATGTGTTGCTGCGAGCTGAAAAGCTGGCAGCCTTTGCAGTGTTTGACTAGCTCTTTGGCGTCATCCAAAGCAGTCGGCCAGAAGAAACCGTGGCGGAAGGCTTTGGCGACAAGTGATCTTGACGCGGCGTGGTGGCCGCACTCTCCTTGGTGTATATCCCTGAGGATCGTGATGCCTTTCTCCTGCTCGACGCATCGCTGCAAGACTCCGGTGGCGCTGCGCTTGACAAGCTCTCTGTTGACGATTGTGTATGCTCCAGCCTGGCGCTGAACTTGTCTTGCTTCGTTTTTGTCAGCCGGCAGGTCATGGTTCACCAAAAAGTTGCGGATGGTTTGGGCCCATGATGGGGCAGGGACCTCCTCTGCCACCAATGTGGCCACAGCCACCAGGGTGGGCGGGCTGGGTAGTGCAGTGCTGGAGTCGGCCGCCGCTTGCTGTGCTGAAGAAGTCCCCGGGCCGGCTACCGCAGTCCCTGGGCCGGGTGCGGCAGTCCCTGGGCCGGGTACTGCAGTCCCCGAGCCAAATATTGAAGTCCCCGGGCCAGCTGCTTGATTCTTCGAGCCGGACCCGGCCTCCTCGGGGTTAGGCGGCACGAAAATGGAGTCGGATTCCGGAGACGGCTTGATTGAAGGCTTGAGGAGGCGCTGCAGGGCGACGCCGGCTGGTATTGCTTGCCGCGTGGAGCCTATACGGGCCAGAGCATCCGCTGGCTCGTTGTCGGCTCGCGGCACGTGAAGGAATTCACACCCGTCGAAGTATCCGCTGATTTGCTGCACTAGGAAGCGGTAGCTCGCCATGTTCGTGTCCTTGGCGTCCCAGTCGCCAGAAGACTGCTGCACCACCAAATCCGAGTCGCCATAGCACAGGATCTGGCGAATGCCAAGTTCCTTGGCAAGCCGGAGCCCGTGTATGAGCGCCTCGTACTCGGCTACGTTGTTGGAGGCGGCGAAGTGGATCTGCAACGTGTATCTGAGCTTGTCGCCCTTTGGAGGTAAGGACGACGCCGGCTCCCAGGCCGGTGCGCATCTTTGATCCGTCAAAGTGCATGCGCCAATGGGTGGAGTCGGGCGCTGGTGGTAAGTACTGGGTCTCGGCCCAGTCGACGAGGAAGTCGGCCAGCGCTTGCGTCTTGATGGCGGTGCGGGGTTGGTAGAAGATCGTGTAGGGGGCCAGCTCGATGGCCCATTTAGCCACCCGGCCAGATGCATCCCAGCTGCCTATGATGTCGGCTAGCGGGGCAGTGCATACGACCATGATGGGATGCTCTTGAAAGTACGGCTTCAGCTTCTTGGCAGCGAAGTACACGCCATAGCACATATTCTGATAGTGCGGGTAATTTTGCTTCGAGGCGGACAGCACCTCGCTCAGGTAGTAAACCGGCCTCTGGACCGGCTGGGCTCGGCCTTCTTTGGGGCGTTCGACCACAATGACGGTGCTGACCACCCGGCTAGTGGCGGCAATATATAGGAGCATGGGCTCCTTCTCAGTCGGTGCCGCCAAGACAGGCGGCGTGGACAGCATTTTCTTCAGCTCGTGGAAAGCTTGGTCGGCCTGGTCATTCCACTCAAAGTGAGTGCTCTTCTTCATGAGGCGGTAGAGGGGGAGAGCTTTTTCTCCAAGCCGGCTGATGAAGCGGTTTAGAGAGGCCAGGCACCCGGTGAACTTCTGAATCTCTCTGAGCTTGGTTGGGACCGCCATCCTCTCGATGGCCTTGATCTTCACAGGATTGCACTCTATGCCGCGTTCGGAGACCAGAAAGCCTAGGAGCTGGCCGGCTGGCACTCCGAACACGCATTTCTCCGGGTTGAGCTTGATCCGGAACCAGCGCAGGTTCTCGAATGTCTCCTTCAAGTCTTCCAGCAGAGTGCCACGCTTCTCCGTCTTCACCACAACATCATCCACGTAAACGTGGGCGTTCTTGCCGAGCTGCGTGAGGAGGCACTTCTGCATGCAACGCTGAAAAGTGGCGCCGGCATTCCTCAAGCCGAACGTCATAGTCAGGTAGCAGAAGGCTCCAAACGGCGTGATGAAGGCGGTCTTCAGTTGGTCATCCGGGTTCAGCTTGATCTGGTGGTATCCCGAGTAGGCATCCAAAAAGCTCAACAGCTCGCATCCGGCTGTGGAGTCTATCACTTGATCAATCCTGGGCAGAGCGAAGGGATCTTTTGGGCAGGCTTTGTTGAGGCTTGTGTAATCTATACACATGCGCCACTTGTTATTCTTTTTCAGCACGAGAACCGGGTTCGCGAGCCACTCGGGGAAGAAAACCTCCATGATGAAGCCGGCTGCAAGAAGCCGGGCTATCTCCTCCCCTACGATCCTTCTCTTCTCTTCTGACAGTCGGCGGAGGGGCTGCTTGACTGGTTCAGCATCCTCCCGCACGTGCAATTTGTGCTCGGCGAAATCCTTCGGAACACCCGGCATGTCCTTGGGGGACCATGCAAAGATATCCCGATTCTCATGGAGGAAATCGACGAGCTCGCCTTCCTATTTGCTATCCAGGCTCGCCCCAATGACAGCAAACCTCTCGGGGTGCTCGGGGTCGAGCTGTATCTTCTTGGTCTTCTTGGCCGGCTGGAAAGATCCTTGGGCATCATACTCCTTGGAGTCGGCGGGTTGGTTTAGCTGCTTGCTGGCCAGGGCCATGACCCGGTCCAGCGTCTTCCTCTCGGCAGCGATCACGAGGGATTCGGCCAGCCGGCTGCTGGCCACGGCGCAGTCGGCGGACTTCTTGTAGTCGCCGGCGATGGTGATGACACCCTTGGAGCTCGGTATCTTCATCTTGAGGTAAGCATAGTGGGGGACCGCCATGAACTTGGCCAAGGCGGGTCGGCCAAGCAAGGCATGGTAAGGGCTCTCCAGGTCCACCACCTCGAACCAGATTGCTTCCCGGCGGAAATGGTCCTTGCCCCCAAAGAGTACATCGATCTTGAGCTTGCCGATGGGGGCACAGGACAAACCGGGTACGATGCCGTGGAACACCGTTCGTGTCGGCGCAAGTTGCTTTGCCTTGACGCCCAGCTTCTCCATGGTGTCGCGGTACAAGATGTTGATGCTGCTTCCGCCGTCGATCAGCATGCGGGAGAAGCGTGCGGTGCGCGTATCCGTTGCAAGGGTGGCCTCCAGGACCAATGCGTAGGAGCCGGTCTTCGGGTTGGCTCATGAAGATGACATAAGACGCTTGCTCGTCGGGGAACTCGTCCTGCACGGCATCGACCGCGGGCCGGGCGGCTTTGGGCGGCGGAGCCGGTGGCGGCGGGCCGGCAGGCGGAGTCGGCGTGAGCCCTTCGCCCTTCGAGATTCGGGCGAGCCAGTTGCATTTGCGGGTCGTGTGGTTGGACGGCTTCGCGCCGCTGTGGAACTTGCACGGGGCATCAAGGGTTTGCTCGTAGGAGAAGGCCGGCTGCCAAGCCGGCCGGCCACTCTTGGGCTTCTTGGGTGCGGGCCGCCCCTCAGGCGGCGCGTCTTCGACCATGGCCACCTGCCGGCTGGCGGGAGGCGGCGCAGGGCCCTTGCGCTTTTGATCATTCTGGTGTTGGCGTCGGCCGCCGTCTCCAGCCGGCGCTTTGGGCGCCGGATTGAGCACCTTTCCGGATGCGTCCACCCGGAGCTCGGTCTTCATTGAGGAGTCGGCGGTGGCGTACTTGTCGGCGATGTTCAGGAGCTCGTCGAGGGTAGTCGGCTCATCGCAGAGAAGCTTGTGTTTGAGGAGGGTGCCCTCTCGGCACCCGGCTGTGAAGTATTCGATGGCTTGCACCTCGTGCACCCCCTCGCAGGAGTTGCGGAGCTCGGCCCAACACGTCAGGTGGTCGCGAGTGGACTCGGCTGGGCCCTGTACGCACACGGAGAGCTGTCTAGGCTTGGGAGCCCGCTTGTAGGAGCTGGTGAAGTTGCGAACGAAGGCTTCAGTGAAATCCACCCAGCTGTTGATGCTGAGGGGCTTGAGGCTGTTAAGCCAAGTCCGTGCCGTGCCTTGCAGCATGAGGGGCACGTACTTTATGGCAACGCGCCGGTTGCCATTGGCGATGCTGACGGCTGTGGAGTAGTCGGTCAGCCAGTCTTCCGGCTTCACCGAGCCGTTGTACTTGGGTGTGTCTCTTGGGAGCGAGAACCCTTTGGGGAAGGGCTCGTCGCGGATGCGGGGGCCAAAGCAAGGCGGGCCGACATCGTCTTCTTCTTTTAGCGCCAGGGACCGGGCCAGGCGGTCGATCCGGTGGCGGGCGTCGTTTTCGCCGATTCCCTCGCGGCGACCGAGCCGGCCGCTGAGAGTCGGGTGAGCCACTGGAGGCGGGGTAGGATATCTTTCTCCGCGAGCTCGAGGCGGAGGCGGGGTGCCCCGCCATTCCATGGCTCGGGGGCGGCCGTCCGCGTCTCGCTCGATGGAGACTTGGGTCCGGCTTCGGCTGGAAGCCGGCTCTTTCTCGCGCCGCACGCGGGTGTAGCTGGTAGTCGGCGACCGGGAAGTTGCGCCGTGTTCGCGGCGTGGGGGAGGGCTCCCCGCGCAGGCGTCGGCTTCGTGCCGTCGTGCGGCCGCATCGATTAGTTGCTGGATGCGCCGCGTCATATGGGGGAGGTCTTCGGCTTCCAAGCCGTCCAGCTCGTCTACGGCCGCCTGGGCGGCGCGCAGGTTCTCGAGCGGGGTGGCGTAGACCGGGCGATCCACCCCAAGCGTGTCGGCGATGACGGCGCCGCGTTGCCTGACAGCGCCGGCCCGGCTAGGGCCAGCCGGAGCCGGCGTGCCGAAGGCGGCGCGGTCAGCTTCGCGCTGGTAGGCCTCGGTGAGGCGTCTTACGGAGGCCAGCCGCCGGCCCTCCGCGAGGAGGGCGAGGCGGCGTGCCTCCAGAACTTCGTCGCTGGCATCAGCCGGAAGGGGGGCGGACAAGTCTTGGGCAGCCACGAGCGGGGTGTCGCGGGCGCCCTTGTCAGTCGGGCCGTCGAGGCCGATAACCATCACCTCGGGGGCGTCAGAATCGCGATCGCCAGCCGGAGGGAGCGGGTCGTTGTAGATCGTGACGTTGGTGGGGAAGGTATCGTAGGATGCCGCGTCGGAGTCGACGGGCATCGGGTCGGTGGAGCCAACCGACTCCAAGTCCGCAGCAGGCTCGCTGGAGACGTGGAGCTGGCTGAGGAGGTTGGCGAGGTGATCCGTGCCCGCATCGGAGGCGAGCTCGTCGGAGATGCGGGCCTTGTCGAAGAGGTTGGCGAGGCCGCTAGCCGCGCAGACGTCGGCGACGCCATGCAGCGCGTCGCGACAAGCGCCATCGGGCGAGCCAGGCTGGCTACTCCCGCGAGGAAGGAAAAGGGTTCCCGTCCAGAACAGGTCTCCGGACGACGGTGCACCTGGCCCCACGGTGGGCGCCAAATGTAGGGTGGTAGGATCGACATATGCCAACGGGTGGCTTATCATTACGGGGGCCAAAAGAACGTCGCCGGTGCCTGGAAACGGGATGGGGCGAAGACATGCACGCCGGCGAATCTTACCCAGCTTCAGGGCTCTCCGGGGAGATAACACCCCTACTGCTGCTCTGCGGGGTCTCCGCATGGTTACTAAGTGGACAAGTAGCTACAATGCTCCTTGAGCTGTTTTGGGTGGAAGGAGGAAGAAGGGCTCGGCTCAGCTTGCTTCTTCTCCTTGTGTGTGTCTAGGTCTAGAAAGAGAGTTCCACCCTTTGCATGGGTGCACCGGGGGGTTTATATAGGCCTACCCCCCGGGGGTACAATGGTAATCCGACTGGGCGCGGGGCCCAGCTGTCTGTGACTATGCTCGCCGGCTTCTCCGCCGGCTTCTGGGGCCCGCCGGCTGGTGGGTCCCGCCGGCTGCCGGCTCCTGGGTCGACAGGCCGGCCCCACTGGCCAGGGCCTGGTCGGCGGCTGGTTACTGTTACTTCGTGTCGTGGACGCAGGCTTGGTCGGGGTAAGCGTGGCTACAGTAACGCCGCCCTGGCGGGCGATTACTGTAGCCCCGCCGCATCTTGTCTCCTTAATGGGCATCTCCTTCGAGGAGGGCGGCAGGCCGGCTACGTGAAGCCGGCCCTCTGTCTTGCCGGCTTGAGAGGAGGTGCGGCCGCCTTCGGCATCTCTCTGCCCGAAGGGGCCCACCGCCTCGGGGGCCACGCTGGCGACCCATAGAGGACGGCCCCAGAGCCGCCGGGGCTACAGTGCCGCGCCGGGCGGGCCGCAGCGGCCCGCACGACGCGCTGTACCAGGCGTGCTCCGGGTTTTGGGGGTGGCAGGCTCGACTGTTGCCACGCCCCACTTCATCATTGCAGAGTGGACGCGTACATCGCGGGTACGACGTTGACCGATTTATGGGAGCCGGCCTAGCAGTAGCCGGCCTTGCTGTAGCCGGCCCTGAAGTAGCCGGCCCTGAAGTAGCCGGCCCTGCCGTAGCCGGCCCTCCGCAGGCTTCTCCAGGAGGGTGAAAAGGCGGGCCGCCCCGAAGCCGGCCAGGAAGGTAGCCGGCTGGGGGGAGGCGGCCCAAGTCTTGAGTCTTCTTATGAGCCGGATGGGCTCACAATTATTTCTGAGGGGCTAGGGAAGCCGGCTGGGCTACCCATAGCTATTTACCCCGACATAAGTTGCATGTCATATATTATTACTCTAACATTTGTGTAAGTTGCATGTCATACATTATTGCTCTAACATTTGGTCAAAGTAGTATAGTGGAAGTGGATCCTCTGACGTAGGTATCCCTTGCTTACCCTCCCTTTCGGTCACTTACTGGCGGACCCCATGCTTGCTAGGCCCCGCATGTCAGTTACTCAATGGGTTCGGCCACGTCAGGGGATCCTCATCCGTAGTATACTCCCTCTGTTTTTATTTACTCCGCATAAAATGGAGGGACTGGTCGTATAATAAATGATGCGGGCGGGGGAGGGGGATGGATGTCGGTTTGCTCTCAACTGCGGTCCCACAAGCGAGTGAAAACGCAAGACGAAGCGCTTCCCATTCGATGAGCGACGTGGAGGGTCCAGTGTGCCGGGCTGCAACGCGAAAGCGACAAGAGCGATGTACAGTCAAAACCGATTGACCGGTCGTCACTGGAACCACTATTCACACCAGAACCTTCGCTGCTCGGCCTACGCTAGCCACTTCCCTAAAACCACACCAAATCTCTAGCCCATTCCCCCACCTTTCGATCCCCTAGCCCGCATCAAGCGTCCCCTAGTTCACCGGAAAGCCATGGTGCGCCGCAAGATCACTTATACAAGATGCTAACGCCGGAGCGCCGCGCAGAAATCGCGGCGGCGGTCGGCGCCACAGACCTCCGTTCCCAAGCTCGCTTTGCGGCGGGACAATCCCCGAGTTCTCTAGAGCCAAGCTACAAGGAGGAGGAAGCCGATCCAATGTTCATGGCGGAGGTCGCGGCGCAGAAGGCCCCCGATGGGTACGAGACAATGGACGTCGACTTCGTGCCGGCGTCCGAGTCCCCCATGGTGCAGGCGGACCAGCGGTTCAACATGGCGATACTAAAGGAGGACCAGGAGGCAGAGGCTCAACTCGACATGGAGCACGCGCATGTCGCTGCCATCGAGGCTCTCCTGCAGGCAGAACCGGATGTCGTGGATGTGAACTGGGCGGCGGAGGCTCAACTTGAGGAGGAGCGCGCGGATGCCGCTGCCATCGAGGCCCTCCTGCAGGCGGAACCAGACGTCCTGGACTTGAACCGGGCGGCAGAGCCTCGACTCGACGTAGAGCGCGCGGATGCCGCTCTCATCGACGCCCTCCTGCAGGTGGAACTGGACGTCCTGGACTTGAACCGGGCGGCGGAGGCTCGACTCAACGCGGAGCACGCGGATGCCGCTGCCATCGAGGCCCTCCTGCAGGCAGAACCAGACGTCCTCGACTTGAACCGGGCTGTGCTCTCGTCCATGCAGACTGCCCGCACGCTCCGCTTGAACGAGTAGCTGGAGGCCGAGGACAACCAGGGTGCGGAGACACACGTCGGCAGCGACGGCTGGTTCGCGCCGGCAGCGAAAGACGACGAGGTCGTCTCTTTCCGCGAGCAGTGATAGTTTTTCTTTATGTTGTTGTTTTTATGGATCTTTTGCTATGTAAAAACATATATTTGTTATCCAAGTCACCTGACTTGGGTCAGTCTACCATTTCAGGCGGTTGGATGAATATCCTATGTCTCCTAACCCTTCTTTCCTTCTTCCTCACCTCTTCTTCTTCCCCAACAGACCACCGCACGGGCCGTACGGATACTCCCCAGCATGCAGTTGGATAAACATACTCTATGAAATGAAAATTATGTGTCAGCGATAGGATGGCTGAGTTTGGTGTGTTCACATGCCACAACATGTGTCAGTGAGGGTGCGTTCCCTTGGTTGGGTTTGCGGCGTGCAGGAGCGACTGTGTGAGGGTGCGGTGCGATCGCGGCGTGTAGGAGCGACCATGTGAGGGTGCGGTGCGACCGCGATAGCCGTGCGGAAGTGGACCTTCATCTCATTTTGAAAACTTTAGGCAAGCTTGGCAAAAATGTGTGGCGAAGTTTGGCAATGCAAGGCCTAGACCCAAACAGGATAAGTACGTACGTACTAGGAGTACTACTGTTAAAAAAGTAAGGCTGGGTTTTCCTTTGCGGGATTTAATCGATACAAATCCACGTTTCACGTGTCAATTAATGCATATTTTTTCTCCAAAGACCAAAGAGCTAACCATCTCACTCCTCGTCGCTTGATTAATGCAGCGCCATGCAAACCAATCTTCTCACTTCCGCATGCATGCAGGGGATATTAATGTCCTTGGTTGTTAACCCCATCAATTTTGCCTCGATTAGTGTTAGTGGCCCTTTGCAAATTGTAATTTTGATATACTGTCCTTGTGTACAAAAAATGGAGGTAGTAACTATATTTGACTTCCTTCCCCATTGCGGTGATGTCGACGATATTTTTTTGGTGGTTTGGCGAAGTGCGTTCGACGGAGAACACCATTGAGGGAGACCACGGTAAGTCGTTCGCATGTGCCGCCTGCAAGACGAGACAACCGCCTTATTTGCATCCAGGAAGTCCTTTACTAGTACTACTAGGAGTAACTAATGCGGTGAGATGGCTTCTCGAAGAAGACGATGGAGAAGCGGAGTCACCGAATAGTGAAATGATGGTTGCTTCGTCCGTGCTCTTATGATTTGACGCCTCACTGCTTTGTGATTTGTGATAGAAGGGATAGGGGAGTAGACTCTGTGCTCTATACTGTAGTACATGCGTCCAAGCATGGGAGAAAGAGGAGAGACGTTACATTTTTCTATTCCTTCAATCAATCAATCAGGGAGCTCTGGTTCCATATTTTTGGCTTTGGCAACACCGTCCACAATGGTTCCCACGATGCCAAAAGCTATTTTCACATTTGGCTACACATTGTGGATGCCCTTAACCGCACCACTTGGTTTTGCTCCTGTGTGCTATCTATACAAATCTCAATTATATTGATCTAAAAAATTATAGAATCGAGATTAGTAAAAAGGAGGTGATTTTGCCGCGCGGATGGTGGGGGAGGTTTCTTATTTGAGCAATGCTACATCCACGTAATGGTTTACGTAAAGTTACAAACTAATGTGATGTGGGACTATTTGATTGGATTAAAGGAGAGGATTAGGCCCACCCCACCTGAAAATTGGGGGGGGGGGCATATATAGATTAGATGGAAAGTATACGTAGCAGCTATGTAGCCCTTTGTAAGTCTAGGATTAGGCTTCTTATTTTCGGAGGACGTTGTCCTGGCGGTTTGCTAACATGCGGTCCCACCTGTCAGTGCTTTACCAAGCCAATCCGCGTCCCACATGGTGCAGAACAAAGGCAGAAGCAACACGTGGTTAAGTTGAAGAAGATGAGGGAGAAGAGGATTCAGCAAAAAGTGAAATGATGGTTGCTTCATCCCTCCAACTTAACTGCGGGAAAGGTGCAGCTTTGTGATTTGACGCCTCATTGCTCATTACTACACCGGCGCCATGACTGGGGTGCTTCACCCCGGCTGCTCTGCACTGTATTCCGGTATGGCACGTGGATCCGGTAGCTTGATGTCCCACATGTCGGTGAAAGGGACTAGAAGATTTATGAAAGCGAGCGCTCCACTCTTACGACGGAGGAGTAGACGACACGACGGCCCAGTGAACTGTCACTTGTACTGTATAGTACTATAGTTTTGCTGTTTCGCATGATCCATCGATACAAACCCGATTAAACAGGAAAGGGCGGGATTTTTCCCGCGCGGTAGATGATACTGGCCATACATTTCAAAGGCAATTTTAATGTATGCAAACTGAATAATTATAAGTAACAATATGATATCTAGTAAAACTAAAAACACATATGATTTATTGTGTTAGAGTGTAGTAGTAGTGTTGTATTGCATAGTTGTTAGATGTAACATGCGCGAACGTGTAGAGATGTAGTTTTGGAGGGCCTATAGAGAGAAAAGCGTAATACGGTCACCGAACTTCAGAATAAGCTGATTACGGTCACTATGTACATTTTGCGGTGATTATACGGTCGCTTGCTCATAGCTCAGCATCGGATTGCACTCTGATGATCGGCCAAATAGTCTGCGTGGTGCCATGTTGACTAGTTAAATTGACCATGTTTGTTGTGGGTCCCACCTGTCAGTTTGCATAGGCAAAAGGTCAGATAAATAGAAATTTACGCAGGCGTGACAAGGCTCCAACCCGTGCGCGGGAATCACCTGGTTGTGTATGTGTCTGTCAGGGCTTGATGTGTGCGCATGCACGTGTAGGTTGAGCACTTGAGCGTGAGAGTGTGTGTTGGTCGTGTGGTGTACTGGTGTGTGCATGCATGCGTGCCTGTGTGCGTGTGAGTGTTGCGTGCGTGCATGGCTGCGTGTGTACGTGTGAGTGTTGCGTGTGTGCATGGGTGAATGTGTTTGTGTGAGTGTTGCGCGGATGCAGTTTGTGTGCATACGTGAAAGGGGCGTACAGGGGGGTATGCGATGGAGAGAGAGATGCTCTTCGTTTCTCTTTATTATGACTACATTTGTATATAGCATAAAAATATACAAATTCACAGTGCGGAATAAATATCATTGTGGGCACCATGCAATGCAAATTAGCGTTCGTACACCTCCATATAACTTTGTAATGTTGTATACATGTAGAAACTCTAAAATAATATTTTGGCCACACTTTATTCAAAAGGAATGTTGTATGCAAAATAAACGTGAAGAGAGGGCTTTTTAGATCAATGGGGTATGTGATGTAACATGTGTGAATGTGTAGTTGATGCATTTGGCGGGGCCTAGAGAGGTATGTGTGTGTATTACGTATTCAAGAGAGGCATGGATAGAGGGGCCGACGGGGGGGGGGGGGGGGGCGTGAGAGAGATAGCACGAGAAATGAGAGTGGTCTAGAGAGAGAGAGATGAATATGACGTCACGACAAGAGATTCCATTCCCTTGAGTGTGTATATGCAAGGGGGGAGGGAATAGAGGCACCAGGAGAAATTTTCTGTGTGTGTGTGGTGTTTGTGTTGGTATGTGTGGGTGTGAGAAGATAATGAGACGTGGGGGCAGAGGGTGTGTCACCGCGTGAGGTCTGGTGGGTCGAGGTGAGGCCCTTCGTTCTGTTCCGTCCTACGCCACATTGGTCGGCCCGTGACACATTTAGGAAGACCCATGGATGACTAGTCGTACAAGACAAAGATAGCAGAATTGTGAAGGACTCTATGTCCACTAACAAAGCCGGCTAGGATTTGTAACCCTAGGTTCTCAGACTAAGGTAACCCCTTTATCTCTGATATTACTATTCATCCAACCTAACTTTAAGGGGCATCCTACAGAATGCTCTGCTAGAATCATACTCGTCGATTAGGAAGAGAGGTGTGAGACAATGCGTGAGAGACAGGCGTAAAGATAATGTGTGTACATGAGACACGAAGGCAAGTCCATGTATATAGAAAGGGTCGATGAGGATTGTGCGTGTGTACGTTTGCAAGAGGAGGAGTGCTTGTGATAAAGGTTAGTGAAAACAATTGTAAATGGTTACAAGAGGGAGGGAGGGTTATATCTAGAGCATGTGTGCGAGAAAGACACCTCGGGAGAGAGTGTGTGAGCAAGTGTGAGAGACCACCGATGGAGAGTGAAACTACACGTAAAAGACTGCTCTACACATTGATTAAAGATATAAATTGTATCCAAATATTAGGATGGGATCATGATACTTGCAATTCGCGTAAGGAGCGGTCATTGATCCATTAGACATCTAGATTCTATTGAATTTGAGCATGTCTATGTTATTATTCGACACAATTGATCAACATAGTTAGTATTTTGAACTCCAGACAATGCATCGCTTTAGCAATCAAATATAAACGTGAGTATAGTTCATGTTGTGTGTGTAAAGCACATTATACATACGAAAGTTACACAATGGACATTATAAATAGCTACTACCTATGAACTAGCATACATTTGAATTCTACTTAAGGTGGTTTAAAAAATCGAATTCAACATGAAGTCCATTCAATTATTTGAATTTGATATCATGGCATTTGTAAACCATACCTAAATTATGGGGGCACCAATCTTTGCTATGATTTTGTACATAATAGCATATGTACTCATGTACAAAATAGATTCAAATTTAGCTCCTCCATTCCAAAATAATCATAGTTTATATGATTTTCAAGTGTCAAAATTTCAAAAAGAAGTGGATAATTTAATGAGGTTTTCAAACATACAAGGTCAAATATAACATTGTATATTTAGGTCAATCCTCACAGTTCAAGAGTACTCTAAACGTGAATGCTTGTGTTTCAAAATTTCGAACGAAGTGCCAAACGAGCCTCTACTTGCCCGAAACCGCATGAGACCAATGTTTGGTAGTACAAGGAAATTAATTTTCTAATAACTCCAACCCATGAAACCTGTCCGTGAAACCTACCGGCCCGACGTCCAAAGGTCTAGACGCCACACAACCGCATCCGAAAAACATTCATACACAATGGCTGCCTAAGCACACATGCGCGTGGCCGAAATCACTCCCGCCAACTATTTGGGACACCTGGGATTACCATCCTACCCCCGACCCGCAGTAGGTCCGAAATTTAAGAGGGGGGAAAAGTTTGTACTTTCCCCAAATTTCAAACAAGCGCGTCCCATCTTTTGTTCAAAAAAGCCAAAAACAAGCGCGTCCCAGACCGAAACATGGTTCCCCCACTCGTCCGATTCCCCATTCATACTCCATGGGCGCCAAAACTACCTCTCCACCAGCCGCAAAACCCCGGCGTCCTCCGTCCGCCACCCCATCCCACCCATCAACCGCCGCCCTCCTCCATCACGCCGGAGCCGATACCCCGACGTCGTCGTCCACCACAACCTCAACCGCAATGCCCTCCACGGCTAGTAGTTGAAGCCGAGGCTGAGCCGTCCGTACCCGAGCTAGTTCAACCACGCCGTCCTACGCCTCACAGCTGCCGCTCCAACTTCGCCACCCTCCACCGCACCGAAGTTGTTTCTGCTACGCCGTCCTTCGCCGCCTCGGATCTGCTTCCCCTCTACCGACATACGGCCACGGCAACACAGTCAACAATTTGGCCATGGGTTCATCCAAGCCTACACCCTCCAGATCATCGGTTTCCCCGGTAAAAAGAAGAAAATCGGCGTGACTTGTGGAGGTGACCACACCGGCAACCGAAAAAGGTACTCCTCTTCCCTTATTCGTGCAAATCTTACGTCTCTGCTTGCACGGTATTCATCCCACAGAAGACACTAGTTGACCGCTTCTTCTTGATACTAGATGTTCCTAGTAACTCGCGATGCACAAGGTTTCTCCTCATATACTATTTCACCTTAGCTAGAGGTCCGTCGCCCCCCTGAATTTCAATTTTTGGCCACTTGAATCCCAACTAACGGAAGCATTCCCCGGTGTAACAGGCGCTATTACACCTATTACGCCGGGGAAGTAGTGCCTTGGTGTTTATCTTAGGGGCGTGTGCGGCCTATAGCTACTGGCGCCCGATCTGGAGGTCGGCCAGGATTAAAGGGATGGCCTAGGGGCGCTGCCAAGCACGACGGTGGTGTGAGCTCAATGGGAGGGCGGGGCGGCGGAGGCAGGGGTCTGGGCCGATGGTCGCTGGCGGTTCGAGAAAGATCGTCAATAGTGACTGGCGGGAGGTAGATGAAGGCCATCTGCCCGTTCCTTATAGATCAAACGGTTCATTAAAAAATCGACTGACCTATTTATTTTTAGTCGGCTGTTATCTTAGATATGACCACATGTGGTGGTGTGGTGGAGGAGTACCTACATTTCCTGTGCTCATATATTACACAATCATACAGAGTAGAATCTAATTTTGTTTGCCATGCAATGTTGTAGAGCTATCATATGTTTCCTGTCATTTATTTTTCAGCCACCTGATATCTGCTACTTTTACAGTGCACTAGTTCTGCACACACTTCACCCTTACTCTCACTGTTGTGTTTTTATGCAAGGCTATTTCAGACTCTACTGCCATGAGAGAAGCCAAAAAGAAAAGAGAGAAGTCACTCCAGTTTGGTGTGCGGCTAGGCAAGACATGTTTCAACGCTTTAAAGGGTGTAGTGTCAGCAGATGGAGACGGGGAACGTAGCTCTTGAGTTGATGACCTCGCTCGCAATGAACCACCGTCCCAGGTGCTTGCTTTAACTTCGCGGTGTCATATGTCGTTGCATGTTCCATATGGTGTCTAGCTTGTATTCGAAAGGCCGAAGTCGGTAAGATAAGGAAATATTTTTTTACATGAACCACCATCCCGTGAGCACCAGAAGACAAATAGCTAGTTAGGGCACTGGCCGAGCCAGTGACAAGCCCAGTAAAGATAGGCATCACCTGGAAGCCAACTAAAAAGCTGCGATGGTGGCGAAGCAGCCCGCCTCCCACCAGGCTCTCAGGTCCTAGATGATCATGCTCACCACTCCAGCCGGATGTCTAGCTTGTATTGCTTCCAATTTGGTTAAACTGCATCTGCTTAGCTTACACATTATACCTTTGAATATGACATGCCTTTCTGTTTTTGGTACATACTATTACATCTATGTATTAACCATGTTCTTACATCAAACTAATGTTCTTGTGTATCCCTCATCAATCACTTATGACGAGGCAGGCAGGCAAGGGGACTACTCCTCATTTAAAGAATGCAGCGGCAGCCTCCCGACATGATTCTCAAGAAACAAAAATGCTAGATGAAGATAGTGAACGTAGCTTTGTAGTTGATTACAACATTTCCCCTATACTAGCATCGCAGGTGCTTGCTCTAACTTGGCAGCGTGATATGTGGTTGCATGTTGCATATGGTGTCTAGATTGTAATTCTTCCAATCTAATTAAAGTGCATGTGCTAGTCTGCTTAGCTTATACATTATACCTGTTAATGTGACATGCCTTCCTATATTTAGTATATAGTACATCTGTCTATTAAGCATGTCCTTACATAAAACTATTGTTTTTTGTATCCTACATTAATCAACATGATGAGACACCTTTAGTATATGCAGTGCGATATTAGTTGCATCTTTCATATGATTTATAGCATGCGCTGCTTCTAATTTGTTGAAATTCCATTTATGATGGGACGCTTTTAACTTGGCAGAGTCATATTGGTTGCATCTTTCATGTGGTGTCTAGCTTGCATTGCTTCTTATTTGCTGGAATGTTTTCGGCTTAGTTTACACAAACAGTTGTGAACATGCCATGCCGTCCTGTTTTTCGTACATATTCCATCCTGGTATCATGTGTTTGCCTTACATCAAAGTAGTGATTGTCAGCATCATGCATGAGTTCTGAAGAGAATTTTATTGCCTTTTCTTGTCGGTTTTACTTGACAATTCAAAATCAATAAAGCGGAAGGAAGTTAGCAAGGCAGCGGATAAAGGTGCTCCTTCCGAACGGAGGGCCTCTACAGTTACTACTCCTCCACACCCCCAAGATGATTTCCAAGACAACACATGCATAGACACTCAACAAAGCTGTGTTTATGATGAGCACGTCTCCCCTAGTGCAGCATCACCGGTGCTCCCTCTAACTTGGCACTATTATATGTGGTTGCATGTTATGTGTCATGTCTAGCTTGTATTGCTTCTAATTTTGTTGAATTCCATCTGCTTACTTTGCACATTATACTTGAATAAGACACGTGTTCCTGTTTCTAGAACATACAATATTTGTCTATCACACCATGTTCTTACATCAAATTACTACTATTGTGTAACCTGCAACAATCACTTATCATAAGACACATTTGACTTCGGAGAGTGATATAGGTTACATCTCACATTCTTGTCTAGCTTGTATTACTAATTTGTTGAAATGGCACTTATGACGCGACAATTTTAACTTGGTAGAGTGATATTCGTTGCATCTTTCATATGGTGTCTAGCTTTCATTGCTTCTAATTTGTTGAAATGCCTTCTCCTTAGTTTACACATCATAAGCTGTGAATATGCAATGCTGTGAATATGCAATGGCAGTAATGATGAGAGACCTCTAACATGGTAGTGTGATGTTGTTTGCATCTTGCATATGGTTTATTTCTTGTACTGCTTCACATTTGTTTAAACACCATTTATGATGAGACACTGTTAACTTGGCAAAGCGATATTTGTAGCATCTTTCATATGGTGTCCACCTTCCATTGCATTGCTTCTAATTTGGTGAAATGTCTTCTTCTTAGTTTACACATCATAGTTCTGGTTATCTCTTCCGTCCTGTTTTTCATACATATTACATCCTCCTATCATGTGGTTGTCTAACATCAAAGTTCAGTTCGTCTGGATCACGCATCAATTTGTTCTGAAGAACTAAATTGTTATTCGTTTTTCTTGTCGGCTTGACTTAACATGGCACAAAGAAAGAGGAAGAAACACAGAATGGCAGGGAATGAGAAGCGGGTGAATCCTGTAGATTCTGCTGGTACTAATGGTGCAATAGAAGGTCAAAGTCCAGCAGAAAATTCTACAAACACGGCATCCCATGCTACACGAGTTGCAAGAAAAGACAAACAGAAACAAATAGCTGCCATCAAACAAGCACAGACAACCCTAGTTCTTGCAACACCTACCACAGTACTACCAGCTGCACGACGTACTCGTGCGTCAACTGAGCTAGCAGCACGTTCCCAAGCTCCCTTGCCACCTGACACTACTTCCCAAGCACTCTTGACAGAAGACGAGTTGGCAATATCAGATGAACCTTGTGAGCTTCAACAGCAAGAAGGTAGTTGCTGGAGTCAAGTTACAGTTGCATGCTTCTTTATATGTAGTCTCACAGTTTGATGTACACTAACACTTCCTATGTTTGTTGTTGGACTAGCACCTAGGCGCAAGAGGAAACAAACATCAGGGATAATGCTCGATAGGTTAACTAAATCTAGAGGAGGAAGAATGGAGTTCCGTTTTGAGGCAGGTTTAAAAAGGCCACGTGATGCTACAGAATCAGCCAAGTTAGTATCAGAGGCAGCGGTTGCTGTTAGGTGTCATGTACGTATCCACCCAACATGGATTCAGTACAGGAATGACAAAGATGAAACCTAGTTCAACATCTTCCTCGACCATTTATCTGTAAGTATGGTTATATATGGAAACTAGTAATATCATCTTGCTTTGTCCAATACTTTCTAGGTTGCTGATAATGAGACTCCCATAGTTTTCAACAGATGAGGTTCAAGTTGGATAGCCAAGATGATGCTACCAGACAAGCTTGCACCCATATTTTCAAGTCTGCTCTGTGACAGTATCGGTATAACTTGAGGAAAACTCACTTTGAAGGCAAGGCTAACAGTGAACTTGCCCAAACATCTCCAGTGAAAAATATATCTGATGAAGACTGGAGAGGCCTCGTTAAACACTGGTCCGATCCGAAGTATCAGGTACATTATATATATGTCATCAGATCACATGTTGAAGTCCTATTTACGCATGTGCCACACAAATCTATCTTCTTGTAGGTGAACTGTTCGAAGAACAAGGCAGTCGTACGAAAGTGAAATTCCAACAGACGACATGATCTCATAGCTATATTGCATACTACGAGGCTCTTGTAATTAGCTGCTGTTTCACTCTTTTCGCTGTACCATATTATCATATCTATATTGACTTGGTCCAAATGCAGATGAAAGCCCGCAAGGACCAAAAAGTACCTGAACCAAATGATGTGGAAATCTTCAAGGACTGTCACACCAGCAAGAAGAAGGGCATGACTACACCAGTCAAAGCCGCTGTTGTAAGTCCTTAATCCTCATGCCTTTTAACTACTACTTACTCTGACTTGTGCCTTTAACTGCATGGTTTGCAGCCAATGCCTATTACTCTTTTCAATTTTATACACAATTGTCTTAGAGTATCATTACACCTTACAAGGTTTAAAAGAGAGGAGTGATGTTCCTTTGATCATGACCCGTAATCTAGTTCTGTGCTGGACTTGCCCACACAACGTTACAATTGCCTGTTTGTCTGTTCTCAGTTGTTTTGTGATATGAATGACATCATACTATGCTTAACGTATTATAAACTTCGTCTCTTTATCCTTAGCCCTCAATACAATGTGAAGAAATAAACAATACATTAGCGATGGTACATGGTCGTATGTTTGGAACCTAGTTTTATTATGTACTTTGCAATAAAATACAACTAATATTTTACATGGGTTCACCAGAATAAGTTCTGTATATAGACCAAAGCTATTTTGTTTGGTTTTGCTGCCTCCTTAATATCTTCTGTTTTGGTACTACTAATGTAAAACCTCAACTTTTCAGGGAGCTATGGAAAAAATGGTGGAACCGCCACCTTCTGAAGGTGGCGAGGCAGCTATAACCGCAATGTCAGCTCTTGCTGTAGTGGGTCAGTACTTGTCCACTAACAGTGCCAAAAGCACGTTCCTACGTAATACTGGGTTGGTTGTTAAGGCAATATCGTCCAAAGTGCCTCATGATCAAGATATGCAAGCTCAAAGCAATGTTGTATCTGCGCTCCAAACACAAGTCCATTCCCTAACAGAGACCCTTTGTGAAAGGAGAAACATTGCTCAATGTCGTCAAGATATGCATGGTTTTGAAACCAGACTATCAGACATTTGCTATGTTGTTCAGGAGCCTAGGTGAAATGAAGGCGAGGGTTATGGTGCTCCATTGGACAATATAGCATGAAAACGTAACAGTCAGGTCAAATGAACTGAGCTTCTGAACTTCTGGTGGTGCATTTATCTGCTAGACTGTTAAGTTTTATGCCAACCTTCCTTTTGTTATATAGTTGTAATTTGTTTTGGTGTGATACAAAATTTATTCTTAACGTGCAACCACCGCCTGAAGAAAACAGCAAGCCAGTTTTGTATAGTGTAGGGTGTTCCCTATATTTGCACTGGTGGCGATCTTTGATGCCGAGTGGATGTAATCTGTGCAATCGCCTTAATAGCCTAGCGTTAGTTTCGGCCTTATTTATTTCCTAGTCTTCTTTTTCCCTGGTTTGCTAGTGGCCGCAGCTACCATGGGCCATCTACGGGCCGTAGGATCCATGGGTCTCCTATGGGCCGTCGATAAATGGGCCTGTAATCGGTGGGCCTCGGGCCGTCAGATAAATGGGTCTACATGGGCCATAATCGGGCGTAATTGGTATTGGACCAGCACGGTAACAGGCCGTTAACAGGCCATAGGACAGCAAAGGCTTAATTCTATCACAGGCATAATGGGTCATTAATGGGCCAGAATATAGGACGGGCCAGAAACGGCGCAATGGGTTAACAGGCCAGAAACGGGCCGACTCTTGCCATGGGCCGAATTTGGCCCATTAGGGGAACAGGCCAGTAATGGGCCGACTCTTGCCATGGGCCGAATTTGGCCCATTAGGGGAACAGGCCAGTAACAGGCCGACTCTTGCCATGGGCCGAATTTGCCCCATTAGGGGAACAGGCCAGTAATGGGCCGAAAGTAATCGAGGGCCGAAAAGGAGCCCAAGAACGTATGGGCCGTCAATAGGCCGAAAGCTAACACGGGCTGGAAACGGCCCATGTAAATCACGGGCTGTTAATGGGTATAAAGAAAATTACTGTTCATTATGGGCTAGAGTCACCGTGGGCCTATAATGGGCTGAAAGATACGAAGGCCTCATATGGGCTGAAAGACGTCGTGGGCCATACATGGGCCGAAAGTGAAATGGGCTGGTATTATATTCGACAGCCCTCATGACATTGTTGGGCCGATTTCCTTTAGGGCCTAACGGGCCGTGAGTTAACGGGCCATAAAATGGGCTATTTGTGAAGAGGCCGTTAACAGGCTTTTCATGGGCCAGCCCGTTAACTTTTGACCAAGTCAAACGGGCGGCTTTGTAAGCTAAATGGGCCACTATTGGGCCATGGCACGTGTCGACATATCATAGGCGCCTATCTGACCCACTGATGAGCTAACACGTGTTTCCTATAGCCAATGATGATTTTACACGTGGAAAATCCCCATTAGTCGGGGCTGTTAACGGGTTATCGGATCCAAAACCCGACCCGATAGCTTAACGGCGTTCCGTTACGGTGGATGCCATGTGTCAGTCACCCTTGACGAAAGCACTTCTGTGACGCGTGATTTATCGTCATGGAAGTGGACACTTCCGTGATGATAATTTTGGTAATTTCATGGAACACTTCTACGACAGCACAGGTATGACTATCTTGATTCTGTCATAAATTTGTCATGGATGTACATGCATGACAAAAAAGCGACCTACTGTGACAAACACGTATCATCACGGAAGTGTATTTTTTTTGTAGTGCATGTTGGCACGCAAGGTAAACCATTATAACTCATAGCTAATCAAGCATGGCACAAGCAACTATGATCTCTAATTGTCATCGCAAACATGTTTATTCATAACAAGCTGAATCAAGAACGATGAACTCATCATATTTACAAAAACAAAAGAGGTCAATTTCATACCAGCTTTTCTCATCTCAGTCAGTCTATCATATATCATCATAATTGCCTTTCACTTGCACGACCGAACAATGTGAATCATAATAAGAGTGCACGTGCATTGGACTAAGCTGGAATCTGTGAGCGTTCAATAAATAGGATAATACAAAGCAATATGGGCTCTTGGTTAAACCAACAATAAAGCATATAAGAGTCACTTCAACTATTTAATCATGGTCTCCTCCTACTGACCCCCAAAGAAAAGAAAAGAAATAAAACTATTTACACGGGAAAGCTCCCAACAAGCAAAAGAAGAACGGGAAATATTTTTGGGTTTTCTTTTTAATTATTACTACAGCAAGAAAAGTAAACTACTACTAATTTTTTTGGTTTTTCTTAAGGTTTATTAAACACACAAGAAGAAAGCATAAAAGGAAATAAACTAGCATGGATGATACAATGAAAAAGTATGAACACCGACATCTAGCAATGAGTGTGTGTGAACATAAATGTAATGTCAGTGAGAAATACGTACTCCCCCAAGCTTAGGCTTTTGTCCTAAGTTGGTCTATGGCCACGGCTGGCCTGGCTGATATCCATAATAATAGTTGTTGGGGTCATACTGTGATGCAGCGGCTATCGCCTCCTGAGCTGCAGTGTGGCGACGAGCGGCCTCCGCCCTCCTCTCGTACTCATCTGCCTCCTCTCTGGTAATAGTATATCCTCCTCTTGCCTGATAATCAAAGAAAGTAGGAACAGGGAGAGTAATACGGACAACACAGCGTCTATCAATGATTAGTCGGTACTGGAGAGGTGATTCGTTCCTCTTGACAAAATGGTGGTGAACCATAGCATTAAAATCTAGATAGGCGGGAGGTAATTCAATATCATCTTCGCGTACATCTATACCAAGAAAATTAGCTATGCGAGTTGCATAAATTCCACCAAAGAAATCTCCATTAAGTCTATTAAGATGCAACCTACGTGCAACAATGGCTTCCAAATTATATGATTTGTCTCCTAACATAGCACTCCTAAGAATACTGAGGTCAGGGACACACACGTGACATGCCTCATCTTTACCATTTATGCATCTACCTATGAAGAGGGCAAAATAATGTATAGCAGGAAAGTGGATGCTCCCTATGGTAGCTTGTGTAATATCTCTAGATTCTCCCACAGTTATATTAGCAAGAAAATCTCTAAATTCAGATTTGCTAGGATCCCTTATACTACCCCATTGTGGAAGTTTGCATGCAGTGGTAAAATCCTCTAAGTCCATGGTATAAGATTTATCATGAAGATCAAACAGGACAGTTGGAAAATTACGTGAAGTGGAAAATTCAAACCTCCTCACAAAGGAACTAGTGAGGTTATGATACTGACTGCACTTCTCTTCCTCGAAGCTCACAAGATCAGCGTTACACAAATATGCGTTGAATTCTTCTTTTATTCGCGCTCGATCCATAAAATTTTCAGAAGGCCACTCACAAGGACGCACTGGAGCGTCTCTTGGTGGCTCTTCGTCAGCATCACGCATTGCAAGCCTGGGTCCTTGCTTATTTGAAGAACCACCTTGGAACATCTTCCTAAGCATTTTTTTCCTCTGAATTTTTTTGAATTTTTTTAGTAACTTCAAAATAAAAGTAAACCAAACTCAATAATATTGATAGCAACCACTCCTACAAGTACTTAGAGCCTATATCATGCATCAAAACTACTTTTGACCATATAAATTTGACATGCAAGCTCAAGAATAGGGTCACCTAAGCAGCAAAAATTTGCAATGAATAAAGCACTAGAACAAAAACTAATTGGACCAATGGAGGAGTCACATACCAAGGAACAATCTCCCCAAGCAGTTTTGTGAGAGGTCTTTGAGCAAGGAGATCAAAAATGACAGCAAAGAGGGCTGGAACTCGTGCTTGAGTTGGTTTTTCGTGTTTGTGGGAGGAAGAAGAAGAGGATGGGTGCAGGAATAAGTGGAGGAGGGACACCGTGGGCCCATGAGGCAGGGGGGTGCACCCAGGGGGGTAGGGCACACCCTCCACCCTCGTGACCAGGTGGCAGCTCCCCCTGCGGTAATTTTTGCACCATAAATCCTCAAATATTCTCGAAAAAAATCATATTAAATTGGCATGTCATTCTGAGGACTTTTATTTTTGGGACATTTTTATATTGCACGGATAAATCAGGAAAAAACAGAAAAATACTATTTTTACTTTATTTCAACTAAATAACAGAAAGTATAGAGAGGGTACAGAAGGTTGTGCTTCTAGTTTCATCCATCTCATGGTCATCAAAAGGAATCCGCTAACAAGGTTGATCAAGTCTTGTTAACAAACTCATTCCGATTAACATGAAACCGGAGAAATTTCGAATAACACCAGGTTACCTCAACGGGGATATGCACATCCCCAATAATAAGTATATCATGTTTCTTCTTGACAGTAGGAAGAGGAAATTCAAAACCTCCAAATATAATCGATGGAATTTTTCTGATAGAATTGATACTATGAACTTGAGGTTGTTTCCTCGGCAAGTGTACCGTATGCTCATTACCATTAACATGAAGAGTGACGTTGCCTTTGTCGCAATCAATAACAGCCCCTGTAGTATTAAGAAAAGGTCTTCCAAGAATAATAGACATACTATCGTCCTCGGGAATATCAAGAATAACAAAGTCCGTTAAAATAGTAACGTTTGCAACCACAACAGGCACATCCTCACAAATACCGACAGGTATAGCAGTTGATTTATCAGCCATTTGCAAAGATATTTCAGTAGGTGTCAACTTATTCAAGTCAAGTCTACAATATAAAGAGAGAGGCATAACACTAACACCGGCTCCAAGATCACATAAAGCAGTTTTAACATAGTTTCTTTTAATGGAGCATGGTATAGTAGGTACTCCTAGATCTCCAAGTTCTTTGGTATTCCACCCTTAAAAGTATAATTAGCAAGCATGGTGGAAATTTCAGCTTCTGGTATCTCTCTTTTATTTTTAACAATATCTTTCATGTACTTAGAATAAGGATTCATTTTGAGCATATCAGTCAATCGCATACACAAAAAGATAGTGTTGGGGAATGTAGTAATTTCAAAATTTTCCTACGCACACGCAAGATCATGGTGATGCATAGCAACGAGAGGGGAGAGTGTTGTCTACGTAACCTCGTAGACCGGAAGCGGAAGCGTTAGCACAACGCGGTTGATGTAGTCGTACGTCTTCACGGCCCGACCGATCAAGCACCAAAACTATGGCACCTCCAAGTTCTAGCACATGTTCAGCTCAATGATGATCCCCGGACTCCGATCCAGCAAAGTGTCGGGGAAGAGTTTTGTCAGCACGACGGCGTGGTGACGATCTTGATGTTCTACCGTCGTAGGGCTTCGCCTAAGAACCGCTACAATATTATCGAGGATTATGGTGGAGGGGGGCACCGCGCATGGCTAAGAGAACGATCATGAAGATCAACTTGTGTGTCTAGAGGTGCCCCCTGCCCCCGTATATAAAGGAGCAAGGGGGAGAGGCCGGCCAGCCCTTGGGGCGCGCCAAGGAGGGGGGAGTCCTCCTCCTAGTAGGAGTAGGACTCCCCTTTCCTAGTCCAACTAGGAAGAGAGAAGGGGAAAGGAAAGAGAGGGAGGGGGAGAGGGAAAGAGGGGCCGCGCCCCCCTCCCCTAGTCCAATTCGGACTACCCATGGGAGGGGGCGCGGCACCTCCTGGGCTGCTGCCCTCTCTCTCCCCTAAGGCCCACTAAGGCCCAATACTTCCCCGGGGGGTTCCGGTAACACTTCCGGCACTCCGGTTTTCTCCGAAATCACTCGAAACACTTCCGGTGTCCGAATATAGCCGTCCAATATATCGATCTTTATGTCTCCACCATTTCGAGACTCCTCGTCATGTCCGTGATCATATCCGGGACTCCGAACAACCTTCGGTACATCAAAATATATAAACTCATAATGAAACTGTCATCGTAACGTTAAGCGTGTGGACCCTACGGGTTCGAGAACAATGTAGACATGACCGAGACACATCTCCGGTCAATAACCAATAGCGGAACCTGGATGCTCATATTGGCTCCTACATATTCTACGAAGATCTTTTATCGGTTAGACCGCATAACAACATATGTTGTTCCCTTTGTCATTGGTATGTTACTTGCCCGAGATTTGATCGTCGGTATCTCAATACCTAGTTCAATCTCATTACCGGCAAGTCTCTTTACTCGTTCCGTAATACATCATCCTGCAACTAACTTATTAGTTGCAATGCTTGCAAGGCTTATGTGATGTGCATTACCGAGAGGGCCCAGAGATACCTCTCCGACAATCGGAGTGACAAATCCTAATCTTGAAATACGCCAACCCAACAAGTACCTTCGGAGACACCTGTAGAGAACCTTTATAATCACCCAGTTATGTTGTGATGTTTGGTAGCACTCACAGTGTTCCTCCGATAAACGGGAGTTGCATAATCTCATAGTCATAGGAACATGTATAAGTCATGAAGAAAGCAATAGCAAGAAACTAAACGATCAAGTGCTAAGCTAACAAAATGGGTCAAGTCAATCACATCATTCTCCTAATGATGTGATCCCGTTAATCAAATGACAACTCATGTCTATGGTTAGGAAACTTAACCATCTTCGATCAATGAGCTAGTCAAGTAGAGGCATACTAGTGACACTATGTTTGCGAATGTATTCACACATGTATTATGTTTCCGGTTAATAAAATTCTAGCATGAATAATAAACATTTATCATGATATAAAGAAATAAATAATAACTTTATTATTGCCTCTAGGGCATATTTCCTTCAGTCTCCCACTTGTACTAGAGTCAGTAATCTTACACAGTAATGATTCTAACACCCATGGAGCCTTGGTGCTGATCATGTTTTGCTCATGGAAGAGGCTTAGTCAGCGGGTCTGCAACATTCAGGTCCGTATGTATCTTGCAAATTTCTATGTCTCCCACTTGGACTAAATCCCGAATGGAATTGAAGCGTCTCTTGATGTGCTTGGTTCTCTTGTGAAATCTGGATTCCTTTGCCAAGGCAATTGCACCAGTATTGTCACAAAAGATTTTCATTGGACCCGATGCACTAGGTATGACACCTAGATTAGATATGAACTCCTTCATCCAGACTCCTTCATTTGCTGCTTCCGAAGCAGCTATGTACTCTGCTTCACATGCAGATCTCGCCACAACGCTTTGTTTTGAATTGCACCAACTGACAGCTCCACCATTCAGTAAAAATACGTATCCGGTTTGCGATTTAGAATCGTCCGGATAGTGTCAAAGCTTGCATCAACGTAACCATTTACGATGAGCTCTTGGTCACCTCCATATACGAGAAACATATCCTTAGTCATTTTCAGGTATTTCAGGATGTTCTTGACCGCTATCGAGTGATCCACTCCTGGATTACTTTGGTACCTCCCTGCTAGACTTATAGCAAGGCACACATCAGGTCTGGTACACAACATTGCATACATGATAGAGCCTATGGCTGAAGCATAGGGAACATCTTTCATTTTCTCTCTATCTTCTGCGGTGGTCGGACATTGAGTCTTACTCAACTTCACACCTTGTAACACAGGTAAGAACCCTTTCTTTGCTTGATCCATTTTGAACTTCTTCAAAACCTTGTCAAGGTATGTGCTTTGTGAAAGTCCAATTAAGCGTCTTGATCTATCTCTATAGATCTTCATGCCCAATATGTAAGCAGCTTCACCGAGGTCTTTCATTGAAAAACTCTTATTCAAGTATCCCTTTATGCTATCCAGAAATTCTATATCATTTCCAATCAATAATAGGTCATCCACATATAATATCAGAAATGCTATAGAGCTCCCACTCACTTTCTTGTAAATACAGGCTTCTCCAAAAGTCTGCACAAAACCAAATGCTTTGATCACACTATCAAAGCGTTTATTCTAACTCCGAGAGGCTTGCACCAGTCCATAAATGGATCGCTGGAGCTTGCACACTTTGTTAGCTCCCTTTGGATTGACAAAACCTTCTGGTTGCATCATATACAACTCTTCTTCTAGAAATCCATTCAGGAATGCAGTTTTGACATCCATTTGCCAAATTTCATAATCATAAAATGCGGCAATTGCTAACATGATTCGGACAGACTTAAGCATCGCTACGGGTGAGAAGGTCTCATCGTAGTCAATCCCTTGAACTTGTCGAAAACTTTTTGCAACAAGTCGAGCTTTATAGACAGTAACATTACCGTCGGCGCCAGTCTTCTTCTTGAAGATCCATTTATTATCAATTTCTTGCCGATCAACGGGCAAGTCAACCAAAGTCCACACTTTGTTCTCATACATGGATCCCATCTCAGATTTCATGGCTTCTAGCTATTTTGCGGAATCTGGGCTCACCATCGCTTCTTCATAGTTTGTAGGTTCATCATGATCTAGTAGCATGACTTCTAGAACAGGATTACCGTACCACTCTGGTGCGGATCTTACTCTGGTTGATCTACGAGGTTCGGTACTAACTTGATGTGAAGTTTCATGATCATTATCATTAGCTTCCTCACTAATTGGTGTAGGTGTCACAGAAACCGGTTTCTGTGATGTAGTACTTTCCAATAAGGGAGCAGGTATAGTTACCTCATCAAGTTCTACTTTTCTCCCACTCACTTCTTTTGAGAGAAACTCCTTCTCCAGAAAAACTCCGAATTTAGCAACAAAAGTATTGCCTTCGGATCTGTGATAGAAGGTGTACCCAACAGTCTCCTTTGGGTATCCTATGAAGACACATTTCTCCGATTTGGGTTCGAGCTTATCAGGTTGAAGCTTTTTCACATAAGCATCGCAGCCCCAAATTTTCAGAAATGACAACTTTGGTTTCTTGCCAAACCACAGTTCATAAGGCGTCGTCTCAACGGATTTCGATGGTGTCCTATTTAACGTGAATACAGCCGTCTCTAAAGCATAACCCCAAAACGATAACGGTAAATCAGTAAGAGACATCATAGATCGCACCATATCTAATAAAGTATGATTACGACGTTCGGACGCACCATTACGCTGTGGTGTTCCGGGTGGCGTGAGTTGCGAAACTATTCCGCATTGTTTCAAATGTAGACCAAACTCGTAACTCAAATATTCTCCTCCACGATCAGCTCGTAGAAACTTTATTTTCTTATTACGATGATTTTCAACTTCACTCTGTAATTCTTTAAACTTTTCAAATGTTTCTGACTTATGTTTCATTAAGTAGATATACCCATATCTGCTTAAATCATCTGTGAAGGTGAGAAAATAACGATATCCCCCACGAGCCTCAACATTCATTGGACCACATACATCTGTATGTATGATTTCCAACAAATCCGTTGCTCTCTCCATAGTACCGGAGAACGGCGTTTTAGTCATCTTACCCATGAGGCACGGTTCGCAAGTACCAAGTGATTCATAATCAAGTGGTTCCAAAAGTCCATCAGTATGGAGTTTCTTCATGCGCTTTACACCGATATGACCTAAACGGCAGTGCCACAAATAAATTTGTAACATCCCAAAATTCTAAATTTTGGAATGTTATAATAAATAGATAGATTTGATTGATTGTTTGATTGATTGCGTGAAATTGAGTGAAAATCGCAATCTTTTTGAAAGTTAAATGAGAGGGAATAAAAGGACTTTCCTAAACTTTCATTTTGCATTTATGATCTTCGTGAATTCAAATTCTTTTCACCATGGAGAGAAGATGACATGACTTCTTCCATTTATTTAAATGACAAGGGGTGTTGAAAATATTTGAATTTCATTTGCAAAATATTTCCAATTCTGAAACTTTATGCAACTCAATGATTTTCATGAGAGGAGATAAAATGACTTCTTCAAATTATATGAAATATGAGTTGGGAGTTTCAAAGGATCAAATTCCAAGTCTTTTGGATTTTTTTTCAATTTGGAGTTATTTGGTTTTTAATCAAATTATTTTTCTCCAAAAATAAAATATATAGAAATTAGGGTAAAATGATTCCCTACAATAGAAAATTGGAGAAAAATTAATTTGAAACCATTTTGGTATTTTTAAAATGATTTTTGTTGGATTTTAATAGACCAGTAGCACTCTTTGAATTATTAGAATTTGTGTGTATTTTATTTAATGATAGAAAAATGTTCATGTCGTAGAAAATCTTTTTCTGAAAATTTTGATATATAATATGCCTATATAAAGTTTTATTTTATTTTTCGTTTTTCAGTTTATCGCATTCTGTAAAAAAAACTGCACCACGCGGCTGGCCGAAGGCAAAAAAAAAAAAACTGCAGCGTGCGCGCGGCGGAAGGCCTTTAGGCCCATCGCCTCTTTTCTTCTCTGTTTCTTATATTTTCGTCTACGTTTAGTCCCACATTGCCTAGCCTTTAACCCTAAGCCTCTTTTCCACCAATAAATATAGACCCATAGAGCCTCCAAAAATCATCCGATTCGGGTTAAATCAATATTTTGGTTTGACTAGATTCATTTAAGAAAATATATTTCTCCTCTCCGGCGCGACTTCTGAAAATTATCTCTTCTCTCCAAAGTCATCTTTTCTCTGCCTTATAAAGGTATCTTTTTTTTTTCTTATACCTCTGTAGTTTATTATTTTTAGACTAATATAATAAAATAATTAGATTATCAATTAGTCCACGTATTTATACATTAGACCCTAGCTCGTAGCTATTTTTTCTTTCGTAAAACAAATTGGCCCTAATTTTTCAAATAGCCATAACTTTTTACTCGTTTGCCCAAATCCAACGATACCAACGCTCACTTCTTCGTTATGATCTCCTCTATCCAGTAATCCAACTCAAACATGTTTTTGAATTTTTTTAAAATTTGAATTAGATCAGATTTGAATTCAAACTTCTTTTGATCATATCTTTTTATCCGTAACTCCGTTTGAATTGATTCTTTTTGCAAATCGAAGCTCTTAACCTAAATTTTTTGATAAGGCCAAATTCACATAATTTTGGTACTGTTAGAAATTGTTTTATGTTGCAAGAGCTATTTTCTTGGTTTTGATGTTTTCCGAATCATCTTCTTCGATCTTTCTAATATTCTGAGTGATTGCTTATGTGTGGTTACTATTGCTTGCTTACGATAGATTGACCGAAGTGTGACGAGTAGATCTATCAAGATTTTTGAGTGCGAATCATCTTCATCAACATTGCAGGCAAGTTCACACTTTGATCATACCTCTTACTACCCAGTTTTATTTGCATTAGATCAAACCCCAAACATTGCATGATTAGGATCTAATTAAATTGTGGGATGGGAAGTAGTTGAGGTAGTACCTATTACCTGTTTATTATCAAACACTTGGAATTACTATTACGTTATGCTTACAGTGCCATGCTATGCTCGTAGACGTGGATTGGGTTTTGAGAGTATTTCATGACAGATGTGAGATTGTTAATTAATGGTTTACTTAAGGTGGCAACTTAAACACACATCTGGGTGGATTGAGGCACCTGGGTATTCCAGGACTTGCCTGTCTAGGCACCTGGGTATTCCAGGACTTGCTTGTTTTTCTTTTGGACCGCCACCCAGGCCCAAAGGGATCATAAGATTATTCATACTAGAAACTTCCGTGTGCAGCCACAAGCCATTATGGGCTCTGGCATAGTTGATTAAGTCGTGCGAACTCTTACAGGGTAGACTAGCAGATGTAGGGGAAAGTAGGTGTACCAGTCTATCCAACGTAAGGTGCTAGCGCTTCTGAAAGACTATGTCTCGGTCATCCGTTTCTCAAACATCCTGTAGTGCGAGAAATCCAATCGAGGCGATCGAGTCTTGTGGGGAAAAGTGCGCATACCTCTGCAGAGTGTACAAACTAATCATGATTAGCCGTGTCCCCGGTTATGGACATCTTGAGTATCTAGTTCTTGGATTATCGTGTTGATCTCATCATGTTACTTCTAAATTAATATTGTTGGGTTATTGATGACTATTTTTAATTAGGATTGAGAATGCTGTCAACCATTCTCAATGTTTAACAACCACCATGATAGTTAAATAAAAAATTATTCCTTTGCAGTAGGGAAAAATTGGCTTTTCGCAAAAACCTTATAACCATAGAGCTTTTCCACCAGCCAAATATGCATGTAGTGATAGCCTTTATTCATCTTTCTCTATGGTGTGAATTTGCCAGTACATTCAATGTACTGACCCTCTGTGGCTGCAACGTCTCATGTTGCAGGATTATCTTACAACGAGTAAGTGATACGTTAGGGTTACGATTTCTACACTCAACTTTGCCGTTGGTGTTGATGGGAATCCACAACCTTATTGCTTCCGCTATATGGATTGAGGTAATAGTATTTACGTTACTTATACATGTGATTTACCTCTATTATAAATCCTCGAGTACTGTGTGTGTCAGCATACCGATCCAGGGATGACACTTAAGCACAGAGACTTGATCCATTCGGGTCGGGTCGCTACAAGATGGTATCAAAGCACATGTTGACTGTAGGACGTGACCCTAGAAACTGGCAAGCCCATAGCAAAGATTTTTCTCTACAACTTTCCCTTTCAAAAAGACCTTTTACCTCTCTTCTCTTCTGAGCTTATTCAAAAATTCCCTTTAGTGAGACCATACCCCTTTCCCCTTTTGACCACACGAAAGATTCGACTGATGAGACCACTCCAAGAAGTACAAGATATTGGACAACTAAGACCGCTTCGGAATGAAGAGGATTTTACTGTGCATCTGAATAATGGAAACTACAACGGTTGAAGACCGAAGACAAGTAGAATTTGAAGGCTCTGAAGAATTCCCAGATTTGTATGACCTAGGAAGGCTACCCTTATGGAACTTGGCAGACTATGGAAGTTGTCAATAATCGAGATCAAGGTGTATCGGAGAAAGACCGGAGCATGTAGAGTGAAGAACTTAAGGAATTGTCAAGAAAACCCTAAGGTAGGAGATATCAACTATGGAATGATAGTTAATGGAAATGACAAGAGTAGAAACACAGCTATCCATGAAGTTATCTCCCGCTTATGCTATTGTCACCGTGCTGAGTTAAGCATGCATATGCATGGAAGGATTGGATGGTAGAAGGCTGATGGAGCATCTATCATCAAGAGGTGAAGTTTTAACCTTAGCTAGTGTATCACCAGGATCTGGAGTGTTACATCAAGGATTTTAAGATGGACCTTTAGGAAGCTATGTTTGACGAGAAAGCATTTCGTGAAGAACTTAGGAGCAAGAAGCTGAAGTAGCCAAGCTAGCGGAATAAAACCTTGAGATACGGGAGATTCGTCAGGAACTGAAGGACAGCAGGATCATGGTTCAGGTCGAGTTTGATGAAACCCAGAAGTTTGGAATGCAACTCCAGAATATTAAAGGACGTCACGAGAGACTTCGCATCAACAGAGTTGATCTATCAAAAGAACTTGAGAAAGACAAGCATGATCGGAAGAAGCCATTGGAGGCATGAACAAGGCTTGAAGAGTTTGGAGAGTTAAAGATTTATTGACCTTTAGAAGAACAAACCCTTGTTATATACCTACGTTAGATGCGACGTTTGTGAGCTGTCATTTGTTTGATGTTTTTCCTGACGGCCACAAATAAAATCTGTCTTTTCAAAACTTTTGTTTGCATTGTGTGTATCCCTCTCCCTCTCTCTTATCTCACCCCATAACCCATGGACCCAATAGATGATGAATGGAGATGAGCTCGTATTTGCTAAACCGATGAGTCAATTGGAGACGGACCGATGGATTCAGGACATGGAGGATCACATGAAGAATAGCCCTATAGTTGGAAATGATATGACCCAGCATGCTCTTTAGTGCTTTGAAAGAGGTGCCGCTACTTGGTGGAGGATGTACCAAACCACGAATGGATGGCAAGGAGTAACCACTTGGAGAGAATTTAAGTTGACTCTGCCAAAGTCTTGGTTTGTGCCCCAGAAGTTGAAGCCTTATGGAAAGGATATGAGGAAACCTTGTGCATGCAAGATTTGTGGAGAAACAGGACACACCCATAAAATAACACAAGGATGAATGCCCTAATTGTGAAGGAAGTCACCCAATTGAAGAATGCCCCACTAGGCAGATTACTTGTTTCTTGTGTGAAGGGATTACCCACTATCCTACTCAGTGTCACTTTTACCCCATGGTACGAAGGACCGTACAACAGAAGAAAGAAGTAAAGAAAGGAGCCCTTATGGAAATTTTAGAAGAACCTGTGATGAAGGAAGATGTGGAGGACACACCTAAAGAGGACCCAAGTAAACCCTGCACTAAGTCTTGCTATTCATGTGGAGAAGAAGGACACATCTCCCAAAATTGTTTGAATGGGGATCTAGTAGAATTCTCGACGGAGGAAGTAGAATATGACCCACAAGAAATAGAAGCCATGATTGGCATAAAAAGGTCCAGGAAGAGAAGCAGATTGGATTCCAGGAAGGACCTGAGTCATATCACCTGTTACAGGTGCAAAGAGTCAGGGCACTACCTCAACAGTTGCGCAAAAAGGAAACCTCGAGACTTGTCAGAAGTAATATGTTTTCATTGTAATAGAGCAGGGCACTTTGCCAGGGAATGCCCCAAGGAGAAGGAAAACTTATGCTAGATAGTTGAGTTTTTAACAAAAGAAATGGAGTAGTAGAAGTGAGAACATTTTCTTTTATATTGAGGTGTTGAGTTCAGACATGTAATCGAAAAGCGACAGATTGTAATCATTGGAGAATGAATAAAGTTAGCATCATTGGTACTGATATGGATTTTATGAGTTGTTACTCTATGAAGAAGAATTTTGGCCATTTTGAGGATATGAGAAATATGGTCTATGGAAGATTTGTGCATTTTAAGGGTGGTAGTACCCTGTAAGAACCATTGGCCCCTGGAAAAGATAAGGATACTCCACTGAGTGGATTTCGGACAAAATGAATACGAGTTTTTTCTCGATATGTGTGATACCCCAAGAGTGTGTGGGATGAAGTTGGAGACTGTCAGTTGTTTGGACCAAATGTGATCAAGGAGTCAGAAGAGAGTGTTAAGTTGATTTGAGATAGACTGAAGGTAGCTCAGTCCAGGCAGAAGAGTTATGTAGACTCAAAAACTCAATGAGGTAGTCTATGAAATTGGAGACAGAGCATGTCTTCGCGTGTCCCCTATGCGAGGAGTTAAATGGATTGGAGTTAAGGGAAAGTTAGCCCCGAGATTTGTAGGACCATACTGAATTTTGGAGCGTATGGAAGAAGTGGCCAACAAGTTGGAGTCACCCAAAGGACTGTCAGGAGTTCATGGTGTGTTTCACGTTTCCCAGTTAAAGAAGTGCCATGCAGAGATGGCCAATATTCCCTTGTAAGGACGCTTGACCCTAGAAAGGATAATGATGTTCCACGAAGTGAATATGGACTTCATAAGTATAAGTTTTTATCTCGGTATGTGGGATATCCCACGAGGATGAAGAGATAAATTACTATTGGATATAAAGGAGGTATGATGTTGGAAATATGGATCAATGGAAATTCCATGATGAGTTTGAGTAATCATGTCCCAGTTTGGTGCCAATAGAAGGAATGAAGACAATAAAATTGGATGGATTTAAGAATACTAGGAAGTTGGAAGTTGGAATAATGATCAGTTGCCCGATGATAAGTTCAAGGACTACAAGTGATGAGATGTGCCATAACCCACAGGCCCCAGGACCTGCCAAGAAGCAAGCACCTTCTTGCTGAAGGAAAAACCCTGGAAGAAGTTACGATTTTATCGATAGACGATTTTTTTGGAGTAACGCAAAACCAGAGAGTTGTGAAGGAACGATAGACGTTTGTCTGGCTTGCAGAATCTATGGATATATCCGAACTTGGTTCGTCGACAAGAGAAATTCTGCAATGCTTGTGAGGATGACCGAGTGTTAGAATGCGAGATTCACTAAAGCATATACAGGGTAATGGTTTGGGTGCGGGATGGATTGATCACCATACCGACTTACTCTTATTATTCGCCTTGCTATGTGGGATGGTAAATCTAAGTGACTTACCTATAGTAGAGAGACGACGATCAAAACCTTGTTTAAACCTTAGAATGGTATAAGAATTTTTCCCTTGTACACGGCAGTTGTTGCCAACCGTAGGTTATACGGTGAGGTTCAACCCAGACCCATTTCCTGCAGGAGAAACCATAAATTGTTGACCACCATGAGATATCGATAGTTGTTTAGTATTGGCGCCAGACCCGTCAGCTAAGAAGACCCAATCCCAGAATAACCTTACCAAGAGGAAGGACATAAAAATTGAGGAAAAAGGTTATGCCACTACCGGAAGAGCTCGGAGGAGGAATTTTCTCGAGGATCTGAGAAGACCGACACTGTCAAGAATAGGGATGGAGTATATGAGTTTTGATGGAACCATAACAATGCTTCTAAGGGTGGTAGCACCCCAGACCCCGGAGATGATTGATGAAATTTTGAAGAGACCCCGAACCTAACCTATTTCTTCCTAGCCTCTCCGAATCTCGAGGACGAGATTCATTTTAAGGGAGGTAGGTTTGTAACATCCCAAAATTCTAAATTTTGGAATGTTATAATAAATAGATAGATTTGATTAATTGTTTGATTGATTGCGTGAAATTGAGTGAAATTCGCAACCTTTTTGAAAGTTAAATGAGAGGGCATAAAAGGACTTTCCTAAACTTTCATTTTGCATTTATGATCTTCGTGAGTTCAAATTCTTTTCACCACGAAACCCTGGAGAGAAGATGACATGACTTCTTCCATTTATTTAAATGACAAGGGGTGTTGAAAATATTTGAATTTCATTTGCAAAATATTTCCAATTATGAAACTTTATGCAACTCAATGATTTTCACGAGAGGAGATAAAATGACTTCTTCAAATTATATGAAATATGAGTTGGGAGTTTCAAAGGATCAAATTCCAAGTCTTTTGGAATTATTTTTTTTCAATTTGGAGTTATTTGGGTTTTAATCAAATTATTTTTCTCCAAAAATAAAATATATAGAAATTAGGGTAAAATGATTCCCTACAATAGAAAATTGGAGAAAAATTAATTTGAAACCATTTTGGTATTTTTAAAATGATTTTTGTTGGATTTTAATAGACCAGTAGCACTCTTTGAATTATTAGAATTTGTGTGTATTTTATTTAATGATAGAAAAATGTTCATGTCGTAGAAAATCTTTTTCTGAAAATTTTGATATATAATATGCCTACATAAAGTTTTATTTTATTTTTCGTTTTACAGTTTATCGCATTCTGTAAAAAAAACTGCACCACGCGGCTGGCCGAAGGCAAAAAAAAAAAAAAAACTGCAGCGTGCGCGCGGCGGAAGGCCTTTAGGCCCATCGCCTCTTTTCTTCTCTGTTTCGTATATTTTCGTCTACGTTTAGTCCCACATTGCCTAGCCTTTAACCCTAAGCCTCTTTTCCACCAATAAATATAGACCCATAGAGCCTCCAAAAATCATCCGATTCGGGTTAAATCAATATTTTGGTTTGACTAGATTCATTTAAGAAAATATATTTCTCCTCTCCGGCGCGACTTCTGAAAATTATCTCTTCTCTCCAAAGTCATCTTTTCTCTGCCTTATAAAGGTATCTTTTTTTTTCTTCTTATACCTCCGTAGTTTATTATTTTTGGACTAATATAATAAAATAATTAGATTATCAATTAGTCTACGTATTTATACATTAGACCCTAGCCCGTAACTATTTTTTTCTTCCGTAAAACAGCTTGGCCCTGATTTTTCAAATAGCCATAACTTTTTACTCGTTTGCCCAAATCCAACGAAACCGACGCCCACTTCTTCGTTATGATCTCCTCTATCCAGTAATCCAACTCAAACATGTTTTTGAATTTTTTTTAAAATTTGAATTAGATCAGATTTGAATTCAAACTTCTTTTGATCATATCTTTTTATCCATAACTCCGTTTGAGTTGATTCTTTTTGCAAATCGAAGCTCTTGACCTAAATTTTCTGATAAGGCCAAATTCACATAATTTTGGTACTGTTAGAAATTGTTTTATGTTGCAAGAGCTATTTGCTTGGTTTTGATGTTTTCCGAATCATCTTCTTCGATCTTTCTGATCTTTTGAGTGATTGCTTATGTGTGGTTACTATTGCTTGCTTACGATAGATTGACCGGAGTGTGACGAGTAGATCTATCAAGATTTTTGAGTGCGAATCATCTTCATCAACATTGCAGGCAAGTCCACACTTTGATCATACCTCTTACTACCCAGTTTTATTTGCATTAGATCAAACCCCAAACATTGCATGATTAGGATCTAATTAAATTGTGGGATGGGAAGTAGTTGAGGTAGTACCTATTACCTGTTTATTATCAAACCCTTGGGAGTTACTATTACGTTATGCTTACAGTGCCATGCTATGCTCGTAGACGTGGATTGGGTTTTGAGAGTATTTCATGACAGATGTGAGATTGTTAATTAATGGTTAACTTAAGGTGGCAACTTAAAAACACATCTGGGTGGATTGAGGCACCTGGGTATTCCAGGACTTGCCTGTCTAGGCACCTGGGTATTCCAGGACTTGCCTGTTTTTCTTTTGGACCGCCACCCAGGCCCAAAGGGATCATAAGATTATTCATACTAGAAACTTCCGTGTGCATCCACAAGCCATTATGGGCTCTGGCATAGTTGATTAAGTCGTGCAAACTCTTACAGGGTAGACTAGCAGATGTAGGGGAAAGTAGGTGTACCGGTCTATCCAACGTAAGGTGATAGCGCTTCTGAAAGACTATGTCTCGGTCATCCGTTTCTCAAACATCCTGTAGTGCGAGAAATCCAACAGAGGCGATCAAGTCTTGTGGGAAAAAGTGTGCAAACCTCTGCAGAGTGTACAAACTAATCATGATTAGCCGTGTCCCCGGTTATGGACATCTTGAGTATCTAGTTCTTGGATTATCCTGTTGATCTCATCATGTTACTTCTAAATTAATATTGTTGGGTTATTGATGACTATTTTTAATTGGGATTGAGAATGTTGTCAACCATTCTCAATGTTTAACAACCACCATGATAGTTAAATAAAAAATTATTCCTTTGCAGTAGGGAAAAATTGGCTTTTCGCAAAAACCTTATAACCATAGAGCTTTTCCACCAGCCAAATATGCATGTAGTGATAGCCTTTATTCATCTTTCTCTATGGTGTGAATTTGCCAGTACATTCAATGTACTTACCCTCTGTGGCTGCAATGTCTCATGTTGCAGGATTATCTTACGACGAGTAAGTGATACGTTAGGGTTACGATTTCTACACTCAACTTTGCTGTTGGTGTTGATGGGAATCCACAACCTTGTTACTTCCGCTATATGGATTGAGGTAATAGTATTTACGTTACTTATACATGTGATTTACCTTTGTTATAAATCCTCGAATACTGTGTGTGTCAGCATACCGATCCAGGGATGACACTTAAGCACAGAGACTTGATCCATTCGGGTCGGGTCGCTACAAAGTTGCACTATCATTATCAGCTCTGCATCTTTTGATTTCAACATTATGAATATGTGTATCACTACTAGCGAGATTCATCAAAAATAGACCACTCTTCAAGGGTGCATGACCATAAAAGATATTACTCTTATAAATAGAACAACCATTATTCTCTGATTTAAATGAATAACCGTCTCGCATCAAACAAGATCCAGATATAATGTTCATGCTCAACACTGGCACCAAATAACAATTATTTAGGTCTAATACTAATCCCGAAGGTAGATGTAGAGGTAGTGTGCCGACCGCGATCACATCGACTTTGGAACCATTTCCCACGCGCATCATCACCTCGTCCTTAGCCAATCTCTGCTTAATCCGTAGCCCCTGTTTCGAGTTGCAAATGTTAGCAATAGAACCAGTATCAAATACCCAGGTGCTACTACGAGCATTAGTAAGGTACACATAAATAACATGTATATCACATATACCTTTGTTCACTTTGCCATCCTTCTTATCCGCACTTGGGGCAGTTCTGCTTCTAGTGACCGGTCTTCTTGCAGTAGAAGCACTCAGTCTTAGGCTTAGGTCCAGACTTGGGTTTCTTGTCCTGAGCAGCAACTTGTTTTCTGTGATTCTTGAAGTTCCCTTTCTTCTTCCCTTTGCCCTTTTTCTTGAAACTGGTGGTCTTATTGACCATCAATACTTGATGCTCCTTCTTCATTTCTACCTCCACGGCTTTTAGCATTGCGAAGAGCTCATGAATAGTCTTATTCATCCCTTGCATATTATAGTTCATCATGAAGCTTTTGTAGCTTGGTGGCAGTGATTGAAGAACTCTCTCAATGACACTATCAACAGGAAGATTAACCCCCAGTTGAGTCAAGTGATTATGATACCCAGACATTTTGAGTATATGTTCAGTGACAGAACTATTCTCCTCCATCTTGCATGTAGCGACTAGACCTCAAATAGTCTGATCTCTGTGCTCCGGTGTCATCCCTGGATCAGTAATGCTGACACCACATAGTACTCAGAGGATTTATAGCAGAGTAGAAATCACACACTTATTACATCGAGTGTCTCAAAAGAGAACTTATTACAATAAATATGGCTTAAGGCCATCTAATAACTATAACAGCGGAAGACTTGGAAGATAAGTGAGTCCATCAACTCCAACGGCATCACTGAGTATAGAACCATGACCTAAAAACTCCTTAATCGTCGTCTGAAAAGTCTACAACATTAACGTTGCAGCCCAAAACGGGTCAGCACATGGAATATGCTGGCAAGGTAACACATAGAGAATAATGGAATGAAACAGCTATGCTATATGCATATTTGGCTGGTGGAAAGCTCTATGGTTACTGTTTTGCGTAAAGCCAATTTTTTCCTACTTCAAAGGAATAAATTTAATTACTATCATGGTGGTTGTTAAACATTCAAAATGGTTGACAGCATTCTCAATCCCAATTAAGCATCACCATTAAACATAACCCAACAAAATTTATTTAGGGTAACATGTTGAGATTCACATGAAAATCCAAGTACTAGATACTCAAGATGTCCATAACCGGGTAACACGGCTAACCATGATTAGTTTATTACACTCTGCAGAGGTTTGCGCACTTTTCCCCACAAGACTCGATCGCCTCCGTTTGGTTTCTCGCACTACAGGGTGTTTGAGAAGACGGATGACCGAGACATAGTCTTTCAGAAGCGCTAGCACCTTACGATGGGGTAGACCATACAACCTACATCCCCTACATCTGCTAGTCTACCACTGTAAGAGTTTGCACGACTTAGTCAACTATGCTAGAGCCCATAATAGCTTGTGGCTGCACACGGAAGTTTCTAGTATGAATAGTCTCATGATCCCTTTGAGCCTGGGTGGCGGTCCAAAGAAAACAGGCAAGTCCTGGAATACCCAGGTGCCTCAATCCACCCAGATGTGTGTTTAAGTTGCCACCTTAGATATACCATTAATTAACAATCTCACATCTGTCATGGATTTCACTCACCCAATCCACGTCTACTAGCATAGCATGGCATAATAAGCAAACGTAGAAGTAACTCCCAAAGGTTTGATAATAAACAGGTAATAGGTACTACCTCATCTACTTCCCATCCCACAATTTAATTAGATCCTAATCATGCAATGTGTGAGGATTGATCTAATGCAATAAAACTGGGTAGTAGAAAAGGTATGATCAAAGTGTTACTTGCCTTGCTGATGATCCGCGAAACCTAACGATTCGAAGTAATAGGCGTCGCACTCCCGGTATTCTATTACAGACAAACAAACAGGCATACAATAAGTACTCATCTAATGCAAGGTAAAACTCAAATAAGAGATCTAACCAGAAGGTTCAACTTAAGAACTCTGGTTGGCAAAAAGAATCAAATCGAACGAAGCAACGAAACTCAAACGGCGAAAGAAAACAACTTCGTTCTAGTAATCTGGATCTATGGAAAATTTTACAGTAACAAAAACTTGTTTAAGTTGGTTAAACGGATAGAGGGTTTCGAGACGAAACTCTAGGCACTTGAATCGCCTGATTCCAATAAACGAGCGAAAAGTTAAACTAAAATGAAAATCGGATCAGGAATCGTGATCAGAAAAATCACGGATTTAATCCGAGAAAAAGAAAAACGACGAACGCTGAAATTTTTTATTTTTTTTTCCTTTTTTGGCACGGAAATCGAGGCACGACGAACCTCGGGCGGCGGGATCATTGGAGCGCATGGATCGAGGTGGGGCTGATGGGCTGGGGCGGCTCGGGGCGACGCTATTTAAAGGCTGCCCCCGGGCGGGCTGCCCCCTGGCGGTGTCCCGCTCGGGTACGGCCCGAAGTTGGTTCATTTTTTAATTATTCCGCTTGGAAGAAAAATAAAAAGAAATACTAAACGGATTCCAAAAATTCCGAAATAAATTTTCACGGGCTTCTAAAATCAAGCCGCACAAGGTGAACATTTATTTGGGCCCTAAATGCAAATTTGAAAAACGCACATTTTTCCTAAATTAAAATAAAACACCGAAAAACTCCGAAATAAAAATCTTATTTGATTTTTTATTAAATCCTCAATATTTCTTTATTTTGGGAAAGTCATTTTATTCCCTCTCTCATATTTTTGTAATAGAAATAACTGATGATAAAATAAATAAAATCAAATGATCCTATTCTCAAAATTTGAGAGAACTCAAATATGAAAATAACGAAATCCCCAACTCTCTCCGTGGGTCATTGAGTTGCGTAGAATTTCTATGATCAACCAAAATGCAAAATAAAATATGATATGCATGATGCTCTAATGTATAATATTCCAAATTGAAAATTTGGGATGTTACATTGCAGCTATAGAACTTATTGGAGACTTCATATCTCTCAATCCGGGCATTTGCTTGAAATATTAACTTCAACTCCTGGAACATCTCAGATGCTCCATGACGTTCAGAACGTCGTTGAAGACCCCGTTCTAAGCCGTAAAGCATGGCACACTGAACTATCGAGTAGTCATTAGCTTTGCTCTGCCAGACGTTCATAACATCTGGTGTTGCTCCTGCAGCAGGCTTGGCACTTAGTGGTGCTTACAGGACGTAATTTTTCTGTGCAGCAATGAGGATAATCCTCAAGTTATGGACCCAGTCCGTGTAATTGCTACCATCATCTTTCAACTTTGCTTTCTCAAGGAACGCATTAAAATTCAACGGAACAACAGCACAAGCCATCTATCTACAATCAAACATAGACAAGCAAGATACTATCAGGTACTAAGTTCATGATAAATTTAAGTTCAATTAATCATATTACTTTAAGAACTCCCACTTAGAAAGATATCCCTCTAATCCTCTAAGTGATCACGTGATCCAAATCAACTAAACCATGTCCGATCATCACGTGAGATGGAGTAGTATCAATGGTGAACATCAATATGTTGATCATATCTACTATATGATTCACGCTCGACCTTTCGGTCTCCGTGTTCCGAGGCCATATCTGTTATATGCTAGGCTCGTCAAGTTATACCTGAGTATTCTGCGTGTGCAACTGTTTTGCACCCGTTGTATTTGAACGTAGAGCCTATCACACCTGATCATCACGTGGTGTCTCAGCACGAAGAACTTTTGCAATGGTGCATACTCACGGAGAACACTTATACTTTGATAATTTAGTGAGGGATCATCTTATAATGCTACCATCAATCAAAGCAAGATAAGATGCATGAAAGATAAACATCACATGCAATCAATATAAGTGATATGATATGGCCATCATCATCTTGTGCTTGTGATCTCCATCTTCAAAGCACCGTCATGATCACCATCGTCACCGGCGCGACACCTTGATCACCATCGTAGCATCGTTGTCGTCTGGCCAATCTTATGCTTCCACGACTATCGCTACCGCTTAGCGATAAAGTAAAGCATTACAGCGCAATTGCATTGCATACAATAAAGCGACAACCATATGGCTCCTGTCAGTTGCCGATAACTCGGTTACAAATCTTCCTCTCGTTCCTAGGTGGATTCATCCTCCGTGTGGTGGCTCCACTAAACTTTACAAAACTTGATAACCTTGCTGCGAGTGACTCGGCTGGCAAACTCGCGGATCTTGACTGGTTTCTCCTCGTAGGTCAAATCATTATCCAACTGAATAGTTTCCAAAGGCACTGTGTCTCTCAGCGGTATGTCAGCCATCTCCGCGTGACATTTCTTTAACTGAGAAACGTGGAACACATCATGTACTCCTAACAATCCTTCGGGCAATTCCAACTTGTAGGCCACTTCTCCCATACGCTCCAAAACTCGATATGGTCCTACAAATCGTGGTGCTAACTTCCCTTTAACTCCAAAACGCTTTGTTCCCTGAAGTGGAGATACTCGAAGATAAGCTCTGTCTCCGACTTCGTAAACTGTCTCCTTGCGTTTAGAATCTATATAACTTTTCTGTCTGGACTGGGCTACCTTGAGCCTATCGCGAATCAACTTGACCTTCTATTTAGACTCTTTAATCAAGTCAGGACCAAACAACTGGCGGTCTCCAACTTCGTCCCATGACAACGGTGTCCTGCACCTCCTTCCGTACAAGGCTTCAAAAGGGGCCATCTTTAAACTGGTTTGGTAATTGTTGTTGTAAGAGAACTCTGCATATGGCAAATTATCGTCCCAACTAGATCCATAATCTAGCGCACAAGCTCTTAGCATATTCTCCAAAATCTGATTGACTCTCTCGGTCTGTCCATCTGTCCGTGGATGAAAAGCTGTACTGAATTCTAGCCTGGTTCCCAAAGTTTCATGCAACTGCTTCCATAACTTTGAGGTAAACTGGGTTCCTCTATCCAATACGATACTCCTTGGAACTCCATGCAGACATACGATCCTGGTCATGTATATCTTTGCCAACTTAGCACTGGTGTAAGTGGTCTTTACTGGGATGAAATGAGCTACCTTCGTCAATCGATCAACTACAACCTAAATCGAGTCATAGCCTGAACGAGTCCTGGGCAATCCCGTGATAAAATCCATGCCTAGCTTATCCCACTTCCATTCGGGTATCGACAATGGTTGTAACAATCCTGCTAGCTTCTGATGCTCTGCCTTTACTCTCTGACATACATCACATACTGCTACATACTCCGCTATATCCTTCTTCATTCCGGTCCACCAGAAAATATCCTTCAAATCCAGATACATCTTGGTATTTCCTGGGTGAATTGAATACGGTGAGTCGTGTGCCTCTTGCAAAATCAACTTCCTGATCTCTGGGTCATTGGGCACATAAACGCGGTGTTCAAACCATAGGGTGTCGTGCTCATCCTCACGAAATCCTTTAGCTTTTCCTTTGCTCAGTTTCTCCTTTATAGCGGCAATCTCTTTGTCAGCTTTCTGAGCTTCCCTGATTTTATCCATCAAGGTTGACTGAATCTCCATTGCTGCTACATAACCTCTCGGAACTATTTCCAAACATAGTTCACGAAGATTATCTGCTAACTCCCTTGGTATTTCTCCCGTCATTAACGTATTGACATGGCTCTTGCGGCTTAATGCGTCTGCTACTACATTAGCCTTTCCGGGGTGGTAATGCAATCTCATATCATAATCCTTGATGAGCTCCAACCATCTCCTTTGTCTGAGGTTTAACTCCTTCTGTGTGAAAATGTACTTCAAACTCTTATGATCCATGTACACCTCACAATGGTATCCAATGAGAAAATGTCTCCATGTTTTCAAAGCATGCACTATGGCTGCTAACTCCAAATCATGCGTGGCATAATTCAACTCATGAGGCTTCAGTTGTCTTGAGGCATATGAAACAACTCTCCCTTCCTGCATAAGCACTGCTCCAAGTCCTCGACGTGAAGCGTCGCAATACACCTCATAATCTTTGGTCTGGTCTGGCAAAATGAACACTGGTGAGGTAACCAAACATTTTTTCAACTCCTGGAAACTAGCCTCACATTCCTCTGTCCATATGAACTTGGTATCCTTCTTCAACAACTCAGTCATAGGCTTCGCAATCTTTGAGAAATTCTCAATAAATCTCCGGTAGTATCCTGCGAGTCCAAGAAAACTCCGGATCTCTCCAACTGTTGTTGGGGCTTCCCACTTGGTCACGGTTTCAACTTTAGCGGGATCTACTGCTATTCCTTCTCCAGATATAACATGTCCGAGGAATCCTACTTCCTTCAACCAAAACTCACATTTGCTGAACTTGGCATATAATTGATGTTCTCTGAGCTTTCCAAGTACCAAACGCAAATGCTCCTTATGTTCCTCTTCATCCTTCGAATAAACCAGGATATCATCAATGAACACTACGACGAACTTATCCAAAAACTCCATAAACACTTTGTTCATCATGTTCATAAAATAGGCAGGTGCGTTAGTCAGACCAAATGACATAATGGTATACTCATACAGCCCATACCTGGTGGTAAAAGCTGTCTTCGGAATATCCTATTCTCGAATCTTCAACTGGTGGTATCCTGATCACGGATCGATCTTGGAAAATACCTTAGCTCCTTGCAATCGATCAAACAGATCGTTGATCATTGGTAGTGGGTACTTGTTCTTGATCGTTACTTCATTCAATCGTCGATAGTCAACAACCATCCTTAACGACCCATCCTTCTTCTCCACTAGAAGTACTGGCGATCCCCAAGGTGAAGAACTTGGGCGAATATATCCCTTATCCAGTAACTCTTTAATCTGCTTCTTAATTTCCACCAAATCCTTTGCTGACATCCTATATGGTCTCTTTGATATTGGACCTGTGCCTGGCAATAGCTCAATCAAAAACTCAATATCTCTATCCGGTGGCATGCCTGGAAACTCCTCTAGAAATACATCAGGGAAATCCCTTACCACTGGTACTTCCTCCTGCATAACTCCTGTTAGGAAATTTACTTGAGTCCTCTTTGGCACATGCCGGGATACATACTTGATCCTTCTCCCTTCTGGTGTGGTAAGCAAAATTGACTTGCTAGCACACTCAATATTCCCTTCATACTTTGATAACCAATCCATGCCTAATATCACATCCAATCCTTGAGATTCCAATACTATTAGGTCTGAGGGAAAAACATAGTTACCAATCCTTAATGGTAACCGATCACACCATAGACTAGCCACATACTCAGCTCCGGGCGAGGTTACTAACATGGGTGACCTAAGGGCTTGGGTTGGTAGGTTATACTTATCCACAAATACCCTTGAGATGTATGAATGCGATGCGCCAGTATCAAAAAGAACGAGTGCAGTAAATGACTTAACCAAAAACTTACCTATTACTGCATCGGGCTGAGCTTCAACCTCCTCCACACTAACGTGGTTCACTTGTCCCCTGTTAAAAGGGTTCGGCTTCTTCCCAGAACTTCCATTGCTATTTCCATTTTGTAATTCAGGACATTCATTGGCATAATGTCCGGTCTTCGAACACTTGAAGCAAGTGACTTGGCTTAAGTCCTTCTTGGCTGGGGTTGATGGGTTGGTGCGGTTCTGGCCGTTGCTTCCTCCATTGCCATTACCATTCTTGGTGCCATTGTGATTGTGCGAGCTACCTCCTCCATGGGTATGCTGAAAATGTCCTCCCGGTCTAGGGGTAAAATGTGGCTTCTGCTGAGCTCCTGAATTGTACTTTCCTTGTCCATACTTCCTCTTGCGATTCTCAATTTGCTACTGCTTCCCTTCAATCATAAGAGCATGATCTACCAACTCCTGGTAGTTGTTGAAGGTTGCTACCATCAACTGCATGCTCAACTCATCATTCAGTCCTTCTAGAAACTTCTCCTGCTTAGCTGCACCCCTAGCGACGTCATTTGGGGCATAACGTGCTAGCTTACTAAATTCCTCCACATACTGGCCAACTGTCCTTCCTCCATAGTGGAAGTTGCGAAACTCATGCTTCTTCATGGCCATAGCTCCTGCTGAAACGTGTGCAGTACGAAAAGCCTGCTGAAACTGGTCCCATGTGACAGTGTCGACAGGGAAAGTGGCTGTGAAATTCTCCCACCATGATGTTGCTGGTCCTTCTAGCTGATGTGCGGCAAACTTCACCTTCTCCGCATCCGTGCATCCTGCTGTGGTCAACTCCCTAGCTGTCTTGCGGAGCCAATCATCTGCTACTATCGGCTCGGCGCTACTGGAAAACACCGGCGGATTCAGCCTAATAAAACGGGTTAAGTGGTCAAAAAGTGGTGGTGGTGGTGGGTTGTTGTTGTTCCCCTGATTCTGATTCCGGACTAGCAACTGCATTAATGTGTTCTGCTGCTGGATCAACTGGGTGAGCTCCGGTGGAAAGGCAAATCCGGGGTCACGTCTCGGAGGCATCTGAGGGTTTAGAAAAGATGAGATATAAGAATAGAGGGGGTCTAAAGAGAAAACACTACCCATATGCACATGAGGCAAAACAAACAATTCACTTCAATCAATCAAACAAGTGCATACAATCGATCTATCTATCGCAAAAGTGCTCGGACTACTATATTTACATGGTGGACTACTACTACTGATGAGGTGGTCTACTAGAAATATTCTTCGGTTGTTGACTCCATAATATCTGCTCCAGCTTCATCAACATAGTCATCATCGCTACTATCTGCTTCCGAGTCGGTGCCGTCGATGATGATGTAGTCTTCCGGGCTAATTTCCTGAGGTTCTTCGTCTTCATCTACTGGCGTAGGGCCTCCCATAAATATTCCAATCTTCTTGATCAGGTCGTCATTCTTCTCCACCAATACTTCAATTTCCTCTTCATAATCTTCACGTGTAGCCTTGAGTTCTTCCTCCAGTTCCTTGATTCTAGTCTTTGCCTTCTTCGGGTCTATCATGTCGGCGCACATCTGGTTCTCCTGTCGTTGAATGTGCTGATTTAACTCCTGGATAAAAGTTGCGATCGACCTATCCTTCCTGGTGCTGATCATCTCCCAGTGCTCATCTCGGCGCCCACAAATTTGGTAGATAGTATCCTTGAGATCTTTGTGGTAGACTTCTCCAATGCGTCCCATGGCGATGTGAGCCGCCATGCTCTTTCCTACACTCCAAGTTGGTGCCAAAAGAAAACTCTATGGGCTCAGTGACTGGCATGAACGTCCTTCCTGGTACTTGAACTTGAATCATCCAGCGCTCTTCTTCAGGTAAAGTGGCATTGTAGGTTCCCGTGAAGCTTGGTACTCCTATATTCAGGTATCTAGTGACTTCCTTCAAGTGGCGTCCAAAGGGTGTATCTTCATCCGGTTGTGTGAACTTGTTCCTTGCATCCACCATCCTAAAGAGTAGAAAAGATGAGAAGTCAGAAGAGAAGAGAGTGAATAGTGATCTAGGTCTCTAACTTAGTGGTCGTGTCCTACAGTCAGCGTGTGCTCTGATACCATCTCTGTAGTGACCAGACCTCAGACAGTCTGATCTCTGTGCTCCGGTGTCATCCCTGGATCAGTAATGCTGACACCACACAGTACTCGGAGGATTTATAGCAGAGTAGCAATCACACACTTATTACATCGATTGTCTCAAAACAGAACCTATTACAATAAATATGGCTTAAGGCCATCTAATAACTATAACAGCGGAAGGCTTGGAAGATAAGTGAGTCCATCAACTCCAACGGCATCACTGAGTATAGAACCACGACCTAAAAACTCCTTAATTGTCATCTGAAAAGTCTGCAACATTAACGTTGCAGCCCGAAATGGGTCAGCACATGGAATATGCTGGCAAGGTAACACATAGAGAATAATGGAATGAAACAGCTATACTATATGCATATTTGGCTGGTGGAAAGCTCTATGGTTACTGTTTTGCGTAAAACCAATTTTCCCCTACTTCAAAGGAATAAATTTAATTACTATCATGGTGGTTGTTAAACATTGAGAATGGTTGACAGCATTCTCAATCCCAATTAAGCATCATCATTAAACATAACCCAACAAAATTTATTTAGAGTAACATGTTGAGATTCACATGAAAATCCAAGTACTAGATACTCAGGATGTCCATAACCGGGGACACGGCTAACCATGATTAGTTTATTACACTCTGCAGAGGTTTGCACACTTTTCCCCACAAGACTTGATCGCCTCCGTTTGGTTTCTCGCACTACAGGGTGTTTGAGAAGACGGATGACCGAGACATAATCTTTCAGAAGCGCTAGCACCTTACGATGGGGTAGACCGTACCACCTACACCCCCTACATCTGCTAGTCTACCACTGTAAGAGTTCGCACGACTTAGTCAACTATGCTAGAGCCCATAATAGCTTGTGGCTGCACACGGAAGTTTCTAGTATGAATAGTCTCATGATCCCTTTGAGCCTGGGTGGCGGTCCAAAGAAAATAGGCAAGTCCCGGAATACCCAGGTGCCTCAATCCACCCAGATGTGTGTTAAGTTGCCACCTTAGATACACCATTAATTAACAATCTCACATCTGTCATGGATTTCACTCACCCAATCCACGTCTACTAGCATAGCATGACATAATAAGCAAACATAGAAGTAACACCCAAAGGTTTGGTAATAAACAGGTAATAGGTACTACCTCATCTACTTCCCATCCCACAATTTAATTAGATCCTAATCATGCAATGTGTGAGGATTGATCTAATTCAATAAAACTGGGTAGTAGAAAAGGTATGATCAAAGTGTTACTTGCCTTGCTGATGATCCGCGAAACCTAACGATTCGAAGTAACAGGCGGCGCACTCCGGGTATTCTATCACAGACAAACAAACAAGCATACAATAAGTACTCATCTAATGCACAGGTAAAACTCAAATAAGAGATCTAACCAGAAGGTTCAACTTAAGAACTCCGATTGGCAAAAAGAATCAAATCGAACGAAGCAACGAAAGTCAAACGACGAAAGAAAACAACTTCATTCTAGTAATCTGGATCTAGGGCAAATTTTCCAGTAACAAAAACTTGTTTAGGTTGGTTAAACGGATAGAGGGTTTCGAGATGAAACTCTAGGCGCTTGAATCGCCTGATTCCGATAAACGAGCGAAAAGTTAAACTAAAACGAAAATCGGATCAGGAATCGCGATCAGAAAAATCGCAGATTTAATCCGAGAAAAAGAAAAACGACGAACACCGAATATTTTTTGTTCAGCACGGAAATTGAGGCGTGACGAACCTCGGGCGGCGGGATCGTCGTCGGTGGCGGCGGCGGCTCCGGTGTCCCGCTCGGGTACGGCCCGAAGTCGGTTCGTTTTTTTAATTATTCCGCTCGGAAGAAAATAAAAATAAATACTAAACGGACTCCAAAAATTCCGAAATAAATTTTCACGGGCTTCTAAAATCAAGCTGCACAAGGTGAACATTTATTTGGGCGTAAATGCAAATTTGAAAAACGCACATTTTTCCTAAATTCAAATACAACACCGAAAAACTCCGAAATAAAAATCTTATTTGATTTTTTATTAAATCCTCAATATTTCTTTATTTTGGGAAAGTCATTTTATTCCCTCTCTCATATTTTTGTAATAGAAATAATTGATGATAAAATAAATAAAATCAAATGATCCTATTCTCAAAATTTGAGAGAACTCAAATATGAAAATAACGAAATCCCCAACTCTCTCCGTGGGTCATTGAGTTGCGTAGAATTTCTAGGATCAACCAAAATGCAAAATAAAATATGATATGCATGATGCTCTAATGTATAACATTCCAAATGGAAAATTTGGGATGTTACATTGCAGCTATAGAACTTATTGGAGACTTCATATCTCTCAATCCGGGCATTTGCTTGAAATATTAACTTCAACTCCTGGAACATCTCAGATGCTCCATGACGTTCAAAACGTCATTGAAGACCCGGTTCTAAGACGTAAAGCATGGCACACTGAACTATCGAGTAGCCATCAGCTTTGCTCTTCCAGACGTTCATAACATCTGGTGTTGCTCCTGCAGCAGGCTTGGCACTTAGTGGTGCTTCCAGGACATAATTTTTCTGTGCAACAATGAGGATAATCCTCAAGTTACGGACCCAGTCCGAGTAATTTCTACCATCATCTTTCAACTTTGCTTTCTCAAGGAACGCATTAAAATTCAACAGAACAACAGCACGAGCCATCTATCTACAATCAAACATAGACAAGCAAGATACTATCAGGTACTAAGTTCATGATAAATTTAAGTTCAATTAATCATATTACTTTAAGAACTCCCACTTAGAAAGATATCTCTCTAATCCTCTAAGTGATCACGTGATCCAAATCAACTAAACCATGTCCGATCATCACGTGAGATGGAGTAGTATCAATGGTGAACATCAATATGTTGATCATATCTACTATATGATTCACGCTCGACCTTTCGGTCTCCGTGTTCCGAGGCCATATCTGTTATATGCTAGGCTCATCAAGTTAAACCTGAGTATTCCGCGTGTGCAACTGTTTTGCACCCGTTGTATTTGAACGTAGAGCCTATCACACCCGATCATCACATGGTGTCTCAGCACGAAGAACTTTCGCAATGGTGCATACTCAGGGATAACACTTATACTTTGATAATTTAGTGAGGGATCATCTTATAATGCTACCGTCAATCAAAGCAAGATAAGATGCATGAAAGATAAACATCACATGCAATCATCAATATAAGTGATATGATATGGCCATCATCATCTTGTGCTTGTGATCTCCATCTTCAAAGCACCGTCATGATTACCATCGTCACCGGCGCGACACCTTGATCACCATCGTAGCATCGTTGTCGTCTTGCCAATCTTATGCTTCCACGACTATCACTACCGCTTAGTGATAAAGTAAAGCATTACATTGCAATTGCATTGCATGCAATAAAGCGACAACCATATGGCTCCTGCCAGTTGCCGATAACTCGGTTACAAAACATGATCATCTCATACAATAAAATTTAGCATCATGTCATGACCATATCACATCACAACATGCCCTGCAAAAACAAGTTAGACGTCCTCTACTTTGTTGTTGCAAGTTTTATGTGGCTGCTACGGGCTTACCGAGAACCGTTCTTACCTATGCATCAAAACCACAACGATAGTTTGTCAAATTGGTGCTGTTTTAACCTTCGCAAGGACCGGGCGTAGCCACACTTGGTTCAACTAAAGTTGGAGAAACTGACACTCGCCAACCACCTATGTGCAAAGCACGTCGGTAGAACCAGTCTCGTGTAAGCGTACGCGTAATGTCGGTCTGGGCCGCTTCATCCAACAATACCGCCGAACCAAAGTATGACATGGTGGTAAGCAGTATGACTTATATCGCCCACAACTCACTTGTGTTCTACTCATGCACAACATCAACGCATAAAACCTAGGCTCGGATGCCACTATTGGGGAACGTAGTAATTTCAAAATTTTCCTACGCACACGCAAGATCATGGTGATGCATAACAACGAGAGGGGAGAGTGTTGTCTATGTACCCTCGTAGACCGGAAGCGGAAGCGTTAGCACAACGTGGTTGATGTAGTCCTACGTCTTCACGGCTCGACCGATCAAGCACCGAAACTACGGCACCTCCGAGTTCTAGCACACATTCAGCTCGATGATGATCCCCGGACTCCGATCCAGCAAAGTGTCGGGGAAGAGTTCCGTTAGCACGACGGCGTGGTGACGGTCTTGATGTTCTACCATCACAGGGCTTCGCCTAAGCACCTCTACAATATTATCGAGGATTATGGCGGAGGGGGGCACCGCATACGGCTAAGAGAACGATCACGCAGATCAACTTGTGTGTCTAGAGGTGCCCCCTACCCCCGTATATAAAGGAGCAAGGGGGAGAGGCCGGCCGGCCCTTGGGGCGCGCCAAGGAGGGGGGAGTCCTCCTAGTAGGAGTAGGACTCCCCTTTCCTAGTCCAACTAGGAAGAGAGAAGGGGAAAGGAAAGAGAGGGAGAGGGAGAGGGAAAGAGGGGCCGCGCCCCCTCCCCTAGTCCAATTCGGACTCCCCATGGGAGGGGGCGCGCCACCTCCTGGGCTGCTTCCCTCTGTCTCCCCTTAGGCCCACTAAGGCCCAATACTTCCCCGGGGGGTTCCGGTAACCCTTCTAGCACTCCGGTTTTCTTAGAAATCATCCGAAACACTTCCGGTGTCCGAATATAGCCGTCCAATATATCGATCTTTATGTCTCCACCATTTCGAGACTCCTCGTCATGTCCGTGATCATATCCGGGACTCCGAACAACCTTCGGTACATCAAAATATATAAACTCATAATGAAACTGTCATCGTAACGTTAAGCGTGTGGACCCTACGGGTTCGAGAATAATGTAGACATGACCGAGACACATCTCCGGTCAATAACCAATAGCGGAACCTGGATGCTCATATTGGCTCCTACATATTCTACGAAGATCTTTTATCGGTTAGACCGCATAACAACATATGTTGTTCCCTTTGTCATTGGTATGTTACTTGCCCGAGATTTGATCGTCGGTATCTCAATACCTAGTTCAATCTCGTTACCGGCAAGTCTCTTTACTCGTTCCGTAATACATCATCCTGCAACTAACTTATTAGTTGCAATGCTTGCAAGGCTTATGTGATGTGCATTACCGAGAGGGCCCAGAGATACCTCTCCGACAATCGGAGTGACAAATCCTAATCTTGAAATACGCCAACCCAAGAAGTACCTTCGGAGACACCTGTAGAGAACCTTTATAATCACCCAGTTATGTTGTGATGTTTGGTAGCACTCACAGTGTTCCTCCGATAAACGGGAGTTGCATAATCTCATAGTCATAGGAACATGTATAAGTCATGAAGAAAGCAATAGCAAGAAACTAAACGATCAAGTGCTAAGCTAACAAAATGGGTCAAGTCAATCACATCATTCTCCTAATGATGTGATCCCGTTAATCAAATGACAACTCATGTCTATGGTTAGGAAACTTAACCATCTTCGATCAACGAGCTAGTCAAGTAGAGGCATACTAGTGACACTATGTTTGCGAATGTATTCACACATGTATTATGTTTCCGGTTAATAAAATTCTAGCATGAATAATAAACATTTATCATGATATAAAGAAATAAATAATAACTTTATTATTGCCTCTAGGGCATATTTCCTTTAGATAGGTCTAATCATTTCAGCAAAGCACTCAAAATCCTCATCATCCTTTTTCTTGGATGGTTTGGGAGGAAAAGGCATGGGTTTCTGAACCCAAGGCTCTCTTTCTTTACCATGTTTCCTAGCAACAAAGTCTGTCTTATCATAACGTTTATTGTTTTATTGTGGGTTATCAAGATCAACAACGGGTTCAATTTCTACATCATTATCATTACTAGGTTGAGCATCATTATAAACATCATCATTAACATTTTCATTAGGTTCATGTTCATTGCCAGATTGTGTTTCAGCATCAGACATAGAGATATCATTTGGATTATCAGGTGGTTCAGCAATAGGTTCACTAGAAGTTTGCACAGTTCTATCATTTTTCCTTTTCTTCTTTTTAGAAGAACTAAGTGCATCAATATCATTTCTTTGAGAATCTTGCTCAATTCTCTTAGGGTGGCCTTTAGGATACAAAGGTTCCTGAGTCATTCTACCAGTTCTAGTAGCCACTTTAACATCACAATCATTTTTCTTACTATTCATCTCATTGAGCAATTCCTTTTGAGCTTTAAGTACTTGTTCTACTTGAGTGGTAACCATAGAAGCATGTTTGCTAACAAGTTTAAGTTCACCTCTAATATTAGCCATATAATCACCCAAGTATTTAATCATATCAGCATCTTGTTTTAATTGTCTACCAAAATAAGCATTGAAGTCTTCTTGCTTAAACATAAAATTATCAAACTCATCCAAGCACCGACTAGCAATTTTAGTAGGAGGGATTTCAGCTCTATCACATCTATAGAGAGAATTTACCTTTACTACCTGTGTCGGGTTATCGAGGTCTGGAGGTTCTTCAATAAATAGAGGATTAAGATCATATGTTTCTTCAATAGGCGGTAAATTAAGACCATGTATTTCTTCAGTAGGAGGTAAATTCTTAACATCTTCAGCTTTAATACCTTTTTCATTCATAGATTTCTTTGCCTCTTGCATATCTTCGGGACTGAGAAATAGAACACCTCTCTTCTTCGGAGTTGGTTTAGGAATAGGATCATTAATTGGAGCAAGCGATGGCTCAGGAGGTGCCCAATTATTTTCATTTGTCAACATATTATTCAATAAGATTTCAGCTTCATCCGGTGTTCTTTCCCTGAAAAGAGAACCAGCACAACTATCCAGGTAATCTTTGGAAGCATCGGTTAGTCCATTCTAAAAGATATCAAGTATTTCATTTTTCTTAAGAGGATGATCAGGCAAAGCATTAAGTAACTTGAGAAGCCTCCCCCAAGCTTATGGGAGACTATCTTCTTTAATTTGCACAAAGTTGTATATTTCCTTTAAAGCAGCTTGTTTCTTATGAGCAGGGAAATATTTAGCAGAGAAGTAGTAAATCATATCCTGGGGGCTACACACAACCATGATCAAGAGAATTAAACCATATCTTAGCATCACCCTTTAATGAGAACGGAAATATTTTAAGGATATAAAAGTAGCGAGATCTCTCATCATTAGTGAACAGGGTGGCTATATCATTTAATTTAGTAAGATGTGCCACAACAGTTTCAGATTCATAGCCATGAAAAGGATTAGATTCAACTAAAGTAATTATATCAGGATCAATAGAGAATTCATAATCCTTATCAGTAACACAGATAGGTGAAGTAGCAAAAGCAGGGTCAGGTTTCATCCTAGCATTTAGAGATTGCTTATTCCATTTAGCTAATAACCTTTTGAGTTCATATCTATCTTTGCAAGCTAAAATAGCTAAAGAAGCTTCTTGATCAAATAAATAACTCTTAGGAATAACAAGTGATTCTTCATCATCACTTTCATCAACATAATCAGGTTCAGTATTTTCAATCTCTCTAGCCCTAGCAAGTCGTTCCTCGAGAAAATCACCAAGTGGCACAGTAGTATCAAGCATAGAAGTAGTTCCATCATAAGTATCATGTATAGCAGAAGTACCATCATCAATAACATGCTACATATCAGAACGAATAGCAGAAGCAGGTTTAGGTGTCGCAAGCTTACTCATGATAGAAGGTGAATCAAGTGTAGAGCTAGATGGCAGTTCCTTACCTCCCCTCGTAGTTGAGGGATAAATTGTTGTCTTAGCGTCTTTCAAATTCTTCATAGTGTCCAGCAGATATAAATCCCAAGTGACTCAAAGAATAGAGTTATGCTCCCTATTACGTCTTGAGCTTGCGTTGGTTTTCTCCGAAGAGGAAGGGATGATGCAGCAGAGTAGTGTAAGTATTTCCCTCAGTTTTTGAGAACCAAGGTATCAATCCAGTAGGAGCCCACGCTCAAGTCCCTCGTACCTGCACAAAGCGATAGCTACTCGCAACCAACGCGATTAGGGGTTGTCAAGCCCTTCACGGTCACTTGCGAGAGTGAGATCTGATAGATAGAATATTTTTGGTATTTTTAATATAAAGATGCAAAGTAAAAAGTAAAAGCAAAGTAAATAACAAAGCAATATAAAAGTGATGGAGATTGATATGATGAGAATAGACCCGGGGGCCATAGGTTTCACTAGTGGCTTCTCTCAAGAGCATAAGTATTCTACTGTGGGTGAACAAATTACTGTTGAGCAATTGATAGAATTGTGCATAATTATGAGAATATCTAGGCATGATCATGTATATAGGCATCACATCCATGACAAGTAGATCGAAATGATTCTGCATCTACTACTATTACTCCACTCATCGACCGCTATCCAGCATGCATCTAGAGTATTAAGTTAAAAACAGAGTAACGCCTTAAGCAACATGACATGATGTAGAGAGATAAATTCATGCAATATGAAATAAACCCCATCTTGTTATCCTCGATGGCAACGATACAATACGTGCCTTGATGCCCCTTCTGTCACTGGGTAAGGACACCGCAAGATCGAACACAAAGCTAAGCACTTCTCCCATGGCTAGAACTACCAATCTAGTTGGCCAAACCAAATGGATAATTGGAAGAGACTTGAAAAGATAACCAATCATGCATAAAGGAATGCAGAGAAGATTCAAATATTATTCATAGATAACCTTGATCATAAACCCATAATTCATCGGTCTCAACAAACACACCGCAAAAAGAAGATTACATTGAATTGATCTCCACAGGAGAGGGGGAGAACTTTGTATTGAGATTTAAAGAGAGAGAAGAAGCCATCTAGATACTAACTATGGACCCGAAGGTTTGAGGTAAACTACTCAGACTTCATCGGAGGGGCTAGGATGATGTAGAAGCCCTCCGTGATGACGGCCCTCTTCCGGCGGAGCTCCGGAACAGGCCCCAAGATGGGATCTCGTGGATACAAAAAGTTGTGGTGGTGGAATTAGGTTTTTGGCTCCTGTTCCGATCGTTTGGTGGTACGTGTGTATATATAGGAGGAAGGAGTACATTGGTGGAGCACCGAGGGGCCCACGAGGCAGGGGGCGCGACCTAGGGGGGCGCCCCCACCCTCGTGACCACCTCTTTGATCCCTTGCAGTAGGGTCCAAGTCTCCTGGATCACGTTCGGTGAGAAAATCACGTTCCGAAGGTTTTATTCCGCTTGGACTCCATTTGATATTCCATTTATCCGAAACACTGAAATAGGCAAAAAACAACAATTCTGGGTTGGGCCTCCGGTTAATAGGTTAGTCCCAAAAAGAATATAAAAGTGGAAAATAAATCCCAATATAGTCCAAAACAGTAGATAATATAGCATGGAGCAATCAAAAATTATAGATACATTGGAGACGTATCAGTCCCCGGCAACGGTGCCAGAAATTAGTCTTGATAACTCACAAGTATAGGGGATCGCAACAGCTTTCGAGGGTAGAGTATTCAAGCCAAATAGACCGACTCCTGCCTGCATCTACTACTATTACTCCACTCATCGACCGCTATCCAGCATGCATCTAGAGTATTAAGTTAAAAATAGAGTAACGCCTTAAGCAAGATGACATGATGTAGAGAGATAAATTCATGCAATATGAAATAAACCCCATCTTGTTATCCTCGATGGCAACAATACAATATGTGCCTTGCCGCCCCTTCCGTCACTGGGTAAGGACACCGCAAGATCGAACCCAAAGCTAAGCACTTCTCCCATGGCAAGAACTACCAATCTAGTTGGCCAAACCAAACGGATAATTCGAAGAGACTTGCAAAGATAACCAATCATGCATAAAAGAATTCAAAGAAGATTCAAATATTATTCATAGATAGACTTGATCATAAACCCACAATTCATCGGTCTCAACAAACACACCGCAAAAAGAAGATTACATTGAATAGATCTCCACAGGAGAGCGGGAGAACTTTGTATTGAGATTCAAAGAGAGAGAAGAAGCCACCTAGCTACTAACTATGGACCCAAAGGTCTGAGGTAAACTACTCACACTTCATCGGAGGGGCTAGCATGATGTAGAAGCCCTCCGTGATGACGGCCCTCTTCCGGCGGAGCTCCGGAACAGGCCCCAAGATGGGATCTCGTGGATACAGAAAGTTGCAGCGGTGGAATTAGGTTTTTGGCTCCTGTTCTGCTCGTTTGGGGGTACGTGTGTATATATAGGAGGAAGGAGTACGTCGGTGGAGCACTGAGGGGCCCACGAGGCAGGGGGCGCGCCATAGGGGAGGGGCACCCCCACCCTCGTGACCACTTCTTTGATCCCTTGCAGTAGGGTCCAAGCTCCTGGATCACGTTCGGTGAGAAAATCACATTTCCGAAGATTTTATTCCGTTTGGACTCCGTTTGATATTCCGTTTATCTGAAACACTGAAATAGGCAAAAAAAACAGCAATTCTGGGCTGCGCCTCCGGTTAATAGGTTAGTCCCAAAAATAATATAAAAGTGGAAAATAAAGTCCAATATAGTCCAAAACAGTAGATAATATAGCATGGAGCAATCAAAAATTATAGATACGTTGGAGACGTCTCAGGCATCCCCAAGCTTAATTCCTGCTCGTCCGCGAGTAGGTAAATGATAAAAAGAGCATTTTTGATGCGGAGTGCTACTTGGTATAATTTCAATGCAAATCTTCTTAATTGTGGTATGAATATTTAGATTAGAAAGATTCAAGATAAAACTTTATATTTACAAAAATAATAATACTTCAAGCATACTAACAAAGCAATTATGTCTTCTCAAAATAACATGGCCAAAGAAAGTTATCCCTACAAAATCATATAGTCTGGCTATGCTCCATCTTCCCCACACAAATTATTTAAATCATGCACAACCCCGATGACAAGCCAAGCAATTGTTTCATACTCTAACTTTTTCAAAACTTTTTCAATCTTCACGCAATACATGAGCGTGAGCCATGGATGTAGCACTATAGGTGGAATAGAATGGTGGTTGTGGAGAAGACAAAAAGTAGAAGATAGTCTCACATCGACTAGGCGTATCAACGGGCTACGGAGATGCCCATCAATAGATATCAATGTGAGTGAGTAGGGATTGCCATGCAACGGATGCACTAGAGCTATAAATGAATGAAAGCTCAACAAAAGAAACTAGTGGGTGTGCATCCAACTTGCTTGCTCACGAAGACCTAGGGAAATTTGAGGAAGCCCATCATTGGAATATACAAGCCAAGTTCTATAACGTAAAATTCCCACTAGTATATGAATGTGACAACATATGAGACTCTCTATATGAATAACATGGTGCTACTTTGAAGCACAATATATGAGACTTTCTATAACATGGTGCTACTTTGAAGCACAAGTGTGTTAAAAGGATAGTAACATTGTCCCTTCTCTCTTTTTCTCTCATCATTTTTTTGTTTGGGCCTTTTCACTTTTTATGGCCTCTTTTTATTTGGGCTTTTTTGGCCTCTTTTTTATTATTATTTTATTTTTCATCCGGAGTCTCATCCCGACTTATGGGGGAATCATAGTCTCCATCATTCTTTCCTCACTAGGACAATGCTCTAATGAATGATGATCATCACACTTCTATTTATTTACAACTCAATGATTACAACTAGATACTAAAACAAAGTATGACTCTATATGAATGCCTCCGGCGGTGTACCGGGATATGCAATGAATCACGAGTGACAAGCATGAAAGAATTATGAACGGTGGCTTTGCCACCAATACTATGTCAACTACATGATCATGCTAAGCAATATGACAATGATGGATGTGTCATGATGAACTAGATGGTGGAAAGTTGCATGGCAATATATCTCGTTATGGCTATGGAAATGCCATAATAGGTAGGTATGGTGTCTGTTTTGAGGAAGGTATATGGTAGGTGTATGATACCGGCGAAAGTTGCGCGGTATTAGAGAGGCTAGTAAAGGTGGAAGGGTGAGAGTGTGTATAATCCATGGATTCAACATTAGTCATAAAGAACTCATATACTTATTGCAAAAATCTAGAAGTTATCAAAGCAAAGTATTACGCGCATGCTCCTAGGGGGATAGATTGGTAGGGAAAAGACCATCGCTCGTCCCCAACCGCCACTCATAAGGAAGACAATAAATAAATAAATCATGCTCCGACTTCATCACATAACGGTTCACCATACGTGCATGCTACGATAATCACAAACTTCAACACAAGTATTCTTTAAATTCACAACTACTCAACTAGCATGACTTTAATATTATCACCTCCATATCTCAAAACAATTATCATGCTTCAATCTTTTCTTAGTATTCAACACACTCAAAAGAAAGTTTCACAAATCTTGAATACCAAGCATATTATTATTAGGCAAATTACCATGCTATTAAGAGACTCTCAAATTAATTTAAGTGAGGCATGAGAGATCAATATTTTCTTTAAAACATATCCACCACCATGCTCTAAAAGATCTAAGTGAAGCACATAGAGCAAAATTATCTAGCTCAAAAGAATATAAGTGGAGCACATAGAGAAAAATTATCTAGTTCAAAAGGATATAAGTGAAGCACATAGAGCAAAATTATCTAGCTCAAAAGATATAAGTGAAGCACATAGAGCAAAACTACTTAGCTCAAAAGATATAAGTGAAGCACATAGAGTATTCTATCAAATTTTAATTCATGTATGGATCTCTCAAAAGGTGTGTACAGAAAGGATGATTGTGGCATACTAACAAACAAAGACACAAATAATACAAGACGCTCCAAGCAAAACACATATCATGTTGGTGAATAAAAATATAGCTCCAAGTAAATTACCGATGGAAGTGGACGAAAGAGGGGATGCCTTCCGGGGCATCCCCAAGCTTTGAATTTTTGGTGTCCTTGGATTATATTGGGGGTGCCATGGGCATCCCCAAGCTTAGGCTCTTGCCACTGCTTGTTCCATGATCCATCAAAAGAATTCACCCAAAACTTGAAAACTTCACAACACAAAACTCAAAATAGAAAACTCGTGAGCTCCGTTAGCGAAAGAAAACAAAAGACCACTTCAAGGTACTGTAATGAACTCATTATTTATTTATATTGGTGTTAAACCTACTGTATTCCAACTTCTATATGGATTATAAACTATTTTACTAGCCATAGATTCATCAAAATAAGCAAACAACACACGAAAAACAGAATCTGTCAAAAACAGAACAGTCTGTAGTAATCTGTAGCTAGCGCAAGATATGGAACCCCAAAAATTCTAAAATAAATTGCTGGAAGTGAGGAATTTATCTATTAATAATCTGCAAAAATAATTAACTAAATATCAATCTTAAAATAAAAATGACAGCAGTTCTCGTGAGCGCTAAAGTTTCTGTTTTTTACAGCAAGTTCAACAAGACTTTCCCCAAGTCTTCCCAACGGTTCTACTTGGCACAAACACTAATTAAACACAAAAAACACAACCAAAATAGAGGCTAAATAATTTATTTATTACTAAACAGGAGCAAAAAGCAAGGAATAAAAATAAAATTGGGTTGCCTCCCAACAAGTGCTATCGTTTAACGCCCCTAGCTAGGCATAACAAGCAAGGATAGATCTAGGTATTGCCATATTTGGTAGGCAATTCTTCAATTAGGCATGTACCATCTTTATGAATTTCTTTCTTTTTGTTAATTATCAAACTTTTAGTCACAATATCAAAAAATTCATTTTTAATAAATGGTTCTTTAATGATAGCAAAAAGATTGGGATGAATACTTATAGATTTAAGATCAGTAGTTTCCTTACTAGATGATTCACCCTTATTTTTAGGAACATACATGAGCTTGGCAATTTTAGCAGGAGGACTAGGAGTATTCTTTACGGAAGAAAAATCAGTTCCCAAATTTGTAATGATACCCTCAAGTTTATCAAATCTAGTAGAATCTAAGTTCATCTTCTCATTAACTATGGGTTCCTTTTCCTTAATATTTTTCAAAGTCATTCCTACCTTAGATCCATATTGAGTGATTTGATTGTGGATCTTTTTATCAAGATTTTCAATTGATTCAATAGTAGCAACTTTATTTTCAATAATTTCAAGTCTTGACATAACATGCTCCAAAGTTAACATGGTTCCATTAACCAAAAGAGGTGGTGAGACAAATAAATCTAGCATAGGATTATAAGAATCAAAAGTATGGCTACCCAAGAAGTTCCCTCTGGTAATGGTATCGACGATATATCTATTCCAAGGATTAATACCTACATAAAAATTGCGGACAAGAACTAAGGTAGATTGTTTCCTGGTAGATCTATTTTGAGCATTGCAAATCCTATACCAAGCATCTTTTAGATTTTCTCCCTCCTTTGTTTAAAATTTAGAACTTCACTCTCGGGAGACAACGGAGAATATACGAGACTAGCCATGATGGTAAGCAAACAAAGAGGCAAACGGAGAGGGAGGATAGAGAGAGAAGGCGAATAAAACGACAAGTGTGAATTGGGGGAGAGGAAAACAAGAGGCAAATGGCAAATAATGTAATGCGAGAGATAGGATTGTGATGGGTACTTGGTATGTCGACTTTTTGTGTAGACTCCTTGGCAACGGTGCCAGAAATCCTTCTTGCTACGTCTTGAGCTTGCGTTGGTTTTCCTCGAAGCGGAAGGGATGATGCAGCATAGTAGCGTAAGTATTTCCCTCAGTTTTTGAGAACCAAGGTATCAATCCAGTAGGGGCCCACGCTCAAGTCCCTCGTACCTGCACAAAGCGATAGCTACTCGCAACCAACACGGTTAGGGGTTGTCAAGCCCTTCACGGTCACTTATGAGAGTGAGATCTGATAGATAGAATATTTTTGGTATTTTTAATATAAAGATGCAAAGTAAAAAGTAAAAGCAAAGTAAATAACAAAGCAATATAAAAGTAATGGAGATTGATATGATGAGAATAGACCCGGGGGCCAAAGGTTTCACTAGTGGCTTCTCTCAAGAGCATAAGTATTCTACGGTGGGTGAACAAATTACTGTTGAGCAATTGATATAATTTTGAATAATTATGAGAATATATAGGCATGATCATGTATATAGGCATCACGTCCGTGACAAGTAGATCAAAACAATTCTGTATCTACTACTATTACTCCACTCATCGACCGCTATCCAGCATGCATCTGGAGTATTAAGTTAAAAACAGAGTAACGCATTAAGCAATATGACATGATGTAGAGAGATAAATTCATGCAATATGAAATAAACCCCATCTTGTTATCCTCGATGGCAACGATACAATACGTGCCTTGATGCCCCTTCTGTCACTAGGTAAGGACACCGCAAGATCGAACCCAAAGCTAAGCACTTCTCCCATGGCAAGAACTACCAATCTAGTTGGCCAAACCAAATGGATAATTCAAAGAGACTTGCAAAGATAACCAATCATGCATAAAAGAATTCAGAGAAGATTCAAATATTATTCATAGATAGACTTGATCATAAACCCGCAATTCATCGGTCTCAACAAACACACCGCAAAAAGAAGATTACATTGAATAGATCTCCATATGAGAGGGGGATAACTTTGTATTGAGATTCAAAGAGAGAGAAGGAGCCATCTAGCTAGTAACTATGGACCCGAAGGTCTGAGGTAAACTACTCACACTTCATCGGAGGGGCTAGGATGATGTAGAAGCCCTCCGTGATGACGGCCCTCTTCCGGCGGAGCTCCGGAATAGGCCCCAAGATGGTATATCATGGATACAGAAAGTTGCGGCGGTGGAATTAGGTTTTTGGCTCTTGTTCCGATCGTTTGGGGGTACGTGTGTATATATAGGAGGAAGGAGTACGTCAGTGGAGCACCGAGGGGCCCACGAGGCAGGGGGCGCGCCCTAGGGGGGGGCACCCCCCACCCTCGTGACCACCTCTTTGATCCCTTGCAGTAGGGTCCAAGTCTCCTGGATCACGTTCGGTGAGAAAATCACGTTTCCGAAGATTTTATTCTGTTTGGACCCCGTTTGATATTCTGTTTATCCGAAACACTGAAATAGGCAAAAAACAACAATTCTGGGCTGGGCCTCCGGTTAATAGGTTAGTCCCAAAAATAATATAAAAGTGGAAAATAAAGCCCAATATAGTCCAAAATAGTAGATAATATAGCATGGAGCAATCAAAAATTATAGATATGTTGGAGACGTATCACTCCCCGGCAACGGTGCCAGAAATTAGTCTTGATAACCCACAAGTATTGGGGATCGCAACAGCTTTCGAGGGTAGAGTATTGAACCTAAATTTATTGATTCGACACAAGGGGAGCCAAAGAATATTCTCATGTATTAGCAGCTGAGTTGTCAATCCAACCACACCTAGAAACTTAGTATCTGCAGCAAAGTGTTTAGTAGCAAAGTAATATGATAGTGATGGTAACGGTAACAAAAGAGTAATGAAAGCAAAGTAATGTTTTTGGTATTTTGTAGTGATTGTAAGAATAGCAACGGGAAAGTAAATAAGCATAAACCAGTATATGGAAAGCTCGTAGGCATCAGATCAATGATGGATAATTATACCGGATGTGGTTCATCATGTAACAGTCATAACAGAGGGTGACACAGAACTAGCTGCAATTCATCAATGTAATGTAGGCATGTATTCCGAATATAGTCATACATGCTTATGGAAAAGAACTTGCATGAGATCTTTTGTCCTACCCTCCCGTGGCAGCGGGGTCCTAATGGAAACTAAGGGATGTTAAGGCCTCCTTTTAATAGAGAACCGGAACAAAGCATCAGCACATAGTGAATACATGAACTCCTCAAACTATGGTCATCACCGGTAAGTATCCCGATTATTATCACTTCGGGGTTAACGGATCATAACACATAATAGGTGACTATAGACTTGCAAGATAGGATCAAGAACTCTCATATATTGATGAAAACATAATAGGTTCAGATCTGAAATCATGGCACTCGGGCCCTAGTGACAAGCATTAAGCATAGAAAAGTCATAGCAACATCAATCTCAGAACATAGTGGATACTAGGGATCAAACCCTAACAAACCTAACTCAATTACATGGTAAATCCCATCCAACCCATCACCGTCCAGCAAGCCTACGATGGAATTACTCACGCATGGCGGTGAGCATCATGAAATTGGTGATGGAGGATGGTTGATGATGATGACGGCGATGAATCCCCCTCTCCGGAGCCTCGAACGGACTCCAGATCAACCCTCCCGAGAGGTTTTAGGGCTTGGCGGCGGCTCCGTATTGTAAAACGTGATGAATTCTTCTCTACTATTTTTTCTCCCCGAAAAAAGATATATAGAGTTGGAGTTGGAGTCAGGAGGTCTCCAGGGAGCCCACGAGGTAGGGGGCGCGCCCTAGCGGGGCGCCCCACCCTCGTGGATAGGGTGTGGGCCCCCTGGTCTTCATCTTTGGCAAGGATTTTTTATTATTTATTGTAAGATATTCCGTGGAGTTTCAGGTCATTCCGAGAACTTTTGTTTTCTGCACGTAAAACAACATCATGGCAGTTCTCCTGAAAACAGCGTCAGTCCTGGTTAGTTCCATTCAAATCGTACAAGTTAGAGTCCAAAACTAGGGCAAAAGTGTTTGGAAAAGTAGATACGACGGAGACGTATCAGCCACAGATTCCACGGCGTTGGAGCCGCACATAGACTTAACCTCTCACGACATTTTTGTCAGCGGAACTCTGGACTCGTCTCCGGTCGTAAGCTCCGAACCACATGAGCCCGCGGACACCGACCTCGATCGTTTGTCGATCTTCGAATTCAGCGCCACAGACATCGTCCAGCACTCGCCATTGGGCGATGTGCTAAACTCATTAAAAAACCTGTCCTTGGTGGAGGACTCACAACCGAACTATATCCGGCTCGAACTAGGGGCTGACGGTGGAGAACTTTGCTTCCCACCCGCCACCCACATCATAGCCACAGTCGAGGATTTGACCGACGAACTTGATTACGACTCCAAAGGCATAAACGGTATGGACGACGATGCCGGAGAAGAAGAGGCCCAGAACCCGTCGTTCACCGGATGCTGGACGGCCACTTCCTCGTATGATGTATACATGGTGGATGCACCAAAGGAGAATAGCGACGAGGACAAGGAAGATCCAGCTGAGGATAAACCTTCTGAAATACAGTCCAAGCGCCGGCGTTAGCGGCGCCGCTCTAAGTCACGCCGCAGTAAAGACAGCAACACCGACACAGGAGAAGATAACACTCCAGAAGGTGCCGAAGACAATGAAGACCCCGTCAATACAGTTAATGAACAAGATGAACGGGAAGGCGGGCAGGTTAGCCCCGGTAAACATGCCACGCATGAAGATTCAGAGGATGATAATTACCTTCCGCTCTCCGAGGACGAGGTGAGCCTCGGCACCGAGGATTTCATCATGCCTGAGAAACCTCTTGAGTAGGAGCGCTTCAAGCGCCAGCTAATTGCCACTGCAAAGAGCCTGAAAAAGAAGCAGCAACAGCTTCAAGATGACCAAGATCTGCTCAATGACAAATGGACCGACATCCTAGCAGCCAAAGAATACGGCCTCAATCGGCCAACCAAAAGCTACCTAAAGCGCAAATTTCTACCTCAATTTGACGAGGAGGCGCCGAAATACATACCTCCATCATACAATGCGGCTAACCGACCACCACATGGTCGAGAAAAAATGGCAATTCACGCCGAACACCAGCCAGCCCCGCCTAAGCGCACAGGTAGAGGTAAATTAGCCCATGGTCACACATATGACCTCCGACAAAACCTGAACAATAAAGCAGGACATACTAGATCAATCTACGGATCGCGGAGACATGCCTCGACACGCGACGACGGCCACCTATTCAGACGTGAAAAATTTAGTCATGCGCGAGCTGAAAATCGTAGATGGACTGCATTAGAGCTACATCACGATACGGCCCGATATAGAGGCACCGCACGCCCATTGCTTCACCGATGAGGTCCTGGATCATGAATTCCCGGAAGGGTTCAAGCCCGTGAATATAGAATCATACGATGGAACCACGGACCCCACGGTGTGGATCAAAAACTTCATTCTCCACATACATATGGCCCGCGGAGATGACCTCCACACCAACAAATACCTCCCTTTAAAACTCAAGGGGCCAGCTTGGCACTGGCTCAACAGTGTGCCTGCAAATTCTATTGGCAGCTAGGAGGACTTGGAAGAGGCCTTCCTCGATAACTTCCAAGGTACATATGTTCGACCTCCGGACGCAGATGACTTAAGCCATATAGTCCAACAGCCCAAAGAGTCCGCTAGGAAATTTTGGACTAGGTTCTTAACTAAAAAGAACCAAATCATTGATTGTCCGGATGACGAAGCCCTAGCAGCCTTCAAACACAGCATCCATGACGAATGGCTCGCTCGCCACCTCGGCCAAGAAAAGCCAAAATCCATGGAAGCCCTCACGACACTCATGACCCGCTTTTGTGTGGGCGAGGACAGTTGGCTGGCCCGTAGCAAAAGCAATGCAAGCGACGCCAGCACCTCTGAAGCTAAAACTAGCAAAGACAAGTCTTGACGCAACAGATATAAACATCGAAACAACAGTGATAACACCAGGGACACAACAGTCAATGCCGGATTCAGGGGCTCTTAGTCTGGTCAGCGGAAGAAGCCGTTCCAAAAGAATAATTCAGGCCCATCCAGCTTGGACCGCATACTTGATCGTCCGTGCCAGATTCATGGTACCCCAGACAAACCACCCAATCATACAAATAGAGATTGCTGGGGTTTTAAACAGGCCGGCATATTAAATGCCGAGAACAGGGAAAAGGGATCGCAAAGTGAGGACGATGACGAAGAGCCCAGCAACCGAACATAGAGGGATAGAAGAAGTTTCCCCCTCAGGTCAAAATGGTGAACATGATATACGCTACCCACATCCCCAAGAGGGAGCGCAAGCGTGCGCTCACGGACGTCTATGCGATAGAGCCAGTAGCCCCAAAATTTAATCCATGGTCGTCATGCCCGATCACCTTTGATCGCCGGGATCATCCGACTAGTATCCTTCATGGTGGCTCATCCGCACTTGTCCTATACCCAATAATTGATGGGTTCCACTTGACTTGCATCCTTATGGATGGAGGTAGCAGCCTGAATCTGCTCTATCAGGATACATCGTGAAAAATGGGCATTAATCCATCTCGGATCAAGCCCACCAGGACGACCTTCAAAGGAGTCATACCAGGTGTAGAGGCCCGCTATATGGGCTCCATCACACTAGAGGTTGTCTTCGGATCTCCGGACAACTTCCAAAGCGAGGAGTTAATCTTTGATATCGTTCCTTTCCGCAGCGGCTATCACGCACTGCTCGGAAGAACCGCGTTCGCTCGATTCAACACAGTACCACACTATGCTTATCTCAAGCTCAAGATGCCCGGTCCACGTGGCTTCATAACAGTTAACGAAAATACGGAACGCTCTCTCCGTATAGAAGAGCACACAACTGCCTTAGGAGCAGAAGTTCAGAGCGGCCTTCTCAAGCAGAACCTTAATTCGGCTGCCGAGCCCACAGACAGCGTTAAGAGGGCCCGAATACTCTGCAGTAGGAGAGCTCGGCTCGTTAGGAGCTCGACTAGAAATCCGGCCTCTGTCGCAGTTCCGATCAAGTGGTGGCATTCGTGCCACGCGTACATAACTACGCACTCAAAATCCCATGGGCATCGACAGAGGCATATCTAGCTTTCGGTCCGTAGTACGGCTCAACCGACATAGGATACACACATACTTTCACTTTTACTTGTTTCCTTTTCAGGTCTCAATCCCACAGGCACCATCTGGTGGTCTGGTCACCGGTCCTCTTGAAGGATAAACACACCAAGACGGCGAGAAACGCAGACATATGTGGGACTTTGTAGGTGATTCCGTTAACGATAACTCTACCTGTTTTTCAGGACCCACATGCATCTCTCCCTTGGTTTCGGCATGTCAAATAGCCCGTTGCATCTCGCACTACCTGTATCAATGCGCCTTGACATACTAATTAAATTATAATGAGAACAGTTTGCGGCTGGAGCTGTAGGACTCCAGCTTTTTACGTTCATACCTTTTCTGTTTTCTTTTATTTTTTTCCCTTTTCAGCTCCCTTGTGGATAACCCTAGCAGGTAGCACTCGTACACCTTGGTGTGTTTCATGTTCGCCAGGGGCTCCACAGCACCCCGCACCATGGCAACAAAAGTCCGAACACTTTCTATAAGTATAGTTTGGCACCCCGAATTTAGCATTATATGCATTGGCTCCGAATCATGTATTTGGTCAATAGTTGGGTTGCCCGGCTCACGTGCTTGCTACCTTACGTTCCGCTATATCAGCTAAGGTAGTAAAGGAAGAACTACTGTGATTGTGCCTTGGTTTATCCAAAGGAGCACCTCGGTAGAGAAAGCCGAAAATTGACTGTCATGATGCGGCGAGAGCCAGTCAGCTGTTCGGAGGTTGCAAATCATTGGGGATTTCTTCCGCACTACGCGAAGGATTGGTACTTCTCGATCAGACGCATATAGCACTCTAGTTCGGATACTAGGGGCTGCGCCCATGTTTTTATTGTCACACTCCTATGGCTAAGTGTGGGCGTTACAACCGCATAGTCTGGTTGCCTGGCTCGTTGCGCTAAACAACTCCTCCAAGGACCATCTAATTGGATCAAGATTGTTTAGATTCCATCCTGAACACCCCCGTACTACCTACGTGGGGGCAGAAGCCGACGACTGGTTAACCCTCAGATTTCATACAACACGGCCGCACAGGAAGTAAAAATTTAAAAACATAACAAGCATTATATTTCATAAAACACTTTGTTTCATCATACAAGGCAGAGGGAGCTCGAATACATTCATTCAAAAATGGTGTCCTTCGCACAATGATCCGCAACAATGCGGGACCCCTCTAAGACATCGCCGAAGTATCGCTCAGGTGTGTGGTACTCCTTGCCCTCCAGCGGCCCTCCGGTGGCTAGCTTGACAGCGTCCAGCTCCGCCCACCAGATCTTGCAATAAGAGAAGGCCAGACGTGCGCCCTCGATGCAGACGGACCGGTTGATGACATACAGCCGAGGACAGGCATCCACCAGCTTCTTCACGAGGCCGAAGTAGCTGCTGGGAATAGCTTCGATCGGCCACAGCTGGATTATCGTATCCTTCATGGCCAGTTCGGCCATCCTGTGCAGCTCGACCAGCTTTTTTAGCTGATCGCTGAAGGGTACCGGATGTTCTGGCGTGCAATATTGCGTCAAGAATAGCTTCTCCGTGGAGCTCCATTCTTTGGCTCGGAAGAACTCCGCAACATCGGTCACACTGCCTGGCAGATCAGCAAAGGCCCCTGGAGAATTCCGAATCCGGGTTAGTAAAAGAAATTTCCTCTTTACACTCCTGCTTTTCATATTGAATGCCTTACCCGCCGCAATCTTCCTGGCCTCCTGGATCTCATGGAGGGCGTCCTGGGCTTCAATCCGGGCCGCCTCCGCACTCTTACGAGCCTTGACGAGTTCGGCCTCTTGAGCCGACGCATTGTGCTCCAAGGTCTCGCACTTTCTCACCGCGTCCTGGAGCTCCTGTTGGACTTTGTTGACCCATGCCTTGAGCCTCTTACGGGCGGCCTGCTCCTTGACAACCTTCCCTTCGGCTTCAACTAGGGCCACTTTCAGGGCCTTGACCTCGGTCGTCACCTCTGTTCACATCATGGTATTTCGGTCATTGCATATCATATTCTCTTTTTTCGAATCCATAACAGGTTATTACTTACCTTGTTTTTCCTGGAGCTGCCTCTTCACCTGGCTTAGCTCCTCCTCGGCCTCCGCCAGTTTCTGCTTCAGTCCAGAGACTTCGGCAGTATGCGAGGCCGCGACCAACAGCGATGCCTGCGCATACAATTCAGACAAATTAAGTTAGTTTCCTGCAATAGGAGATTGATCCTCTATCCGGTTTTTCCTTTCTGAACACCGAACAGTGTCTCAAGGGCTACTGTCTATATTGGGATTTTCTCCTTTTTTTGCACTGCTTACCTCAAAACCTGTTAACAGGCTGCGGCAGGCTTCGGTTAGTCCTCTCTTGGCGGACTGAACCCTTTCAATTACCGTTCCCATAAGGACACGGTGCTCATCCACAATGGAAGCACCTCGCAGCGCTTCCAGCAGATTATCCGGTGCCCTTGGTTGGACAGGGGTCACTGGGGGACACGCATCCCCCCTTCTGCCGAAGGAGGTTGTGTGCCGGATTCCGGAGCAGCCTCGGTCTCCGGAATTGAGTCCGGCTGAGGGTCGAACTGAGTACGACCCTCCCCACCAGTCTCCATGGGGATTGATTCTCCTTGGTGTCCGACGACGGGGATTTCGCCTTCTGGCGCCTCCTGAGCCTCTCCCCCAGCTGGAACAGTCCTTCGGGACAGCACCTCCGCATCATCGTTGCCCTTGGGGGAGTGAGTGGCTGGCGGCAAATCGCTGGCCATCGCCTTGGAATCCAGCGAGCCTCCTGATGAGGATCGCGGGGAGCTGTTGTGGGCTGGACTACAATAAACATAAGCAATCATCTCAATGCAGTGAGGAGGAGAAACTTTATGGATGGATACAAGTCCTAGTACTTACGATGCAGCCCAAGGCTTAGCGCGGGGGCGCCTCTCCGGACTGTTGTCGATGTCCCATGCGGAGTTATCCACGAGGGAGCCCTTCCCCTTCTTGGGAGCCTCTGCCTCCAAAGTTGTGAGGCCGCCCTCTTCTTCCTCCCCCCATCAGGGGAGAGTTGCTTTCCTCCTCCTCCTCATCCTCGTCGTCTTTGGCGGCAGGGGAATGGGTCTTGTCTTCGGACGTCACGTCCGAAGTGCCCTTGCGGCGGGGGTCACTCCGGACCCCCTTGGCCTTTCCCGTGGCCTTCTTCTCCGGTGCCTTATAAGGCGCCGGCTCCAGCGTCTTCGCTAAATGCGGGATGACTGTTTCTTCAGGAAGGGGAGTCGGACACCAGATCTGCTTCGCCTTCTTCAACCAGTACTAAAAAAGCAATGATAATGAGAGCTTAGATATCACCCTTGAAACAAGCAAGTAGGGGGTGTGTTGAAGATAACATACCTCATTGGGGAGGTGATTTATGTCGTGACCATGGTCCGAATCTGTGGCCAATGGTATCTTGTTGCCTTTGAAGAGCAACTTCCATGCATCTTCGTGAGTTGTTTCAAAGAGCCTTTCCGAGATGTGGTGCTTTTTCGGGTTGAAATCCCATAGAGGGCTACTTCGGCTCTAGCAGGGGAGGATCCGGCGCACCAACATCACTTGGATTATGTCGACAAGCTTGATGTCCCTATTGATCATGCTTTGAATACGCGTTTGCAGCGCAATCAGCTCGTCTGACGAACACCAGTTCGGTCTCTTCTCGACCCAGGAGGTGAGTCGCACGGGAGCGTCGGAGTTGAACGCGGCAGCCACGGCCCAGGTGGCACCGCGGGGTTCAGTGATGTAGAACCATTGTTTCTGCCATTCCTTGACAGACTCCATGAATGTGCCTTTTGGCCAAGAGACATTGGTGAGCTTGCTCACCATGGTGCCTCCACACTCTGCATGCTCTCCATCCACCACCTTGGGCTTCACGTTAAAGGTTTTGAGCCACAGCTCGAAGTGGGGTTGGATGTGGAGGAAGGCCTCGCACACGACGATGAACGCTGAGATATTAAGGAAGGAGTTCGGGGATAGATCATGGACGTCTATCCCATAGTAGAACATTATCCCGCGGACGAAGGGGTGGAGTGGAAACCCCAGCCCACAGAGGAAATGGGGGAGGAACACTACCCTCTCATCGGGCTTCAGCATGGGAATGATTTGTCCTTGGGCTGGAAGATGGTGGGCGATTTCCTTCGCCAGGTACCCAGCCGCCCGAAGCTCGGCGATGTCCTCCTTCTTGACGGAGGAGGCCATCCACTTGCCTAGACCTCTGGATCCGGACATAGTTGAGTGCTTTTTTGAGTGGGAAACAGATGAGAACTTGGGCGCTGGAGCTCAAGAGTGGAAAGGCAGGAAGAAGGCGTGGGGGAAGAAGGAGGAATCTTATCTCCTTATAAGGGCAGTGAATATTGAACGCCACCCCACTCACCTCAAAATTCACCTGCTCCCAAGGGCTGTGTAAACAGCATGGTTGGGTTACCCATGCCCGTATTGATGATAATCCTATAATAAGGGGACATGATCTCTGCTTTGACAAGACGTGCCAATGACAACCGCGTCTCGAAACATGGAGCAGCGGGCAAAAAATGGTTCGAAATTATGACCGGATGGACGTGATGTCATGTTGTAAAAGCTTTCAGCGGATTGGACTCATGTATTATTATATTCTCTATGGTTGTGTGTAGTGTGTGTTACAGGTCCGGACACGATCAATTCGTGCGAAGACTATTTTGGAGTTCGGAAGGAGGAACCCGCCTTGCAATGCCGAAGACAGCACTACGCACCGGATACCTTGTCATTGAAGCGAGGTTCAGGGGCTACTGAGGGAGTCCTGGACTAGGGGGTCCTCGGGCGTCCGACCTGTTGGCCATGGGCCGGACTGATGGGCTGTGAAGATACGAAGACTGAAGACTGCACCCGTGTCCGGATGGGACTCTCCTGGGCGTGGAAGGCAAGCTTGGCGACCGAATATGTAGATTCCTTTCTTTGTAACCAACCTTGTGTAACCCTAGATCCTCCCGGTGTCTATATAAACCGGAGTACTTAGTTCGGATAGGGGATTCATTATCATAGACATACGAGCTAGACCTCTAGGGTTTAGCCATTACGATCTCGAGGTAGATCAACTCTTGTAACACTCATATTCATCAATATCAGTCAAGCAGGACGTAGGGTATTACCTTCATAGAGAGGGCCCGAACCTACGTAAACATCGTGTCCCTTGTCTCCTATTACCATCGACCTTAGACGCACAGTTCGGGACCCCCTACCCGAGATCCGCCGGTTTTGACACCGACAACGCACAAGCACCAATCCATAGTTCCAGTACAAAGATTAAACACAAGAGATGAACTAGCATTTGGGAGGAGATGGTGTTGTTGAAGATGTTTATGGATATTGCCCTCCCCAAGATGGGAGAGTTGTTGGTGATGATGATGACGATGATTTCCCCCTCTAGGAGGGAAGTTCGCTCGACGGAATCGCTCCTCTGGAGGGCAAAAGTGCTCCTGCACAAGTTCTGCCTCGAGACGGCGACGCCCTATCCCAAAAGTCCTCTCGTTATTTTTTATAGGTCAAAATGACTTATATACCAGAAGATGGGCACCGGAGGTGGGCCGAGGGGAGCACAACCCACCAGGGCGCGCTTGGGCTCCCTGGCGCGCCTAGGTGGGTTTTGCCCACCTGGTGGGCCCCCTCTGGTACTTATTGGCTCCAATATTCCTCAGATATTCCATAAAAATCTCCGTAAAGTTTCTACTTGTTTGGAGTTGTGCAGAATAGGTAGCTTGGCGTAACTTTTCCAGGTCCAGATTTCCAGCTGCCGAAATTCTCCCTCTTTGTGTGTACCTTGCATATTATGAGATAAAAGGCATTAGAATTACTCCAAAACTCATTATTATGCATAAAAAATCATTAATAACAGTAGGAAAACATGATGCAAAATGGACGTATCAACTCCGCAAGCTTAGACCTCGCTTGTCCTCAAGTGAAAACCAAAATCGAAAAACATGTCCACATGCTTAGAGAGAGAGAGGTGTCGATAAAAACGAAATACAGAAATATAAGCATTATGTAGATTATTATAATAGCAACAAACTTAAACATAAAACTTTTATCATAGAACTTTCATCATAAACTTATCATGAATAAGTAACAATTCATCACATTATCGAAGTATAAAGCATAAACTCTATTAGAAACCAACAAACTATGTTCTCAGTCAACTTTGCATCTACAATTCATCATCTTTTCAAGAAGGGTAACGTACCGGCGCCTTTAGGAAAGTCCACATACTCAACCATCATATAGTCTTCTATGATTGCTAACACTCACCGCATACACATGAGCAAAACGTTTCAACTGGACACATAGAAATATAGGGGCTTATAGTTTCGCCTCCTAACCTCAAGGGTGTCAACAATAATAACTTATGCCACCCATATTCAAGTGGACATATGTGCCTATAACTTTCCTCACCACATGATGCTTGCCAAAGGAGAAAAATAAAAAGGAATAGAGAGAAAAACTTTGACTCTTGCATAAAAGTGTATACATAAAAGTAAAAGATAGGCCCTTCACAGAGGGAAGCATAGGTTGCCATGCGCTTATTTGTTTGTATGCTCAACCCCTTAGTGCAAAAGAACGTCATGTTGTATTGCCCCTTGTGATGGCAACCTTTATTATGTTGTGTGTCGCTTTTATTCTTCACCATCACAAGTTCGTACAACGCTCAACTTTCTCTTAAACTAAATGATCTCACACTTTTAGAAGCAATTTTTTTGCCTTATTGCACCGATGACAACTTACTTTGGGGATCTTGCTCAGTCCGTAGGTAGGTATGGTGGACTCTTGAAAATAAGATTTGGGTTTAAGGGTTTTTGGATGCACAAGTAGTATCTCTACTTAGTGCAGAATTTTTGGCTAGCAAAGATAGGGGCAAGCACCACATGTTGAAGGATCTATGACAATATAACTTCTATGTGAATATGAACAAACACAAATCATTAAGTTGCCTTCCTTGTCCAACGTCAACAATTTTGGCAAATAATATTTTGATGGGGGCTCACAATCACAAAATATTTCTAGGATAGTGTATTTGTATGTGAATCTTCTCTTCCCTTATTAATTCTTTCATTAGTTGCATCATTGACCAATGCTATGTTTGTCAATCTCTAATAAAATTATCTACTTATACTTTTCCTTATGTGGTGTCATCACTATAACACCCCCGGTGTCATGCTATAGTAACCCTCTATGATTAAGCTCATCATTTTGCTGAACAGTGCTTGATCACATTGGAATCATATCTCTTTAAAAATTCCAACTCAAATTGAAATTCAAATATGAGGTGAAATAAAAGTTGGCCAAATCCAGGAACTAAAAAGTTCATAATTTTGTAAATAATCCATTGTGAATTACGTTCAGGGAAACAACATCATCTAAAGTCCCTAGATGACTCTAACATCTTGAAAACAGAGCCAACATCACCTTTTCAACTCTTTTAATGCAATGCAAAATTTAAAATGGAATTATATTGCTCCCAAACTTTTTGTGGCAGTGCAGTATATTGATCATAATTATTTGGCCAGGTTGGACATTTTTCAAAAATGTTTTGGTAGCCAAACAATTTGCAAACAGAAAGAAAATGACAATACAGTAAAAGAAAAGGAAAATGGGAAAGGTGCACTATGCACTTGGCCAAGTTGGCTTAACAGTGTGGCCCGACCCATTTGGGTCGGCCTTTCCCTAACCCCCGCACGCGCGCGCACCCGACGACGGGATCGCCATCGCTGTCTCACCAGCTTGCCTCCTCGCATCGCTACAATACGCCGGGTGGATAAGAAGACCACCGCGGACACCCTGGGCAGCCCCAGATCTTTTTCTCCCTCTCCATCGCCCGCTTTCTTCCTCCCCCACGAGAGTAAATTGCATAAAACCACCACTTTGAGGGCTAGGTTTGCGAAAAACACTAGGATACAGAATCATTGCAGAAAGCACCACACCTAGTGTAATTCTTTTGCAAAAATCACTGATCAGCGGATCGGGCCGTGTTAAGTGAGTTTATGACAGTTGGGGCCCGTTTTTCGCCTACGTGGCACTCCAGGCCGTCCCGACAGCCAACAGACGACGTTAGACGGCGCCGTTCGGTCTCGTCTATAGTCAATCCCGCATCCGTCTCTGTTTCCCCATTCTTCTTCCCCCTCCCCCTCGCTCCCGAAGCCGTCGCCCCCTCCCCCTCGCTCCCGCCGCCGCCGCCCCTCGCCCTCGCTCCGACCGCCATCGCCCCCTTGCCCCTCGCACTGTAGAGATGCGTAGCCCGGTGAAAGGTGGAGTTGCTGGTGGTGGCGCTCCGCCCGGCAGCGGAGGAGGACCCACAGTGGATCCAAGCGAGCTTTGCGGAGCTCGAACCCTAGCAAGCCGACGGAGGAATCAGAGGAGGAGGACCCGCAGTATTCGATGGAATACCGGGCGGCGAGAGCATTCGCCGCGGCGGTGAAGGCCAATCCGACGGGAAGCCAACACATCGGGTCACCCTACGGCGGCGTATAGTGAGATCCACTTTTCTTTGCTCTTCCCCTTCCCATTCTCCATTCAATTAGTACTCCCATTCAATTGCGTTGCTAGTGTACACTAGGGTTAGGTTCCATATTGCTCTATCCTATCAGATGGAGTAGAGTAGATGTTGTGGATTTGTTGTCATGTGCTCTAGTGTTGACATAATTTAGATTAGTTCAGATTCTATGATTTGTTTGAACTGTGCCCTAGGGTTGACATTTTTAGATTAGTTAACAAATAAGCTGATTTAGTTGATTTTATAAGTGACCAAGGATTGTATTAGTGCACTGACATGAGTTGTTTCATTAGTGTTATTCAGTTATAATTAAGCACTTATACTGCTATGTATTTTATATTATTTGTAGTCTGGATGATGAGGTTTGGGAATTGAGGATGCATTTCCATGACAGAGACAATATTGAGAGATCTATGATGATGTGAGACATAACATTTTACAACCTAGTAGCACTGATAGAAACAGAAGGTTATGGATTTAAAGATTACATGTACTATGTCAGGGATCCTGGGCTAGGTATAGAAGGAATGGAAGAAATAGATGATGATGACAAGCTTGAGGAAATTCTAGACAACATAGCATTGAAAAATCAAAAGATATTGAATGTGACAGTTGTTAGGGCCAGTTCTCCCAATGCTGCAACTATAAATAGCAGCTCCAATGTTATTGAGCATCAAATCCCTCTAGAAGAGATTGGAGAGCCCAAACTATATCAGGTAGATGAAGGAGGAGTGTTGTTCAGTGCAGGAAATGTGCATGTAGCAGCAGCAAGTTCAGAAGCAGCAGAACTGGAGCCAATGCCCATACAGTTTCAAACACAGCATAGCACAAACAATTTGGAGGAGCAACTTGCTTTAGGTTATGTACAAGTGGAAGAAAATCCTGTAAACAATTCAGAGGAGCAAATGGAAATTGAAAAGGTTATGGAGGAGACAAGGAGGAAGGAAATTCAAATGTTTAGGAAGAATAAGAAAAATAAAGAGAAGGAGACTTCTTTGAAGAGAAAAGCTGCAGTGATGGATAATGAGGAGGACAGTGATGATGATGATTTGGAAGAATATGGTGATATCCTTGCTAGGCTTGAGGAGATGAAAAGACAGAGGGAAGATCCACTCCTTCATTTTGAAGGGGACACAGATGTTGAGGAAATGTATGAGACAGAGGAGGAGGATGCACTATATGAGCCTGAAAGTGAAGAAGAGGATGAAGAGAGTACTATGGAGGAAGAGGAAGAGAGTAATCTGGAGCAGGTAGGGGAAGATGGACAGAAGAAGAAAAAGGAGAAGAAACACAGAAAAGGCCCAACAAGCAGATCACATGCAAGTGTAGAGGAGTTGTTTGAGGAGGACTGGATACCATCTTCTGATGAAGACAAGAAACCAATGGATTTGGGTGTGGAAGATGATGATGGTGCAGAGGCATTGGCATATGTTTTGCCCAATGGCAGGAAAAGCAGAGCTAAGAAGATGAAGAAAAGGTTATGGTATGATGAGAATAGAGCTCACCCAGCTGAGCAATTTATGAAGCATCTTTGCTTCATTGATGTGTACCAGTTCAGGAATGCACTTCAAACAATGCACATTGCACAAAACATGGACTATGAGTATCATAGAAATTGCAGTGACAGGGTTATAGCACAATGCATAGATGAGACATGCCCTTTTTATATAGCAGCTTCTCAGATTGCAAATGAGAAGACTTTTACCATAAGGAAGCAGTATGTGGTGCACACTTGTCCTTCTGTGTCAGAGAACACAGAAGTTAATGCTAAGTGGGTTGCAAAGTTTTGTGAGGAAGCAATCAGAAATGACCCATGCACAACAATCACTACTATAATTAACACTGCAAAGAGCAAGTATGGAGTGGAAATATCAACCCACATGGCATACAGGGCTAAGAAGGCAGCAAAGAATGTTGTGTTAGGAGATCAGAAGGCCCAGTGCACTAGGATTAGGGATTATTTGCAGGCTGTGCTAGATACTAATCCAGGTTCAAGGTGTATAGTGACAACAAGACATTTGCGGGAGCATCCAAGCACAAACCCTAGGTTCCATGGATTATTCTATTGCCTAAATGGATGCAAAGAAGGGTTTTTGAGTGGCTGCAGACCATTCATAGGTAATTCCATGGTATCTAATGTCTGTTTGAATAATGTGTGTTTTCAAATAGTTTGCCAAATGTGTTTACTTGTTATAGGTCTGGATGGATGCTTCATAAAGCTCACTACTGGTCAACAGATCCTTGGTGCTACTGGAAGAGATGGGAACAATAATATATTTCCCATTGCTTTTGGAATTGTTGATAAGGAGGACACAGATTCCTGGACTTGGTTTCTGTATCAGCTGAAGGTAGCACTAGGTGGCCAATCTCGGAAGTTTGGCAACTACACAATAATTTTTGATAGGCAGAAGGTAATGAAATCCACTTGTGCTAGCTTTCATTTAGTTCTTTCTAGTAGTTACTTGCATTTAGGTGTAGCTACTTTCTGTACACAATCATTTAGTTCTTTCTAGTAGTTAGACAATCATTTAGGTGTAGTCACTAAGTTAGCTTTACTTAAATTCACATAGGGCCTGCTTAAAGCCATAAACAGAGTCTTTCCCAATTGTCCACAAAGGTTTTGCCTCAGACACATTTACCAGAACTTTCAAAATGCTGGGTTTAGAGGGCCAGAATTGAAGAAATACATGGATGAAGCAAGTTACTCATACACTGAACATGGTTATAATGTTGCAATGGATGAGTTGAAGAGAGAGTGTGTGGCAGCATGGGCTTGGCTTAGTAAAATCCCAAAGCACACTTGGGCCAGACATGCCATGGACACAAATTGCAAAACAGACTTAGTAGTTAACAACTTAAGTGAGGTTTTCAACAAGTGGGTTCTAGATGTCAGGGCCAAGCCAATAAGGACCATGGTTGATGGAATTAGAACAAAATTAATGGTCAAGTTTAATACAAATAGAACAAAGACTCAGTCTGTCAGATGGGAGATTTGTCCAACATATGCAGAGAAATTGGAGGAAGCAAAGAAGTGGTCTAGAAACTGCCAATCATTGATGGCTGGCCCCAACCTTTTCCAAGTTACTAGTGAGGAGAGAACATATGCTGTCAACCTAGCACAAAGGACTTGTGGTTGTAAGAAGTGTGATATGACAGCAATTCCTTGCAATCATGTTGTTTCTGCTATACACAAGGCTAAGCTTCAGCCAGAGGACTTTGTTCATGATTTCTTCAAAAAACCTATGTACCTGGCAGCTTACAGTCCTATAATATATCCTGTACCTGGCCCTAACATGTGGCCAAGGACAAATAGTTTGGACATTGAGGCTCCTATTTTCAAAGAACACAAGGGCAGAGCACAGACTAAGAGGAGAAAGGGCCAATTTGAGAAGCCAGTTCCCAAAGACACTTCAAGAATGGCCTCAATTACCTTCTCCAACTGTAAAAAGGTGGGCCATAGGTACACCAATTGCCATGATGCTCTAAAGCCTGCACTTGCTATGAGAAAGAACAAACATCAGGTAACCACTCTGCTATGAGAAAGACTAAATTTGTTGTTACTTTGTTGCTTACTAATATTAAACTACTTGTTTCATTGCAGCCAAGCACCAGCTCTTACCCACCTGATAGTAGAAGCACACCAGCACTAGCAAGGACTGCAGCCTCTACTGCTGCCAGTCCAGCTCCAGCAAGGAGGGCAACATCTGCTGCTGCTCCAGCTAGGAGGCAGCCAGCTGCTCCAGCTGCTCCCAAGGGTAAGGCAGTAGCCAGTAAATCTTCATCATCTGCTCCCAAGAGTAAGGCACCAGCTGCTCCCAAGGGTAAGGCACCAGCAACTAGATCTTCATCAGCTACTGCAAAGGGACCAAGGTTAGCTTTCATGCCTCCAAGACCAAGTGATGGTTCCCAGAGAGTTAGGAAGCCCAGCAATAGAATGAAGGATTACTTGACTGCCTCTGGTGCAAAATGGTGATGATTTGGTTGTGTTGATGTTTTATCAAACTATGGCATTTTGGTTGTGTTGTGAAACTATGTTGTTGAAGTTGTGCTACTCCAGTTATGCTACTCCAGTGTTGATGGTGATTTGGTTGTGTTGATGTTGTAGCAAACTTTGGAATTCTAGTAGTCCTGTGATGCTCAACTGTTATGATCAATTTTTATCAAACTATGGCATTCTAGTAGTACTGCTGATGCTGTGATATTCTTGATGCCTACTTGATGCCTCGACGTTGACAAAAAGCCAAAAACCCCCCTACTTGATGCCTCGACGCCGACTAAATTCCAAAAACCCATCACTTGGTGCCTACTTGATGCCTCGACGTCGACTAAAAGCCAAAAACCCATCACTTGATGCCTACTTGATGCCTCGATGTCGACAAAAAGCCCAAAACCCTAACTTGGCCTACTTGATGCCTCGGCGCCGATAAAAACCCCCAAACCCTATCTTGGTCCACTTGATGCCTCGGCGTCGGTAAAAACCCCAAAACCCTAACTTGGCCTACTTGATGCCTCGGCGTCGATAAAAACCCAAAAACCCTATCTTGGCCTACTTGATGCCTCGGCGTCGATAAAAACCCAAAAACCCTATCTTGGTCCACTTGATGCCTCGGCGTCGATAAAAACCCAAAAACCCTAACTTGGCCTCCTTGATGCCTCTGCGTTGATAAAAACCCCAAAACCCTATCTTGGTCCACTTGATGCCTCGACGTCGATAAAAACCCAAAAACCCTAACTCGGCGAGAAGAGAGCGAGAGCGAGCGAGCAGAGTGGAGTAACGGTTGGGGCTTTTGACTGGTAGGACCGAACGGCGCCATCTCACACCGTCTGTTGGCTGTTGGGACGGCCTGGAGTGCCACGTAGGCGAAAAAGGGCCCCAGCTATCATAAACTCACTTAACACGGCCCGATCCGCCGATCAGTGATTTTTGCAAAAGAATTACACTAGACGTGGTGCTTTCTGCAACGATTCTGTATCCTAGTGTTTTTCGCAAACCTAGCCCTCAAAGTGGTGGTTTTATGCAATTTACTCCCCCACAAGCACTCGTCGTCGCTTCGCCGCCCGCGTAGCCACAAGGCTCCCCACGCCTCGCCAGCTCATCCACGAGCTCCGCCGAGCTCAGCTGCAACCTCCCCGACCCCGAGCTCGAGCTCTACGCCACTGCAGCCTCGGGATCGAGTTTTTCTTCATCCATGGCCGCCGGCGCTTCTCCGATGAACGCCGCCGCCCTGGTGCTCCTAAGCCACCACCAGGCCTCTGTGTGCCTTCGCGGTGAGCTTCGCCTCCTTTCCCCTTCGTTCCCTCCCTTGGTCTGCTCCTACTATTGCTAGCTCCTCCATGGCCAAAGCTCACCGTCGCCCGCCCATTGTCGTCGAGGCTAGGGCCATTTCCACGAATGCCTGAGCCCCGCAGCAACCTCCTGGCGCTCCTAAGTCTCGAATGCGCGCGCGCACGCACCTCTTCTTACCCTGCAGGGTCGCCCCTTACCTTGCCCAATTCCGACCTCCGCCCTCACTGCTCGCCGCCGTCGCTACGGGCCTCCTCCGGCCTCACCGCCACCATAGGAGGGCGCAGCTCGCTCCACTCGTTCGGGCGAGCCCAGCAACGCCCGGAGCTGACGCCCGTAGCTCCACCTCGTCGACGCCCAGAGCCATCGGAGCCCGCGCTCACCGCCCCGTCGCCGTGTAGATGCCGCACCCGCTGGTGCGCCTCCCAGTGCCCTGGCCACGCCCAGGTGCCTCGCCGCACATGCATGCATGCGCCCGGGCCGTATCTCGCCCATGTGCGCTCACTCGCCACCTCCGCTGTCTACTACTCTGTTGTCGTGCTCGCCTCGCGTGTGCTGCCTCGCTACTGCCCGCGCCGCTAGCTCTGCTTGTTTTTGTTGCCGCCATCCACTGCCACACCCCCCGTCCCATGCCGCGTGAGCTACGGCCGAGCTTGCGTCCGCCTCCTCCTGCCACGGCCGACCGCACCGCCGCCGCCCGCTATTGCCGACCGCTCCCTAGCGCTGTCGTCGTCCTAGCCCACCTCCGGCCACCCCGCGACCACTGCTTGAACCGTGAGAGCCCCAGCTTCCCAAATCGCCCACCCGTGCTTCCATCCGTCAACAGGAACGGCCGGACGGCCAACTCCGGCACCTCGGCTTAACGCTGGCGGTTAGCCGCCTCTAACCTGCTGACATGGCGTCGTTAGCCACTTAATTAACCCCCAGCTAACCCCCACTGACAACGGGCCCCAGGCCACTAATTAAATCTGTTAGTTTTAATAACAATAGTTGTTAGGCCCAGAGTCACTGACATACGGGTCCCACTAGAACCGCTGACCGGTCAATGGTTGGCCAGTCAACTGCTGTGTCAGCAGTTGACTGGCCCCACCTGTCGGCCACTGGTGCGTCTCTGGGTGCAATACACCGAGTGCACCCAACTCCTGTTCTGCTTTTTTCGAATTAAAAATAATTTGAGAAAGTTTATTCAAACTTTGGAAATTCATATAAATTAATCCGTAACTCGGATGAAAATAATTTATATATGGAAGTTGCTCAGAAAAACGAGACGAACCCGAATACGCTATCCACATACCTTTCAGATGCCTCTGGCACTACAAACATGGAACCTTCCTCTCCGGTTCATCTCTCTGATAGATGTCCGAAACCGAGAAAACGTTCCAGTTAATTTCCCGCTTCGTCTGCAACATGTAGCACTGCATTAGGTCGCCCCTAGCACAATGTTTTGCCATGACATGCCTTGTGATGCAATTGTTTGCTATGTTATTTATTGTGTTCCCCCTCCGCTACTTCACCGTCGAGGGTCCGTATATGTCTACAGAGCTTCCAAGCAAGCCAAACCCCCCTTGAGAATTTCGATATCGCCCATTTCTTTCCCTCTCATGCTTGCATTAGAACTGCTATTGCTTTCTGTATGATCCTATTCTGATGCATAGCCTGTTTTTGTTACCTACTTGCATACCTTACCTGCTTATTCTAAATAGCTTAGTTTAAGTTGGTTAGTGATCCACCAGAGACCCCCCCACCTTGTCCTAGTTGCCCCACTTTATGTTCGATGGCTCAATCAACGTGATTGACGTCCAGGCCCCGACACCGCACATCACCCCCTTAGTTGTACGACTCTGTAGAGGTACTATCGAGTGCCGAGGGTGATACCTCATCAGAACTTCTGATGTTAACCCTGTAGTGTAGTTATTTGGTCATGGTCATCGAGGGTGATTCCTCCTTGTCCACTCCCGATAATGACTCTGTCATGCAACCCCTCAAGTGTGGACCCCGAGGGTGATTCGTCCTTCGTTCACCTTGACGATAACATCAGGTGGAATTCCATCGAGGGTGATTCCTCAGGGTTCCCCTTGGTGTTAGACACACGGTTACTATGGTTACTATGACTTTACACTGAACCATGTTACTAAAGACGGGTCAGCCCCGAGGGGTACCCGCGCGAGCTTAATTGCGAGTGATGTGGAGTCGGGTTGACCTGGAAGGTGCCCGCGAGATAATTACAAGGCGTGGTCAGGCATTCTTAGCCCTTGCCGTGAGTCCTCAAGACAGGGCGATGGGGTCACATCTTTCATGAGTCTCTGCTTGTTACCGCGCGTTCATAATCCACTACGATTTGGATATTTGATCCGAGGGGCCTCTGGCCTGATAGCACTAGCCATCACGTGGGCATAGTATGGGCGTTCTGCGTCGTATTCATCAACCGAAGCTTAATAGACATCATGCGACTGAGCGGCGTGCGCCAGGTTGGACTGCGTAAGCACCTGCCTTTCTTAGGAGGTAGCTAGGCCTGCTCACCGGCTGCCCACGCAACGTGCAGGAGTTCTCGGGGCGATGGCCCAAGACCCCTGGGGCCATAGGTTTAGTCCGGCGTGCTGACCTCTCTATTAAGCCTAGGTCGGGTTGCCGCGTATCGTTTGGCCGAGGCCGGGCATGACCAAGGAAAGTTTGTCCGGCCGGAGTTAATCGAGCGTGGTGGGTAAGTTGGTGCACCCCTGCAGGGAAGAAAACATCCATCGATAGCCTGTCCTACGGTAACGGGCGCTCGGAGTTGTATCCCGATCGATACAACTAGAACTGGATACTTGTGATGAGAAATGGATAGTATGGCTCTCGGATTGCTTTCTCGCAGGGGTCGAGGAAGGATCTCTGGGCGAGGTTGATAACACCACTACTACTTTACATTATGTTGATTTGTACTCTTCTTAATGCTGCAAGATGCTTGAAGATGCTAGTCTTCGATAGGCTAGGCTTTCCCCTTCTCTTCTGGCATTCTGCAGTTTAGTCCACAAATACAACCCATTCCTTTGATACAGATGCATACTTAGTTTAGATCTGATGTAATTCTTGCGAGTACTTTGGATGAGTACTCATGGGCTTTGCTACCTCTTTTTCCCCCATACCTGATTGTTGCGACCAGATGACGGATTCCAGGAGCCAGACGACACCACTGATGACTACTAGTCCCCCAAGGGTGCCTACTACTACGTGATGGCCGCTGACGATCTGGAGTTGTTAGGAAGCTCCCACGCAGGAGGCCATGCCTTTTTGATCATTGTTGCTTTTGTGCTAGCCTTCTTATGGCAGACTTGTTTAACTTATGTCTGTACTCAGATATTGTTGCTTCCACTGATTCTTGTGTATTCGAGCCCTTGAGGCCCCTAGCTTGTAATATAAAGCTTGTATCATTTTAATTTGTGTCTAGAGTTGTGTTGTGATATCTTCCCGTGAGTCCTTGATCTTGATCGTACACATTTGCGTGTATGATTAGTGTACGATTGAATCGAGGGCATCACAATCACCTACCATTAGATTAGCATATGATCTTTTTAATCTATTTCCTTTCTTTTTATTGCAACATGAAAAATAGAGAAAGCAAAAACTCAAACTAAACTTTATCATATATCTTGCACACGATTACAAGGATAGATCACTAAGCAAGCTCTCAAAAAGAAAGGATTGAACTAAAATAAGTAAATGCAAAAGATAGTGGGTGTGATACGATACCGGGGCACCTACCCCAAGCTTGGCGGATGCCAAGGGGAGTGCCCATACCCGATACTCAGTTTTCTTTTGATGATGAAGAAGATGGTGGTGGTGAAGTAGAGATCTTGTACTCGGGTTTCCTTGGCAGAGGTCCGCCATCATAAGATGAGGAGTGAGTCTCACGGGTCCTGCAACCGGCAGCCAAACTCATACCTTTGAACCTTTCCTCATATTCAAAGACTTGGTTTTGGATATCAAAGATCTGGCTTTGGAGTAAGTTGATTTGCTCGTTGAGGGTGAAGACGATGTCCTTCATGGACTTGCCATCCACCTTGAGATCACGGGTAAGGTCCGTGATCATGACATGATTGGCATTGAGTCCACGCTCCACCATTCCCTTGCATCGGAAGACCTCCTACTCCATAGCTTCAATCTTGGCCTCCACGGTTCCCGTCCCCTTGGGGCCTTGCACATCGCGGATGTGAAGCACCCCCTCATGCATCTGGATGACTTGAGGGTTTTGCATCACCTCCCACAAATATGAGTTGATGACGTTCTTTAAGAACTTGTCCTTGGAGGAGCTTTAAGCGGCCATGGTAGATGGGATCTAACAGAAAAACAACAAGGAAAAGAAAATAGAAGATTTCTCCATGATACGGTGGTCAATAGGTTCTGGGGTATATAAAGATTCTTTTATCTTGGGAAACAAGCAAATGGTAGAAAAACGGAGTCCGGAAGGTACCCGAGGTGGGCATAACCCACCTGGGCGCGCCTGGTAAGCCGGGCGTGCCCTAGTGTCTTGTGCCCACCAGGGTACGCTTCCCGGTAGTTTCTTATTTTTCTTATTTTTTTATATTCCAAAACTGACAAAAAATATTTTTGCGGATTTTTCGAAGTCTGTTTACTTATAGTATCACGTACCTCCTCTTTTTCACGATTTTGGAGTGTTCCGGAAGGATTCTTTTATGTGTTCTTCCGGTGTCAAAGTTTGGATAATATTACTTTCAACATGAATGGCCATACCTGAGATATAATGTTTTATTCGTTGCCCATTAACAACCTTCGGGTTAGTGCCTTCGGCATTATTTATTTTGATAGCTCCAGACCGATAAACCTCCTCGATAACATAGGGTCCTTCCCATTTGGAGAGGAGTTTTCCTGAAAAGAGTCTTAAACGAGAGTTGTACAAAAGAACATATTCTCCAACTTTGAACTCACGCTTTTGGATTCTTTTATCATGCCATCTTTTAACTTTTTCTTTAAATAACTTGGCATTTTCATAAGCTTCAGTTATCCATTCATCTAATGAGCTAATATCAAATAACCTCTTTTCACCGGCAAGTTTGGAATCATAGTTGAGTTCTTTGATTGCCCAATATGCTTTATGTTCTAACTCAAGAGGCAAATGACAAGCTTTTCCATAAACCATTTTATAAGGAGACATACCCATAGGATTTTTATATGTTGTTCTATAAGCCCAAAGTGCATCATCCAACTTCTTAGACTAATTCTTCTGGGACCTATTGACAGTCTTTTGCAAAATTAATTTTATTTCTCTATTGCTAAGTTCAACTTGACCACTAGACATAGGATGATAAGGTGATGCAATTCTATGGTTAACATCATACTTGGCAGACATTTTATGGAAAGCACCATGAATAAAGCGTGAACCACCATCAGTCATTAAATATCTAGGGACTCCAAACCTTCGGAAAATAACTTCCTTGACCATTTTAATAGAGGTGATGTGATATGGTTGGAATAGCTTCTACCCATTTAGTAACATAATCAACAGCAACCAAAATATGTGTATACCCATTAGAGGAAGGAAAAGGTTGTTGGGGAACGTAGTAATTTCAAAAAAATCCTACGCACACGCAAGATCATGGTGACGCATAGCAACAAGAGGGGAGAGTGTTGTCTATGTACCCTCGTAGACCGACAGCGGAAGCGTTATGACAATGCGGTTGATGTAGTCGTACGTCTTCACGGCCCGACCGATCAAGCACCAAAACTACGGCACCTCCGAGTTCTAGCACACGTTCAGCTCGATGACGATCCCCGGACTCCGATCCAGCAAAGTGTCGGGGAAGAGTTCCGTCAGCACGATGGCATGGTGACGATCTTGATGTACTACCGTCGCAGGGCTTCGCCTAAGCACTCCTACAATATTATCGAGGACTATCGTGGAAGGGGGCACCGCACACGGCTAAGAATATGATCACGTGGATCAACTTGTGTCTCTAGGGGGTGCCCTTGCCTCCGTATATAAAGGCCCAAAGGGGGGGTGCGGACGGCCATGATAGGGCGCGCCAGGAGGAGTCCTACTCCCTTTGGGAGTAGGACCCCCCCTTTTCCTAGTTGGAATAGGATTCGCGGAGGGGGGAAAAGAGGAAGGGGGGCCGGCCCCCTCTCCTTGTCCTATTCGGACCAAGGGAGGGGAGGGGCGCGCGGCCCATCTCTGGCTGCCTCTTCTCTCTTCCACTAAGGCCAACTAAGGCCCATATATCTCCCGGGGGTCCCGGTAACCTCCCGGTACTCCGGTAAAATCCCGATTTCACCCGGAACACTTCCGATATCCAAACATAGGCTTCCAATATATCAATCTTTATGTCTCGACCATTTTGAGACTCCTCGTCATGTCCGTGATCACATCCGGGACTTCGAAAAACCTTCGGTACATCAAAACGTATAAACTCATAATATAACTGTCATCGAAACCTTAGGCGTCCGGACCCTACGGGTTCGAGAACAATGTAGACATGACCGAGACATATCTCCGGTCAATAACCAACAGCGGGACCTAGATGCCCATATTGGTTCCTACATATTCTACGAAGATCTTTTTTCGGTCAGACCGCATAACAACATACGTTGTTCCCTTTGTCATCGGTATGTTACTTGCCCGAAATTCGATCCTCGGTATCCAATACCTAGTTCAATCTCGTTGCCGGCAAGTCTATTTACTCGTTCCGTAATACATCATCCCGCAACTAACTCATTAGTTGCAATGCTTGCAAGGCTTAAGTGATGTGCATTATCGAGAGGGCCCAGAGATACCTCTCCGACAATCGGAGTGACAAATCCTAATCTCGAAATACGCCAACCCAACATGTACCTTTGGAGACACCTATAGAGCTCCTTTATAAAGACTCAGTTATGTTGTGACGTTTGGTATCACACAAAGTGTTCCTCCGGCAAACGGGAGTTGCATAATCTCATAGTCATAGGAACATGTATAAGTCACGAAGAAAGCAATAGCAACATACTAAACGATCGGGTGCTAAGGTAATGGAATCAGTCACGTCAGTAAGATCATTCAACTAATGATGTGATCCCGTTAATCAAATAACAACTCTTTGTCCATGGTTAGGAAACATAACCATCTTTGATTAACGAGCTAGTCAAGTAGAGGCATACTAGTGACACTCTATTTGTCTATGTATTCACACATGTATTATGTTTCTGGTTAATACAATTCTAGCATGAATAATAAACATTTATCATGATATAAGGAAATAAATAATAACTTTATTATTGCCTCTAGGGCATATTTCCTTCAAAGGTCCCATGTAATCAAATCACCAAACATCAAATGGTTCAACAACAAGTGAATAATTCATAGGCATTTCTTGATGCTTACCGATATTACCTATTCTTTGACATTCATCACAAGATAAGACGAACTTACATGCATCCTTGAAGAGAGTAGGCCAATAAAATCCAGACTATAATACCTTGTGAGCAGTTCTGTCTCCCGCATGATGCCCTCAATAAGCTTCGGAGAGACATTTCTATAGGATTTGTCGTGGAATTGTCACGGAGATGTCTGATACGTCTCCTACGTATCTATAATTTTTGATTGCTCCATGCTATATTATCTACTGTTTTGGACTATATTGGGCTTTATTCTCCACTTTTATATTATTTTTGGGACTAACCTATTAACGGGAGGCCCAATCCAGAATTGTTGTTTTTTGCCTATTTCAGTGTTTCAAAGAAACAGAATATGAAACGGAGTGCAAACGGGATAAAATCTTCGGGAACGTGATTTTCTCACTGAACATGATCCAGGGGACTTGGACCCTACTCCAAGGAGTCAAAGAGGAGGTCACGAGGGTGGGGGCGCCCCCCTAGGGCACGCCCCCTGCCCCGTGGGCCCCTCGGTGCTCCACCCACATACTTCTTCCTCCTATATATACACATGTACCCCCAAACGATCAGAAAAGGAGCCAAAAACCTAATTCCACCGCTGCAACTTTCTGTATCCATGAGATCCCATCTTGGGGCCTGTTCCGGAGCTCCGCCAGAAGAGGGACGTCATCACGGAGGGCTTCTACATCATCCTAGCCTCTCCGATGAAGTGTGAGTAGTTTACCTTAGACCTTTGGGTCCATAGTTAGTAGCTAGATGGCTTCTTCTCTCCTTTTGGATCTCAATACAAAGTTCTCCCCCTCTCTTGTGGAGATCTATTCGATGTAATCTTCTTTTTGCACTGTGTTTGTTGAGATCGATGAATTGTGGGTTTATGATCAAGTCTATCAATGAATAATATTTGAATCTTCTCTGAATTCTTTTATGTATGACTGGTTATCTTTGCAAGTCTCTTCGAATTATCCGTTTGGTTTGGCCAACTAGGTTGGTAGTTCTTGCCATGGGAGAAGTGCTTAGCTTTGGGTTCGATCTTGCGGTGTCCTTTCCCAGTGACAGAAGGGGCAGCAAGGCACGTATTGCATCATTGCCATCGAGGATAACAAGATGGGGTTTATTTCATATTTCATGAATTTATCTCTCTACATCATGTCATCTTGCTTAAGGCGTTACTCTGTTTTTAACATAATACTCTAGATGCATGTTGGATAGCGGTCGATGAGTGGAGTAATAGTAGTAGATGCAGAATTGTTTCGGCCTACTTTTCATGGACGTGATGCCTATATACATGATCATACCTAGATATTCTCATAACTATGCTCAATTCTGTCAATTGCTCAACATTAATTTGTTCACCCACCGTAGAATACTTATGCTCTTGAGAGAAGCCACTAGTGAAACCTATGGCCCCCGGGTATATTCTCATCATATCAATCTCCTTCACTTTAATCTTGCTTTGCTTTTTTACTTTGCCTTTACTTTGCATCTTTATACCAAAAATATACTATCTATCAAATCTCACTCTCGTAAGTGCCCGTGAAGGGATTGACAACCCCTAATCGCGTTGGTTGTGAGTAGCTATCGTTTTGTGCAGGTACGAGGGACTTGAGCGTGGCCTCCTACTGGATTGATACCTTGGTTCTCAAAAACTGAGGGAAATACTTACGCTACTCTGTTGCATCATCCCTTCCTCTTCGAGGAAAACCAACGCAAGCTCAAGACATAGCAAGAAGGATTTCTGGCGCCGTTGCTGGGGAGTCTACTTAAAAAGTCAACATACCAAGTACCCATCACAATCCCTATCTCTTGCATTAAATTATTTGCCATTTGCCTCTCATTTTCCTCTCCCCCACTTCACCCTTGTCGTTTTATCGCCCTCTCTTTCTCCTTCTCCTTCTCCTCCCTCTCTTTCTCTATTTGCCTCTTCTGGCCCATTTGCTTTTTGTTTGCTTGTATGGTTGGAATAGTCATTTATTTATTACTAAACAAAGAACCTAAGATTTATGGATCCTCATCTGCTTGCTAATCTTTTTAAGAGATCCAGTTATGTTGAACCAATTGCTAGTGATTTTTGTGCACTAGATTATCTTTATGAACTTTTGCTTGAAATTCGTGAATCTGAAAATTGCAATGAAGTATGTTTTGAAGTGATTCACGATAGATCTTTGAATAAAAAGCATGATTGCAATGATGTTATTATAAATTCTATTAATGACAATTAATAATATGCAAAACCCTAAGCTTGGGGATGCTAGTTTTGTTATGTCCTCTACTTGTTGCAATGATCATGATTGGGGTGATTCTTCTTTTGATCTTGAAAATTTATTTAAACCCCGTGATGAATATGATATTGATTGTAATGTTTGCAATAATATTGAAAATGGGTTTGGAAGGATATCAACTTTAGATCCCACATATTTGGAGAATGTTCAATCTTATGAAGTTTTTGATAAAAGTGCGTTTGGGAAGGTCATGAGTTTAGTTAATGTTAATCCCACTATTTTGGAAAAGTGCCAACTTTGCATGCATGTGGATCATGTTGAGAATATTTTATGTGATAGCTATATTGTTGAATTTGCTTATGATCCTACATGTAATTACTATGAGAGAGGAAAATATGGTTGTAGAAATTTTCATGTTACTAAATTACATCTTGTTATGTTGAGATTGCTATTGTTTCTTTCCTCTTCCTTGGATATGCTAGTTTTTTCTTGCCTCTATAATTTGTTTTCCTATAAGATGCCTATGCATAGGAAGTATGTTAGACTTAGATGTGTTTGTCCCATGCTTTATGATGCTCCTTTTGTGCTTCAATTCTTGTCTTTCATGTCAGCATCATTAAAATTATCAATGCCTAGCTATAAGTCTTTAAAGAAAAGCGCTTGTTGGGAGACAACCCAATATGTTTCCTTGCTGTTATTTAATAAATAAATTATTTAGCCTCTGTTTTGGTTGTGTTTTTTGTGTTTAATTAGTGTTTGTGCCAAGTAGAACCGTTGGGAAGACTTGGGGAAAGTCTTGTTGAACTTGCTGTAAAAAACATAAACTTTAGCGCTCACGAGAACTTCTGTAATTTGTATTTGAAGAGCGCTATTTATTTAATTCTTTTTGAAGATGATTAATATATAAATTCCTCACGTCCAGAAATTTATTTTAGAATTTTTGGGGTTCCAGATCTTGCGCTACCTACAGATTACTACAGACTGTTCTGTTTTTGACAGATTTCTGTTTTTCGTGTGTTATTTGGTTATTTTGATGAATCTATGTTTAGTAAAATAGTTTATAATCCATAGAGAAGTTGGAATACAGTAGGTTTAACACCAATATAAATAAATAATGAGTTCATTACAGTACCTTGAAGTGTTCTTTTGTTTTCTTTCGCTAACGGAGCTCATGAGTTTTCTATTTTGAGTTTTGTGTTGTGAAGTTTTCAAGTTTTGGGGGAATTATTTTGATGGATCATGGAACAAGGAGTGGCAAGAGCCTAAGCTTGGGGATGCCCATGGAACCCCCAAGATAATACAAGGACACCAAAAAGTCAAAGCTTGGGGATGCCCGGAAGGCATCCCCTCTTTCGTCCACTTCCATCGGTAATTTAGTTGGAGCTATATTTTTATTCACCAACATGATATGTGTTTTGCTTGGAGCATCTTGTATTATTTTTGTCTTTGTGTTTTAGTATGACACAATCATCCTTTCTGTACACACATTTTGAGAGAGCCATACATGAATTAAAATTTGATAGAATACTCTAGGTGCTTCGCTTATATCTTTTGAGCTAAGTAGTTTTGCTCTATGTGCTTCACTTATATCTTTTGAGCTAAGTAATTTTGCTCTATGTGCTTCACTTATATCTTTTGAGCGTTATAATTTTGCTCTATGCGCTTCACTTATATCTTTTGAGTGTTATAATTTTTCTCTATGTGCTTCACTTAGATCTTTTAGAGCACTGTGGTGGATTTGTTTTAAAGAAACTATTGGTCTCTCATGCTTCACTTAAATTATTTTGAGAGTATCTTAATAGCATGGTAATTTGCTTAATAATAATATGATTGGTATTCAATATTTGTGAAACTTTCTTTTTAGTGTGTTGAATACTAAGAAAAGATTGAAGCATGATAATTGTTTTGAGATATGAAGGTGATAATATTAAAGTCATGCTAGTTGAGTAGTTGTGAATTTAAAGAATACTTGTGTTAAAGTTTGTGATTCCCATAGCATGCACGTATGGTGAACCGTTATGTGATGAAGTCGGAGCATGATGTATTTATTGATTGTCTTCCTTATGAGTGGCGGTCGGGGACGAGCGGTGGTCTTTTCCTACCAATCTATCCCCCTAGGAGCATGCGCGTAATACTTTGCTTTGTTAACTTCTAGATTTTTGCAATAAGCATATGAGTTCTTTATGACTAATGTTGAGTCCATGGATCATACGCACTCTCACCCTTCCACCTTTGCTAGCCTCTCTAATACCGCGCACCTTTCACCGGTATCATACACCTTCCTCAAAACAGCCACCATACCTACCTATTATAGCATTTCCATAGCCATTCCGAGATATATTGCCATGCAACTTTCCACCATCTAGTTAATCATGAAACATTCATCATTGTCATATTGCTTCGCATGATCATGTAGTTGACATAGTATTTGTGGCAAAGCCACCATTCATAATTTCTTCATACTTTTCACTCTTGATTCATTGCATATCCCGGTACACCGCCGGAGGCACCCATATAGAGTCATACTTTGTTTTAGAATCGAGTTGTAATCATTGAGTTGTAAATAAATAAAAGTGTGATGATCATCATTTAATAGAGCATTGTCCCAAAAAAAGAGAGAAAGGCCAAACAAAAAAGATGGCGCAAAAAAAGAGAAAATTAATAAAAAGGGGCAATGCTACTATCCTTTTACCACACTTGTGCTTCAAAGTAGCACCATGATCTTCATAGTAGAGAGTCTCTCATGTTATCACTTTCATATACTGGTGGGAATTCTACATTATAGAACGTGGCTTGTATATTCCAATGATGGGCCTCCTCAAGTGCCCTAGGTCTTCGTGAGCAAGCAAGTTGGATGCACAACCACTAGTTTCTTTTGTTGAGCTTTCATACATTTATTGCTCTAGTGCATCCGTTGCATGGCAATCCCTACTCACTCACATTGATATCTATTGGTGGGCATCTCCATAGCCTGTTGATATGCCTAGTTGATGTGAGACTATCTTCCCCTCCTTTTTGTCTTCTCCACAACCACCATTCTATTCCACCTATAGTGATATATCCATGGCTCACGCTCATGTATTGCGTGAAGATTGAAAAAGTTTTGAAAAAGCTAGAGTATGAAACAATTGCTTGGCTTGTCATCGGGGTTGTGCATGATTTAAATACTTTGTGTGGTGAAGATAGAGCATAGCCAGACTATATGATTTTGTAGGGATAACTTTCTTTGGCCACGTTATTTTGAGAAGACATAATTGCTTTGTTAGTATGCTTGAAGTATTATTATTTTTATGTCAATATAAACTTTTGTCTTGAATCTTTCGAATCTGAATATTCATATCACAATTAAGAAGATTTGCATTGAAATTATGCCAAGTAGCACTCCGCATCAAAAATTCTCTCTTTATCATTTACCTACTCGAGGACGAGCAGGAATTAAGCTTGGGGATGCCTGATACGTCTCCAACATATCTATAATTTTTGATTGCTCCATGCTATATTATCTACTGTTTTGGACTATATTGGGCTTTATTTTCCACTTTTATATTATTTTTGGGACTAACCTATTAACCAGAGGCCCAGCCCAGAATTGCTGTTTTTTGCCTATTTCAGTGTTTCGAAGAAACAGAATATCAAACGGAGTCCAAACGGAATCAAATCTTCGGTAACGTCATTTTCTCACCGAACGTGATCCAGGAGACTTGGACCCTACTCCAAGGAGTCAAAGAGGAGGTCACGAGGGTGGGGGGCGCGCCCCCTGCCTCGTGGGCCCCTCGGTGCTCCACCGACATACTTCTTCCTCCTATATATACACACATACCCCCAAACGATCAGAAAAGGAGCCAAAAACCTAATTCCACCGCCGCAACTTTCTGTATCCATGAGATCCCATCTTGGGGCCTGTTTCGGAGCTCCGCCGGAAGAGGGCCGTCATCACGGAGGGCTTCTACATCATCCTAGCCTCTCCGATGAAGTGTGAGTAGTTTACCTCACACCTTCGGGTCCATAGTTAGTAGCTAGATGGCTTCTTCTCTCCTTTTGTATCTCAATACAAAGTTCTCCCCCTCTCTTGTGGACATCTATTCGATGTAATCTTCTTTTTGCGGTGTGTTTGTTGAGACCGATGAATTGTGGGTTTATGATCAAGTCTATCTATGAATAATATTTGAATCTTCTCTGAATTCTTTTATGTATGATTGGTTATCTTTGCAAGTCTCTTCGAATTATTCGTTTGGTTTGGCCAACTAGGTTGGTAGTTCTTGCCATGGGAGAAGTTCTTAGCTTTGGGTTCGATCTTGCGGTGTCCTTTCCCAGTGACAGAAGGGGCAGCAAGGCACGTATTGCATCGTTGCCATCGAGGATAACAAGATGGGGTTGATTTCATATTGCCTGAATTTATCTCTCTACATCATGTCATCTTGCTTAAGGCGTTACTCTGTTTTAACTTAATACTCTAGATGCATGCTGGATAGCGGTCGATGAGTGGAGTAATAGTAGTAGATGCAGAATCGGTTCGGTCTACTTGTCACGGACGTGATGCCTATATACATGATCATGCCTAGATATTCTCATAACTATGCTCAATTCTGTCAATTGCTCAACAGTAATTTGTTCACCCACCGTAGAATACTTATGCTCTTGAGAGAAGCCACTAGTGAAACCTATGGCCCCCGGGTCTATTCTCATCATATCAATCTCCATCACTTTAATCTTTCTTTGCTTTTTTACTTTGCCTTTACTTTTTACTTTGCATCTTTATACCAAAAATACCAAAAATATTATATCTATCAGATCTCACTCTCGTAAGTGACCGTGAAGGGATTGACAACCCCTAATCGCGTTGGTTGTGAGTAGCTATCGTTTTGTGTAGGTACGAGGGACTTGAGTGTGGCCTCCTACTGGATTGATACCTTGGTTCTCAAAAACTGAGGGAAATACTTACGCTACTCTGCTGCATCATCCCTTCCTCTTCGGGGAAAACCAACGCAAGCTCAAGACGTAGCAATGTCCTAGCGAAAGGACTTAGTCGTGGAGCCATCGGAACTAGGTTAGCTTAAAGGGGTTAAACAGGACAAAGGACACAGGAGTTTATACTGGTCGGCCCCTTGCGGTGAAGGTAAAAGCCTGATCCAGTTGAGGTGGTATTGCTTGGGTTTCGATTACCAGGGAGCGAATACACGTGACCTAGCTTTCGATCTCTCTTGTTTCTTGTCCTAAACCGCCGTCGGGTCGTCCCTTTATGTACACAGGTTGATGCCCAGCGGCCACGGAGTCCCGGACGGCTCATAATCAACAGGTCCAGCTCGGTGACTAATTATACATGCCTTATAATACAAGTCCTACACATATTGCGGTTTACACTTGTTGGGCCTTAAATTGACTTCGGGCCTTGGGCCTTCCACAGGCTCATATAGCTCGACATCTTCATTAATAAGCCGCTAGTGGTATAACCTGGCCCCTCCTGGGCGGTTTATACCCAATAGCTATATCTCCAACATTAGGCCCCAGGTTGATTTGAACTTGTTCATGTCAATCTTCAACACTTAGTAAAATATCCTTCCTCATTTGTTCTTGCGATATATTGTAACCCGCCATGATGTCATCTCCTGGGAATATGGAAAAATGGCATGCCGTCAGCTGTCATTAATTTCATACAAAGCCCAACACATCTTAATAGATCCTTATCTTTAATGACTACACTGAAAACCAAGGCGTCCGAACCGCTGTAATCATTCTTTGACCTCCTCGACTCTCGTGCCCGCCTGTTACCCATTTCCTTATAAATAGGGTTAGGCAGCCTTTTCACTCTCCCCCTTTCCTTCTCATCTTCAACCTCTCTCTCTCGCGCGATGCATCTGTACTCCTGAGCACCACCGCCAGCGACCTCGTCAACTTCCTCGACCCCAGTCGGTGCATCAACCTGAACGAAACCAGAGAACTGCATCGTCTCTCCGTTGCTCGGCAGATCCAGTAAGCACCTCACTTTTCCCCACTGTAGATCTTCATTAGGGTTTTCTGAAGTTCTTTAGGAGTTCGTCATCGTTGTTCATTATACCTCTGTTTAATCATTACTTTGACCCAAAGTAGCACTTAAAACATGCGGAATCTGTTTCTGTGCCTTCTCTTAATCACCGGATACCCTTATCAGATGCAGAAATCTTGCCAATATGCTAGTTCCTTATCTGTTGTAGTACTAGGTTTTGATTTTACTTTCTTTTCCGAATAGCGTCAGATCCAAAATTGAGTGCACCAATATGTGAAACCTATTTTTTCAATACTTAGCAGAATTTGCCTTTGATAGATTCTTAAATACCAACACCGTCATGGCGGCTTATATCACCAGTTGCAACTAGTCATATGGCATTAGGCCCCATTTAAGCCGCCAATGTGCATATATGTGGTAGTCCTCATCTCTGCCTTAACGAAAAAGCTTAAACCGGGAATATTTCCTTTTTTCAGGCATTCTTCCTTACGATGACGAAGACAGTTACCTCGTGTAATTGGGTTCCTTCCATTGTTACCGAAAACACGCTCGAGGACTTTGTTAAAATTGGCTTTCTACCAGCAAAGAACATCATGCACTGGCGTGCTCCCAAACCCAATGAAGTAAGACCTCAGCCACAAAACGGTGAGGTCATTGTTTTTACTGATCACATGAATCGGGGCTTCTCACCACCTGGATCCAAATTTTTCCAAGAAGTTTTGCACTTCTTTCAACTTCATCCTCAAGACATCGGACCCAATTCCATATCAAACATTTGCAATTTTCAAGTCTTGTAGGAAGTATACCTTCAAGAGGAGCCCATCGTTGACCTCTTCAGGGAATATTCTTATCTAAACCGGAAAAACAAATTTACTAATGGACCCAACTTAGAACTTGGTGGGGTCTCAATTCAATGGAGGAGAGATGCTATCTTCCCCTACGCTCACCTACCCAGTCACCCCAAAGATTGGAACCAAACATGGTTCTACTATAAAGATGCTTCTCCAGATGAGAATCCTCTGCCGGGTTATCGCGACTAGCGGCTCAACCCAAAACATCATCTTCCCGAACAGCTTACCACTGTTGAACGCGCAAAGTTTGCACCTACCTTTTCAAAGGTCAAAGCCCTGTTGGGAAATGGGTTAACTGGCATTGACTTAGTTCGGTGCTGGGTTTCTTGGAGAATCATACCCTTAAGCCGCCGCGCCGACTTAATGTGTACTTATATGGGTAATGAGAAAGATCCACTTCGGTACTGCTCCACATCTTTAACTGTTGATGTGATCAATGAGATGACAAAGACTCTTCTCAATGAGAGTCTAGCAAGCTGCAGCAAAGTGGGATTAAACCATTTCTACACACTTAACCCGCCACCAGCCGTAAGTCTCCAAATCATTTATTTTACTTAAGTATTCATATGTTCTATTAATTTTACCTTGACAACCTGCACACGCTGAATCCCCTTTTTGGAATAAAAAGTATGATCATGAAGCTGCCAAGAAAGCCAGGGCCAAAACAAAGGCCGCCAAGAAGAATAAAAAGAAACCAAGCACTTCCGAGCTATTTGACCTAGACGACAATACTGAGTCAGAGGTAGCCCTTGACTCCCTTGGCTCCTTTTTGAATTATCTTATTGACACTGATTATCATCAGGATGACACGGGGGCCAGCCAAGAGGTCAAAGAAGAGGTAACTATTATTTCCTCCAAATCAGCGCCTTTGCCAAGACAGAAAATTCGACGAGTAATCCATTTGGATCCTCACTTTCTTTTGAAGCAACAGTAGCATGAGAGACGGTGACAAACCCGGACCAGCGGAGGTGGAGAGTTATCCTCCGGCTTACCAAACACACCAGCACCGCAGAAACGTCGAAACGAGGTCCCTCCAAACTTAAACTCTTTTTATCCCCTGGCTGGTCTTATTCGCCAGCCACTTAATTCTTCCAATTCAAACTATCAGGGGACTTCTCGTTCCTCTTCTGGTGACTCATCGCAGACTAATCTTCCGTCTTTCAAGACTGCCCCTGGGTAACTACTTTATTTCCTACTATTTGCACTTTTATATTTGTATTAACCTCCCACGGTCATTGCAGTGGAAAGGCAAAGCCTAGTAAGAATCCCAAGGTGGTTAAGCCGGCTGAAGACCCCAAAGTTCCTAAACCGGAGCAGCAGAATCCGTTGTCTAAGGCTTTTGTGCAACACCCTGACGAACCTCTCAATGATCTTCCACTAGAAACTCCTGACCTCTCAACCGATCATATGACTGTCGACCCTTTGGACACTGAGCCGACAAGTCCATTTAAATCACCAAACAAACATGCTGATGATGTTGTGATTACCGGCACCGGCTTCCAAGAGCCAGGAAAACCTACTATCTTGGCCAAGAACTCCGCCAAAGAGGAACTTATTGAAAGGCGAAAAGTGAGATTTGACATCGCCAACTATTCTCAATTGAGCATCAATGAAGTACTGTCTGGTTATCTTAACCAAGTGCATACGAGCCGCAACCTTGAAGTTGACATGGTGAAACAGATGCATAAAAATTATGAGGTATGAACTCGTGCTTAATAAATTATGCATACCCTGTCAGCCCCCAAGTCCACCATATATAACAGAGTTGAATATGTTGTAGACTTAGAAGAGTCAGAAATATAATGAGCATCCTTGGTAGAATCCCTCAACGGCCGACTCTCATTCGCAGGGTTAAACCGGGTCTTCGAATCATTAGTGATCAAACATTGCAGCTATAGCCCCCAAGTGTCGGTTTAATCATCATGAATGAACCGGAACTACTTCATCGCTATTCAGAAAACAAAATTAACTTGTGTAGCCCCCATGAGCCGGTTGTGGTTATTTTTGACATAACCGGGTCATCATAGAGTTTGTAGTGAAACATGAGCAATATGCATGAGCCCCCAAGTGTCAAGTGCTATTGCTTGGAAAGGACTTGGGACTTATTTATATGCACCGTTGTATGAAGAATTTCGTCTACATACATTATCCCCCAAATGCCAAGCGTTGTTGCTTGCAAAAGGCTTGGGACTTTATTCTTGTGACCTGAATGTGCATATGTACTCAAATATGTTCATATATAGGACACCATTGCTCAACTTCTATTGCAATTGGCCAATGTGAAAACCCAACTGAAGCATCAAGAAGCTGAGACCCAGAAGGCCGACTCAAAATTTAAATTCAGCTTGGATGAATTAGAAAAACTGAAGACCAGCTTCAACACTGAAAGAACCGCCTGGGCTAAAGAGAGAACCGCTCTGATACAGCGGGCTAAAAAAGTTGAAGCTTCCCTCCAAGAAATGACCACCAAGCTAGCTTCAAATGCCATATATCTCAGATGGTCTCTGTTGTCTTTGGTAAGTAACATGGCTAGTATGATAACCCATTCTTATGTTTCATGTTGCAAATTGTATCTGATCGACTTTCCATTGTTTACACATGCCCTAGGAGCAGTAACCTTGGTCAAGAAGTGCTTGTGAAACTCAAAGCCTTATACATGCTTGTTGAACAACTATATACTAGAACTCAGCGGACACTGGCTACTATCTCCCCAACCAATCAAGCGCCTACTCTTCTCGGTGAAATTTTGAAAAAACTCTTCGTTTTACCTGCCAGAATTGAAGAAATAAAGCGGTCGGCTTCAAGAGCCGGTGCCGTGACGGCTTTAAGCCGGGCCAAAGCATGGCAGGCGGAGTTAGACCTGGCCGAGCTAGCCACTCGGTGTCCAAGCTTTAAAGAAGATGGCACTCCCTTTGATAAAAAGGACTTTGCCGCCTGTGTGAAGGAAATACGTCCACTGGCTTGTTTGATGGCCGATGAAATGGATCTTTCAAAATACCAGGAAACTTATGATATGGAGAATCAGAAGATGCCTACGCCGGCTTACAAAGTGATGGACCTGATCGCTCCAATCCGTAAGCATACTTTCGCCCCTGAAGTTGATCCGTCCGAACTTATAGATGATGAAGCTAAATTCCAATCCTTGTGTGGCATTGACTGGTCATCATCGAACTTCCAGACGACGGAGGAGGATGAAGAACCAGCGAGGGATGATCCAAAAGCTTCAAGCTAGCAAGGCCAAGAAAATTGACCTGCTGGGCGGTTCACATATTGATCTTTCGAAACACTTAATCATTTGGGCTTGTTGAGTCATGTAATAGTCTAGTGAAAAACCATGATCTGCCATGCCATCATGCATGTTTTATTTTGCATGATACTGCTGATCCACCAGTTGAAGATATGCAACATATGTTTATGATATCATCATGTAGATCAATTGTTTATCCCTTTATCTTGCACACAAATAAATCATAAGTGCCCTGGCGGTTTGCCGCGGGGCGGGTCATGATGCCCAGTATAAGTCCACTGGTGACATAGAAGTCCATAACCAGGGTAGGGGTAATATCCCAAATATGAGACATAATCAGGGCTGCTTGGCCCGACTTGTAAAAACCATATGGTAAGAAAAAGGGGTGATACAAATTCAAAATGAATAAAAAACCCAAAAACACGAGGCTTTCATAGGCCTCCGAGCCAAAATATCTACTTCAATGAAACTAGCATGATAGCCACTGGAGTATCCACGCTTTCTGTGAGCCGGCTCTCACATGACCCAATCGACATTTTAACCTGGATAAATTCAGGGTGTTGTTAAAAGATTGACTTATCAAGAGTATGCGGGGTTGGAGTACCATCGTGCAAACATGCCGGTTTAACCAAGTTTCAAGGAAGGCGGCTTAACAGCCCGAGCTTATCCTTGCTTTCCGTAAGCTGGCTCTCTCATGACCCAATCAATGTTTTAACCTTGACAAGTTCAGGGTCTCTTTTAAGAGATTAACTTGTTAAGAGCAGGGTGGGTCATCCAGGATTACCTGGTCAAGGAGCATCTTGCATACAGGCCGGATAACCCGGATTTTTGGTGAATACACCTAGCGTTAAGGCCAATCAAAAGGGTGAATATAGCTATGTTCATTGAACAGGAAGCCCCCAAGTGATATGTTACTGAGCTGTGCTCAACGGGTACCTATGTTTGAGCTGTGCTGTGCATCAAACTCTCTTTGGTCCCTGTAACTTGGGCATCAAGCCTCTCAAGTTGATCATATACGATGACAATAACACTCAGTTTCGAAGAAATGAAATGACAGAGGCCCTGAATTATCAGGGATGCCGGATTTATTATATTCATCATAATATATACATCGTCAAAAATATGTACATCACAAGAGCCAATAACTCAGGTGTAATAAGGCCGAAGATGAGCAATATTCCACGGCCGGCGGGTCTCCTCCTCCGACGTGCGTGAGTCCTTGTGTCCTCGAACATCGATAAGGTAGTATGACCCATTGTTCAAGTTTTTGTTGACCACAAAAGGCCCTTCCCAAGGTGGGGATAGTTTATGCATGTCGTTATCATCCTGGATAAGCTGGAGCACCAAGTGGCCTTCTTGAAAGGTTCTGGTTTTAACCCGGCGGCTGTGATAACGGCGCAAATCTTGTTGGTAAATCGCCGAACGAGCCGCCGCAAGGTCACACTCCTCATCCAACAGGTCAAGTGCATCCTGACGTGCTTTTTCATTATCAGCTTCTATAAGTGCATCTAGTGCCCCTTAGTGATTTTGGTGTTTTGAAGACTTATAGGTTAAGGGACTAATGTGTTTGTGAGTGTACACAGGTCCATAAGTCTATGAGGAGTTTGATATTTACATAGAAAGTCGACCCCTAAAAATGAAGTTCTTCGACTGAAGACTTTGGATTTCTGAAGACTTTTTGAAGACTTTGAAAGTGAAGAAATTGGTGTGACCTTGAAGACCCGGTATTCATGTGAGGAACGTGAAGCATGAAGACTTTTGTTTTTACAGTTCCATTTTCTCTTTCTTGAGTCTTAGGAAACACCGTACTGTTAAAAGGGGTCAAGGAAATACTAAGGAAAAATTTCCAAGTGATGCTCAACTCAAAATCCTACACCGACCAATCCCTTTGAGTGAAGCCATTGGAAATCTCATACAGTTCAGTCATATTCTTCAGTGATAGAGACGAAGTTCTTCTGTTCTCTGAGGAATTTGTTCTGACTGAGGAGTTAGGAATTCGCCAGTGCGGATTGCCTACATAGTGAGGAACATGATAACCCTGAGGATTTTGCTACTCAAAATTCTGACAGTTGCTGTGCTATGCGCCAGCTGTCCCAAAATATCTACCCACCTAACGGTCATATCATTGAAGGGCATTTATGTCTTATCATGTCGGGATGCTCCCTAGGCTATAAATAGCTGCCCCCTACAACCACTAGCTGGTTGGTTGCTTCGAGAGAAACTGACACTTGTCATTTGAGAGCATCCCATCCTCCGACGACTTTGAACGAAAATCATCAAGTGAGGAAAACCAAAACCCAAACCCAAACACCTACAAACCCAAAGTGATTGAGCATCACTAAAGAGATTGATCCTGCGTGGATCCGACACTTGTTACCTTTGAAGATTGTGCTTCTTCCAGACGGTTAGGCGTCAAGGTCTAGAGCCTCCAAGAGGAATTGTGGATCGCCGAGTGACCAAGTTTGTGAAGGTTTGGAAGTCACCTGAAGACTTACCACGAGTGATTGGGCGAGGTCTGTGTGATCTTAGCTCAAGGGGAATACGGTGAGGACTGAGTGTTCTGGACTGCGTGTTCAGAACTGGGTGTCCGGGATTGTGTGTCCTCAGGTTTAAATACCTAGCCGCCCTAACCAGACGTACAACTGAGACATCAGTTGGAACTGGTCTACCAAATCATTGTCTTCACCAAGCTCACTGGTTCTATTTCCTCAACTCTTTCATTTCCTCATAACTGTGTTGAGTGCTTGTTCATATCTGTGTTTGAAGACTTTGACTGAAGACTTTCTCAAATTCCTTAGTTCAATTTCTTCAGTCTGTTTGTCTTCATCCTGTGTTATCCTGTGTTTACGCTTTCTATACTCTGTGCATGTCTTCATTTCATCATGATGACTATGCTTGTGCTCTGTTATGTTTACTCTTGAGTAATTATTCTACTGCTAGTAGTTCTTCGCTAAGGAATTTCCTCACCTACAAATTCCTCATTGAAGAATTCATAAAAATCACCTATTCACCCCCTCTAGTCGATATAACGCACTTTCAATTGGTATCAGAGCAAGGTACTCCCTTGTTCTGTGTGATTTTGGTTTAACCGCCTGGAGTTTTAGTTATGTCGACCGCAGGTATGAAGAAAGTGACATGCCCCATCTTTGACGGTCATGATTATCCCAAGTGGAAGGCCATGATGAGGAAGCGCCTCATGGCAATGAATAGTGAGCTATGGACCGTCACTAAGATTGGTCTTACCAATCTATGGAAGATGGCGGACACTGATGATATTCGCAAGTACACTCGACTTGACATCATGGCGAAGGATATCATCTGTTCCTGCCTATCTAGAGATGAATTCAGACGCATTACGCATCTTTGCAATGCGAAGCTTATCTGGGACCGAATCTCTGACGTCTATGAAGGTCATCGAACTTGTCATGATCCCTGGTTTGAGGATTTCAAGGAACCACTCAAAACAATGACTTTCGAACCTGAACCATCATCTTCTGCACTATGCCTCATGGCAAAAGGTGCCAAGGTAACCGAATGTTCCTCATCCGAGTCTAGTGATGATGAATTTGATGATGATTTTGGACCTAGCTATACAAAGCTTGTTTGTATTGCCACTAAACAACAAAAGGCCTTGGAAAAGGTTCAAAACATACTAGACAAGAGCAATGATATGTTGGGTGAAGAAATGGATCACACTAAAACCTTGACAGAAAATCTTCAGAGACTTCAGTCTAAGTTTGACAACCTTCAAAGTCATCATAACACTCTCTTATCTGACCATGAGAAGCTTTCTTATGAATTTCTTCATATTGCATGAGTCTATCCCTCTACATCATGTCATCTTGCTTAAGGCATTACTCTGTTTTTAATTTAATACTCTAGATGCATGCTGGATAGCGGTCGATGAGTGGAGTAATAGTGGTAGATGCAGGCAGGAGTCGGTCTACTTGTCTCGGACGTGATGCCTATATACATGATCATACCTAGATATTCTCATAACTATGCTCAATTCTGTCAATTGCTCAATAGTAATTTGTTCACCCACCGTAGAGTACTTATGCTCTCGAGAGAAGCCACTAGTGAAACCTATGGCCCCCGGGTCTATCTTTATCGTATTGATCTCCTACTACTTGGTTATTACCTTTGCTATTTACTTTGCCTTTATTTTACTTTGCATCTTTATCATAAAAATAACAAAAATATTATCTTATCATATCTATCAGATCTCGCTCTCGTAAGTGGCCCTATAGGGATTGACAACCCCTATTTGCGTTGGTTGCGAGGATTTATTTGTTTTGTGCAGGTGCGAGGGACTCACGCGTAGCCTCCTACTGGATTGGTACCTTGGTTCCCAAAACTGAGGGAAATACTTACGCTACTTTGCTGCATCATCCCTTCCTCTACGGGGAAAACCAACGCAGTGCTCAAGAGGTAGCAACTATCATGACCACTACTCGTCCATTTGAATTGCTTCACATGGATCTCTTCGGTCCTAACCATTATTCTGCAGTATCAAATGAGGCATCTCAATATGGCTTTGTTATTGTTGATGATTACTCATGATATACATGGGTACAGATTGTTACTTACAAACATGAAGTGCAGGAAGTCTTCAAACGATTTTCCTCGAGGGTTTCAACCAACTTTGGTGTCAAGATCAAGCACATCAGAAGTGACAATGGAACTGAGTTCAAGAATTCTGGTCTTGATTACTATCTTGATGAACTTGGTATTACTCATGAGTTATCTGCTCCTTCTACTCCTCAGCAGAACGGGGCCGTGGAGCGCAAGAACATGACTCTTGCTGAGATGGCTCACACTATGCTTGATGAATACAAAACGCCTCGTCATTTCTGGACTGAGGCAATTGATACTACATGCCACATCATCAACAGAGTATATCGTCACAAATTCTTCAAGAAGACTGCATATGAACTCCTCACTGATAAGAAACCCAATGTAAGTTATGTCAAAGTCTTCGGTGCTAAATGTTGGTTTAGAGATCCTCATCACAACTCAAAATTTGCACCGAAAGCACATGAAGGTTTTATGCTTGGTTACGGAAAGGACTCGCACACCTACAGAGTCTTCAACAACGTTCTTCACAAGGTTGTTGAAACTGTAGATGTGCGGTTCGATGAAACTAATGGCTCGCAAAGAGAGCACCTACCTACTATGATAGATGAACCAGCACCTGAGGAAACTATCAAGTTCAAGGCTACTGAGGATGTCATTCCCACTGAAGAATCTGCTGAAGAATTCATTCCAGAACATGAAGAACGTCGAGCTAATGCACCTGAAGAAAATACTGAAGAAAATGGTGTTGAAGAAAATGCTGATCAAATTCCTCGACGGCAACCAGCTCATCCTCGCGTTGCAAAAGAAGTGCAAGTTGAAAAGATCAATAATGACATTAAGGCACCAGGTCCTCTCACACGCTCAAAAGCTTCACATTTATCTAACTTTTGTGGGCACTATGCTTTTGTCTCTATCACAGAGCCCACTAAGGTAGATGAAGCATTTTTGGAGCCTGAGTGGATTCAGGCCATGCAAGAAGAATTACATCAGTTCGACCTCAACAACGTCTGGGAACTGGTCAAACATCCAGATCCTTGCAAGCACAATATCATTGGCACAAAGTGGATCTACCGCAACAAGCAAGATGAAAATGGCCTTGTGGTGAGGAATATGGCACGGCTTGTAGGACAAGGCTACACACAGGTTGAAGGAATTGATTTCGATGAAACTTTTGCACCTATTGCTACACTTGAGGCTATTCGCATATTACTTGCTTACGCTAACCATCATGATATCACTTTATATCAAATGGATGTGAAAAGTGCATTCCTCAATGGTAAGCTTGAGGAAGAAGTATATGTTGCTCAACCCCCAGGTTTTGAAGATCCAAAGAATCTTGCCAAAGTCTTCAGACTCAACAAGGCCCTCTATGGCCTCAAGCAAGCCCCTCGGGCGTGGTATGATAATTTGAAGGAATTCCTCATGAAGAAAGGCTTCAAACCCGGTTCACTCGACCCTACTCTTTCCATAAATCTTATGATGGTGAATTGTTTGTGTGCCAAATATATGTTGATGATATTATCTTTGGCTGTACTGACCAACGTTATAGTGATGAATTTGCCTATATGATGAGTGAAGAATATCAAATTTCTATGATGGGAGAGTTGAAATTCTTTTTAGGTCTTCAAATTCGTCAACAACGCAATGACATATTCATATCTCGGGAGAAATACCTCAAGGATGTACTGAGGAAATTCGGCATGCAAGATTGCAAAGGCGTCAAAATTCCTATGCCCACAAATGGCCATCTATGCACTGATGAAAATGGTATTGACTTTGATCATAAGGTATACCGCTCCATGATTGGTTCTTTATTGTACTTATGTGCATCTAGGCCAGATATAATGCTTAGTGTTTGCATGTGTGCCCAATTTCAAGCTACACCGAAGGAAACACACCATAAGGTTGTGAAGCATATTCTTCGATATCTAGCTCACACACAAACACTTGGATTATGGTACCCCAAGGGCTCGACTTTTGATCTCATTGGATATTCTGACTCTGACTATGATGGTGATTGTGTGGACCACAAGTCAACATCTGGTACATGTCATTTCCTCGGACGATCTTTGGTCTGTTGGTCCTCGAAGAAACAGAACTGCGTATCACTATCTACTGCTGAAGATGAGTACATTGCCGCTGGTTTTTGCTGTGCTCAATTACTATGGATGAAGCAAACTCTCAAGGACTACGACGCCAACATGAAGAATGTGCCTCTCTTCTGTGACATTGAGAGTGCCATCAAGATTGCTCATAACCCAGTTCAGCACTCGAAGACAAAGCACATTCAGATTCGTCATCATTTTCTTCGTGATCACGTGTTGAAGGGCGACATTTCTATTGAGCATGTGAAGACTGAAGAATAGCTAGCCGATATCTTCACAAAGCCCTTGGATGGGAAGAAATTTAGCAAGTTTTGGTGTGAGCTAAATATCCTATAATCTTCGAATGTTCTTTGAAAAGGACACTCAATCTTAAACCCTTATGCAAAATTGATGACTTAGATGTGCAACACATGAAGAAACGTTTTTCTTCAATCAATGAAGAATAACACTCTAAGTGTGAAGAAATTAATGAAGAATTTGATTCTCAGAACCCTACGACAATTGTACGCGGTGTCTGAAATCATCATTCTTATACGATGGGTCACGCCACCACCAAAAGTTGAAATTCCTCAGATGTTCAAATTCTTCAACTTTGCATTGTCTTCACTGTTTCCGTCGTTTTTCTTCATTGGCTATATATATATATATATATATATATATATATGAGTTTATGTCCTCTACAACATTCACTTATTGCTAAATCTTCAAGTTGGTTTTTCTGCTAAGTGAATGTGATCGGACCCTTCCCCCTCTATGCTAAACTCAACCCAATCTATTCACAAATTCTTCATGTGCGTTCTATTTGAAACTTGTTCAAAATCTTCACTATGTCCTTGTTAGCTGAAGAATTTGCGAACGGAACGTTAAAACTTATCTTATATCCAAATTTTCGGCTTTGCCGCTCAAACCGTTCCGCATCCCACGATATACTTATCTATTCACCCATGATCTAACACGATTTCCACTTCTCAGTACATGGGTGACACATGTCATGCGAATGAGAAGGGTCAGGGGCACGTTCATCCAAATTCTTCGGGCGAACGGTTTTTCACCGTGGCTATAAATACTCTGTCGGTGTCAAAACTGGCGGATCTCGGCTAGGGGGTCCCGAACTATGCGTCTAGGCCGGATGGTAACAGGAGGCAAGGGACACGAAGTTTTACCCAGGTTTGGGCCCTCTCGATGGAGGTAAAACCCTACGTCCTGCTTGATTAATATTGATGATATGGGTAGTACAAGAGTAGATCTACCACGAGATTGGAGAGGCTAAACCCTAGAAGCTAGCCTAAGGTATGATTGTTGTTGTGTATGTTGTCCTACGGACTAAAACCCTCCGGTTTATATAGACACCGGAGAGGGTTAGGGTTACACAAAGTCGGTTACAATGGTAGGAGATCTGCATATCCGTATCGCCAAGCTTGTCTTCCACGCCAAGGAAAGTCCCTTCCGGACACGGGACGAAGTCTTCAATCTTGTATCTTCATAGTCCAGGAGTCCGGCAGAAGGTATAGTCCGGCTATCCGGACACCCCCTAATCCAGGACTCCCTCAGTAGCCCCTACACCAGGCTTCAATGACGACGAGTCCGGCGCACAGATTGTCTTCGGCATTGCAAGGCAGGTTCCTCCTCCAAGTACTTCATAGAAGATTTTGAACACAAAGATAGTGTCCGGCTCTGCAAAATAAGTTTCCACATATTGCCATAGAGAGAATAATATTTACACAAATCTAATCTGCTGACGTATTCTGTAGTGCGACACACCACGGCCAAGCCTTTATCCAAGTCGCTTTATTATCCCACCTCAGCGCGTCATGCGAGGCGGTTTCCTTGGCACGTCTTGTTAAAGCAGAGATCGTGTCCCCTTATTCCGGGATTCTCATCAATACGGGCGTGGGTAACCCAACCGCTTCTAGGACTCCTAGATTATAGGCAAGTCCAAACGGACATGGACAGGACGCTTGATATTCACCCTCTTTATAAAGGGACATGGCTTTTATTTTTCCCTCCCGTGGTCAATCGAATCCTTCCCCCACCTCAAGCTCAAACGCCCAAAGTTCAGGTCAGGTGCTCCGAACCTTCAGTCATGTCCGGATCTAGCCTTCAAGGCCGATGGGTGCCTTCCTCCGTCATGGAAGAAGACATCAAAAAGTTGAGGGAGGCCAGATATCTGACCGCCGAGATTTTGCATCGGCTGCCTCCCCGAGGGCAGGCCGTCCACACCCCCGAACCCAACGAGAACGTCGTGTTTGTATCCCACTTCCTCCAAGGTCTAGGCCTTGCTCTGGATCCTTTCGTCAGGGGTTTGATGTTTTATTACGAGCTACACTTCCATGATCTAGCTACGGACTCCTTTCTTCATATCACGACATTTATTGTCGTGTGCGAGGCCTTCCTCCGGGTTACCCCTCACTTTGGCCTATGGCTCAAGACCTTTGAAGTAAAGCCGAAGATGATCGAGGGGCAACATGCAACATGTGGAGGTGCCTCAGTACGCAAGATGACGGGAGCTCTGTGGCCCAAAGGTTCCATCCCAGAGGTGTCTGAATTGTGGCAACAGGAGTGGTTCTACATCACGGCTCCTAGAAGTGCCAAGTGGGCGGCCCCCCTGTTTTCCGCTCGGGCCCTCCACCACAACTGATGTCATGGATCAGCAGAGGTCTGAGCTGGGGTCCAGCCAAGGACGTGCCTATACTGCAAAGCGGCATTCGAGATCTCCTCAATGGAGATTTCAGTTTGGTTGCGGTAATACAAGTTATGCTAGTTCGTCAAGTCCAGCCTTGCAAACGCCGGCCTCTTCGCCTGTGGGAGTTCAATCCCGAAGGACCACGTGTTATTCAAAATTTTCTCAGCCTGACGCACGAGGAGATGTACAAGTCATTCTTCGTACCTCAGGTGGAGTGTCCGGAAATCACCGAGGACGTGGGCCTAAGTAGTAACCGCGCCGCCGAACGGGTAAGGCATCTTCCGGCCGAACATACTATCTCTCCTTTGTTACGAAGTAATTTCTGAGAGTTCGCTTTTTGATCAGGACTGGCTAACAAAGGCGAAGTTGATTCGGTGTTTGGCCCCCCTCCCCGAGGGTTTGGAAAATCCGGTATTGGAAAAGATGCTCCGGACCGCACCTTGCCCGCAGCCCTTGAAGGAAGATACTGTGGAGGATAATACGGGTGGACGCGGGCCCCCAATGCTGCCCATTCTAACCGAGGGAGTGAGCGTCTCCATGAAGGAAGACGACAAGAAGAGGAAAAGGACTGCGCCCGGGGATTCGGAAGCCGAAGCTTCCAAACGGGAGAAGAAGTCTCCCACAGAGGGTCCTACCTTGGGGGGCACTGTTGCCGCACAAAGTCCGCGGGGGGATCAATTCTCCCGCGAGTCCTAAGTGACCCGAAATACTTTAATAGTACAGATATACCATCTTTTTCCTCTGAGAAAATAACCACCGCATATATCTTTGCAGTTCGGGCCTTAGCCCCTCTCAAATGAGCTCGTCTTCGGGGGATCTTCTTCCAGAGATGATGGAGAGCGAGACGCCTCCTCCAGACTCCTCCGCTCCGGAAGCGGGCGACCCTGAAGTGTTGTCGCGGAGGGCCTGTCCGAGTCCGGTGAGGCCAGAAGATAATCCCATTGACCCCCGAAGCTCCTAGTGCCCGGCTCCCGAATAGAGCAGACAAAAGAGTCCTGTCGGCGTTCTGGGAACGAGGGTCCCCAGACTTGCATGCCTGCGGCCTGCGGCGTGGCTCAACCGGGGGCCCAGCGCGGCCCGTCTTCATCAACACGAGGCTCAAGACCCTCGCGAGGGGCCAAACCTCGTGAGGCGGACGACACGGCGCGTCCCCAGGCACAGCCTCGCCAGGCTGGCTCGCGAGGACACAGAGAGTTCTAGGCGGGGTACCTCGCGAGGTGCCCATGACACAAGCCATGACGACATGGGGCACCAGGCGGGTGCCAGCGCGCGCAGCGTCCCTCTTTCCTCTTTGGTGCAAAGGGAGCAAACGTATCAGCGGAGTACCGAGGCATCAGGCAAAGGTTGCCACTTCGGTGCAATGAGACCAAGGCCAGGAGGACTACGAGACGGAGGTCACCATGGAGCCCAGCGCGGCGTCATCACCACAGCCTTTGGCAGGCGAAGACTGCTTTTGTCAGGATAGATGTACTCGCTGTCCCCCTTCAAATTAGCCCGCCATTGTTGGATCCCTTCCCGCTCAATATTTGGGGAGAGGACCAGGGCCTCTATAAATAGGACTAGCCACCCACATGGCAAGCGCTTCGGTGGGTTCGGTTTTTGGTTCGATTCCTGGTTGTTCGGCCCGGGATCTGAGAGAGAGAAAGAGAGAGAAAGGTGACTGAACTCTTCATAGCAGTTCATCGCCACAGCCAAGAACAGACCCTCGCGAGGCTGTTCTTCCTTGTATTGTCCATCCACACTAGCCCTAGGAGGCAATCCATCCGCCACACACTGGAGTAGGGTATTACACCACATCGGTGGCCCGAACCAGTATAAATCTTGTGTCTTTCGTGCAGCTCTTTTAGTAGTTTAGATCCCGTCGAGACGGAGAGGTTGAAGGTGAGATTTCCGCGTGCACCCCAGTGTTCGAACCTTAAGGGTCTGCCGGAACCCGAAATCCGACATTTGGCGCGCCAGGTAGGGGTGCGCCGGGATCCGCCTTCCACCCCTCCTCCCTCCTTCGGCCGCCGCAACCATGCGCGGCGCCAGCCGGGCTCGCGCCGCCCCGGCGGCCCTCGCCGGTGGTCGCTCTCGTCGTCCCCAGCCACCCGCCGTCAACACCGCCACTGGCTCGGTGGGTAACGAGCTACAAGCACCACCCCAGCGTCCGCCTACGCGACAGAGCAACTGCACCGCGGCACCGACGCCTCCGGTCGTTGCGGCCCTCCTGGGCGGCTCGCAGGCGCCGCCCACAAGTCGCTACATCAAGCCTTTTGCCCGCTGGGTTAGCACCGCCGCCGCGCGGCAGGGAGCTCCCCCGGACCGGGTGGCGAGCAAGGTCGATCTGACCTTCAGCTCGGAGGACCACCCCACCAACCCGGTCAACTCAGGCGCGCTCCCCTTGTTGTGCACCCCCATCATCTGCCAGGTGGCCGTCACCCGGACCCTCGTCGACGGCGGTGCGGGCCTCAGCTTGCTTTCGGTCGAGACTTTCGACCTCTTCCCCATACCCCGGGAGCAGCTGCGACCCAGCCGATCCTTCTCGAGCATTAGGGGCGGATCATCCGACTCCCTGGGCAGATCCGGCTCCCGGTGACCTTCGGCACCTACGACAACTTCCGCACAGTGACGGTCGACTTTGACATCGCCCCCATCGGCCTTCCTTACAACGCCATCCTTAGCTACCCGGCACTGGCCCAGTTCATGGCCGCCACGCATCTGGCGTACAACCTCATGAAGATGCCCGGGAGCAATGGTACCCTCACTGTGCGTGGGGACACTGGGGACGCCCTGCGAGTACTCGAGCTCGCCTTCAAGACAGCAGCGTCGGCACGGCCCACCAACGCAGAGGCCCCTGAGCCCAAGGGGGCTGCGCCCGCCAAGAAGTAGTTGTTCACCCAGGACTAGGCAGAGACCAAGCAGATACCCGTCGACGAGGACGGGTCCTCCAGTGCCACTTTCACCATAGGCGCCAACCTTGAGCCTGAGCAGGAGGAGGCCTTGGTCAAGTTCTTGCGCGCGAATAAGAAGGTATTTTCTTGGGAGCCTGATCAGCTGGCGGTGATCCCCAGGAGCGTCATCGAGCATCACCTCAACGTGTGCCCAAATGTGCGCCCCGTGAAGCAGAAGGCCGGGCGGCAGTCCATGGAGAAGCAGGCTTTCATCGCCCAAGAGACTCGCAAACTAGAGGCCGCCGGGGTCATTCGCGAGGTCCGATACCCGGATTGGTTGGCCAACCCTGTCGTTGTGCCCAAGAAGGGGGGGGGGAGGAACGCATGTGTGTCGACTTCACAAACCTCAACAAGGCATGCCCGCAAGATCCATTCCCGCTCCCCTGCATCGACCAGATTTTCGATTCCACTGCGGAGTGCGACCTGCTATGCTTCTTGGACGCCTTCTCCGGGTATCACCAGATCAAGATGGCAGTGGAAGATGTTGAGAAGACCGCCTTATTGACCCCATGCGGGGTATACTGCTATACATGCATGCCGTTCGGGCTGCGTAACGCAGGGGCAACCTTTCAGCGACTGATGCATATCACCTTGGGCCAGCAGCTCGGAAAGAATGTCGAAGCCTACGTTGATGACATTGTAGTAAAATCTCGGGAGGCCAAGACCCTGATACAAGACCTGGAGGAGACATTCGCGAGCCTTGACGTAGTAAACCTGCGGCTCAACCCTGAGAAATGTGTGTTTGGCATCCCCTCGGGCAAGCTCCTGGGATTCCTCGTGTCCCATCGTGGCATCGAGGCCAACCCCAAGAAGGTCAAGGCGGTCGAAGACATGAGTCCACCAAAGACCCTCAGAGAAATGCAGAAGCTCACTGGGCGCGTGACCGCGCTAGGGCGCTTCATCTCCAAACTGGGGGAGCGAGCGCTGCCTTTCTTCCAGCTGATGAAGAGAAAGGGGCTCTTTGAATGGACTGAAGAGGCAGATAAGGCGTTTCAAGATCTCAAGAGATACCTGACCAGTCCCCCAGTCATGGTGGCTCCGCGCCCTCAGGAGCCCCTGCTGCTGTACCTCGCTGCCACACCCTACTCCGCCAGCGCAGCCCTGGTGGCGGTTAGGGAGGAGTGCCAAGTCAAGGCCGCAGCTACAGCCCGAGGCAGGACAAAACGGGAACAAGGAAAGACTGCAGAAGCCGCAACCGCAGCTGAGGAGGGTCAGCTGCCGAGGAGTGCATCGGGGGCAGGAGAGGTTGCTCGACCAGATGGTCCACCTCCCGAGGCCACGACGCCCCGTGAGGTGCCCTTACCTCCCGAGGGCGCAGCAACCCCAGATGCTCCCAGCTTTGTCGAGCACCCAGTTTACTTTGTTAGCACGGTGCTACGGGACGCGAGGGCCCGGTACCCAATGCCTCAGAAGCTCCTCCTCGTGCTACTGGTAGCCTCGCGCAAGCTGCGTCACTACTTCCAGGCTCACCCCATCAAAGTCGTCTCGTCATACCCCCTGGAGAGGGTGCTCAGGAGCCCTAACTCAGCCGGAAGGGTCGCTGAGTGGAACATAGAGCTGCAGGCGTTTCAGCTCGAATTCAGCACAACCAGGGTCATCAAAGGAGAGGCATTGGCGGATTTTGTGGTAGAATGGACAGAGGCACCAGGCCTCAAGGCCGACGAGGATCGGTCCCTCTTCCCGGGGAGCGAGGCGCCAGAAGGCTGGGTCATGCACTTTGACGGGGCGTTCTCCAGACATGGTGCTGGGGCTGGAGCGGTGCTTATATCTCCCACTCAGGACAAGCTCTACTATGCCGTAAAGCTCTGCTTCCAACAAGGTGAAAAGGTCTCCAACAACATAGCGGAATACGAGGGTCTAATAGCGGGCCTGAAGGCCGCGGCAGCCCTGGGGGTGAAGCGCCTTACCATTAAGGGTGATTCACAGCTCCTCGTGAACTTCTCCAACAAGGTGTACGAGCCGAAAGACGAGCACATGGAAGCTTACCTTGCGGAGGTCCACAGGATGGAGAAGCAGTTCTGGGGGTTGGAGTTGCAGCATGTGCCCCGTGGCACCAATCAGGAGGCCGACGACATCGCCAAGCGGGCATCCAGGTGGTTGCCTCAGGAGCCTGGCGTCTTCGAGGAGAGGCTCTTCAAGCCCTCAGCCTTGCCGTCACTATCAAACATGGCTCAGCCTCGGGAGGAGCTCCCCCAGCCACCTGCCTCAGGAGCCCAGTCTGTGGCCCGGCCTCAGGAGCACGCCTGCTCCTAACAATGGAACCTCAGGAGGAGTGCTGGATCATGGAGCTCCGGAGTTACTTGACGCAAGGGACCATGCCGGAGAAGGAGGAGGAAGCGGAGCGAGTGGCGCGGTAGGCCACTGCGTACTGCATCAGAGACGGAGAACTCTACAGAAAGCGGCCAAACGATGTACTCCTGCGTTGCATTTCCAGGGAGCAAGGAAAGGAACTACTGGAGGACATACACGGCGGAGACTGCGGGCTCCACTCATCATCGCGGACCCTCGTCGGCAAGGCGTTCCACAGTGGGTTTTATTGGCCTACCACACTCAATGATACCGTAGAGCTGGTGAAAGCTTGTCAGGCCTGCCAGTTCCACGCCAAGCAAATCCATCAGCCGGCCGGAGGCCTGCAGACTATACCCCTTTCATGGCCGTTCGCAATCTGGGGGCTGGACATCCTGGGCCCGTTTCCTCGGGCGCCAGGGGGCTACCGCTACCTGTATGACGCCGTGGACAAGTTCACCAAGTGGGCTGAAGTGGAGGCCGTCTGCACCATCCCCGCGGGCTCCGCGGTCAAGTTCATCAGGGGCATCGTGAGCCGGTTCGGGGTGCCGAACCGCATCATCACAGACAATGGTTCACAGTTCACTAGTAACCTCTTCAAAACATACTGTGCTAACCTTGGAACGCAGATATGCTACGCTTCAGTGGCGCACCCTCGAAGCAACGGCCAGGCCGAGCGAGCCAACGCAGAGGTCCTGAGGGGCCTCAAGTCCAGGACGTTCAAGAAGAAGCTGGAGGCCTGCGGCAGAGGGTGGTACGACGAGCTGCAGTCCGTGCTGTGGTCCATCCGCACCACCGCGACCAAACCGACTGGGGAGACCCCATTCTTCATGGTCTACGGAGCGGAAGCAGTCCTCCCTCACGAGGCCAGACGTCACTCCGCACGGGTCCTGGCATTCGACGAGGCGAAGCAGGATGCCGTGCGGGGGATGGACCTCGTGCTGGGGGAGGAACATTGCCGGGAGGCCGCGCTGCGAGCGGCGAGGTATCAACAGGCGCTGCGGCGATATCACTGCCGCAACATCCGCCCCAGGACTCTCGAGGTAGGAGACCTCGTGCTCAGGTGGGTTCTCTCCAGGGAGGGGTTGCACAAGCTCTCTCCCATGTGGGAGGGCCCGTTCAAGGTTGTTCATGTTTCCAGGCCCGGCTCCGCGCACTTGGAGACTCAGGAGGGAGTGCCAATCCAGAATGCGTGGAACATCCAGCACCTCCGGAGGTTCTACCCCTAAAAAGGCCCGGAGCCTGTGAAGCAAGGCGAGTGCTTGTGAAGCTATCGCGTTTTGGAAAGGCCCAGAGCCTGTGAAGCAAGGCGAGTGCCTGTGAAGATCATCGCTTTGGAAAAAGGCCCAGAGCCTGTGAAGCAAGGCCAATGCCTGTGAAGCTCGCCGCCCCGTGACACTCTCACGTAATAATGAGTGGGGCTGTACACGCCCCGGAGTCTCAGGAGCACCGGCCTCAGGCCCTGGGGCTCCCTCCCACGCCCAGTGGCAGCACTTAGCTCCGCGCTGGTGAGAAGACGTCGAAGACTAGATTAGGTGCCGGACGCGGCTTTCCCATTTGCTTTCCGCAGTTGACATGTTCGTTTGCATTTGGAGTCTTATTGGAGTTATCGCTGTTGCTGATTCATGGTTCGTCGATTTTCGCCCCTCGCTTTGGTTTCTCTCGTGAACAACCTCGCAAGGGATGGTGCTCAGGCGCCCTCGCGAGGATTTCTGCCCTAGCCATGGGAGGGTCTCACGGCCCTGGCGCATTACAGGAGCACCCCTCCTAGTCTGTGCCCCTCGGGTACCATGACGCGCACACAGGGCCTAGGTCGGTCGCCCCACTCCCCGGCAGGGGTCGAAAGCTATCTACGCACAGGCAGGAAATTAGGAAGTACAAAAATAAGATCAAGGTAATCGTTGAAGCGGCAACATTTCCCAACACGCCCCAAGGGGGCTCCATGCATCTGTTTTGTTTTACACAGGGAACAAAAGAGAAAGGAAAAAGACGAGCCTAGCGCCGCCCCTCCCGCATCGGCCCACGGCAGTGACACAGGCTGCCCCAGGGCCTCAGGCAGACCCCCTCTCGTGTTGCGCCGGGGCACGGCGGCGGGCGGACGAACCACCACCTCCTAGGCAAACCCGACGGCGCGTGGGAGGACTGCTGCCACCACTGGAGGAGTTGCTTGAGGAAGAGCTGACGAGGCTGGGGGAGTCGCTGACGCCGCCGCCCGCTCAGGCGCTATCTCCCCCATCACCATCGGAGCGGGGCCCGCGGACGCGGTCATCGTCCTCAGGGCAGCACCCCGCGCGGCGACCATCTTCCCCAAACACCCTCACATAGAGGGTGGCGTCGCCATCGAACCTGAAGTGCAGAGTGCACCGACGCTCCAGGCCGCGAGCGCGGGCGAACGCCTGCCAGCCGCGAGTGAAGGCCAAGCCCCCGCTGGCGGAGACCTCCAGCGCGACCCACGAGGACCTGCTGCAGCAGCCCTCCGCCTGGAGCCAGAGGCCGCCAGGAGCGCCGGCCGGGAGTTCGCCAAGTAGGAAGCGAGGGAGCGGGAGCCGGGCGCGAGCCGGCTCCGTCGACCAAATGATGAATTCCGGCGGCGCCTGCTCAGCGCGAAAGCGCGGCCTGGGGGAGCGCGCAACCCAGGCGCACCCTCCGGCTGCGGCGGCTTGCCCGCCGCCGCGCTGGGAGCCCCCCCCACAGCCGCTGGGAGCTGCCGGGGCGGCCACCGGTTGCTTCCGAGGGCGCCTGCGACCACGCTTGGATGGGGGAGAGGCAGGACCGATCTGGAGGGCCTTCCCCTTCTCTGCGGCCGAGTACCTCCTCGATGGAGCCATCACACAAAGACGGAGCAAGAACTCATCCGAAGTAGAGAGCAAGAGGAGATGGACTGGACGAGCACGAGCGGTGCCGTACTTATAGCCGGCGAAGGCCAACCGCCGGTCTCCACGATCACAGGTAATCATGACACGTTCTGCATGCAGGGACTTGTCCAACTTGCACGATCGCCAAGGCGTCATGGGGAAGCGGAGGCGCCACGTCCAATCAACCGCCATGCGGCGTCTGAGGCCGCAGGCTGTTAGGGCCCGCGGCGCTTCGCCCTTGCCCTTTCGCCTCTCGGCACGGCCAAGTCCATGCGCGCCTTGGGCCCGGGGGCTACTGTCGGCGTTCTGGGAACGGGGGTCCCCAGACTTGCCTGCCTGCGGCCTGCGGCGTGGCTCAAGCGGGGGCCCAGCACGGCCCGTCTTCATCAACACGAGGCTCAAGACCCTCGCGAGGGGCTAAACCTCGCGAGGCGGACGACACGATGCGTCCCCAGGCACAGCCTCGTCAGGCTGGCTCGCGAGGAGGCACAGAGTTCAAGGCGGGGTACCTCGCGAGGTGCCCATGACGCAAGCCATAACGACACAGGGCACCAGGCGGTGCCAGCGCACGCAGCGTCCCTCTTTCCTCTTTGGTACAAAGGGAGCAAGCGTATCAGCGGAGTACCGAGGCATCAGGCAAAGTTTGCCACTTCGGTGCAACGAGACCAAGGCCAGGAGGACTACGAGACGGAGGTCACCATGGAGCCCAGTGCGGCGTCATCACCAGAGCCTTTGGCAGGCGAAGACTGCTTTTGTCTGGATAGATGTACTCGATGTCCCCCTTCAAATTAGCCCGCCATTGTTGGATCCCTTCCCGCTCAATATTTGGGGAGAGGACCAGGGCCTCTATAAATAGGACTAGCCACCCACATGGCAAGCGCTTCGGTGGGTTCGGTTTTTGGTTCGATCCCTGGTTGTTCGGCCCGGGATCTGAGAGAGAGAAAGAGAGAGAAAGGTGACTGAACTCTTCATAGCAGTTCATCGCCACAGCCAAGAACAGACCCTCGCGAGGCTATTCTTCCTTGTATTGTCCATCCACACCAGCCCCAGGAGGCAATCCATCCGCCACACACTGGAGTAGGGTATTACACCACATCGGTGGCCCGAACCAGTATAAATCTTGTGTCTTTCGTGCAACTCTTTTAGTAGTTTAGATCCCCTCGAGACGGAGAGGTTGAAGGTGAGATTTCCGTGCGCACCCCAGAGTTCGAACCTTAAGGGTCTGCCGGAACCCGAAATCCGACAAGTCCGGCACCGTCTAGTGTGCGATCGGATGTTCTGAGGGAGTTGGTGGGGCGAGCGGCCATCTCAGATGAACACCGTGTGCTTACGGTGATGGAGAGAATCTCGTCCGCCGAAAGAGGATTGCACGAAGCTTTTATGAGTCTACTGACAGGCTTTGAGATACATAAAAGAATGTATGATAGTCCTGCACATGCTAGGCGTGCCCTGAGACTCTAGTTGTCATCGGAAATGACGACGAACAGAGGATCATATTCCCAGGTAATAACCATACTGCCTCTATGTGCAGGTGATGGAAGCTCCGGTGGCTAGCCGGACTAGCGAGTTTGCCCATTTAGAACGGCAGTTGGATGCGGCAGACGCCGACATCGAGCTAGTTAACAAAAGGCTTGACGAGCTAGTTAACAGGGTAAGTGTCATTATCTGGTAAACGTCACATAGGAAGAGCAGCATGATGCTAGTATCTTTAATATGTTGTGACTGCAGATGGAGCTGCCATTGTTGAAGCCTTGCGGGCAGAACTTGTCCGAGCCAACGAACAAGCGAGGTTGGGTAATGCGGCTGCTTTGATGGCGGCCGAAGAGTTGCAAGCCGAGAGGGCCGCGCATGGCGAGATCCGAGACAAGATGGCCAAGATGGCCATAGAATTAAAATCCGCCGCCGACCGTTGCCGGGTTCTTGAAAAGGAAAACCAAGCAAAGGCATCGGACCTTGAGAACGCTACTGGGACGAGAAAAGACCTCCGCTCTGCTATGAGGGCAAAGAAGGAGGAGCTGCGGGAAGCCGGGGATATTGTAGCTGGGAAATCTTTTATGTTGCGGAGGAGGTTCGGAGATCCACGGTATGCCCCTCTGGATCGGCTGTGGAGTTCAAAGGATGTGTATATGCATTTGGCGGCGAGCGCTGCCGATGCGGCCAAGTACTTCCAGGGTCAGATGGACCGTGAAGTAGACCAGCTGTTTTGGAGACAATTCCAATCTCCCGAGCATCCGCTTTCATTGACTGACCAATTAGCCGAATGGGCCGAACTAAATAGGTTGTTCGGACTCTCCATGAGGTCTGTTGTGGATCAGCTATGGCCGGAAAGGTCAGAACCGAAGAGCTATTTCAGCTTGGTGCATCAGTTCCTTAACGTGGTGCCGTGCATTAATGCGATGAAGAGGTCGGCGTGCATAGAGGGCGCACGGATGGCCTTTGCCCATGTTAAGGCATACTGGGCGGAGATGGATGCTACCGATGTTGCAGCGCGGGATTCGGCCATAGGTCGAAAGGCTGCTGAGCACTACTTTGAAGAAGTTCTTGAGGGTGCCCGTTTGATAGAGACCCAGTGCTCAAAAAATATTATGTTTGAGTGATATGTAATCTCATTGTAAGCGAAATGCTTTTATAAATTTTTATAAGGCTATTTTTATACTTTTTCCTGAAAGTAATATGATGCCTCCTAGGCGGCCGTTTATGTATACATGTGTATAACCTGAAAGATTGCAGTCGTCGGCTTCAACCCCCACGCATATAATGCGGAGGTGCTCGCAAGAACATGCATTCACACTTAACCCAACGTCTTGGTCCTATTAAGGAGGTGATAGCGGAGCGAGCGAGGCAACCAGACTATAATGCTTTAGCACTTTCACTTAGCCATAGGAGTTTGACAGTGGGGCTACTAGATAGCCCCTGGTGGCTCCGCACTCTCCCGATTCCAGGGTGTGTACATGCCTGGCCAAAAAACGACCCTTCGTTAAGGCGGAGGAATTCTAACATTCCCACAGGTCATCGAGTGGTTGACCAGTCTCACGCTATATCATGACAGTCAGTTTTCGGCTTTCTCTACTGAGGTGCTCGTCTGGATGAACCAGGGCACAATCGAAGTAGTTCTCCTGGTGATACCTCAGCCGGTAAAGCGGAACGTAAGGCACCAAAGCACAGGAGCCGGGAAAACCCAACATTTGACCAAAGACAATGATTCGGAGCTAATGCATATAGGGCCAAACTCGCGACGCCGAACACTCCCTAAGGTATTCGGTCTTTGTGGTATAAACTGGGCCTAAATAATGGCCTTTGTAAGAAGCCCCTTGTGTCCAGGTACGTGCATTGTTCTGGCGTGGCCACATGCCAAGACGTCAGCATCCTTCTCAACGGTGGATATGTATCAACAAGAGACAGTAAAAAAGGTTTACGCAGGGTCTTAATCTAAAAAGAATCCTTGGAGCGGGTCCCTGTTGCACGTCTGCGCCTGTGTCTCCGTTGTGCCGTATCCTGGACGGGTCTAGCACGATGATCGTCTATAAAAGAGAGGAAGTTAAGTGAAAAAGTTGTCTTGCAAAAATATAGTTTTTAAAGAAACCATGTATAATTCAAGATGATAAGAAATTGCCACTTGTCTGCGCGCGTTGAGCCCCTTGTATTGACAAATAGGGGTGTGACCACTTATTCGGTATAATAGCGGCACCGGACTTGATTAGTTGTGTCTGAGGTCTTGACGACCTATTTGGATGCTTTCACTGGTCCGGGCGCCTTTAGTGTGCGGCTGCCAAGGCAGCCGCACTCTCTTCGGTGCACAGAGATCGCTTGATATTTCCGTTCACTGAAATGATGCCACGTGGACTGGGCATCTTGAGTGTGAGGGAGGCGTAGTGTGGTATTGCATTAAAGTGAGCGAAAGCTTCACACCCGAGCAGTGCTTGATAGCCACTTTGAAACGGAGCGATGTGGAAGGTTAAATGCTTGCGACGGAAGTTATCGGGGGAGCCGAATATAACCTGTAGTAGGAGGGAGCCCGTACAACGAGCCCCTGGGCCTGGCGTTACTCCTTTAAAGGTAGTATTGCTATGGCGAATTTGTGTTGGGTCTAACCCCATCCCGCGGATTATATCCTGATATATTAAGTTTAGGCTGCTGCCGCCGTCCATCAAGACTCGTGTGAAGTGATATCCGCCAATTACTAGGTCTAATACCAGGGCAACCCATCCTGCGTGTTGGATACTTGCTGAGTAATCGCGATGGTCGAAAGTGATCGGTTGAGACGACCAGTGGCAGGACTTCACGGTGACAGGCACTTGGGTATATTTTCCTGGGAGTGTCATGTTGTTTTTCACTTGATCACGTGTAACACGTTTACTGTTTTGACTTCTGGTGGAAATTTCTTTTGTTCCGCCGTGTCTTGCTTGGGAGGCTCGTCCTCGTCTTCACTTGGTGTATCCTCCCCCTTATGTATGGCGTTGAGCTTGCCGGACTGCTTGAAGACCCAACATTCTCTGTGGGTATGATTAGCAGGTTTACCCGGGGTACTATGGATCTGACATACTTGGTCTAGAATTGTTTTGAGGCTGGACAGTTCATCCCTGGTGCCTTTAGGGGGCGGCTTTTGACCTGGCCGAGAGCTTTTGAATCCGGCATTTACTACCGTGCCCTTCGTGCTGTCTTCTTAATTCCGGCGTTTGTTATTGCTGTTGCACCGTGATTTCCCGTTTCCATCTCTAACTTCAGATGTACTGGGGTTGCTGGTGCTGCATCTGGCTAGCCAGCTATCCTCACCCGCTCAAAAGCGGGTCATGAGGTTTGTTAATGCGGCCATCGTTCTCGGCCTATTTTGGCCGAGGTGTCTGGCGAGCCATTCGTCACGGACGCTATGCTTGAAAGCTGCCAAGGCTTCGGCGTCCGAACAGTCGACAATCTGGTTCTTTTTAGTAAGAAACCTGTTCCAAAGCTTTCAGGCTGACTCTCCGGGCTGTTGAGTTATATGACTCAAATCGTCCGCATCCGGAGGTCGGACATAAGTCCCTTGAAAATTTGCCCGAAAGGCGTCTTCGAGCTCTTCCCAACTTCCAATGGAGCTTTCGGGGAGGCCTTTGAGCCAGTGATGAGCTGGCCCTTTGAGCTTGAGGGGTAAGTAGTTGATGGCGTGGAGATCATCTCCTCGAGCCATACGGATATGAAGGATGTAGTCCTCAATCCAGACCCCAGGGTCTGTTGTTCCGTCGTATGCCTCTATGTTTACGGGCTTGAATCCCTCTGGAAATTCATGGTCCAGCACCTCATCGGTGAAACATAGGGGGTGTGCGGCACCCCTGTAGCTGGGTGTATCGCGTTATTCGGATGTTTGTTGTGTTGCATTGTATGGTGGGGCGCGCTTGCGTGGTCCATAGATGGATCTTGTTGCATCGTCCTTTGACTGCGAGCCCTCGCATGGTTCACGTGTTGTATTGTGAGCGGCGTTGTATGCCGCTCTGTGTTGGTAGAGGGGTCGTCTATCCGACCAGGTGGCTGCTTTGATATTTGGTTGTCGGGGGTCTAAGGCTTCCTCATCGAATTCGGGTAGCAGCTTCCGCTTTAGGTAGATCTTGGAGGGGCGATTGTCGCCGTACCTTGCTGCTGTGTTGAGTATTTTACTCCATCTGATTTGGAGTGTGTCTTGCGCGGCCTTGAGTCTTTGCTTCTAATTTTTAAGACTCCTCATGGTGGCAACAAGCTTTTTGCGGGCATTCTGCTGCTCCAGGTGTCTATCCGGCGTTATGTCGTCCGAACCATTATCCTTGATAGGATTTGTTTGTTCGGTTTGATTATCCGGATTGCCGTTGTCCGGCAGCGGTTCGCCCTGCTCCAGCGCTGGGTATGTGTGATCGCTATTCCTGTCGAGGCGGGATTTAGGGCGGTGCTTGCGTCGCCGCTTTGACTACCTTTCGAGGGAACAAGCCTTCGGTGCGTCCTTCCGCTCCTCGTCGTCATCTTTTGGTGCTTCCGCCATGTATACGTCATATGACGAGGTGGCGCTCCAGGGCCCAATAGGCGTTGGTTCTTCATCGTCTCCTTCATCGGCGTCCATACCGTCGATGTCTTCAGAGTCGAAGTCGAGCATGTCGGTTAAATCATCGACGGTGGCTACAAAGTGGGTGGTGGGTGGGCTTTGAATTTCTTCATCATTCGTATCCCAATCTCGCTGACCGTAGTCTGGCCAGGGCTCTCCTGATAAAGAGAGAGAATTTAGTGATTTCATAATATCGCCAAAGGGCGAGTGCTGAAAGATGTCCGCGGCAGTAAACTCCATGATCGGCGCCCAATCGGATTCGATCGGCAGAGGCGCGGATGGTTTGGAGTCCAGAGAGGAGTCCGGCTCCTTGGAATCATGAGTCTCACGGAGTGCGGGGCTGGTGTTTGGCTCGATCGCCGTTAGGATCGCAGCCCCCGAGGCGGCGTCCAACCACCCATCCTCGATCGGCGCAGTTGCCTCCGAATTAAGGGTCGAAGCCGATGCGAGTGCGGCCTTCAGGGCACTGTTAGGTGGCAGAGCTAGATCATGCTCGTTGTGGCAGTGCGGCGCGCTCGGCAGTGGCTCGAATCCGTCGAAGATCAAGTCCCCGCGGATGTCGGCCATGTAGTTTAAACTTCCAAATCTGACCTGACGGCCAAGGGCATAGCTTTCGATCTGCTCCAGATGGCCAAGTGAATTGGCCCGCAGTGCAAAGCCGCCGAAGACAGATATCTGTCCGGGGAGACAAGTTTCACCCTAGGCCGCATCACTATTGATGATCGTAGGAGCCATCAAGCCTGACGGCGACGACATAGAGGAACTCTCAATGAAAGCACCAATGTCGGTGTCAAAACCGGTGGATCTCGGGTAGGGGGTCCCGAACTGTGCGTCTAGGCCGGATGGTAACAGGAGGCAAGGGACATGCAGTTTTACCCAGGTTCGGGCCCTCTCGATGGAGGTAAAACCCTACGTCCTACTTGATTAATATTGATGATATGGGTAGTACAAGAGTAGATCTACCATGAGATCGGAGAGGCTAAACCCTAGAAGCTAGCCTATGGTATGATTGTTGTTGTGTATGTTGTCCTACGGACTAAAACCCTCCGGTTTATATAGACACCGGAGAGGGTTAGGGTTACACAAAGTCGGTTACAATGGTAGGAGATCTGCATATCCGTATCGCCAAGCTTGCCTTCGACGCCAAGGAAAGTCCCTTCCGGACACGGGACAAAGTCTTCAATCTTGTATCTTCATAGTCCACGAGTCCGGCTGAAGGTATAGTCCGGCTATCTGGACACCCCCTAATCCAAGACTCCCTCATACTCCCTTGCCCCTTCCTCACTTCCTTTACTCCGCTCGACCTCCTTCTCCAGCTCGAGCTTCTCAAACCCTAGCGCTGCCGCTACTTCAACGTCGCCGGTGAGGAAGAGCTTCACTACCTCGACCTCGTCGCCGCCTTACTCGTGCCGGCCGCGGAAATCCTCACTCCGCCACCGCCGTAGTCATCTTCCTCCGCCAAGTTAGGGTGTGGAAGATCTGGACTGATGAACTTCACATATCCACATACCATTTCATCGTGTTCTTCGTCTAGGGTAATTAAAAGTTACTTTTACTGCCCTCCTTGATTCAAATGATTTCTACAAAATCCTCAAAGGTGTGTTTCTTCAATTCTTCACACACTAAACACCTCACATGTCATTTGTTCTTGATTCGTTTCTCTAAGCTATGTTTTTCTTCAAGATTCCTCAAATGTGTGGATTTTTGATCTATTCATCTATGGAACCTAAGACAAAGAATGCTTAGTGAAATTCTTCAAGACTCGTCTGGTCAAATTCCTCAAACTTGTTCCTTTTTCAAAACCTTCTGAGAACGCATATGACCGCTCCAAATTCCTCGCAACTATACTCTGTTCACAGGTACTCATGTCCGCTGCTGAATCACTAGGTTCTCATCAACTTAACTCATTTGCAGCGTTCCTCGAAGAAAAGTTGCATACTTCCTCAGAGAATTCGATTGTTCAAATTCCTCAACTAAAGAAAATGGCCGACGGTAAGAAGCCACAGAAAGGAGGAAAGAAACCAGAGGTCAACACTGCGTTCGAAATCCCCGATGACATCTATGCTGGGTACTGCACACCTCCTGAGGAAGATAAAAATCAGCGCAAGGTGCGCATACAGAAGATAGAGAGGAGATGGGCTAGAGAGTGGAGGGAGTACAGATATGTTACTCCCAAATACATGAAGAAATTCGCTGTTACCCCTCCATGCTCAAGAGCTCCATTGGCACCTGGCCAAGAAGCGGATCCCACCAGCGTCAAGTGCGGTGAGGACTTTCCTGAAGAATGGGCCAAGCGCCAGGCCAAGTTGGCCAAACAAGCAAAAGAAGCAGTGGGGAAATTCAATGAAGACTCTGCGCTGCTGCTGCCACTAAGGCCTCTGTCAAGCTGAAATCTATGGCAAAGAAGCCTGCACGTAAGCCGAGTGCTTCACCTTCAGTGCGCTCAAGGCCAAGTTCCTCACCAATGCCCTCATGGCCAGAATCTTCAAAGCCCTCAACGCCAATTCCTCATGCTGCTCCTGCTCCTTCCAAATCCGCAGCTCCTCAAAAGTCCTCAGCAGCTCCGACAAAGTCCTCAGCTGCTCCGACAAAGTCCTCTACACCTATGCACCTTGCCAAGTGCCAAAGGACTACATGCATCTCTATTGCCTCAGGAGCTTCAGCTAGTTCCTCAGCTGCACCCAATTCTTCAACGGGACCCTCTCTACTGAAGACAAAGGCCACTACTGGACGAGGTCCTCGCCCTAGTCCTCAGAAGAAGCAGGTAGCCTTCCAAGTGCCGTCTGAAGAAGACGAAGCTGATGAGAAGAACTTGCTGAGATCATCAGAGATAGGCAATTCAGGGCCGCTAGAGCCAATGGCACAAGTGTGCATCTACTTTTGGATCCAAAGTTGATCCTCGAATACATTGATGTTTGGCACAAGGACCCCAGCACTCCCATGTCTGACTTCAAGCTGACTCCTGGCCAAAGTCACATGCTGGCCCACTTCATACAAGAAGAAAAATGGAAATATGAAAAGGCCAGGCAGATCAAGAAAGCACAGTACAAGAAGGAGCGCTATCTGAAGAAAAACGTTGTCTCTATGACAACTGAAGAACTTGTCACTATTCAAACTGAGATCAAAAAACTCAGTGATGAATTTGACGCATACCGCACTGATTGGCTTGGAGCCAAGGTTCACTTTGTGAAACTTGCTGATAACTTCGCCTCAAATGTTGCAGCCCCAACGCAATAGGAAATTCCACAGGCTGAAGCATCTGCTCAGCTGACTGAAGAACATGCCAGCACCGCTGATGACTTTCAGGCTGCTGAAGAAAATGTGAGTTACAGGGCTAATGACTGCATTCCAGCCGCTGAAGAAATTGCCAGGGCATCCACTAGTGGTGCGCCTGAAGAACATGAAGAAGTCAGGGCAACTGCATCAGTTGTGCCTGAAGAAAATCAACCAGATTCCTCTGCTCCTCCTGCGCCTACACCAACTCCGATCCTTCCATCTATATCAGATGTGAAGAAGACCAAGGCTGCAGAGCGTGCAGCTGTGAAGAAAAGGAAAGCATCAGCTACTTCAGATTCTTCAGCTCTGAAGAAAATGAAGTCTATGACAAGTTCATTCGAAAATCCCATTGATGTTGTTCTGATCTCTACCATGCCATCAAAGGACCTTGTTCCTTTTGATGAAGAATATGTGATCCCTAGGGGATCTGATGAATAAAATCCTTCTGCTGCTTTGTCAGAGCAGATGGATGAAGAAATTGAAGCAGATCAAATCACTTCAACACCAGTTATTTCCTCGCCTATGCCTCAGTTCACAGCTGAAGAGGATGGCGTTGAAGAAATGGAAGATGAAGATGTGGACGTTGCCTACTCCACACCAGTGATGAATGATGAATTCTGGGAAAGTCAGCATCCCAACTCTCCAATGTTCACACCTTTACAGCAAATACCTCAGTCCCCTGTGCAAACTGTTCAAATGGGCTCTGAAGAAACTCACCCCACTTCATCTGTACGTGAAGAAATTCCAGCCACTAGTGCTGCAGAAACTACTGCTACTGAACATCTGAAGATGCGGACTGCCACTGAAGAGGAACCAGAAATTCCTTAGCCCGAAGAACCTGAGATTGCGATTCCTGAGGTTGTGATGCAACTCACAGACTCTCCTCTACCCAAGCCAAAGGATCCATTCTCCAGGAAGCAAAAATTCAAGGCTGATGAGTTCTTTGGCGAGCACGTATTCTTCACAGACTACAACCCCTATGACTCTGCTCGCATTAGGAAGAGGCGTTTCTAGACTGCCAGCCAGGCTAATTTCTATTCCTTAGTGATGTTCAACAAAGACAAATCTTCTACCTGTAAGTGCATCTAGTGCCCCTTAGTGATTTTCGTGTATTGAAGACTTATAGGTAAAGGGACTAATGTGTTTGTGAGTGTACACAGGTCTATAAGTCTATGAGGAGTTTGATATTTACAGAGAAAGTCGACCCCTAAAAATGAAGTTCTTCGACTGAAGACTTTGGATTTCTGAAGACTTTCTGAAGACTTTGAAAGTTAAGAAATTGGTGTGACCTTGAAGACTTGGTATTCATTCGAGGAACATGAAGCGTGAAGAATTTTGTTTTCGTAGTTTCATTTTTTCTTTCTTGAGTCATAGGAAACACCGTACTGTTAAAGGGGGTCGAGGATGTTGGAAATATTCCCTAGAGGCAATAATAAATTGGTTATTATTATATTTCCTTGTGCATGATAATCGTTTATTATCCATGCTAGAATTGTATTGATAGGAAACTCAGATACATGTGTGGATACATAGACAACACCATGTCCCTAGTAAGCCTCTAGTTGACTAGCTCGTTGATCAATAGATGGTTATAGTTTCCTGACTATGGACATTGGATGTCGTTGATAACGGGATCACATCATTAGGAGAATGATGTAATGGACAAGACCCAATCCTAAGCTTAGCACAAAGATCGTGTAGTTCGTATGCTAAAGCTTTTCTAATGTCAAGTATCATTTCCTTAGACCATGAGATTGTGAAACTTCCGGATACCGTAGGAATGTTTGGGTGTACCAGACGTCACAACGTAACTGGGTGGCGATAAAGGTTCACTACAGGTATCTCCAAAAGTGTCTGTTGGGTTGGCATGAATTGAGACTGGGATTTGTCACTCCGTGTAAACGGAGAGGTATCTCTAGGCCCACTCGGTAGGACATCATCATAATGTGCACAATGTGACCAAGTAGTTGATCACAGGATGATGTGTTACGTAATGAGTAAAGAGACTTGCCGGTAACGAGATTGAACAAGGTATCGGGATACCGACGATCGAATCTCGGGCAAGTATCGTACCGCTAGACAAAGGGAATTGTATACGGGATTGATTAAGTCCTTGACATCGTGGTTCATCCGATGAGATCATCGTGGAACATGTGGGAGCCAACATGGGTATCCAGATCCCGTTGTTGGTTATTGATCGGAGAGTCATCTCGGTCATGTCTGCATGTTTCCCGAACCCGTAGGGTCTACACACTTAAGGTTCGATGACGCTAGGGTTATAAAGGAAGTTTGTATGTGGTTACCGAATGTTGTTCGGAGTCCCGGATGAGATCCCGGACGTCACAAGGAGTTCCGGAATGGTCCGGAGGTAAAGATTTATATATGGGAAGTCATCATACGGTCACCGGAAGAGTTCGGGGGTTACCGGTATTGTACCGGGACCACCGAAGGGGTTCCGGGGGTCCATCGGGAGGGTCCACATGCCCCGGAGGGCCCTATGGGCTGTATGTGGAGAGGGACCTGCCCCTTAGTGGGCTGGGTGCCTCCCCCCTAGGGCCCATGCGCCTAGGGTTTTGGGGGAACCCTAAAGGGGGGGGGGCGCCCCCTTGCCTTGGGGGGCAAGGCAACCCCCCTAGCCACCGCCCCCTCCTCAGATGGGATCTGAGGGGGCCGGCCCCCCTCTCCCTTGCCCCTATATATATGTGGGGGGTGGGAGGGCAGCCGCACCCAAGTTCTGGCGCAGCCCTTCCCCTCTCCCAAGTCCTCCTCCTCTCCCGCGGTGCTTGGCGAAGCCCTGCAGGATTGCCACGCTCCTCCTTCACCACCACGCCGTCGTGCTGCTGCTGGATGGAGTCTTCCCCAACCTCTCCTTCTCCCCTTGCTCGATAAAGGCGTAGGAGATGTCACCGGGCTGCACGTGTGTTGAACGCGGAGGCGCCGTGGTTCTGCGCTTAGATCGGAATCAACCGCGATCTGAATCGCTACAAGTACGACTCCTTCATCCGCGTTCTTGCAACGCTTCCGCTTAGCGATCTACAAGGGTATGTAGATGCACTCTCCTTCCCCTCGTTGCTAGATTACTCCATAGATTGATCTTGATGATGCATAGAAAATTTTAAATTTCTGCTACGATCCCCAACAGTGGTATCAGAGCCAGGTTTATGCGTAGTTTCTATGCACGAGTAGAACACAAAGCAGTTGTGGGCGTGGATATTGTCAATTTACTTGCCGCTACTAGTCTTATCTTGATTCGGCGGCATCGTGGGATGAAGCAGCCCAGACCGACCTTACACGTACGCTTACGTGAGACTGGTTCCTCCGACTGACATGCACTAGTTGCATAAGGTGACTAGCGGGTGTCTGTCTCTCCCACTTTAGTCGGATCGGATTCTATGAAAAGGGTCCTTATGAAGGGTAAATAGAAATTGGCATATCACGTTGTGGTTTTCGCGTAGGTAAGAAACGTTCTTGCTAGAAACCTATAGCAGCCACGTAAAAACTTGCAACAACAATTAGAGGACGTCTAACTTGTTTTTGCAACATATGCCTTGTGATGTGATATGCCAAAAGGATGTGATGAATGATATATGTGATGTATGAGATTGATCATGTTCTTGTAATAGGAATCACGACTTGCATGTCGATGAGTATGACAACCGGCAGGAGCCATAGGAGTTGTCTTAATTTATTTATGACCTGCGTGTCAACATAAACGTCATGTCATTACTTTACTTTATTGCTAAAGCGTTAGCCATAGTAGTAGAAGTAATGGATGATGAGACAACTTCAAGAAGACACAATGATGGAGATCATGGTGTCATGCCGGTGACAACGATGATCATGGAGCCCCGAAGATGGAGATCAAAAGGAGCAAAATGATATTGGCCATATCATGTCACTATTTGATTGCATGTGATGTTTATCATGTTTTACGTCTTATTTGCTTAGAACGACGGTAGCTTAAATAAGATGATCCCTCACTAAAATTTCAAGAAAAGTGTTCCCCCTAACTATGCACCGTTGCGAAGGTTCGTCGTTTCGAAGCACCACGTGATGATCGGGTGTCATATATTCTAACGTTCGAATACAACGGGTGTTGAGGAGCCTAGCATGTACAGGCATGGCCTCAGGACACATGCGAAACACTTAGGTTGAATTGACGAGCCTAGCATGTACAAACATGGCCACGGAACACGGAAGACTGAAAGGTCGAACATGAGTCGTATAGAAGATACGATCAACATGAGATGTTCATCGTTGATGACTAGTTCGTCTCACATGATGATCGGACATAGCCTAGTCGATTCGGACCATGTTTCACTTAGATGACTAGAGGGATGTCTATCTGAGTGGGAGTTCATTAAATAATTTGATTAGATGAACTCAATTATCATGAACATAGTCTAAATTGTCTCCGCAAATATGTTGTAGATAAATAGCTCACGTTGTAGCTCCCTGTTTCAATACATTCCTAGAGAAAGATTAAGTTGAAAGATATTGTAAGCAATGATGTGGACAAGGTCCGTAGTCCGAGGAGTGTCCTCACTGCTACACAGAAGGCTTACGTCTTTGATGCACCGCTCGATGTGCAAACCCCTACAACGTCGTCTTTGGATGTTGTGAACACCTGACAGACACATCCTGATGACTACTTGATAGTTTAGTGCACCATATTTTACGGCTTAGAATCGGGATTCCAATGACGGTTTGAACGCCATAGAACATATGAGATGTTCCAAGAGTTGAAATTGGGATTTTAGGCTCATGCCCGTGTTGAGAGGTGTGAGACCTCTGACAAGTTCTTTTGCCAACAAGATGGAGGAGAATAGCTCAGCTAGTGAGCATGTGCTTAGAATGTCTGGGTGCTACAATCACTTAAAGCAGTGGGAGTTAAACTTCCAGATAAGATAGTGATTGATAAAGTTCTCTAGCCACTATCACTAAGCTACTAGATCTTCGTGATGAACTATGACATGCAAGGGATTCAGTTGATCCCGGAGCTGTTTGCGGTGCTTAAGACCGCAAAAGGTTGAAATCAAGAAGGAGCATCAAGTGTTGATGGTTTGACAAGACCACTGGTTTCAAGAAAGGCAAGGGTTAGAAGGGAAACTTCATGGATGGCAAACCAGTTGCCGCTCCAGTGAAGGAACCCAAGGTTGAACCCAAACCCGAGACTAAGTGCTTCTATTGTAAGGGGAACGGTCACTGGTAGCGGAATTACCCCAAATGCATGGTAGATAAGAAGGCTGGCAACTTCAACAAAGTACATATGTGTTATTAATGTGTACCTCAGTAGTACTCCTGGTAGCACCTGGGTATTGGATACCGCTTCAGTTACTATTATTGGTGACTTGAAGCAAAAGCTACGGACTAAACGGAGACTGGCTAAGGGCGAGGTGACGATGTGTGTTGGAAGTGTTTCCAAAGTTGATGAGATCACCATCGCACGCTCCATCTACCTTCGGGATTAGTATTGAACCTAGATAAATGTTATCAGGTGTCTACGTTGAGCATGAATATGATTAGATCATGTTCATTGCAATACGGTCATTCATTTAAGTTAGAGAATAATGGTTATTCTATATACATGAATGATACCTTTCATGGTCATGCACCCTATGTGAATGGTTCATTGAATCTCGGTCATGGTAATACACATGTTCACGCCCAAAGATGTAGGGTTAATAATGATAGTACCACTTTCTTGTGGCACTGACGCTTAGGTCATATTGGCGTAAGATGCATGAAGAAACTCCATGTCGATGGATGTTTGGAGTCACTTGATTTTGAATCACTTGACACATGCGAGCCATGCCTCTTGGGCAGGATGACTAAGACCCCGTTTTCAGGTACAATGGAAATCATGCATGCTGATGCGTGTGATCCAATGAGAATTGAAGCGTGCGGTGGATATCGCTATTTTCTCATCTTCACTGACGATTTGGGTAGATATAGGTATATCTACTTAATGAAGCACAAATTTGAAATGTTTGAAAAGTTCAAGCAATTTCAGAGTGAAGTTAAGAATCATCATAACAATAAGATCATGTTCCTACGATCTGATCAAAAGGGGATTTTCTGAGTTATGAGTTTGGCAATCACTTAAGACATTGTGGAATAGTTTCACAGTTGAAGGCACCTGAAACACCACAAGGTAATGGTGTGTCCGGACGTCGTAATCGAACACTATGAGATATGGTGTGATATATGATGTCTCTTATCAATCTACCGTTTTCATTTTGAGGTTATGCGTTAGAGACAGCTGCATTCACTTTAGATAGGACACCATCTAAGTCCGTTGAGATGACGGCATATGAACATTGGTTTGGCAAGAAACCAAAGTTGTCGTTTCTTAATGTTTGGGGATGCGATGCTTAGGGCTTCAGCCGGAGAAGCTCAAACCCAAAGCGGACAAACACATCTTCATAGGATACCCAAGGGTGACAGTTGGGTATACCTTCTATCTCAAATCTGAGGTAAATGGATCTTTAAGAAGAAAACGGACGTGGGCGGTAATGTTACCGTCTATGAAGCTCGACTTGTGGGAAAGAGTCTTTTCACAAGTTCAAGGAGTTGACTACGATGAGAATTTCTCACCCGTAGCGATGCTTAAGTCCGTTGGAATCATGTTAGCATTAGTTGTATTTTTCAATTATGAAAACTTATAGATGGATGTCAAAACAAGTTTTCTTACCAGTTTTCGTAAGAAAAGTTATATGTGATACAATAAAAGGTTTTGTCGATCCTAAGGATGCTAAAAGGTATGCTGGCTCCAGCAATCCTTCTATGGACTAGAGCAAACATCTCGGAATCGGAATATACGTTTTGATGGAGTGATCAAAGCTTTTAGGTTTATACAATGTTTGCTAGAAACTTGTATTTACAAGAAAGTGAGTGGGAGCACTACAACATTTCTGATAAGTATATGTGCATGACATATTGTTGATCCAAAATAATGTAGAATTTCTGGAAAGCATAAACGGTTGTTTGAAGAGTGTTTTTCAAAGGAAGACCTGGATAAAGCTCCTTGCATATTGGGCATCAAGATCTATAGAGATAGATCAAGATGTCTGATGATACTTTCAAAGAACGCACACCTTGACATGTTTTTGAAGGAGTTCAAAATAGATCAGTCAAAGAAGGGGTTCTTACCTAAGTTGTAAGGTGTCAAGTTGAGTAAAACTCTGAGATTAACCACAGCAGAAGAAAGAGGAAGGACGAAGGTCATCTCCTATGCTTTTTTCATAGGCTCTATACGGTATGCCATGCTGAGTACCGCACCTGATGTGTGCCTTGCCACATGTCTGGCAAGAGGGTACAAAGGTGATCTAGGACTGGATCACCAAATAGCGGTCAAAATTGCCCTTAGAGGAATAAGGAAATGTTTCTCGGTTATGGAGGTGATAAAGAGTTCGACGTAAAGAGTTACGAAGATGCAAGCTTAACACCTATCCGGATAGCTCTGAGTAGAGATACCGGATACGTATAATGGAGCAACAATTTGGAATAGCTCCAAGTGGAACGTGGTAGCAGCATCTACGATATGACATAAAGTTTTGCGAAGTACATAGGGATCTGAATATGGCAAGACCCGTTGACTACAACCTCTGTCACAAGCATAACATGATCAAACCCAGAACTCATTGAGTGTTAATCACATAGTGATGTGAATTAGATTATTGAGTCTAGTAAACTCTTTGGATGTTGGTCACATGGCGATGTGACCAGTGACTGTTAATCACATAGCGATGTGAACTAGATTATTGACTCTTCTGCAAGTGGGAGACTATTGGAAATATGCCCTAGAGGCAATAATAAATTGGTTATAATTATATTTCCTTGTTCATGATAATCGTTTATTATCCATGCTAGAATTGTATTGATAGGAAACTCATATACATGTGTGGATACATAGACAACACCATGTCCCTAGTAAGCCTCTAGTTGACTAGCTCGTTGATCGATAGATGGTTACAGTTTCCTGACCATGGACATTGTGTCGGCGTTCTGGGAACGGGGGTCCCCAGACTTGCCTGCCTGCAGCCTGCGGCGTGGCTCAAAGGAGGCCCAGCATAGCCCATCTTCATCAACGCAAGACTCAAGACCCTCGCGAGGGGCCAAGCCTCACGGGGCGGACGACACGGCGCATCCTCAGGTGCAGCCTCCTCAGGCTGGCTCGCGAGGGGGCGGAGAGATCAAGGTGGGGTACCTCGCGAGGTGCCCATGACGCAAGCCATGACGACTCAGGGCGCCAGGCGGGCGCCAGCGCGCGCAGCGTCCTTCTTTCCTCTTTGGTGCAAAGGGGGCAAGCGCAGCCGCGGAGTACCGAGGCATCAGGCAAAGGTTGCCATTTCGGTGCAACGAGACCAAGACCAGGCGGACTACGAGACGGAGGTCACCATGGAGCCCAGCACGGCGTCACCGCAGAGCCTTTCGCAGGCGAAGACCGCTTTTGTTAGGATAGTTGATACTTGTTGTCCCCCTTTGAATCAGCCCGCCATTCTTGGCGCCCTTCCCGCTCAATATTTGGGAAGAGGCCCAGGGCCTTTGCCTATAAATAGGACCGGCCACCCAAGTAGCAAGGGGTTCGGTTCGATCTCAACCAGACGGTCGACAAGTGAGAGAAAAGCAGAGAGAGTGAGTGAGAGAGAGAGGGGTGACTGAACTCCTCCTAGCAGTTCATCGCCCCAGCCAAGAACAGACCCTCGCGAGGCTGTTCTTCCCTGTATTATTCACCATCACTAGCCCCAGGAGGCAATCCACCAACCACACACTGGAGTAGGGTATTACACCACAACGGTGGCCCGAACCAGTATAAACCTTGTGTCTCTTGTGCAGTTCTTACAGTAGTTTGCATCTTTGCGAGACGGGGAGGTAGAAGGCGTGATCTCCGCGCGCACCCCAGTGTTCGAACCTTAAGGGTCTGCCGGAACCTGTGATCCGACATTTGGCGCGCCAGGTAGGGGTGCGCCAGAATCTATCTTCCACCACTCCGCTCTCCTACGACCGCCGCATCCATGTACGGCGCCAGTCGAGCTCGCGTCGCCCCGGCGGCCCTCGCCGGTGGGCGTTCTCGTTGTCCCCCGTCGCCCGCCGTCGACACCGCCACCGGCCCGGTGGGGAACGAGCGGCAAGCACCCCCCCCAGCATCTGCCTACGCGGCGGAGTAGCTGCACCGCAACATCGACGCCTCCGGTCGTTGCGGCCCTCCTGGGCGGCTCGCAGGCGCCGCCCACGAGTCGCCACGTCAAGCCTTTTGCCCACGGGGTTAGCGCCGTTTCCGCACGGCAGGGGGCTCCCCCGGACTGGGCGGCGCGCGAGGCCGGTCTGACCTTCAGCTCGGAGGACCACCCCACCAACCTGGTCGGCTCGGGCGCGCTCCCCCTGTTGTGCACCCCCACCATCTGCCAGGGGGCCGTCACCAGAACCCTCGTTGACGGCGGCGCGGGCCTCAGCGTGCTTTCGGTCGAGACTTTCAACCTCCTCTGCATACCCCGGGAGCGGTTGCGACCCAGCCGATATTTCTCGGGCATCGGGGGCGGATCATCCGACTCCCAGGGACAGATCCGGCTCCCAGTAACCTTCGGCACCTACGACAACTTCCGCACGGAGATGGTCGACTTGGACATTGCCCCCATCGGCCTCCCTTACAACGCCATCCTTGGCTACCCGGCGCTGGCTCAGTTCATGGCCGCCACGCACCCCGCGTATAACCTCATGAAAATGCCCGGGAGCAGCGGCACCCTCGCCGTGCACGGGGACACCGAGGACGCCCTGCGAGTACTCAAGCTCGCCTTCAAGACGGCGGCATTGGCACGGCCCGTCAATGCGGAGACCCCTAAGCCCAAGGGGCTGCGCCCGCAAAGAAGAAGCAGTTGTTTACCCAGGACAAGGCAGAAACCAAGCAGATACCCGTCGACGAGGACGGGTCCTCCAGTGCCACTTTCACCATAGGCGCCAACCTTGAGCCTGAGCAGGAGGAGGCCTTGGTCAAGTTCCTGCGCGCAAATAAGAAGGTATTTGCTTGGGAGCCCGATCAGCTGGCGGGGATCCCCAGGAGTGTCATGGAGCATCACCTCAACGTGTGCCCAAATGTGCGCCCCGTGAAGCAGAAGGCCAGGCGGCAGTCCGTGGAGAAGCAGGCCTTCATTGTCCAAGAGACCCGCAAGCTAGAAGCTGCTGGGGTCATTCGCAAGGTCCGATACCCGGATTGGTTGGCCAACCCTGTCATTGTGCCCAAGAAAGGGAGGAAGGAACGCATGTGTGTCGACTTCACCAACATCAACAAAGCATGCCCGCAAGATCCGTTTCCGCTCCCCCGCATCGACCAGATCGTCGATTCCACTGCGGAGTGCGACCTGCTATGCTTCCTGGACGCCTTCTCCGGGTATCACCAGATCAAGATGGCGGTAGAAGACGTTGAGAAGACCGCCTTCTTAACCCCGTGCGGGGTATGCTGCTATACATGCATGCCATTCGGACTGCGTAATGCAGGGGCAACCTTTCAGTGGCTGATGCACATCACCTTGGGCCCGCAACTCGGAAAGAATGTCGAAGCCTACGTTGATGACATTGTAGTAAAATCTTGGGAGGCCAAGACCCTGATACAAGACCTGGAGGAGACCTTCGCGAGGCTCGACGCAGTAAACCTGCGGCTCAACCCGGAGAAATGTGTGTTTGGCGTCCCCTCAGGCAAGCTTTTGGGATTCCTCGTGTCCCATCGTGGCATCGAGGCCAACCCCGAGAAGGTCAAGGCGGTCGAGGACATGAGTCCGCCAAAGACCCTCAGAGAAATGCAGAAGCTCACTGGGCGCGTGACCGCGCTAGGGCGCTTCATCTCCAAATTAGGGGAGCGAGCGTTGCCTTTCTTTCAGCTGATGAAGAAAAAGGGGCCCTTTGAATGGACTGAAGAGGCAGATAAGGCGTTTCAAGATCTCAAGAGGTACCTGACCAGTCCCCCTGTCATGGTGGCTCCGCGCCCTCAAGAGCCCCTGCTGCTTTACCTCGTTGCCACTCCCTACTCCGCCAAGCGCAGCCCTGGTGGCGGTTAGGGAGGAGCGCCAAGTCAAGACAACAGCGGTAGTCTGAGGCAAGACAAAACGGGAACAAGGAAAGCCTGTAGAGGCCGCAATAGCAGTTGAGGAGGGTCCGCTACCGAAGAATGCACCGGAGGCAGGAGAGGCCACACGCCCGGATGGTCCACCTCCCGAGGCCACGTCATCTTGTGAGGCGCCCTTACCTCCCGAGGGCGCCGTGACCCCAGATACTCTCAGCCTTGTTGAGCATCCCGTCTACTTTGTTAGCACGGTGTTACGGAATGCAAGGGCACGGTACCCAATGCCTCAAAAGCTCCTCCTCGCGCTACTGGTAGCCTCACGCAAGCTGCGTCACTACTTCCAGGCTCATCCCATCAAAGTCGTCTCATCGTACCCCCTGGAGAGAGTGCTCAGGAGCCCTAACTCAGTCGGAAGGGTCGCCGAGTGGAACATGGAGCTGCAGGTGTTTCAGCTCGAGTTCAGCACAACCAGGGTCATTAAAGGAGCAGCATTGGCGGATTTCATAGCGGAATGGGCGGAGGCACCAGGCCTCAGGGACAACGAGGATCAGTCCCTCTCTCGAGGGAGTGAGGCACCGGAAGGCTGGTTCATGTACTTCGATGGGGCATTCTCCAGACACGGCGCGGGGGCTGGTGCGGTGCTGATATCACCCACTCAGGATAAGCTCTACTATGCCGTACAGCTCTGTTTCCAGCAAGGTGAAAAGGTCTCCAACAACATTGCAAAATATGAGGGACTGATAGCCGGGTTGAAGGCCGCAGTAGCCCTGGGAGTGAAACGCCTCACCGTCAAGGGCGACTCGCAGCTCCTAGTCAACTTCTCCAACAAGGTGTACGAGCCGAAGGACGAGCATATGGAGGCCTACCTAGAAGAGGTCCGCAGGATGGAAAAGCAGTTCTGGGGGCTGGAGCTGAAGCACGTGCCCCGTGGCACCAATCAGGAAGCTGACGACATAGCCGGACGGGCATGCAGGCGGTTGCCGCAGGAACCCGGCGTCTTCGAAGAGCGGCTCTTCAAACCCTTAGCACAGCCGACGTTATCGAACACCGCTCAGTCTCGAGAGGAGCTCCCCCAGCCGTCAACCTCGGGAGCCCCGGTCTGTGGGCCGACCTCAGGAGCACACCTGCTCCTGACGATGGAACCTCAGGAGGAGTGCTGGATCGCAGAACTCCGAAGTTATTTAACGCAAGGGGCCCTACCGAAAAAGGAAGAGGAAGCGGAGCGTGTGGCGCGGCAGGCCACGTCATACTGCATCAGAGATGGAGAACTTTACCAGAAGCGACCAAACGGTGTATCTCTGCGCTGCATCTCCAGGGAGCAAGGAAAGGAACTACTGGAGGACATACACGGCGGAGACTGCGGACACCACTCATCATCACGGACCCTCATCGGCAAGGCATTCCGTAGCGGGTTCTATTGGCCCACCGCGCTCAACGACGCAATCGAAATGGTAAAGGCTTGTGAGGCCTGCCAGTTTCATTCCAAGCAGATCCATCAACCGGCGGGGGGCCTCCAGACAATACCCATCTCGTGGCCATTCGCAGTTTGTGGGTTGGATATTCTGGGACCGTTCCCTCGGGCGCCAGGGGGCTACCGTTACCTCTACGTCGCCATTGACAAGTTCACCAAGTGGGCAGAAGTGGAGGCTGTCCGTACCATCCCCGCTGGCTCCGCGGTCAAGTTCATCAGGGGTACCGTGAGCCGGTTCGGGGTGCCGAATCGCATCATCACAGACAACGGTTCGCAGTTCACCAGTAATCTCTTCAAAACATACTGTGCTAACCTTGGGACGCAGATATGCTACGCTTCGGTGGCACACCTGCAAAGCAATGGGCAGGCCGAACGAGCCAACGCGGAGGTCCTGAGAGGCCTCAAGACCAGGACATTCAAGAAGAAGCTGGAAGCCTGCGGCAGAGGCTGGTACGACGAGCTCCAGTCTGTGTTGTGGTCCATCCGCACAACCGCAACCAAACCAACTGGGGAGACCCCGTTCTTCCTGGTCTATGGAGCCAAAGCAGTCCTTCCTCACGAGGTCAGGCATCGCTCCACGCGGGTCCTGGCGTTCGACGAGGTGCAGCAGGACGCCATGCGGGGGATGGACCTCGTACTAGGGGAGGGACGCCGCCGGGAAGCCGCGCTGCGAGCGGCAAGGTACCAACAGGCGCTACGATGATATCACTGCCGCAAAATCCGCCCCAGGACCCTTGAGGTAGGAGACCTCGTACTCAGGCGGGTTCTCTCCAGGGAGGGGCTGCACAAGCTCTCTCCCATGTGGGAGGGCCCGTTCAAGGTTGTTCATGTTTCCAGGCCAGGCTCCGTGTGCTTGGAGACTCAAGAGGGGGAGCCGATCCAGAAAGCGTGGAACGTCCAGCACCTCCGGAGGTTCTACCCCTAAAAGGCCCAGAGCCTGTGAAGCAAGGCGAGTGCCTGTGAAGACCTTCCCTTTTTGGAAAAGGCCCAGAGCCTGTGAAACAAGGCGAGTGCCTGTGAAGACCTTCCCTTTTTGGAAAAGGCCCAGAGCCTGTGAAGCAAGGCGAGTGCCTGTGAAGCTATCCCTTTTTGGAAAAGGCCCAGAGCATGTGAAGCAAGGCGAGTTCCTGTGAAGCTGTTGCGTTTTGGAAAAGGCCCGGAGCCTGTGAAGCAAGGCCAATGCCTGTGAAGCTCGCCGCCCCGTGACACTCTCACGTAATAATGAGTGGGGCTGTACACGCCCCGGAGTCTCGGGAGCACCGGCCTCAGGCCCTGGGGCTCCCTCCCACGCCCAGTGGCAGCACTTAGCTCCGCGCTGGTGAGAAGACATCGAAGACTAGATTAGGTGCCGGACGCGGCTTTTTCATTTGCTTTCCGCAGTTGACGTGTTTACTTGCATTTGAAGTCTTATTGAAGTTGTCGCTGTTCCTGATTTGTGGTTCGTCGATTTTCGCTCCTCGCTTTGGTTTCTCTCATAAACGACCTCGCGAGGGATGGTACTCAAAGGTCCTCGCGAGCGTTTCTGCTCTAGCCGCTGGAAGGTTTCATGGCCCGGGCGCGTTACAGGAGCACCCCTCTAGTCCGTGCCCCTCGGGCACCGCGACGCGCACACAGGGCCTGGGTCGGTCGCCCCCCCCCCCCCCCGGCAGGGGTCAAAGACTATCTACGCACAGGCGTGTAGTTAAGAGGCGCAAAAATAAGATCAAGGTAATGGCTAAAACAGCAATAATTCCCAACACGCCCTAGCGGGGCTCCATGCAGTTGTTTTGTCTTACATAGGAAACAAAAGGAAAAGGAAAGGATGAGCCCGGCGCAGCCCTCCTCACATCAGCCCACGGAGGCGACCCGTGCAGCCTCCGGGCCTCAGGAAGACTCCCTCTCGCGCTTCACCGGGGCACGATGGTGGGCGGACGAGCCATCACCTCCCAAGCAAGCTCGACGGCGCGGGGGTTGACTGCGGCCACCGCTGGAGGAGTCGCTTGAGGAAGAGTTGACGAAGCTTGGGGAGTCTCGAGCGCCGCCATCCGCGTGGGTGCTATATCCTCCATCACCGTCGGAGCAGGGCCCCCGACCGCGGTCGTCGTCCTCAGGGTAACACCCCGCGCGGCGACCATCTTCCCCAAACACCCTCACATAGAGGGTGGCGTCGCCGTCAAACCTGAAGTGCAGGGTGCACTGGCGCCCCAGGCCGCGAGCGCGGGCGAATGCCTGCCAGCCATGAGTTAAGGCCAAGCCCCCGTTGGCGGAGACCTCCAGCGCGGCCCACGAGGACCTGCTACAGCAGCCCTCCGCCTGGAGCTAGAGGCCACCAGGAGCACCGGCCGGGAGTTCACCAAGGAGGAAGCGAGGGAGTTGGAGCCGGGCGCTAGACGGCTCCGCCGACCAGACGACGAACTCCGGCAACACCTGCGCAGCGCGAAAGCGCGGCCTGGGGGAGCGCACGATGCGCGTCCCTCGGCCACAGCGGCTCGCCCGCTGCCGCGCTGGGAGCCGCCACCATGACCACCAAACGATATCGGGGCGGCCACCGGATGCTTCCGAGGGCGCCCATGCCCGCGCTTGGGCGGGGGAGAGGAAATATTGACCTGGAGGGCCTTCCCCTTCTCCGCAGCCGAGTACCTCCTTGATGGAGCCATCACACCAAGGCGGGGCAAGGATTGAGGCAAAGGAGAAAACAAGAAGAGATGGACTGGAAGGGCACGCGCCGTGCCATACTTATAGCGGGTGAAGGCCAACCGCCGGCCTCCACGATCATAGGTAATTATGACACGATCTGCATGCAGGGACTTGTCCAACTCACGCGATCACCGAGGCGTCGTGGGGAAGTGGAGACGCCCACATCCCATCAACCGCCATGCGGCGCCTAAGGCCGCAGGCTATTAGGGCCCGCGGCGCTTCGCCCTTGCCATTTCGCCTCTCGGCACGGCCAAGTCCATGCGCGCCTTGGGCCCGGGGGCTACTGTCGGCGTTCTGGGAACGGGGGTCCACAGACTTGCCTGCCTGCGGCGTGGCTCAAAGGAGGCCCAGCATGGCCCATCTTCATCAACGCAAGACTCAAGACCCTCGCGAGGGGCCAAGCCTCGCGGGGCAGACGACACGGCGCATCCTCAGGCGCACCTCCTCAGGCTGGCTTGCGAGGGGGCAGAGAGATCAAGGCGGGGTATCTCGCGATGTGCCCATGACGCAAGCCATGACGACTCAGGGCGCCAGGCGGGCGCCAGCGCGCGCAGCGTCCTTCTTTCCTCTTTGGTGCAAAGGGGGCAAGCGCAGCCACGGAGTACCGAGGCATCAGGCAAAGGTTGCCATTTCGGTGCAACGAGACCAAGACCAGGCGGACTATGAGACGGTGGTCACCATGGAGCCCAGCACGGCGTCACCGCAGAGCCTTTCGCAGGCGAAGACCGCTTTTGTCAGGATAGTTGATACTTGTTGTCCCCCTTCGAATCAACCCGCCATTGTTGGCGCCCTTCCCGCTCAATATTTGGGAAGAGGCCCAGGGCCTTTGCCTATAAATAGGACCGACCACCCAAGTAGCAAGGGGTTCGGTTCGATCTCAACCGGACGGTCGACAAGTGAGAGAAAAGCAGGGAGGGTGAGTGAGAGAGTGAGAGGGGTGACTGAACTCCTCCTAGCAGTTCATCGCCCCATCCAAGAACAGACCCTCGCGAGGCTATTCTTCCCTGTATTGTTCACCAGCCCCAGGAGGCAATCCACCAACCACACACTGGAGTAGGGTATTACACCACAACGGTGGCCCGAACCAGTGTCTCTTGTGCAGTTCTTACAGTAGTTTAGATCTTTGCGAGACGGGGAGGTAGAAGGCATGATCTCCGCGCGCACCCAAGTGTTCGAACCTTAAGGGTCTGCCGAAACCCGTGATCCGACACATTGGATGTCGTTGATAACGGGATGACATCATTAGGAGAATGATGTAATGGACAAGACCCAATCCTAAGCCTAGCACAAAGATCGTGTAGTTCGTATGCTAAAGCTTTTCTAATGTCAAGTATCATTTCCTTAGACCATGAGATTGTGCAACTCCCGGATACCATAGGAATGCTTTAGGTGTACCAGACGTCAGAACGTAACTGGGTGGCTATAAAGGTTCACTACAGGTATCTCGGAAAGTGTTTGTTGGGTTGGCACGAATCGAGACTGGGATTTGTCACTCCGTGTAAGCGGAGAGGTATCTCTGGGCCCACTCGGTAGGTTATCATCATAATGTGCACAATGTGATCAAGGAGTTGATCACGGGATGATGTGTTACGAAACGAGTAAAGAGACTTGCCGGTAACAAGATTGAACAAGGTATCGGGATACCGACGATCGAATCTCGGGCAAGTATCATACCGCTAGACAAAGGGAATTGTATACGGGATTGATTGAATCCTTGACATCGTGGTTCATCTGATGAGATCATCGTGGAGCATGTGGGAGCCAACATGGGTATCCAGATCCCGCGGTTGGTTATTGACCGGAGAGTTGTCTCGGCCAAGTCTGCATGACTCCCGAACTCATAGGGTCTACACACTTAAGGTTCGATGACGCTAGGGTTATAGGGAAAGTATGTACGTGATCACCGAATGTTGTTCGGAGTCCTGGATGAGATCCCGGACGTAACGAGGAGTTCCGGAATGGTCCGGATGTAAAGATTTATATATGGGAAGTCATCATACGGTCACCTGAACCGTAAGCACAATATCATTGGCACAAAGTGGATCTACCGCAACAAGCAATATGAAAATAGCCTTGTGGTGAGGAATAAGGCACGGCTCGTAGCTCATGGCTACACACAGGTTGAAGGAATTGACTTCGATGAAACTTTCGCACATGTTACTAGACTTGAGGCTATTCGCATATTACTTGCTTATGCTAACCATCATGATATCACTTTATATCAAATGGATGTGAAAAGTGCATTCCTCAATGGTAATCTTGAGGAAGAAGTATATGTTGCTCAACCCCCAGGTTTTGAAGATCTGAAGAATCCTGACAAAGTCTTCAGACTCAACAAGGCCCTCTATGGCCTCAAGAAGGCCCCACGAGCGTGGTATGACACCTTGAAGGAATTATTCATGAAGAAAGGCTTCAAACCCGGTTCACTCGACCCTACTCTTTTCACTAAATCTTATGATGGTGAATTGTTTGTGTTCCAAATATATGTTGATGATATTATCTTTGGCTGTACTGACCAACGTTATAGTGATGAATTTGCCTATATGATGAGTGAAGAATATCAAATGTCTATGATGGGAGAGTTGAAATTCTTCTTAGGTCTTCAAATTCGTCAACAACGCAATGGCATATTCATATCTTAGGAGAGATACCTCAAGGATGTACTGAGGAAATTCGGCATGCAAGATTGCAAAGGCGTCAAAATTCCTATGCCCACAAATGGCCATCTATGCACTGATGAAAATGGTATCGACTTCGATCATAAGCTACACCGAAGGAATCACACCATAAGACTGTGAAGCATATTCTTCGATATCTAGCTCACAAACCAACACTTGGATTATGGTACCCCAAGGGCTCGGCTTTTGAACTCATTGGATATTCTAACTCTGACTATGCTGGTGATCATGTGGACCGCAAGTCAACATCTGGTACATGTCATTTCCTCGGACGATCTTTGGTCTGTTGGTCCTCGAAGAAACAGAATTGTGTATCACTATCTACTGTTGAAGCTGAGTACATTGCCGCTGGTTCTTGCTGTGCTCAATTGCTATGGATGAAGCAAACTCTCAAGGACTACGGTGTCAACATGAACAATGTGCCTCTCTTCTGTGACAATGAGAGTGCCATCAAGATTTCTCACAACCCAGTTCAGCACTCAAAGACTAAGCACATTCAGATTCGTCATCATTTTCTTCGTGATCATGTGTTGAAGGGCGACATTTCTATTGAGCATGTGAAGACTGAATAACAGCTAGCCGATATCTTCACAAAGCCCTTGGATGAGAAGAGATTTAGCAAGTTGCGGTGTGAGCTAAATATCCTAGAATCTTCGAATGTTCTTTGAAAAGGACATTCATCCTAACACTTATGCAAAACTGATGACTTAGATGTGCAACACATGAAGAAACATTTTTCTTCAATCAATGAAGAATAACTCTCTAAGTGTGAAGAAATTAACGAAGAATTGATTCTCAGAACCCTACGATAATTGTATGCGGTGTCTGAAATCATCATTCTTATACGGTGGGTCACGCCACCACCAAAAGTTGAAATTCCTCAGTTGTTCATATTCTTCAACTTTGCATTGTCTTCATTGTTTCCGTCATTTTTGTTCATTGGCTATATATATATGATTTTATGTCCTCTACAGCATTCACTTATTGCTAATTCTTCAAGTTGGTTTTTTCTGCTAAGTGAATGTGATCGGACCCTTTCCCCCTCTATGCTATACTCAACCCAATTTGTTCACAAATTCTTCATGTGCGTTCTATTTGAAACTCATTCAAAATCTTCACTGTGTCCTTGTCAGCTGAAGAAATTGCGAACGGAACTTTAAAACCTATCTTATCTAAATTTTCGGCTTTGCCGCTCAAATTGTTCTGCATCCCACGATACACTTATCCTTTCACCCACGATCGCACACGATCTCCACCTCTCAGTATGTGGGTGACACATGTCAAGCGAATGAGAAGGGTCAGGGGCATGTTCGTCCAATTTCTTTGGGCGAACAGGTTTTCACCATGGCTATAAATACCCCTCTTCCCCTTCCTCACTTCTTTTACTCCGCTCGACCTCTCTCCAGCTCGAGATTCTCAAACCCTAGCGCCGCTGCTACTTCATCATCACCGGTGAGGAAGAGCTTCACTGCCTCGACCTCGTCACTGCCGTACTCGCGCCGGCCGCAGAAATCTTCACTCCGCCACTGCCGTAGCAGTCTTCCTCTGCCGAGTTAGGATGTGGAAGATCTACACAGACGAACATCACTTCTCCACCTCACTGTTCGTCGTGTTCTTCATCCAGGGTAATTAAAAGTTACATTTACTGCCCTCGGTGATTCGAATGATTATACACAAAATCTTCAAAGGTGTTTTTCTTCATATCTTCACACACTAAATCACCTCGCATATCATCTGTTCTTGATTCGTTTCTCTAAGCTATGTTTTTCTTCAAGATTCCTCAAAAGTGTGGATTCTTGATCTACACATCTCTGGAACCTAAGACAAAGAACGCTTAGTGAAATTATTCAAGACTCACCTGGTCAAATTCCTCAAACTTGTTCTTCATAAAACCTTCTGAGAACGCATATGACCTCTCCAAATTCCTCGCAACTATACTCTGTTCATAGGTACTCATGTCAGCTGCTGAATCAGTAGGTTCTCATCAACTTAACTCATTTGCAGCGTTCCTCAAAGAAAAGTTGCATACTTCTTCAGAAAATTCAATTGTTCACATTCCTCAACTAAAGAAAATGGCTAACGGTAAGAAGCCACAGAAAGGAGGAAAGAGGGCTGAGGTCAACACAACGTTTGAAATTCCTGATGACATATACAGGGATTACTGCACTCCTGATGAGGCCAAGTTTGGAAAAGAGGACAAAAATCAGCGCAAGGTGCACATACAGAGGATAGAAAGGAGATGGGCAAGAGAATGGAGGGAGTGCATGTATGTTACTGCCAAGTACATGAAGAAATTCGCACTCAATCCTCCATTCCCAAGACCTCCATTGGCACCTGGCCAAATAGCTGATCCCACCAGCCTCAAGCGCAGTGAGGACTATCCTAATGAATGGGCCAAGCGCCAAGCCAAGTTGGCTAAGCAAGCCAGAGAAGCTGTGAGGAAATTCAATGAAGACTCCACTACTGCGGCTGCCTCTGTTCAGGCCTCTGCTGTCAAGCCGGAGAAGGCTATGTCAAAGAAGCCTCGCGCAAGCCAAGTGCTTCACCAACAGTGCCCTCAAGGCCAAGTTCCTCAGCAATGCCCTCACGGCCAGAATCCTCAAAGCCCTCACGGCCAATTCCTCATGCTGCTGCTGCTCCTCAAAAGTCCTCAGGTCCTCCGCAAAAGTCTTCGGCCGCTCTGACAAAGTCCTCTGCACATGTGCATCTCGCCACGTGTCAAAGGACCATAGGTGTCTCAATTGCCTTAGGAGCTTCAGCTAGTTCCTCAGCTGCACCAAATTCCTCAACGGGACCCTCTCTACTGAAGACAAAGGCCACTGCTGGACGAGGTCCTCGCCCTAGTCCTCACAAGAAGCAGGTCGCCTTCCAAGTGCCGTTTGAAGAAGACGAAGCTGATGATGATGAACTTGTCGAAATCATCAAAGATAGGCAAGTCAGGGCCGCTAGAGCCAAGGGAACAGATGTGCCACTGCTTTTGGATCCCAAGTTGATCCTCGAATACATTGATGTTTGGCACAAGGACCCCAACACTCCCATGCGCAGTGCAAGGAGGAGCATTATCTGAAGAAAAACATTCTCTCTATGACAACTGAAGAACTTGTCACTATTCAAACTGAGATAAAGAAACTCAGTGATGAATTTGACGCTTACCTCGCTGATTGGCTTGGAGCCAAGGTTTGTTTTGTGAGACTTGCTGATAACTTCACTTCCAATGTTGCTGCCCCAACGCAATAGGAAATTCCTCAGGCTGAAGCATCTGCTCAGCCAACTGAAGAACATGCCAGCAACGCTGATGAAAATCAGGCTGCTGAAGAAAATGTGAGTTCCAGGGCTGATGACTGCATTCCAGCCGCTGAAAAAATTGCCAGGGCATCCACTAGTGGTGCGCCTGAAGAAACTGAAGAAATCAGGGAAACTGCATCAGTTGTGCATGAAGAAAATCAACCAGATTCCTCTGCTCCTCCTGCGCCAACACCAACTCCGATCCTTCCATCTGCATCAGATGTGAAGAAGACCAAGGCTGCAGAGCGTGCAGCAGTGAAGAAAAGGAAAGCATCAGCTACTTCAGATTCTTCAGCTCCGAAGAAGATGAAGCCTTTGACCAGTTCATTTGCTAATCCCATTGATGTTGTTCCAATCTCAACCATGCCATCAAAGGACCTTATTCCTTTTGGTGAAGAATATGAGATCCCTAGCGGATCTGATGAAGAAAATCATTCTGCTGCTTCGCCAGAGCAGATTGATGCAGAAATTGAAGTGGACACGATCCCTTCAACACCTGTTACCTCCCCGCCTATGCCTCAGTTCACAGCTGAAGAGGCTGGCGTTGAAGAAATGGATGATGAAGATGTGGACGTTGGCTACTCCACACTAGTGATGAGTGATGAATTCTGGGAAAGTCAGCATCCAAACTCTCCAATGTTCACACCATTACAGCAAATACCTCAGTCCCCTGCACAAACTGTTTAAATGGGCTCTGAAGAAACTCACCCCACTTCATTTGTACGTGAGGTGGTGGACCTTGAGAGCCCATACCATGCGCTACTTGGCCGGCCTGCCTTGGCCAAGTTCATGGCAATCCCCCACTATGCCTACCTCAAGATGAAGATGCCCAGTTCCAGGGGAATTCTGACTATGGCCGTCGATTACCGGAAGTCGTCCGCATGCGCGGCCGAGAGCAGTCGGCTGGCCGAGTCCCTAGTGATTGCGGCCGAGAGGCGACTCCTTGAGCGAGCTGTGGCGATGGCCGGCAAGCAGCCGGAGATATCGCCCGACCCGAAGGACTCGGAAGCTGAAGGTTCGTTCAAGCCGGCCAAAGAGACAAAGAAGATACCTTTGGATCCGGAGCACCCAGAGAGGTATGCCGTCGTAGGTACAAACCTCGTCGGCAAATAGGAAGGCGAGCTCGTCGATTTCCTCCGTGAGAATCGAGACATCTTCGCATGGTCTCCCAAAGACATGCCAGGTGTGCCGACGGAATTCGCCGAGCACAAGTTACACGTCCGATCTGATGCAAAGCCGGTCAGGCAGCCCCTGCACCGCTTATCAGAAGAGAAGAGAAGAGTTGTCGGAGAAGAGATAGCCTGACTCCTAGTAGCCGGCTTCACTATGGAAGTTTTCTTCCCGGAATGGCTGGCAAATCCGGTCCTGGTGCTAAAGAAGAACAAGCAATGGCGAATGTGTATTGACTACACGAGCCACAACAAGGCCTGCCCCAAGGACCCGTTTGCTCTGCCGAGAATTGATCAGGTGATAGACTCCACAGCCAGATGCGAGCTGTTGAGTTTCTTGGATGCGTACTCAGGATATCACCAGATCAAGCTGAACCTGGCTGACAGATTGAAGACCGCCTTCATCACGCCGTTTGGAGCATTCTGCTACCTCACCATGACGTTCGGCTTGAGGAATGCCGGCGCCACCTTTCAACGTTGCATGCAGAAGTGCCTCCTCACGCAGTTCGGCAGGAACGCCCATGTTTACATGGACGACGTGGTGGTGAAGACGGAAAAGCGAGGAACATTGCTGGAAGACCTCAAGGAGACCTTTGAGAACCTGTGCCGGTTCCAGATCAAGCTCAACCCCAAGAAGTGCGTGTTCGGAGTGCCAGCCGGCCGGCTGCTAGGTTTCCTGGTCTCTGAACGCGGCATAGAATGCAACCCAGTAAAAATCAAGGCCATCGAGAGAATGGAGGTACCTAGCTGACTGCTGGATGTGCAGAAGTTCACCGGCTGCTTGGCGTCCATCAGCCGATTCATCAGCCGGCTGGGCAAGAAAGCTCTTCCCTTATACCAACTCATGAAGAAGACCACTTTTTTTCGAGTGGAACCATAAGGCGGACGAAGCTTTCCACCAGTTGAAGAAGATGCTGACTACTCCACCCGTCCTGGCGGCTCCGACTCCCAAGGAACCTATGCTCCTATACATCGCTGCCACCAGCCGAGTAGTCAGCATGGTCATTGTAGTAGAGCGCAAGGAGGAAGGCAAGGCGCTACCTGTCCAGAGACCAGTATATTAGCTGAGCGAGGTACTGTCGACCTCCAAGCAGAACTACCCCCACTACCAGAAGATGTGCTATGGCGTGCACTTTGCCGCCAAGAAATTGAAGCGTTACTTTCAAGAACATCCAATCACGGTGGTATGCACGGCTCCACTTGCCGAGATCATCGGTAGCCGAGATGCCTCTGGTCGAGTGGCCAAGTGGGTCATAGAGCTGGCTCCTTACACCATCTACTACCAGCCCCGCACCGCTATCAAATCACAAGCACTAGTCGACTTCCTCGTTGACTGGGCCGAGACCCAGTACCTGCTTCCAGCGCCTGACTCCACCCATTGGCGGATGCACTTCGACGGCTCCAAGATGCGCACCGGCTTGGGAGCCGGCGTCGTCCTCACCTCTCTCAAAGGTGACAAGCTCAAATATGCAATGCAAATCCATTTTGCCGCCTCCAACAACGTGGCCGAATATGAGGCGCTCATTCACGGGCTCCGGCTTGCCAAAGAACTTGGCATCCGCCGGATCTTGTGTTATGGCGACTCGGACTTAGTGGTCCAGCAGTCATCTGGCGATTGGGACGCAAAAGATGCAAACATGGCGAGCTACCGTTTCCTCGTGCAGCAACTCAGCGGGTATTTCGAAGGGTGCGAGTTCCTCCATGTGCCAAGAAACGACAACGACCAAGTAGACGCCTTGGCACGAATCGGCTCTACCCGCCAAGCAATACCATCTGGCGTCGCCCTTCAACGCCTCCTCAAGCCGTCTGTCAAGCCTTCACCAGAATCGGACTCCATCTTTGTGCCGGCTATTCCCGAAGATGGCGGATACGACTCCAGAGCTCCGGCAGTCGGAATGGGGACTTTGGCGGGACTCCAAAGCTGCCACAGTCGAGCCCGGCCCGGGGACTGCGGTGACGGACTCAAAGATTCCAGAACTCGGCCCAAGAACCGAGCCAGTCGGCCTGGGGACTTCATCAGCCCAGCAAGCAGTTGTTGACTACAGCCCGCCGCCTCCCAGCCCAGCCGCCCTCGTCCAAGTCGCAGTTCTCATAGTCGATGAAATAGCAGCACCCTCATGGGCCCAGCCCATCCTCAAATTTCTGGTAAACAAAGAGCTACAAACTGATGAGACCTCAGCTCGGCAAGTACAATGCCGGGCAGCAGCCTATACCATAATCAACGGAGAGCTGGTCAGGCGCAGCGTCACTGGTGTCTACCAGCGCTGCATAGAGCCAGAGCAAGGCCAGGCGATCCTCAAAGACATCCATCAAGGTGAATGTGGCCACCATGCTGCTTCAAGAGCACTCGTCGCCAAAGCTTTCCGGCATGGTTTCTTTTGGCCGACTACCTTGGAAGAGGCCAAGGAGTTGGTCCAAAAATGCAAAGGGTGCCAGAAGTTCAGCTCCAAGCCGCACCAGCCGGCTTCCGCGCTCAATACCATCCCCATTGCTTGGCCTTTCGCAGTTTGGGGTCTAGACATGGTGGGACCATTCAAAACAGCACGAGGTGGTCTGACTCACCTACTTGTCGCAGTGGACAAGTTCACCAAGTGGGTGGAAGTAAAGCCAATTAAGAAACTAAACGGTCCGAGTGCCGTGACATTCATCACCGATATCACAATTCAGTAATGCATACCACACAGCATCATCACCGACAACGGCACAAATTTTGCCAAAGGCACCTTGGCCCGTTTCTGCGCAACGCAGGGCATCCGACTGGATCTAGCGTCCGTCGCCCACCCGCAGTCAAACGGCCAAGTGGAGCGAGCAAACGGCCTCATCATGTCCGGCATCAAGCCTCGGTTGATCGAGCCTCTGGAGCGCTCGGCTGGCTGCTGGCTCGACAAGCTGCTAGCTGTCCTCTGGAGTCTGCGCATGACTCCAAACAAGTCAACCGGCTTCACGCCCTTCTTCCTCGTCTACGGTGCCGAAGCCGTCATCCCAACGGACATAGAGTTCGACTCCCCACGAGTCACCATGTACACCGAGGACGAAGCAGAAGAAGCACGACAAGACGGCGTTGACCTGCTGGAAGAGGGCCGGCTGCTGGCACTCAGCCGGTCCAGCATCTACCAGCGGAGCCTGCGCCGATACCACAACAGGAAGGTCAGGCCAAGATCTTTCCAAGAAGGTGACCTTGTGCTCCAGCTGATCCAGCTAACAGCCAGCCAGCACAAGTTGTCACCGCCTTGGGAAGGCCCTTTCATCGTCAGCAAAGTACTAGGCAACGACTCCTACTACCTGATCGACGCTCAGAAGCCCCGAGCACGCAAGAGGGACGACTCCGGCAAGGAGACAGAGCGGCCATGGAATGCAAATCTTCTCCGAAGATTTTACAGTTGATGCAGTATGTACCACTGCCCTCTTTTGTCTGTATGATAAAAATTATGCCTACAAGTATGTTACTCTTTGTCATACCGTTTGGCACCGGTCTCGACAAGTCGGCCCGGGGACTTGCCGCCTTGCACTATGAAATGCTTCCTGCAGCCGGACAAGTAGTGTGTAGCATCTAAGCCGTCTTCTGTCAGAAGCCGCAGCTCGCAGAGTGACTGTACAGTGGGCAGAGGTAAGGTAGAATGGGTGCTCGCACGAAAAATGGCTAAGGACTCAAAGCATAAAACATAGCTCAAGACGATTTCCAGCCTTTCTCGCAAACCGATTCTTGGATAGACAGATTGTCGTTTTCTATCCAACTTGCTCAAAGAATCTTGAAATCGGCTAAGTACTTGCTTTCCCAAAGTAGCCTAGCACTTGATCCAGCAACAGTCTGCAGAGCGGCTGTCCGATTGGCAAGGCAGGCAACTAGGGGAAAGCGGCAAAGGAAAACAGCCAAAAGAACAATGAGCAAGAAAGGATAGACATATAAATTTACATAACATAGTCCCTTGGCCGAATTGTCAAGCAGAGGTTCAAAATACACCCCGCGGGTGGAATTGTGCGAATTAACAAGTTCTTCAAAAGACTACTAAAGCAGATAAAACAAAAGACACAGCGGCAGCTTAGGAGGCGGCAAACGGAGTCGGGGGGTCGGAGGAGGCGCCAGCGTCAGTCATCGGGGCGGTCGGCCGGCTAGTCTCGGCTTGATCGCCTCCGGCGGAAGTCGGATCGGTCGCACGCGGCTCGTTGCTGGAGGCGCGGTCGGGCTGAGGCTGGCCGTCTGCTCCGTCTTCTGGTGCCTCCGCCTCGCCCTCATCCTCCGCCTCGTCCTCCTCCTTGACGCTAGAGCCGATCACCTCCGCCGAGTCTTCGCCGTAATCTGGGTTCATCCCAAACCACTCCAGCGGGACCTCCTCGCCGTCTTCAGACCGCTCGGGGACGAAGATGCTCATGTCGGTGTACTCGGCGATCGCCGCGGCATGCTTGACGAGGGCGTCTTCTGCAGCCGCCAGCTGTCGCGACCGGGTTTTCCGGACATAAATTCCCAGAAAATGGCCGTTGTGCTCACCAGCCCCAGGATTACTGTTAGCTGATGAGGCACCAACTTGTTATAGAAATTCCAAGCAAAAGTACAAAATGTGTAGTACAAGACCATTGTGGCCTATGAGTACATCAAATGGTTTGCTAGTGGTCGATGGCGGAAGCGGTTTGTGAATCATCAGTGTATGGGACTCCATTTCCCACGGGAACAGGTGACCAGGTTAACTCCTATCTTCGCGAGGCTGCTATCACCGTTGCTGAGTTTCCGGGGCTGTCACCGCAACGTTCCTTTCCATGCAAATATCTGGCCAAGACATTAGCCAGGGACAAGCCAGTGAGTACTTTGAATGTACTCGCAAACATTAAGAACACTGGAATAATATAATTGATAATTATGTACTGAAATATTCTAGGATCACATCGTCAGTCATAAATAAAACATCTAGTATGCCTGCAAGCATGTTATTTATATGCAGCATGAACAAGCAATAATGGAGTGGAAATAAAATGCCGCAGTCGGGCGTCTGTGCGACACCACATAAAGGGCTTATAAGGTAAATAAATAACCAACAATGCCACAGTCGGGCGTCTGAGCGACACCACATAAAGGGCTTAAAAAGAAATGCCACAGTCGGGCGTCTAAGCGACACCACATAAAGGGCTTAAAAAGAAATGCCACAGTCGGGCGTCCAAGCGACACCACATAAAGGGCTTAAAAAGAAATGCCACAGTCGGGCGTCTAAGCGACACCACATAAAGGGCTTAAAAAGAAATGCCACAGTCGGGCGTCTAAGCGACACCACATAAAGGGCTTAAAAAGAAACGCCACAGTCGGGCGTCTAAGCGACACCACATAAAGGGCTTAAAAAGAAATGCCACAGTCGGGCGTCTAAGCGACACCACAGAAAGGGCTTAAAAAGAAATGTCACAGTCGGGCGTCTAAGAGACAGCACATAAAGGGCTTAAAAAGAAATGCCAAAGTCGGGCGTCTAAGCGACACCACATAAAGGGCTTGAGATTAAATAATCACAATGGATATCCAGGAGGTAGAACCATCCCAGGGATACTCGATAATACAATAATGCAACAGGTTAGTCCATCACAAAATAATAATCATGGTCCTCACAAGTCACCAGTCGGTATACAAGTTTGGTTTAACAATTTCACCTCCGAAGATCGACACTAAGACCAACACTTGACCCATCCCAAACTATAATCCTTAACCATGGACACAGCTATTCGAATAGGTTTTAATCTCTGCAGAGGGTGTACTCTTTACCCACGAGTAACAGATTCCTTTAGTCCATCGGGACTAATTCCGTCTACGGCCTTTTAGTTGAAAACACGCCTAACCTTGCACACACCAGCTTAACTCATCGGTGTCTGGAATCACCCACGACACTTGTTAAGCAAAACTCTAAGTGGGGAGGCTACAACCTCGCGTAGCATGGGATCAAATTTATATCGCGCGCTCTAAGGGGTGGCCTCCCCTCTCGGTCCCAACCGGAAACACCCATGCCCCTGGACCAGGTGGCCTGCCTACCGGCTACAACCGATATCTTCCACCATGGCCTCTCTGTACGGTGTGTGCTGGAAAGGGGTTGACGACTTACTGAACCGTACCCTACCTGCGGCAGGGACGAGTGGTAGTATGAGGCAAGTATGGGGGTTACTGGAACAAGACTCGATCTGCGGTCGACTCAGGAGGTTTATAAGTTCCCTACATGACATATATATATATATCAAATATATTTCAACCGACGAAATCACCACTCAATGCACCTTACCATGCCATACCGGACATAACCGTCCCGACGGGGGCCGGCGACAAGCTCGCGCCTACCCAAGGCCGAGGCTTTCCCGGATTCCTTTCCGGCATGCATGCAAGGCACATGAGGATGATTACCATCACAATCATATTCATTTCCAACAGCAAGGAAATCACTAATATGCTTCCATGCAAATGATCATGTCACATGAAATAACAAGTCTTCCGAAATAAGGTGGTGTTATAAACGTGTCAAATAACACACCAAAAACATTATGCCAGGGTTCAGAATGCTTGCCTTGAAGTTGTGGAGGGGTGAGGTGCTCTCCAAAACTTTTGAAAGTTTCTTCTCTCTCTCCAAAATCCTATTTTAAAATATATTGGAATTAACACACATTTCAAAAACAGTACAGAAAAGTTGTTTGGAAGATTTTCAAATAAATCTTAAAATAAACTAGACCAAATTTGAGGAAGGTAGGAAAAAGAATCAACTCATTTGGAGTTGTATTTAAAAAGTTATAGGGAGTCAAAGTTGTGGTCAAAGTCTGTTTTTAAAAATAACAGAAAAGAAAACGTTTCAGGAGGAAATACGCTTTCCGAGCGGGGAAAACATACTGGGCGGATTACGCCTTCACTTACTCCAGCGTGGACGGCGTGCGTCTCACTGACAGTGGGCCCGCCTGGCCCACTGGTCAGGTTTGACTGGTCTATTTCTCCCTCCTCTTCCTTTGCCCGAACGGAGGCGGGGCAACGGCGGTCGTCGCCGGCGAACGGCGGCTCCCCGCGGGTTCCAGAGGGTCTGGATGGATCCACGAGACCAAGGCGGTCCTCCCGGTGGTCGTTGGGTCGGTGGGGACGGAGTGAGCTTCCGGCGGTGAGCTTCGCGGCGGAGGAAGTTTCGGTGGCAAAGTGCTTTTGGGGCTGCGGTGGCTCCCGATCAAAATCGAGCAGGGGGTTGGGTGCGTGGAAGGAAGGGGAAGTTCCTGGTGAAGAGAACGGAGAGGGGGAGGCCTTGGTGGCGCTGGAATGGCCGGAGCAGTGGCGGCGGCTGCGGCTGCCGGAGATGGGGAAGACGGCGTTTCCTCGACGATTGCGGGCTGTGGGGGTGCCATGGGGGTAGACTGAGGTTGCCTGCATGCTCGAATGGTCTCAGGGCGTCCTTAAATAGGCGAGGCAAGGCGGTTCCGCGGCGGCCGTGGATAAGCTCTCCGGCGAACTGCCTCTCTGTAGCTAGGGCGACGTGGCGGCGACGAGGGCTAGCAGACACGCTTGCGGATGAGCTCGCACTGCTCCAGGGGCCAGGTGGCGAGCCGGGGTGGCTCGGGCGGCGCCGACATGAGCAGGGGTTGTCGGGCGGCCGTGGCGTGCCGCCAAGGGGATGCTGCTGGCGGCGCTGTTGGCTGCCAGGGCGGCTTGGCGCGTTGCTGCGAGGAGGGTAGCGCGTGGCGTGGCACTGCAGAGCGGGCCAAAGCCAGGGGGGCCAACGTGTCGGCTCGGGCGTGGCTCGTGCAATACGCGCGCTCTGGGCGCGTCCAGTGCATGCACGGAACATGCTCGACGGAATGCCATTGCATGCTAAGTGGCTCGGTTGGAGCTGGGGTTTAGCAGGTCTAGGTTTGGGCTTGCAAGGAGATCAGTGGACAAGCTGGTTTGGTCAGGGGATCAGGTTCACAGTGCAAACGAAAATTCATGCCAAAACAGATCATGCCCATAAGGTGTTTGACAAAATGCCAAGGGCACTTAGGCAAGTCTTGGAGTGGTCAAAAACTCCAGATCAGTGTCTCTTTGGATGGACAAGAGGGTGTCGAGGTTAGTTGGTCAAATGCAGCAACTTGTTAGTGCAAGTCTTACAAAACTTCAATTCTAGACAGGAAAGAAATGGCATCGTTCCATGAACCAAAAATGATCCAAAGGGTGCATGCTCCTGGGTTTAGGGGTTTGGTAGGGTGGTCTACAAGCAGGAAAAGGAATCATGGGTAAAGGAGCAACTTAGATGTAGTTGTTGTACAAATCCTCAAGTTGGACCAGAATGAAAATGAGGTTGATTCACTCAAAATTTGCAAGTAACATCACTGGGTTTTTGCATAAAGCTGAATCATATGATACTACTAACATCCCAAAATTTTGGTGGAGGCTAGAAAGAATTATTTAAATGAGTTGTAGTTCAAATATGGCCATTTAACCTTGAAAAACCATTTTCAAGAAAGTAAAGATCAAGCAATTTAATTATGTAATTAGTTATACTGATAAAAGAAAAGTTTTTCTTGAGAGGTTAAACAATTCCAATAATATATTTGAAAAGTTTTCTCTTTGGGAAAAACTCATCACAATAGGGAAGAAAATGATTTAAAATCAAAATGGAGCTCAGAAATTCAAAGTTTTAATTCCTGGCAAAAAATTTAATTCATTTAAAACAAGGCCAAATTTTTGGGGTGTCACACCAGCTCCGACTGGGCCTCTGACCGAAGCGTGGCCAACCGGACTAGATCTAGCCCCGGGTGCCATGCCTTGATGAACTCCAAGGCCCGACGCGCTCTAGCCTGGGCCGAAGAGCCCATCTAGGCCTCGAGGCAACCAGCCGCGACCTCCAACCAGTTGGCCATCAGGCTGGGGGTGCGCGGAGCCTGCATATCCGGCCAAAGGGCGGAGATCGCCTGGGCACCGACGCGCTGAAGCCGGCGCAACATCCGGTGAGCCGGCCGGAGGCAAGCCTTGATACTCAAGATGTGCTCATCAAGAGTTCGGGGGGCATCGGCGGCGATCTCTGCGCCCTCCGCCCTCCGACTTGCACGATCGGCCTTGATGGCTTGCATAGCAGCCTAAGACTGCCCAGGGAAGAAGTCTGCAAAGACACGAAGAAACAAAAAAGCGAGTCAAAAACCAGGAGCCGGCACGACCTAAGTCGGCGGCTCAAAGAAAGAAAACAAAGAGACTCACCATCAACGATGTCTTCGATCCTGTGGAAGCCAGAGAACAGCAGCGCCTCCTTCTCAGACTAGGAAGAACGCTCGCTCGCGAACTCGGCCAGGAGGGCGGCCTCCGTCTCCTCTGCCTCCCTCTGCGACTTCGCGAGCAGCCCCTTCTGCTCTGCCAACTGAGTGGTCAGCAGATCCCGCTCCGCGGCGAGCTTGCTGCACTCCTCCCCTTTGGCGAGCAGGGCGGAGTTGGCTTCGCTCAGCTGCTGTTGAAGAGCAGCATTGGCCCCTGAAGGAAAGAAAGAAAGACAGCAGTCGTCAATAAAGTAGGTCGCCGGGGAGATCCGGCCCGACTGCTCAGCAGTCGGCCTGAATCTCGGGGACTACAGCCCGCGGGTGCGCTAGCGCGCCCCCGCAGAGAAGAGAAAAAGGAGAAGGACTTACTCCGGCTCTCCGCCAAGTCGGCGGTCCGCTTGCCCAACTCTTCAACATTACGGTTGAAGGCGGTGACGCGGAGGTTGTGGTAGTCCTGCAGCAAGCATTTCAGACAAAGTTAGTACCCAGAAATCCATCAAATTGGAGTTCTGGGCCGCTTGCTCAGCAGCCGACACGAAACTCGAGGATTACACCCAGTGAGTGCGCTGGCGCGCCCCCATAGAGAGGAACAAGAAAAAACAAAGGCCCAAAGAAAAGACATACCCGGACGGCCGCCCGCGACGCCAGGAACGCCTTGGTGCAGCTCTGGAGGGCGTCACCCTCAGCGCGGAGCTTCGCCTGGACGTCCAGGAGCGCCCGGTTCAGCGACCCTATGCCGCCTCCCCGCACCCACCCAACGGGTGCGGCGCTCGTCGCCTCGCCGTCTAGAGCCGCCGAGCTGGCGGTGCCGGCTTCCAGGGGGCGGGGTGCCGAAGTCGCCTTCTCCCGAAGACGGCGTGCTGGCGAGCCGACCTGGAGGAGTAGCCTCGCCACGGCCTCGTCTTCTGTCGGCGGCACCGGAGGGTCCGCTGGCCGCTCGCCTCGCACTCCTTCAGACGGCGGTGGAGGCGGCGGTGGAACGTTCGCGCCCGGAGTAGAGGGCTCGCCGCCTTCCCTCTCCTCGACGAGGTTCTCCCCGTCGGCTCCTCCAGTCTGCCCCGTGAACTCCGGCGGCGGCGGCGCAGAGTTCAGCGGGGTAACAAGCAAGGCCGCCTGGCGGCGTGCGGCTTCCTCAGCCTGCTGCTTCGCCGCGGCGGCGGCTTCGGCCTCCGCTAGTTTTTTCTTGGCGGAGGCCTCCGCCCTCTCGGCCTCCACCTTCTCCAGACGGAGGGCTTCTTCTTCATTGCGCTCCTCCTGCGCATTCCGCTCCGTCGCCTCCCGGAGGTCGGCAACGGGGTCTATCCGCTGAGTGGTGGCGCGCGTCTCCGCTGACCCCATGACGGAGGCGGCGGCAACCCGCTCCAGACAGAGGGGAGCCCTGAAGAAAGAGGTGCGAGCAGAGACTCGGACAAAGCATGAACAAAGAACAAACTTTGAAGATAGAATACTTACGCAGAGACCAATGGCGGCTTCTGCACTTCCTTACGGAAGCGGATGGCCTCCGTGGCCGCCTCGTCCCGCCGGGTCGCCGCAGCCGAGCCCTTGGGCTTCTTCGGCCGATTGCCGAACAAAGTCGGCGCAGCCCGGCGCTTCTTCCCGCCACCTGGAGCGCCCGACGCGGCAGAAGAGGGGCTGGCTGGCTCCTGGCCGATGGCGAGGGGCGACTCCTTCCTCGGTGTCGTCTTCAGGCCAGTCGGCAAAGGTGGCCGAGGGCCTGAAGTCGCCTGTCGTCCCTCCTCCTCCCTCGGCGTCGTCTTCTAGAGCCGCCGCCCCCAGATCGGGGTCATCAACGTCGCTCTCCGCCCGGTCGGTAGCAAACTCACGGGCCGGCCCCGAGGTGCCGGCTGGTGGGTGAAGAAGGGGATTCTAACCAAAAGCAGACTGATCAGTACAAAACTCGGCAAGAAGAAGACAATCCAAAGAAAGAAAAGAAAGGCGACTCACCACGGGCGGGGGGTTGGCGCGGGAGTATGGCTCCTTGCCGAATCGCCAGTCCTCCGGGAGCCTGCTGTCCGAGAGGTAGTTCACCATCAGGGCCACCTCTTCGTGAGGCATGTCCTTGGTGCACATCTGACTCGGGTCGCGACCCCCGCTCATCTGGCATATCAGGTGAGGGCGGCCTTGGAGTGGGAGAACTCGGCGCGAGACGAAGGCGACCAGCAGGTCTGGGCCAGTCAGACCCTCCGACTGCATCAGCACTCGGAGTCGCGTGATGGCGCCGGCTCCCGCACGCGTCAGCGACCTGGCCCGGTACGACCAGTTGGGCAGCCTGCCAGCCGGCGGGCCGGCTTCGAAAGCCGGCAGATTGACCCAGTTGCCCCGCGTGGCGACGTCCCTGACGTAGAAGTACGATCGCTGCCACATCTTCACCGACTTCAGCAGCGCGATGGAGGGGAAGTGGTTGTCGGCTCCCGTCCTTCGCACGGCGATGAAGGCGCCGCACTGAGCCGGCACGCCCGCGGCCTGGGTGCCGAGCTTGGAGAAGAAGAACTCCCCCCAGAGCTCGAGGGTGGCCAGGACTCCGAGGAAGCCTTCGCACAGAGCCACGAAGGCGGACAGCAGCACCACTGTGTTGGGGGTGAGGTGGTGCGGCTGGAGTCCGTAGAACTCCATGAAAGACCGGAAGAAGCTACTCGCCGGCAGCCCTAGCCCGCGCAGGCAGTGCGAGCGGAAGATGACCCTCTTGCCCTCCTGCGGGGCAGGGGAAATCTCCCCCTCCGGCGCAAGGCGCACCTGCACGCGATCCTTGCCGGGAAGACGACGGGTCCGGCGGAGGAAGTCTATATGGTCTTCATGGACTTCGGAGCCGTCCTAGGTGCCGGAGCGTAATGGGGGAGGCGCGACAGCGAAGGAAGAGCTCATCATCGCAAGCTGTCACCGCAGCGTGCGCCAGAGCTTGGGCGTGCGGCGGAACGAAGGAGAGAGGAGGAAGCAGGAGAGCGAAGGAGCTGCGAGGAGGAAGAAAGCAAGGGGTAGTGGGAAGGAGGGGCGCGCGTGCTCCCCTCTTCCCCCTACTAATAGCCCTCGGGGCTGCGAAGCCGAGGGGGCGGGCGTGGAGATTTACTGCGCCCACAACCCCATGCCCCCCATGATCCCTGCAAAGTTACTGCGCGCAGTAACTCCACAGGAATCCTAACCGTCCACCGGGGCCACAGCGGATCCGCTCGGGCGCCAAGGCGCGGTAGTGGCGGGCCCCGCCTACGGGCCTGTCCCGTCGCACACGTGGAGTGGCAGGACGGCCTAGCCACGTGCCCTCGCGTGACAGGCCAAGAACGGACGGCGGCCTGGAAGCTTAGCTAGCACGCCACTTGAAGTCCCGCCGCAATGTTCGAACTACTGAGCAAGTCGGAATAGAGTGAGCCCGAGTCGGGCGAGTCCGACTCCGTCTAGTCAGCCCGGCGGAAGTCAATCAAGACCATGTGTCGAGCATCCGAAGAAAGAAACTGCTGAGGCTTCTCGGCCGATCATCCACGGCGCCTCACCAGCTTCGGGGACTACTGTCAGCGTAATGGGCCACGGGTAGGCCAACCCGAGCCCCATGACCTTTCAAGACATCAGGGCAGGCTGCGCTCCTCAAGACCACAGGGTGAAGAGCCGCCTCCCGGGGAGTCTATGGCAAGGTGGCTGGCTGCCCGCTCATGGCTGAGTCCCAGGGACGACTTCCATAGAAGCCGGCTTTGGGGAGTCGGCCGGCGATTCCAACAAACCGTGACCTCATCGAGGGGGACGGGGCAGGGGCGTGGCTACAATGAAGCCCACTCCCCGCCCCTTACCAAGGGCAGGCATGGCTACAACGCGCCGTACTTGGGAAGATCTCCCCGCGGTGTGGCACTGTTGCCCAGCCAGCCCTGACATCAGCACCACTGTGCCTGGTCCTGCGCCCACGACGGCTTGTCTGTACGGCCTGGAGGCGGCAGGGCCCACCAGCCAGCGAGACCTCGGGAGACGGCGGGAGCACCACCAGTCGGACCCAACGGGAATCGGCCCGGGGGAGTTGGCCGAGCCCTCCCCCGGGGCCCATGCGCCATTAATCAAGAAGAGATGGGGAGCAGCCATAGTGATCGCCCCCCAGGCGGTGGGGAAGTTGCCATGACCCCATGACCAAGCTTGCATCATCAGGAGCACGGCTACAGTAATCAGCAGCCGGCAAGACCCGCCCGCGGCGGACGCGGCCTGTCGGCTCCGTACCAGACCTGTCAGCAGGGCCCACCAGTCGACGGGCCCTAGCAGTCGGCGGAGAAGTCGGAGGTCGGAGACACTGACGGCTGGGCCCGCGCCCAGTCACATTACCATTGTACCCCTGGGGGTAGGCCATATAAACCCCCCAGAGCACCCATGCAAAGGGTTGGATCCCGGAAGTTCTATACCTCACCAGATAGAGGGAGAGAGCTAGCCTTGCCCTCTCCTACCACCATACACAGCTCAAGGAGCAACCGTGTAAACCCTTGACTATAGTGATCATGCGGAGACCTCGCAGAGCAGCAGTAGGGGTATTATCTCCCCGGAGAGCCCCGAAGCTGGGTAAGATTCGCCGGCGTGCATGTCTTCGCCTCATCCCGTTTCCAGGCACCGGCGACGTTCTACTCGCCCCCACCATGATAAGCCATCCGTTGGCATATGTCGCACCAAACCCCCGACAGAACATCTGAAGACACAGACTGCCACTGAAGAGGAACCCGAAATTCCTCAGCCTGAAGAACCTGAGATTGCGATTCCTAAGGTCGTGATGCAACTCACTGACACTCCTCTGCCCAAGCCAAAGGATCCATTCTCACGCAAGCAAAAGTTCAAGGCTGGTGATTTCTTCGGCGAGCACGTATTCTTCGAAGACAACAACCCATATGATTCTGCTCGTATAAGGAAGAGGCGTTTCTAGGCTGCTAGTCAAGCAAATTTCTATTCCTCGGTGCTATTCAACAAAGAGAAAATATTCTACCATGAGCACATTCCTCACGTGGATATGGAATCTCTGCCATGCTTCGTGCCAGTCCTCAGTGTTCTTCACGACGCTGGACTGTTAAACTTTTGCTCTGACATCTATGATTGGAATGAAGAACTGATTCTTCAATTTTATACGACGCTGCACATCACAGGAGATTCTGAAGATGTGCATTCATGGGTGCTGGACTGGGTGTCTGAGAACAATCACTACACAGCACCAGCTACTGAATTGCTTCGTGCCTTACCACTCAGTCCTCCCCTTGAAGAAGCTCGTTACATCTACAGTGAACCTGAGCTTACAAATCACCACATGCAGGTTCTGATGAAACCTTTGAAGCCAGGTCAGGCCCCACGAACAAAATTCCTCGTGAAGGAATTACTTTATGTGCCCAGAACTGTCTAACGTATTCTTATGAGGACAATGAGTCCTATCAAAGGCCACGAGTCATCTGATGAGGAAACTGTTGGCATCATGAAGAATCGGGTATTCAATATCGTTCAAGGCATTCCTGTCAATTATCACGATTTCTTCATGAGGACTCTGGCAAATGTTGCACTGTCTCCATTTGAGCTAAAGCCTTATGCACCTTGGATTATGAGATTCCTCGGGACAAGGTCTTCACTCAACTACAAAGCTGATTTTCAGAATCACCTCAGCTACTTGCCCCCAATTGAAGTCCTTAAGCGGAGCTATTCCTCAGTTGATGAAAAGGGCAAGGCACTAGCTGTTATAGATGACGGCATTCGTCCACTGGATGGACAGTTTCGCAAAGCTGCCTCTTATTCCACCAATGATGACTCTGCCACACATGACTCTGCCAATGCACCCAAGTCTACTCCTCAAGCCACTGCTCCTCGTGTGATGACTGATCGTGAGCTTCTGCTTAGTCTTCACCGGAAGGTGGATTGAAATCATAAATGGGTTAAGCGTCAGTTTGGTTCATTTCTTCACAACATGACTGCTACACACAATGCAGTGAAGGAAAACCATTACTACCTCCATGAAGTCTTCGGTCGCACCTGGGCAATACTGTCACATCTGTATGGTGAAGAAGATCTGAAGAAAATGGGTCTCAAGGAATTTTTTGATTGGTCTGCACCTCCATCGAAGAAATTCAAGAAGGTCAAGGTTCCTTCCTTGGTGGCCAGCTCATATTCTTCATCGCGCGACACTAATGAGAATGAAGACTTGGACGACACTGCGGCAGGCCCTACTACGACAAACGACCCCAACAACGCTGGCGCTCCTTCATCAACTTGATATTCTTCAGGGGCGTTAGTCCTCATATTCGATCCTTTTGGTCATTTGATGACAAAGGGGGAGAATTTTGAGTTAGTCTTCAAGCGGGTCTTTCTATATGGGCGTTTCTTTTTAAGTTACAACTCTCGTTCTTTTGAGACTTTATTGGATCGAATTGCAAGCTTAAACCCGATGGTGCTCTGATACTTTCGATATGTTTTTCTGCATGCTTATTCCTCATATATGCTAATGCACGCATGCTGAATTACATCACCATATTTCATCATGCATTTCAAATTTTTCACTGTTATATGTCAAATGCATGTATGAATTACAAGATATAGGGGTAATCTCCATGATTCAACTCTTCAAGTGTGCATTGCTTCAAAAGCAAATTCCTCACTATGCACATCTTCAGGGGGAGTTCTTCTATATCTTGCAATCAAATTCCTCAATATCAGTATTTACACTTCATATGTTTATCCCCGTTGAAAACTTAACCTATATTGTCATCAATCACCAAAAAGGGGGAGATTGTAAGTGCATCTAGTGCCCCTTAGTGATTTTGGTGTATTATTGAAGACTATAGGTTAAGGGACTAATGTGTTTGTGAGTGTACACAGGTCTATAAGTCTATGAGGACTTTGATATTTACATAGAAAGTTGACCCCTAAAAATGAAGATCTTCGACTGAAGACTTTGGATTTCTGAAGACTTTGAAAGTGAATAAATTGGTGTGACCATGAAGACTTGGTATTCATTCGAGGAACATGAAGCGTGAAGACTTTTGTTTTTGTAGTTTCATTTTCTCTTTCTTGACTCATAGGAAACACCGTACTGTTAAAGGGGGTCGAGGAAATACTAAGGAAAAATTTCCATGTGATGCTCAACTCAAATACTACACCTACCAATCCCTTCGAGTGAAGCCATTGGAAATCTCATACAGTCCAGACATATTCTTCAGTGATAGAGACGAAGTTCTTCTGGTCTCTGAGAATTTGTTCTGACTGAGGATTTAGGAATTCGCCAGTGCGGATTGCCTACACAGTGAGGAACATCATAGCCCTCAGGATTTTGCTACTCAAAATTCCAACCGTTGTTGTGCTATGCCCCAGCTGTCCCAAAATATCTATCTACCTAACGGTCATATCATTGAAGGGCATTTATGTCTTATCATGTCGGGCTGCTCCCTAGGCTATAAATAGCCGCCCCCTACAAGCACTAGCTGGTTGGCTGCTCCGAGAGAAACTAACACTTATCATTTGAGAGCAACCCATCCTCCCAGGACTTTGAGCGAAAATCATCAAGTGAGGAGAAACCCAAACCCAAATACCTACAAACCCCAAGTGATTGAGCATCACTGAAGAGATTGATCCTGCATGGATCCAACGCTTGTTACCTTTGAAGATTGTGCTTCTTCCAGACGGTTAGGCGTCATGGTCTAGAGCATCCAAGAGGAATTGTGGATCGCCGAGTGACCAAGTTTGTGAAGGTTCGGAAGTCACCTGAAGACTTACCACGAGTGATTGGACGAGGTCTGTGTGACCTTAGTTGAAGGAGAATACGGTGAGGACTTGGTGTCCTGAGCTGCGTGTTCAGGACTAGGTGTCCGGGACTATGTGTCCTTGAGTTTAAATACTCAGCCGCTCCAACCAGATGTACAACTGAGACAGCAGTTGGAACTGGTCTACCAAATCATTGTCTTCACCAAGCTTACTGGTTCTATTCCCTCAACTCTTTCATTTCCTCATAACTGTGTTGTGTGTTTGTTCATATCTGTGTTGGAAGACTTTGACAGAAGACTTTCTCATTTTCCTCAGTTCAATTTCTTTAGTCCGTTTGTCTTCATCATGTGTTATCCTGTGCTTACGCTTCCTGTACTCTGTGCCTGTCTTCATTTCATCATGATGACTATGCTTGTGTTATGTTATGTTTACTTTTGAGTACTTATTCTGCTGCTAGTAGCTCTTCGCCAAGGAATTTCCTCAACGGCAAATTCCTGAGTGAAGAATTTCATAAAAATTGCCTATTCACCCCCTCTAGTCGATATAACGCACTTTCACTACCATGAGCACATTCCTCACGTGGATATGGAATCTCTATCGTGCCTCGTGCCAGTCCTCAGTGTTCTTCACGACGCTGGACTGTTAAATTTCTGCACTAACATCTGTGATTGGAATGAAGAACTCATTCTTCAATTTTATGCGACGCTGCACATCACAGGAGATTCTGAAGATGTGAATTCATGGGTGCTGGACTCGATGTCTGAAAACACTCACTACACGGCACCAGCTACTGAATTGCTTCGTGCCTTACCACTCAGTCCTCCCCTTGAAGGTGCTCGTTGCGCCTACAGTGAACCTGAGCTTACAAATCACTACATGCAAGTTCTGATGAAGCCTTTGAAGCCAGGTTAGGCCCCACGAACCAAATTCCTCGTGAAGGAATTACTATATGTGCCCAGAACTGTCTATCGCATTCTGACAAGCACAATGAGTCCCATCAAAGGCCATGACTCATCTGATGAGGAAATTGTTGGCATCATGAAGAATCTGGTATTCAACATCGTTCATGGCATTCCTATCAATTATCAGGATTTCTTCATGAGGACTCTGGCAAATGTTGCACTTTCTCCATTTGAGCTGAAGCCTTATGCACCCTGGATCATGAGATTCCTCAGGACAAGGACTTCCCTCAACTACAAAGCTGATTTTCAGAATCACCTCAGCTACTTGCCCCCGATTGAAGTCCTCAAGCGGACCTATTCCTTAGTGGACGAAAAGGGCAAGGCACCAGCTGTTATAGATGAAGGCATTCGTCCATTGGATGGTGAGTTTCGCAAAGCTGCATCTTATTCCACCAATGATGACTCTGCCACACATGACTCTGTCGGATTTCGGGTTCTGGCAGACCCTTAAGGTTCGAACACTGGGGTGTGCGCGGAAATCACGCCTTCAACCTCCCCGCCTCACAAAGATCTAAGCTACTAAAAGAATCACGCAAGAGACACAAGATTTATACTGGTTCGGGCCACCATTATGGTGTAATACCCTACTCCAGTGTGTGGTGGATGGATTGCCTCCTAGGGCTGGTGATGATGAACAATACAAGGAAGAACAGCCTTGCGAGGGTCTGTTCTTGGCTGGGGCGATGAACTGCTAGGAGGAGTTCAGTCGCCCTTCTCTCTCTCTCTCTGATTTCTGATCCCCGCGCCGAACCGAACGGAACCCCGTGCTATGTGGGCGGCTGGTCCTATTTATAGAGGCCCTGGTCCTCTTCCCAAATATCGAGCAGGAAGGGAGCCAACAATGGCGGGCTAATTTGAAGGGGGACAACAAGTACATCTATCCTGACTAAAGGTGGTCTTCGCCTGCGAAAGACTCTGCGATGACGCCGTGCTGGCCTCCATGGTGACCTCCGTCTTATAGTCCGCTTGGTCCTGGTCTTGTTGCACCGAAACGGCAACCTTTGCCTGATGCCTCGGTACTCCACGGCTGCGCTTGCCCCCTTTGCACCAAAGAGGAAAGAAGGACGCTACGCGTGCTGGCGCCCGCCTGGCGCCCTCGATCGTCACGGCTTGCGTCACTAGCACCTCGCGAGGCACCCCGCCTTGATATCTCTGTCTCCTCGCGAGCTAGCCTGAGGAGGCTGCGCCTGAGGATGCGCCGTGTCGTCCACCTCGCGAGGCTTGGCCCCTCGCGAGGGTCTTGAGTCTTGTGCTTGATGAAGATGGGCCATGTTGGGCCCCCATTCGAGCCACGCCGCAGGCTGCAGGCAGGCAAGTCTGGGGACCCCCGTTCCCAGAACGCCGACAGCAGCCCCCGGGCCCGTGGCGCGCATGGGCTTGGCCGTGCCAAGAGGCGAAGGGGCAAGGGCGAAGCGCCGTGGGCCCTAATAGCCTGCGGCCTTGGGCGCCGCGTGGCGGTTAATGGGACGTGGGCGGCACTATTCCCCCCCACACCCCCTTATTCTGCACCTTGTCAGGTGGACTTGTGGTTGCACACAGCCGCTCCCCTTCTTGTTGCTCGGGCGTCTCCTGCTCTTCCTTCCTTCGCACGCCGGCTCCCGCCTCCAATCCAATCTCAAATCTTCCCCCTCCTTCCCATCGCCATGACTCCGACGAGGAAGGAGAGAGGGGAGAAATCCATGCCTCCGTCTTGTGTGCCACCGTCGGTGGTCCCCACCGTCGGCCAGTCGACCGTACTCAACCAAGAGTGCCTGGGCAGGGACAGCTTGGCCCTGGCCTCCGTCTTCAACGAGTGCGGGAGGACGATGGCTTGGCCCGCATCCCACTTCTCCATCAACAGGATAGCAACCGAGGTTCCATGTTTCACCGACGCCTTGTGGGCGGGTCTGGTTCCCCCCTTCTCCGATTTCTTCAATGTCATGCTCTCCCATTATCAGATCCACTTGATGCATCTAAGTCCTGAGTCCATCACCCTTCTTTCGGTCTTCTCCTTCGTTTGTGAAGCCATGGTGGGCATCCCTCCTTCGGTGGCCTTGCTGCGCCACTTCTTCTCGCTGCGTCTTGTCGACCCTTCCCAGCGCTGGGCATGCGTGAGCTTTGCTGCCGAGCCTGCAACCGAGGCCTCGGGGATTGACTTCAAACTCCCCTAGCCCGCGGTTGGGTTCCGCGAGCGGTGGTTGTACGTGGACGCAGGCGTACCCAGCCCCCTGCTTTGGAGCCGACCTCGCCTGCTGTCCCCAATTCGGGTTGGGGCCAGGAGACGCTCAAGAGCCCCCGGCTCGTCTTCGTCTGGAGCCGCTTCACGCTCCTGAGGAAGCTCAGCGTGAAAGCACCCAAAGTGGTGAAGGAGTTTCTGTTGTGCCGTGTCGCTCCCCTGCAGCGCCGCTTTCGCCGGATGTGGGCTTTCTGTGGAAGCGAGGATAACATGAGGCTCCAGGAGGAGGACCTGGCTCCGGCGGTGTTGAAGTCGACACTCTTGACCTTAGCCGGTGACCTCAACCCCGGCAACGTCCGGCAGGGAGGGGCCCTGCTGTACCTCTGCCAGAGAAGGGCCGACTTCGTGAAGCAGATGCATGTCTTCGATGAATGGGGGCTGCGCCCAGCCGGCCTCCAGGGACCTCGCGAGAACCCGGTGGTGGTGACTGCCCTTCCAACCGGCCATGGCGGCTCCTCCTCAAGTGGCGGAGCAGGGAGGCAGGAGACGCCTGAGGCGGAGGGTGCCCCTGATAAGGTGGCAGCGCCGGGTGGCGCTCGCGAGGGGACAGCTCCTGAGGCCCGCGCTGCTGCAGCTGAAGGTGGCAAGCAGCCGCTCACGGCGCCTGGGGCTGAGGCCTCGGAGGCCCCAGTCGCATCTTCTGGCGAGGCAATGGAAGGCAGGCGCCAGGCAGGCGCCCCTGACGCAGACCGCTCTGATGCCCCGCCCCCGCGGCGGGATGACCTTTGCACTCTTCGCTTGGGCCGCTTCCGCGTGGAATTTGAGGCCCTCCGGAGGAAGAGAGAGGCCCTAGGTGATGACTTCCCTTGTCGCGCGCTGAAGCGCAGGAAGTACTTCGCCACTGATGAGTAAGTCCTCTTTCTCTCTGGCTCCTGATCCCCTTGTTGCTTCCGCTGATCCTTGTTCTGCAGGCCCCTCCCGACTGAGCTCGCGGAAGTCGCTGAGGTGCCGCCTCCCTTAGCTTCGTCCCCTCTACTATCTTCAAGTGCTCCGAGCAGCTCTGCCCTGGTGATAAGGGCGTCTGAAGGGGCGGGCCATCCCGAGGCGCACCGTGGCCCGTCATTCCCCGCGATATTCCTTCACGGGCCCTCTCGGGGAATAGCCAGCTTGCCGTGGGCTTCTCGTCTGGTCGGGAAACACGACTGGTTGAGGCGCCTCCTGCGCCCCTCATCTGGAGACGGGCTGTCTCTAGGCCGGGCTCCCAGCGCGACACGCCCGGCCATCATGAGGGCGCCAGCCCCCAGCCCCCTACCTGGAGGGGGAACAATGGTTTGCGGCCCCCGGCGCTTGCTTGGGGCGGATGACGGTGTGGAAGATGTGCTTGAGCGCGCCCGGCAGCGCCGCGCCCGCCGCCAAGGGTTCCTTCGAAGAGCGGCCGACGCAGTGAACTTGCTTGGGGAGGAGCTCGCTGATGAAGACGCGCGCCTGGAGGCCGAGGGCCTGCGCCTGGCTGCAAGGAGGCGCGAGCTGGAGGCGGCCATCACCCTCGCGTGCCGTCAGCGGGATCTTGATGATGAAGAGGCGAAGGCGTCGCTGGAGGCCTCTCGAGTGGCCCGATCCCAGGCCACCGAGGAGGCCCGGAGAGCAGACCGATGGCGATAAGCAGCAGAGGAGCGAGCTCGCGAGCTCCTGGCCCGGTGCCACTCACTAGAGGAGCAGGCGGAGCTGTGCGAGCTGGCCCTTGCATCGATGCGGGTGGCCTCCGGTGACCCAGCCGAGCTCCAGAGGCGCGAAGAAGCGTTGACGATGGAAGCCGATGAACACTCGCGAGTACGAGCGGCTGGAGACGAGGGAGCGCCTAGTGACGCTGGCGGAAGACGATGTTGTTGCGCGGGAAGCGCGTGTCCTGGAGGAGGTTTGCCGTCGGGTGGCGACGGCGCGCCAAGGCCTCGAACGAGAGTTCGAGGGGAAGCTGGGGATGATCCGGGTCGAAGCCGAGGGCAGAACCGCAGCCCTGAGGGTCCAATGCGATGAGGGGACGCGGCTGGCCGACGCCTCCCGAGCCACCCTTGAGGCAGCGCAAAAGGAGCTGGCTGCCTCCGAGGCCGAGGTGCTCCGTCTTCGCCAGCAGATGGAAGAGGTCGAGGCCGTTGAGCGTCAGAATGCTGACGAAATACGCCAGCGGCGACTCCTGGAGCACGCGCATGGCCCCACGCTCACCACACTCAGGGAGAGGGCTAACGTGGCCTTAGGCAACATCTATGAGGCATCCGTCGGCGAACCACACACGATCAATTATGCCGGTAACTTGCAGTTCTTCACTGCCGTGGTGACGCAACTGGAGGCACGGTCGGTCAGGGCCGACAGGTTGGTGGAGGAGAGGAGCCACGTCTTTCTCAAGCGCGCCTTTTCCCGTGTCTTCATCCATCTCCAGAACATGAATCCCCGCTTCGATTTTGACGCTGTCATCGCCCCAGTCTCCCAGGCCGTCCGAGATGACTTGGCGCACTGGGTGGAGGATAACGTGGACGCCCTTGTCAGGGCCTTCGCTTCGGACGACTGCGACGTGGTCGTGGGTGCTGACGAGGACGGCGCGGCGAGCGGCCCTGACGCCGCCGGTAGCGACGCAGGCGGCGATGGCGAGCTCGGCGACCTCCGACGAAGGCTCAGGAGGTGCCTCCGGGGACGCATTGGGGGATTGGCCCGACTGAGTGCGTATCGCTCCTGTCTTTTTCACCCTGCATGAATAGAACTCAGGCTTTTGACCTGGTGGCTTGTGAGAGCTTTTCGGGAGGGGAAGCCCCTCATGTAATAACCTGTGTCCATCGTATCAGTAGTAATCAAATTACGCTCGTGCCTAACGGTGGGCTGGTTTACCTTTGCCTCATGCTGGTTCCGGGGCAGCCTGCAGGAGGGTGCGACGCCTTGGGCGCTCTCTAGTTGGGTCCTCAGGATGTGAGATCGTCGCTGGTGAAAAACTTCACAGGCGTTGGCCTTCTTCATAGGCTCTGGGCCTTCTCCTGAGCGTGAGGGCTTCACAGGCACTCGCCTTGCTTCACAGGCTCTGGGCCTTTTCCTTAGCGCGAGGGCTTCACAGGCACTCGCCTTGCTTCACAGGCTCTGGGCCTTTTCCTTAGCGCATGGGCTTCACAGGCACTCGCCTTGCTTCACAGGCTCCGGGCCTTTTCCTTAGCGCGAGGGCTTCACAGGCACTCGCCTTGCTTCACAGGCTCTGGGCCTTTTCCTTAGCGCGTGGGCTTCACAGGCTCTGGGCCTTTTCCTTAGCGTGAGCGCTTCACAGGCACTCGCCTTGCTTCACAGGCTCTGGGCCTTTTCCTTAGCGCGAGGGCTTCACAGGCACTCGCCTTGCTTCACAGGCTCTGGGCCTTTTCCTTAGCACGAGGGCTTCATAGGCACTCGCCTTGCTTCACAGGCTCCGGGCCTTTTCCTTGGCGCGAGGGCTTCACAGGCACTCGCCTTGCTTCACAGGCTCTGGGCCTTTTTAAACAGGACAGCCTCCGTAGGCACCCGAAAATCCTCCCGAGAGGGAGTAACAGTGGCAGTCTGGGTTGCGCGCGAGCCAGGCCTGACCCGACTCGCGAGGGGCTCGCGAGGGGAGGCAGCTGTGACGGAGCGGTAACCAGAACGCGAGAAATGGCTCGAGCGAAAATAAGCACCCCTTCCCTGAACACACGCAAATCTCAAATTCGAATCCAACTTAAATCCAGCGGGGGAAAGCAACAGCCAAAGGGAAATGCAACGAAAAGCAGACAAAAAGCCGCGTCCAGCACCTAATCTAGTCTTGGACGTCTTCTCACCAGCGCGGAGCTAAGTGTTGTCCACTGGGCGTGGGAGGGAGCCCCAGGGCCTGAGGCCGGCACCCCTGAGATTCCGGGGCATGTACAGCCCCACTCATTATTACGTGAGAGTGTCACGGGGCGGCGAGCTTCACAGGCACTGGGCCTTCTTCACAGGTACTGGCCTTGCTTCATATCGCCAGACGAGGGCCCCGCCTTGCGCCACACTCTAGTGCCATCAGCAACGATCGGAACCCAGGACGCCGCCCGATGGGGTAGAGCGGTCGCCAGCGGTTCCCCCGACGACCACGGGTCCTCCGCGAGGGGCAGGCCCTGAGGCACCTCCCAAGCAGAGGGCCTACCTCCTGAGAACGCCTTGCTCCGAACGCCGCGGTGGCGATGTAGGATCTCGACCCCTCTCCCGGAGCCCCTGCGCCCTCCTCCCGAGGGGTAGGAAACTGTGGGAGCGGGCCAGCTGCTTGCCGCGGCGACCTGCACCTCTTGCGATCCATGGTTAGCATATACCTGCCCCTGAAGTGTTAGCGGTGCCGGATAGTCGCCGCCTCTAGCGTGGCCAGCGGGCTCGTCCATGGGCTCCTGGAAGGGCTCGGCTTCTACTGCCTCATCCCCCCAGCTTGGGCCGAGGAGCGAGCCTTGCCTGCTCTCGCGAGGGTGTCCTTGGTCCAGCATGAAGGGCATGTATTCCTCCGTCGTTGTCATCCCGAACGCCACGCCATGATGCCCCGCATGCCACGCGGTCCCACCGGCCATGCCTACCGTGGGGTGGCAGCGCGGCAGCCCTCCAGGGCCGCGGGTTGCGTCGAGTCCTTCTTCTTCGCGGGCCGGGGGCGGAGGCAGCGCCGCCGCCGGTCCGGTGCTAACAGCTTCACTGGCGTCGGAGTAGCCTTGGAGTCCGTGGGTGCGCGCGGAGCCCCCGAGCGGGCTGCTCTGGGCTTGAGATGGGAGCTGGGTGGAGAAGGGGTGAGCCCCCGAGGCGGCGAAGCCCAGGAGCTCCGCCACTCGCTCCAGCAGCACGTCATGGCCGCCCTCCAGCAGCCTGCACCGCAACAGCTCCCAGGCCACCGTGAGCGCCGCCCTCGAGTTCGCCTGCTCCCGGCGGGTGTATGGTGTCGTTGTCGGGGCGTGATTGGAGGCCCTTGCTGCCGACCGAGCCTGCCGCGGCGTAAGAGTTGCCGAAGTCTGTCCGCGTCGCCCGCGGCCCGCAGCACCCTGCAGACCGCGAGCTGCCTGGGGCGTGGGGTCGCCCGAGGCGGGCGGTTCCGCGTGTTTGGGCCACGCAGCCCACGGGTCGGGGTTGCCCTCCTGGTCGCCGGGCATGATGATGAAGACGTGACGGGGCACGGAGTGGTGGAAGACGAACTCCGGCGCACCCCTACCTGGCGTGCCAAATGTCGGATTTCGGGTTCCGGCAGACCCTTAAGGTTCGAACACTGGGGTGCGTGCGGAAATCACGCCTTCAACCTCCCCGCCTCACAAAGATCTAAGCTACTAAAAGAATCACGCAAGAGACACAAGATTTATACTGGTTTGGGCCACCATTGTGGTGTAATACCCTACTCCAGTGTTTGGTGGATGGATTGCCTCCTGGGGCTGGTGATGATGAACAATACAAGGAAGAACAGCCTCGCGAGGGTCTGTTCTTGGCTGGGGCGATGAACTGCTAGGAGGAGTTCAGTTGCCCTTCTCTCTCTCTCTGATTTCCGATCCCCGCGCCGAACTGAACCGAACCCCGTGCTATGTGGGCGGCTGGTCTTATTTATAGAGGCCCTGGTCCTCTTCCCAAATATCGAGAGGGAAGGGAGCCAACAATGGCGGGCTAATTTGAAGGGGGACAGCAAGTACATCTATCCTGACTAAAGGTGGTCTTCGCCTGCGAAAGACTCTGCGGTGACGCCGTGCTGGGCTCCATGGTGACCTTCGTCTCGTAGTCGGCTTGGTCCTGGTCTTGTTGCACCGAAACGGCAACCATTGACTGATGCCTCGGTACTCCGCGGCTGTGCTTGCCCCCTTTGCACCAAAGAGGAAAGAAGGACGCTGCGCGCGCTAGCGCCCGCCTGGCGCCCTCGATGGTCACGGCTGGCGTCACTGGCACCTCGCGAGGCACCCTGCCTTGATATCTCCGTCTCCTCGTGAGCTAGCCTGAGGAGGCTGCGCCGTGTCGTCCACCTCGCGAGGCTTGGCCCCTCGCGAGGGTCTTGAATCTTGTGCTTGATGAAGATGGGCCATGTTGGGCCCCCATTCGAGCCACGCCGCAGGCCGCAGGCAGGCAAGTCTGGGGACCCCCGTTCCCAGAACACCGACAGACTCTGCTGCCAATGCACCCAAGTCTACCCCTCAAGCCACTGCTCCTCGTGTGATGACTGACCGTGAGCTTCTTCTTATTCTTCACCAGAAGGTGGATCGAAACCATAAATGGGTTAAGCGTCAGTTTGGTTCATTTCTTCACAACATAACTGCTACACACAATGCAGTGAAGAAAAACCATTACTATCTCCATGAAGTTTTCGGTCACACCTGGGCCATTCTGTCACATCTGTATGGTGAAGAAGATCTCAAGAACATGTGTCTCAAGGAAGATTTTGACTGGTTCGCACCTCCACCGAAGAAATTCAAGAAGGTCAAGTTCCCTTCCTTGGTGGCCAGCTCATATTCTTCATCGCGCGACACTGATGAGCATGAAGACTTGGACGACACTGCAGCAGGACCTTCCATGAAAAATGACCCCAACAACGCTGGCGCTACTTCATCAACTTGATATTCTTCAGGGGCGTTAGTCCTCATTTTCGATCCTTTTGGTCATTTGATGACAAAGGGGGAAAATTTTGAGTTAGTCTTCAAGCGGGTCTGTCTATATGGGCATTTTTTTGCTAAGTTACAACTCTCGTTCTTCTGAAACTTTATTGGATTGAGTTGTAAACTTAAAGCCGATGGTGCTCTGATACTCTTGATGCTTTTTCTACGTGCTTATTCCTCACATATGTTAATGCACGCATGCTGAATTACATCAGTCACCATATTTCATCATGCATTTCAAATTCTTCATTATGATATGTCAAATGCGTGTATGAACTACAAGATATAGGGGGAGATCTCCATGATTCTACTCTTCAAGTGTGCAATGCTTCAAAAGCAAATTCCTCACCATGCACATCTTCAAGGGGAGTTCTCCTATATCTTGCAATCAAATTCCTTAATATCAGTATTTACACTTCATATGTTTATCCCCGTTGAAAACTTAACCTATATTGTCATCAATCACCAAAAAGGGGGAGATTGTAAGTGCATCTAGTGCCCCTTAGTGATTTTGGTGTATTGAAGACTTATAGGTTGAGGGACTAATGTGTTTGTGAGTGTACACAGGTCCATAAGTCTATGAGGAGTTTGATATTTACAGAGAAAGTCGACCCCTAAAAATGAAGTTCGTCGACTGAAGACTTTGGATTTCTGAAGACTTTCTGAAGACTTTGAAAGTGAAGAAATTGGTGTGACCTTGAAGACCCGGTATTCATGTGAGGAACGTGAAGCATGAAGACTTTTGTTTTTACAGTTTCATTTTATCTTTCTTGAGTCTTAGGAAACACCGTACTGTTAAAGGGGGTCGAGGAAATACTAAGGAAAAATTTCCAAGTTATGCTCAACTCAAAATCCTACACCTACCAATCCCTTCGAGTGAAGCCATTGGAAATCTCATACAGTTCACTCATATTTTTCAGTGACAGAGACGAAGTTCTTCTGTTCTCTGAGGAATTTGTTCTGACTGAGGAGTTAGGAATTCGCTAGTGTGGATTGCCTACATAGTGAGGAACATGATAGCCCTGAGGATTTTGCTACTCAAAATTCTGACCGTTGTTGTGCTATGCGCCAGCTGTCCCAAAATATCTACCCACCTAACGGTCATATCATTGAAGGGCATTTATGTCTTATCATGTCGGGCTGCTCCCTAGGCTATAAATAGCCACCCCCTACAATCACTAGCTGGTTGGCTGCTCCGAGAGAAACTGACACTTGTCATTTGAGAGCATCCCATCCTCCGAGGACTTTGAGCGAAAATCATCAAGTAAGGAAAACCAGAACCCAAACCCAAAGTGATTGAGCATCACTGAAGAGATTGATCCTGCGTGGATCTGACGCTTGTTACCTTTGAAGACTGTGCTTCTTCCAAACGGTTAGGCGTCAAGGTCTAGAGCATCCAAGAGGAATTGTGGATCGCCGAGTGACCAAGTTTGTGATGCTTCGGAAGTCACCTGAAGACTTACCACGAGTGATTGGGCGAGGTCTGTGTGATCTTAGATCGAGGGGAATACGGTGAGGACTGGGTGTTCTGGACTGTCTGTTCAGAACTAGGTGTCCGGGATTGTGTGTCCTCAGGTTTAAATACCTAGCCGCCCTAACCAGACGTACAACTGAGACAGTAGTTGGAACTGGTCTACCAAATCATTGTCTTCACCAAGCTCACTGGTTTTATTTCCTCAACTCTTTCATTTCCTCATAACTGTGTTGAGTGCTTGTTCATATCTGTGTTTGAAGACTTTGACTGAAGACTTTCTCAAATTCCTTAGTTCAATTTCTTCAGTCTGTTTGTCTTCATCCTGTGTTATCCTGTGTTTACGCTTTCTGTACTCTGTGCTTGTCTTCATTTCATCATGATGACTATGCTTGTGCTCTGTTATGTTTACTCTTGAGTACTTATTCCGCTGCTAGTAGTTATTCGCTAAGGAATTTCCTCACCTGCAAATTCCTCAGTGAAGAACTCATAAAAATCGCCTATTGACCCCCCTCTAGTCGATATAACGCACTTTCAGCTTCAACATAAGCCGCCACACAAGGCGAATCGTGACGGATGTCACTAGGGAGAACCGCCTCTGCCCCGTAAACCATGAAGAAAGGTGTGTAACTTGTAGATCTATTGGGGGTAGTATTTGAAGGAAATATGCCCTAGAGGCAATACTAAAGTTATTATTTATTTCCTTATTCTCATGATAAATGTTTATTATTCATGCTAGAATTGTATTAACCGGAAACGTAATACATGTGTGAATACATAGACAAATAGAGTGTCACTAGTATGCCTCTACTAGACTAGCTCGCTGATCAAAGATGGTTGTGTTCCCTAGCCATTGACATGAGTTGTCATTTGATTAACAGGATCACATCATTAGGAGAATGATGTGATTGACTTGACCCATTTCGTTAGCTTAGCACTCGATCATTTAGTATGTTGCTATTGCTTTCTTCATGACTTATACATGTTCCTATGACTATGAGATTATGCAACTCCCGTTTACTGGAGGAACACTTTGTGTGCTACCAAACGTCACAGCATAACTGGGTGATTATAAAGGTGCTCTATAGGTGTCTCCAAAGGTATATGTTGGGTTGGCGTATTTCGAGATTAGGATTTGTCACTCCGATTGTCGGGGAGGTATCTCTGGGCCCTCTTGGTAATACACATCACTTAAGCCTTGCAAGCATTACAACTAATGAGTTAGTTGTGGGATGATGTATTACAGAACGAGTAAAGAGACTTGCCGGTAACGAGATTGAACTAGGTATTGAGATACCGACGATCGAATCTCGGGCAAGTAACATACCAATGACAAAGGGAACAACTATGTTGTTATGCGGTCTGGCCGATAAAGATCTTCGTAGAATATGTGGGAGCCAATATGAGCATCCAGGTTCCGCTATTAGTTATTGACCGGAGACGTGTCTCGGTCATGTCTACATAGTTCTCGAACCCGTAGGGTCCGCACGCTTAACGTTTCGATGACAGGTATATCATGAGTTTATATGTTTTGATGTACCGAAGGTTGTTCGGAGTCCCGGATATGATCACGGACATGACGAGGAGTCTCGAAATGGTCTAGACATGAAGATTGATATATTGGAAGCCTATATTTGGATATCGGAAGTGTTCCGGGTAAAATCGGGATTTTACCGGAGTACCGGAGGGGTTACTGGAACCCCCCGGGGGTTAATGGGCCATAGTGGGCCTTATTGGAGAAGAGCAGAGGCGGCCAGGGCAACCGCGCGCCCCTCCCCCTAGTCCGAATAGGACAAGGAGAGGGGGGCGGCGCCCCCCTTTCCTTCTTCTCCTCCACCTCTTTCCCCCTCTTCTCCTAATCCAACAAGGAAAAGGGAGGGAGTCCTACTCCCGGTGGGAGTAGGACTCCTCCTGGCACGCCCCTCCTGGCCGGCCGCACCTCCCCCATTGCTCCTTAATAAACGGGGGCAGGGGGCACCATAGAGACACAACAATTGATCGTTTGATCTTTTAGCCGTGTGGGGTGCCCCCCTCCACCATAGTCCACCTCGATAATATTGTAGCGGTGCTTAGGCAAAGCCCTGCATCGGTAGAACATCATCATCGTCACCACGCCGTCGTGCTGACGAAACTCTCCCTCAACACTCGGCTAGATCAGAGTTCGAGGGACGTCATCGGGCTGAACATGTGCTGAACTCAAAGGTGTTGTACGTTCGATACTTGACCGGTCGGATTGTGAAGACGTACGACTACATCAACCGCGTTGTGCTAACACTTCTGCTTTCGGTCTATGAGGGTACGTGGACAACACTCTCCCCTCTCGTTGCTATCCATCACCATGTTCTTGCGTGTGCGTAGCAAATTTTTTGCAAATTACTATGTTCGCCAACAGTGGCATCCGAGCCAGGTTTTATGCGTAGATGTCATATGCACGAGTAGAACACAAGTGAGTTGTGGGCGATATAAGTCATACTGCTTACCAGCATGTCATACTTTGGTTCGGCGGTATTGTTGGATGAAGCGGCCCGGACCGACATTACGTGTACACTTACGCGAGACTGGTTCGACCGACGTGCTTTGCACACAGGTGGCTGGCGGGTGTCAGTTTCTCCAACTTTAGTTGAACCGAGTGTGGCTACGCCTGGTCCTTGCGAAGGTTAAGACAACACTAACTTGACAAACTATCATTGTGGTTTTAATGTGTAGGCAAGAACGGTTCTTGCTAAGCCCAGTAGCAGCCACATAAAACATGCAACAATAAAGTAGAGGACGTATAACTTGTTTTTGCAGGGCATGTTGTGATGTGATATGGTCAAGACATGGTGCTAAATTTTATTGTATGAGATGATCATGTTTTGTAACCGAGTTATCGGGAACTGGCAGGAGCCATATGGTTGTCGTTTTTTGTATGCAATGCAATCGCCCTGTAATGCTTTACTTTATCACTAAGCGGTAGCGATAGTCATAGAAGCATAAGATTGGAGAGACGACAGCGATACTACGATGGAGATCAAGGTGCCGCGCCGGTGACGATGGTGATCATGACAGTGCTTCGGAGATGGAGATCACAAGCACAAGATGATGATGGCCATATCATATCACTTACATTGATTGCATGTGATGTTTATCTTTTATGCATCTTATCTTGCTTTGATTGACGGTAGCATTATAAGATGATCTCTCACTAAATTTCAAGATAAAAGTGTTCTCCCTGAGTATGCACCATTGCCAAAGTTCGTCGTGCCCAGACACCACGTGATGATCGGGTGTGATAAGCTCTACGTCCATCTACAACGGGTGCAAGCCAGTTTTGCACATGCAGAATACTCAGGTTAAACTTGACGAGCCTAGCATATGCAGATATGGCCTCGGAACACTGAGACCGAAAGGTCGAGCGTGAATCATATAGTAGATATGATCAACACAGTGATGTTCACCATTGAAAACTACTCCATTTCGGGTGATGATCGGTCATGGTTTAGTTGATTTGGATCACGTGATCACTTAGATGATTAGAGGGATGTCTATTTAAGTGGGAGTTCTTAAGTAATATGATTATTTGAACTTAAATTTATCATGAACTTAGTACCTGATAGTATCTCGCTTGTCTATGTTGATTGTAGATAGATGGCCAGTGTTGTTATTTCGTTAAATTTTAATGTGTTCCTTGAGAAAGCAAAGTTGAAAGATGATGGTAGCAATTACACGGACTGGGTCCGTAACTTGAGGATTATCCTCATTGCTGCACAGAAGAATTACGTTATGGAAGCACCGTTGGGTGCCAGGCCTGCTGCAGATGCAACTGACGACGTTAAGAATGTCTGGCAAAGCAAAGCTGATGACTACTCAATAGTTCAGTGTGCCATGCCTTACGGCTTAGAACCGGGACTTCAACGACGTTTTGAACGTCATGGAGCATATGATATGTTCCAAGAGTTGAAGTTAATATTTCAAGCAAATGCCCGGATTGAGAGATATGAAGTCTCCAATAAATTCTACAACTGCAAGATGGAGGAGAATAGTTATGTCAGTGAGCATATACTCAAAATGTCTGGGTATAAAAATCACTTGATTCAACTGGGAGTTAATCTTCCGGATGATAGCATCATTGACAGAATTCTTCAATCACTGCCACCAAGCTACAAGAGCTTCGTGATGAACTATAACATGCAAGGGATGGATAAGATGATTCCTGAGCTCTTCGCAATGCTAAAGGCTGCGGAGGTAGAAATCAAGAAGGAGCATCAAGTGTTGATGGTCAATAAGACCACCAGTTTCAAGAAAAAGGGCAAAGGGAAGAAGAAGGGGACCTTCAAGAAGAACAGCAAGCAAGTTGCTGCTCAAGAGAAGAAACCCAAGTCTGGACCTAAGCCTGAAACTAAGTGCTTCTACTGCAAGTAGACTGGTCACTGGAAGCGGAACTGTCCCAAGTATTTGGCGGATAAGAAGGATGGCAAGGTGAACAAAGGTATATGTGATATACATGTTATTGATGTGTACCTTACTAGAGCTCTCAGTAGCACCTGGGTATTTTATACTGGTTCTGTTGCTAATATTTGCAACTCGAAACAGGGACTACGGATTAAGCGAACACTGGCCAAGGACGAGGTGACGATGCGCGTGGGAAACGGTTCCAAAGTCGATGTGATCGCCGTCGGCACGCTACCTCTACATCTACCTTCAGGATTATTATTAGACCTAAATAATTGTTTTTTGGTGCCAGCGTTGAGCATGAACATTATATCTGGATCTTGTTTGATGCGAGACGGTTATTCATTTAAATCAGAGAATAATGGTTGTTCTATTTATATGAGTAATATCTTTTATGGTCATGCACCCTTGAAGAGTGGTCTATTTTTGATGAATCTCGATAGTAGTGATACACATATTCATAATGTTGAAGCCAAAACATGCAAAGTTGATAATGATAGTACAACTTATTTGTGGCACTACCGTTTAGGTCATATCGGTGTAAAGCACATGAAGAAACTCCATACTGATGGACTTTTGGAACCACTTGATTATGAATCACATGGTACTTGTGAACCGTGCCTCATGGGCAAGATGACTAAAACGCCGTTCTCCGGTATTATGGAGAGAGCAACAGATTTGTTGGAAATCATACATACAGATGTATGTGGTCCAATGAATATTGAGCCTCGTGGCAGATATCGTTATTTTCTCACCTTCACAGATGATTTGACCAGATATGGGTATATCTACTTAATGAAACATAAGTCTGAAACATTTGAAAAGTTCAAAGAATTTCAGAGTGAAGTTGAAAATCATCGTAACAAGAAAATAAAGTTTCTATGATCAGATCATGGAGGAGAATATTTGAGTTACGAGTTTGGTCTACATTTGAAACAATGCGGAATAGTTTCACAACTCACGCCACTTGGAACACTACAACGTAATGGTGTGTCCGAACGTCGTAATCCTACTTTACTAGATATGGTGCGATCTATGATGTCTCTTACTGATTTACTGCTATCGTTCTGGGGTTATGCTTTAGAGACGGCTGCATTCACATTAAATAGGGCACCATCGAAATCCGTTGAGACGAAGCCTTATGAACTGTGGTTTGGTAAGAAACCAAAGTTGTCGTTTCTTAAAGTTTGGGGCTGCGATGCTTATGTGAAAAAGCTTTAACCTGATAAGCTCGAACCCAAATCGGAAAAATGTGTCTTCATAGGATACCCAAAGGAGACTGTTGGGTACACCTTCTATCACAGATCCGAAGGCAAGACATTCATTGCTAAGAATGGATCCTTTCTAGAGAAGGAGTTTCTCTTGAAAGAAGTGAGTGGGAGGAAAGTAGAACTTGATGAGGTAATTGTACCTGCTCCCTTATTGGAAAGTAGTTCATCACAGAAACCGGTTCCTGTGACGCCTACACCAATTAGTGAGGAAGTTAATGATGATGATCATGGAACTTCAGACCAAGTTGTTACTGAACCTCGTAGGTCAACCAGAGTAAGATCCGCACCAAAGTGGTACGGTAATCCTGTTTTAGAGGTTATGTTACTAGACCATGACGAACCTATGAACTATGAAGAAGCGATGGTGAGCCCAAATTCCGCAAAATGGCTTGAGGCCATGAAATCTGAGATGGTATCTATGTATGAGAACAAAGTGTGGACTTTGGTTGACTTGCCCGATGATCGGCAAGCCATTGAAAATAAATGGATCTTCAAGAAGAAGACTGACGCTGATGGTAATGTTACTGTATATAAAGCTCGACTTGTTGCAAAAGGTTTTTGACAAGTTCAAGGGATTGACTATGATGAGACTTTCTCACCAGTAGCGATGCTTAAGTCTGTCCAATTCATGTTAGCAATTGCCGCATTTTATGACTATGAAATTTGGCAAATGGATGTCAAAACTGCATTCCTGAATGGATTTCTGGAAGAAGAGTTGTATATGATGCAACCAGAAGGTTTTGTCGATCCAAAGGGAACTAACAATGTGTGCAAGCTCCAGTGATCCATTTATGGACTGGTGCAAGCTTCTCGGAGTTGGAATAAACGCTTTGACAGTGTGATCAAAGCATTTGGTTTTGTACAGACTTTTGGAGAAGCCTGTATTTACAAGAAAAGTGAGTGGGAGCTCTGTAGCATTTCTGATATATGTGGATGACATATTGTTGATTGGAAATGATATAGAATTTCTGGATAGCATAAAGGGATACTTGAATAAAAGTTTTTCAATGAAAGACCTCGGTGATGCTGCTTATATAGGGCATCAAGATCTATAGAGATAGATGAAGACGCTTAATTGGACTTTCACAAAGCACATACCTTGACAAAGTTTTGAAGAAGTTCAAAATGGATCAAGCAAAGAAAGGGTTCTTGCCTGTGTTACAAGGTGCGAAGTTGAGTAAGACTCAATGCCCGACCACTGCAGAAGATAGAGATAAAATGAAAGATGTTGCCTATGCTTCAGCCATAGGCTCTATCATGTATGCAATGCTATGTACTAGACATGATGTGTGCCTTGCTATAAGTCTAGCAGGTAGGTACCAAAGTAATCCAGGAGTGGATCACTGGACAGCGGTAAAGAACATCCTGAAATACCTAAAAAGGACTAAGGATATGTTTCTTGTTTATGGAGGTGACAAAGAGCTAGTCGTAAATGGTTACGTCGATGCAAGCTTTGACACTGATCCGGACGATTCTAAACCGCAAACCGGATACGTGTTTACATTGAACGGTGGAGTTGTTAGTTGGTGCAGTTCTAAACAAAGCGTCGTGGTGGGATCTACGTGCGAAGCGGAGTACATAGCTGCTTCAGAAGCAGCAAATGAAGGAGTTCATATACGATCTAGGTGTCATACCTAGTGCATCGGGTCGAATGAAAATCTTTTGTGACAATACTGGTGCAATTTCCTTGGCGAAGGAGTCTAGATTTCACAAGAGAACCAAGCACATCAAGAGACGCTTCAATTCCATCCGGGATCTAGTCCAGGTGGGAGACATAGAAATTTGCAAGATACATATAGATCTGAATGTTGCAGACCCGTTGACTAAGCCTCTTCCACGAGCAAAACATGATCAGCACCAAGGCTCCATGGGTGTTAGAATCATTACTGTGTAATCTAGATTATTGACTCTAGTGCAAGTGGGAGACTGAAGGAAATATGCCCTAGAGGCAATAATAAAGTTATTATTTATTTCCTTATTCTCATGATAAATGTTTATTATTCATGCTAGAATTGTATTAACCGGAAACATAATACAAAGTGGATCAAAGATGGTTATGTTTCCTAGCCATTGACATGAGTTGTCATTTGATTAACGGGATCACATCATTAGGAGAATGATGTGATTGACTTGACCCATTCCGTTAGCTTAGCACTCGATCGTTTAGTATGTTGCTATTGCTTTCTTCATGACTTATACATGTTCCTATGACTATGAGATTATGCAACTCCCGTTTATCGGAGGAACACTTTGTGTGCTACCAAACATCACAACGTAACTGGGTGATTATAAAGGTGCTCTTCAGGTGTATCCGAAGGTACTTGTTGGGTTGGCGCATTTCGAGATTAGGAGTTGTCACTCCGATTGTCGGGGAGGTATCTCTGGGCCCTCTTGGTAATACACATCACTTAAGCCTTGCAAGTATTGCAACTAATGAGTTAGTTGCGGGATGATGTATTACATAACGAGTAAAGAGACTTGCCGGTAACGAGATTGAACTAGGTATTGAGATACCGACGATCGAATCTCAGGCAAGTAACATACCGATGACAAAGGGAACAACGCATGTTGTTATGCGGTCTGACCGATAAAGATCTTCGTAAATGTGGGAGCCAATATGAGCATCCAGGTTCCGCTATTGGTTATTGACCGGAAACGTGTCTCGGTCATGTCTACATAGTTCTCGAACCCGTAGGGTCCACACGCTTAACATTTCGATGACAGCTATATTATGAGTTTATATGTTTTGATATACCAAAGGTTGTTCAGAGTCCCGGATATGATCACGGACATGACGAGGAGTCTCGAAATGGTCGAGACATGAAGATTGATATATTGGAAGCCTATATTTGGATGTCGGAAGTGTTCCGGGTAAAATCGGGATTTTACCGGGGTACCGGAGGGGTTACCGGAACCCCCCGGGGGTTAATGGGCCATAGTGGGCCTTAGTGGAGAAGAGGAGAGGCGGTCAGGGCAAGGGCCGCGCGCCCCTCCCCCTAGTCCGAATAGGACAAGGAGAGGGGCGGCGGTGCCCCCCTTTCCTTCTTGTCCTCCACCCCTTTCCCCCTCTTCTCCTAATCCAACAAGGAAAAGGGAGGGAGTCCTACTCCCGGTGGGAGTAGGACTCCTCCTGGCGCGCCCCTCCTGGCCGGCCGCACCTCCCCCCTTGCTCCTTTATATACATGGGCAGGGGGCACCCTAGAGACACAACAATTGATCGTTTGATCTTTTAGCCATGTGCGGTGCCCTCCTCCACCATAGTCCACCTCGATAATACTGTAGTGGTGCTTAGGCGAAGCCCTGCATCGGTAGAACATCATCATCGTCACCACGCCGTCGTGCTGACGAAACTCTCCCTCAACACTCGGCTGGATTGGAGTTCGAGGGACGTCATCGGACTGAACGTGTGCTGAACTCGGAGGTGCCGTACGTTCGATACTTGATCGGTCGGATCGTGAAGACGTACGACTACATTAACCACATTGTGCTAACGCTTCCGCTTTCGGTCTACGAGGGTACGTGGACAACACTCTCCCCTCTCGTTGCTATGCATCACCATGTTCTTGCGTGTGCGTAGGAATTTTTTTGAAATTACTATGTTCCCCAACAGTGGCATCCGAGCCAGGTTTTATGCGTAGATTTCATATGCACGAGTAGAACACAAGTGAGTTGTGGGCGATATAAGTCATACTGCTTACCAGCATGTCATACTTTGGTTCGGCGGTATTGTTGGATGAAGCAACCTGGACCGACATTACGCGTATGCTTACGCGAGACTAGTTCTACCGACGTGATTTGCACACAGGTGGCTGGCGGGTGTCAGTTTCTCCAACTTTAGTTGAACCGAGTGTGGCTACGCCCGGTCCTTGCCAAGGTTAAGACAACACCAACTTGACAAACTATCGTTGTGGTTTTAATGCGTAGGCAAGAACCGTTCTTGCTAAGCCCAGTAGCAGCCACGTAAAACTTGCAACAATAAAGTAGAGGACGTCTAACTTGTTTTTGCAGGGCATGTTGTGATGTGACATGGTCAAGACATGATGCTGAATTTTATTGTATGAGATGATCATGTTTTGTAACCGAGTTATCAGCAACTGGCAGGAGCCATACGGTTGTCGCTTTATTTTATGCAATGCAATCGCCCTGTAATGCTTTACTTTATCACTAAGCGGTAGCGATAGTCGTAGAAGCATAAGATTGGCGAGACGACAACGATGCTACGATGGAGATCAAGGTGTCGCGCCGGTGACGATGGTGATCATGATGGTGCTTCGGAGATGGAGATCACAAGCACAAGATGATGATGGCCATATCATATCACTTATATTGATTACATGTGATGTTTATCTTTTATGCATCTTATCTTGCTTTGATTGACGATAGAATTATAAGATGATCTCTCACTAAATTTCAAGATAAAAGTGTTCTCCCTGAGTTTGCACCGTTGCCAAAGTTCGTCGTGCGCAGATAACACGTGATGATCGGGTGTGATAAGCTCTACGTCCATCTACAACGGGTGCAAGCCAGTTTTACACACGCAGAATACTCAGGTTAAACTTGACGAGCCTAGCATATGCAGATATGGCCTCGAAACACTAAGACCGAAAGGTCGAGCGTGAATCATATAGTAGATATGATTAACGCAGTGATGTTCACCATTGAAAACTACAACATTTCACGTGATGATCGGTGATGGTTTAGTTGATTTGGATCACGTGATCACTTAGAGGATTAGAGGGATGTCTATCTAAGTGGGAGTTCTTAAGTAATATGGTTAATTGAACTTAAATTTATCATGAACTTAGTACCTAATAGTATCTTGCTTGTCTATGTTGATTGTAGATAGATGGCCCGTGTGGTTGTTCCGTTAAATTTTAATGCGTTCCTTGAGAAAGCAAAGTTGAAAGATGATGGTAGCAATTACACGGACTGGGTCCATAACTTGAGGATTATCCTCATTGCTACACAGAAGAATTACGTCCTGGAAGCACCGCTGGGTGCCAGGCCTGCTGCAGATGCAACTGACGACGTAAACTCGGCTGGATCGGAGTTCGAGGGACGTCATCGGGCTGAACGTGTGCTGAACTTGGAGGTGTCGTATGTTCGGTACTTGATCGGTCGGATCGTGAAGACGTACGACTACATCAACCGCGTTGTGCTAACGCTTTCGCTTTCGGTCTACGAGGGTATGTGGACAACACTCTCCCCTCTCGTTGCTATGCATCACCATGTTCTTGCGTGTGCGTAGGAAATTTTTTTTAAATTACTACGTTCCCCAACAGTATTGATACTCCATAACACTGAGGGTAACTCCTCCACCCAAGAACCTAGCATCCTTTGCAAAGGGACTATAAGCCGGGGCTTGATGCCTTGCAAAATCTCTTGATTAGCTCGCTCAGCTTAACCATTGGACTGGGGGTGAGCCACTGAGGATACATCAAGTCGAATATGCTCACGTTGACAAAATTCTTTCATAGCACCTTTGGACAGATTAGTGCCATTATCCATTATAATGTTGCGGGGAAAGCCAAAACGGAAAATCACCTTTTTGATGAATTGAACCGCCGTCGCTATGTCACACTTACTAACTGGCTCTGCTTCAACCCACTTTGTAAATTTGTCAGCCGCGACCAAAAGGTGGGTCTTCTTATCCTTGGACCTCTTGAAAGGCCCAACCATATCAAGCCCCCAAGCGGCAAACGGCCAAGCAATTAGAATCATCCTCAATTCCTGAGCCGGTACATGAGCTCGTCGTGCAAATTTATGACAACCATCGCATTTACTGACCAAATCTTCTACATCAGCATGAGCCGTCAACCAATAAAATCCGTGACGAAAAGCCTTGGTACGAGAGACTTAGAACTGGCATGATGACCACAATCTTCTTCAGAATTTCTCGTAAAATCTCACTGCCTTCCTCAGGAGAAAGACAACGTTGAAACGCCCCTGTGACACTGTGATGTTGCAACTCTCCATTGACAATAGTCATTGACTTAGACTGTTGAGTTATCTGCCTGGCCAAAGTTTCATCCTCAGGTAACTCGCCCCGGGTCATATAAGCCAAGTATGGAACTGTCCAATCACGAATAACATGAAGTGCCGCCACTAATTATGCTTTCAGGTCAGGAATAGCTAAATCTTCCTCCGTAGGCAATTTGACTGGAGGGTTATGCAGAATATCCAGGAAGGTGTTAGGTGGCACCGGCTTACACTGGGACCCTAACCGGTTTAAAGCATCAGCCACTTTATTTTTCTTGTGATCAACATGTTCCACTTGATAACCTTTGAAATGGCCAGTGCTAGCATCAACCTCTCGACAATAAGCCGCCATGAGTGGATCCTTGGAATCCCAAGTACCAGAAACTTGCTGGGCCACCAGGTCTGAGTCACCAAAACACCTCACCCGGCTTAAGTTCATCTCCTTAGCTGTCCGAAGACCATGGAGCAAGGCCTCATAATCAGTTGCATTGTTAGTACAAGGGAACGTTAACCGGAGAACATAAGAAAATTTATCACCTCGCGGGTAAGTCAAGACAACTCCAGCCCCCGAGCCCTCCAACTGCCTAGATCCATCAAAGTGAATAGTCCAATATGTGCTATCCGGCTTCTCCTCAACCATAAATCCACAAGGGCTTGAGACTTGATGGTTGTGCGAGGCATATACTTCAAACCATGGGGTCCAAGCTCAATGGCCCACTTGGCTACCCCACATGTGGCTTCTCTGTTTTGAATAATATCCCCTAGAGGAGCAGAACTAACCACAGTGATGGGATGACCCAGAAAGTACTGCTTGAGCTTCCATCTAGACATGAATACCCCATATACAAGCTTCTGCCAATGTGGATACCTCTACTTGGACTCAATAAGCACCTCACTGATGTAGTAAATCGGCCACTGAACCGGATGCTCCTTGCCTGATTCCTTCCTTTCCACCACAATGGCTACACTGGCGGCTCGGCTATTGGCAGCCACATATAACAACAAAGGCTCCTTATCAATGGGAGCAGCAAGAACCGGTGGCTCGGTCAATTGTTTCTTCAAGGCCTCAAATGCCTGATTAGCAGCATCACTCCAAACAAAATAATATGTCTTCTACATCATCTGATAAAGAGGGATGGCCTTCTCACTCAACCGGCTTATGAACCGGCTTAAGGTTGCAATACAACCCGCCAAATGCTGAACATGATTGATCCACACCGGCTTAGCCAGGGAGGTGATATCCGTTATCTTCTCCGGGTTAGCTTCAATACCTTGTTCTGAAACCAGAAAACCCAAGAGCTTGCCTGCTGGCACACCAAAGACACACTTGGTTGGGTTAAGCATCATCTTGTAGACCCAGAGATTATCAAAGGTCTCCTTCAAATGATCTATCAAGGTTTCCTTCTTCCTGGACTTCACCACAATATCATCCACGTAGGCATGAACATTGCGCCCAATTTGATCATGAAGACAATTATGCATGCACCGCTGGTAAGTCGCTTGGGCGCTCTTGAGCCCAAAAGGCATAGACACGTAACAGAAGGCTCCAAAGGGAGTGATGAAAGTTGTCTTCTCCTGGTCCTTAACTGCCATCTTGATCTGATGATAACCAGAATAAGCATCCAAAAAACTCAAACGCTCACAACCCGCCATAGCATCAATAATCTGATCAATACGGGGGAGAGCAAAGGGATCATCAGCTGGACAAGCCTTGTTTAAGTCCGTATAGTCCACACACATGTGCCAGGTGCCGTTTTTCTTAAGCACTACCACCAAGTTAGCCAACCACTCATGATGAAAAACTTAAACAATGAACCCAGCCGCCAAGAGCCGGGCTACCTCCTCACCAATAGCCTTACTCCTCTCTTCATTGAAACGGCGAAGGAATTGCTTGACCGGTTTAAAATTTGGATCAATATTGAGGGTGTGCTCAGCGAGTTCCCTTGGGACACCTGGCATATCTGAAGGCTTCCACGCAAATATGTCTCGGTTCTCACGGATGAACTCGATGAGCACACTTTCCTATTTCGGATCCAGATTAGCACTGATGTTGAACTAGTTGGATGAGTCGCCAGGAACAAAGTCAACTAGCTTTGTGTCATCTGCCGACTTAAACTTCAACAAGGGATCATGCTCTATGGTTGGCTTCTTCAAAGATGTCATATCCGCCGGGTCAACATTGTCCTTGTAAAATTTGAACTCTTCTGTTACACAGACAGATTCAGCATAAGCGACATCACCTTCTTCACACTCCAAGGCTACCTTGCGACTTCCATGCACTGTGATAGTGCCCTTGTGACCCGACATCTTAAGATGTAAGTAAACATAACAAGGCCTTGCCATGAATTTAGCGTAAGCCGGCCGTCCAAATAGGGCATGATAAGGGCTCTTGATTGTAACCACTTTGAAGGTCAGTGTCTCAGACCTAGAATCATACTCATCTCCAAAGGCAACCTCCAATGATATTTTACCCACTGGATATGCTGACTTACCAGGCACCACACCGTGAAAAACAGTGTTTGACAGCTTAAGATTTTTGTCGGTCAATCCCATGAGACGGAAAGTTTCATAGTAAAGGATATTGATGCTGCTACCTCCATCCATGAGCACTTTAGTGAACTTGTATCCTCCAACCCGAGGTTCCACCACCAGCGCCAAGTGACCCGGATTATCAACCAAGGGCGGGTGATCCTCATGGCTCCAAAGAATAGGGTGTTCAGACCATCGCAAGTAACGGGGCGCCGCCGGCTCAATGGCGTTCACTTCCCTTTTATGGAGCTTATGATCCTGCTTACATAGACTCGTGGTGAAGACGTGGTACTGTCCACTATTCAATTGTTTCGGGTTACTCTGATAACCAGACTGCTGCTGATTCCCCTGATTATTCTGTTGATTGTAACCGCTCTAATTGCCTTGGCCTTGAAAACCGGAATTCGAACTGACACCTCCATGACCCGAACCATGAGAGCCGGATCCTGAACCGCCATTAGGGCCATGGTTATTCTAGAAAAGATGGTAATTCTTGAACTCTTTCATGGTAAAACAATCCTTCCACAAATGGGCAGATGGCCTCTCCTGTGTTCCGTGCCTCGGACACGGCTGATTCATTATTGCCTCGAGGTCGAATTTTCCCCCTCCAGACTGAGCCGGCCTCCCCTTGCGATGTTGTTCATTATTACAAGCACCAGTGTTGGCCACGAAGTCTAAATTTCCATCAGCTCTGCGCTTACCGTTACCACCCTGACTGGCCGGGTTGTACTGCTGTCCCTTCATGTCGCTACTCTTCTTTCCCTTGCTCGTCCTTTCGTCATCAGACTCGAGGTCCCTGGTACTATCAGAGTCGGCATACTTGACAAGGGCTCCCACGAGCTCCCCCATGTCAACTCAATGGCGCTTTAGTCGCCCGAGCTTCTGTTTAAGAGGGAGGAAACGACAATTTTTCTCCAACATTAAAACTGCTGAGCCGACGTTGATATTATCTGATGAGTGTATGATAGTTGAGACCCGGCGCACCCAGTTGGTGGTTGACACGCCTTCACCTTGGACACAAGAAACCAAATCCATGATTGACATAGGTTGCTTGCACGTATCTTTGAAATTTTGAATAAAACGGGCCTTCAGCTCCGCCCATGACCAAATGGAATTGGCGGGTAGCCCCTTCAACCAAGTACGAGCCGGACCTTCTAACATCATGGTAAAATACTTAGCACACGTAGCTTCACTAACATCCAGCATTTCCATGGCCATCTCATAACTTTCAACCCAAGCCTCAGGAGGCTGATCTGTTGTGTAATTAGGCACCTTGCGAGGATCCTTGAAATCCTTGGGCAAGCACTCGTTAGATAGTGCCGACACTAAATAGGGCACACGCAAGGTCTTAGAGGTTATGCCTGTCTCAACTGAGGTTGTCAGGTAAACTGGAGACTGTCGATGAGCCGCTTGCTGAAACGCTAGCTCGGCCTCCCGGCGCACCCTGCCCTGATCCACTAGGGTCTGAGCATTGGCACCACCGCACGCCTGGTTACGGCGCTGTTCACTGCTTGAGACTGCTGGTTCGTTAATGTGCCTGCTAAAACTCCGGCTTGGCCGAGGGGTTGAGTGGATCTGCTCGCGACTGTAAGAATAAGCCACTTGCTGAGCCACGGCCATCTGAAGAAGTTCCCTGACCCACCGTGTCTCTACCGCTGCTGGGGACTCGCCTTCAACTGGTAGAGCTGCCAATCGTGATGCCACATCAATCATATTGTCCAAAGGGTTAGAATAATGACCCGGTGGTGTCGAAACATGTTGAGGCGGAATATTGTTCATGCGCGGAGAGTCCATTGTGCACGGCTGAACTAGAGCTCCGGCTCCACGCCCTTCGACCGTCCGGTTTACCACCGGTGGATCACTGGTTCCCTGCTCCATGCGTGTTAAAGAGGTTTCTTGGCTCATAAACCGGGGGTAGATAACTCCGGTGTCTCCTTCTCATGACCTCATTTGAACCATTCTGATCCAACGTGAGTCGGAAGGAATCGGCTTGGATCCGTTGTGCCTGTGCATCCAAAACGGCCCGTTCTGCAGCCATCCTGGTGTTCTCAATCGCCAAGTCTTCCTTAGCTTGAGCTATCTCATCTTGCAACTTAGCCGCATCCACCTTGTGCTGATCTTGGTTGTCCGGGGTTACCTTCACCCCCATCAAAGTCGCCAGGGCTTCTAACAATTCGGTGAGGACTTGAGCCGGCGGGCGTGTAGAGCCACCAGCACCAGCCACCGTCGCAGCCATCGAACTAGAGGTCATGACCGCAGCGGTTGATGAACCAGGCACTGGTTGTGTACCAGCCATGAAAACTGCAACCCTGTTCGGCGGCTCGCAAGGGTCCGGAATACTATGACCATCGAATAGCCCCCAAGCCGGCCGTCTTGAAGTTGATACAATGAGTTGGTCTCGCATGTGGACGACTCACCATCAGAATAGACGGATGTCTCACCGCCAGTTACAGATCCATCCTCAATTGCCGCCATGGATAAAACCAACTAGGGTACGCTTCATGGCGGGTTGAACCCGGGCAAGCCGCACACACTAAGCCGTCTCAATGATGTCAGTGCAGATGTCTGGCTCAGGGCCCGGTTCGCCGATCTTGCCGATGAAGACGTGGATTCCGCTGAAGGGGACCCGGTACCCGTACTCGATTGAGGCGGCCTTGTGGCCATAGCCTGCATCGTCGATGTAGAGCTTGCCATGACGACTCTTGGTCATCCGGCCCACAGCGTATCCCTTGATCCCTTCAAAACTGCCCTTCAAGAACTCAAAACCACCGTGCGCTGGCCCCATGGTGGGCGCCAACTATCGTGGAATTGTCACGGCAGATGTCCTAGCGAAAGTACTTAGTCATGGAGCCATCGCAACTAGGTTATCTTAAAGGGGTTAAATGGGACAAAGGACACGGGAGTTTATACTGGTTTGGCCTCTTGCGGTGAAGGTAAAATCCTAATCCAATTGAGGTGGTATTGCTTGGGTTTCGATTACCAGGGAGCGAATATGCTTTACCTAGCTTTCGATCTCTCTTGTTTCTTGTCCTAAATCGCCGTCGGGTCATCCCATTATATACACAGGTTGACGCCCAGTGGCCCATGGAGTCCCGGCCGGCTCATAATCAACGGGTCCGGCTCAATGACTAATTATACATGCCTTATAATACAAGGCATACACATATGGCGGTTTACACTTGTTGGGCCTTAAATCGCCTTCGGGCCTTGGGCCTTCCAAAGGATCATATAGCTTGCCATCTTCAGTAGTAAGCCGCTAGTGGTATAACTCGGCCCCTCCTGGGCGGTTTATACCTAATAGCTATATCTCCAATGGGATTTTTCCCTGTTCGTGCTCAGGTACACAACGTCTAATAATACCATCTACTCCTTCTTTATAAAGATGTGGGTCATCCCAAAAGTAATGTCTTAAATCATAGAAGAATTTTTCTTTTGTTGGTATGTAAAGTTAGGTGGTAAATATTTAGCAACAATGTAATTAGCATATTCAGTATACGAAGGAGTGTTATAAGAACCATTTATTGCAGCTAACTGCTCATCAGGAAAACTATCATCAATAGGTAGTGGGTCATCAAGCACATTTTCAAGCATAGACAAGTTATCAGCTACGGGGTTCTCAGCTCCTTTTCTATCACTGATATGTAAATCAAATTCTTGTAGCAAGAGAACCCATCGAATAAGTCTAGGTTTAGCATCTTTCTTTTCCATAAGATATTTTATAGTAGCATGATCAGTGTGAACAATTACTTTTGAATCAACAATGTAAGATCTAAATTTATCATAAGCAAACACAACTGCTAGGAATTCTTTTTCAGTAGTAGCATAATTTCGTTGAGCACTGTCTAGAGTTTTACTAGCATAATGAATAACATTTAGTTTCTTATCAACTCTTTGTCCTAGAACAACACCAACATCATAATCACTAGCATTACACATAATTTCAAAAGGCAAGTTCCAATCAGGTGGTTGAACAATAGGTGCAAAAAGTAAGGCTTTCTTGAGTGTTTTAAAGGCTTCTAAACAATCATCATCAAAAACAAAAGGAACATTCTTTTGCAAAAGATTTGTAAGAGGCCTCAAAATTTTAGAAAAGTCCTTGATAAATCTCCTATAGAAACCAACATGACCTAGGAAACTATGAATACCTTTGATATCTTTAGGACATGGCATTTTCTCAATAGCGTCAACCTTAGCTTTGTCCACTTCGATACCCCGCTCAGAACTTTTATGGCCCAAAAAAATACCTTCATTAACCATAATGTGGAACTTCTCCCAATTCAAGACAAGATTTGTTTGTTCACATCTCTGCAACACTCGATCAAGATTTCTTAAACAATCATCAAAAGACTTACCATAAACAGAGAAGTCATCCATGAAAACCTCAACAATCTTTTCACAAAAGTCAGAGAGTATAGCAGTCATACATCTTTGAAAGGTAACAGCTGCATTGCATAAACCAAAAGGCATACATCTATAAGCATAAGTTCCAAAAGGGCAAGTAAAGTAGTATTTTCTTGATCAGGTTGAGAGACAGGTATTTGTGTAAAACCAGAGTATCCATCAAGGAAGAAAAAAATGTGTGTGCTTAGATAATCTTTCTAGCATTTGATTAATAAAAGTAAGAGGGTAATGATCTTTTCTAGTTGCTTTGTTTAATTTTCTAAAGAGGTAATATCACTAGTAGTCATAGAACTTGCATTGGATGTTCAGTTTGGTGCTAAAACTTGTAAAATACGAATTTATGGTTATCTAACTTGTTATTTGGTTCAAATACGGTGCTTTCTACTAATACAGTCGTACACCCTGCTTGCATGGCATGCCAGCGAGGCCACATGATAGTGGCTAGGAGTAAAAAATTCCAGAGCACTCCCTAGATTTTAATTATGCAAAAAAGTCTAAGTGAGACCCACTTGTTAGTGAACATTATAAGAGGAGAACAATAAAAAGATAAATAACATTTGGTTGTGGCGGGATTCGAACGAACGCCCTTCAGTAGGCACACACACAAGATGTGCCAACGTGCCCAACGATATTTGTTGAATCAGAAGGATAAGTAATCACTAGAGTTACTAAGCTCCCAGGAAATTGTCCCTCCTGGTGAATCACTGCTGGCGAGCGGCGCATGGACATTTTGACAGTGTGTGGGAGTTCAAAGTTGGTTGGGTTTGTGCCTTTCTAGCGAGTTGTGGGTCGTCCATTCAAACAAGATATCCAATTCTAAAAAACGAGATATCCATCTCCTGATTTCTCTCTTATCCTCTCGTGTCTACGTCGTCGGCTGGTTCCATCGCCCAGCCCTCGCCCCCACCACCCCCCTGCGATTCCCTCTTCTCGCCCCGGGGTGATGGAGGAGGAGCCACAGAGGAGGAAGAGGGAGATGGTGGAGGATCGTATAGAGGAGGGTGGCGGTGTTCTTTGCTTTGGGTTGTGCTTGCTGTTGTCTCAGTAAGGGCGAGCTCCTTCTGCCGCCTGGGGCTTCGTCTTTGCATCGGCTTCTTCGGTCTACTACACAGGCGGAGGTATGGAAGGCGGTGATGGGTTGCGTGGTTTCCTTGTCATGTTGTTCGTGTTCCTCTGCTGCATCTTAGGATTCGATTTCGTTGGTTTCCTTATGTCTTGATTATTTTGTTTGTATGGAAGGGGGTTTTGATTTTTGTGGGGGGAGAGGGTGGTGGGGGTTGTCTCGGCTGAAAGCCATATAGCAAAGGCGATTGAATCAAAACTTGTTCTATGGCGTATTTTATCGATTTGTTCCCATATGGTGCGGCGCGGGAATGTAGGATCCTCTGTTTTAGGGATGCTTCCATGTGCCCGTGCATAGTGTGTGCTCATCTTGATTGCTTCTTGGCCATGGATTCATGCCGATGGTTGTTTGGTGTCCATAGTGCGGACGATGATGTGGCCAGATTTCGTTGGGATTGGCCACTTTTTGTTTCTTATCAGATTCTGCCGCTGCGGCTTTGTGTGGTCAATCGATTTATCATCGCTTCCCAATGCGAGTTTGGTTATGGTTTGGGTGCCGATGGGGAGGGATTCTTCTAGACCCCAATGCTCGCTTGATTGCCCTCTCCCTTCTCGACTAGGGTTCCTGACATTGTTGCACTGCCGCCGATGTTGCCTGCTACTCCTTCGTTCTCGCCCTTTGCATGCCTCCTACAATGTTGTCGTCACCCAGGGAACCGATGCAGGTGTTTGTCACAGCCTCCGTGGCTCTGGGGCCAACCTCCATCTTGTGCTTAATCACAAGTGTGCTTTGCCCACTATAGAAATAAACACATTTGGTAGACAAATTTAGCAACAAGCTACTAGAGAAAATAAGATCCCATTGTTTAATGCAAAAAAAAAGATTGATTGGAGACCTACCTGATAGTTTCAAGCTCTTCACTACAATAATAGGTGCAAAGTCAACAAGGTCCAAGAGCTCTTCAACAAGTGGTGGCAAGATCATTCCAAAAATAAATGGTGACAATCTTATTTATGCAGTCAAATTAGTTGTAATTATCACACTTTAAGCTATCAATACAGTATACATCGTATTTTTTGTCATCAACAAGTTAAGTTGCTGCTTACGAGTCATCTACCAAGAACAATGACATGCTTCGGACTGACTCATTGTCAATCTTTCTTCTGATGGTGAGAGTAGGTGATACACTTTGAATAACACCAATGATATCTAGAGATAAAATATAGAATGGAGTAATTAGTCAGCCTGCATGCAACGAGGTACTGGGATTTATTGGTTTAATGAGGAATGCTTGGTTCATGTTCCCCATTACTTTGTTGTTCATGATTTTTTTGGGGTATGGATCTAAATGACATGACCTAGCACCAGGTTCTTGGAGTATTTTTCAACATAAATAAAATGGGCCCTGTCCTTTTTTGCTTTGTTAAGATGGATTGATGCTCACTTCTTTATTTATGCACATGCGCTGGCTGCTAGAGTTCGCTACAATTTTCTCTTATCCGGCATCAGTTAACTTCAATCTTTATTCAGAATTTTGCAGTTGGTCGGTGCAACATTTAGAACCAGTGAGTGACCCTGGAAATATTGTTGTAAAACGATTTGCAGATTTTCTTGGTTATTCCTGCGAAGCGGATGAAGATTGCTTGAAGTTAATGACACCGGGTTAACATATATTCCATTTTTAGTTGATCTCTTGATGTTGTAGCTATGTCTTCATGAAGGAAGCTTGTTAATTTCATCTATTTTCCCTGATTGTTCCACCAACGTCGTGGTTGATAATGTTTTTGTAGGTTGCAGCAATGACTTTTGATCAGTAATTTGTTTGATAAGTAAATTTTGGTAGCTTGCACAAATTCCTGTGTCGTGAGTGCAGAAGTTGTGCATAATAAACAGGAAGCTCGATTGCAGCAAATACAAGAGACTATGCTGATTTTTATTTTGTGTATTTGTAAATTCTCTCATGGTAACTATGTGCCCACAAAAAGAAGCATTTGTTAGTGTATTTTAAAATGCATAATTTCTTCACGACATATTGTTTTCCCACATTTCTTTCATTCCTTTTTAAGCTGCAAAGCAGGGTATGATAACTAGGGCAACCGAATTACAATCTTGAGTACAATAACTATCATCGCTTCGGCGAAACAGCAAGGTATGAGAACGGGCGTGGCAACGCGCGCCTATGCTTCTTTCACTAGCGTTACTAAGATCCCAGGAAATCATCGCTCTTGGTGAATCGCTGCTGGCGAGCGGCGCATGGACAGTTTGACAGTGGGTGGGAGTTCAAAGTCGGTTGGGTTTGTGCCTTTCTAGCGAGTTTTGGGTCATCCATTCAAACAAGATATCCAATTCTCAAAAAATAACGAGATATCCATCTCCTGATTTCTCTCTTATCCTCTCATGTCTGCACCACCGGCCGGTTCCATCACCCAGCCCTCGCCCCCACTACCCCCCTGTGATTCCCTCTTCCCGCCCAGGGCGATGGAGGAGGAGCCGCAGAGGCGGAAGAGGGAAGTGGTGGAGGATCGTATAGAGGAGGGTGGCGGTGTTCTTTGCTTTGGGTTGTGCCTGCTGTTGTCTCAGTAAGGGCGAGCTCCTTCCGCCGCCTGGGGCTTCATCTTTGCATCGGCTTCTTCGGTCTACTGCATGGGCGGAGGTATGGAAGGTGGTGATGGGTTGCGGGGCTTCGTTGTCATGTTGTTCGTGTTCCTCTACTGCATCTGAGGATTCGATTTCGTTGGTTTCCTTATGTCTTGATTATTTCGTTTGTATGGAAGGGGTTTTGATTTTTGTGGGGGAGAGGGTGGCGGGGGTTGTCTCGGCTGAAACCCGGATAGCGGAAGCGATGGAATCAAAACTTGTTCTATGGCGTATTTTATCGATTTGTTCCCATATGGTGCGGCGCAGGAATGCAGGATCCTCTGTTTTAGGGATGCTTCCATGTGCTTGTGCAGACTGTGTGCTCATCTTGATTGCTTCTTGGCCATGGATTCATGCCGATGGTTTTTTGGTGTCTTTAGTGCGGACGATGTTGTGGCCAGATTTCATTGGGATTGGCCATTGTTTGTTTCATTATCAGATTCTGCCGCTGCGGCTTTATGTGGTCAATCGATTTATCATCGCTTCCCGGTGCGTGTTTGGTTACGGTTTGGGTGCCGATGGGGAGGGATTCTTCTAGACGCCAATGCTCGCTTGATTGCCCTCTCCCTTCTCGACTAGGGTTCCTGACATTGTTGCGCTGCCGCCGATGTTGCCTGCTACTCCTTCGTTCTCGCCCTTTGCATGCCTCCTATAATGTTGTCGTCACCCAGGGAACCAATGCAGGTGTTTGTCACAGCCTCCGTCGCTCTGGGGCCAACCTCTATCTTGTGCTTAATCACAAGTGTGCTTTAACCACTTTAGAAATAAACACATCTGGTAGACAAATTTAGCAACAAGCTATTAGAGCAAATAAGATCCCATTGTTTAATGCAAAAAAAAAGGTTGATTGGAGACCTACCTGATAGTTTCAAACTCTTCACTACAATAATAATAGGTGCAGAGTCAACAAGGTCCAAGAGCTCTTCAACAAGTGGTGGCAAGATCATTCCAAAAATAAATGGTAACAATCTTATTCATGCAGTCAAATTAGTTGTAATTATCACACTTTAAGCTATCAATATAGTATACATCATATTTTTAGTCATCAACAAGTTAAGTTGCTGGTTACAAATCATCTGCCAAGAACAATGTCACGCTTTGGGACTGACTCATTGTCAATCTTTCTTCTGATGGTGAGAGTAGGTGATACACTTTGAACAGCACCAATGATATACAGAGATAAAATATAGAACGGAGTAATTATTCAGACTGCATGCCACGAGGTACTGGGATTTATTGGTTTAATCCAGATGCTTGGTTCATGTTCCCCATTACTTTTTTGTTCATGATTGTTTTGGGGTCTGGATCTAAATGACATGACCTAGCACCAGGTTCTTGGAGTATTTTTCAACATAAACAAAATGTGCCTTGTCCTTTTTTGCTTTGTTAAGATGGATTGATGCTACTTGCTTTATTTGTGCACATGCGCTGGCTGCTAGAGTTGGCTACAATCTTCTCTTATCCTGCATCAGTTAACTTCAATCTTTATTCAGAATTTTGTAGCTGGCCAGTATAATATTCAGAACCAGTGAGTGACCCTGGGAAATATTGCTGTAAAAAGATTTGCAGATTTTCTTGGTTGTTCCAGCGAAGCGGATGAAGATTGCTTGAAGTAAATGACACCGGGTTAACATATATTCCATTTTTAGTTGATCTCTTGATGTTGTAGCTATGTCTTCATGAAGGAAGCTTGTTAATTTCATCTATTTTCCCTTTTTGTAACACCAAAGCCGTGGTTGAGAATGTTTTTGTAGGCTGCAACACTGAATTTTGATCAGTAATTTGTCTGGTAAGTAAATTTTGGTAGCTTGCACAAATTCATGTGTCGTGAGTGCAGAAGTTGTGCATAATAAACAGGAAGCTTGATTGCAGCAAATACAAGAGACTATGCTGATTTTTATTTTGTGTATTTGTAAATTCTCTCATGGTAACTATGTGCCCACAAAAAGAAGCATTTGTTGGTGTATTTTAAAATGCATAATTTCTTCATGACATATTGTTTTCCCACATTTCTTTCATTCCCTTTTAAGCTGCAAAGCGGGGTCTGATAACTAGGGCAACCAAATTACAATCTTGAGTACAATGACTATCATCGCTTCGGTGAAATAACAAGGTATGAGAACGGGTATGGCAACACGCGCCTATGCTTCTATCACTATATTTACAAAGCTCCCAAGAAATCATCGCTCTTGGTGAATCGCTGCTGGCAGGCGACGCATGGACAGTTTGACAGTGGGTGGGAGTTCAAAGTCGGTTGGGTTTGTGCCTTTCTTAGCGAGTTGTGGGTCATCCATTCAAACAAGATATCTAATTCTAAAAAAATGAGATATCCATCTCCTGATTTCTCTCTTATCCTCTCGTGTCTGCGCCGCCGGCTGGTTCCATCACCCAGCCCTCGCCCCCACCACCCCCTGCGAGTCCCACTTCCCGCCCTAGGGCGATGGAGGAGGAGCCGCAGAGGAGGAAGAGGGAGGTGGTGGAGGATCGTATAGAGGAGGGTGGCGCTGTTCTTTGCTTTGGGTTGTGCATGTTGTTGTCTCAGTAAGGGCGAGCTCCTTCTGCCTCCTGGGGCTTCATCTTTGCGTCGGCTTCTTTGGTCTACTGCACGGGCGGAGGTATGGAAGGCGGTGATGGGTTGCGGGGCTTTGTCGTCATGTTGTCTGTGTTCCTCTGCTGCATCTGAGGATTTGATTTCGTTGGTTTCCTTATGTCTTGATTATTTCGTTTGTATGGTAGGGGTTTTGATTTTTGTGGGGGAGAGGGTGGCGGGGATTGTCTCAGCTGAAACCCAGATAGCGGAGGCGATTGAATCAAAACTTGTTCTATGGTGTATTTTATCGATTTGTTCCCATATGGTGCGGTGCGGGAATGTAGGATCCTCTCTTTGGGGATGCTTCCATGTGCCCGTGCACACTGTGTGCTCATCTTGATTGCTTCTTGGCCATGGATTCATGCCGATGGCTATTTGGTGTCCTTAGTGCGGACGATGTTGTGGCCAGATTTACCTTGGGATTGACTATTTGTTTCATTATCAGATTCTGCTGCTGCGGCTTTGCGTGGTCAATCGATTTATCATCGCTTCCCGGTGCGTGTTTGGTTAGGGTTTGGGTGCCGATGGGGAGGGATTCTCCTAGACCCTAATGCTCACTTGATTTCCCTCTCCCTTCTCGACTAGGGTTCCTGACATTGTTGTGCCGCTGTCGATGTTGCATGCTACTCCTCCGTTGTCACCCTTTGCCTGCCTCCTACAATGCTGTCGTCACCCCAGGGAACCGGTGCAGGTGTTTGTCACAGCCTCCGTCGCTCTGCGGCCAACGTCCATCTTGTGCTTAATCACATGTGTGCTTTGCCCACTTTAGAAATAAACACATCTGGTAGACAAATTTAGCAACAAGCTATTAGAGAAAATAAGATCCCATTGTTTAATTCAAAAAAAGGTTGATTGGAGACCTACCTGATAGTTTCAAGCTCTTCACTACAATAATAGGTGCAGAGTCAACAAGGTCCAAGAGCTCTTCAACAAGTGGTGGCAAGATCATTCCAAAAATAAATGGTAACAATCTTTTTCGTGCAGTCAAATTAGTTGTAATTATCACACTTTAAGCTATCAATAGAGTATACATCATATTTTTAGTCGTCAACAAGTTAAGTTGCTGCTTACGAGTCATCTGCCAAGAACAATGTTATGCTTTGGGACTGACTCATTGTCAATCTTTCTTCTGATGGTGAGAGTAGGTGATACACTTTGAACAACACCAATGATATCTAGAGATAAAATATATAACAGAGTAATTCGTCAGACTACATGCCACGAGGTACTGGGATTTATTGGTTTAATCCGGATGCTTGGTTCATGTTCCCCATTACTTTGTTGTTCATGATTTTTTTTTGCGGCCTGGATCTAAATGACATGACCTAGCACCAGGTTCTTGGAGTATTTTTCAACATATACAAAATGTGCCCTCTCCTTTTTTGCTTTGTTAAGATGGATTGGTGCTCCTTGCTTTACTTATGCATATGCGCCAGCTGCTATAGTTGGCTACAATTTTCGCTTATCCTGCATCAGTTAACTTCAATCTTTATTCAGAATTTTGCAGCTGGGCAATACAACATCCAGAACCAGTGAGTGACCCTGGGAAATAATATTGCTGTAAAAAGATTTGCAGATTTTCTTGGTTGTTCCTGCAAAGCGGATGAAGATTGCTTGAAGTTAACGACACTGGGTTAACATATATTCCAGTTTTAGTTGATCTCTTGATGTTGTAGCTATGTCTTCATGAAGGAAGCTTGTTAATTTCATCTATTTTCCCTTTTTGTTCCACCAAAGCCGTGGTTGAGGATGTTTTTGTAGGCTGCAACAATGACTTTTGATCAGTAATTTGTTTGATAAGTAAATTTTGGTAGCTTGCACAAATTCCTGTGCCGTGAGTGCAGAAGCTGTGCATAATAAACAGGAAGCTCGATTGCAGCAAATACAAGAGACTATGCCGATTGTTATTTTGTGTATTTGTAAATTCTCTCATGGTAACTAAGTGCCCACAAAAAGAAGCATTTGTTAGTGTATTTTAAAATGCATAATTTCTTCATGATATATTGTTTTCCCACATTTCTTTCATTCCCTTTTGAGCTGCAAAGCAGAGTCTAATAACTAGGGTAACCGAATTACAATCTTGAGTACAATAACTATCATCGCTTCGGCGAAACAGCAAGGCATGAGAACGGGCCTGGCGACGTGCGCCTATGCTTCTAGTTATTTCTATACGCCATCAATTAGAACACCCGGGCTTGCCAGCTCAAATGGGCTATGATCAGTGGAGCCCATTTTGTACATTCGATATAGTTTTATAAATTTGAATGTAAATTATGATATCAGTAATGAAAATATATTTATGGAGTACAGAAATGTTATATTTAAAGTAATCAAATATTTGTAAAATTAAAATTCAAAAATATTAGACAAAAATTGTACTGCTCATAGATGAGCGGATTTTTTAACATTAAAATAAGGGAGACGTTAGGTCTCGAACCCATGAGGCAGTGACCAATGACACCCTTCATGCTCTATTTTCTATACGTACATTATTTTTTTGAGAGAGAGTCTATATGTACATAAGATGATTAGTAAATCAAAAGGTTTAATATAAGCCAAAAATATTTAGTAAAACGTAAGTAATAAAATTATGTTCAAATATTTGTGTGTCAAAGGTATTATACATGCAAACAATGATTAGTGAATACAATATATAAATATAAACCTGTGTATTATATTACACATGACCGAATATTAATATCAACAATTTAAATTTGAAATTAAATATGTAATTACATGGAAATTTAACTATAAAAATGTGCGTATAATTATTGACGTATTTGTATAATTAAAATATTGTTGGAATTATAATTTTACAAATATTTTACTTATTTTAAATTATACAAACAATTTTTAGTTCATAAATATTTTTAAAAATATGTAATTTTTTAAATAAGACATGAACAGTTTTGGAAGTAATTTATTTGGTTTGTATTAACAATATTTATAACACGAATATTTAAATATTATTTTTCTGACCAATATCATAATTTACATACTATGTACAAATTTCAAAAAACATCTACGATGCAAAATGGGCTGCATTGATCGTAGGCCATTTGAGCTGATAGGCCCACGTGTTGTGGAGGCTCGCGTAGTTATCCTGATGAACATCTTCTAAGAAAGACTTATCTCTGATGCTCAAAAAAAGTTATCTCTCGTTATCCTTGTGATACATAGGTTGTCATTCGGCGCGATGGTAGACCATGTGACGCACCGTCGGAAAGTTGCGAGTTCAACTCCAGGCCACTCTAAATGCAATAATTATCATTTTTTTCTCTTATATTTTCACTGACAGATGGGTCTGACCTTGGCTTTTCTACATAATTAAAAAAAATCAGGTAGTTATCTGGAAAACATTTACTCCAAGTCAATGACATGTGGGCCTGTGCCACGCTGGCATGCCACACAGGCAAGGTGTATGCCCGGATATGGTAGAAAGCACCGTATTTGCACCACACAACAAGTTAGATGACCACAAATCCGTATTTTATAAGTTTTAGCACCAAGCTGAACATCCATTGCAAGTTCTATGACCGCCAGAGATATTACCTCTTTTCTAAAATCAATTACCATTCTATAGCCTGTAATAATTATTTGTGGAATAAGTTCATTCTTATCATTAGGTACAACAATAATACCTTCTTTCTCAGAGACGCAATGAACAGGACTTACCCATCTACTATCAGCTATAGGATAGATTATACCCGCTTCCAGAAATTTTAATATTTCCATTCTCGCCACTTCCTTCATCTTCGGATTTAACCGACGTTGGTGATTAACAACGGGTTTAGCATCAGATTCCATATTAATCTTGTGCTGGCATAGAGTGAGACTAATGCCCTTTAAATCATTAAGAGTATATCCAATAGCAGCTCGGTGCTTTCTTAAAACTTTCAATAATCTTTTTCTTCATATTCTGAAAGGTTAGCACTAATAATAACAAGATATATCTTCTTTTCATCGAGATAAGCATATTTCAAAGTGTCTGGCAATTGTTTTAATTCAAACACAGGATCACCTTTAGGTGGAGGACCTCCTAGAGTTTTAATAGGCAAATTGTGTTTAAGCAGAGGACGTTGTTCAAAGAAAATCTGATCTATTTCATTTCTTTCATGCATATGTAAATCATTTTCATGGTCTAACAGATATTATTCTAGTGGATCAGTAGGAGGCACAGCAATAGAAGCAAGACCAATTATTGCATCCTTACTAGGCAATTCTTTTTCATGAAGCTTTCTACTAAACTTAGAAAAATTAAACTCATGAGACTCACCACCAAAACTAACACCGACAGTTTGTTTCTCACAATCTATTTTAGCATTAACAGTGTTCAAGAAAGGTCTACCAAATATAATGGGACAAAAGTCATCTTGTGGGGAACCAAGAACAAGAAAATCAGTAGGGTATTTTATTTTCCCACACAAGACTTCAACATCTCTAACAATCCCAAGTGGTGTGATGGTGTCTCTATTAGCAAGTTTAATAGTGCCATCTATTTCTTCTATTTCAGCGACTGATATGCCATTCATAATTTCTTGATATAAGGTAAAGGGAATAGCACTCACGCTAGCACGTATGTTGCATAAACCATGATAACAGTGATCTCCTATTTTAACTGAGACGACGGGCATGCCGACAACGGGTCTATGATTATCCATTCTATCGGGTTTGGCAATTCTAGTAGCTTCATTACAGAAGTAAATAACATGCCCACCTATATTTTATTCCAAGAGATCCTTAACCATAGAAACACTAGGCTCTACTTTAATTTGTTCATCAGGTTTAGGTGTTCTGATATAACTTTTGTTGACAACAGTTGAAACTTTAGCATGTTCCTTGATCCTAGCAGGGAAAGGTGGTTTCTCAATATAAGCACTAGGAACAACTGGATCAACATTATAAAGTATAGTTTCCTCTTTAGCTAGTACCGGTTCTTTAATACGTGGGTGATATTTAAACCACTTCTCCTTAGGGAGATCAACATGAGTAGCAAATGATTCACAAAAGGAGGCTACTATCTCAGAGTCAAGTCCATATTTAGTGCTAAAAATTGAAAAGCAACGGTATTAATAAAAGATTTAACACAATCATTGTCGGTGTCAAAACTGGAGGATCTCGGGTAGGGCGTCCCGAACTGTGCGTCTAAGGCGGATGGTAACAGGAGGCAGGGGACACGATGTTTTACCCACGTTCGGGCCCTCTCGATAGAGGTAAAACCCTACGTCCTGCTTGATTGTTCTTGATGATATGAGTATTACAAGAGTAGATCTACCACGAGATCAGAGAGGCTAAACCCTAGAAGCTAGCCTATGGTATGATTGTATGTTGTCCTATGGACTAAAACCCTCCGGTTTATATAGACACTGAAGGGGGCTAGGGTTACATAAGGTCGGTTACAAAGGAGGAGATATGCATATCTGTATTGCCTAGCTTGCCTCCTACGCCAAGTAGAGTCCCATCCGGACACGGGACGAAGTCTTCAATCTCGTATCTTCATAGTCCAACAGTCCGGCTAAAGGATATAGTCCGGCTGTCCGGAGACCCCCTAATCCAGGACTCCCTCAGTAGCCCCTAAACCAGGCTTCAATGACGATGAGTCCGGCGCGCAGTGTTGTCTTCGGCATTGCAAGGCGGGTTCCTCCTCCGAATACACCATGGAAGAGTTTGAATGCAAGGATAATGTCCGACCCTATAAAATAAGTTCCACATACCACCATAGAGAGAATAGTACTTCCATAAATCCAATCTGCTGACATGTTTTGATAGTATGACATCACTTCATGGCCCGGTTATTATTCGAACCGCTTTTCTCAACCAGCTTCGCACACATCGCGAGGCGGTTTTCTCGATATATCTTGTTAAAGCAGAGATCGTGTTCCCCTTATCACGGTATTCTCATCAATACGGACGTGGGTAACCCAACCACGCCATCAATTACGGCACCTGGGGAATAAGCAGTTTTTCCAAGCAAGTGGGGAGACTCATCGCCTCCTCCGCCCTTATAAAAGGGACAAAGATCTACTTTTTTCACCCACGCCTTCTTCCTTCTCGCTTTCCCATTCCCACACACTCGAGGTCTAGCGCCCAAGCTCACATCCTTCTTCTCAAACCACTCCAAGCATGTCTGAAGCAGGAGGCAAGTGGATGGCTTCCTCCGTCACGGAGGAAGACATCAAAAAGTTACGGGAGGCCGGATACCTAGCCGCGAATATCGCGCACCGGCTGCCGAATGTGGGGCAGGTCGTTCCTATGCCCAAACCCCATGAGAGGGTAGTTTTTCTCACCCACTTCGTCCGCGGACTGGGATTTCCCCTCCACCCGTTCGTCTACGGGCTCATGTTCTACTACGGGCTGGATTTTCATGATCTGGCCCCCAACTTCATCCTCAACATCTCGGCGTTTATCGTCATGTGCGAGACCTTCCTCCGCATCAAGCCCCATTTCGGCATGTGGCTGAAGACTTTTAATGTCAAACCGAAGGTGGTGGTCGGCCAGCAGGCGGAGTGCAGAGGAGCCATGGTGGGCAAGATGCCAAACGTCACCTGGCTCGAAGGCTCCTATGTGGAGACCATAAAGGGGTGGCAATCGGGGTGGTTCTACATCACCAAGCCGCGCGACACCAACTGGGTGGCGGCCCCCAAATTTCGATCCGGAATCCCCACGCAGCTCACCTCCTGGAAAGAGAAGGGCATGTCCTGGGGTTCTTCGGCAGAGCTAACCGGACTCCAAACATGTATCCAGAACATGATGAACAAGAAAATTAAACTTGTCAACATGGTACAGGTTATGCTCGTTCGCTGGATCCTTCCGTGCCAATGACGGGCATTCAACTTGTGGGAGTTCGACTCGGCCAAGCACCAGATCCTGTGAGAGCTCTACGACACGATGCACAAAGACGTCTGGAGGGTGCTGTTCAAGAGCGTCGAGATCCCTCCCCCTCTCACCGAAGACTGTGGACTCAGCGCAAAGTGCCATGCCGGTCCGGTAAGCATTTATATTTCTCGGGGTATTTATTTGCCCAGGTATAGTTATGCGTAGGATCTAAGCTCCCATGTCACTAACAGGACTGGTTAAAGATGGCGGAGCAGCTTGATAGCCCAGCCCCGCTGCCCGAAGATCCTGTGGACGCTCTTCTAACAAGGATGCTGACTCCGGCACCTTACGAGGTGCCGGAACAGACGACCAAGAAGAAGACCGCGGGGACCCAAAAGGGTCTCCGGCGTACGGTCGTATCGGATGATGACTCTGACGCACACTCCTCCCATGGAAACAAGGAGGAGGAGAAAAGTCCCCCCCCCCCCAGCCAGGGGAGACAAGAAAAGGAAAGCCGACCCATCTGGGGAGGCCGAAGGGTCCAAAAAGGGGAGGACCCTCCTTCCGGACCGTGCCATGATGGCCATCGACAGCGGCAACGAGTGGCTGCCCAGGGACAAGCCCCTGGCGAAGTCGTAAGTGTCCGGACACCATAGTACTTCATGATATTTTTTATTGTACTGCCTTTCCCCATGCCAAACATGATTATGCAGTCCGTCCCGAGCTCATCTAGACATACCTTCGTCGAGCGGCTCGTTGGGCTCGTCGGATATGAACAGTGGTTCTCTTCCGACCGCTTCCACCCCTCGCCCTACGGACAACGCCGAGGTGTTGTCCAAACAGGCACCGAGCCAAGGGGAGGTGATCCTGGGGGCGCCTGACGGCGGCTTCCTGGACCCTGGGTACCAAGGGAGCAAGGCTCCTACGGGCTTCGAGTTTGGGCCCCAGCCGGACACTGCGCCGGAACCTTCGATGGTTCCGGACTCCGGCAGGCGGTCCCCCGTTAAGGGGGGCCAACCATCCGTGCCGGTTCCCTCTGTCCAACCAGAGGCACCGGACAACTTGCTGGAAGCGCTTCACAACGCTTCCATTGATGAAGAACACCGCACTATCATGAGTGCGGTGGTTAAGAAGGTTCAGTCCGCCAAGAACGGGCTGACCGAAGCTTGCGCCAGCCTCCTAACAGGCTTTGAGGTAAGCATTCAAAATATAAAAATATTACCGCATAGATAGTAGCCCATGATGCTATGTTCGGTGTTCGTGAAGAAAAGCCGAAAAGAGTATCAAATGATAACTCGGGAGTCTAATCAGAGTATGTCTATGTGTATGTGCAGGCTTCCCTACTGGCCGCTGCCGCACGTACTGCGGAGGTCTCTGCGATGAAGCAGGCCCTGAAGCAGTCTGAGGATGAGCTCGGCCTTACCAAGAGACAGCTCGAAGAGAGCAATGGTAAGATATACCCCTGTCTATATAGTTAAAAAGAAGTTCGGGTGTGAAGTAATAGGATCATCATGAATTTGTCAGGGGCCACGACCGAGGTGGAGACCCTGAGGAAGGCGTTGTCCGCGGCCTAAGATAAAGCGGCCAAGGAACGCATTGAATGGGAGAAACAAGAAGCCCAAGTGGGCGAGGTGCAGCAAGAGCTCGAGGCTCTCGCCAAAAAGCATGAGTCCTTGGAGCTGGACTCTAAAATGCGAGAGTCCGAGCTCGCGCAGGTGCTTGAAAGCGTCCGGAGCGCCAAGGCCGAAGCCCACAAGGCCCTCTAGGAGATTGATGAGGCAAAGAAGATAGCAGTGGGTAAGGCATTCAATATGCAAAGCAAGCATGTGAAGGAGAATTTCCTTTTTCTTACCCGAGTTCGGAGCTCTCCAGGAGCGTTTGCAGATCTTCCCCGCAGTGTGCTGGATGCCGCAGAGTTTTACCGGGCTGAGGAGGGGAGCTCAACGGAGAAGTTGTTCTGGTCTCAGTATACTGGGACCGAACACCCTGTGACCTTGAGCGACCAGCTGAAGTAGTTGGTTGAACTTCACAAGGCGGCCGAACAGGCCATGAGGGGCCTTATAGTCCGGATGTGGCCTAGTGAGCCCCTGTCCGGCAGCTACTTCGGTCTGGTGAGACAGCTGGTGGAAGCCTGCCCACGGCTTGAGGTCATCAAGCGGTCCGTCTGCATCGAAGGCGCACGCAGGGCTTTTGCCCAGGCGAAGGTGCACTGGGCGAAGCTGGACGCCGTGAAGCTTGTGAAGGAGGGGCCACCAGAAGGCAAGGAGCATCGCCACCCCGAGAATTATTATGAGGGTCTCCTGGAGGGATCCCGCCTAGTGGCAGATGAGTGTGCCAAGGATGTAATTTTTGAATAATCATGTGATCCTATAATATGAAACGAGTTCATTTGCGCCATGCGACGCTTTCTTAATTTAAAATATTACCTTCTGTGCGGCCGTTTATAAAATCTGAGAGTTGGCCAGTCGTCGGCTTCTGCCCCCATGTAGCTAGTACCGGGGTGTTCGGGATAAACATGAACACTCTTTACCCCAATTTTGGGTCCTCCAAGGGAGGTGTTCAGCACAACGAACCAGGCAATCGGACTATAATGCTTTATCACTCCCACTTAGCCATAGAAGTCTATGATTTTAAATTTTGGCGAAGCCCCTCGTATTCGGAGGGCCGAATTTGGGGCGCTATACACACCTAAGCCGGACAAGGCCAACTCCTCACCCGGAGCGGAAAAAGTCTTTAAGGAATTGAGACCTCTCGAACAGCGACTAGTCTCTCGCCTTATCATGACAGTCAGTTTTTGGCTTTCTCTACTGAGGTGCTCGTCCGGGAGAACTGGGACACAATCGCAGTAGTTCTCCCACCGCTACCTTAGCCGATATAGCGGAATGTAAGGTACTGTGGGATCAAAAGTATGTCTAGAGGGGGGGTGATTAGACTACTTGACCAAATAAAAAACTTAACCTTTTCCCAATTTTAGTCCTTGGCAGATTTTAGCTATATTAGTACAAGTCAAGCACTCATCACACAATTCAAGCAAGCATGCAAAGAGTATATTAGCAGCGGAAAGTAAGGCATGCAAATTGCAAGAATGTAAAGGGAAGGGTTTGGAGAATTCAAACGCAATTGGAGACACATATGTTTTTCCCGTGGTTCGGATAGGTGGTGCTATCCTACATCCACGTTGATGGAGACTTCAACCCACGAAGGGTAACGGTTGCACGAGTCCACGGAGGGCTCCACCCACGAAGGGTCCACGAAGTAGCAACCTTGTCTATCCCACCATGGCCATCGCCCACGAAGGACTTGCCTCACTAGTGGTAGATCTTCACGAAGTAGGCGATCTCCTTGCCCTTACAAACTCCTTGGTTCAACTCCACAATCTTGTCGGAGGCTCCCAAGTGACACCAAGCCAATCTAGGAGACACCACTCTCCAAGAAGTAACAAATGGTGTGTTGATGATGAACTCCTTGCTCTTGTGCTTCAAATGATAGTCTCCCCAACACCCAACTCTCTCTCATAGGATTTGGATCTGGTGGAAAGAATGTTTGAGTGGAAAGCAACTTGGGGAAGGCTAGAGATCAAGATTCATATGGTAGGAATGGAATATCTTAGTCTCAACACATGAGTAGGTGATTCTCTCTCAGAACATATGAGTTGGAAGTGTATATGTGTTCTGATAGCTCTCTCCATGAATGAAGAGGGGGTGGAGGGGTATATATAGCCTCCACACAAAATCCAACCGTTACACACAATTTACCAATCTCGGTGGGACCGAATCAACAAACTCGGTCGGACCGAAAAGGTAAACCTAGTGACCGTTAGAGATTTTCGGTGGGACTGACATGCAACTCGGTAGGACCAATATTGTTAGGGTTCGGGCATAACGTAATCTCGGTGAGACCGATTACACAAACTCGGTGAGACCGATTTTGGTAATTAGCTAACCAGAGGGTTGGTCAGGCAAACTCAGTGGGACCGATTTGCTCTTTTCGGTGAGACCGAAAAGTTACAAAAGGGAAACATAGAGTTTACATTGCAATCTCGGTGGGACCGATCCGCTCTTTCAGTGAGACCGAAAAGTTACGAAAGGGAAACAGAGAGTTTGCAATCCCATCTCGGTGAGACCGAGATCCCTATCGGTAGAACCGAATTGCTAGGGTTTGGCAGTGGCTTATGACAAGTGAAACACGGTGGCGTCGGATAGAAAGAATCGGTAGGACCGAGTTTGGCTTAGGGTTTAGGTCAAATGTGGATATGGAAAAGTAGTTGAGGGTTTTTGGAGCATATCACTAAGCACATGAAGCAAGAGGCTCATTAAGCAACACCTCATCCCTCCTTGATAGTATTGGCTTTTCCTAAAGACTCAATGTGATCTTGGATCACCAAAATATAAAATGAATAGTCTTGAGCTTTTGAGCTTGAGCCAATCCTTTGTCCTTAGCATTTTGAGGGTTCCACTTTCACATCCATGCCATGCCAATCATTGAGCTTTCCTGAAATAATCATCTTGGAATAGCATTAGCTCAATGAGCTATATGTTGTTATGAATTACCAAAACCACCTAGGGATAGTTGCACTTTCAATCTCCCCCTTTTTGGTAATTGATGACAACATATAGATCAAAGCTTCGACAAATGATAATAGGCATGAAATATATCGTCGCTTTGAGAAGTATGTGATAAGTAAGAGCTCCCCTTAAATTTGTGCATATTTAAGATTTGCTTTGGACTGCAAATGCACAAAGAGTTAGAGTCATGGGTTACTCTTCCACGTCACATACATCTTGGTGGAGCACTTAAAATGATAAGAATGAAATACATGCACCCATCACCAAGAATAGTGAATGATCACATAAGATAGATAGGATAATAGCATTAAGCAAGCATTAAGTGTAGCTTATGATCAAACACATGATCATCAATGTCTCACAGATAATGACATAGTAACATAGTACTCAAGCACTCAAAAGCAAACAAAGTTCGAAAAACCACCAAATAAAGCAAGAGAGAAAAGCAACACTCTCTCTCTCGAAGCTTATGATCTATACATTTTCTCCCCCTTTGGCAACAAGTTACCAAAAAGTTCCTAGAAAATGCATAGTGCTAAATCGACACTCAGACTTGATCTTCAGGTGGTGGTGGAGTCCGGAGCACTCCAAGGACGAAGCCTTCTATAGACGTGGTCGGAGTCGAGGCTGAAGTAGACGCTGGAGCTGGTGGAACTGAGGCTGTAGCTGGTGCAGACGTGGTGGCTCTGGTGTCAGCAACTGGCACTGCAGACGACCTCGGACCTCGTGGAACTCTAGCAAAGGCATCAGTTTTAGTCTTGCCTCTCCTCTCCTGCATGTCATCTTGGAGCTGCTCCACTGCAGTCTGAATCTCTGTCACCTTGATATCCAAGTCATAGAACTTTTGTTCTATGATCCTCTCTAGGCTTGCCTGGTTCTGAGTTAGGGTGGCTAATCCTTTCTCAATCCGCAGGGTGGATGCAATCAGGTAACCAAGCTGCTCTTGTTTGGTTTTCAAGAAATATTCAGATGCCTCCTCTTGACTTGGCATCTTGGCAGCTTTCTCCTTCCTTGCCTTCTCCTTCTTGGCTTGTGCTTGTGCTGAAGATGGTTCATTCTCGGTCATAACAACTTGATTATCTTCAAAATCTGGACGGATGGGCAGGTGTTCCTTGTCCAATAGGTATATACCCGTGCCCATCTTGGAGTTAATGAGCTCCTGAATTTGTGGGGCATACCCACAGCTCCTCTTCTGGTCTGCTGCAGTCCTCTTGATGGTCTCTACCATGAGGCTCATCACCTTGAACTTCTGTGGCACATCAAAGATATGTAGCAAATTGATCGCATGGCCTCTGATCATCTTGTGATCACCTGACTTGGGCAACAAGGTGTGCCTCAGTATCCAATTGATGGTTGGCAGCCCTGACAGAAGATAGTGTACTGAGCCAAACTTGAAAGTGTCAAGTGCTTCATTTGGAATCTCCTTGTACATGTTTGACATTGAGTTGTGGTCCATCTTCTTCTTGGCATAGATATCCAAGTCATCTTCCTGCTCTTCCGGGGCATTGATCAGCTGAGCCCATTCAGCAACTATAGACTGGTACCTCGTACCCTCAGACATCCAAACAATTCTCCCATCTGAATAAAAATGTGCGGTGGAGTAGAACTGCGTGATGAGTTCCTCATTCCACTTTGTGAGCTTCTGCCCAACAAAGTCCTCTACTCCACATGCCTTGAAGCTGTCCTGCACTCCGGGGTAGTACTCTTCGTTGTCCTTGATGTATTGCCAATCAACCCATCTCATATCACATACAATTGGCTTCTTATCTAGCAGCACTGTCTCATAGAAGTCTTGCTGTTCCTTGGTGTGAAATCTGTAGTCCACAGCAGTCCTCCTCCTTGAAGCATACGGATCTGCTTCTCTCCACTTCTGGAGCCCTGAATCTCTCCTGAGCTTCATGTCCTCAGCCACAGGATGAGCATCGTTGTGGTCTGGGATCTTGGGCTTGAGTTTTCTAAGAACTTGCTCTTCATCATCTTCTGCAGTGTCAGGCACTGGGGCCTTGTTCTTCTCAGCAGCTGGGATGCTTCTTGTATTCCTCTTTGGCTTTGGCTTTGGAGCTGGCTTGGCCTTGGAAGCATCTGCCCCTGATCTTATGGCATCACCCATCAGCTTGGGTGCCTTTGGTGCTGGTGCAGCAACTTCTTCTTCTTCCTCCTCATCTTCCATGATGGAAGCCTTTCCAAGCACTCTGGCTACGGTCTTCTTGACCCTTTCCTTTCTTTTCTTGCCTTCAGCAGCAACTGGCTCTATGGGAGTGGGCTTCTCAGTTGAAGCTCTGCCTTTGACATAGGTTGCCTACCTGCTGGCCTTTTGATCTTTAACCCTGGCTTTGTGCCCTGTGCTGGCTCAACTCTCTTGGAAGTTGCTTCCTCTTCTGCCACATAGTCCTCATCCTTTGATTCTGAGGTTCTCTTCTTTCTCTGCCTTGTGGCAGCTTTTGGCAGGTTGCTAGGAGTACTTCTGCTGCCATCATCTGAAGAACTTGAGGGACTAGTGCCCTCACTCATCTGCACTTGCTGCTTTGACAAATTCTGGCTATCACTTTGATCAGACATCTTGCAAACTCTGACTGCTGACCCTGTGAATAGGTTATAGATGAGATAGAGTGGATGAGCATCACAAAATGCAGAGATTTTTGCAAAAGAATAATTCAAAAACTTAGTTTTAGTTTCCCACTAAAATCATCTCGGATCTACCGATTTTTAAACTCGGTGATACCGAAGCAGTTTTGGCACCTGAGCTAGTGAACTCGGTCAGACCGAGTCACAGTTCGGTGGCACCGAGACTGCTAGGGTTTCACAAAGTTCCAAAATCGGTCACACCGATAAGTAATTCTCGGTCAGACCGAGTCTCACTTGTGCAATGGCATAAGCCAAATCGGTGGGACCGAGTTTTTAAACTCGGTGGGTCCGAGATGGTTTCGGCGGAAACCTAACCCTAAAATTTTCGAATTAAACCTAATCTACGAGTTCATTGACTGGATAGAAGTGTTTCAAACGTGGCAAGAATTATGAAGATCACAATGTGCTAAGAATCGGATTGGGGAATAGCACAAAGATCGAGTCCATACCCTAGTTCGGCGGAGACTCGCTACGGTGGCAACGGCGGGGTTGATTCCCGTTGACAGCGACGGAGACCAGCTACTAGAGGTGGCTGGCGGCGAGGAGACGATCCGGAGACCACGTTGGCAGAGCAGGCTATCGCGCGGGCAAAGGGGTTCGGAGAAATTTCCAAATTTTTGCCCTTGACTATATATAGCCCGACCCTGTCGGTGTGACCGAGTGGAACAACTCGGTGGCACCGAGATGCAAAACTGTATACAGTTGTTGCAACTCGGTGTGACCGAATGGTTCAAATCGGTTGCACCGAGATAGAAAACCTAGATCAACTTAATGATCTCGGTAGGACCGAAAGTAGGATATCGGTCAGACCGAGAATCACAAAGAGGTTTTGGAAGTTTAAGTCTATGACGAATCGGGGACTCCGAGCGCTCCTCACACAGAGTGGTTCGAATCTGACTTGATCAAATTTTGTGATGTAGCATGAATAGAGTTTGAGACGAGAAAAGCATAGATAGCTAGAGGAGGTTCTTAGGCATTCTTGTCCATCCACTTAGCAAAAGGAAATAAAACCAAACAATCAAAACAACAAGTGGATGTCCTCGAATGGGTAAAATATGCAACCAACATGCTCACACAATAAGATGGCAAATAAAATATGCGACAAAGCATGCACAACCAATTCTAGCATCTATCAAGCAATTTGCGATGACTAGGTCATCTATATATGAGTATATTGACTTAGGAGTCAAGTGAGAACACTTGATCATAGGTCATACTCGTCGTTTAAGCTCGAGTGGGGTTACCACTTTTACATAAAGCATTGTTGTGTTCACATCTTTAGAGTTGCTTTAGCTCAAGTCTTAGAGTAAAGCTCCCCCTAGATGTGATATCCCCCCTAAGAGGGATGAACTAACCTTGGGTTTTGTCGATGATGACTTCATGTAGATGTTGAAGATGTGGATGCTCAATGTTAATGTAGATCACTTGGAGCTATCCATTTGAGTGAATTGCACTTTCAATACCTACATGGGTTAGTCCCACACGGAACAAACAAGGATATCCATAGACATAGAGTGATGCACACACAGGATGATGTCCATGAAAACTTTTAGGTTACCTTGTCCCTTGTCTTACCAACAAGAGGGTTTGTGACTCCTTGAACTAGTGCAAGATGTGGAAGTTGATTGCACTTGTTCTTGCCAAAATGATAAGAGTGAAGTATGTTGGCGGAGTCACCCTCAAGAACTCTCTAGTTCTTCTTATTTTGGATCCACACCATCTTGATGGGAATCCTTGGAGTTGTAGTCGTACTTGATGAAGTGGAACTTGACGTGGTCTTGGGAATCCACTTGACTAAGGTCTTAGGAGCTTCTTCAAATGCATCAATTTCCTCTTGAAGCTTGTCCTTGCCTTTTTGCTTGTAGCCTTGTGGTGGAAGATCATCTTGAGCTTGTGTTCCCTTGAAGGAAGTATCATACTTCTCTTGTTGAGGAACAAACTTTGTCTTGGGGTATTTATCTTCTTCCCACTCAACTCCATTGGCATTGAACTTTCGTTCAAAACCAACACCTTGATTCTTCCGGTGCATTCCTTGCTTGCACACAATTTCCTCGAATTGCTTACTCCCGGCAAGGCTTTTGTACACTCCTTTCTCTATAATTCCCTTCAATAAGCTATTTTCTTGCTCAAGTGTAACTTGGCTAAGAGAATCATTAGTGGAATCAAGAGAACTACTAGAAGCAACAATATTGGATTTAGCATGATCATTGTTACTACTAGAGGAAGAATCTTTCTTGTTCTTGTTACTAGACTTGACTTGAGGCATGTAAGTGGATAAGAGTAAACGCTTGGCAATGTAAGAAGAACTTTTCTTGCGGAGATCATCATTGATTGCTTTTAAAAACTCATGCTCTTGCTCAAGATTGAGCTTTTCAAAGCGTAACTTCTCATGAGCTCTTAAAAGTTCTCAATGATCTTCGAAGATAGTTTCATGAGCTAACTTAAGAGTGTTTAGTTCTTTAGTTAGAGCCTCAATCTTCTCCTTATCATTGTCATTCGTTTTATCTTGATTAGCATGATTAATTGACGTTTCATCATAGTATTCATCACTAGAGTTGTCAACAAGCAAATCATCATCACCTAACAAGTCATCTTCATCACTATTAGAATCAACATACTCGGGGTGTGTTACCTTAGGACCTTTGGCCATGAAGCATCTTCCAATTCCTTCATTTGGTGAGTCAAATATGTCGTAGGAGTTGGTTGACACAAGTGCTAGACCGGCAACACCTTTATCTTGAGTATCTTCGGAGTCGGAGTGACAACTTCTCTCGGAGTGGCTGTCGGAGTCGGAGCCGGATACCCGTTCACCAACATGAGCTTGATGTCTTCGTTTTGTGTAGCTCCTTGATGATTTTTCCTTCCTTTCCGAATCCTTGCTTCTCCGTGAGTATCTTCGTTCATAACAATCATCTCTACTCCTTCTCTCTCTTGGTGGTGATTCTTTGCTTCTTCTTTTTGGAGAGTCTTCTCTTCTCTTGTAGGGAGCCGTACACTCATTAGAATAGTGTCCGGGTCTTCCACAATTGTAGCAGTTTCGCTCTCGACTAGAAGATCTTTTGTTATTGTAGGACCTTGACTTGGAGCTTCTACCTTTGCTTCTACTCTTGTAGAACTTGTTGAAGTTCTTCACCATTAAGCTCAATTCTTCATTGAAGTTTTGTTTCTCACTTGATGATGTAGGGGCTTCACATGAGGCTTTGTAGGCACCACTTGATTTGTTGTGAAGTTCCTCTTTATCCTTAAGTGACATCTCATGAGCAACAATTCTTCGAATCACCTCCGTTGGCTTGAGATCTTTGTAATTGGGCATCATTTGGATCAATGTGCACACGGTATCATATTTTCCATCCAAGGCTCTTAGAATCTTCTTGATGATGAATCTATCGGTCATCTCTTCACTCCCTAAGCCGGCAATCTCATTTGTGATGAGAGCAAGCCTAGAGTACATTTCAGCGACACCTTCACCATCCTTCATTTTGAACTTGTCAAGTTGACTTTGAAGCACATCCAACTTGGATTCCTTGACAGAGTCGGTACCTTCGTGCATATCAATCAAAGTGTCCCAAATTTCCTTTGCATTCTCAAGACGGCTAGTTTTGTTGAATTCTTCGGGGCACAATCCGTTGAAGAGAATATCACAAGCTTGAGCATTGTATTGCAAAATCTTCAACTCATCCGCGGTAGCTTCACGGTTTGGTTCTCTCCCATCAAAGAAGTCACCTTGCAAACCAACACACACAATAGCCCAAATGGCGGGGTTATGTCCAAGAATATGCATTTTCATTTTATGCTTCCAACTAGCAAAATTAGTACCATCAAAGTAAGGACCTCTACAGTGATAATTTCCCTCGCTAGACGCCATACTCTCCTAGGTTGTCAAACCAAGGCAATGGAGACCAAAGCTCTGATACCACTTGTGGGATCGAAAGTATGTCTAGAGGGGGGTGATTAGACTACTTGACCAAATAAAAACTTAACCTTTTCCCAATTTTAGTCCTTGGTAGATTTTAGCTATATTAGTACAAGTCAAGCAATCATCACACGATTCAAGCAAGCATGCAAAGAGTATATTAGCAGCGGAAAGTAAGGCATGCAAATTGCAAGAATGTAAAGGGAAGGGTTTGGAGAATTCAAACGCAATTGGAGACACATATGTTTTTCCCGTGGTTCGGATAGGTGGTGCTATCCTACATCCACGTTGATGGAGACTTCAACCCACGAAGGGTAACGGTTGCACGAGTCCACGGAGGGCTCCACCCACGAAGGGTCCATGAAGTAGCAACCTTGTCTATCCCACCATGGCCATCGCCCATGAAGGACTTGCCTCACTAGCGGTAGATCTTCATGAAGTAGGCGATCTCCTTGCCCTTACAAACTCCTTGGTTCAACTCCACAATCTTGTCGGAGGCTCCCAAGTGACACCTAGCCAATCTAGGAGACACCACTCTCCAAGAAGTAACAAATGGTGTGTTGATGATGAACTCCTTGCTCTTGTGCTTCAAATGATAGTCTCCCCAACACTCAACCCTCTCTCATAGGATTTGGATCTGGTGGAAAGAAGGTTTGAGTGGAAAGCAACTTGGGGAAGGCTAGAGATCAAGATTCATATGGTAGGAATGGAATATCTTGGTCTCAACACATGAGTAGGTGATTCTCTCTCAGAACATATGAGTTGGAAGTGTATATGTGTTCTGATAGCTCTCTCCATGAATGAAGAGGAGGTGGAGGGGTATATATAGCCTCCACACAAAATCCAACCGTTACACACAATTTACCAATCTCGGTGGGACCGAATCAACAAACTTGGTCGGACCGAAAAGGTAAACCTAGTGACTGTTAGAGATTTTCGGTGGGACTGACATGCAACTCGGTAGGACCGATATTGTTAGGGTTTGGGAATAACGTAATCTCGGTGAGACCGATTACACAAACTCGATGAGACCGATTTTGGTAATTAGCTAACCAGAGGGTTGGTCAGGCAAACTCGGTGGGACCGATTTGCTCTTTTCAGTGAGACTGAAAAGTTACAACAGGGAAACAGAGAGTTTACATTGCAATCTCGGTGGGACCGATTCGCTCTTTCGGTGAGACCAAAAAGTTACGAAAGGGAAACAGAGAGTTTGCAATCCCATCTCAGTGAGACCGAGATTCCTATCGGTAGAACCGAATTGCTAGGGTTTGGCAGTGGCTTATGACAAGTGAAACACGGTGGCGTCGGATAGAAAGAATCGGTAGGACCGAGTTTGGCTTAGGGTTTAGGTCAAATGTGGATATGGGAAAGTAGTTGAGGGTTTTTGGAGCATATCACTAAGCACATGAAGCAAGAGGCTCATTAAGCAACACCTCATCCCTCCTTGATAGTATTGGCTTTTCCTAAAGACTCAATGTGATCTTGGATCACTAAAATATAAAATGAAGAGTCTTGAGCTTTTGATCTTGAGCCAATCCTTTGTCCTTAGCATTTTGAGGGTTCCACTTTCACATCCATGCCATGCCAATCATTGAGCTTTCCTGAAATAATGATCTTGGAATAGCATTAGCTCAATGAGCTATATGTTGTTATGAATTACCAAAACCACCTAGGGATAGTTGCACTTTCAGGTACCAAAGCATGGGAGCCGGGCAACCCAACATTTGACCCAAGACATGATTCGGAGCTGATGCATATAATGTTATAAGTTCGGGGTGCCGCACTGTCGAAAGTGTTCGGACTTCTTGCACCGTATTATGGGGTAAACGAGAGCCCCTGGCGTACTTATCGCACCTGAGCGCGCAGGTGTGGAATGTCGTAAATGGACATATAAGAGAAAGAGAAAAACTTAAATAATGAAGTGACAGATTAATAATATGCATTGTTATTTGAGTAATACGTCGAGACGTACTGGTACAAGTAGTGTAATAAGCATAAAGTGGGACAATTCGAAATGTCCTATCCCAAGGCAAGCTATGCATGAATAGTGAAAAGGGGGTATATCAAGTATTACTAGAGGCCACCTGGCGATTCCCCTGTTCATCTTAGCTTCTCGCCACCTTGGTTGTTACTTTCGGAGTGTGTCCGGCAATCAGACTGCCGGAAAGGGCTTCCAAAGAGTTAGGCCCTAAAAGAGAAAAGGAATGTGAAAGGTGTACAGCCCCTGGCATGGTTTAAGCCACAATGTGGGGCGTGTCCTGATTGTGCCCCCGCCTATGTCCATAGTATTTTGAGTGCGTAGTTATGTACGTGTGACACGAATTTCGTCCTTGCACCGGGACTGGGACGGGGACCGAATTGCTAGGCGAGCGTAGATCGCGCCAGGCGATCCTTTTTCAGATTATTCCGGACTCGTTTGAAGGTGTCCAGGGGCTGTAACACTGAATGAGTCGTTTGTCTGAACAGGCTGCTTTGTGCCTCTGCTGCAAGGGCCACAATGTGCTCTTCCGTACGGAGCGAGCGTTTTGTGTTTCCATTTACTGTTATGACCCGGCGAGATCCTGGCATCTTGAGTTTGAGGTATGCGTAATGCGGCACTGCATTGAATTTTGCAAATGCTATCCGTCCGAGCAGTGCATGATAGCCACTGCAAAACGGGACGATGTCGAAGATTAACTCTTTGCTTTGGAAGTTATCCGGTGATCCGAAGACCACTTCCAGTGTGATTGAGCCTATGCAATGGGCCTCTACACCTGGGATGACGCCTTTAAAGGTGGTTTTGCTGGGCCTCTACACTTCGATACCCATTTTTCGCACTGTATCCTGATAAAGCAGGTTCAGGCTGCTACAGCCGTCCATAAGGACTCGAGTGAGGTGAAATCCATCAATGATGGGGTCTAGGACCAGTGCGGCGGATCTGCCATGACGGATGCTAGTGGGGTGGTCCCTGCGATCAAAGGTGATCAGGCAAGCAGACCATGGGTTGAACTTCGGGGCGACGGGCTCCATCGCGTAGACGTCCCTTAGTGCACGCTTCCGCTCCCTCTTGGAAATGTGGGTTGTGTATGTCATGTTTACTATCTTTACTTGTGGGGGAAACCCCTTCTATCCCCCTGGGTTCGGCGGCCTGGGCTCCTCCTCGTCATTGCTATGCAGCCCCTTGTCCTTGTTTTCGGCATTTAACTTGTCGGCCTGCTTGAACACCCAACATTCTCTGTTGGTGTGATTAGCTGGCTTTTCAGGGGTGCCATGGATGTGACACGAGCGATCCAGTATGCGATCCAGACTGGAGCCGGAGTATTTCTTTTGAATGGCTTTTTCCGCTGACCAGATCTAGAGCCTTTGAATCCGGCGTTGACTGCCGTATCTTCGGTGTTATCGTCGTTATTGCGCGCTTTGGTCTATTACGATGTTGCCTACCGTTAACGTCTTTGGTATCCGAGGTATCCGGATTCCTTGATGTGTTGTTGCTACGAGCCAGCCAGCTGTCCTCGCCAGTGCAAAAGCGGGTCATGAGTGTTGTGAGGGCTGCCATAGATTTCGGCTTCTTCTGGCCGAGGTGGCGGGCGAGCCACTCGTCGCGGATGTTATGTTTGAATGCCGCTAGGGCTTCTGCATCCGGAAAGTCTACGATTTGATTTTTCTTGGTCAGGAACCGTGTCTAGAATTGTCTGGCCAATTCCCCTGGCTGCTGGGTTATGTGGCTCAAGTCATCAGCATCCGGTGGCCGCACATAAGTACCCTGGAAGTTGTCAAGAAATGCATCTTCCAAATCCTCCCAACTGCCGATGGAATCTGCTGGCAAGCTATTCAGCCAGTGCCGAGCTGGTCCTTTGAGTTTTAGTGGGAGGTACTTGATGGCATGTAGATCGTCACCGCGAGCCATGTGGATGTGAAGGAGGAAATCCTCAATACATACAGAGGGATCTGTTGCACCGTCATATGATTTGATATTTATGGGTTTAAAACCCTCCGGGAATTCATGATTCATAACTTCATCAGTGAAGCATAAGGGGTGTGCGGCGCCTTTGTGCTGGGCTATGTCCCGACGTAGTTCGTATAAGTCTTGTCTATTGTATTCGGCCCGGCCGGATTTACTCTTGGTGTATCTGACACGACAATCATCGTCCCATGTGGGCGCACGTGTTTGCGTCCCGTATATTGACCTTGCAATTTTTGCCTTGCTGTCCAAGATGTCTCGCAGGTCCTCTGTGTTGCCCTAGGCCTTAGTATCTTTGACTGAGTGGCGACGGGGTGCGGACTGAAATTTAGGCTGAAACACCTCTCTTGCTCGGCCGCGTAGTGGCCGGTCAGCCGCATCGTACACTGGTGAATGAGGCTTCAATGCTTCCTCCTCGAGGTGGGGTAGCAACATGTGTTTGGGGTAACTCTTGGACGGGCGCTCGAATTCATGCTCCTGGGCCGCAAGGACTTCGGTCCATCTGTCTGCTAGCAAGTCTTGATCAGCTTGAAGCTGCTGATGTTTCTTCTTTAGGCTACTTGTCGTGGCCATAAGCCGGCGCTTGAAGCGCTCTTGCTCGACGGGGTCCTCAGGCATGATAAACTCGTTATCTCCGAGGCTCGCCTCGTCTTTGGAGAGAGGAATGTAATTGTCCTCCTCCGGTTCTCCATATGCTGCCCGCTCTGGGGGGGCTAGCTTGTTCGTCCTCTAGCTCTGCACCGTGCTGGAGGGGATTGTTGTCTTCGGCGCTATTCGAAGTGTTATTATCTCCTGTGCCGGTATCACTGCTCTTGCTGTGGCGGGACTTTGAGCGGTGCCGCTGACGTCGGCACTTGGGTTGCTTTTTGGAGGGGTCATCCTCTGCTTTCTCGTCGCCATTGGCTTCTTTGGGGGTGTCCACCGTGTATATATCATATCAGGAGGTGGCGGTCCAGTGCCCTGAGGGTGATGGATCCTGTTCGTCTCTGGCTTCGTCGTCCATATCGTCGAAGTCTTCGGAGCCGAAGTCGAGCATGTTGGTTAAGTCGTCGATAGTGGCTACTAAGTGGGTGATGGGTGGGCAGCGAATTTCCTCATTGCCCGCATCCCATTCTAGCCGGACATAGTTCGGCCAAGGTTCTCCTGACAGGGAGAGAGACCTTAATGAATTTAGCACATCCCCGAAGGGTGGGTGCTGAAAGATGTCTGTGGAGGTGAACTCCATGATTGGCGCCCAGTCGGACTCGACGGGCACGGATATGAGCGGCTCGGAGTCCGTGGTCGTCGATGAATCCAGTGTTTTGGCGACACGGCTCTTGTAAGGGGTAAAGTCAGTATCCGTCTCTATGGCCACTAGGAGTGCGGCCTCCATGGCGGGGTCCATCCCTCCGCTCTCGGATGGCGCGACTTGCTCCGGATTGATGGACGGAGTAGTTGCGGATGCGATCTCCCGAATACTGTCCGGCGGCAGAGTTACGTCATGCTTGTCAAGACTGTATGGCGCGTCCGGCATGGGCTCGAATCCGTCGAAGATGAAGTCTCCATGGATGTCGGTCGTGTAGTTCAAGTTTCCAAATCTGACCTGATGGCCAGGGGCGTAGCTCTCAATCTGCTCCAGATGGCCAAGCGAATTGGCCCGCAGTGCAAAGCCGCCGAATATGAAGATCTGTCCGGGGAGGAAAGCCTCACCCTGGACCGCATCGGTAGCGATGATCGAAGGAGCCATCAAGCCTTATGGTGGCGACATAGTGGAAATCTCAATGAAAGCACCAATGTCAGTGTCAAAACCGGCGGATCTCGGGTAGGGGGTCCCGAACTGTGCGTCTAAGGCGGATGGTAACAGGAGGCAGGGGACACGATGTTTTACCCAGGTTCGGGCCCTCTCGATAGAGGTAAAACCCTACGTCCTGCTTGATTGTTCTTGATGATATGAGTATTACAAGAGTAGATCTACCACGAGATCAGAGAGGCTAAACCCTAGAAGCTAGCCTATGGTATGATTCTATGTTGTCCTATGGACTAAAACCCTCCGGTTTATATAGACACCGGAGGGGGCTAGGGTTACACAAGGTCGGTTACAAAGGAGGAGATATACATATCCGTATTGCCTAGCTTGCCTTCCACGCCAAGTAGAGTCCCATCCGAACACGGGACGAAGTCTTCAATCTCGTATCTTCATAGTCCAACAGTCCGTCCAAAGGATATAGTCCGGCTATCCGGAGACCCCCTAATCCAGGACTCCCTAAATCATACTCAAGCTTAATACCTAACTCTTTACCTTCGTCGAGTTCCCAATCTTCATAGTTGCATTTAATTCTTTCCAAAAGATCCCACTGGAATTCAATAGTCTTCTTTATAAAAGAACCAGCACAAGAAGTATCAAGCATGGATCAATCATTCTGAGAAAGCTGAACATAATAATTTTGCATAATAATTTCTCTAGAGAGCTCATGATTGGGGTATGAATATAACATTGACTTAAGCCTCCCCCAAGCTAGAGCGATACTTTCTCCTTCACGAGGCCAAAAATTATATATGTAATTTTGATCACGATGAACTAGATGCATAGGATAAATTTTTTGGTGGAACTCCAATTTCAATCCATTCCAATTCCAGGATCCAATATCATCGCATTGCCTATACCAATGCCAATGATTTTCCCTTCAAATATAAAGGGAAACCATTTTTCTTAACATAATCTCTGGGTAAACCTGCAATCTTAAACAATCCACAAATTTGTTCCACATATATCAAGTGCATATCAGGATGTTTGGTTCCATCTCCTGCATAAGGATTAGCTAGCAATTGTTCTATCATACCCGAAGGAATTTCATATTCAATATTCAGTAGGTGCATTAGGTTGAGGGGTAGCTAATTGTGGTTCCGGTCGAGGTGAAGATACCCTGAACAAACCCCTCAAAGGATTGTTTTCCATAGTAACAAGTGACAGTAAATTTCAGCACACTATATAAATGTTTCCTTACCAAATTCGACTTACCAAAGACGCTTCACTCCCCGGAAACGGCGTCAGAAAATAGCCTTGATGACCCACAAGTATATGTGATCAATTGTAGCAATTTTTGATAAGTAAGAGTGCCGAACCCAACGAGGAGCAGAAGGAAATGACAAGTGGTTTTTAGCAAGCTAATGTCTGCAAGTGCTGAAATTGTAAGTAACAGAGTAGTTTGATAGCAAGATAATTTGTAACGAGAAAGTAATGATAATAGTAGAAAAAGTGCAGCAAGGTAGCCCAATCCTTTTGAGGCAAAGGACAGGCCATAACGGTCTCTTATAATAAGCAAAGCGTTCTTGAGGGTACACGGGAATTTCATCTAGTCACTTTCATCATATTGGTTCGATTCGTGTTCGCTACTTTGATAATTTGATATGTGGGTGGACCGGTGCTTAGGTGATGTTCTTACTTCAACAAACCTCCTACTTATGATTAAGCCCCTCGCAAGCATCCGCAACTACGAGAAAAGTATTAAGAACAAATTCTAACCATAGCATTAAACATTTGGATCCAATCGGTCCCTTACGGAAGCGCATAAACTAGGGTTTAAGCTTCTGTCACTCTCACAACCCATCATCTAATAACTACTCCACAATGCATTCCCTTAGGCCTAAATATGGTGAAGTGTCATGTAGTCGACGTTCACATGACACCACTAAGGGAATCACAACATACATACTATCAAAATATCGAACGCATATCAAGTTCACATGATTACTTGCAACATGGTTTCTCCCGTGACCTCAAGAACAAAAGTAACTACTCACAAATAATAATCATGCTCAAGATCAGAGAGGTATTAAATAGCATAATGGATATGAACATATAATCTTCCACCAAATAAACCATATAGTAATCAACTAAAAGATGTAATCAACACTACTAGTCACCCACAAGCACCAATCTATAGTTCCGGTACAAAGATTGAACACAAGAGATGAACTAGGGTTTGAGAGGAGATGGTGCTCTTGAAGATGTTGATGGAGATTGCCCTCCCTAAGATGGGAGAGTTGTTGGTGATGATGATGACGATGATTTCCCCCTCTGGGAGGGAAGTTCCCCCGGCAGAATCGCTCTGCCGGAGGGCAAAAGTGCTCCTGCCCAAGTTCCACCTCAAGACGGCGGCGCTCCATCCCGAAAGTCATCTCCTTATTTTTTCTAGGTCAAAATGACTTATATACCAGAAGATGGGCACCGGAGGTGGGCCGAGGGGAGCACAACCCACCAGGGCGCGCCCAGGTGGTTTGTACCCACCTGGTGGGCCCCCTCTGATAATTATTGGCTCCAATATTCCTCATATATTCCATAATAAATCTTCGTAAAGTTTCAGCTTGTTTGGAGTTGTGCAGAATAGGTAGCCTGGCGTAGCTTTTCCAGGTCTAGATTTCCAGCTGCCGGAATTCTCCCTCTTTGTGTGTACCTTGCATATTATGAGAGAAAAGGCATTAGGATTACTCCAAAAAGCATTATTATGAAAAAAACATCATAAATAACAGTAGAAAAACATGATGTAAAATGGACATACCGGTGAGGCAGCTAGTGAAAGTAGAACTCAAATAGTGGTCAGTCAAGCCACAGGTGAGTAAGTATCAAAGAAATATTCACCTTCCTTTTGGGTATAAACCTTGGCCACGAGTCGTGCCTTGTATTTCTCAATAGTACCATCAGGCCTAAGTTTCTTCTTGAATACCCATTTGCACCCTATAGGTTTGCACCCATAAGGACAATCAGTTATCTCCCAAGTTTCATTTGCCAAGATGGAATCCATCTCACTATGGACCCCTTCCTTCCAATAGTCAGCATCTTCAGATGCATAGGCCTCTAAAATAGAACTGGGAGTGTCATCTATTAGATAGACAAGAAAATCATCACCAAAGGACTTTGCAGTCCTCTGTGTCTTGCTCCTAGTAGGAACTTCATTGTTCTCCTCCATAGGATTTTGAAAGTGTTCCATCGAAATGGCAGGTTCAGTAATTGTAACTGGTTCCTGATTCGATGAACTAGGCATCTCCTAATTAGATGAGGTAGCCATATCCTTCATGGGAAAGATATCTTCAAAGAAAGTCGCATCATTCGATTCCATGATTGCACCGACATGCATATCAGGTACCTCAGATTTTACAACCAAGAATCTATAACCAATGCTATGAAAAGCATATCATAGGAAAACACAATCCACAGTCTTTGGTCCAAGCTTGCACTTCTTTGGAATTGGCACATTGACTTTCGCCAAACAGCCCCAGGTTCGTAGATAAGAGAGCTTTAACCTTTTCTTCTCCCATTCCTTGAATGGAGTTATCTCTTTGTTCTTTGTGGGAACTCGGTTTAGGACATGACATGCCGTCAATATTGCCTCCCCCCACCATGCCTTGGAGACACCCGATGTGTCTAACATGGCGTTAACGAAATCAGTTAGAGTACGGTTCTTTCTTTTGGCCACCCCATTTGACTGAGGTGAATAGGGAGGCGTCCTCTCGTGGATTATACCATGTTTCGCACAAAAGGAATCAAATTCATTTGAGAAATACTCTCCACCACGATCGGACCTAAGCCTCTTGATCTTTCGATCAAGTTGGTTTTCTACTTCAGCTTTATAGATCTTGAAATAGTTCAAAGCCTCATCCTTAGATTTTAGAAGATACACATGGCAGTATCTAGTGGAATCAACAATTAACGACATAAAATACTTCTTTCCACCTTTTGTCAACACACCATTCATTTCACAAAGATCTGAATGTATGAGCTCTAGTGGTGCAAGATTTCTTGTTTCCGCAGTCATATGAGACTTACGAGGTTGCTTAGCCTGCACACACACACTTGACACTTAGATCCCTTGACAGTGGTGAAACTAGGGATTAAGTTCAACTTGGCTAGTCGCGACATGCAACCAAAATTAACATGACAGAGACGTGAATGCCACACATTTGATTCACTATTGTTGCAAACATGATTAACAACTTTATTGCAAACATCTGACAAGGATAAACGAAACAGGCCTCCTGACTCATAGCCTTTACCAACAAAGGTTCCATACTTGGATATTACAAATTTATTCGACTCAAAGACAAGCTTGTAGCTATCTATACACAGAAGAGATCCGCTAACAAGATTTTTGTTGATGGAGGAGACATAATGCACGTTCTTCAGCCGCACGATCTTCCCCGAAGTAAACTTTAGATCGACCGTGCCAAAATCACGAACAGAAGCACTTGAACCATTTCCCATCAGCACGGTGGAAGTCCATGCGGTCTAATAAGACAAAACATAGAAACATCACCGCATACATGCACATTAGCACCCGTGCCAATCAACCAATCAGGAGAACGACATATTGAAAGAATAGTGGGAAATATACCGTACCCCGCATCCTTGATGTCAGTGTCTCCAATGACAACATTAGCAGTCTTGCCGCCTTTCCCAAGATGATGCTTGTCATCGCGATTAGGGCAATTAGGAGCCCAATGATCAGGATCTCCACACACATGACAAACACATCTTCTTGTCATTCTTCTTCTTGAAGTTCGTGTGTTGTACAACCTTGTTCTTCCCATCAAACTTTGCTTTACTATCAAACTTTCCCTTGTTCTTGAACTTGTGGGGCTGGAAGTTTTTCTTCTGTACCAGATTGGCACTAGATCCTCCCTCAATACCTTGAGCGCATGTGTCCTTTGCTCTCGCCTTTTCTTCCACATCAAGAGTACCAATGAGATCCAGAAAGAAAAATGGATACCTCTTTTGCTTCAGTAAGGTAGCAAAGTTCCTCCACGAAGGAGGAAGCTTAGTGATGATACCTCTGGCAACAAACTTGTCCGGTAGCATACAATTGAAGTGCTCAAGTTATCTAGCAAATGACTGTATCTCATGAGCTTGCTCGGCCACGGCGCGCTCTTCAGTCATCCTGTAATCATATAATTGCTCCATGATGTACAGCTCAGTGCCAACTGTAAGACCCACGATGCGGCTATATCTCCCACATGTCGAGGAACGACTTAGAGGCATAACCGCATTGTGGTTTTGTCGCAAGTGGGGTAATCTTCACACAATCCCATGTACTGAATAAGAAAGGGATAAAGAGTTGGCTTACAATCGACACTTCACACAAATAGCAAGTTAAACATACATCATCCAAATACACTCAAAGACCGACTACGGTCAAATCCGAATAAAAGGAAGATAAACCCCAAATGCTAGATCCCCGATCGTCCGAACTAGGCTCCACTACTGATCAACCGGAAAAGACACACAACAACGATCAAGATCTTCATCGAGCTCCCACTTGAGCTCGGTTGCGTCACCTGCACTAGCATCATCGGCACCTACAACTGTTTGGAAGTATCCGTGAGTCACGAGGACTCAGCAATCTCACACCCGCAAGATCAAGACTATTTAAGCTTATGTGTAGGATGTGGTAATGAGGTGGAGCTGCAGCAAGCGCCAAGCAAATATGGTGGCTAACCTATGCAAATAAGAGCGAGAAGAGAAGCAACGCAACGGTCGTGAAGCTAGAAGTGATCAAGAAGTGATCCGGAAACTACTTACGCACAACCATAACACAAGAACCGTGTTCACTTCCCGGATTCCGCCGAAAAGAGACCATCACGGCTACACTCGCGGTTGACGCATTTTAGTTAAGTCAAGTGTCAAGTTCTCTACAACCGGATATTAACAAATTCCCATCTGCCACATAACCGCGGGCATGGCTTTTGAAAGTTTAAACCCTGCTGAGGTGTCCCAACTTAGCCCATCACAATCTCCCGCAGTCAACGAAGGATATTCCTTCTCCCGGGAAGACCCGACAAGTCTCAGAATCCCGGTTACAAGACATTTCGACAATGCTAAAACAAGACCAGCAAGACCGCCCGATGTGCCGACAATCCCGATAGGAGCTGCACATATCTCGTTCTCAGGGCAACACCGGATGAGCACTCCGTACAACTAAAACCAGCCCTCAAGTTTCCCCGAGGTGGCGCTGCAAAGGACTCTAGTTCGGACCACCTATTAGAGAAGCACTGGCCTAGGGGGTTAAAATAAAGATGACCCTCGGACGCGCGACTCCCAAGGGAAAAGTAATAGGTGGTGGTGGAAATGTTAAAACCAAGTTTGGGCCTTGCTGGAGGAGTTTTATTCAAAGCGAGTCAAGGGGTTCCCATAACACCCAACCGTGTAAGAAACGCAAAATCAAGGAACATAACACCGGTATGACAGAAACTAGGGCGGCAAGAGTGGAAAAAAACACCAGGCATAAGGCCGAGCCTTCCACCCTTTACCAAGTATATATATGCATTAATTAAATAAGAGATATTGTGATATCCCCACATATCCATGTTCCTACATGGAACAAACTTCAACTTCACCTGCAACTAGCAACGCTATAAGAGGGGTTGAGCAAAAGCGGTAACATAGCCAAACAACGGTTTGCTAGGAAGGTGGGTTAGAGGCTTGACATGGCAATATGGGAGGCATGATATAACAAGTGGTAGGTAGCGCGACATAGCGGTAGAACGAACAACTAGCAAGCAAAGCTAGAAGTGATTTCGAGGGTATGGTCATCTTGCCTGAGATCCCACAAGGAAGAAGAACGAGTTCATGAAGAAGGCAAACGGACGTAGTCGAACGGATCCTCACAACTCCAGAACGAAACCGAAGCTAACGAAAGAAGCAACCCGGAAAGAAGCAAACAACATAGTAAACCAACAAGCATATGATGCACAATCAAGTATGATGCGTGTCCGGTTTAAAGAGGAATGGCATGGCAAAGTGCAACAAACAATACTACAAATTAAGTGGAGTTCAATATGCAACGAGTTGCATATTGACAAAACACCACATTCGATTATTTAGTTCTCTCTTGTTTAGGTACCCAACAATATTAAATGTTGTTAAACATGGCAAGAGATGAAGCATATGAGAACTACCTATCTAGACAAGTTTGAATGAGGTCGGATATAACAAACAACAAATCCGGAAAATCCCCATGTGCATATTCTTAATTTGGTACTGTTCTGCCCTAAACCATATTTTAGAGTTGTTAAACATGCAAGATGAGTGCACCATGTTAAACTAGGCATTTTTCTACCCCATTTACATATGAAGTTTATTAAATTCCGATTACGGATATTTAGTTATGAAATAAAACATTTCAACATGGCATTATGCAAATTAAATTCAAACAGCATTTTAAACATGGATGAAAGTTGGATATTATGAAACTAGATGAAATTCTAGTCATTTTTATATATAAAGCATTTGAATATGATGCACGGTTGATGAGTTATTAAATGCATGAACTCTAGGGACTTTTCTGTAAAACGGCGTTCTCTGGAATAAAGGTAAATTCATAGGCAGGAAAAAAATACATCGGGCCGAAACTGCTGGGCGCTGGGCTGGGGTGTCCTCACCACTGGGCCTAACAGGCCGGTTTGGTGGAGAGGCTGGCAGGGCGCTGCTGGGCCGGGCGAGGCCGGCCCATGCGCGTGCAAGGGAGGCAGCCTAGCGATGTGCTCCTCCTCTCCCTCCGCCCGAGGGGAGGCAAGGGCAGCGACGACCAACGGCGACGACGGCCGGCGGCGAGCACGGGGAAGGGAGACGGAGGCCGGGAACTGGTGCAGGGCGGCGGATCCGGCCTCGGGGCGTCGTGAGGGCACCGGATCTGGCGACGACGGTTAGGGAGAAGAGTGGCGAAGGTGGCGGGCTACGGCGAGGTCAACGGGGCGGGTCCGGCAAGGAGGCAGGGAGGAGGCCACGGGACGAACGGATCCCGGCGACCCGATAACCTATCTGGGCAGCAGCGGCAACAGGACGGCGCGGTGGTGGAGGTGCTGGAGCGCGGCGGCAACGACCGGCCGGCGCGATGGGCGGCGGGGTCCGACGGGGTTGAAGCGGGATCTCCCTAGCGGCGGGGCGGGCTGCCTCAGGCCCCGATGGGCTAGGCGGGCCTATTGCAGGCCCGAGCGGGCTAGCAACGGAGTGGAGGCGCGTGGGACAGGTGGCGCGCCCGGATTGGCCGCGTGCGGCGGCTGCGGCGGCGTAGGGTGGTGGCTGGCCTACCTGGCGACGACAAGTGGCGGCGGGGGATTGGCTGGGCGCGGAATCTGAGGAGGGGGATGCTAGAGGTAGGTGGATTGGTCTAGGCTGCCCAAAATTTGGAAGGAAGGGGCTTTATATAAGGAAAGGGGGTTAGGATTAGGGTTAGGAGGGGTTTTCATCCGTATTCGGGCATCGGATCTTGATCCGATGGTCCGGAGCGGAGGGGATAAGTAGGTGGGCTAAGTGGGCTGTGGAGAGGCCGTGGGCTGAGAAGAGAGAGAAGCAGAGCGGCCCGGCGACTGTTTCCGGAGACCGAAAACGTTTGACGTTTGACCGACTATATTGCGGCCATATGTTTAACGGTTGGGCTATCAAACGAGCTCCGAATGCGACGAAAATTGACAGGCGGCCTACTGACAACATAACAACGCCGCAAGACAACTTTCAACCCATTCCGAGAACATTTTCCGGCCACTTATAAAATAATATTTCAGAGGTGCCGCGGGCGCGTGCAAGTGTGTCTGGGCTCAGAACGGACAACGGACGAAACTGGGGGAACCCGGACGGATGCAAGTTTTGAAAACATGATGATGCAATGCACATGATGACATGGCAAGATGCAACACGCAAGCGAATGACATGGGAACAACGCGCATAACTGGAAGACACCTGGCGCAACGGTCTCGGGGCGTTACAACACTCCACCACTACAAGAGGATCTCGTCCCGAGATCTAGGATGGCATTGGGAAGAGGTAACTAAGTTGCTCTTTCGACAAATGAGTGAAACCAAAGAACCTTGAGAGGTTAAACCTTTTGAGAAAAGAACACAACGAAGATTAACGAAGTTGAAAACACTCTGTTATGAAAGAGGAACATGGGATACGACAAGAACCAAGAGGTTAAGTGACAAGATAGATATTGAAACAACTCCGGTTAAAACAAGATAGAGAAGGAGATAAGAATGATATAATTTGGACAGCACTCTGACTGTAATTGGAAGGAATTGAACATGAACTTGACAAGATGAGAGGATACTTGATGAAATCAACAACACACTGCCTCCAGAACTATTGAAAGAATGGCACAAGGGGTAAGAAAGATCTCAGACAGCACTTCGGTTGAGAAGAGATGCAAGACTTGATAAGATGAAAAGAACTTGAGCAGAGGACACAACACTCCGGCTAAACGGATAAGCATGAAAAGAACACGATCCTCACAACTGGAGATGATGAGAGAAGAGAGCAACATCACAATGCCTCCGGAACGAAAGAATAGAAGCTAGCTCGATGGAACGAAAGAACCGAGAAGAAAATGATAACTCCTCCCACAAATGAATTTGAGAGAAACATCCTTACGAAGAAGGCTTGAATGGAGTTGTCGAAAAATCAACAGCGAAAACAATAAGCTGCTTGTGGGCTTATGAAAACATCTCAAAACTTGAGGTGAAATTCTGCCACAAATGGAAACAAGATTGGATTGATATGAACAAGGAGACGAGAAAATTATTTCACCGGGAGGATAAATGAAGAACTTGGGTCATTTATGAGCACCATAAATAGAAAAATCCTTAGGGAAAGCTTTAGGTGAAATATAACCCAAGATAACTCCAATGAAGAGGTTGATTGGTTGAAAAGATGTCCTGAGCGAAGAGAAAATGATGGATTTAGATATGTCACTCTTGAAAACTTGTGACTCAAGAAACACGAAGGGAAATTATCAACAATGACATAACACCACCTCAAAAGATAAGGTAGAAAGAATTGCACTTCAGAATGCAAGATGAAGAATGCTTGAACTCCTCAAAACAAGACATGTGTTGAACACCATGTTTATTTTAGAGTACAGCTTGGCGGATCATAACTTTGAGAGAAATGTAGAGGAACAATTGAAGAATGAAAGGAATCCTTGACGAACCACCACGTAGAGCCTCCATAAAAAAACTCCAGTAATAAAAGGATGGCAAAAAGAAAGAGAAGTTGCGAACATAAGGTGAATCCTTGCAATGATTTAGATGGAGCTTCGTGACGAGATAAAGCGGAAAATTTGGAACTCTGGAAAAAGTATGAAGCACTTGAACCAAGAATGTGATATGATGCACAACTCCAGAAATAAGAAATTAGATCACTTGGATGAAACAATAATAAGAATTACGTTATGTGTATCCTTCACCAATTTAAATTGATGACAAGCAACGGATTTGGCATACTACTTATTCTCGTAGAAATGATTAAGAGAGATACAACATAAATTTGAGAAGGTCTTCAATGAACCACCGTTAGGATTTGAAAGAACGAATGAATTGATATGATAACCAAGGAATAAAACTCTTGAATGAACCACCGTAAGAATTGAACATGAAAGTAGCAAAGGCGCAATTCACCGGGAAGAATTGGAAAATGAATGAAGATACTTGCTAGGATTTAGATACATGAGAACGAAGAGATCATGAACTGATTAGACGATATTTGAACGATGCACCGGTAAGATTTGGAGAACGGGAGCTAAAAGCTAGAATGAATAATTCTGAGATGATGGGCTCCGAAGAATCAAACTGAAAAAATACACCTGAATTGCTCCGTATGGGTGAAAAGAATTCTCACAATTGAAAACAATTATGAGAGGATGGCATCAAGCTTGAACTATGCATCTCTGAGAGAATGGATAAGATTTGGAGGAAAAACTCTTCTTCGGTCTTCAAAATCCGAGAATGATGACGAGAAACACCACCATGAATTGTTGAGACACTCTGGAATGAAGAATAAAAAGGTTGAACCAACGATGAAAGAATTTGAAAGATCTTGGAGAAAGACGTAAGACTGATGATAATTCATTCTTACTTCAAACTTTGAAAGAATTTGAGAATAACTCCGAGAAAATAAGAAGAGTCAGGTAAGATCCTGGGAAAAGACCTGTGGGTTAGGACCCACTCAAAATATACACCGTTGAATGATTTAAAAGATAGATTGCGCCCGTTGAATAAATAACTTGAATGAGATAACAACCTCGAGATATCTTGAACGGATTAAGAATGAAAACACGAATCTCCTGAGATATCTTCAGCACTCCGAAACAAATGAATAGCGAGAAGTGAATGATTAAGAGGTGCGCCGACATGAGAAAGCATTTGAAACAAGGAAAAGATATGATCGACAAAGCTTGAATTGAATCCACCATAGAAGAAAAGGGAACGAAGAATAATAAACTTGAAGCTCCATTAGTATCTTCATGAGAATCACTAGGTAAGAACTTTGAAGGAAAAGAATGAAGAAACTTCATTTCCATAAGATGGATACTTGATTAAGAAATCTTAGTCCTTAAAGAAAAAAGGGGTGGGAGGGTCGGTGAAACAAAGGCAACTTGGGATGAATGAAACAAATAACGTTGAGAAGACTTTGAGTTGATCTTGCGGATGTTGAAAATGATCAGATCCACTTGAAGAGAAACATGCCGGTTGAAAAGGATTGACATGACAATCTCGATTATCATGGAGGATTAGTATTCACATAGAAATATGAGAACACTGCTTAGGAAAGGTATGGAATCAACACTTGGCATTGAAGCAACTCGAATACCACAACAAAAACAAAACAAGGATTTGGCTCGAAGAATAAGCCGGAAACAAACATATGATAGACCCCATATCATATCATGTGTCTGTTGGAAGGATATCCTATGTGATACTTTAATTCCCACTTATAAACTCCCAAAACTTTCTGGTTATGCAATCCGGTGTTGGGGATACAGGGGAAGCATAATATCTCACCCAAACTAACAATCCCTACATCTAGTTGTATCCATCCTTCAACACATAACCAAGAAACCTTCGGAAATCATGTACCTCAACCTTCGAAAAGCATCTGTTATACGAGTTATGGCAATACTCCCGAACTCCCGCCCTAGCATTGGGTGGCATCGAGGTTATCTCACCAACAACTGCATAAAAGAGAATTTTCGATGTCGGCGAAACTCAGGTATTCCAGAACTGCAACGATAAAATTGTGATGACAACACCTCGGAGCTCAACTCTCCGGGACACTGCCACAACCCCTAAATGTCAGGGGGCACCAAGAACAATGTTCTCGTCACCAGAATATTGGAACGATTCCAAGATACCCGCGTGATCCTAAAAAAATCATGAAATTTGAGGAGACAAAAGTCAAAACTTCTACGTAAGGAGGCCTCACCAGAGCGATGAAGGGACTGAGGAGTAAAAAGAATCCTACTCTCCGATATATATAATCCTAAGATTCAAAACATTTTGTTCTAGACTCGACAATGTCAGCGATTCAATCAAGCAGGGGGCTCCTAAGTCGGGATGGCTCTGATTACCAACTTGTAACACCCATGATTCGGCTATATATCCCATGTGTCGAGTCATGACTTAGAGGCATAACCGCATGGTGGTTTTCTCACAAGTGGGGTAATCTTCACACAATCCCATGTACTGTATAAGAAAGGGATAAAGAGTTGGCTTACAATCTCCACTTCACACAAATAACAAGTTAAACATACATCATCCAAATACACTCAAAGACCGACTACGGTCAAATCCGAATAAAAGGAAGATAAACCCCAAATGCTAGATCCCCGATCGTCCCAACTGGGCTCCACTACTGATCAATCGGAAAAGACACATAACAACGATCAAGATCTTCATCGAGCTCCCACTTGAGCTCGGTTGCGTCACCTGCACTGGTATCATCGGCACCTGCAACTGTTTAGAAGTATTCGTGAGTCACGAGGACTCAGCAATCTCACACCCACGAGATCAAGACTATTTAAACTTGCGGGTAGGATGTGGTAATGAGGTGGAGCTGCAGCAAGCGCTAAGAAAATATGGTGGCTAACCTATGCAAATAAGAGTGACAAGAGAAGCAACGCAACGGTCGTGAAGCTAGAAGTGATCAAGAAGTGATCCTGAAACTACTTACGTACAACCATAACACAAGAACCGTGTTCACTTCCCGGATTCCGCCGAAAACAGACCATCACGGCTACACACGCGGTTGCTGCATTTTAATTAAGTCAAGTGTCAAGTTCTCTACAACCAGATATTAATAAATTCGCATCTGCCACATAACCGTGGGCATGGCTTTCGAAAGTTTAAACCCTGCAGGGGTGTCCCAACTTAGCCCATCACAAGCTCTCACGGTCAACGAAGGATATTCCTTCTCCCAGGAAGACCCGATCAATCTCGGAATCCCGGTTACAAGACATTTCGACAATGCTACAACAAGACCAGCAAGACCGCCTGATGTGGCGACAATCCCGATAGGAGCTGTACATATCTTGTTCTCAGGGCAACACCGGATGAGCACTCCGTACAACTAAAACCAGCCCTCAAGTTTCCTCGACGTGGCGCTGCAAAGGACTCTAGTTCGGACCAACACTTAGAGAAGCACTGCCTGGGGGATTAAAATAAAGATGACCCTCGGGAGCGCGACTCCCAAGGGAAAAGTAATAGGTTGTGGTGGCAAATGTTAAAACCAAGGTTGGGCCTTGGTGGAGGAGTTTTATTCAAAGCGAACTGTCAAGGGGTTCCCATAACACCCAACCACGTAAGGAACGCAAAATCAAGGAACATAACACCAGTATGACGGAAACTAGGGCGACAAGAGTGGAACAAAACACCAGGCATAAGGCTAAGCCTTCCACCCTTTACCAAGTATATATATGCATTAATTAAATAAGAGATATTGTGATATCCCAACATATCCATGTTCCAACATGGAACAAACTTCAACTTCACCTGCAACTAGCAATGCTATAAGAGGGGCTGAGCAAAAGCGTTAACATAGCCAAACAACGGCTTGCTAGGAATGTGGGTTAGAGGCTTGACATGGCAATATGGGAGGCATGATATAACAAGTGGTAGGTAGCGCGACATAGAGGTAGAACGAACAACTAGCAAGCAAAGATAGAAGTGATTTCGAGGGTATGGTCATCTTGCCTGAGATCAGGCAAGGAAGAAGAACGAGTTCGTGAAGAAGGCAAACGGACGTAGTCGAACAGATCCTCACAACTCCAGAACGAAACCGAAGCTAACGAGAGAAGCAACCCGGAAAGAAGCAAACAACATAGTAAACCAACAAGCATAAACATGGCATGATGCACAATCAAGTATGATGCATGTCCGGTTTAAAGAGGAATGGCATGGCAAAGTGCAACAAACAATACTACAAATTGAGTGGAGTTCAATATGCAACGAGTTGCATATTGACAAAACACCACATTCGATTATTTAGTTCTCTCTTGTTTAGGTACCCAACAATATTAAATGTTGTTAAACATGGCAAGAGATGAAGCATATGAGAACTACCTATCTAGACAAGTTTAAATGAGGCCGGATATAACCAACAACAAATCCGGAAAATCCCCATGTGCATATTTTTAATTTGGTATTGTTCTGCCCTAAACCATATTTTAGAGTTGTTAAACATGCAAGATGACTGCAACATGTTAAACTAGGCATTTTTCTACCCCATTTACATATGAAGTTTATTAAATTCCGAGTTATGGTTATTTAGTTATGAAATAAAACATTTTAACATGGCATTATGCAAATTAAATGCAAACAGCATTTTAAACATTTTAAGCATGGATGAAAGTTGGATATTATGAAACTAGATGAAATTCTAGTCATTTTTCATATATAAAGCATTTTAATATGATGCAAGGTTGATGAGTTATTAAATGCATGAACTCTAGGGACTTTTTTTGTAAAACAGCGTTCTCTGGAAAAAAGGTAAATTCACAGGTAGGAAAAAATAAATCGGGCCGAAGCTACTGGGCGCTGGGCTGGGGTGTCCTCACCACTGGGCCTAACAGGCCGGTTCGGTGGAGAGGTTGGCGGGGAGCTGTTGGGCCGGGCGAGGCCGGCCCACGTGTGTGCGAGGGAGGCAGCCCAGCGGCGTGCTCGTCCTCTCCCTCCGCCCGAGGGGAGGCAAGGGCGGTGACGACGGCCGGCGGCGAGCACGGGGAAGGGTGATGGAGGCCGGGAACTAGTGCGGGGCGGCGGATCCGGCCTCGGGGCATCGCAAGGGCACCGGATGTGGTGACAAGGACGGTCAGGGAGACGAGCGGCGAAGGTGGCGGGCTCCGGCGAGGTCAACGGGGCGGGTCCGGCAAGAAGGCAGGGAGGAGACCATGGGACGAACGGATCCCCGCGACCAGGCACCCGATCTAGGCAGCGGCGGCGATTGGACGGCGCGGGGGCGCGGGGGCGGAGGCGTTGGAGCGCGGGGGCGGCGACCTGCCGGCGCGATGGGCGGCGGGGTTGAAGCGGGATCTCCCTGGCGGCGGGGCGGGCTGCCTCGGGCCCTGATGGGCTCGGGCGGGCCTGTTGCGGGCCTGAGCGGGCTAGCGGTGGAGTGGAGGCGCGTGGGACAGGTGGCGCGCCCGGATTGGCCGTGGGCGGCGGCTGCGGCGGCGCAGGGTGGCGGCTGGCCTACCTGGTAGCAACAAGTGGCGGCAGGGGAGCGGCTGGTCGCGGAATCTGAGGAGGGGGAAGGCTAGAGGTAGGTGGATTGGTCTAGGCTGTCCAAAATTTGGAAGGGAGGGGGTTTATATAAGGAAATGGGGGTTAGGATTAGGGTTAGGAGGGGTTTTCATCGTATTTGGGCATCGGATCTCGATCCGACGGTCCGGAGCGGAGGATTAGTAGGTGGGCTGTGGAGAGGCCGTGGGCTGAGAAGAGAGAGAAGCAGAGCGGCCCGGCGACTGTTTCCGGAGACCGAAAACGTCTGACGTTTGACCGACTATATTGCGGCCATATGTTTAACGGTTGGGCTATCAAACGAGCTCCAAATGCGATGAAAATTGACAGGAGGCCTACTGACAACATAACAACACCGCATGCCCACTTTCAACCCATTTCGAGAACATTTTCGGCCACTTATAAAATAATATTTCGGAGGTGCCGCGGGCGCGTGCAAGTGTGTCTGGGCTCAGAACGGACAACGGACGAAACTGGGGGAACCCGAACGGATGCAAGTTTTGAAAACATGATGATGCAATGCACATGATGACATGGAAAGCTGCAACACGCAAGCGAATGACATGGTAACAACGCGCATAACTAGAAGACACCTGGCGCAACGGTCTCGGGGCGTTACACCAGCATCCGAGACCCCAAACTTGGCCTCGAGTGCGTCCCACATATCTTTTCCATTATCAATTGATGCATAAGCATGAACTATGTTCTCGCCAAGAACACTCAAGGGAGCAGCCTTAAATAGGGTATCCATTTTTTTGAAAAGCTTGTTCCTGTTGAGCATCATACTCTCCTTCAGGTTTGCCGAGAGTGGCGTCATAGCAACTCATGGTTTGAAACCATAAGACTGCTCTCACGTGCCACCTCTTATAGTGGATACCCTCAAACATAGAAGGTCTCATGGAAGTAGCAAAACCACTCGGGATAAATTGCCTACCATAAGGTTTTGGATTGTTGGAAATATGAGCAATTTACCATATGATTTTATTAACAGAAATACTAGATAAAACATGACTATTATTGCAGAGAAACAAGTCATGCAATCTGACAGTGAGAAGGTAAACAGTATCTGCAAATATAAACTATAACCAAACATATCTAGAGTAGACAATAGAGCAAGTTGCATATATGAAGTAGAACCTAACATATCTAGGGCTGACACTAGAACAAGAAACTGTGGCAGGACCTCTAACAGAAAGAGAAAGAACACGTACGAGACAGCAGCAACAGAAGCACTGGACTTGGGGTCGACATCCTTGCCATCCATGTCGTCGAAGAGGTTGTCGACGTCGGGAAAGAAGTCGTCATTGAGTAAGTGATCGTCGGTGTCCGGAGCGTCTGTGATGAACCGGTCAATAGTCGTGTAGAGCGCTCCTAAAAAACCTTATCATCCTTCTCCCATACATGACTCAAAGTGGTGAGGTTTCGAGGCCTACTGTCCCGACTCGCGGTGCACGCCGCAAGCCGGGATGAGGAAGACAGCAGCAGCTCAAAGATTGAAACCGGTGGCGAGAGGAAGAAGAACTGGTGAGCGACCTCCCTTTTATAGGTGCAAGAGAAGGAGGCGAGAGGCCAGTGAAGGGAGACGGAGCAAAAGAGGGAGACGAAGCGAACAGACTTCAGCCGAAGAAGCGCGTCGTTTTTCGTATACCCGTCGTGCGTGGGTGTCTCACGTTGTTCATGACGCGGTCTAGGTGTCATTTGTCATAATTAATGTTCCAAAAATGACAGCTTCCAAAATATTTTGGAGTACTGTTTTTTTTTTGCCACGCCTTTCACGAATGTCATTTCGTGTTAAAATTTTACAAGCATATAAAACATTTGTCAAAGTTTAAGCCCCTCCCACCCCCCCCCCCCCCCCCCCACCCCCCAATAAAGAAATGAATTCTTTTACTTTTTTATTTTACTATTCATAAAGAAGCATTTAAGCTCGGGAGTAGAATAAGACTTTCAGAGGATGGATCCATATATCTAGGGGCCACTCCTGATGGTCAACGAGCGTACATTTTCATAGGCAATTAGCGAGCCTACGTTTTTTTTAGGAATATCAGCGAGCGTGCGTGATCATGGGTGAAATCGTTATTCGTCGCTTGCTGCGGCAAACTGTCGGGCTACCGCGCAGGGCAGCAATGCAAGCAACAAATATGGGCAAGCCCACTTTGAGATATACACAGGTGCGGCCAACCGGTTTTAGGAAACTTTCTAGAAGGTTCCCTAAATCAGGTTTTTTCTGTGGTCTTTCGTTTTTGGTTTTTTGGCTTTTTATTGTGTTTTATTTTTCGTTTTTCGTTTTTCCATTTTCTTTTTTCTGTTTCTTCTATTTTCTTTTTCTTTCCTTTCATTTTCCTTTCTATTTTTTTCAAGTTTATTTCCTTCGCAAAATTGTACAGAAATTTCGAAAAAGATTCTAGTTTAAAAATTGTTTATACTTTATACGATTCTAGTTTTCAATTTTAGTTTGTAAAAAATATTAGAATTCAAAATTTGTTCACATGTTTAAAAATTTGTTCACAAACTTAAACATTGTTCTGGTTGTCAAGTTTGTACACAAATTTAAAAATTGTTCAATCTTTTAAAAAATGTAATTTCCAAATTTTGTTCAATCTTTCAGAAAATTTCCCCGTTTTCAATTTTTTTCAGATATTTCATAAAAGTTAATAATTTCAAAAAAAAATCACTTAATTTTCAAAAATGTTCAAAATTTCAAAAAGTGTTCGCCTTTTCAAATTTTGTTCACAAACTAAGAAATATATGGTTTCAAAAATATGTTCCCATTTTCAAAATTTGTTCAAAATGTTGAAAATATTAATATTTTAAAATTTGTTCGCAAATTCAAAACATGTTCATGCTTTAAAATTTTGTTAACAAATCAGAAATTGCTCAGGAATTTAAAAAATGTTTCCATTTTTATATTGTTCATAAATTTCAAAAAATGTTCCTGTTTTCATAATTTGTTCAAAAATTCAGAAAACTTGTTCTTGTTTTATAAAATGTGCTGTTTTCAAAATTTGTTCACAAATTCAAAAAATGTTCGGGGAAGTTCATAAAGGTTTGTGTCTTGGAGAAAGTGTTCATAATTTCAAAAAATGTACGAAATATTTGAAAAATGTTCCAGTTTATAAAAACACAAATTCAAAAGATTTTGTTTTCAAAATTTGTTCGCAAATTCGAAAAAATTGGGGAATTTTGGAAATGTCTACATCTCAAAAAAATGTTCATAATTTCTAAAAATGTTTGCAATTTTCAAAAAATGTTCGCAACTTCAGAAAAGGTCTGGGGAATTTCATAAAATCCCATGTTGCAAAAATTGTTCTTAATTTTGAAAACGATTCATGTTTTTTCAAATAATGTTCCTCTTGTCAAAATTTGTTTGCAAATTCAAAGATGTTCATGTGTTCAAGATTTTGTTCGCACATTAAAAGAATGTTTGGGAATTTCATAAACTGTTCATGTTTTGAAAAGAAAATAATAATTTCGAAAAATGTTTGCTTTTTAATTAATTTTCATAAAATCGTTTATAGTTTTGAAAAATATTCTTGTGTTCAATTTTGTTCCTTTTTCTCAAAAAATGTTTGAGAGTTCCAAAAAATGTTCGCATTTTCACAAAATGTTTGTGTTTTATAAAACATATTAAATTTTGAAAATGCCTGTTATTGAAAAAGCATTTACTTTCTCAAAAAATGTTTGTGGTGGACCAAGCCTGTGCTACAGGGTTAGCCCATTGGCTCCGCCCCTGCTGTCTATATCCCTCTAAATAAATATGATAAAACCGTAAAATAAGCAATTGTAATCCTAATTATTGAATGATATCAGATACAATTAATTATTGTGAGCTCTGGCTCAAATGATGCAAGTAAACAACGAAACAACCTAGAAACAGTATGGTGGATGGATACAAGTAACCAAACACGTCGCTATTAGGTCGGACTGTTTCGCAAATCCAATAAGAGTGTTGATGTATAATTGTGTTGCACAGTCTCTTTCATTGGATCGGTCTTTTGATTGCATTGGCTAGAACATATGCACTTCTATACGGTATCAGCTTTTGGTTGTATTGGTTAGAGCATGCACTTCTACAAAAGAAAGTTTTTGCATTTGTAATTTTGTACGTAGAACTGCTCAAAGTCAGCTGCCATGTAGCCTCTTGGCATTTAGTAAAGCTTTCGGTATGGGAGTACATGCCAACAAGTGAGCAATAAATAACGTGTTTTTCCTTGTACTAGGCATGTGAGGCAGAAGAACTGGAAGGGTTTTCATATACGGAGAGAACTTGAACATTGCGAAAAGAAAAAAACTGTAAACTAACAAAACAACATACTTCCTCCGTTTGTGAATAAGTGTATTTCTACCATTTGTCCTAAATCAAAGTTTAATAATTTTGACTAACTTTTTTTTAAAAAAATAGTACTATATATGGCATCAAATTGGTATATTATGAAAAAAATACATTTTAAAATGAATCTAGTGATATTAATTTAGTGCCGTAAATGCTGCTGCTACTTTTTCCAATAAAAATGATCAAAGTTTTAAAATTTTGGCCTAGGACAAAAGCTAGATGTACACTTATTCACGAATGGAGGGAGTATATTTAGGAACAGAGGGAGTAGGAGCCTAGTACGGAGGGCACACTGAGTTTGATATGTTTTGCATCTAGTTCAAATAAAAAATCGTACGTGATACAAGAGCTGGTTTCGTCAGACTATGAGCTCAATGATTCATTGGATGCCCCTTCTTCCGGTGCATAGACACGTGCTGGGAATAGAGAATTTTGGCGGCAACACCACCACCGCACATGCATGCCCGAGCCATGTATTAAACGGAGGCTCGGCTGTCTTCATCGTCACTATCGTGCGCAAGTTCTCGGCCACTGTACGTTTAGCGCTTTGCGACCCTGTCCGCGTCTTGGCGATCGTCCGGAAGATCTCACTGTCGATCAGGCGGCAGATCGTCGGGGCTATTTGGTTCTAGCCTAATATTGCCACACTTTGCCATACATTTTTGCCAAACTTGCCTAAGGTTAGTTCATCAAAATGAGAGTCACAAGTTGGCAAGCCTAAGGGAATCTTGCCACACTTTTTGTATGTATATCATGTGGGACCCAAGTATGGCTTGCCTAAGATGTGGTTTGAACCAAACACTCATCTAAGTTGGTCAAACTTGCCTAACCATAAATGTTGCAATCTTTGACAAAGTTAGTCACAAACCAAACAACCCCAACTCCACGAGATTTCTAAGCTAGAGATGCCCCTTACGTCGAGTGGCCAGTCGATTGGGCGGCCGATCGGGCTCACTGTTAGGTGACCAGTCGATTGGGCGGCGGTAAATGCCAAACAAATGTTTGCATTTTCTATCTTAGAGATTCTCTGCACGTCGATCGTCGTTAATGCAACAATGATGTGGTACCTGGTTCGTTTTTACCTAGAGGGCAATTTTACAATAGTGTCTCTTAAGAGCATCTGCAACCGAACCCATCCTCGCCCCAAATACCCGGGCAGACTATCTGGTTAGTGTCCGGACAAAAAAGAAAATCATCCCATAAGAGCATCTACAGCTAGGCACCCCCCTCTCCCCAGACGTCCGGACGGACGGCCCGGCCAGTGACCAGTCAAAAAAAAAGGCGACCCAAACAGACGCTGAAACGAGTCTCAAACACCCGGCCTGACCGGCACCCCTCATATTCAGCCAAATATGAGGCGAATTTGGGGAGGCCGGGGCACGACCGGACGTGTCCGCCATGTCGGACCGACGATAGAGCCCCACACGGAATCTCCCTGAAACTCAACAGTCTGATGGGCGTCTCCTCTGGTGGGAGTGTGAACGCCGCATGGTGCCACCCCGGTTTGCCGACGGATGCCAAATTCGGCTATTTAGGCCTCCTTTGGTTTGTAGGAATGTTATAGAATTTTTATAGGATAGGATTTGCATAGGAAAATTTCCTTTGAGGCCCTTTGGTTTGTAGGAATGGATTCCTATTCCTATATAGGATAGGAATCAATCCTTCACATTTTGGAGGAAAAAAACATTAGCTAAGGCCTCTTTTGGTTCATAGGATAGGATTATCATAGGAATAGGAATCTTGTAGGAAATGAGATGACATGTATCTCAAATCCTATGAATAGGAATAGGAAACAAGATGTCATTTGGTTGACACCAAATGAATTTTTCCATTGAGTCTAGGCTCTTTTTTTATTTTCCTATGAAATATAAAGGATAGGAACCAATCTTATGTAGGAATAGGAATCCATTCCTATGAACCAAAGGGCTCTAAAGGAAAAAATCCTATAAGAATCCTATCCTCTAGAATTCCTATGAAATTCCTCTAAACCAAAGGAGGCCTAAGACTCAATGGTAAAATTCCTATCCTATGCATCAAATGACATCTCTTTCTCTATAGGAATTGAGATGCATGTCATCTCACTTCCTATGATTTTCCTATTCCTACAATATTTCTATCCTATGAACCAAAGAAGGCCTTAAGCTGGCCTACATCCTCCCTCTCCGCACCACCAGCCTGAGCCCATCCACCTTTCTCCCGCTCCGCTGCTCTTCCCACGTCACCCGGCTTCGTCATGGCCCAGCAAAATAAGATGATGTATGCTATTCTCACACCGGAGCGCCGGTTTCGGATTGAGGAGGAGTTCTGGGCGAGGCGCGCCGCCCGCACCGCAGACGGCCTATCTCTGGACTCCCTGGGCCGGAGGAGGAGGAGGAGCCGGAGCAGCAACTGGTTCTGATGGAGGTGGCGGATCCGGAGGAGGAGGAGCCGGATGACGAGCCAGTGCCGGTTGCGGGCTTCGACATGGAGGACGCCATGGCAGAGTTTGCGGTCGCCCAAGTGGTGAAGATGGAGGAGCATCATGCTATCCTAGAGTCCATCCAGGATGAGGCATATGTCGAGACCAACCGGCAGTTCATCCGGCGGGAACGGGCGGTGGCCAACACACTTTTCGCCAAACTTGACACGGAGGCGGGCACGGAGGACAAGGTGGAGCAGCCAGAGGAGCCACAAGAGCCAGAGTTGCGGATGCCACCCATGTACCTGGAGCCGGGCATGGAGATAGTGGACATCTCCGACGAGGATTAAGGTAGTATAGGTTGATCTACATAGGATTTCCTCGTTTGCATGCTTTGTATTGATTTAAGGTTTCAAATATGAGGTATCCGGATGCAGAGGAGTAAATTTGAGCCAGTCACTGCTTGCGGACATGCACGTGCGCATCCGTGGCGCGGCCATTTTAGGTCCCGGATTTTCCAACTCCTTGCTCTAATCGGCCCAAAAGCCCAGACTGGGTGATACTCCCCATATTCAGCCCATATTGTTGGGGAACGTAGTAATTTTAAAAAAATTCCTACGCACACGCAAGATCATGGTGATGCATAGCAACGAGAGGGGAGAGTGTTGTCCACGTACCAACGCAGACCGACTGAGAAGCGATCACACAATGTAGAGGAAGTAGTCGTACGTCTTCCCGATCCGACCGATCCAAGCACCGTTACTCCGGCACCTCTGAGTTCTTAGCACACGTTCAGCTCGATGACGATCCTCGGGCTCCGATCCAGCAAAGCGTCGAGGAAGAGTTTCGTCAGCACGACGGCGTGGTGACAATCTTGATGTACTACCGACGCAGGGCTTCGCCTAAGCACTACAACGGTATGATCGAGGTGGAATTTGGTGGCAGGGGGCACCGCACACGGCTAAGGAACGATCTCAAGGATCAACTTGTGTGTCTAGATGTAACGCCCCATATGTAACCTTCCCCAATTGTACTCTGACTCATGCCGTTTCCGGCATTAAGTTATATTTAATTCTCGGGTTCGGGTCTTTGTCTCCGTGTGTTGTTTTTGTTTTCGTGCATCTCATATCATGTCATCACGTGCATTGCATTCGCATACATGTTCATCTCATGCATCCGAGCATTTTCCCCGTTGTCCGTTTTGCATTCCGGCGCTTCATTCTCCTCCGGTGGCCATTTCTAGCTTTCTTTCGTGTGTGGGGATTAAACATTTCTGGATTGGGCCGAGACTTGCCATGCGGCCTTGGTTTACTACCGGTAGACCGCCTGTCAAGTTTCGGGTCATTTGGACTTCGTTTGATACTCCAACGGTTAACCGAGGGACCGAAAAGGCCTCGTGTGTGTGCAGCCCAACACCCCTCCATTTTGCCCAAAACCCACCAAACTCAGCTCCATCGTCTCGGTCGTTCGATCACGATCGTGTGGGCGAAAACCGCACCTCATTTGGACTCTCCTAACTCCCTCTATGCCTATTTAAAGGCCCCCCATTTTTCGGATCGTCTTCCACCCCTGAAACCCTAAAAATCGCATCGCGCCGCGCCGGACATGTCCGTCCCCGGCCGGACACGCCGCGCCGCCGCGCCCAGCCAGTAGGAGCCCGCCACGTGTCCCGCCGGGTCAACCGGCCACCGCGGCCCGCCCAGCCCGCGTTGGGCCCTCCCGGCCCACGTGAGCGCGCCCCGCCGCCAGAGCTCTCCGCCGCCGCCTCCCTCTACTCCGGTGGCCGGAGCCACGCCGCGCCGCCGCGGGCTCGCCGGAGCTCTCCGCGCCGACCACCCCGGCCGCCCGACCGCTCCTCACCGACCCCGCCGCCTCCACGCCGCCGTCTCGTCGTCGCCGGCGGGCTCCACTGCGGGCCACCGCCTCCGCCCGGCCGGAGCAAGGTCCGGCCACCGCCCCCGTCGCCGGCCTCCTTCCTCCTCCACGCCGGCCGCCGCCGTCGCCATTTCCGGCGAGCCGGAGCTCGTCTGCTACAGTGCGCGTCGGCTGCCTCGGGAACCGTGCCGATCTGGATCTGAGATATTTTTGGATCGGTTGACTTTCTCCTCCCGAAACCCTAATTTTCTTGCTACTTTGACCGCTCATATCTTTGCATCCGTAGCTCCGATTTGGGCCTATGATATGTCAAATTCTTCGTCTCGACGAGTACATCATTTCATTCCATTGCATCATTTGCATTTGAGGTCATCTTGGTGCCCAAAATGCTGTTGGAAGGAGGCATGTTGAGTTAAATTGCAGATCCGTTAATCCAACATGCACTTTTGTCATTTTTGCCATATTTAATCCGTGCATGATATGCCTATGCCCCTTTGGGATGAATTGTTAAGAATGTTGTCTTCTTTCCAGAGGTGCCTTCCATGTATTTTTAGGATGTGTGTGTTGTCTTGTGCAAGCTTGCGAAGAGGGCTACCTGAGATTTCAGATTTCAGGGACTTAGTGATTTTCACTAAGTCTGAGCCGTTTTAGTTCACGATGCTATATGTCCGGTTTGTTTCCTAGTGATCCGTGCCTCTTTTGAGGATGATCAGTAAGAGTGATTTGTTATGCTTATTGTGCTTAATCCATCCATGTCTTTACTTGTTATGTTGGAGCCCCCTAGGTTGACTCAATCGAGCTCAACTTTTGGATAGTTGCTGTTTTGGGCAGATCGTTAACTCTTTTGCGATTTTGCCGGAGTGATTGCTAGTGATCCATGCATGCTATGCCATTGTTCTTGCCATGTCTAGCTAGAATTTTGTGCCTTCTTAATGGATATATGCTTGCCTTGCCATGACTTTCACTGTAGTGAGAGCATCGAGCTCGTTTATATGCCCCCGTGAGTTATTATTTCAGCATGTCCCAGTTTTCACTAAGTCTGAAAACTGATTGTGTTTCATCAATGTTCGTGTGCTCGGTAGAGTATTTTGTGAACCCTTTTGGCCCTAGGTCATGTTGGGTGTTTTGTTAAGCTTGTTGAGTAGCTCCACGCCATGCTCTTACTTGCCATGTTCGGGTTTTCCTTCATGTTGTTTTGCTGCTCCGAAGAGAGCATCGTGGTCTGAAATTTCAGACTAGCGTTAATTTCGCTAAGTCTGAAATCTGTTTTGCTTATTCAGTTTTGCCATGCTTGTTTGAAGGCCTTAATGGATGATTTTGCCTATGCCTCAGTCATGATGATTTGTTAAGCTTGATGAGTAAATCACTGCCATGTATTTTGTTTTCATGTTGGGTGGCTGTAGCATGTTCCTTTTGTTGCATTTAGGAGGCATGTTGCTGTAAATCGCAGATCGGTTCGTTTAGTAAAACGCTTGCCATTTCTTAACCGTAGCTCCGATTGCCATGATCTTTATATCGTTTTCAGGGGATTTCTTCCCCTCTATCCAGTGGCACACTTGGATTTCCAAGTTGAGGCCAGGTTCATGCATTTCCTGCTACATGTTGCATTCTTGCATCCCGTATCGCGTCCCGCATAGCATATCATCTTCGCATCTTATTGGTTGCCTTTGCACGTGGTTGATTGTATCCTTATTGCTTGTTTGTGTTGTTGGGTAGAGCCGGGAGACGAGTTCGCTAACGAGGAGCCCGTTGAGTTTGCTTTTGAGGATCCAGTCAATTCTGACAACTATGCAGGCAAGATGATCACACCCTTGAAATCACTACTATCTTTGCTATGCTAGTTTGCTCGCTCTTTTGCTTTGCCAATGCTACGATGCCTACCACTTGCTTGTCAGCCTCCCAATTGCCATGATTGAGCCTCTAACCCACCTTTGTCCTAGCAAACCATTGATTGGCTATGTTACCGCTTTGCTCAGCCCTTCTCATAGCATTGTTAGTTGCAGGTGAAGATTGGAGCCGTTCCTTGTTGGAACATTTATTTACTTGTTGGGATATCATTATATTGTTATGTTATCTTTACTCATCTATATACTTGGTAAAGGGTGGAAGGCTCGGCCTCTCGCCTAGTGTTTTGTTCCACTCTTGCCCCCCTAGTTTCCGTCATATCGGTGTTATGTTCCTGGATTGTTGCGTTCCTTACGCGGTTGGGCTATAATGGGAACCCCTTGATAGTTCGCCTTGATTAAAGCTTTTCCAGCAATGCCCAACATTGGTTTTACCGTTTGCCACCTACCCCTTTTCTTTCCCTTGGGTTTCCGGAGCCCGAGGGTCATCTTTATTTTAGCCCCCACGGGCCAGTGCTCCTCTGAGTGTTGGTCCCACCGAGCGATGTCCGGGGCTACCAGGGGCAACCCTGGGCTGGCCTACCCGACGTCTGGCTCATCTGAGTGTGCCCTGAGAAAGAGATATGTGCAGCTCCTATCGGGATTTGTCGGCGCATTCGGGCGGTGTTGCTGGACTAGTTTTGACCTGTCGAATCATCTTGTTGTACCGGGATACCGAGTCTGATCGGTGGGTCCTGGGTGGAGGTCTATTCCTTCGTTGACCGTGAGAGCTTGTTATGGGCTAAGTTGGGACCCCCCTGCAGGGATTGATCTTTCGAAAGCCGTGCCCGCGGTTATGGGCAGATGGGAATTTGTTAATGTCCGGTTGTAGACAACTTGAACTTAATTAATTAAAATGAATCAACTGCGTGTGTTGCCGTGATGGCCCCTTCTCGGCGGAGTCCGGGAAGTGGACACGGCGTTGGAGTTATGCTTGCGTAGTGTGCTCTATTTAGTTACCGCTCGTGCCTTGCCTTCTCTTCTCGCTCTCGTTTGCGAATAGGTTAGCCACCATATAAGCTAGTCGCTTGCTGCAGCTCCACTCACATTACCCCTTCCTTGCCTATTAAGCTTAAATAGTCTTGATCGCGAGGGTGCGAGATTGCTGAGTCCTTGTGGCTCACAGATTACTATTACACCAGATGCAGGGACCGATGATACTCCTCCGGATGGCGCATTCGAGCTGAAGTGGGAGTACGACGAGGACTCTCAGCGATACTATGTTTCTTTTCCTGACGATCAGTAGTGGTGCCTGCTCGGGGTTCGATTCGGGGTTTAGTCGCATGTTGGGGAGTCTTTTCTATTTTTGGCGCCGTAGTCGGGCCATGAGTGTTTGTATGATGGATGCTATTTATGTACCTTGATGTGACGTGGCGAGTGTAAGCCGATTATTATATTTTTTTCCCCTTTATATTATATATGTACATGGGTTGTGTGAAGATTGCCTCACTTGCGACATATGCCTTCAATGCAATTATGCCTCTAAGTCGTGCCTCGACACGTGGGAGATATGGTCGCATCGAGGGTGTTACACTAGAGGTGCCCCTGCCTCCGTATATAAAGGATGAGAGGGGCAGGGCTGGCCGGCCAAGCTTGGAGGCGCAGGAGGAGTCCTACTCCCACCGGGAGTAGGACTCCCCTCTCCAATCCTATTCCAACTAGGATTCCTTAAAGGGGAGAGAGAGAGGGGGTGGCCGGCCCCTTCTCCTAGTCCTAATAGGACTAGGGGGAGGGGGAAGGTGCGCAGCCCTTGTAGGCAGCCCTCTCACCTTTCCACTAAGGCCCATGTAGGCCCATTTGGCTCTCGGGGGGTTCCGGTAACCCTCCCGGTAATCCGGTAAAATCCCGATTTCACCCGGAACACTTCCGATGTCCAAACATAGGCTTACAATATATCAATCTTTATGTCTCGACCATTTCGAGACTCCTCGTCTTGTCTGTGATCACATCCGGGACTCCGAACAACCTTCGGTACATCAAAATGCATAAACTCATAATAACTGTCATCGTAACGTTAAGCGTGCGGACCCTACGGTTCGAGAACAATGTAGACATGACCGAGACATGTCTCCGGTCAATAACCAATAGCGGGACCTGGATGCCCATATTGGCTCCTACATATTCTACGAAGATCTTTATCGGTCAGACCGCATAACAACATACGTTGTTCCCTTTGTCATTGGTATGTTACTTGCCCGAGATTCGATCGTCGGTATCCAATACCTAGTTCAATCTCGTTACTGGCAAGTCTCTTTACTCGTTCCGTAATATATCATCTCACAACTAACATCTTAGTTATAATGCTTGCAAGGCTTATGTGATGTGTATTACCGAGAGAGCCCAGAGATACCTCTCCGACACTCGGAGTGACAAACCCTAATCTTGAAATACGCCAACCCAACATCTACCATTGGAGACACCTGTAGTACTCCTTTATAATCACCCAGTTACGTTGTGACGTTTGGTAGTACCCAAAGTGTTCCTCCGGTAAACGGGAGTTGCATAATCTCATAGTTATAGGAACATGTATAATAGCAACCTACTAAATGATCGGGTGCTAAGCTAATGGAATGGGTCATGTCAATCAGATCATTCAACTAATGATGTGACCTCGTTAATCAAATAACAACTATTTGTTCATGGTTAGGAAACATAACCATCTTTGATTAACAAGCTAGTCAAGTAGAGGCATACTAGTGACACTCTGTTTGTCTATGTATTCACACATGTATTATGTTTCCGGTTAATACAATTCTAGCATGAATAATAAACATTTATCATGATATAAGGAAATAAATAATAACTTTATTATTGCCTCTAGGGCATATGTCCTTCAGTCTCCCACTTGCACTAGAGTCAATAATCTAGATTACACAGTAATGATTCTAACACCCATGGAGCCTTGGTGCTGATCATGTTTTGCTCGTGGAAGAGGCTTAGTCAACGGGTCTGCAATATTCAAATCCGTATGTATCTTGCAAATCTCTATGTCTCCCACCTGGACTAGATCCCGGATGGAGTTGAAGCGTCTCTTGATGTGTTTGGTCCTTTTGTGAAATCTGGATTCCTTTGCCAAAGCAATTGCACCAGTATTGTCACAAAAGATTTTCATTGGACCCGATGCACTAGGTATGACACCTAGATCGGATATGAACTCCTTCATCCAGACTCCTTCGTTCGCTGCTTCCGAAGCAGCTATGTACTCCGCTTCACATGTAGATCCCGCTACGACGCTTTGTTTAGAACTGCACCAACTGACAGCTCCACCGTTTAAAGTAAACACGTATCCGGTTTGCGATTTAGAATCGTCCGGATCAGTGTCAAAGCTTGCATCAACGTAACCTCTTACGGTGAGCTCTTTGTCACCTCCATATACGAGAAACATATCCTTAGTCCTTTTCAGGTATTTCAGGATGTTCTTGACCGCTGTCCAGTGATCCACTCCTGGATTACTTTGGTACCTCCCTGCTAAACTTATAGCAAGGCACACATCAGGTCTGGTACATAGCATTGCATACATGATAGAGCCTATGGCTGAAGCATAGGGAACATCTTTCATTTTCTCTCTATCTTCTGCAGTGGTCGGGCATTGAGTCTGACTCAACTTCACACCTTGTAACACAGGCAAGAACCCTTTCTTTGCTTGATCCATTTTGAACTTCTTCAAAATCTTGTCAAGGTATGTGCTTTGTGAAAGTCTAATTAAGCGTCTTGATCTATCTCTATAGATCTTTATGCCTAATATGTAAGCAGCTTCCCCGAGGTCTTTCATCGAAAAACTTTTATTCAAGTATCCCTTTATGCTATCCAGAAATTCTATATCATTTCCAATCAGCAATATGTCATCTACATATAATATCAGAAATGCTACAGAGCTCCCACTCACTTTCTTGTAAATACAGGCTTCTCCAAAAGTCTGTATAAAGCCAAATGCTTTGATCACACTATCAAAGCGTTTATTCCAACTCCGAGATGCTTGCACCAGTCCATAAATGGATCGCTGGAGTTTGCATACTTTGTTAGCTCCCTTTGGATCGACAAAACCTTCCGGTTGCATCATATACAACTCTTCTTTCAGAAATCCATTCAGGAATGCAGTTTTGGCATCCATCTACCATATTTCATAATCATAAAATGCGGCAATTGCTAACATGATTCTGACGGACTTAAGCATCGCTACGGGTGAGAAGGTCTCATCGTAGTCAACCCCTTGAACTTGTCGAAAACCTTTTGCGACAAGTCGAGCTTTATAGACAGTAATATTACCGTCAGCGTCAGTCTTTTTCTTGAAGATCCATTTATTCTCAATTGCTTGCCGACCATCGGGCAAGTCAACCAAAGTCCATACTTTGTTCTCATACATGGATCCCATCTCAGATTTCATGGCCTCAAGCCACTTTGCGGAATCTGGGCTCACCATCGCTTCTTCATAGTTCGTAGGTTCATCATGATCTAGTAGCATGACTTCCAGAATTGGATTACCGTACCACTCTGGTGCGGATCTTACTCTGATTGATCTACGTGGTTCAGTAGTATCTTGTCCTGAAGTTTCATGATCATCATCATTAGCTTCCTCACTAATTGGTATAGGTGTCGCAGAAACAGTTTTCTGTGATGTACTACTTTCCAATAAGGGAGCAGGTACAGTTACCTCGTCAAGTTCTACTTTCCTCCCACTCACTTCTTTCGAGAGAAACTCCTTCTCTAGAAAGTTTCCGAACTTAGCAACAAAAGTCTTGCCTTCGGATCTGTGATAGAAGGTGTATCCAATAGTTTCCTTTGGATATCCTATGAAGACACATTTCTCCGATTTGGGTTCGAGCTTATCAGGTTGAAGCTTTTTCACATAAGCATCGCAGCCCCAAACCTTAAGAAACGACAACTTTGGTTTCTTGCCAAACCATAGTTCATAAGGCGTCGTCTCAACGGATTTTGATGGTGCCCTATTTAACGTGAATGCGGCCACCTCTAAAGCATAACCCCAAAACGATAGCGGTAAATCAGTAAGAGACATCATAGATCGCACCAGATCTAGTAAAGTACGATTACGACGTTCGGACACACCATTACGCTGTGGTGTTCCGGGTGGCGTGAGTTGCGAAACTATTCCACAATTTTTCAAATGTACACCAAACTCGTAACTCAAATATTCTCCTCCACGATCAGATCGTAGAAACTTTATTTTCTTGTTACGATGATTTTCAACTTCACTCTGAAATTCTTTGAACTTTTCAAATGTTTCAGACTTATGTTTCATTAAGTAGATATACCCATATCTGCTTAAATCATCTGTGAAGGTGAGAAAATAACGATATCCGCCACGAGCCTCAATATTCATCGGACCACATACATCGGTATGTATGATTTCCAATAAATCTGTTGCTCTCTCCATAGTACCGGAGAACGGTGTTTTAGTCATCTTGCCTATGAGGCACGGTTCGCAAGTACCAAGTGATTCATAATCAAGTGGTTCCAAAAGCCCATTAGTATGGAGTTTCTTCATGCGCTTTACACCGATATGACCTAAACGGCAGTGCCACAAATAAGTTGCACTATCATTATCAACTCTGCATCTTTTGGCTTCTACATTATGAATATGTGTATCACTACTATCGAGATTCAACAAGAATAGACCACTCTTCAAAGGTGCATGACCATAAAAGATATTACTCATATAAATAGAACAACCATTATTCTCTGATTTAAATAAATAACCGTCTCGCATTAAACAAGATCCAGATATAATGTTCATGCTCAACGCTGGCACCAAATAACAATTATTTAGGTCTAATATTAATCCCGAAGGTAGATGTAGAGGTAGCGTGCCGACCGCGATCACATCGACTTTGGAACCGTTTCCCACGCGCATCGTCACCTCGTCCTTTGCTAGCGTCCGCTTATTCCGTAGTCCCTGTTTCGAGTTGCAAATATTAGCAACAGAACCAGTATCAAATACCCAGGTGCTACTGCGAGCTCTAGTAAGGTACACATCAATAACATGTATATCACATATACCTTTGTTCACCTTGCCATCCTTCTTATCCGCCAAATACTTGGGGCAGTTCCGCTTCCAGTGACCAGTCTGCTTTCAATAGAAGCACTCAGTTTCAAGCTTAGGTCCAGACTTGGGTTTCTTCTCTTGAGCAGCAACTTGCTTGCTGTTCTTCTTGAAGTTTCCCTTCTTCTTCCCTTTGCCCTTTTTCTTGAAACTAGTGGTATTGTTGACCATCAACACTTGATGCTCCTTCTTGATTTCTACCTCCGCAGCTTTCAGCATTGCGAAGAGCTCGGGAATAGTCTTGTTCATCCCTTGCATATTATAGTTCATCACGAAGCTCTTGTAGCTTGGTGGCAGTGATTGGAGAATTCTGTCAATGACGCAATCATCTGGAAGATTAACTCCCATCTGAATCAAGTGATTATTATACCCAGACATTTTGAGTATATGCTCACTGACAGAACTGTTCTCCTCCATCTTGCAGCTATAGAACTTATTGGAGACTTCATATCTCTCAATTCGGACATTTTCTTGAAATATTAATTTCAACTCCTGGAACATCTCATATGCTCCATGACGTTCAAAACATTGTTGAAGTCCCGATTCTAAGCCGTAAAGCATGGCACACTGAACTATCGAGTAGTCATCAGCTTTGCTCTGCCAGACGTTCATAACATCTGGCGTTGCTCCAGCAGCAGGCCTGGCACCCAGCGATGCTTCCAGGACGTAATTCTTCTGTGCAGCAATGAGGATAATCCTCAAGTTACGGACCCAGTACGTGTAATTGCTACCATCATCTTTCAACTTTGCTTTCTCAAGGAACGCATTAAAATTCAACGGAACAACAGCACGAGCCATCTATCTACAATCAACATAAACAAGCAAGATACTATCAGGTACTAAGTTCATGATAAGTTTAAGTTCAGTTAATCAGATTACTTAAGAACTCCCACTTAGATAGACATCCCTCTAATCCTCTAAGTGATCACGTGATCCAAATCAACTAAACCATAAACGATCATCATGTGAGATGGAGTAGTTTTCAATGGTGAACATCGTTATGTTGATCATATCTACTATATGATTCACGCTCGACCTTTCGTTCTCCATGTTACGAGGCCATATCTGTATATGCTTGGCTCGTCAAGTATAACCTGAGTATTCTGCGTGTGCAACTGTTTTGCACCCGTTGTATTTGGACATAGAGCTTATCACACCCGATCATCACGTGGTGTCTGGGCACGACGAACTTTGGCAACGGTGCATACTCAGGGAGAACACTTCTTGATAATTTAGTGAGAGATCATCTTATAATGCTACCGTCAATCAAAGCAAGATAAGATGCATAAAAGACAAACATCACATGCAATCAATATAAGTGATATGATATGGCCATCATCATCTTGTGCTTGTGATCTCCATCTCCGAAGCACCGTCATGATCACCATCGTCACCGGCGCGACACCTTGATCTCCATTGTAGCATCGTTGTCATCTCGCCAATCTTATGCTTCCACGACTATCACTACCGCTTAGTAATAAAGTAAAGCATTACATCGCGATTGCATTGCATACAATAAAGCGACAACCATATGGCTCCTGCCAGTTGCCGATAACTTGGTTACAAAACATGATCATCTCATACAATAAAATCAGCATCATGCCTTGACCATATCACATCACAACATGCCCTGCAAAAACAAGTTAGACGTCCTCTACTTTGTTGTTGCAAGTTTTACGTGGCTGCTATGGGCTTAAGTAAGAACTCATCTCACCTACGCATCAAAACCACAACGATAGTTCGTCAAATAGACTCCGTTTTAACCTTCTCAAGGACCGGGCGTAGCCACACTTGGTTCAACTAAAGATGGAGAGACAGTCGCCCGCAAGCCATCTATGTGCAAAGCACGTCGAGGGAACCGGTCTCGCGTAAGCGTACGCATAAGGTTGGTCCGGGTCGTCTCGTCCAACAATACCGCCGAACCAAAGTATGACATGCTGGTAGGCAGTATGACTTGTATCACCCACAACTCACTTGTGTTCTACTCGTGCAAATAACATCAAACCATAAAACCTAGGCTCGGATGCCACTGTTGGGGAACGTAGTAATTTCAAAAAAATTCCTACGCACACGCAAGATCATGGTGATGCATAGCAACGAGAGGGGAGAGTGTTGTCCACGTACCAACGCAGACCGACTGCGGAAGCGATCACACAACGTAGAGGAAGTAGTCGTACGTCTTCTCGATCCGACCGATCCAAGCACCGTTACTCCGGCACCTCCGAGTTCTTAGCACACGTTCAGCTCGATGACGATCCTCGGGCTCCGATCCAGCAAAGCATCGAGGAAGAGTTTCGTCAGCACGACGGCGTGGTGACGATCTTGATGTACTACCGACGCAGGGCTTCGCCTAAGCACTACAACGGTATGATCGAGGTGGAATTTGGTGGCAGGGGGCACCGCACACGGCTAAGGAACGATCTCAAGGATCAACTTGTGTGTCTAGAGGTGCCCCCTGCCTCTGTATATAAAGGATGAGAGGGGGAGGGCTGGCCGGCCAAGCTTGGAGGCGCAGGAGGAGTCCTACTCCCACCGGGAGTAGGACTCCCCTCTCCAATCCTATTCCAACTAGGATTCCTTAAAGGGGAGAGAGAGAGAGAGAGAGGGTGGCCGGCCCCTTCTCCTAGTCCTAATAGGACTAGAGGGAGGGGGAAGGTGCGCAGCCCTTGTAGGCAGCCCTCTCACCTTTCCACTAAGGCCCATGTAGGCCCATTTGGCTCCCGGGGGGTTCCGGTAACCCTCCCGGTAATCCGGTAAAATCCCGATTTCACCCGGAACACTTCCGATGTCCAAACATAGGCTTCCAATATATCAATCTTTATGTCTCGACCATTTCGAGACTCCTCGTCATGTCCGTGATCACATCCGGGACTCCGAACAACCTTCGGTACATCAAAATGCATAAACTCATAATAACTATCATCGTAACGTTAAGCGTGCGGACCCTACGGTTCGAGAATAATGTAGACATGACCGAGACACGTCTCCGGTCAATAACCAATAGCGGGACCTGGATGCCCATATTGGCTCCTACATATTCTACGAAGATCTTTATCGGTCAGACCGCATAACAACATACGTTGTTCCCTTTGTCATCGGTATGTTACTTGCCCGAGATTCGATCGTCGGTATCCAATACCTAGTTCAATCTCGTTACTGGCAAGTCTCTTTACTCGTTCCGTAATATATCATCTCACAACTAACATCTTAGTTATAATGCTTGCAAGGCTTATGTGATGTGTATTACCGAGAGGGCCCAGAGATACCTCTCCGACACTCGGAGTGACAAGCCCTAATCTTGAAATACGCCAACCCAACATCTACCATTGGAGACACCTGTAGTACTCCTTTATAATCACCCAGTTACGTTGTGACGTTTGGTAGTACCCAAAGTGTTCCTCCGGTAAACGGGAGTTGCATAATCTCATAGTTATAGGAACATGTATAAGTCATGAAGAAAGCAATAGCAACATACTAAACGATCGGGTGCTAAGCTAATGGAATGGGTCGTGTCAATCAGATCATTCAACTAATGATGTGACCTCGTTAATCAAATAACAACTCTTTATTCATGGTTAGGAAACATAACCATCTTTGATTAACGAGCTAGTCAAGTAGAGGCATACTAGTGACACTCTGTTTGTCTATGTATTCACACATGTATTATGTTTCCGGTTAATACAATTCTAGCATGAATAATAAACATTTATCATGATATAAGGAAATAAATAATAACTTTATTATTGCCTCTAGGGCATATTTCCTTCACATATGTGGGGTGGACATGGGGATGCCCGGACGAGCCCGACATGTCGGATCCGACCGACTCTGGCCCACCCGGCCCCACATAAATTGGACCCTATACACACTCCTGACAAAACCCTAGCCGCATTCCACTCCCCACTTCCCTTCCCACACTATCAAGCTCCTCTCCGGCAAGCTATGGCATTCTCATCCATGGAGGCCACTGGATTCTACTCAGAGATGTCTGGATCTGAGAACTAGGAGCAAATCCCTTGTAGCTTGGAGGAGCAGATGCCCGACCGCGCTGCTCTCCGACGCTCCCATGAGGAGTGCACTCTCCCTCGTTCTTCTGTGAGTTGTCGGGCATCCGTTACCCAAATGAATCTTTGATCCGGGCCGATGAATCTTGACGTGTGACCACGGTCTCGCTGGAAGCGGTGACCACCGCATGGCGCAACCCCGTTGTGCCGTCGGAACCATTTTGGTGGCGCCTCGTCTCTGCGGTGCCAGACAGCAAAACAGAGGCCATCTGTGCCTCCATGAGTTGTTGTCAATCCAAAAAGGAGGCATGGCAAGCCCGATGCGCTAGGCTGCGGGCTTGGCTTCAAAGCGGGGGAGGCTTCGGCAGCCTGCGAAGTAGCATCGGAGGAAGCCCCCGTGCCTGCATAGCCAAGAAGCGGCAAAAAGGAGTGTAGTGAAGGAGTTGATAAAAGAGTAAAGTCAGGTGGTCCATGCCATGGTCGGGTTGGCCTCCTAAGGAGAAGAAGGCCAAAGACGACGACGAATCGGACAACTCCGGCAGTGAGCAGATCCACCTCGATCTGTTTTGCGTCTTCGGCCGCTAGAGCCGCACGGATGATGGAAAGGGCAAGGGCGGCCGTGGATGAACTTTCCCATGCCGCTTCGTTCGTAGTTAGTAGAGCATGTCAATTTTTGGTAGACCGATGACACATGTTTAGCTATGTACGTATGTTGCATGAGAAGAATATGGATTTGAGAATTCGGTTTGATGTATCTGATTGTGGAGGACAATTTTTGTGTGTTGTCTCGTCACTGTCCGCAAATGCGCCTATCGCTTGGGTACCGGGATTTGGTACTTTTGGTTGCAGATGACCTAAAGGTAGTTTGATGTGTCGCGCAAATCATGATAACTAGTACGAAATTTAGCAAGAACCATGATACTTTTTGATAAAGGGCACTTTATTGCTTAAAAGGTTTAAGCATTACACCCGGCCTCCGCATAACTGAGATGCATAGAAGCATAACCAAGTCCAAGTTTCAGAAAAAACAGAAAAGGTGGAATACAAGTAATCATGTGGAGACTGTATAACGCCTAAGACATAGGAGGGCCAATCCAAACATCATGCTGCCATCCATGTCGGTTGAAAGTATCCCTCGCTGTGGCCTCCAAGCATGTGCACACCTTCGTAAACAGGTCTTGATTCTCCACATGTTGTAGAGACGACTATAAACAAAGCGTACCAATACATCTGTAGATAACCTGCATAAGAAAAGAACTTTTATCGTTAAAACCTTATCATTTCTTCATAGCCAATGCGACCAAATCACGGCAAGTGCCCCCACCCCAAGAAGAGTTTTAAACTTTTTATTGATCCCAAACGCGCCTATCGCTTGGGTACTGGGATTTGGTACTTTTTGTTGCAGATGATCTAAAGGTAGTTTGATGTGTCGCACAAATCTTGATAACCAGTACGAAAGTTAGCAAGAACCATGATATTTTTTGATAAAGGGCGCTTTATTGCTTAAAAGGTTTAAGCATTACACCCAGCCTCCGCATAACTGAGATGCATACAAGCATAACCAAGTCCAAGTTTCAGAAAAAACAGAAAAGGCGGAATAAAAGTAATCATCTAGAGACTGTATAACGCCTAAGACATAGGAGGGCCAATCCAAATATCATGCTGCCATCTATGTCGGGTAAAAGTATCCCTCTCTGTGGCCTTCAAGCATGTGCACACCTCCGTAAACAGGTCTTGATTCTCCATATGCTGTAGAGACGAGTATAAACGGAGCGTACCAATACATCTGTAGATAACCTGCAGAAGAGAAGAACTTTTATTGTTAAAACCTTATCATTTCTTCACAGCTAATGCGACCAAATCACGGCAAGCGCCCCACCCCAAGAAGAGTTCTAAACTTGTTATTGATCCCATGTAACCAGTTAGTAGAAATATTAGCAACACTATATGAAGGATACAAGTCAGAAACTACTGATGACTGACCATATAAGACAAGTCAATTTGCATTGAAAGAACAAGTGTTTTATAGTCTCATCATGGTGACAAAAAACACACTGCACGCTTCCATGCCAATTCCTCTTAATAAGATTATATTTAGTAAGACTGGCCCCTCGACAAAAATACTACCCTAAGATTTTATTCTTGAGTAGGAGAGATCATTCCGTCATTCGTTCGGTAGACCGTGATCTAGTTTTTGTGTTCATTTGGTTAGATTATACCACCTATTCGGTAGTTAGAAGCGTCTGTTACAGACGTTCATACACACGCCCCACGCATAATTACCCATGCATGAGTATTTCCCAACAATATTGGCTCAAATGGTGTGTGTTTCTCTTCACCTAGATGAACAGTAAATTCCAAAAAAATCTAAACATTTTTTGGTACCAAGGATGCTTGAGTGTGCTAGGTGAATGCAAAATTTGATGGACAAATGGCCTTCTGGAAAGTTCTTTTTTTTTTCTGTCTACAGCTCCTCAGGTGTCATTTCTTGATGTAATTTTTTGCGCACCTAGAACACTTGAACATCTTTGATGCCATAAATATCCAGTTATATTTTCTTATATATTGTTTATGTGGGAGCATATGAGCTCAAGATCGTCTATGAATTATGGATACATTGTATCCTACTCAGTTTTTTTTACAAGCGTGATGCCCCTTCATCTCCAGCAGAAGTTCGTTCGGTGACAAGTTCTATGTCTGGCGGTGATACGCATGTATCCATGTTTAAAAGATTGATTGCCTGCCGTTTACAAACTATTGGCATGGTCGGCAAGGGCAGGTTACACGACAAGTCGACAACGACCTACTACATGAACGCAAGAGCCTGGTGTGGATGGGGATTCAGGAGGCCGACAGTTCACTGAGTGGTGGAGGTTAGACGTACACAACATCTTTCCTATATAAAAGCTCCGTGGATGTGGATGCTCTTATAAAACCTGGGTACCACGGTGCTTCCTAGGTCACAAGTCACAACTACACTAAACTCATTACATGATGGCAGTGAGTTTGACGCCAACACCGCCAATCCTCTTTAGCAGCCCCTCCTTCTCATCTGCCATCGCAACCCGTGGCAACTACTCCTCTCGTCTTCCTCTCCAAGCATCTCCTCGCCCCTGCTTCCCCCATGTCCAAGCATCACCTGTGGCGGCGAAAGCTACACCATCCTCTAGTATTGAACAAGAAACAACAGATGTGGACTATGATGACGTTGCTCCCAAGACGTTATCCAGCTATGGGCCCTCTTTGTGGGGTGACTACTTCCTCAACTACGAGCCAAAACCACTGCAGGCATACGCTACTCCCACGTATACATATAATTTGCTTTCTTCCTCATCATTATGGTTTGGGATGAACATCACCAACCAAGATATTTGTTTCATTGCAATATTACAAGCTATTCTCTCAACTTAGAATTTTTTTGGCATTAATTTTTATATGCATATATGGTATATTAATAGACATAAAGTCCTAAAAATATGATATTCTCTGCGATCCATATTAATTGTCACTAATTTAGAACTTTGTATTAAATCAGCGACAATTAATATGGATTGAACGGAGTATAAAAATATTAGTCATCACAAATGGCATACCTATTACTTTCAGGTATGTATTGTCCCTTTTGGTTTGACCCAGCTAATCAATGCATTCGTGCATGTGTGCAGAGGTCGGAGAAATGGATGAGCAAGGGCTGACAAATTAAAGGAGGACGTTGACATGTTGTTTAAGAGTTGCAACTACATGGTGGAAAGAATAACCTTATTGGACACTGTCCAACATCTTCGAATAGATCATCACTTTAAGAAACATGTTGATACCACGTTAAGTCACATTTTTGAGGGTGAATTCAATAGCTCTAGCCTCCATCAGGTTGCCCTTCGGTTTCGCTTGCTTAGAGAGTATGGTCTTTGGGTGTCTTCAGGTGTGTATGGAGTATCTATTTATAAATAAATAAATAAATACAAGGAACGAATATGAGTAGGGCGATTCGGTGCCCAAGCTCATCTACACCCGGTTAGAAAACAATTCATAAAAAATTCAAAATAAATTCAAAAAATCATTTTTTTTTGTGCGGTAGACAATTTGATGCATGAGGGCCCACTCCAAATTTCAAGTCATTCGGACATCTGAGCAGCTCTCAACAAAAAAGATAAATCAGGCCAAAACAGTACATGAACAGTAAAAAAATTACAGACCCCTAATTTGTCTTTTTTGCTGAGAGCTCCTCAGATGTCCAAATGATTTTAAAATTGGAGCGGACCTGACGCATCAAATTGTCTACCGTACAAAAAAAATGGAGTTTTTAGAATTTTTCTAGTATTTGTTTTGATTTTTTTCGTCAGCACGGGTGCAGATGAGCTCGGGTGCAAAGATGGATTTTCGCACAAATATTCATAAATCATAGAAAAATATTATTCTCCACTAGGGTAACACTGAGCTTTCATTACTAACTATAAAATGGCATGAGTTATTTGAACAATGTCTCGCCAACATTTGTCTTGCAGATGTTTTCGACAAATTTAAAAATGAAGATGGGAGCTTTAGGGAAGATATTACTAGTGACCCTAAGGGACTTTTATGTCTATACAACGCAGCTCATCTTCTCATTCATGCCGAGCCATCACTGGAACAAGCTATCTCTTTTTCAAGGCACCATCTTCAATTGATGAGGGACACTCTCAAGTCCCCTTTAGCTGAGCAAGTCAAACATGCCCTTCACATGCCATTCTCAAGGACGTTTAAGAGGATGGAAACACTGCGTTATATCTCCGAGTATAAGCATGAGGAAGGACATAACCCAACTCTGTTGGAGCTAGCAAAGCTGGATTTTAACCTTCTACAGCATGTCCACTTGAAGGAACTCAAATATCTCACTAAGTATGTCTTCGTCATACTCAATTACACAATGAAGATGGAATCAATATAAAACGTGCCCTGCACATGTTGTATCCTACACATATATAGTTTGGACATTGTCCATCATGTGAATTATTAGGGGAAAAAAATCTATTTTACCTGGACTAACCAAAGTATTGTAGGTGGTGGCGTGATCTTTACAGACATGTCGGGCTAAACTATGCTCGGGACCGTCTGGTCGAGGGTTACATTTGGTGCTATGCGGTATACCATGAGAAAGATTTTGCGTTGTCCAGAATATTTCTTACGAAGCAGTTGATGCTTATTTCCCTAATGGATGACACGTATGATTCCCATGCCACCATAGAGGAATGTCGATTGCTAAATGCGGCCATACAAAGGTTTGTTAAATTTGGATTTGATTTACATCCATGTGTCAAGAACTAACATACAATCAGTTTCTATTTAATTTTTCATTGACGACATGTAGATGGGATGAGAGCGCCATTTCTCTTCTACCCAACTACCTTCAAAGATTCTATATTGAATTGTTGAAGACATTTAAAGAAGGTAAGTGTGAAGTGGCAATTCGTGACACCTACCATGTTGCCTATGCCCGGAAAACGGTACGCCACCATGTTCTTTATATCATCACTATCATTTTGTATATTGATGGTTTTATATATAATTTATTTCCTTCTATGCAGTTTCAAGATCTATCAGCTAATTATCTCCTAAGCTGAATGGTTACACCAGAATCACAAGCCAAGCTTCAAAGATCACATGAGTTTATCTGCCATGTCCATAGGATCACCAACATTATGTATAGGTTTGATGGTTGGCATGGGTGATCTAGTGACGAGGGAATCATTTGAGTGGGCAGCTGGTTACCCTAATGTCGCCATATCATGCGGGAATATAGCACGTCTAATGGATGACATTGCTGCATTTAAAGTATACTCTTTCATCTTCTTATTTAGGCCAAACTATAAGCATCAACCACCACCGGGAATCAAGATAATGTATCTAATTACTATTATAATATAAATATGCAGGGCGGGAAGGCCAAGGGAGATATAGCAACCTCTATAGAGTGTTACATGGTTGAGCATAGGGTCACAAGTGCGGTTGCCATTTCCAAGATCCTTTCACTGCTAGAAGATGAATGGAAAACTCTAAATCAAGCTCTCTTTCAACATCACGCACAACTCCCGATGGTGCGGAGGATTATTAACTTTGCTAATAGCATGCCATTATTCTATGCTGAGAAAGATGCATATACCTTCAATATCCATCTTAAGGATACCGTTGAGAGCCTTTTTGTTGAAACCATTCCCATGTAGGCTCTAATAGGTTGTGTGGTAGTTTATCTTCAGTAAAGATGCCATTGTGCACCATGACGTGTTAATTGGAGCTTGTGCATTGTCTTTATCCCTATAAATAAATATGATAAATAAGTTATTGCATTCATAATTTTTGGATGATATTAGATATAATTGCGTGTCTCTATGTTTTATACTTATCTTATTAATTATCATTGTACAAAAAGAACTCCATCTGCCGCAATGGAGTACTTTTTCTTTGTGGGGCATAAGTCCTTGAAGAGCATAGATTTTAAGTGTGCCAATTTACATTATTATTTCTCAAAAAGGTGAGAATACCCTTTTATCTTGCTCGGCAACATTGTTTGCATCACATTACATGACGTTTCCTAGCTTGAATGATGCAAATAGAGAACCGAGCAACCAAGAAATGGTACGGTGAAGGCAGACCAAGGAGGGATACAAAAAGCCCTAACACATCGTTGTTAGGTCGGACTGTTCCACCAATGCAATCATAAGAAAAGTGCCAGACAATTGAAATTCTCTAGCGATACACTAGACGACAACACAGATCCGATACAAGAACCACTCAGAATAAGGATGAATCCAGGGTTTGAGAGGAAGGAGAGGTGCACATGCAAATGCTAATAGGTAGCTATTCTGTTCTTCGGTCCCCTTCCTTTGTGAAAGGGTGGCTTCAAGTTCAAGTAGGTAATTGTTGACGCTATCAACTTCCCCCAGGTGTCGGGTTGTAGATCTGGGGAGCCGTCAGTCGTGCTTGGAGGGCTTTCCCTTGATCGACTTGAGATGGTCCTTCCATGTCAGTCGCAGTGTTCTTGTGACCAAAATGCTGGAACTTTGTCTTTGAAGGCAAAATTATGAAGCTCACAAACTTACCAAAATCGCTTTCTCGCTCGATCAAGCTCACCATTTGTGGCTTACTTCGCCTCATGACCCAATTTGTATCCTCTAAACATTCATGTGGATCAATAAAGATTTGGCAAACCCCTCAAAAAAAAAACTTAGTGCTACCAAGTGGCTTTGGCGTTCAGTAAAGCTTTCAATACTAGTACATGCCAACAAGTAGGCAAGGGAATATGAACCAGCGTGTTTTTATAGTTTAGGCATGTGAGGCAGGAGAGATCGAAGGGGTCTGTACGCATGTGTAAGACAAAGAACTGACTCTACCTGTTGACAGGAGGCTCGGTTGTTTTCGTCGTCGTCACTAGCTACTGTGCACGAGTTCTCTCAGCCACTGTATGTTAGCGCTTGCGACCTGTCTGAATAGCTCACTGTCGATTAGGTACGGAAACAGCGACGGGTGGTTGCGGGGAAACAATTGTGAGATCCAGCCGGAATCAGCGTGTTGTTGCGGGGAAACTTCAGCGAGGCGGATTTTTGGTTTTGCGGGGAAATTTGCAACATTTGGACCAAATAAAAATACATCATCTGGCAAACCAACCTATGGTTGGATGGTTAGAGGAACTGTGCTACCTTCAGCCCATCAGGATTTAAGTTTTGATGCTCGCATTTATTTATAAATTTATTTCAGGATTTCCGACGATGCGCATTCAGTGAGAGGGGACGTTTCTGTCGACAACCCTACAAAAAAATATATCTACAAACGCACATGATAACACGGAGGCTTAGGAATGAAAATAGGAGGAGGGAGGGGGCCGCCCGAATGAAGTTCAGGTGGGTGGTGTGGGTTGTGTGTGCGGTAGGGGGTAGAGGGGCAAAAACGATATATTTGACCTGTGGATGAAAAGAATTCACAAAGTGAACTATTGTTGACAAAAAAATCATTTGACTGACACTTTAGTATAACGTCCGACAGCTAGGCGCCACATTACACTATGCAGCGTATGACTACCACACGCTACATGCTTGGTCAGCTTCGCATCGCGAACTGCTTAAACATTGCTAAGTCAGTGTAGCGCCTAGACACACTAGTGACCGCAACGTTCTTATCGTCGTTTGATTGTACTGGTGGCTGACGGGCTGCTCCTTTGCTCCAGCCTTTTCACCTATCCTGTCATCACTTCATGAATCAAAGTGATCACAGCGAAATGCTTGATTTTGTAGTACAAGAGAAAAACATGCATTTGCAGCGCCGCACACGTGACCAGACCAGAGACGGTCGGTTGGGAAACGAATCCATCAAACCACGACAAGAACGAGCGCGTCGGGTCGCACACTGCACTACACATTAGTGCAGCCATCTTTGGCTCTTCGTTTAATTAATGAAATCAGCTCCAGCTGTTTTTCGTCAAAAAATTAGTGCAGCGTCTAAACACTCAGCCATTGCACACTAATTTAGTAAATTTTAGGCAGCCTGAAATGTGACGTAGCCAGGCGTGTAGCGCCTGCATAATATGGTATGACGCCTAATTGTTCGAAATTTTTCAAGGAGTTCATTTTGTGAATTCTTTTCATTCACAGGTCAAATTTGTCTGCCCATAGATGTAGGATTATTGCATCAATTGTGTCCTCTGTGTTAGGATGATCTCCACCGTGTGAGCCCAACGGCCCACTGGGCCCTTAGATCCGCGCCGTGATCGGGGGCGCTAAACCCACTATGGGTGACGGGCCCCTGTCACCTGCACTATATAAAGAGATTGGGGCCGGCGGCTCGCATCACAAGGTTCGTCCAACGCTGTTCACCCCACCTAATCCCCTACCGATCTAGGGTTAGTGCAGTGCTGATGGGAAGCTCCGCCACCACTACTCTCTGCCACCACCGCCGCCATCAGCCATGGCCGGCAACTGGAGCTCCTCGAGCCACAAGGAGAAGATAGGTTCACCGGATTAATCTACCCTACCCGATATAAAGATCTATCAATGGTATCAGGCCATGCTAAGCTATGATTTTCGGTCCAAAGTATAAACAGAGAAAGAAAAAAGATCCCTCCCCAAAAGAACCCTAGAAGGGCAAAGAATGAATCTTCAACGGAAAAAGTAGCGCCGCCACTCTGGCCGCGCCTGTTCCTCTCGATCCCCACACGCATCGGCAAGCCGAGGTGCAGGGACGAAGAACCAACCCCTGAATGGGGCAAAGTGTACCGCGGCCGATCCGTTCGACGGCGGCGCGCTCACCACAGAGGGGAACGCGCAGCCGGCGAAGGGAATGGCAACGGCGAAACCACCGAACACTCCGACGCCGACGACCACAAACCAAAAAAACAAGGGGGTGAGAGGGGGCGCAGCTGCGTGTCTCTCTCGCGTTGGAGCGGTAGGTGGAAGGAGAAAGAAAAGAAGGGGAAGGGGGAAGGGTGCTCGCGCGGCGCGGTAGCGCGCCGTCGCCGCCGGCTGACGGCGGAGCCCCAACCCCGCTGCATCACAGAGAAAAACAGAGGCAGGCTCGAAGGTGAGAAGAGGAGGGCACAAGTCCGACCCTGTCTCCCTGCCGCAGGAAAGGAAGGAAGGCGAAGCGCGGCGCGGTGGCTTTTCGCCGCCGTCGCCGGCGACCGGCGCGGCGCGGTGACCGACCGGCCAGCGTCGAGCGCCACGGCTCAGAGCGAGAGAAGAGCGGCGCGCGGGGAGGAGAATGGATTAGGTTTTCCCCTGCAGGCGCTGGGCACCGTTTTTCTCGGGCTATAGGCGCGCTAGACCGTCGGATCTCATCCGACGGCCAGGAGAGAGCAGGGCAGGCGGCTGCGGGTCTTTTGGGCCAAAAGAGGAGGCTGCGCTGGGCCAAGGCCAGCGGCCCAGGCCGAGGCCAGGCTCGGCTCGCGCGAGCGCGCGGGGGCGCAGGCCGTGGGCCGCTGCGGGCCTCCCGCGCCAGGCCGAGGCCGGCTGGAGCTGACGTTTTATTTCGTTTTAATAGTTTTAGTCCAGTTTAGAACCGAAAAGTAAACAACAAAAGTTTCTGTAAAGAATAAAAAGTTCATGAATTTTTATTCATGTTTTTATGCTGCGTAAATAATTAATAGTACTCTTTTACAAAGAAATAAAAAGTATTATCCTCCAATTAAATTGGAACCAACGGGAAAATTTAATTGGATGAACAGTTTTTTGAGAGAAGTTTTTCACTTGTGGGTGAACTCAGATTCAGATAGCTTCTGCTATGACAGTAGAAAGATATTTGATTAAAGTTTAATTGTGGTATTGTTATTTTCTGACCAATGTTGATGATGACAATATTATAATTCAATGAGTCTTATAGTTAAAAGTTCAAATCTTTGATAATTTTTGTATCAAAGTGACCAGTTTTCAGAGCATTTGATAAAGATTGAGAAATGTATATTAAAAGTTTTCCGCTGCAATAAAGTTGATAATGATGATTATTTTCTTAGCAAAGTCGCTTAATAGAAAGTTTATCATCACATTATTTATGAGTTATATGAATTATTTCCATTTCCGCCCAACGGTGATATGGAATTAATGTAGAATGATGATGTTTTATTCTAATTCTGCCCAACGGTGATTTAGAATATAAAAGAAAGTTTTTCAAAGTTTAATGTGCATATATTTTTTTTAGCCAGACCAACATGAGGTTATTTTTTATGCTCATTATTGTTGATTATTGGCTAAGTTTTCTCAGATTAAAAGGTTTCCATGCTTTCATTCCCGAAAGCGAATGGCTGGGTACTTGTGACCCGAAAGATGACCAAGAAAGGTCATAACGTGAGGGGGTATTTTCTCTCTAAAGAATGACTTTAAAAGAAAAGAGAAAGATCATTGAGAGTCTTGGTTGACGAATGTCTTTTATGTACTCTCTATGAAGAAGATTTTTTAATCAACATGATTTGAAATGAAACAAGCAACATGCGTGTTTAATTTGACCAACATTGGATTAAGCATGTGTGTCAAGGAGCGTTCGGATTTATTTCCGAATTTGATGATTGCGTATGCAGTCAAAAGAGCCAATTCTGGCATTTATGTTCCTTACAGGGAATTACCCGCATAGCGGGAAAAGAGGATTATGATAAAACCCGCATGGCGGGGAAAAGTCTGGGAAAATACCTGCATAACTGGGTAAAGTTGACATAGTATTATGTCAATCATCCTGTATGGCAGGAGAAATTTTGGCAAAGGACTTATCCTGTATGACAGGAGAAGGATATGATGACTCATGTGCGTTTAATGTGTCCCACTCTCGGAGAAAAGTATGGAGTAGCTATTATGTTTTCCTAGTATCGACTGTATACCTTATGTGTAACGGTCATTAAGCACTCAATAAATCCGAAGAGAATAAAAGTTACAGACGAAACTAAAGATAAGAATGATATGCAAGTGTGATTTGCAAAAGTACTAATGATAAAGAACTCTGTTGAGTTTCTGAAATGGAATGAGGAAAAAGTACTCCCATACTAGTTAAAGATAACTTCATTTTGTATGAAGAGATAACTTCATTTCGTATGAAGTAATCTGATGAATGAAGTAGATAATCAAAGTTTCCTCAATTCACAAGAGTTATCAATGGTTTTCGAAATTGTGGCAGAAAAGTTCTTGCCACATTTCGAGGGGGAGAAAAATATAATATGAGATAAATTAAGAATGATGAAACTCCCCTATACTTTAGATAATGTGATGAAGAATGTGATCATCTGGGGGAGTACGACGGTCATATTAATACCCCTAAAGAAAAGAAATAGTTGTATTTCTGGATCTTTTACAGTTCCAAAAGCAGAGTAAGGAATACTAAGACGGTGCTTAAAGTGCCATAAAGAAGAAAGTTTTAATAGAATAAACCCAAATTATAAAGTTTAAAGATACGCCATTTTTAGTGAAGATGGAGTAATCTAGGGGAGAATGTTGTATGACCTATACAACACATGTTGTTAGCTCTATAAAGGATGAATGAGTAAACATGGATCTTGTGATACAGGTCCCTGTAAAACCTATTGCCTCTTGGAAATGAAAGACTATAGAATTAGTTTGCCTCTTGCAATGACAGAGCAACAACATCCCCATATGAAAGAAGTGCCAGTACCTGAGACACTGATGGTCTCAAGGAATGAGAAAATCAGATACTTCTGATTACTATAAAGTCTATGTTAGTGAAATTCAAATGGAGGTTGATCCCACCTCATTTAAAGCGCTCATTCGAGCTTTGAGAAGTGTCTCCTTATCTAAATGATAAGAGACTATGTGAGATGAAATGAAATTGGTGTATCCCGATGATGTTTGGGACTGATGAGTAATTTCCAATGGAGCCAAAACAGTAGGCTGTAAAGAGTCTACAAGGACAATGTGACTCCAAAGGAAATATGTAAAGGTGTAAAACACGACTTAAATCGAAAGGTTTTTGCCCATTTTGCACTGAATAGATTACAATGAGTGTTGGTAGCACATCATGATCTGAGTTACATCAGATGAAAGATATTATGATCTGAGTTACATCAGATGAAAGTAAAGAATACAGGGGATACTGCCTGAAGAAGTCTTTTATGGACTAAAGCAATCAAATGTTGTTTTGGGTTAAAGAAAATGAGAGGACAATTGTATTCGTGCAAAGTTATAGAATGGGAAATTCAATTCCTAATCCAGTGCATGTGGATGACATCCTACTTGCTAGTGGTGATGTCAACCTACTACAGGAGGAGAAAAGAAGTTCTTGTCCTCAAAGTTCAAAAGAATGTTCTCGGTAGAGTGTCTCTCATTATAATTATCGAGATTCGCCAAGAAAAGAATAGAAGGGGGTATTAGGAATGTCACATGGACATGCTAAGAAATGTCTCTAAAGTATGCATGCGAGAAAACCTACGCATGTTCTTATAGTCAAGGGTAATAGAACTAGAAACTATGGTGTTCCAAAAGTTGATGAGAAAAGATTGCAAACGGATATGGTACCATATGCTTCAGCTGTTGGAAACTCAATATATTGCTCTGACACAGTTCACATATCCGTGTTGTTTTGGCAATGTCCAGTCCATATATAGATCACTGGAATGGAGTCAAAGATATCGGCCTCATGCTGAAAGAAATAAGTGCTCTCAAAAGATTGTGAGTATAAAGACATGACTTGTGAAAGTATAGCGAAATCCACAATTGTCGCTAACTTTCATACTTGGAGGTTTTTGTGTGGAAAAGCTCCAAAGAATGAAACAATTATCATCAATGTGATGCAAAGATATTTTAAAGCTTGATATGAGGCTGAGGGACAGGCAAAAAGGTTAAGGAGACCTGTACCCGGAGTTGATAATGGTTGACAACAGCGATAACCATGTTAAGTAATTCACTCCTATGACAACGAGTCAAGTGTGGTGCCAAACACATTGATACAAAGTTGTACGTTGTTAAGGAGAAAGTCCGGAATTATGTTGAAATGCTTGGAGCATAAAAGCAACAGACAAGTGTTTGCAGATCTGCTTATTAAAGGCTTACCGCCCAGTGTGTTCGGAGAACACACAGTCGACATGGGTTTTATGGTATAGTCTAAAATTTCCGGACAATAAAAGGGCCCAAGGTTAACGAATTTGTTTCAAAACAGAGAGGTACGTTGTGGCTGTCTGATTCTATCGGCAATTGAGCTGTGACGATGAAACATGTTCTATGTATTGATCTGTTATGAAACGAGTAAAGTAAAAGTATAAGATCAAAGGTAAAAGTTAAGATCAAGGGGGAGAATGTTAGGATGATCTCCACCGTGTGAGCCCAACGGCCCACCGGGCCCTTAGATCCGCGCCGTGATCGGAGGCGCTAAACCCACTATGGGTGACGGGCCCCTGTCACCTGCACTATATAAAGAGATTGGGGCCGGCGGCTCGCATCACAAGGTTCGTCCAACGCCGTACACCCCACCTAATCCCCTACCGATCTAGGGTTAGTGCAGTGCTGATGGGAAGCTCCGCCACCACTACTCTCTGCCACCACCGCCGCCATCCGCCATGGCCGGCAACTGGAGCTCCTCGAGCCACAAGGAGAAGGTAGGTTCACCGGATTAATCTACCCTACCCGATCCAAAGATCTATCACTCTGATGTTGAAAAATCAGCCGACGAGTTGTGATTAGGAGTGAAATGACAGTCGTACAGCCAGTGCACTAAAACTGTAGCAAATCACAAAAGATATGCTCGGATGCATACGCCCATATCAGGTTTTAGTCAGGAAAGCTGAATGATGCACGCACCAGGCATTCAAACGGGGAAAACCGAGGCCAAACGTGTCATCTCTACAAAATTGTTACGGTTACACAAGATCACTCTCAATCTTCGTCAGTTAAAAAGGAGATGCGGTCCCTGTCCACCCTGTGCTTCCTGCTCTTGAGCTTGGGCAACGCCACTATCCAGGAAGGGACCTCGCAGCCCGAAGATACCAGTACGTTGGCGATGTTCCGCAGGAAAGGCTTGTCCTCCTCCGTGAAGAACGTGATCGCCTCCCCTGATCTGCCTGCTCTTCCAGACCGTCCTAGAATATAACAATGGAAGGGATTTAGAAACTTATTGCAACGACGGTGTCCAGGCGGAAGAGAGCACAATATCTTTCTTATCTATTCTGTGAATGTAGGCAGACGCGGACTCAGGGAAATCGTAGTTGATTACACAGTTGACACCTTTGAAATCCATTCCCCGGGAAAGAACCTCTGTTGCTATTAGCACCCAGCTTTTTCCAGCTCTCAAGTTGTCAACAGCATCATGACGCTAAAAGTAACGAAATACAGTATTCAGTTGGTGAGCCTGATGCCAACAATATTAAACCAGTGAAAACAGAAAACAACAGGAACAGTAATCAAAATAAGCATCAGTACATTATGCAAAAGCAATACCTGCTCTTCAGTAAGGTCTCCATGAATTACATCAACTCTAATGTCGTCATATACAAGCTCCCTGTAGAGCTCTTTTGCCCTCTCTTTGCTTTGAACAAAGACCAATACCGGAGGATTCAGGGACTACAATTGAAGACAATACAATAGTAAGTTTCAAAACACACACACAGAGTCCTTTTTAATAAGGACAATGTGCAGTTCAAGTGTTCGACATTTTAAGTACTTTGCATGTAGTGAGTTTACGGCTACGAGCAGCACAATAGGGTTAGTTTTGCTACTTATATGCGGGCATGCATTAGGCTGCAGTCTGCTGGTTTGGCATGGCCAGTACAGACCGGTTCTAAAACAACGCAATGCATGGAAACCAGGAGAAAGTAACTGCGAGTAAAATATCACAACATACTTCTGCAAAGCTTTGGCGAAGAGCTATCAACTTCCCCCTCTCGGTTCCAGCAAAAATTAACTTTTGCTTGATCATTGAGGAAGCTGAATTCCTGTAAGATAAAAATTACATTGCAAAGATATCCCATGGAAAATAGATTTTCTAGTTCACAAGATAGGATACTTTCGTCCCACAATGATCCGAACAGCGTCATGCATTAATGTATGTGCAAGAGCCTCTATTGTTTCAGGCAATTTGGCACTAAACAAAGAACGAATTATTGAAGGGTTCGAGCATGCTTTGACAATTGAATCACTCACTTCAACAAATCGAAGATCAGAAAGTTTATCAGATTCATCCAAATATAATAAAACCGTAAAATAAGCAATTGTAATCCTAATTATTGACTGATATCAGATACAATTATTATTGAGCTCTTTTACGGTGATTGTGGAGTTACGAAACGTAATTTCATGTAACTCCTCCTTTGATTATTCTCCACCGTTGATTTAAACCTATTAAGTAAAAAGATTAAGTTTAATCAACAAGGGTATTATGGTCATGGGTGACTGTTTTTTTAGCATGTCTGTCAATTCCATTGTCAATCGCCCGCATCTGGCCTAACCCATCTCGCACGAGGACCTAGAGACGGCGGCGCAGGAGCGAGGACCGGGCGACGCTGCCAGCGCGAGGACCTAGAGGCGACGCCGCCGGCGCGAGGTCATGGAGGCAAAGCCCCGTCTTTGGTTGGTCGCTGTGGCCGCTCCCTCACGGCCCCCCCGACACCGGTGCGAGGTCCTGACGACGCTGACCCGAGATGGAGGCCCCGCCTGCGCTTGGCCGTAGTGGTGTACCAACACAGCAAGGTATCTCTTCCCCTGCCCCCGTCTCTTCCTTCCGTCCCTCCCTCCCTGCTGTTAGTTCTGCCGACGGCGGACCAACTGCTCGTTGCAGCACCTTATATATATATATATATATATATACATATATATATATATATACATATATATATATGAAGGTGTTGCTACTAGTAACAGAATAAATATTCTGTTATCCTTTTTGAACTGACGGTTTCAGGTGGTTGTACTGATGTTTTCGAAGCGGTTGAACTGATGCTTTTAGTTGTGTTTAACAGATCACCTTCTTTAGTTCAAAAACTTTTTTGTAATTTTTTTGTCGGAACATGGCGTGTAATATATCATTGGAAAGCTCTTGACAACCATATTTCAAGTATATTGAACGTTTTTGCAAAATCCTTATGGTTTAAGAGCAGTTTTTAAAAAAGTATTTTTTTTCAAAACCAAAAACGTGAATCGTATTTTGGACTCAGTTTTCAAACGGTTTGTCGGAATTGAGTAAATAAGATGGCGTTGGAAAGCTGGTGAAAATCTGCATCTTCCATATATGTATTGTTTTTTCTAATTCTATATGATTTAAAAGTAATTCGAAAAACGGTGAAATTCTGGGCGAAACGTATTTTCGCGATTTTTTGCAAACAGTTTGTCGGATTGACGCAAATGATATGGCGTTGGAAAGCTATGTAAAATGCGCAAATTTTTCGTATAGAAATGTTTTTCTAATTCCTTACGGTTTAAAAACGAACTCGAATACGGTCAAATTTAATTTTGAACACGATTTTTTTAAAAAGTTTGTCGAAATATGGCAAATAATATACCATTGGATAGCTATCGAAAATGCGAAACTTAGTCTTGTTGAACGCTTTCTCTACTTCGCAACCGTTTAAGAGTAATTTTGAATATGGCATGACGGATCCTGTTGTTTTCTCGTGTGAAAAACAGAGTAGTCGTACTGATATATATGTATGTTTGTACTGAGCTATTTTTTGTAGAGTAATTTTGAATGGTTTCGAAAAAGGGTACATGTACTGATGCTTGCATGGGTTTGTACTAAGCATGTTTTCACTAACTAGATTTTGCTTTGTTTTTTTGGTAATATTTTTCTCGTAAGTTTTCAACGGTTTACTGTATCATCGCCCCAGTACTTGTATGGTTTGTATCATCGAACTGAATGATATTTTATTCAAAAAGAAAATGTGTTTGTTTTGTTTCTTTTTTTAACTCAACATTTTTTTGACAACGTTGTTCTGAACTTCTCTCATTTTACGACTTGTACTGAGGTACTTACTATGCAAGATTTTCATGGGGTTTCTTTTTTTGCTTGAACTTTACAATTTGAATTTCTGCCATTTCTTTTATTCCGAACAGACCACCGTTTTTAAATCGTACTGAGGTACTTACTACGCCCGAACTGGGGTGGTTGTCGCGTGTCTCAACGTGTTTTGAACTCGATGATATTTTTTCATCAATTTACTGTCCATTTTTTTCATCACACTTGAGAGAATGATTAATAGGTTTACTTACTGGCCAGTAACACATGAACTCCTTAGGCAATAATACATGAACTACTAGGAACATAAATTTTCATCGAGCACTTGAAAACATAAAACATTACATAAAAAGAAGCACTGAACAGTGAATGTAAAAATAACTCCCACATTCATCATATACTGGGAGCTTCCACTTGAATAGGAAAATTTGTTTATCCCTCACCAACTAAAACACAAAACCTGAAGAAAATAAGTATTGGTTTCTCATTGACATAATAACAAACAGGAACGCAAAATCATAGCTTTTCATCAATGTCAGCATGATGCATCGTTGCATTTTTTTTCGTTGTTGTTGTTGTTGTTGTTGTCTTCCTTGACTATTGAAAGTGCTCTTCTTGGTCATTTATTGTCATGGGCAATAACGCCTGAAAGTGCTCTTCCAGGTCTCCACTCTCCCGAAATCCCTAAAACATTAAAAATCAACAGATTTACACAACGAATATAGAAATGCACAAATGAATCTCCTCCTCAAGATCAGTGATGAAGGATGCAATAAAGGCTTGCTGAAGGCCACATTTTTTCATATAGTACGACATATGAAAGACAAAATATAAAGGCCATTGGAGAAAGAATTTAGCAAAACTGAAACAAAAATATATGTTACCAAAACTGAAAGTAATGGTTTTTCAAACTTTTGGGTGAGACCATGGTGCTCTAATTCAATTGCATATATCTGAAACTCCACAAGCGACCTGAACTTATGCATAATAATATGAGTGCAGAATTCTTGGAAACATAAGAAAAAGACATAGAGTGCACATATAATTTCTTTTATTATAACTCCACAAACGGATCATTTCTTTTATTTAGAACTGATCATTGTTTTGACTCTGTACTGATCAATGTTTTTAAATCAAACCATTTTTTCTTTGTTGCACATAAATTGAACTGGCTTGTACACTTCTGTTTTAAGAAGTGGACATTCACAATGTCCATACTTGTGGAATTAAAAACTTCTCATTTTGTCTAGCATCTAATGCAAAAAAAGAAATTGTTTGGAGTAAACCAGAAGCACAAAAGGAGCAGTAGCAGATGCATCAAACTTCCTACTTCCAAGCTCGCTTTTTGTTTTGCCCACCTTTCATTTTTGTACTTGTTACAAGTTATTTTTTGAACTTACATGGCAGTAATACATGAACTCTCCCTATTCAACATATTTTTTGTCCATACTTGTTCATCAAGCAAAACATACAGTAGAGTGGAGATAGCATTAGCTGCAGGAGAGTGGAGAGAGCACTAGGTACAGCAATACAGTGGGTTTTTGAAACAAGCTCGGGAAGCTTGACAGGGGGTGGAGAGAGCCAGAGCACAAAATGTTTCAGGTGAGAAGGAGAGGAGTTCCACGACGTTCTGGACTTCTCTTGTTTTGCGACTTGAAAGTTAACCATCTTGAATTACCGTGTATGGATAAGCACTTGAACTTATAGGAGTGAACGTTTTTGGTTTTAATTCATATTTATTTTCTTGTCCAAACTTATGGTATCATCATCATCGAACCTACATGGTTTGTGTAGCTGAACTAAAATAAAATTTTACCCGAATAAATGTGTTGTGTTCTTTTCTTTGAGCATATATTCCTCGGGTCAATAGATGAACTTTCTCAAATTTCATAGACGAACCGACTGCTTTTTATTTTTTGAACTTATATGCTAGTAATAATCAAACATTCCCATACAATTTTTTCTCCATTCATGGACATCAACCAAAATAGGCAGGAGAGAGCACTACAAACTGATCATTGTTTTTTATTTGTACTGATCAATATTTTTAATTCAAACAAGGTTGCAGTAAGTTGGAGCTGGCGACGGATAGGAGATGGCATTACCAGTAGAGCTTCCCAAAGGTTTTCCTTGGTGGCGGCATCGCATATGGGAGATGAGCATTTGAAACGAGTGTCCCCCATGTGGAACTTCATGCAGGAGATGGCATTACAAGCAGAACGGTTGTAGTAAATTGAACTAAAGTACTAGAGAAAAGCAACAAACTTTTTGCACCAAAATATGTAAATTCTTGCAGCCACACACCAATTTATTTAATATTTAACCACCATTGTTCTTTCCCTTCTCATTGTTATTTTGCTAATTAGAACACTACAGGAGCACGAGCTCATATCCGACAGTGCATAGGATGCGAAGGTGCAGCTGGCTTTAGACTCGACAATCCTCTATCAATACAAGGAACAACAGCAGCAGCAAATCCCTCTTAGTAATCTCTTTCTCACTCACCTTACCCTAAAGCAGCAACAAACAGCAGCAACGACCAGCGTGCACGCACGACCGGCATATAGCAAGCAGCAGCGACGTTGGGGGCGGGGTGGTGCACTGTAATTACTTTCATGAATTGAAATAAATATTGAACTGCCAGAGCCATTTTTTGTAATGGCCTGATGCAATTACAGAATCACCAAAGTAAACTATTTGGAAAAAATCATCTCCAAACTTGTGACTTTTACTTCTAAATTACAAGATTGAAGTGTATATGAGCTATCCAAGCCAAGTAGGATTTGTGACTTGGAACTTCTATCATTCGAATTCCTATTGGGGTTTCTTTTTTGTTTGATCTTTTTCACGAACTTATCTAGGACGTCGTGTTGAACTTACAACTTTTTCAATCGTGAATCTTTTACTGCTGCCAATTTTTCTTCTGCACTTACACCCTCTCAAGTCTGAACTGATGCAAATATATTTTTTCGCTGACCTGACACCAATTTGTGTTGTGTGCTGAGAAGAGAACTGCTGGTTTTTTGGATTGACAGAGGAAAATTACAGCACGCAGGAAAACTGCAAGAGAAGAATTTTGTCAAACAGAGCAAGTACATGCCCGCTGTAGCAAATTTGTATGGTCAAAATTCATCTAGAATATAAGAACACCAACATCAAATTTTATCAAAATAGTTTGGTTCCCGTAGGCATTTTGACTAGCAACTATAGAGCATCAAATTTAGCACATAAGTAGCATGAGATTTGCCTGAGCATCAGCAAAAATAAATAGGAACTCCCTTTGTGGTTCATATATTTTTACTGAAGGATAATTAACATGAACGGTCATGAGCTGATGTACAGGATGCACCTCTCTTTTGGTTCATATATTGAAGATCCTTCAGTTCAGTTAACTTAACAACACCATGGAAGGCACGATTTCCACATCAACCAATGCACATACCATCGAACACAGGAGTTGGACATGGAGCTTATCAACAGTGGGATACCTGCGGTGGAGCTTGATGGGTAAACGGCGGGATCCCAGAGTGGAGCTCGGGGGCGGTGGATGGCGATCGGGGACAAGAAGGGAGCTGCAGTGGTCCGGCGGATCGCGGCTCCAGGGCCGGCGAGATTTGGCGCTCGACGGACGGGATCCAGCGGTGTGGTGTGTTGGCGTGGGGTGGGAGCAGGTGGTCGAGGCAGAGTTCGCACCTCCGTTGGCCAGTGTGCGGTGGAGGGAGGCGGGCGGCGCTAGGGTGGAGGGAGGACGGCGGTGCTAGGGTGGAGGGAGGCGGCCAACGCTGGGGTGGAGGAAGGACAGACAGCGGCGCTGGGGTGGAGGGAGGACGGACGGCGGCGCTGGGGTGGAGAGAGGAAGGCGGCGCTGGGGTCGAGGAAGGAAGGCGGCGCTGGGGTGGAGGGAGGCGGCGTGGAGGGAGGCGGCGTGGAGGAAGGCGGCTGGCGCGGGGTGGAGGGAGGCGACCGGCGTGGCGGGGAGGCGGCCGGCGTGCTGGGAGGGAGGCTCGGGACATTTAGGAAAACGCATCGCATCCTATATAGGGCCGGGGAGTAATAGAATATTATTCTATTACTAGTAACAAAATAGCTCTGTCCTATATATATATAGGACGACAGTTTGGGACACTTAGGTGCCCAGGCTCCTTGCCTAGATGCCGTTGGATCATACTAGATTTTGTTGATAAGATGTGTTTAAATTTTGCATGCATACCTACATTATTACTTTCCTATTTATTTGCATGGCGTTATTGTTATCGGAATTAATAATGGTTGTCTAATTAATACATGTCATTATTTGTTCCTTCTTGATTGGAAATTGTAATTATTTATTTATCATAATTTTTCGCATGAATGGTAGATGCAAGATAAATTTATTAGAAAAATAATACCCAACATTTTTAGCACGTACACCAACACGTACACATTTTGATCGAGTATAACACCAACATGTATATATATTCTCATTGAGTATAACACCAACACGTATATATTTTCATTGGGTATCACACCAAGATGTGCATATTTTTTATTAGGTATAATAATCGCTAACTGGTATCACGGTCTAATAAAATGTATATGTGGATTTCTCGGGTACATGTACCACTTATTAAAAGGTGGCAAATTTATGAGTATATACAAATAAAATTTACATCGAGTTATATATATTTATGTGAATATTTTCATTGGGTATAACACCAACGCGTACATATTCATGTGTATATTAATATCGAGGTATGTATATTTATGTGTATATTCACATTAAGGTATCTATATGTATGTGTATATTTCCATTGAATATCACGCCAACACGTACTTATTAAAATTTATGACATCTATGTGTATATTTTTATTGAGTATAAAACAACACGTACATATTTTCATTAGGTATAATACCCATTAACTGATGTCATGGTCAAATAACATGTACACATGGTTATCTCTTTGTTACATGTACGTTTATACACACCCAGGTATGAGTGTTCAGATTATTTTTGTTTTGAAAAAAATCATTAACCATTTAGGTTACTAGTGCATGCAAAAGAAATGGAAAGCCATTAATTATCAATTGTATGCCATACACTAATGAATATGAGTTACCATAACAACCCTAGGTGCCCAGGCACCTAGGTGTCCCAAACAATATATATATATATATATATATATATATATATTTTAAAATATATATTCTTGGGATTTCTATCAATATTCGGGCCGGGTATAGGTCCTCCGCGCCCGAATAATTGATAGCAATATCAATATATGCGGTTTGGGCTTTATTCAGGCCGCTGCCCATGCCCTGCTATGTCCATATGATCATCATCATTTAAGAGATTGAAATCATATTTTTCATCACATTCTTTCTTTATTTCTTCAAATTTTTCATCCATTTCTTGCTTTAATTCTTTTAATATTTCCTCTTTTAATTCTTTCTTTATTATCTTCGAAAATTCTTCAAACCTTTTATCCATTTCTTGATCTATGTATTCACTATCTAAAGGGTCAAGCCCCTTTAGAAGGCATTCTTGATATGTCTTATATTTTGGAGGCTCTTCCTTCGTTATATTTTTAGAGCTTGATGCCTCCCCCTTTGTGGGAGTTGGTGAAACAGGTATGCCTCTTTTCCTTTGGATATAGTCTTTCGCCTTTGGGTCAATATAATAATCTGGTCCAAATACCTTTCTTGCCCAGAATAAGGCATCATCTATATTATAATATCTTTTGAATGTTAAATCTTGTCCTTTCCTTTTTGCATCTATTTTTCCAATCATTATATTTTCCCATTCCAAATATATGCCAGGTTTATCTCCATCAAATATGATATATACTGTTTATCCTTTTGGTATTTCAATCTTTTCAGGTTTTGGCAAATTTTTGTTTAATTCATTAAAATATTCTGCCAAACTATTGAGAATTGATAAAAAATATCCTTTTTCCTCTCTCTTGAGAGTATATTGGAACCAGAAATTATCCAATATGCATCTTTGAGCTTCATCAAGCTTGATATGGGGTTTTGGCTTGAAATTGAATGTATTTGGCTGAAACATTTTCAGCCTATTTTCTTCTCCAAAGAAGAGATATTCATCCTTGTTGGCGAATAATCCTTTCCTCATTTCTGCAAATTTGATGCACGAGAAAATATGTCAGGTAAGGTATTATCCTTCCCCTTAATATGCTCAAAAATAACTTTATAACCATTCCCATCCTCTGCGTGTGTAGTTCTCTGTGTAGCCCAGAGTGGCGTTTGAATGAGAACCTTGTGGCCGTAGAGAAGTGTTCCCTTCGGGTGGAACTGCCTGGGAAGACGATAGGAATTTACCGCATAAATTTGCAATTAAAACTGCTAAGTGAACGTAATTAGCTACATCTAATACAACATAATGATAAATATGGTGAGTACTGAGTAGGTTTTCACACCTCTGCGCACACCGTCGGACGAATTGTTGGCCTCGCCAGCCTAGAATAGATCCTGTAACAAATACATAATCAAGTTAGAACGTAAAGGTAATCATATTAAATTAAATATTGCTGTGAATAGTAAAATACTATTCCAAATAGTGTATTCAATAGTGGAGCACTATTGTGAATAGTGCCCTATCTAGTGAATAGTAAATACTATTCAAGATAAAAAGGTACATCCTGTCTACCACTTTCACCTAATCACATAATAACCTAATCAAAACCTTAATTAATATTGATTAGAAAATATTTAGTAAAAAATTTATTTCCCTATATTGTTGGTATCAGGTCCAGCGTTTAATCATTGAAAGGTTAAAATATTTAAACTTAGAAGTTAGCGCAGGTAAAGTAATAAATACTAAAGAAAATCTAAATTTAAGGTGTAGAGTAAATCCCTCTGAAGAGCATATCTGGCATACATCTCATAGTCAGTTAAATACAGTCGTCGATTTGATATATAACTTTTACATATCTTGGGGGAAAAGACAAGATAATTTAGACCAAAAATTTGAAAGTTTATTCAAAGAATACCAAAAGCTTGCTGATAAGTATTCAGGGTTGAATAATAAAATTGATCTAGCTTTACATAAGCTAGAGGAAGCAAAAGCAAGACAGAATACAGTTTGCAAGAATAACGATTATATTAAAGAAGAAGTGCTATCAATAGGCCGTTACTTAAGTAAAGGCAAAGATTCGCTCCCACGCACGGAATCAAGACAAGATATAATTGAAATAAAGAAGTTGGTGCAAGAGGTTAAAACTTTGATTATCTCATAATTATATGACTGAATATACTCAAGCATTAAACGAAGTAGCGAAATACCTGTCACCTCCTGTAGGATTCTCCGATCACGACTCCCCAAAAGAAGATTCCAAAGTAATAATAAGACAAAATAACAGAATCATCCAACTATTAATTCAAGTATTAGATAAGCTAAAAAGTGTTCAAAGCAACAAAGAAATTGTGCTAGCATCATCTGGAATAGTTTCCTCTACTAGAAATATTAATTCAGAAAAATGGACGTATCTAAAGGCTTCCTTAGAAGAGACAAAACTCTCCAATTAGTAAGGCAAGATTCAAGACCTCTAGCCATGAAGCATAGATTATCATGCAAAGCTGATGATATTGATAGTATTGAAGAAGTTATAGATATACAAAGGGATCTAGAAAGATATCAGAAAGATACCCTAAGAAAAATAAAACCACAACAAGTATATCACATGGGTATGTTTGAAAGTAAGAGTGGTCTATACAGAATATCTCGAGAAGTAGAATTAAGTGTGTTAACACATCCAGTAGATTTAAGAATTGTAAGCAAAAATATTGAAAATGAATTAAAATATTGTGGTTACAAATATATTCATCAAGGCATGTATATCATAGGAGTAAAAGGTATGACAAGGAAGAAATTAGGTGCGAAGGTTTTGATAACCTTATTAGACAGAAGATGGGAATCTGTGGACAAAGCAGCATTAGGATTTTTGGAAGGAGACATGAATGAAAATAGACTAATAACCTATATAGCTCCAGACCTAATGATGCCCGTAAAAGAATTTATTGAAAAAATGAGTTTTGGTTTCCAAACTAAAGGTTATGAAGATTTTAAAGGAACAAATTTGCTAGTAAGCATAGAATTTATAGGAAGGCTCACTAATAGAACTAGCTCCAGATATAGAGTAAATGTGAATGACGTAATTGATAGTATGCAATCAAAAGGTATAAAGTTTATGAATCCTCTTAAAATTAGTTCTGAAGAAAGAGCTGGAGAAGAATGGAAGATAGGTGAATTAATAGAGAAAAAAGAATTAAAACAACCTGAAAACTACATAAGCTATCAAAATTGCGAAGGAAGTAGCAGTATTCGATTTATGAACTATAAAGCTGCATCAATAGAAGACTCTGAATCTTTTATGTCAGAATCAGAAATTAATGATGATAAAAATAAAGGTATATCTGAATGCATGGAAAAGGCTGATTTAGATGATGAAATAATTCATTGGGAAAAGAAACTAAAACATATTGAATGGGAATATAGTCATTCTATGACAAAGGATTGGCCTAAAATTAGAGAAAGAGAACTATTTATCATTTGAGAAATTGCAAGGTTGAAGAAACTAAAAAATGATAAAAAGTTTGCCACTAGTAGTTTAACCATGGAAGATAAAATTATAGCATCCGCAGAAAGAAAAGCAAATGCTATTATTAATAAAAATGCTATCATTAATAATGATAATGATAATAATAATAATAATAATAAGGATAAGAATATTGTTCAAAATGAAGAAGTTATTAGTGAAGAAGAGCAATGGGATATCAATAATAAATTATTATTAGAAAGTTATGAGGAAGAGGAAGAATTAATAAAAGAAATGTGGTTAGAAGATGAAAGATATGATGATTCAGAACAAAATAGTGACTTCTACAATTCACTAGATGATGTGGGACTTCATAATTTAGACAATGCAATGGAAGCCATGGAAGTAGAAAATAGTGGTAAAAGGAGAAGAGGATATGGAGAATTGTCTGTAAAAAGAGAAGGAGAAAGAGAAAGACCTACCAGATCAGCTGGACAATGGCCTCCAGAAAAAGATGACTATCAACCTACATATATCGCAGGGCAATATAGATATATGGGTACTAAAAGAAGAGATTTTGAAAAACCAGTGCAATTTCAGAATTATAAGAATGATGGCGCTATATTAAACCTAGCAGCTCATGATCCAATAGATTGGCCAAATATAATCAGCATATGGAAAGGTTTAATAGTGCAAAAATATATACAAAATCAGTATAATATAGGCACCAAGGTAGAAGATATGCTAACATATCTTGAAACATTTTTAGGAGAATCTGTAAAAGTTCTATGGGAACAATGGGTAGAGTCATACCCTAGTCAATATGAAGAATTAAAAAGGGCAGGAAGTAACCCTAATAATTTTGCGAATGTTATTTCAAATATGATCATAGCAGAAGATCCAGAATTAGGATATACCTCATTACAAAATGAAAGGTTAAGAGAAATAGAAAAATTAACATTAACAAGCTGGAAAGGTATAAAAGAATTTTCACAGCATTATTTGTATAATGCTACTACTGCTAAACAAGGTTTTAATGTAGGTGTAGTAGAAAGATATTTTAATAAGTTGCCTGATCCTCTAGGGTCCATAATATTTGAGGAGTATAAAAAATAAACAGGAGGAAATGTGGTAAATATATCCCAAGCCATAACATTTGTTTTCAAACAATTAAGAAAGGTGTGTACTAGCATTCAAGCCCAAAGATCTATGAAGAAATCCGATTACAATTTTTGCAATAACATTGTTCAAATACCACTAACATATGGAGAAGAAAGGCATAGAAAAAACAAATATTATAAACCACAAAGGAGAGATAATAGAAATTTTAGAACAAAGAAAAGATATTTCTTAAGAAGGTCAGACAATAGAGCCCCATTCTTGCATAAAAGAAATGTGAGAAGATATAATCCTAAGAAAACCTATGATAAAACATGCAGGTGTTTCATATGTAACTCTCCTGATCATTTAAGTAGAACTTGTCCTAATAAAGACCAAAAAAGATACTCTAGCAAATATGAAGAACAAGAAAGAGTATTAATTATAGATAGCGTTAATGAGAATATATTAGTATGTGATGATGAAATAAAAGACGATGAGTCAATATATTCAATTATAGAGACAGATGAAGTAGAAAATGAGGCTCCAGAATATGAATCAAGTGAAGATGAAATAGACCTGATAGATGAATTAGCCGGTTTAAAAATTGAAATGATGAACCAAGTAGATTGTGAACATGATTGGATTAGAGGAAAAGGTGATTATAACATAAAATGTGCTTTCTGTATATATTACCCAAGCCAAGATAATAGGTTCACATGTAGCTTGTGTTTAAAACAAGCATGTGCCTCATGTCTAAGAGCCAATAATCCGAAGTGGAGACAAGAAATAGAATTAGAACCAGAAGAACGAATATTATCCAGTAGGGTTAGAAATTTAGAAAATAGAATAAATAAGCTAGAAGCGGAACTAGAAACACTTAAAGATGAGTTACAAAATAGTAATAAGCAAGACAATAATGTTGCTGAAATCACGGAAATGAAAGAGCAAATGGTAACAGTAAGGGATAAAAAAGGAGACAAATTAATACAACTGAAAGATGCAATTACTAGCTTTGGGAATAAATATATTGTTTGATTACCATTCAAAGAAGTGTTAGGAATAAGGATCCCAGTTAGGATTGTTCTTAAGCCAAATATTTCATATAAACTACTAGCACTATTAGATACTGGTTGCACTAAGAACATCATCCATGATAAATATTTTATGAGATGTCCCGAAATAGTTGAAACTATAGATGATAATAAAGCTGAAGTATCGACTGATATGTCAGGAATAAAGAAGATCCATAATCAGCTAGCATATAATATTGAAGCTTACATAAATGGCACAAAATATATAATAGATGAAATTACAATAAGAGATTTGTCAGTAATAAATGATGACATGATAATAGGCTTAAGATTTTTACAACAATCTTTACAAAGCACAATCATACATGAAGAAGGGGTAACATTTATCCCTTATCAAGATAATGTTCCATACATATCTGAAGTAAGAAAACAAAGAAAGTCCTTGCAAAATGTAGAAATATCTAATTTAGATGATGAATATAGCGCAAGTCTGGATCCCCTTGAATTCTGTAAAGACGAAGAACTTAGTGAGACCATAGAAGAATACCATATAGAAAATACATGTACAGAATGCATTGGGTTACAATCATTTTCTCCAAATTGGTATAGAGATATAAAATCTAAAAAGGATATAGATAAGATTGTGCAAAGACTATAAAGCATACAAATTATCAGAGAAATACCAATGAAACATTGGGAGAAGAACTCTATAGTTTGCAAAATAAATATCATAAATCCAGATTATATAATTAAGTCAGGACCAATAAAAGCTACTCCAAAGGATATTGAAGAATTCAAAATGCATATTGAAGAGTTATTAAAGTTAAAAGCTATAAGAGAAAGTAGAAGTCCTCATAGATCTGCTACTTTTATAGTTAGAAATCATGCTGAAGAAGTTAGAGGAAAATCTAGAATGGTAATTAATTTTAAAAGGCTTAATGATAATACAGTTGATGATGCATATAATATACCTAATAAGCAGGAATGGATTAATAGAATACAAGGAAGTAAATATTTCTCTAAATTTGACTTAAAGGCAGGATTTTGGCAAGTAAAAATGGCTGAAGAATCTATTCCCTGGACAGCATTTACTTGTCCACAAGGCCATTATGAATGGCTAGTAATGCCATTAGGTCTAAAGAATGCACCTGCACTATTTCAAAGAAAAATGCAAAATATATTTAATGAGAATCAAGCATTTATATTGGTATATGTAGATGATTTGTTAGTTTTCTCAAAAACATACAAAGAGCATATAGCCCATCTTGACGTGTTCTTTTGAAAGGTAGAACAAAATGGACTCATACTATCCAAAAAGAAGATGGAAATTTGCAAAGAAAAAATAAATTTCCTTGGTCATGAAATAGGAGAAGGAAAGATATATCTACGAGAACATATTGCAAAGAAAATATTAGACTTTCCTGATAATATGAGTGATAAAAAGGTTTTACAGCAGTTCTTAGGAATTGTAAACTATGCACGAAACTATATAGACAACTTAGCAAAGTTAGCAGGACCTTTATATGCTAAATTAAGGAAAAATGGTCAAAAATACTTCAATTCCGAAGATATAAAATTAGTAAAGGCCATCAAGGAAAAGGTCAAGAATTTAAAACCTCTAGAATTACCTCTAGAAGACAATTATTTTGTAATTGAGACGGATGCATCTAAGGTAGGATGGGGTGCGATACTAAAACAAAAACCCAATAAATACTCCCCAAAAGCAGATGAAAAAATATGCAGATATGCTTCAGGAAGTTACAAATTAAAGACGGTAAATAATATTGATAGGGAAATCCTTGCAGTTGTAAATGCAATAAATGCATTTAGGCTATATTTAGGATTTAAAGAATTTACAGTGCGTACAGACTGTGAAGCTATATGTCGATATTACAATAAAATTAATAGTAAGAAAAGCTCAACTAGAAGATGGGTCTTATTTGAAGACACCATAGCTGGGAATGGTTATAAAGTTATTTTTGAGCATATTAAGGGGAAGGATAATACCTTACCTGACATATTTTCTCGTGCATCAAATTTGCAGAAATGAGGAAAGGATTATTCGCCAACAAGGATGAATATCTCTTCTTTGGAGAAGAAAATAGGCTGAAAATGTTTCAGCCAAATACATTCAATTTCAAGCCAAAACCCCATATCAAGCTTGATGAAGCTCAAAGATGCATATTGGATAATTTCTGGTTCCAATATACTCTCAAGAGAGAGGAAAAAGGATATTTTTTATCAATTCTCAATAGTTTGGCAGAATATTTTAATGAATTAAACAAAAATTTGCCAAAACCTGAAAAGATTGAAATACCAAAAGGAGAAACACTATATATCATATTTGATGGAGATAAACCTGGCATATATTTGGAATGGGAAAATATAATGATTGGAAAAATAGATGCAAAAAGGAAAGGACAAGATTTAACATTCAAAAGATATTATAATATAGATGATGCCTTATTCTGGGCAAGAAAGGTATTTGGACCAGATTATTATATTGACCCAAAGGCGAAAGACTATATCCAAAGGAAAAGAGGCATACCTGCTTCACCAACTCCCACAAAGGGGGAGGCATCAAGCTCTAAAAATATAACGAAGGAAGAGCCTCCAAAATATAAGACATATCAAGAATGCCTTCTAAAGGGGCTTGACCCTTTAGATAGTGAATACATAGATCAAGAAATGGATAAAAGGTTTGAAGAATTTTCGAAGATAATAAAGAAAGAATTAAAAGAGGAAATATTAAAAGAATTAAAGCAAGAAATGGTTGAAATTTTTTAAGAAATAAAGAAAGAATGTGATGAAAAATATGATTTCAATCTCTTAAATGATGATGATCATATGGACATAGCAGGGCATGGGCAGCGGCCTGAATAAAGCACAAACTGCATATATTGATATTGCTATCAATTATTCGGGCGCGGAGGACCTATACCCGACCCGAATATTGATAGAAATCCCAAGAATATATATTTTAAATATTGATAAGGTATTATCAATTATATGGGCAGGGAAGACCCCCTGAAAAAAAAAGAATAAGCAATGCTGAATATGTAAGCAGCCCTGGCATGTGTTTACGCATACACTGGCACATGGATTCTTGAAGGCAGTAGAAGCTCTGAAGGCTAAGCGCATGATGATCTGTATAGCTGAGGAGCAAAGACTGGTACACAGAAGCCAGCCAATTATTCACCGAGGGACAATGCCACGTGAAGAAAGCAGAGATTCCTGAAGATTGAAGCTTGTCGGCACTATCTCGCACTTTTTTATATTATTAGAAGGACACGCATGTACCCTAGTAGGACACGCGTGCAAACTATGGTGTACTTTTCTATATTATTAGAAGGACACGCATGTACCCTAGAGAGACACGCGTGCATGCTATCATGTGTAAAATAAGTAAAGGAAGGCTCCTGAAGGCGTTCCTCGCGGCTATATAACGAGAAGCTGGGCTCAAGAACGAAACAAGAAACAAAACAACAAGAAGAAACACACACAAGACGGGAGAGCACGAAGCACTCAGAGCATCGAGACTCTCCACCAGAGCACCACTTCCTTTGTAGTTTAGCCACCACCACTACTAGTAGAATAGCCAAGAAGGCGATTCAATCGTCAAGAATTTGAAGGTACTTTCCTAGTTGTGTGTAATCCTTTCGGGGCCTCCCGAAAGGGGAAACCATATGTAAATTATGTTGTTGAAATGATGTAGTTTCTTGGTTTCACTTAGTGCTTTTACTTATGAATTTATGGGACGAGTTCTTATGCTAGGGATCCTATAGGAGAAACCTCTGCGTGTGTAGTTCTCTATGTAGCCCAGAGTGGCGTTTGAATGAGAACCTTGTGGCCGTAGAGAAGTGTTCCCTTCGGGTGGAACTGCCTGGGAAGACGATAGGAATTTACCCCATAAATTTGCAATTAAAACTGCTAAATGAACGTAATTAGCTACATCTGATACAACATAATGATAAATATGGTGAGTACTGAGTAGGATTTCACACCTCTGCGCACACCGTCGGACGAATTGTTGGCCTCGCCAGCCCAGAATAGATCCTGTAACAAATACATAATCAAGTTAGAACGTAAAGGTAATCATATTAAATTAAATATTGCTGTGAATAGTAAAATACTATTCCAAATAGTGTATTCAATAGTGGAGCACTATTGTGAATAGTGCCCTATCTAGTGAATAGTAAATACTATTCAAGATAAAAAGGTACGTCCTGTCTACCACTTTCACCTAATCACATAATAACCTAATCAAAACCTTAATTAATATTGATTAGAAAATATTTAGTAAAAAATTTATTTCCCTATATTGTTGGTATCAGGTCCAGCGTTTAATCATTGAAAGGTTAAAATATTTAAACTTAGAAGTTAGCGCAGGTAAAGTAATAAATACTAAAGAAAATCTAAATTTAAGGTGTAGAGTAAATCCCTCTGAAGAGCATATCTGGCATACATCTCATAGTCAGTTAAATACAGTCGTCGATTTGATATATAACTTTTACATATCTTGGGGGAAAAGACAAGATAATTTAGACCAAAAATTTGAAAGTTTATTCAAAGAATACCAAAAGCTTGCTGATAAGTATTCAGGGTTGAATAATAAAATTGATCTAGCTTTACATAAGCTAGAGGAAGCAAAAGCAAGACAGAATACAGTTTGCAAGAATAACGATTATATTAAAGAAGAAGTGCTATCAATAGGCCGTTACTTAAGTAAAGGCAAAGATTCGCTCCCACGCACGGAATCAAGACAAGATATACTTGAAATAAAGAAGTTGGTGCAAGAGGTTAAAACTTTGATTATCTCATAATTATATGACTGAATATACTCAAGCATTAAACGAAGTAGCGAAATACCTGTCACCTCCTGTAGGATTCTCCGATCACGACTCCCCAAAAGAAGATTCCAAAGTAATAATAAGACAAAATAACACAATCATCCAACTATTAATTCAAGTATTAGATAAGCTAAAAAGTGTTCAAAGCAACAAAGAAATTGTGCTAGCATCATCTGGAATAGTTTCCTCTACTAGAAATATTAATTCAGAAAAATGGACGTATCTAAAGGCTTCCTTAGAAGAGACAAAACTCTCCAATTAGTAAGGCAAGATTCAAGACCTCTAGCCATGAAGCATAGATTATCATGCAAAGCTGATGATATTGATAGTATTGAAGAAGTTATAGATATACAAAGGGATCTAGAAAGATATCAGAAAGATACCCTAAGAAAAATAAAACCACAACAAGTATATCACATGGGTATGTTTGAAAGTAAGAATGGTCTATACAGAATATCTCGAGAAGTAGAATTAAGTGTGTTAACACATCCAGTAGATTTAAGAATTGTAAGCAAAAATATTGAAAATGAATTAAAATATTGTGGTTACAAATATATTCATCAAGGCATGTATATCATAGGAGTAAAAGGTATGACAAGGAAGAAATTAGGTGCGAAGGTTTTGATAACCTTATTAGACAGAAGATGGGAATCTGTGGACAAAGCAGCATTAGGATTTTTGGAAGGAGACATGAATGAAAATAGACTAATAACCTATATAGCTCCAGACCTAATGATGCCCGTAAAAGAATTTATTGAAAAAATGAGTTTTGGTTTCCAAACTAAAGGTTATGAAGATTTTAAAGGAACAAATTTGCTAGTAAGCATAGAATTTATAGGAAGGCTCACTAATAGAAGTAGCTCCAGATATAGAGTAAATGTGAATGACGTAATTGATAGTATGCAATCAAAAGGTATAAAGTTTATGAATCCTCTTAAAATTAGTTCTGAAGAAAGAGCTGGAGAAGAATGGAAGATAGGTGAATTAATAGAGAAAAGAGAATTAAAACAACCTGAAAACTACATAAGCTATCAAAATTGCGAAGGAAGTAGCAGTATTCGATTTATGAACTATAAAGCTGCATCAATAGAAGACTCTGAATCTTTTATGTCAGAATCATAAATTAATGATGATAAAAATAAAGGTATATCTGAATGCATGGAAAAGGCTGATTTAGATGATGAAATAATTCATTGGGAAAAGAAACTAAAACATATTGAATGGGAATATAGTCATTCTATGACAAAGGATTGGCCTAAAATTAGAGAAAGAGAACTATTTATCATTCGAGAAATCGCAAGGTTGAAGAAACTAAAAAATGATAAAAAGTTTGCCACTAGTAGTTTAACCATGGAAGATAAAATTATAGCATCCGCAGAAAGAAAAGCAAATGCTATTATTAATAAAAATGCTATCATTAATAATGATAATAATAATAATAATAATAATAATAAGGATAAGAATATTGTTCAAAATGAAGAAGTTATTAGTGAAGAAGAGCAATGGGATATCAATAATAAATTATTATTAGAAAGTTATGAGGAAGAGGAAGAATTAATAAAAGAAATGTGGTTAGAAGATGAAAGATATGATGATTCAGAACAAAATAGTGACTTCTACAATTCACTAGATGAGGTGGGACTTTATAATTTAGACAATGCAATGGAAGCCATGGAAGTAGAAAATAGTGGTAAAAGGAGAAGAGGATATGGAGAATCGTCTGTAAAAAGAGAAGGAGAAAGAGAAAGACCTACCAGATCAGCTGGACAATGGCCTCCAGAAAAAGATGACTATCAACCTACATATATCCCAGGGCAATATAGATATATGGGTACTAAAAGAAGAGATTTTGAAAAACCAGTGCAATTTCAGAATTATAAGAATGATGGCGCTATATTAAACCTAGCAGCTCATGATCCAATAGATTGGCCAAATATAATCAGCATATGGAAAGGTTTAATAGTGCAAAAATATATACAAAATCAGTATAATATAGGCACCAAGGTAGAAGATATGCTAACATATCTTGAAACATTTTTAGGAGAATCTGTAAAAGTTCTATGGGAACAATGGGTAGAGTCATACCCTAGTCAATATGAAGAATTAAAAAGGGTGGGAAGTAACCCTAATAATTCTGTGAATGTTATTTCAAATATGATCATAGCAGAAGATCCAGAATTAGGATATACCTCATTACAAAATGAAAGGTTAAGAGACATAGAAAAATTAACATTAACAAGCTGGAAAGGTATAAAAGAATTTTCACAGCATTATTTGTATAATGCTACTACTGCTAAACAAGGTTTTAATGTAGGTGTAGTAGAAAGATATTTTAATAAGTTGCCTGATCCTCTAGGTTCCATAATATTTGCAGAGTATAAAAAAGAAACAGGAGGAAATGTGGTAAATATATCCCAAGCCATAACATTTGTTTTCAAACAATTAAGAAAGGTGTGTACTAGCATTCAAGCCCAAAGATCTATGAAGAAATCCGATTACAATTTTTGCAATAACATTGTTCAAATACCACTAACATATGGAGAAGAAAGGCATAGAAAAAACAAATATTATAAACCACAAAGGAGAGATAATAGAAATTTTAGAACAAAGAAAAGATATTTCTTAAGAAGGTCAGACAATAGAGCCCCATTCTTGCATAAAAGAAATGTGAGAAGATATAATCCTAAGAAAACCTATGATAAAACATGCAGGTGTTTCATATGTAACTCTCCTGATCATTTAAGTAGAACTTGTCCTAATAAAGACCAAAAAAGATACTCTAGCAAATATGAAGAACAAGAAAGAGTATTAATTATAGATAGCGTTAATGAGAATATATTAGTATGTGATGATGAAATAAAAGACGATGAGTCAATATATTCAATTATAGAGACAGATGAAGTAGAAAATGAGGCTCCAGAATATGAATCAAGTGAAGATGAAATAGACCTGATAGATGAATTAGCCGGTTTAAAAATTGAAATGATGAACCAAGTAGATTGTGAACATGATTGGATTAGAGGAAAAGGTGATTATAACATAAAATGTGCTTTCTGTATATATTACCCAAGCCAAGATAATAGGTTCACATGTAGCTTGTGTTTAAAACAAGCATGTGCCTCATGTCTAAGAGCCAATAATCCGAAGTGGAGACAAGAAATAGAATTAGAACCAGAAGAACGAATATTATCCAGTAGGGTTAGAAATTTAGAAAATAGAATAAATAAGCTAGAAGCGGAACTAGAAACACTTAAAGATGAGTTACAAAATAGTAATAAGCAAGACAATAATATTGCTGAAATCACGGAAATGAAAGAGCAAATGGTAACAGTAAGGGATAAAAAAGGAGACAAATTAATACAACTGAAAGATGCAATTACTAGCTTTGGGAATAAATATATTGTTTGATTACCATTCAAAGAAGTGTTAGGAATAAGGATCCCAGTTAGGATTGTTCTTAAGCCAAATATTTCATATAAACTACTAGCACTATTAGATACTGGTTGCACTAAGAACATCATCCATGATAAATATTTTATGAGATGTCCCGAAATAGTTGAAACTATAGATGATAATAAAGCTGAAGTATCGACTGATATGTCAGGAATAAAGAAGATCCATAATCAGCTAGCATATAATATTGAAGCTTACATAAATGGCACAAAATATATAATAGATGAAATTACAATAAGAGATTTGTCAGTAATAAATGATGACATGATAATAGGCTTAAGATTTTTACAACAATCTTTACAAAGCACAATCATACATGAAGAAGGGGTAACATTTATCCCTTATCAAGATAATGTTCCATACATATCTGAAGTAAGAAAACAAAGAAAGTCCTTGCAAAATGTAGAAATATCTAATTTAGATGATGAATATAGCGCAAGTCTGGATCCCCTTGAATTCTGTAAAGACGAAGAACTTAGTGAGACCATAGAAGAATACCATATAGAAAATACATGTACAGAATGCATTGGGTTACAATCATTTTCTCCAAATTGGTATAGAGATATAAAATCTAAAAAGGATATAGATAAGATTGTGCAAAGACTATAAAGCATACAAATTATCAGAGAAATACCAATGAAACATTGGGAGAAGAACTCTATAGTTTGCAAAATAAATATCATAAATCCAGATTATATAATTAAGTCAGGACCAATAAAAGCTACTCCAAAGGATATTGAAGAATTCAAAATGCATATTGAAGAGTTATTAAAGTTAAAAGCTATAAGAGAAAGTAGAAGTCCTCATAGATCTGCTACTTTTATAGTTAGAAATCATGCTGAAGAAGTTAGAGGAAAATCTAGAATGGTAATTAATTTTAAAAGGCTTAATGATAATACAGTTGATGATGCATATAATATACCTAATAAGCAGGAATGGATTAATAGAATACAAGGAAGTAAATATTTCTCTAAATTTGACTTAAAGGCAGGATTTTGGCAAGTAAAAATGGCTGAAGAATCTATTCCCTGGACAGCATTTACTTGTCCACAAGGCCATTATGAATGGCTAGTAATGCCATTAGGTCTAAAGAATGCACCTGCACTATTTCAAAGAAAAATGCAAAATATATTTAATGAGAATCAAGCATTTATATTGGTATATGTAGATGATTTGTTAGTTTTCTCAAAAACATACAAAGAGCATATAGCCCATCTTGACGTGTTCTTTTGAAAGGTAGAACAAAATGGACTCATACTATCCAAAAAGAAGATGGAAATTTGCAAAGAAAAAATAAATTTCCTTGGTCATGAAATAGGAGAAGGAAAGATATATCTACGAGAACATATTGCAAAGAAAATATTAGACTTTCCTGATAATATGAGTGATAAAAAGGTTTTACAGCAGTTCTTAGGAATTGTAAACTATGCACGAAACTATATAGACAACTTAGCAAAGTTAGCAGGACCTTTATATGCTAAATTAAGGAAAAATGGTCAAAAATACTTCAATTCCGAAGATATAAAATTAGTAAAGACCATCAAGGAAAAGGTCAAGAATTTAAAACCTCTAGAATTACCTCTAGAAGACAATTATTTTGTAATTGAGACGGATGCATCTAAGGTAGGATGGGGTGCGATACTAAAACAAAAACCCAATAAATACTCCCCAAAAGCAGATGAAAATATATGCAGATATGCTTCAGGAAGTTACAAATTAAAGACGGTAAATAATATTGATAGGGAAATCCTTGCAGTTGTAAATGCAATAAATGCATTTAGGCTATATCTAGGATTTAAAGAATTTACAGTGCGTACAGACTGTGAAGCTATATGTCGATATTACAATAAAATTAATAGTAAGAAAAGCTCAACTAGAAGATGGGTCTTATTTGAAGACACCATAGCTGGGAATGGTTATAAAGTTATTTTTGAGCATATTAAGGGGAAGAATAATACCTTACCTGACACATTTTCTCGTGCATCAAATTTGCAGAAATGAGGAAAGGATTATTCGCCAACAAGGATGAATATCTCTTCTTTGGAGAAGAAAATAGGCTGAAAATGTTTCAGCCAAATACATTCAATTTCAAGCCAAAACCCCATATCAAGCTTGATGAAGCTCAAAGATGCATATTGGATAATTTCTGGTTCCAATATACTCTCAAGAGAGAGGAAAAAGGATATTTTTTATCAATTCTCAATAGTTTGGCAGAATATTTTAATGAATTAAACAAAAATTTGCCAAAACCTGAAAAGATTGAAATACCAAAAGGAGAAACACTATATATCATATTTGATGGAGATAAACCTGGCATATATTTGGAATGAGAAAATATAATGATTGGAAAAATAGATGCAAAAAGGAAAGGACAAGATTTAACATTCAAAAGATATTATAATATAGATGATGCCTTATTCTGGGCAAGAAAGGTATTTGGACCAGATTATTATATTGACCCAAAGCCGAAAGACTATATCCAAAGGAAAAGAGGCATACCTGCTTCACCAACTCCCACAAAGGGGGAGGCATCAAGCTCTAAAAATATAACGAAGGAAGAGCCTCCAAAATATAAGACATATCAAGAATGCCTTCTAAAGGGGCTTGACCCTTTAGATAGTGAATACATAGATCAAGAAATGGATAAAAGGTTTGAAGAATTTTTGAAGATAATAAAGAAAGAATTAAAAGAGGAAATATTAAAATAATTGAAGCAAGAAATGGATGAAAAATTTGAAGAAATAAAGAAAGAATGTGATGAAAAATATGATTTCAATCTCTTAAAATGATGATGATCATATGGACATAGCAGGGCATGGGCAGCGGCCTGAATAAAGCCCAAACCGCATATATAGATATTGCTATCAATTATTCGGGCGCGGAGGACCTATACCCGACCCGAATATTGATAGAAATCCCAAGAATATATATTAGTTTGTTTTGAAATGAAAAAAAACTAATATATATTAGTTTGTTTTGAAATGGAAATGCACTAGTAACCTAATGGCTTTCCATTTCAAAACAAACTAATATATATTCTTGGGATTTCTATCAATATTCGGGTCGAGTATAGGTCCTCCGCGCCCGAATAATTGATAGCAATATCAATATATGCGGTTTGGGCTTTATTCAGGCCGCTGCCCATGCCCTGCTATGTCCATATGATCATCATCATTTAAGAGATTGAAATCATATTTTTCATCACATTCTTTCTTTATTTCTTCAAATTTTTCATCCATTTCTTGCTTTAATTCTTTTAATATTTCCTCTTTTAATTCTTTCTTTATTATCTTCGAAAATTCTTCAAACCTTTTATCCATTTCTTGATCTATGTATTCACTATCTAAAGGGTCAAGCCCCTTTAGAAGGCATTCTTGATATGTCTTATATTTTGGAGGCTCTTCCTTCATTATATTTTTAGAGCTTCATGCCTCCCCCTTTGTGGGAGTTGGTGAAACAGGTATGCCTCTTTTCCTTTGGATATAGTCTTTCACCTTTGGGTCAATATAATAATCTGGTCCAAATACCTTTCTTGCCCAGAATAAGGCATCATCTATATTATAATATCTTTTGAATGTTAAATCTTGTCCTTTCCTTTTTGCATCTATTTTTCGAATCATTATATTTTCCCATTCCAAATATATGCCAGGTTTATCTCCATCAAATATGATATATAGTGTTTCTCCTTTTGGTATTTCAATCTTTTCAGGTTTTGGCAAATTTTTGTTTAATTCATTAAAATATTCTGCCAAACTATTGAGAATTGATAAAAAAATATCCTTTTTCCTCTCTCTTGAGAGTATATTGGAACCAGAAATTATCCAATATGCATCTTTGAGCTTCATCAAGCTTGATATGGGGTTTTGGCTTGAAATTGAATGTATTTGGCTGAAACATTTTCAGCCTATTTTCTTCTCCAAAGAAGAGATATTCATCCTTGTTGGCGAATAATCCTTTCCTCATTTCTGCAAATTTGATGCACGAGAAAATATGTCAGGTAAGGTATTATCCTTCCCCTTAATATGCTCAAAAATAACTTTATAACCATTCCCAGCTATGGTGTCTTCAAATAAGACCCATCTTCTAGTTGAGCTTTTCTTACTATTAATTTTATTGTAATATCGACATATAGCTTCACAGTCTATACGCACTGTAAATTCTTTAAATCCTAGATATAGCCTAAATGCATTTATTGCATTTACAACTGCAAGGATTTCCCTATCAATATTATTTACCGTCTTTAATTTGTAACTTCCTGAAGCATATTTGCATATTTTTTCATCTGCTTTTGGGGGGTATTTATTGGGTTTTTGTTTTAGTATCTTACCCCATCCTACCTTAGATGCATCCGTCTCAATTACAAAATAATTGTCTTCTAGAGGTAATTCTAGAGGTTTTAAATTCTTGACCTTTTCCTTGATGGCCTTTACTAATTTTATATCTTCGGAATTGAAGTATTTTTGACCATTTTTCCTTAATTTAGCATATAAAGGTCCTGCTAACTTTGCTAAGTTGTCTATATAGTTTCATGCATAGTTTACAATTCCTAAGAACTGCTGTAAAACTTTTTTATCACTCATATTATCAGGAAAGTCTAATATTTTCTTTGCAATATGTTCTTGTAGATATATCTTTCCTTCTCCTATTTCATGACCAAGGAAATTTATTTTTTCTTTGCAAATTTCCATCTTCTTTTTGGATAGTATGAGTCCATTTTGTTCTACCTTTCGAAAGAACACTTCAAGATGGGCTATATGCTCTTTGTATGATTTTGAGAAAACTAACAAATCATCTACATATACCAATATAAATGCTTGATTCTCATTAAATATATTTTGCATTTTTCTTTGAAATAGTGCAGGTGCATTCTTTAGACCTAATGGCATTACTAGCCATTCATAATGGCCTTGTGGACAAGTAAATGCTGTCCAGGGAATAGATTCTTCAGCCATTTTTACTTGCCAAAATCCTGCCTTTAAGTCAAATTTAGAGAAATATTTACTTCCTTGTATTCTATTAATCCATTCCTGCTTATTAGGTATATTATATGCATCATCAACTGTATTATCATTAAGCCTTTTAAAATTAATTACCATTCTAGATTTTCCTCTAACTTCTTCAGCATGATTTCTAACTATAAAAGCAGCAGATCTATGAGGACTTCTACTTTCTCTTATAGCTTTTAACTTTAATAACTCTTCAATATGCATTTTGAATTCTTCAATATCCTTTGGAGTAGCTTCTATTGGTCCTGACTTAATTATATAATCTGGATTTATGATATTTATTTTGCAAACTATAGAGTTCTTCTCCCAATGTTTCATTGGTATTTCTCCGATAATTTGTATGCTTTCTAGTCTTTGCACAATCTTATCTATATCCTTTTTAGATTTTATATCTCTATACCAATTTGGAGAAAATGATTGTAACCCAATGCATTCTGTACATGTATTTTCTATATGGTATTCTTCTATGGTCTCACTAAGTTCTTCGTCTTTACAGAATTCAAGGGGATCTAGACTTGCGCTATATTCATCATCTAAATTAGATATTTCTACATTTTGCAAGGACTTTCTTTGTTTTCTTACTTCAGATATGTATGGAACATTATCTTGATAAGGGATAAATGTTACCCCTTCTTCATGTATGATTGTGGTTTGTAAAGATTGTTGTAAAAATCTTAAGCCTATTATCATGTCATCATTTATTACTGACAAATCTCTTATTGTAATTTCATCTATTATATATTTTGTGCCATTTATGTAAGCTTCAATATTATATGCTAGCTGATTATGGATCTTCTTTATTCCTGACATATCAGTCGATACTTCAGCTTTATTATCATCTATAGTTTCAACTATTTCGGGACATCTCATAAAATATTTATCATGGATGATGTTCTTAGTGCAACCAGTATCTAATAGTGCTAGTAGTTTATATGAAATATTTGGCTTAAGAACAATCCTAACTGGGATCCTTATTCCTAACACTTCTTTGAATGGTAATCGAACAATATATTTATTCCCAAAGCTAGTAATTGCATCTTTCAGTTGTATTAATTTGTCTCCTTTTTTATCCCTTACTGTTACCATTTGCTCTTTCATTTCCATGATTTCAGCAACATTATTGTCTTGCTTATTACTATTTTGTAACTCATCTTTAAGTGTTTCTAGTTCCGCTTCTAGCTTATTTATTCTATTTTCTAAATTTCTAACCCTACTGGATAATATTCGTTCTTCTGGTTCTAATTCTATTTCTTGTCTCCACTTCGGATTATTGGCTCTTAGACATGAGGCACATGCTTGTTTTAAACACAAGCTACATGTGAACCTATTATCTTGGCTTGGGTAATATATACAGAAAGCACATTTTATGTTATAATCACCTTTTCCTCTAATCCAATCATGTTCACAATCTACTTGGTTCATCATTTCAATTTTTAAACCGGCTAATTCATCTATCAGGTCTATTTCATCTTCACTTGATTCATATTCTGGAGCCTCATTTTCTACTTCATCTATCTCTATAATTGAATATGTTGACTCATCGTCTTTTATTTCATCATCACATACTAATATATTCTCATTAATGCTATCTATAATTAATACTCTTTCTTGTTCTTCATATTTGCTAGAGTATCTTTTCTGGTCTTTATTAGGACAAGTTCTACTTAAATGATCAGGAGAGTTACATATGAAACACCTGCATGTTTTATCATAGGTTTTCTTAGGATTATATCTTCTCACATTTCTTTTATGCAAGAATGGGGCTCTATTGTCTGACCTTCTTAAGAAATATCTTTTCTTTGTTCTAAAATTTCTATTATCTCTCCTTTGTGGTTTATAATATTTGTTTTTTCTATGCCTTTCTTCTCCATATGTTAGTGGTATTTGAACAATGTTATTGCAAAAATTGTAATCGGATTTCTTCATAGATCTTTGGGCTTGAATGCTAGTACACACCTTTCTTAATTGTTTGAAAACAAATGTTATGGCTTGGGATATATTTACCACATTTCCTCCTGTTTCTTTTTTATACTCCTCAAATATTATGGACCCTAGAGGATCAGGCAACTTATTAAAATATCTTTCTACTACACCTACATTAAAACCTTGTTTAGCAGTAGTACCATTATACAAATAATGCTGTGAAAATTCTTTTATACCTTTCCAGCTTGTTAATGTTAATTTTTCTATTTCTCTTAACCTTTCATTTTGTAATGAGGTATATCCTAATTCTGGATCTTCTGCTATGATCATATTTGAAATAACATTCGCAAAATTATTAGGGTTACTTCCTGCCCTTTTTAATTCTTCATATTGACTAGGGTATGACTCTACCCATTGTTCCCATAGAACTTTTACAGATTCTCCTAAAAATGTTTCAAGATATGTTAGCATATCTTCTACCTTGGTGCCTATATTATACTGATTTTGTATATATTTTTGCACTATTAAACCTTTCCATATGCTGATTATATTTGGCCAATCTATTGGATCATGAGCTGCTAGGTTTAATATAGCGCCATCATTCTTATAATTCTGAAATTGCACTGGTTTTTCAAAATCTCTTCTTTTAGTACCCATATATCTATATTGCCCTGCGATATATGTAGGTTGATAGTCATCTTTTTCTGGAGGCCATTGTCCAGCTGATCTGGTAGGTCTTTCTCTTTCTCCTTCTCTTTTTACAGACAATTCTCCATATCCTCTTCTCCTTTTACCACTATTTTCTACTTCCATGGCTTCCATTGCATTGTCTAAATTATGAAGTCCCACATCATCTAGTGAATTGTAGAAGTCACTATTTTGTTCTGAATCATCATATCTTTCATCTTCTAACCACATTTCTTTTATTAATTCTTCCTCTTCCTCATAACTTTCTAATAATAATTTATTATTGATATCCCATTGCTCTTCTTCACTAATAACTTCTTCATTTTGAACAATATTCTTATCCTTATTATTATTATTATTATTATTATTATCATTATCATTATTAATGATAGCATTTTTATTAATAATAGCATTTGCTTTTCTTTCTGCGGATGCTATAATTTTATCTTCCATGGTTAAACTACTAGTGGCAAACTTTTTATCATTTTTTAGTTTCTTCAACCTTGCAATTTCTCGAATGATAAATAGTTCTCTTTCTCTAATTTTAGGCCAATCCTTTGTCATAGAATGACTATATTCCCATTCAATATGTTTTAGTTTCTTTTCCCAATGAATTATTTCATCATCTAAATCAGCCTTTTCCATGCATTCAGATATACCTTTATTTTTATCATCATTAATTTCTGATTCTGACATAAAAGATTTAGAGTCTTCTATTGATGCAGCTTTATAGTTCATAAATCGAATACTGCTACTTCCTTCGCAATTTTGATAGCTTATGTAGTTTTCAGGTTGTTTTAATTCTTTTTTCTCTATTAATTCACCTATCTTCCATTCTTCTCCAGCTCTTTCTTCAGAACTAATTTTAAGAGGATTCATAAACTTTATACCTTTTGATTGCATACTATCAATTACGTCATTCACATTTACTCTATATCTGGAGCTAGTTCTATTAGTGAGCCTTCCTATAAATTCTATGCTTACTAGCAAATTTGTTCCTTTAAAATCTTCATAACCTTTAGTTTGGAAACCAAAACTCATTTTTTCAATAAATTCTTTTACGGGCATCATTAGGTCTGGAGCTATATAGGTTATTAGTCTATTTTCATTCATGTCTCCTTCCAAAAATCCTAATGCTGCTTTGTCCACAGATTCCCATCTTCTGTCTAATAAGGTTATCAAAACCTTCGCACCTAATTTCTTCCTTGTCATACCTTTTACTCCTATGATATACATGCCTTGATGAATATATTTGTAACCACAATTTTTTAATTCATTTTCAATATTTTTGCTTACAATTCTTAAATCTACTGGATGTGTTAACACACTTAATTCTACTTCTCGAGATATTCTGTATAGACCACTCTTACTTTCAAACATACCCATGTGATATACTTGTTGTGGTTTTATTTTTCTTAGGGTATCTTTCTGATATCTTTCTAGATCCCTTTGTATATCTATAACTTCTTCAATACTATCAATATCATCAGCTTTGCATGATAATCTATGCTTCATGGCTAGAGGTCTTGAATCTTGCCTTACTAATTGGAGAGTTTTGTCTCTTCTAAGGAAGCCTTTAGATACGTCCATTTTTCTGAATTAATATTTCTAGTAGAGGAAATTATTCCAGATGATGCTAGCACAATTTCTTTGTTGCTTTGAACACTTTTTAGCTTATCTAATACTTGAATTAATAGTTGGATGATTGTGTTATTTTGTCTTATTATTACTTTGGAATCTTCTTTTGGGGAGTCGTGATCGGAGAATCCTACAGGAGGTGCCAGGTATTTTGCTACTTCGTTTAATGCTTGAGTATATTCAGTCATATAATTATGAGATAATCAAAGTTTTAACCTCTTGCACCAACTTCTTTATTTCAAGTATATCTTGTCTTGATTCCGTGCGTGGGAGCGACTCTTTGCCTTTACTTAAGTAACGGCCTATTGATAGCACTTCTTCTTTAATATAATCGTTATTCTTGCAAACTGTATTCTGTCTTGCTTTTGCTTCCTCTAGCTTATGTAAAGCTAGATCAATTTTATTATTCAACCCTGAATACTTATCAGCAAGCTTTTGGTATTCTTTGAATAAACTTTCAAATTTTTGGTCTAAATTATCTTGTCTTTTCCCCCAAGATATGTAAAAGTTATATATCAAATCGACGACTGTATTTAACTGACTATGAGATGTATGCCAGATATGCTCTTCAGAGGGATTTACTCTACACCTTAAATTTAGATTTTCTTTAGTATTTATTACTTTACCTGCGCTAACTTCTAAGTTTAAATATTTTAACCTTTCAATGATTAAACGCTGGACCTGATACCAACAATATAGGGAAATAAATTATTAACAATCTTAACACAACTTATTTAGCTTAATATGTGATTAGGTTAATTTGGGATTAGGTGAAGGTGGTAGACAGGTATGCTTTTTATCTTAAATAGTATTTACTATTCACTAGGTAGGGCACTATTCACAATAGTGCTCCACTATTGAATACACTATTTGGAATAGTATTTCACTATTCACAGCAATATTTAGTTCAATATGATTACCTTCACGTTCTAACTTGATTATGTATTTGATACAGGATCTATTCTGGGCTGGCGAGGCCAACAATTCGTCCGACGGTGTGCGCAGAGGTGTGAAATCCTACTCAGTACTCACCATATTTATCATTATGTTGTATCAGATGTAGCTAATTACGTTCACTTAGCAGTTTTAATTGCAAATTTATGGGGTAAATTCCTATCGTCTTCCCAGGCAGTTCCACCCGAAGGGAACACTTCTCTACGGCCACAAGGTTCTCATACAAACGCCACTCTGGGCTACACAGAGAACTACACACGCAGAGGTTTCTCCTATAGGATCCCTAGCATAAGAACTCGTTCCATAAATTCATAAGTAAAAGCACTAAGTGAAACCAAGAAACTACATCATTTCAACAACATAATTTACATATGGTTTTCCCTTTCAGGAGGCCCCGAAAGGATTACACACAACTAGGAAATTACCTTCAAAATCTTGACGATTGAATCGCCTTCTTGGCTATTCTACTAGTAGTGGTGGTGGCTAAACTACAAAGGAAGTGGTGCTCTGGTGGAGAGTCTCGATGCTCTGAGTGCTTCGTGCTCTCCCGTCTTGTGTGTGTTTCTTCTTGTTGTCCGTTCTTGAGCCCAGCTTCTCCTTATATAGCCGCGAGGAACGCCTTCAGGAGCCTTCCTTTACTTATTTTACACATGATAGCATGCACGCGTGTCCCTCTAGGGTACATGCGTGTCCTTCTAATAATATAGAAAAGTACACCATAGTATGCACGCGTGTCCTACTAGGGTACATGCGTGTCCTTCTAATAATATAGAAAAGTGCGAGAGAGTGCCGACAAGCTTCAATCTTCAGGAATCTCTGCTTTCTTCACGTGGCATTGTCCCTCGGTGAATAATTGGCTGGCTTCTGTGTACCAGTCTTTGCTCCTCAGCTATACAGATCATCATGCGCTTAGCCTTCAGAGCTTCTACTGCCTTCAAGAATCCATGTGCCAGTGTATGCGTAAACACATGCCAAGGCTGCTTACATATTCAGCATTACTTATTCTTTTTTTTCAGGGTTGAGCAGTGAACACACCTCATTTAGATATTCCAGTACTGAAATTGGTGGGGGACAAACACTGACCTCTAAATTGCCTATTGTTGATTACAAAATGTTGGTAACATAGTTTCATTTGTTGATGGATTAGTCTGTGTGGTTAGACATCTCTCGGAGTCTTGGCTAGGATGGCAGAGAGATGCTACATTTGTGGACTGATTCATGCGTAATTATGCTACCTGGTGATGAAAAATAGGTGCAACTTGAAGTGATGAGTCATTAAATATTCCTTGCTATGATAAAGTTTTCAGAACTATGGAAAGTGTGTTATATGCTGCTTAGAGGTTATATAGCTGGAGGCGCCTAACAATTGTAGAAGACAGTCTGCATTGGTTTTGTCTTTTGTGTGTACATCAGTGTGTCATAAATTCATAAACTGTAGTATCAGTCTTCTCAGTGCAAAACTGGGGACTACAATTCTATGGCACTCACATGCTGAGAACTTCAAAGAGTAAATCATGAGTCGTCAGTGAACTTTTGTTCCAAGCTCACTGCGCAGCGCCTACGGCGGATATTCAGGTAAATCTCGAGTCGTCAATGAACTTGTTGGTGTGTCATTTTAGTCTAGCAAACCAGATAGTAATGTGACTTTCTATTTCAGATATGGAGATGTGGAACTCCTCCGATGAAGAAAGCCATGGCTGCAAACCTAGATGACCTTGGGTACATCAAGGAGATGCAGTTCCAGTTCTAAGTTTCAACGGTGCAAGCTACCAAAATAATGGTCGCATGGCCGTTCTTATTATTTTCAGTTTGACATGAGCTGATTGATACCATTTAGCTCGTCCGGAAAAAAACTCCATAGTCCATGAAGTGTCATTTCTGATGAATGATAGTAAGCCTAATTGAGAGGTTGTGTCACTGTACCGTGCCAGTTATATAATGCATGTTGTTCTGTGTCTAGTGTCACTTGTGTCCGCAATGTTATTATTTGTTGAAAGACAGAAGACAACGGGTAGATTATATCAGCATGCCAGAAATGAGTTGGTATTTGATGAACTACTCAAGCAGTCAAGCTGTCGAGAAATAAATATACATCGTTTTAGAAAAGACATGGTCTCCAATAAGTAACAATAATCGCCATTTTCCACGGCAATACACTTCAGCTGCATGAGTAAACAGAATGCATTTTGTAAGATTATTATTTTGCCCTATATTCAATCTGGGAACATGTTTCTAGAAGTTTTGCCAAACAGAACAAATAGAAGCAAAATTCAATTTCAGGACCATTTTGGCTCAAAATGTGGCCAAGATAAGTTTTCAGAGAAATTCCAAAAACAATATATCTCAAAAATCCACACTATCCTATTCCTTATCTCATTCAGTCTGGGAAATTTCAAGAAGGTTTGCCAAATAGAAAAAGAACTAGAAGTAAAATTCCAAATAAGAAGCATTTTGGCTCAAAATTTGGCAAAAATAATGTTTTCAGAAAAATCTCAAATATCCACACTACCCTTTTATTCAATCTAGGAAAGTATTAGTAGTGTGACCGGCCCCGATACCGGTCTTAATAGTCTGGGCCCGCTACTATCTATATTAGTCGTACAGACTCACAAATACCGATCTTTAGTCATACGGGCCCACAAGTATCAATCTCAGTCATCCGGACCCATAAGTACTATTTTTACTCGTTCGGGTTGATCTTACACGCTAAGGCTCAATACTTCAATCTTAGTCATCCAGACCCACAACTAATGGTCTTAGTCGTTCGAAAACACAAGTACCAATCTTAGTGGTGCGGAACCAGAAACATCAGTCTTAGTCGTGCGAAACCACAAATATCGGCCGTAGTCATTCGGGCTCACTAGTATTGATCTTACCCGTCCGGACCCACAAGTATCAATCTTACTCGTTCGGGCTCACTACTATCAATCTTAGTCACCCAAACCCACAAGTATCGGCCTTATTCATTCAGGCCCACAAACATTGGTCTAACTCCTTCGGGCTCACTTCTATCGGTCCTACTTTTTCGGGCTCGCTACTTCAATCTTACTGCTCAGGACAAGAGAAGTACTGATGTTACTCATTCTTGTTCACAAGTATTGATCTTAGTCGTCTGGACCCACAAGTATCGATCTTAGTCGTTCCCGTTCACAAGTATTGATCTTCATCAGCCGGACCCACAAATAATGGTCTTACTCGTTTGGCCTCGCTACTTCAATCTTATTGCTCAGGACACGATAAGTACTAATCTTATTCATGTTCACAAGTATCGATCTTAGTCATCTGGACCCACAAGTATCAATCTTAGTCATCCGAACTCACAAGTATCGATCTTAATTGTTCCCGTCCACAACTAACGGTCTTACTCGTTCGGCATTGCTACTATAGATCTTAGTTGTCCGGACCCACAAGTATTCGGGCTCACTAGTATCACTCTTAGTTGTTCGGACCACAAGTACCGGTCTTACTCGTTCGGGCACACAAATACCTATCTTGGTCATCCAAGCCCACAAATTCAGTTGTTGGCATTCACATAGAAGGTAGAGAGCGGCAATAACTCATGAATTAGTGAACACCTTTGAAGCAACACAAGATGTACTGTGACTTACAAGTAGAAATCATGCAAATTACAAAAACATACATTGTAACTCCAATGTCCACTCTATTGCTACTGTAAATTCATCAACAATTGTTGCCATTCACATAGAACGTAGAGAGATGCGGCAACTCATCAATTAGTGAACATCTCCGAAGTAGCAAACTGTAACATCAGTGCACCACTAGGAAATTTACAACCCAGGCATAAAAAACTCAGGTCTAAACTATAAAAACAGATGGGTAAAACTCATGATTTATAGGAAAATTCAAATTATAGCTCAAACAAACGTACAATATAACCTGAGAATCTCGAAAATGGTTTGGCATTTCAGTGGTGGAGAAAGGCCAGCATCACCAATGAAAGTAAGAGAGGACATACAATCAAACCAAATTGCAGCTACATCTGATAAGAAGAAAAGTATTGTATTTCATAGATCAACGTCTAGCAGCAGAAAATATTTCTCAGCACATGAGAGGGAACACAGAAACCAACACGTGCACCCAAAAACTTTGAGAAACAAATAGTCAGGTGTTTCATTAAGCAAGAGTTCAAGTGGGGTTTCAGGTGGGCTGGGGATAGCACTATTCACCTAACCATCCCAACCACATGTTACCAAACGTGCCAACAATTTGATCTCCAATGAATCAACCTTTCCAGAAAAAATGGAGCAACCAATTTTGGACGGTCAATCGATCAACCCTTATCATGCACGAATGTTTGATAACATGCCTTCATGCACGAACGAGACTATTGAACGACATAGCCCTTTGCTTATTACGAGTAAGAAGAACTGGGAGCTGACAGTTGAACGTGAGGGCCTAGCAATAGAAATAAAATCTAACATTCTCGGTAAGTTTGTTTACACATCTCGTACATAATTCTGTTTTAACAAAATGGCACAGGTGGAGAATACAAATCAGAGGGCCATCAAGTTCCCTACGTCCACACGACCTGACTCGCCCGCACTCGCCGCCGCCGCCTCCTCGTGTGTGCAGTAGACACAGTCCGCTCGAACGCCACCGCCCTCCTGTCCAACAAAAAATTCATAACAGTATACTTTCACATGTGGTCTACAAATCTAAAATGGGCCTGGTAAAAAAAATTGAGCCACAAAATTTTGCAAGTTATTTTGTTAAGTTGGAAGGTTGAAAAATTGGTATGAAAAACGGAAAGGTGGGGTTCAGTACAATTTTTCTAAAACACATGTACGTGCACTGGCATGCTTTATTTGACCATTTTCAGTTCAACAAACTTTTCAACAAATTACACACACCCAAATAGTTTATATAAATCTGTGTGTGCAGCGTCATTAACTACAAAATGAAGCACAATCAAGTACTATGAAACACTAAAAACAGGGATCATAAAAGCTTCTTCAAGCATTCTGGTACCATGAATTACAACTAAGGCAATCATCATCATGAGATTCCTACAGAGAATAACAGAACAGAGAAAAATGGTACCTTTCAACCAATAGGGCACGTAAAAGGATTGCTCCTACAAAGGGAAACATGGAATGCATTTGTGCGCTCAATAGTTAGAGCCTCAGCATCGGAGTGATCATCAAATGGAAGCCATAACTGCAAATACAAAACATGTCCAAACTGAATGTAAAGGCAGTTAAAAGTCATAATGAATACGAAGTCTGAATCTCCTACTATAACAGTTTTTCACAACACAAAGGTTCTGAACCCAAGTTTGCTACTCCACACGGCGCTATACAAAAGGTAATAATCTACGGTGTTTGCGAGATATCCGTAAAACTGCCTAGTTCATCAACGTCCAGTTTAAGGAATACGACATTCTGATTCTGTTCAGCTAAGCTATTGTAAACAGGGCCCATAAAACGACATGGTCCACACCATGTCGCAGTAAAATACAGAATCACAAAGCTTCGACAGTTTTGACCCGGCTGTGAATATTCCTTCCAGTTGATTAGATGAGTGGATACTGATCACATCACCTGATAAAACATCACAAAATAATGTGTGTGTCAGACACATTAAATCCAGCATCAGTAACAATATTAATCACTTCACTTGGCAGAGAAAATATAAACGAAATCAGTGTAAATGAATTTAATCTGGCGAGGTTCAAGTCAGCTCATCCACTGGTCCTAATCCCGTTTAAGTGATCCACAGAAGCAAAGAAACAAAATGTCATGAACTCTCCGTATGAAACCACCACGCTCGCAACTAGCCAGGGGGGGGGGGGGGGGGGGTGCGCTGACACATTCCAGGCGGGGCCACAACAGGCGAGGGAGGACTGCCGCGGGGCCGGGATCCGGCTGCAGTGCCCGTGCAGAGGGGCTCTTGACGGCGCAGATCCGGCGACGGAGGGCTAGCCGCGCTGGACGGGGATCCGGCAAGGAAGGGCTGGCGCGGGGCGGAGCTCTTGGCGACGCACATCCGGCGGCGAAGGGCTCGCGCAGGGCACATCTGGCGACGAAGGACTGTGGTGGGTGGGGCGGGGCTCTTGGCGGGGAGGAACCGGCAGTCCACGGCGTGGCAAGCGGCGGACACCATGGTGAGAGGAGACGAGTGGATCGGGAATGAGACTGGATCGGGGGTTGAGACGAATAAACATATTGCGAGCGGAAATTTTCAAAAGAAAAGAGACGGATCTACCCTTTAAAATCCTAATTGGTCCCACTAAAATTATGTACCGGTCCCATCTTATATGTAATTTCCTGTAATTTTAGTTTTGTAACTCCCCGTAACTCCTATTTTCCTACTATTAGATCAGACTGGATGGACGGCTCGTAAAATCGCCAATCACCTTAACAGTTGTAATTATTATGACGCTAGTCTAGCAAATCATGCAAGAGGAGACGTTCCCGTCGATGACGAGGCGCCTACGGTGACTTTGTAAATCTCAAGATGATATGCCGGCTCAGTCTCTCGGAGGTGCTCATAGGGGTAGGGTGTACGTGTGTGCGTTCATATGGGTGAGTGTATGCGCGTGTATATGAGTGCTTGTGTTTGTACTGATGCTCAAAAAAAAGAGCGAAACAACCTAGAAACAGTATGGTGGATAGTGTTGACACACGAACACGTCACGTGTACCCTCGACGCCGGGGGTGATGCACCGCAGCTCACGTCGAAGGGGACCCGACCGACAGCGCGATACGCAAGACAGTCGACGGGCGCTTTTGTAGACCCGAAAACCCCACACCTCCGGGAGGGACCCCGTCAGGGAGTGCGGTGGCTATGGGCTGCCCTAGGTCGATTCGCTCGCCCCTAGAGCCTCGGGATTCGCAGCTCTCAAACACGAAGAACAGCGAAGAACGAGATAGAAAAACGATGGAGAGATAAAACGTAGATGAAAAAATAGTATATTGATTTGTTCGATTGTGTGTTGTTCAATCGGCCGTCACCCCCAACATATATAAGAGGCGGCTGGACTTCCCGTACAAGTAAAGGATTCGTCTAGGCTTTCCTTACAAGAAAAATTACATCAATTCACGTCCTAGAGTCCTAATTCTATTCCAATTCGGATTCAGTCTGAATCTGGCCCAAACTCTGTCTTCCTTCTTGCGCGGGCTGCCGATCTTGCATATGATCTCCGATCGAGACGGCCCAAATATCAAACTTGTGCGCCTCGACGATACGAACAACTCTCATGTTGATCACTTTTTCAAATAAGGCCATCTTGAATACTTTTCGAGGTCATCTTTATCTCCCAGTCGGACTCGGTCTTGCGGTAGACTGGATTATCCGAGTCTTGTAGTGAATTTGTAGGCTATATACTATCTCTGATGATGATGACTCCAAAATCAAAGTTTACCGTCTTGATGATACGCACAACTTCTGTACTGAACACTTCTTCATCCGAGGTCATCATGATAAACTTTCATGCATATGTTCAGTTTCACTCGGATTCGAACTCATCCACTCGGATTAGAGTCATACGCTTGGATCGTTCGACTGGACTTTTTCACTCGGATATTCAGAATCTTTCACTCGGAATACAATTTTCACTTGGATGACCATATTTTCACTCGGAAGGCATTATTTTATCCGATCAGCAAGTTTTCGTCCCGATGGTAATCTTTTCAGTCGGAATATTTCCACCTGGAGGACAATTCCACTCGGATGACCATATTTCCACTCGGATGACTATATTTCCACTTGGATAATAATAAGTTCATCCGGTCAGCAAACTTTCACTCGACTGGTAAATTTTCACTCGACCGTAAATTTTCACTCGGATGGTAAACTTTTTCACTCGGATTTCCGACTGAAAACACAACCTGATCTTGTCTTGTCTCTCGAGGCCTCATACGACCTCGAATTGAGACGAATTATATATGAAAATCGATCGCCTCGACGAGACGAAACTTATCTGTGTTGAAGGTTTTCCGATTCAAAGCCGTCTTGAGGGCTGAATTTCTCACGCATTGCATCAGACACTCATCAACATCTGTCTGGTGTCAAGCGTAATATTTTGGTCTCTGGCCTGTCCAGACCGTATTGACTATAACTTTTGCATACGAACTCGGATTGAGATGATTTATATATGAAAATCAATCGCCTCGACGAGACGAGCGCCCCTTTATCTGAGGTCATATTGAGGGCGTAATTGGCCGAAAAGCACTAGAACATTGAATTTTGTCACTCGGAGTACAGCTTCGGCCACTGAGATGAGGTCGAATGGCGATAGCCTAAACATCAAAGTTGTTCCACTCGACGATATGAAACTTTCTCATGCTGAAAACCCTTTCACTCTGTATCTTGCCAAAATCCGGTGTCAACACATGCCCCCCTGTTTTTCAGCAAAGCTTGCATGTCGAAAAATAATATGCATAGTGTTCATTCTAAGGACGATGTCAACACTCCATCGGCCATTTATTTTTCTCAGGGCGATAATTATGTATCGGCCATGTTTGTGCTAAGGGCGATAATCATATATCGGCCATTGCCTACTTAGGCTTCCTGCCACACACTCGGATGGTACTTCTTCAAATATTTGCCATTAAGAGCTCGAGGTAACAATGCCTCTTGTATTGATTCCACCAAATATGAATTTCCGGGAACAACTCTTGTAATCCTAAAAGGACCTTCCCAACTTGGAGACCACTTCCCGAATTTTCTATCCCTTGAACCAATCGGTAGAATCACTTTCCAGACGAGATCACCAACTTGAAAAATTTTCAACTTGACCTTCTTATTGTAAGCTCTTGCCACCCTCAACTTATCTCTCTCTATGGCCTTCAAAGCAGCCAAACGTTTATCGGCAACCTCATCAATATTGTCCATCATCAAGTTATAAAAGTTTACTGCCGATAAATCATTTTGTTTGGCTATTTTTAAAGCATTTAAATTTACTTCCACTGGTAAAACAACCTCTTGACCATATACTAGCTCATATGGAGTCACCTTCGTAGCACCATGCCTTGAAATTCTGTGTGCCCACAAAGCTTCAGACAACAACTCATGCCATCTCCTCGGATTATCCTCAATCTTCTTCTTGATGAGCTTGATTAAAATTTTATTGCTAGACTCGGCTTGTCCATTAGCTTGGGCATAATACGGAGAGGAATTGAGCAACTTAATATTATAAGATTCAGCAAACCCTCTGACTTGATGTGACATAAAAGATGAACCTTGATCCGTAGTTAACGTTTGAGGAATACCGAATCTATGAATAATGTGCTCGGTTATGAATTGAATTACCTCCGTATGCATCATGTTCTTGAGAGGTACTGCTTCAGACCATTTAGTGAAATAATCAGTTGCCACCAATACGAACCGATGCCCTTTTGAGGAAGACGGATGGATTTGTCCAATGAAATCTAAACCCCAACCCCTGAAAGGCCGCGGTTTGATAATAGGATGTAACATAGCAGCAGGAGCCAATTGAATATCACCAAACTTTTGACAAGCTTCACACCCCTTATAATATCTGAAGCAATCATCAATCATAGTTGGCCAATAAAACCCAGCACATCGCAATAACCATTTCATCTTGGGAGCCGACTGGTGAGTGCCACAAATACCTTCATGTACTTCTCCCATAGCAACTCTTGCCTGGTCCTCGTCCAAACACTTTAGAAGAACATCATCGACTGTTCGACGATAAAGACCATCATCTCTCATTGTATACTTGAAAGCCATACGCCGAACAACCCTGTCCACCCTTTCACTCGGATTGCACAAGTAATCAACAATGGGCTTCCTCCAGTCGGAATTGTCACCTACACTAGATTTTTTGTTAATGGCCGAATCAGTGGATTCAGGTTCGGCCTCTCTCCCATATTGGCAAGACAAGACATCGGTCTTTGAGAGATATGAAACATGCCATGATCAACATGATATCCAGATGCTTGTTGTGCCAACTCATTTGCTTTCCAATTGTCATGTCTAGATATATGTGCAATGCTAAAACAATCCAAAGTAGAAATTATATCTAGACATTTATCAAGATAAACATTAAGTGATTCGTCCCAACACTGAAAGACTTTGGATATTTGCTGCACCACTAGTAACGAATCACCATAAGCCTCAATATGTGTAACATCTATAGCAAGTAACATTTCTAGGCCGAATAACAATGCTTCATATTCGGCTTGATTGTTTGTGCAAAAATATTCCAAGCAGCATGAGGCTTCAAAAACAGCACCATGAGGAGATATATAAACAATACCAACACCTTGGCCATTGCTACAAACTGAACCATCAAAGTATAATCTCCATGGTACTAATGAAACAAGGTTCATATCAACATCATTCTTGTCATTAATCCGATGTTCAACAATGAAATTAGCAACAATTTGGCCTCTCATGGATTTTAGAGATTCATAAGCCAAATCATATTCAATCAAAGCATAAGCCCACTTGCCAATTCTACCACTAAGAATTGGCCAACATGTATTTAATGACATCGGTCTGACAAGCTACTACGCAAGCACTCGACACTAAATAATGTCTCAATTTTGCGCAAGCATAATATAAGCATAGACATAATTTTTCAATAAATGTATACCTTGTCTCGGCGTCCAATAAGCGCCTGCTCAAATATGTAATAGCATGTTCTTTTCCCTCGGTTTCTTGAGTTAAAACAGCACCAATAACTCCTTCCTCTGCTGGAATGTAAAGCCTGAAGGGTTCTCTATGCTTGGGTGCTTTCATCACCGGAGGAGTGCACAAATAGTTTTTGATCATATCAAATGCTTCTTGTTGTTTTGCCCCTCAAGTGAAATCAGCATCATTCTTCAACCGAAGGATAGGAGTAAATGCAACAACTTTCCCTGATAGATTAGCTATGAACCTTCTCAAATAATTGACCTTGCCAAGGAACTTTTGCATATCTCTCTTGCATGTTGGAGCTTCCACTTTCTGTATGGCCTCTATCTTTTTGGGATCAATCTCTATGCCATCTTCATGAATAATGAAACCCAAAAACTTGCCAGCTGACACGTCGAAAGCACACTTCAAAGGATTCATCTTCAGTCCATACTTTTTCATTCTTTCAAAAGCTAAACACAAATCGGCCAAGTGAGATTCAAAAGCATCTGATTTGACAACAATATCATCAATATAAACTTCAAGTATGATACCGAGTAAATCATGAAAAATCAAATTCATAGCCCTTTGATATGTGGCTCTGGCATTTTTTAATCCGAATGTCATCACTGTCCACTCGAATAAACCAAGGAAACCAGGACATTGGAAAGCCGTTTTGTACATGTCCTCTTCGGCCATAAAAATTTGATTGTATCCGGCATTACCATCTAGAAAGCTAATAACCTTATGTCCAGAAGCATCATTAATAAGCATATCGGCTATTGGCATAGGATACTCATCTTTGGGTGTAGCCCTATTCAAATCTCTGAAATCAATGCACACCCTCAACTTGCCGGATCCTTTCTTCTCCATTGGGACAATGTTAGAAATCCACTCAGCATACCTGGAAGGTCGAATGAAATTAGCTTCAAGCAGTCGACCGATCTCTTCCTTGATCCGGTCATATGTTTTCAGATTAAATTTTCTGGCCGACTGTTTATAAGGTCTAAAACCGGCCTTTATAGGCAACCGATGCTCCACTAGCTCTCGGCTTAACCCTGGCATCTCATGATATTCCCATGCAAAGCAACAAATATATTCTTTCAATAGCCTGATTAACTTAGCTTTACAATCGGCTTTCAAATTTTTGTTTATAAATGTCGGTCGAGTGACTGAACCATCTCCAATATCTACCTCTTCTAACGGATCGGCTGATGTAAAACCTTGTCCAAGTTTATCCATGTCATCCAACTCCTCTATAGACTCATACATATTGTTCTCACTCGACCGATACTTTACAAGACGTTTTTGTAACCACTCGGAATTAGGATCCATTTAAACATATCATACCTTGGAGCCGATTGCATCCAGTCGGCTTTAAAGAGACATGCATAAAACCATTCTTGGTCGCGCTGAGAAAATCAAACTCTGATAAGTCACGTCCCGTCAAGCAAGTAGCATTGGGATGTTGCCAATCCACCGATGCATCGGCCAAAGCAACACAGGCCGAGTTATCCGCATGAATGACTTCCACTTCATCATCAACCCACTGAATCAAAAACTAGTGCATAGTGGATGGCACGCACTGGTTTGCATGAACCCAATCACGACCTAGTATGACATTGTAGTTACCTTGCACCTCAGCGACAAAGAATGCAGTAGCCAAAGTTTTGCTTCCCACTGTAAGCTCCACATACATTACACCTTTGGCTTCAGTTTTCTCTTTGCCTTCAAATCCATTGAGCACCATATTCGTCTTTATCAGCTCTTCATCGGGGAGACCCAATTTCTTGAAGACCGAATAGGGCATAAGATTTACCACAGCACCACCATCAACAAGCATCCGAGTGAGCGGCGACCCATTGATATGACCTCTGAGATATAATGGTTTCAGATGCGTTACTGGTTCTTTTGGCTTCTCGAATATTGCGTTTTAGGGCCAAAATCCAGCTGAGCCACCTCCCCTTCCTCATCTACAACACGAAACTCAGCAGGTAAGTAATACACCATATTGATATCCATACCTTCATGAACCGGCGTAGACTCATAGTCCAACATATCAGCCTCCTCCTCGAGTGCATCCACCGATTCTGAAATTTGTCCGAGTGAAGAGGAAGCAATAGCTAACGTAGATGATGCAATGATTGCATCGTCCTCTCTTGGTAGTGTAGGTGCTGCTGTGATAGGTGTAGAAGCCACTGCATCTTGTATTTGTTTGGGCCTCCACACTTGTTTTGTAGGTACCATAGGCCGAGTGTCATTGAACAACTTATCCCTTTGCTTCTCAGCCTCTTGTTCTGCCATCTCTTGACTCCTTAACCTTTGTAGTTTCCTCTTTTGTGTCTTTGTTAGCCCTGGAGGACACCACTTTGGCTGAGTGTATTTAGTATCTCTCATTTTTACCTGACTGGTGCTTGCTTCATGGTCATTAGCCGAGTGCTTTGGCGCGATAGCAAGTATCGGCTCAGTCGGATTGCCATGCACAATCGGCTGCCGTATGGCGAATGTTTTGGTGCCCAAGATAAGTGAGTCGGCATCCATTTTCTCCTTGCCTTTTCCCGACTCAACTGCTGCAACACTTGGTGACTTAACACGCCATTCTTTTCGACTTTCCAGATGCATGAAATTTCCACTCGGGCGCAGCTTTTTACTCTGATGGAATCCACTCGGATGGATGTCACTCGGACGGAATTCACTCGGATGAAATCCACTCGGATGAAAGTCAGTCGGATGGAATCTACTTGGCCACATTTTTTCACTCGGATAGATTCCACCTGGGTGCATTCTTACACTCGGATAATTTCCACTCGGTCGCATATTTTGACCAGCCGACCGATAGTCACCGATGTTGAGTCGGCCATTATATGAGTAATCAAGTCGATCCCACACAGATTGCCTCTGCTCTTCTGAAAACTGCGCCCTTGGTCCACTCGGTTTTGTATACCGACTGAACATATCAGCTGATGGTGACCTTGGTCATTTCAGATGAGTCGGTCGATTGAAACTAGAACCGGCCGACTGGTTAGCATATTTGGACAGCAACATATCAAAAGTTGGCTTGATCCGCTTGCGCTGCACTTTAGCTTCATTCTTCTTCCACTTGCCAACTTCTGGACTCTTGGGCTTGACAAATTTAATACGAGTATTTTCTTGCACTTGCGGTTGTCCCCCGAGTGTAGGATTCTTGATGGTGATTTTGATCACTTCCTTGCCATCGGGTTGCTTATCAAGCACAACCTGTCTCCCCAAGACCTTGTTGTCCTCCTTGTCTTTCCTGGGCTCACCAACAATGACATTAGCTTTATTAGCAGATTCGGCTATCTCCGGCAGAATGAGTAGCTTCTTCCCCTCCAAATCCATGGTATTCATTGGAAAAGGTTGTTCATCAACTTGCATCTCAGAAAAATTCAATCGTTCGTCATTAATGGCCAATTGTATCTGTCGTCGAAAAACATTGCAATCGTTAGTAGCATGAGAAAAAGAATTATGATACTTGCAATAAGCACGCCGTTTTAGCTCTTCAAACGGCGGTAAAGTATGAGATATTCTAATAATCTTAGCCTAAAGCAAAGCATCAAATATTCTATCACACTTAGCAATGTTAAAAGTAAACTTCATCTCTTCATCACGATTCTTATGAATCGGTTTCAGATCATTGCAAGTAAAGGGTTTGGCTTTAGATGGCCAAACAAATTCAGTAGCAAAAACATCACCCTCATCGTCCGAGTGCTCACTGTCATATTCCACCATATTCATCTTTGGACGATCGGCTTTGTATCTATGCACTTCTTTGAAGTCTTTGCTTCGGCTTTCCTGAGCCAAAGCCCTTTGTAAGACTTGGTTGATATTTAAGAACTCATAGCCTTCTAGCTTTTCTCTGATGGGAGTTCTCAAACCACTCAGCACTAGGTATGCCAAGTCTCTCTCGGTTATCACCAAACTAAAACACCAGTTTTTTGTTTCTCTGAATCTCTTGACGTAATCGGAGACCGATTCATCATGCTTCTGTTTAACCGATGTCAAATGTGACAACTTGAGTTCATTGTCGCCGCTATAAAAGTGATCATGAAACTTCTGCTCTAGTTGCGACCAAACTCGAATGGAACCATGTGGTAAAGAAGAAAACCATGAAAATGCGGTACCAGTTAATGATAAAGGAAATAAACGCACTTTCAACTCATTTAGTGAGCCTGCTTCACCTAATTGTGCCAAGTATTGACTAACATGCTCCCATGTGGTTTTTGTGCCCTCTCCATTGAACTTAACAAAATCTGGAATCTTATATCCCAGAGGGCACTGGATGGCATCAAAGTACTCGGGGTACGGCTTTTGGTAAATCTGATTCCGAGGTAGTTCAACTCCAGAATTCTCTCGAAGCATCTTAGCCATCTCCTCTCTAAGATTAGCTAGACCATCATCCATAGTGGACGATGAAGCTTGTGGAAGTGACATAGAAGGAGTAGGATTACTAGCTATAGGTAGGAATTGTGGCATGTACGTCGACCCATAATTTGGTAATGGTCAAGTAGATATAGCTGTAGGTAGAGTTTGGTTCGGCGTTGCCACCGAACTTGGCATGCTCATAATAGGACTAATGGGTGCAGCCACAATCTGATTTATATGGGTAGGATAATAAGCCATCGGCACGGGAGGCGCCGATGCAACAGGTAAAGCCAGACTAGGGTTTTGCACACTAGTAGCTACACCATCATTACCACTGGACGACTGAGATGTATTCTTCTGAGCATTAGTATTTTCTATGAAAGTTTGATAGACTAGATTGTTACCATCAGCAATACGACTTTCAATCTCAGCCAACTGCTCAGGAGAAAAGGCGGTACTTACAGAGGGTTTAACCTGTTCAGTTTGAAGAGAAGGGAACTTGATTTCTTCAATCGGAGTGATGTTGCCTTGGCGATCTTTCTTGAATTTTGTAAGGAACTCCTGCAGGTCCTTCTCCTCGCACGCCTTCTTGTACTCCTCATAGACTTGGCGATGATCGGCCGATATCTCATCAAGACTGGGCTTAATGATGTTATCGGCGTCTACCTCAGATGGCTTGGGAAGATCGGACATGGTGGATGATGATGATTGATCTTCGTCCCCAGCGGAGTCGCCAAAAAGTGTGTTGACACACGAACACGTCACGTGTACCCTTGACGCCGGGGGTGATGCACCGCATCTCACGTCGAAGGGGACCCGACCGACAGCGCGATACGCAAGATAGTCGACGGGCGCTTTTGTAGACCCGAAAACCCCACACCCCTGGGAGGGACCCCGTCAGGGAGTGCGGTGGCTATGGGCTGCCCTAGGTCGATTCGCTCGCCCCTAGAGCTTCGGGATTCGCAGCTCTCAAACACGAAGAACAGCGAAGAACGAGATAGAAAAACGGTGAAAAGATAAAACGTAGATGAAAAAGTAGTATATTGATTTGTTCGATTGTGTGTTGTTCAATCGGCCGTCACCCCCAACATATATAAGAGGCGGCTGGACTTCCCGTACAACTAAAGGATTCGTCTAGGCTTTCCTTACAAGAAAAATTACATCAATTCACGTCCTAGAGTCCTAATTCTATTCCAACTCGGATTCAGTCTGAATCTGGCCCAAACTCTGTCTTCCTTCTTGCGCGGGCCGCCGAGCTTGCATATGATCTCCGATCGAGATGGCCCAAATATCAAACTTGTGCGCCTCAACGATACGAACAACTCTCATGTTGATCACTTTTTCAAATAAGGCCATCTTGAATACTTTTCGAGGTCATCTTTATCTCCCAGTCGGACTCGGTCTTGCGTTAGATTGGATTATCCGAGTCTCGTAGTGAATTTGTAGGCTATATACTATCTCTGATGATGATGACTCCAAAATCAAAGTTTACCGTCTTGATGATACGCACAACTTCTGTATTGAACACTTCTTCATCCGAGGTCATCTTGATAAACTTTCAGGCATATGTTCAGTTTCACTCGGATTCGAACTCATCCACTCGGATTAGAGTCATACGCTTGGATCGTCCGACTGGACTTTTTCACTCGGATGTTCAGAATTTTTCACTCGGAATACAATTTTCACTTGGATGACCATATTTTCACTCGGAAGGCATTATTTTATCCGACCGGCAAGTTTTCGTCCCGATGGTAATCTTTTCACTCGGAATATTTCCACCTGGAGGACAATTCCACTCGGATGACCATATTTCCACTCGGATGACTATATTTCCACTTGGATAATAATAAGTTCATCCGGTCAGCAAACTTTCACTCGACTGGTAAATTTTCACTTGACCGTAAATTTTCACTCGGATGGTAAACTTTTTCACTTGGATTTCCGACTGAAAACACAACCTGATCTTGTCTTGTCTCTCTAGGCCTCATACGACCTCGGATTGAGACGAATTATATATGAAAATCGATCGGCTCGACGAGACGAAACTTATCTGTGTTGAAGGTTTTCCGATTCAAAGCCGTCTTGAGGGCCGAATTGCTCACGCATTGCATCAGACACTCATCAACATCTGTGTGGTGTCAAGCGTAATATTTTGGTCTATGGCCTGTCCAGACCGTATTGACTATAACTTTTGCATACGAACTCGGATTGAAATGATTTATATATGAAAATCAATCGCCTCGACGAGACGAAGACAATTCCTTTAGAGTGCTCCTTCATCTGAGGTTATATTGAAGGCGTAATTGGCCGAAAAGCACTCTGAACACTGAATTTTGTCACTCGGAGTACAGCTTCGGCCACTGAGATGAGGTCGAATGGCGATAGCCTAAACATCAAAGTTGTTCCACTCGACGATATGAAATTTTCTCATGCTGAAAACCCTTTCACTCTGTATCTTGCTAAAATCAGGTGTCAACAGATAGATACAAGTAACCAAACACGTTGCTATTAGGTAGGACTGTTTCACCAGTCCGATCAGAGGAAGTTTTTGCATTTCTAATTTTGTACGTAGAACTGCTCACAGTCAGCTGCCATGTGGCCTCTTGGCGTATAGTAAAGCTTTCGGTATGGTAGTACACGCCAACAAGTGAGCAATAAACAACGTGTTTTTCTGTACTAGGCATGTGAGGCAGAAAAAAGTGGTTATATTGTTTTTATTTATTTATCTTGTTCGTGATCGAGGTGAAACACATAAAGATTAAAATTTCCTTTTCTTAATGATCAAGGCAAAAGCATAAACTCTGAGATAAGAAATGCTAACATGGTCATGTTTTTAATAATAAAATTATGATTTATGTGAGAAACAAGAAGACCGACGAAAAATTGCATAACGAGGACTCACTAAAACACTCCATCCGTTTCTTTATATAAGGTGTATTCTTTTTTTAAAGTCAAATGAGTGCATGTTTGACCGAGTATTTAGAAAAATATATCAATATCCACAATACGTAATTTATATTATTCGATACATCATGAAAAGTAGTTTCATATTTTAACTATTATGTATTGTAGATGTTATTATTTTATTCTATAATCTTGATTAAACTTTCAAATGGTTTACTTGCATGGAAATCAATACACCTTATATTGTGTAACGGATGAAGTAGAAGACTAAGGTCGCGAAGGAAGCCAACAATGTTGCTCTCCGATCCAGCTCCACGTCTATCAAGGGTGAGCGTGGGCATCAACCCAAGGTCATTGCCCTTATCGAGAGGGTGGGGGAGGGTTTAACACTAGCGCTTCAGCGGCGGGTGTGGGACCAACTCCAACAGGGTTAAGGCTTAGCCCAAACAAGCAAAATCAAAACAAGTTAGTCAATCAAAACCCGATCGACCAAATAAAAATAAAAATCTAGCCCAATAAGTAAAAAACGGTTTGGCGAAGCGCATGTATCCCTCTAGTATGTCATAACCTGAATGAACCATCCAGCAGCCTGCACCTTGGTATCTGACATCTAGAACCAGTCCCAAAACATAGTCGACTTTTATATCAACAAACTGCATTATCGAAAAAGGCTTTCGCCTCGTTATATATATAAAGCAACGAACAACAGCACCTGGTACAAATGCATGCCATCACAACACACACACACACACCCAAAACAGGCAGGGCCGATCCCTGAGGGAGGGCAGGAGTGTAACAGCCTGAGACTGACGCTCTAGATGCCTTCCCTATTTTTGTGTTCACTGCATTAATTATATTTTTGTTACATTCATCATCACATCATTCACATTGCATATACACTCTATTGTCGTCATTTTTTAAAACTTGCATCCATTCATAGTTGCCGTGTCTCTCCATTGACCGTTCTGAGACCAACCACACATGAGCATGTGATCCTCTTGCCTCTCAGCACTCATACCAAACTTGCATATGCACTCAGTTGTCGTCATTTTTCAAAACTTGCATCCATTCGTAGAATTTTTTTAGTTCTTTTACTATTTTTTAACTTTACTGTTCATAAAAGAGCATTTGAGCTCGGGGGTAGAATAGGACTTTCGGAGGATCGATATATATCTAGGGCCAACAATCGCGCATGACGCCAGATGGTCAACGAGTGTACATTTTTATAGGCAATCTAGGAACAGATGGAGTAGGAGCCTACTACGGAGGGCACAAACATATTCACCAAACGTTTTACATCCAGTCTAAATAAAAAATCGTACGTGATACAACAGTTGGTTCCGTCAGACTATGAGCTCAATGATTCATTGGATCCCTTTCTCACGGTGCATAGACACGTGCTGGGAATAGAGAATTTTGGTGGCAACAACACCACCGCACATGCATGCCCGACCCCAAACGGAGGCTCGGCTGTCTTCATCGTCACCATCATGTGCAAGTTCTCGGTATTTGTTTGGGTGTGAAATGGGATCATTGCATTTTAGTTATTTAGGGATTCCGATTCACCACCGTAGACTCATTAATAAAGAATGAAAATGCATCGAAGATCGATTGAGAAAAACTAAGCTACTGAAAGAGTAAACTTATGTCCTATAGAGATCGGCTGGTGCTGATTAACTCAGTACTTGCCAATATGCCGATGTTTCTATTGTGTTTCTTTTAAGTACCCAAAGGGGTACGGAAATGGTTAGACTTTTATCGGTCTCGATTCTTTTGGCAACCTGATGCGATTAAAACAAAGTACCGTTTGGCAAGATGGGATATAGGTTATTAGTAGAGGATGACGGATTGTGGGCCAGGGACCAGGGGAGACTTGGGATCGAAAACCTGAAGGTTAAAAACAAATGCCTACTAAGCAAATGATTGTATAGGTAGGTTATCAGTAGAGGCTGACGGATCATGGGCGCAGATTTTGCGAAATAAATATTTACATTCTAAATCTCTGGCCCAGGTTACTATGAGACTTAATGACTCGCCATTCTGGAATGGGCTAATGAAGATAAAATATATCTTCTTCCATAGAGCAAAATTCGTTGTTGGTACCGTCACCACAACATGATTTTGGGAGGACACATGGCTAGGGAAGACACCGCTAGCCTTACAATATCTCACCTTGTATAATATTGCGCAACGTAAGGGTGACTACGTGGCTACAGTATTACGAGCAGTCCCGTTAAATATCCAGTTCAGGAGATCCTTAGTTGGGGAGCGTTGGAACTTCTGGCTGCACCTTGTAAGGAGATTGATGGATGTTCAACTTTCCAACCAGCCCGACTCTTTTCAATGGTAGTTAACTGCAAGTGGGGTGTTTACGGTCAAATCTTTATACTTGGATCTAATCAACTCAGGCCCAATCCCAAGATCTATTCATACTTGGAAGATCAAAGTTCCCTTGTGAATTAAACAATTTATATGGTTTGTTCACAAGCAAGTGATCCTTACCAAAGACAATTTGTTTAGGCGGAGATGGATAGGAAGTGCGCGTTGTTGTTTCTGTGATTGAGATGAAACGATACAACACCTTTTCATTGACTGCCATCTCGCCAAGTTGCTTTGGCGCACCATTCATATAGCCTTCAATATTACCCTTCCAGACATCATTGAAACATTATTTGGGACGTGGTTAACTGGAGTAGACTGAGCTATTACGGCACAGATTCAGATATGAATATGTGCTTCATTGTGGACTATATAAAACTGCAGGAATGATATAGAAGGTTAGGAGACGCTTCCTGTGGACGCAAGACGAGGAGATAAGCGGCGGAAAGTGCAAAGTTGCATGGAAGACGGTGACCACGCCGAAGGCCAGAGGCGGACTGGCATCCACGACCTGTCGGCCTTCGCCCGGGCCCTGCGCCTCCAATGGCTCTGGCTCAGCTGGGCCGACTGATCCAGGCCTTGGGTTGACACTGGCACCCCGTGCGACGCTGCGGACCGCGCCCTCTTTGCAGCGTCAACCGTGGTGACCACTGGAGAGGGAAAGACGGCCTCCTTCTGGTCTTGCCCGTGGCTGGGCGGCCGGCCGCTTCGGCAAGCCTTTCTTGTGGTCTTTGCATGCTCGAGGCGCAAGAACAAAACGGTGAGCGAGGCATTGGAGGAGGACAGATGGATTCTTGACCTCATGCATGGAAATTTCGGCGATCTGCTGCCGCAGATAGTGCAGCTGGCTAGAGCTATAAGGCAGGCAGGCATCAGCATTCAGGCAGGATGCGCGGACAGCATTAGATGAACGTTGTGCATCTCCGGACAATACAATGCAAAGATGGCCTACAATGCCCAGTTCGATAGCACAAGGCCATGCGAGCTCTGAGCGATGATCTGAAAGGTCTGGCCACCGGGCAAGATCAAAATGTTCCTATGGATCCTCCATTTGGACCGCCTATGGTGCAACGACAAACTGCAAAGGAGAAGATGGGAAAACGGCTACTTCTGCCAGCTCTGCAGGCGAAACCTTGAAACTTCAGTGCACCTATTCTGAGAGTGCCCGATCTCTCTTCAAGTTTGGAGCAGCGCGTCCGGCTGGGGAGGATGTGATGCCCTTGATCACGCCTCCTGGCCGCTAGCAGACACCACCACGAAGAGAATCCAGAAGATCATTAGCTCTACCTCTCCCGCTAAAAGAAAAGGAATCAAATCAATGGTAGCTCTTATCTTCTGGCACATCTGGATGGAGCGGAACGAATGTGTCTTCAGAAGCAAGCAAGCATGCGTCAAGAACATCACTGATGCATGCAGAAGGGATCTTGAGCTCTGGAGGCGCACCGGAGCAAAATGCGCCGAGAGCCCCTTCAGGGACGGAACGTGAGATATCGGCTTTTCAATTGGGCAGGGTAGCCAGCCCATAACTTGACTACATGTACCTCTGAACTTTTGATCACTTGATCACCCTTTGTAATCTCTCCTTCTGCTAAATCAATGAAAACCAGCAAGCGCTGTATATTTCAAAAAAAGATATGATCTTTAACAGATAAAATATTTTAAATTTCTTGCAGGTCATCTTTAGAGTTACGGCATGGATCCGTACGTGATCGTTACTCACTTCTACGGTCTTTATGGAGTCTTTGGTTATTGAGTGCAACCGTAGGAAGATGGTAACGTGGGGTATCTTCAACCAGTTTAGATGGCAACCCATTAATAGGATAGATGTCTAGTCATCATATCCTGTTTTTATGCCGGTTGTGGCGTTTTTAATTTCAGACTTTTTGTTTTTTTTTTTTCGTTTACGAGCTGAACTATTTCGAGACTTTGTATTTCGTTAAAATGTTTTAATAATATGGCTGCATGCATTGTTGGATGAAGAGACCGAAGGTGATCCTCCTTCTAAAAAAATGTGCAAGGTCTCGGCCACTGCACGTTCAGCGCTTTGCGACCCTTCTCCGCGTCTTAGCGCTTGTCCGGAAGATCTCACTGTCGAGTGACCAGTCGATCGGCGGATCGAGCCTGATACATGGCGGCTCCGTGAGATCTCTATGTTTGAGATGTCCCACGTCAAGTGGCCAGTCGATTAGGCGGCGAGTCGGCGGATCAAGTGACCAGTCAGACTCGCGGTGTTAAATGCCAAACACATGCATGCCACTTTCTATGTTAGAGATGCTCTGCGCGTTGATCGTCGTTAATGCAACAAGGATGTGGTGCCTGGTTCGTTTTTACCAAGAGGGCAATTTTTGAACATGCAAAATCTAAGACTACTAAAAAAACAAGAAAAAATTTGAACGTAATGTCCGTTAAAGGTAGTTCGACGTGTCTCTCAAATCATGATAACCAGTGAGAAATTGAGCAAGAACCAATAGCGAACATGCATTATTCACATAACATCACCAAACGGACATAATTCACACAATTCAACCATCCTGTAAATTCTAACTAGATAGTACGAGCTAAACAGAGAGAGGGCCAAGCTTCACCACTTTCTCGTCGGCCCTTTGCCCTTTCGGTCACCGGCACTATAGGTGTCCACGGCAGGAGGAGGAGGCGACCGGGCTAAGCCCGTGCCGTGGACGGGGGCGGCGGGGCGAGCTCTCTCTCGCGCGCGGCGTGGCGTTTTCCCCTCAGGTTCAAGGCCGAGACTGCGGCCAGCCATGGCGTTTGCATGGCCTGCTCCTTCATGCGCCGCGGCGCGCTGTTGGCTACCGGGAAGGCGCCCTTTTCCCAGCGTCGCCGTTGTTCCCGATGCGGCACTAGATCCGCGCACAGATCCCCGATCTGATCCGGGGTGCCGCGGCGGCGTGGGGGGCTGCAGGCTCGGCCCGATTTAAGGGGGTGGTCCTAGGGTTCCTCAAGTGACGATCTGCCTGACGCATGTCCTTCTTGATCTGGTCGGAGTGTCGCGTTCCGGAAGGCTCCGCCGGCAAACTCCCATGAGCGTGTTATGCCTGGAGATTACTGGATCGGGTGGGATTCGGTCGCGCCCACTGGTTCTCCGTTAAGGAGGGAGGGGTGCGAAGCTCTGCTATCTGTTGCCATCATGGGATATGTTTAGTTTCATGGTGAAGTCAGAGGCGGAGAATGTCATGGAAGTCGAGATCAGAGTACTAGTAGTGATTGGAGCCTTTGTTGCGATGAGGTACTTGCTTGGAGTTTCGGATTTTGTGGCAGTGGTATGTAAGTGGGGGTGGCAGCACAGGTGCAGTTCAAAGTCTTACCTCTCAGGGTGAAAATCCAAGGTCTAGCCTTAATTGGTTGTGTCTGGCAATGGTATTGTTGAAGGCATTGTTTTGAGAGCTGAGACTATCTTCGGGGTGAAACCCGAAGATCTACGATCGGGTGACGACGATGCTTGTGCATTGTTTCCTTCTTTGAGGCGTCATTTTTGAAGAACTTGGACTTCATGTGTTGTTTGGTGGTGGTTGTACTGTTGTTGCATGGATTTGAACTCTATAGCGGGGCTTTTCTTTTTTTAGCTTCTTCTCCTTCTTTTGGCCGTGGGCATCCGTAATGCCATTAGGGTATTGCATTGTCGCAGATGCCGGGTGTAATTAGTATCTTCACGGTACTAATATATTCCCTTTATCGAAAAAGTTGTCCACAGCAGGAGGTGGGCAATTGTCGGAGTCGTCGTTGTCATTGCGGTCGTCGAGGAGGAACAGGAGATGACGATGTGGCCCTTCAAGTGCCGGATGATGCGGTCATGCTTCCGCTTGAGCTTCGCCACCCTCGTTGCCTCCGCCGCCTCCCTCTTGGATTGCTCAATGTCGAGCCAGGGCACCTTGGCATTGATCCTCCGGAGCTGTCGGGCATCTGTCTCCACCATCATTAGTGACCGGCGGTACACCCACCGGAGGAGTCACTCATCCTCGGTGGGCACCGCCGACATCACGCGGCGGCATCGACAGGACTATGGTGTCGCGTCCGACACGGCCACCATCTCCCTTGCCCTCTGCCTCTCGTCGCAGGCATCACGCACCTTCGATTCCGGAATGCGCATCTGCAACACCAGCAGAACAGGCACTAGAACCCACCACTGCCCGCGAGGAGCAGCGACCGGAGGTGGAGGACGTCGACGGATAAGTGGCGTCGATTGAGTGGCCCTCGCAGATCCGCGCGCGGGGCGAGAAGGACAGGCGCCGGCGTCGGCGCTACGGCCGCGAGCAACATGCGGCACCACACCTAAACCGGAGCTGTCGCCCGTGTCCACCCGCGAGCGCTCAAGCGCGATGCGGAGGGCCAGTTTGTCCTCATCTTGGCGCCCTCGTGGAGGAAGGCATCCCAGTCGTCGGAGCCGTCGGAGTGGCTGCCGGTGTTGGACTTGGTCGCCGACACTCGGGAGTTGACGGATTGGAGCAAAGGGGAGCGGAGCTGAGCGAAGCCGAGCGGAGTGAAGTGAGGCAAGGGTTCGATCCGGAGGGGGGTTTTGTGGAGTCATGGTGGGCCAGACGGATGTGGCGGACGCGCTAGGGCGTGCCCTGACTATCTCATGTCCGCCCTACACCTGGGTTAGATATAAAGGGTGCTGGTCAGCCCGGACGTTTGAGGCTGGTTTTAGACGTCCAGGTGGGTCGTTTTTTTGTGACCGGCCGCCGCCCGGGTATTTGCGATGGGTTTAAGGCGTTCCGCGGTAGATGCTCTAAAAACAGTTATTTTTCCTTATATATTGTTTATGTGGGAGCATATGAGCTCGGGGTCGCCTATGATTACCGATACATTTTGTCATACTCAGATTTTTTTTACAAGTGTGATGCCCTTTCATCTTCAGCAGAAGTTCGTTCGGTGACAAGTTCTGATCTTCCCTATATCTGGCGGTGATACGCATGTCTCCACGTTTAAAAGATTGATTGCGTGCCATTTGGAAATTTCAGCAAGAGCAGCTTCGCCTCACACGACCAGCAAAAATAAACCCTTGGTTCGGTTAGGCAGGCCAGGATACACGACAACGACCTGCTACATGCACGCAAGAGCCTGTGTGGACGAGCTTCATGAGCTGGGCAATCCATTGAGAGGTGGAGGTTTACGTACGCACATGCTTCCTATATAAAAGCTCCATGGATGCTCTTCCTTATAAAACCGGTGGATGCTCTTAGGAAACGTCCATGGATGCTCTTAGGAAACGTCCATGGATGTGCTCTTATAAAAGCTCCAATGGTTGGAGGTTAGACGTACCACGGTGCTTCCTAGGTCGCAAGCCGCAACTACACAAAATTCATTACAGGATGGCAGTGCGTTTGATGCCAACGCTGCCAATCCTCTTTAGGAGCCCCTCCTTCTCACCCGTCGTCGCAACCGGTGGCAACTGCTCTTCTCGTCTCCCTCTCCAAGCATCTCCTCGCCCCTGCCTCCGCCATGTCCAAGCATCGCGTGAGTTGAAAGCTACACCATCCTCTACTAGTATTGAGGGCTACGAAGACGCTGCTCCGAAGACGTTGTCCAGCTATGGGCCCTCTCTGTGGGGTGACTACTTCCTCAACTATGAGCCAAAACCATTCCAGGCATATACTACTCCCACGTGAACATATAATTTGCTTTCTTCCTCATCATTATGGTTTGCTAGCTAGGGGTGAACACCACTAACCTAGATATTTGTTTCATTGGAATATTAATACTTATTCTCTCAACTTAGAATTTTTTTACATTACTTTTTATATGCATGTTTCCTCCGATCCATATTAATTGTCGCTAATTTAGTGCAACTTTGTACTAAACCAGCGACAATTAATATGGATTGAAGGGAGTATAGAAATATTAGTCCTCAGTCGTCACAAATGGCATACCTATTACTTTTCAAGTATGCATTGTCCCTTTTTTGTTTACCCCAGCTGATCAATGCATTCGTGCATGTGTGCAGAGGTCGGAGAAATGGATGAGTGCAAGAGCTGATAAATTAAAGGAGGATGTCGGCGTGTTGTTTAAGAGTTGCAATTGCACGGTGGAAAGAATAACTTTGTTGGACACTGTCCAACATCGCGGAATAGATCATCACTTTAAGAAACATGTCGATACCACGTTAAGTCAAATTTTTGAGGGTGAATTCAGTAGCTCTAGCCTCCATCAGGTTGCCCTCCGGTTTGGCTTGCTTAGAGAGCATGGTCTTTAGGTGTCTTCAGGTATGTATGGTGTATCTATTTATAAATAAATAAATACAAGGCATGAATGTTCACAAATCATAGAACTATATTGTTCCCCACTAGGGTAACCCAAAGCTTACGTTACTAACTATAAAATAGCATGAGTTGTTTGAACAATGTCTCGCCCACATTTATCCTGCAGATGTTTTCGACAAATTTAAAAATGAAGATGGGAGCTTTAGGGAAGATATTACTAGTGACCCGAAGGGACTTTTATGTCTATACAACGCATCTCATCTTCTCGTTCATGGTGAGACATCACTGGAAGAAGCTATCTCTTTTGCAAGGCATCATCTCGAATTGATGAGGGACACTCTCAAGTCCCCTTTAGCCGAGCAAGTCAAACGTGCCCTTCACATGCCATTGTCAAGGACGTTTAAGAGGGTGGAAACAGTGCGTTATATCTCTGAGTATAAGCATGAGGAAGGACATAACCCAACTCTGTTGGAGCTAGCAAAGCTGGATTTTAACCTTCTACAGCATGTCCACTTGAAGGAACTCAAATATCTCACTAAGTATGTCTTCGTCATACTCAACTACATAATGAAGATGGAATCAATATAAAATGCATGCCTTCACATGTTGTATCCTACACATATATAGTTTGGACATTGTCCATCATGTGATGTATTAGGACAAATCTATTTTACCTAGACTAATCAAAGTATTGCAGGTGGTGGAACGATCTTTACAGATATGTCGGGCTAAACTACGCTCGGGACCGTCTAGTCGAGGGTTACATTTGGTGCTATGCGGTATACCATGAGAAAGATTTTGGATTGTCTAGAATATTTCTTACCAAGCAATTGATGCTTATTTCGCTGATGGATGACACATATGATGCCCATGCCACCATAGAGGATTGTCGACTGCTAAATGCAGCCATACAAAGGTTTGTTAAGTTTGGATTTGATTTACATCCACGTGTCAAGAACTAACATACAATCAATCTTTGTTTAATTATTCACTGAATCTTTTCATGCAATATAATTCGACATGTAGATGGGATGAGAGCGCCATTTCTCTTCTACCCAACTACCTTCAAAGATTCTATATTGAATTGTTGAAGACATTTAAAGAAGGTAAGTGTGAAGTGGCAATTCGTGACGCCTACCATGTTGCCTATGCCCGGAAAGCGGTACGCCACCATGTTCTTTATATCATTACTATCATTTTGTATATTGATGGTTTTATATATAATTTATTTCCTTCTATGCAGTTTCAAGATCTATCAGCTAATTATCTCCAAGAAGCTGAATGGTTACACCAGAATCACAAGCTAAGCTTCAAAGATCACATGAGTTTATCTGCCATGTCCATAGGATCACCAACAATATGTGTAGGTTTGATGGTTGGCATGGGTGATCTAGTGACAAAGGAATCATTTGAGTGGGTAGCTGGTTACCCTAATGTCGCCATATCATGCGGGAAGATAGCACGTCTAATGGATGACATTGCTGCATTTAAAGTATACTCTTTCATCTTCTTATTTAGGCCAAACTATAACCATCAACCACCACCGGTACTCAAGATAATGTATCTAATTACTATTGTAATATAAATATGCAAGGTGGGAAGGCCAAGGGAGATATGGCAACCTCTATAGAGTGTTACATGGTTGAGCATAGGGTCACAAGTGCGATTGCCATTTCCAAGATCCTTTCACTGCTAGAAGATGAATGGAAAAATCTAAATAAAGCAATCTTTCAACATCACGCACAGCTCCCGGTGGTGCAGCGGATTATTAACTTTGCTAATAGCATGCCATTATTCTATGATGAGAAAGACGCATATACCTTCAACATCCATCTTAAGGATACAGTTGAGAGCCTTTTGGTTGAAACCTTTCCCATGTAGGCTCTAACAGGTTGTGTGGCAGTTTACCTTTCGTAAAGATACCACTATGCACCATGACGTGTTAATTGGAGCTTGTGCACTGTTTATCCCTATAAATGAATATTATAAATAAGTTATTGCATTCATAATTGTTGGATGATATCAGATATAATCGTGTGTCTCTATGTTTTATATTTGTCTTATTAATTACCATTTTACAGAAAGAACTCCATCTTCCATAGTGGAGTACATTTTCTTTGTCGGGCATAAATTCTCGAAGAGCATAGATTTCAAGCATGCCAATTTACATTATTATTTCTTAGAAAGGCGAGAATACCCTTTTATCTTGCTCAACAACATTGTTTGCATCACATTACATGACGCTGCCTTGCCTGAATGTTGCAAATAGAGAACCAAGCAACCTAGAAATGGTATGGTGGAGGCAGATCAAGGAGGGATGCAGGAAACCTAACACATCGTCGTTAGGTCAGACTGTGATGTCGCTTGAAGCTACATCGGTATTTCCCCAAAGAGGAAGGGATGATGTAGCACAGCGGCAGTAGGTATTTCCCTCAGATATAAAACCAAGGTTATCGAACCAGTAGGAGAACCAAACAACACAAACAACCCCTGCACACAGATAACAAATCCTCGCAACCCGACGTGTTAAAGGGGTTGTCAATCTCTTTCGGGTAACGGTGCCTGAAATTGGTACGTGACGGGAAAAAGGTCATAAATATTGATAGATCGAACGCCAAATAAAATAAATTACAGCAATGTATTTTTGGGTTTTTAGATTAATAGATCTGAAAATAAAATCAAATAAAAATAGATCGCAAAGGAAAATATATGAGAAAGAAGACCCGGGGGACGTAGGTTTCATTAGTGGCTTCTCTCGAGAAAAATAGCAAAGCATTGGGCGAACAAATTACTGTTGGTCAATTGATAAAACTTCAAATAATTATGACGACATCCAGGCAATGATCATTATATAGGAATCATGTCCAAAATTAGTAGACCGACTCCTGCCTGCATCTACTACTATTACTCCACACATCAACCGCTATCCAACATGCATCTAGTGTATTAAGTTCACGGAGAAACGGAGTAATGCAATAAGAACGATGGCATGGTGTAGACAAGATCTATCTATGTAGAGATAGACCCCATCGTTTTATCCTTAGTAGCAACGATACATACGTGTTGGTTCCCCTCCTGTCACTGGGATCAAGCACCGTAAAATGGAACCTACTACAAAGCACATCTTCCCATTGCAAGATAAATAGATCAAGTTGGCCAAACAAAACCCAAATATCGGAGAAGAAATACGAGGCTATAATCAATTATGCATAAAAGAGATCAAAAAAACTCAAATACTTTCATGGATATAAAAAAATAGATTTGATCATAAACTCGAAGTTCACCGATCCCAACAAACACCACAAAAGAGTTACATCATATGGATCTCCAAGAGACCATTGTATTGAGGATCAAGAAGAGAGATGAAGCCATCTAGCTAGTAACTATGGACCCGAAGGTCTACAAAGAACTACCCACGCATCATCAGAGAGGCACCAATGGAGGTGGTGAACCCCATTCGAGATGGTGTCTAGATTGGATCTGGTGGTTCTGGACTCTGCGGCGGCTGGATGAATATTTTCGTCGACACCCCTAGGGTTCTGGGATTTTTGGGGTATTTATAGAGCAAAGAGGCGGTCCGGGGGGCACCCGAGGTGGGCACAACCCACCAGGGCGCACCTAGGCCTCCTAGCGCGCCCTGGTGGGTTGTCCCCTCCTCGAGACTCCCCACAGGTGCAACCAGGGCCTAACATGTTCCTTCTGGTCCATAAAAAATCTCCGCAAAGTTTCGTGGCATCTAGACTCCGTCTGATATTGATTTTTTGCGATGTAAAAACACGAAAATAATAGGAACTGGCACTTGGCACTATGCCAATAGGTTAGTACCAAAAATGACATAAAATGACCATAAATTGATTATAAAACATTCAAGATTGATAATATAACATCATGGAACAATAAAAAATTATAGATACGTTGGATAGGTATCAGCATCCCCAAGCTTAACTTCTACTCGTCCTCGAGTAGGTAAGTGATAGAATTTTTGATGTGGAATGCTGCCTATCATGTCATATCATATTCTTTTCTTTATAGCATAGACAGTTGAACTTTTAGTTGTCCAAAGCAATAGCCTAATTTTGAAATGATAATTTAGATACTCAAGCATATCAACAAGCAACCAGGTCTTTCAAAATGTTAATGCTAAAATAAGCTATCCCTAGTCCATCATGCTCAAACATTGATCCATTCATGGAACACACTCGAATATTAGCTATACCCAATACTTAAGTACGATCATATTGCCTCCTAGTTGGTGCTTTTATAAGAGAAGATGGAGACTCAAGAATAGAAATTGCATAAAGTAAAAGAAAGGCCCTTCGTAGAGGGAAGTAGAGATTTGTAGAGGCGCCAGAGCTCAAAGCGAGAAACTTAGAGATAAAAACATTTTGAGAGGTGTATCCATCCCACCAATGAAAACGACTTAGATTTCCCAATACTTTCCATGCATAGTTATATCATAGGCGGTTCCCAAAAAGAAAATAAAGTTTATTCATTTTTCCACCATAACTTTCACTTCCCATGGCTAACTGTATCCACGGGTGCCCTCCATACCAACACTTTCCAAGGAATTTATTATTTGACAACATAAAGTAAATTCATTTTTTTTGAATTTCGGGACTGGGCATCCCTAATACCTTTGCCTTACTCTCGTGCAATGACAAGTGAATAAACACTCGTCTTGAGAATAACACATCTAGCATGGAAAATATTAGCCACCCCTCACCGCTCCGAGAGCGAAACGAACACAGAAAAGAGAAGTTTATTTTGAAAATTAGAGATGGCACATGCAAATTTGCTTAGAACGGCAAAAGAATACTGCATATAGGTAGATATAGTGGACTCATGTGGCAAAACTGGGTTAAAGGTTTTTGGATTCACAAGTAGTGATCATACTTAGTGCAAAATGAAGGCTAGCAAAAGATTGGGAAGCGACCAACTAAGAAACGTATAATCTCATAAGTAAGCATTAAGCATAAATAACACCGAATAATGCACCACAAGTAGGATATAATTTCATTGCATGACTATTGACTTTCGTACTTGCATAGGGAATCACAAACCTTAACACCAATATTCCTACTAAAGCATAATTACTCATCAAGATGACTCACATATCACATCATCATATCTCAAAACTATTACTAAGAATCAAGTTTATTATGTCCAATGATCTTCATGAAAGTTTTTATTATATCCTTCTTGGATATCTATCACTTTGGGACTAATTTTCATGTATTGCTTTTGACAAGCTCCAACAAATATAAGTGAAGATCATGAGCATAATATATTATTATTTCTCTCAAATTAATTTAAGTGAAGCAAGAAAGAATTTTTGAAAATTTTACTAACTCTCAAATAAATATAAGTGAAGCAAAAGAGCATTTCTTCCAAAATACTAAAGCACACCGTGCTCAAAAAGATATAAGTGAAGCACTAGAGCAAGTCCATTGCTCATAAAAAATTTAAGTGAAGCATACATAGCAATTCTAACAAGTCATAACATAATTTTGGCTCTCTCAAATATGTGTGTCCAGTAAGGATTGATGACTTAAAACACAAATTAAAAAAAAGAAAATACTCGTATCATACAAGACGCTCCAAGCAAAACACATATCATGTGATGAATAAAAATATAGTTTCAAGTAAAATACTGATGATCGTTGGAAGAAAGCGGGGATGCCACTCTGGGGCATCCCCAAGCTTAGTTGGTTGCTCATTTTTGGATAATAGCTTGGGATGCCGGGGCATCCCCAAGCTTATGCTCTTCCATCCTTCCTTCATCCATCATAAGATAACCCAAAACTTGAAAACTTCAATCACACAAAACTCAACAAAACCTTCGTGAGATCCGTTAGTATAAGAATAATAAATCACTACTCTAAGTCATGTATCAAACCAATTCATATTTTTTTTGTATTATATCTACTTTATTCCAACTTTTTATGGCAAAAACTCATCAAAGAAAACCATAGAGCCATCAAAATAAGCACACAACACAAAGAAGACAGAATCTGTCAAAACAGAACAATCTGTAGCAATCTGACTATTTCGAATACTTCTGTAACTCAAAAAACTCTAAAAATTAGTAAAACCTGAGAAATTTGTATATTGATCTACTGCAATTGGAATGGGTATTTTATCTCTCACTAGTAAAAAATGAAAATTAATTTCTTGAGCGTAAAAGTTTCTATTTTTTCAGCAAGATCAAACAACTATCACCCAAGAAGATCCTAAAGGCTTTACTTGGCACAAACACTAATTAAAACATAAAAAACAAAATCATAAAAGTAGCATAATTGTGTTTACACACAAAAACAGGAAGCAAAAAGTAAAAATAAAATGTATTCATTGGGTTGCCTCCCGACAAGCGCTATAGTTTTATGCCCTTAGCTAGGCATAAAACATGGATCTAAGTTTTGTCATCTTTGTCCAACTATTCAATAAAACACTTAGAATGCTTCAAATATTTAGCATAAAGATTTTCAATAATAACACTCCTAGGAATAAATTCAAAGATCTCATTCTTGCAAAAGGGATCTCTTATCACTTCAACAAAATCCGGGTGAGCATTAATCATCTTAAGATCTCCATTATTGCTATTACTAGAAGTTGCGCCCTTGTTCTTGGATCTACCCCTCCTTATGGGAGTTTTCTTGATAGTTTTAGTGGAAGCAAAAGTCGTTCTTAGATTACTAAAGATTTCTTCTATTCTTTCATGGATTAAGGTACCCTTCTATTTTAACAATTTAAGAACATCTCCCACTATTGACCCAATATTGGTAGAAAAATTATGAATCTTTTTATCTATAATTTCCATATGATCTTCGGTGAGCATTTTTTTTCAATAACATCTAGTCTTTCCATAACATGCTCAAGAGTTAAAGGTTTTTCATTAATCATAAGTGGCGGTGAACCCACTAAATTTCCCACAGCATTAAAGGTATCAAGATAAGGTGTCGGTGTACTAAAGTAGGGGTACCTTAGTATCCCGAACTTGTGCACGGGCAGTCGCAACGACCCGCGGCAAGGCTTGCCGGGCGACCGCCAAGACCCTCCGTGGTTCCTTTAGGAGCTATTCAAGGACAAAGTATTCAAGAACAAAACAAGGCCCCGGCAAGAGGAGCTTGCCGGGAAGGAGACAAGGCCCCGGCAAGAGGAGCTTGCCGGGAAGGAGACGAGACCCCGGCAAGAGGAGCTTGCCGGGAAGACCAACCAAAGCATCTCAAGAAGCTCGCTGCGGCGCACCACGCGCCCCGACAAGGCCCGGTGAGCGACAAGCTCCCGGACGCGACAAGACTACATCCGCGGCAAGGCGCTTGCCGCGGCAAGCTACTACCCCGCAGCCCGCGCTCCAGCTCACCCACCAACGTGTCGCCCTGGGACCATTCCTGGCGTACGTGGCGGGACGCTGTGCAGCCGGGGGCATGCGGTGGCAAGCAGGCGCTGACAAGCAGCCATCATGGCAAACGGTGGCGCTCCTAGCGGTCCCTCTCTGGGCCGTCAAGGTGACACAGACGGGCATTTAATGCCCTTGTCCCCTGCCGTCAGAGTTAGGTAGGATGCGACGTATAGGCGGTGGATCCAACTACCACCCCTTTTACATTTTTACCCTCACCTCTGTTGCCACGTGTCGGTGACCCCTTAGACATATAAAAGGAGGCCCATGCGCAACAGAGAAGGGGGGACAGCCATTCTCACGCTCGGTCTCGCCAGCTGCTTGTGTGTACTGTAGCACTCGCCGCTCCCGAGCAAGAACTCAATACAACCACCAAAGCAGGAGTAGGGTTTTACGCATCCGTGCGGCCCGAACCTGGGTAAATCGATCGTCTCGCTCGTGTGTTTCGCCTCGATCTGCTCTTTGTGCATCCACCGCCCCCTGCCGAACCAAAAGGGGCTCGGTCCACCGATCCCCATAGGTGTGCGAGGGATCAGACACCCCCGACATCTTTGGCGCGCCAGGTAGGGGGTGCGTCGAGGTTGTGCGAACCTGATCCGGCGTTCGCGCGAGCCAAATCTTCATCGTCCTCATCAACATGCCGCCGAAGAAGAAGATTTCGGAGGCAGCTGCTCCGTTTGCGCCGAGCCCGCCGTCGCCAGAGCGGACGGCTGGTGGAGCAGGCGCCGGCGGAAGAGCGGGCGCCGACGGGGAGACTCGTGGCGCTGCCAGGTCCAAGGACCAGGCTGCGCCGCATGTCGGCGACGCGGTCGCCTCCCACAACGACCGTGTGCACTCCAAGACCTCGGCGTCCGTACACGCACCGCCCCCGTCCCAGGAGGCGCGGGACCAGCAGCGTCATGGTACCCACGGTACCATACGTCTGCTGGGCCAAGATCAAGCTGGCGGGTCCCGGAGTGCTCAGGACCTGCATGCACGCCAACACGCTGGCACGAGCGTGGCGCGGTCGCTTGGACGAGATGTTGCTCCTTCTAACGCAGTTAGGAGTCCGAGCATATCTCGCTCCTCGCACCGTTCGCTGCCGCCGCCCACCACTCCAGCGGAAGCGTTGGCGCGTGCCCAGCTACTCCTAGACTACCCTCTAGCGCCAGAGAAGATCGATGACTGGAGGGCCACTATTCAGAGCCTCATCGGCTTCGCCAATGGTGACAACCCACGGCAGCCGAGCGCATCGCTGCCGCGGCAAGTCAGCCAGGCGCGAGCCGGTGGCGACAAGACCGGCGAGGGTGCAACCACTATGCACTCTCCGCCCCGAAGGCCAAGATCGCCGACTCACCGGATCCACCTCGACAGCTACTCCACCGCGTCGTCAGATCCGCGAGCTCGTCGCGATCAACGCCAAGTTCTTCATGAGAGACAGCAAGAAGACGCTCGAACATGCATCGAGCGCCGAAGGGAAGCGCGGCGTCAATCAGACCTGCGAGCTGGGCCCTTTGTTGACGTGCATGCACCCGGAGAGCCAGGTAACTTGCCGTACGCGGCAGGTTGTCCTGCGTTCACCCATGAGCTGCGGCAAGTCCAGTGGCCCAACCAGAAGCATTTCAAGCCAGACGTGCCGGAGAAGTACGACGGCAAGTCGCACCCGTCGGAGTTCCTCAGCATCTACACCAGTGCGGTGCAAGCTGCCCGGGGGCGAGACGACAAGGTCCTTGCCAACTACTTCCCGCTCGTGCTCAAACCCAAAGTCAGATCCTGGCTCATGCACTTGCCGGACAACTCCATATCCTCTTGGGCGGATTTGTGCCATCAGTTTGTCGGTGCCTTTATAGGCGGCCACAAACCACATGGCCAAGAGAGTGACCTCCACCTGCTTGCCCAGAAGGAAGGAGAACCCCTGCGCAAGTATATCCAGAGATTCAGCCGCGTGCAGCGCAACATCCCAGACATCCACCCTGCCGCGGTTATCAGCGCGTTCCATCAGAACATGCGTAATCGCAGGGTGCGGGAGGAGATGGCGATGAGCAGGATCAGGGACGTCAGCGAGCTATACGCCCTGGCCGACAAGTGCGCACGCGCTGAAGAAGGAAGGAAACTCCCCGGAGAGGATGCTGGAGCAGGGGGATCTGACAGCGAGGATGCCGCCCCAGCAAGGAAGAACCGGAGGCGCAACAGGAAGAAGAGCGGCAAAAAGGTACTAGTCGTTGAGCAGTCCGGCGATGACGGCCCCGCCAAGCAAGCCAAAGTTGGCAGCTCCGGCAAGGAGGTTGCCGCGTGCACCAACTGCCAGGCTGTGGCGGCCGCCGACAAGCAGGGCAGCTCCGACAAGCAGTACTGCAAGATCCACCGCACCAAGGGCCATGATCTTGAAAGTGCGTTATATCGACTAGAGGGGGGGGGGGTGAATAGGCGATTTTTATGAAAGTCTTCAAAACGTGGAAGTTATGAAGACAAACAGAGTGAACAAGCCTATCACTATGCAGCGGAAGGTAGATTACACAACGCAAGCCATAGTCAAATATACAATACAGTGAAAGCACAGAGACAAATAGCTTCAGTGTAATGAGGATCAGGTTGGAAGAAGTTATGAAGCCAAACAGATCATACAGTCAGGTTGTGAAGACAGAAGATAAAGCAAGCATGCAATAGCTTCACAATGTGTACTGGTAAGTAAAGGGAGGTGAAGATGAAACCAGTGACACGATGAAGACAATGATATGTTGGACCAGTTCCAGTTGCTGTGACAACTGTACGTCTGGTTGGAGCGGCTAGGTATTTAAACCAAAGGACACACAGTCCCGGACACCCAGTCCTGAACACGCAGCTCAGGACACCCAGTCCTCACCGTTTTCTCCTTGAGCTAAGGTCACACAGACCCCGCCCAATCACTCTGGTAAGTCTTCAAGGTAGACTCCCAAACCTTCACAGACTTCGTTCACCGGCAATCCACAATTCCTCTTGGATGCTCAGAACGCGACGCCTAACCGTCTGGAGGATGCACAGTCCTCAAGTGTAATAAGTCTTCAGATCACTCAGACAAGAAGACTTAAGTGATGCCCAATTACTCTGGCTCTGGGTGGTTAGGGCTTTTCTCCTCACTAAGGATTTTCTCTCAAAGGCTTCGAGGTGGGTTTCTCTCAAACGACAAAAGCCGTGCACTGAAATCTGAGCAGCCAACCGTTTATGGTTGTGGGGGTGGACTATTTATAGCCACTTGGCAACCCTGACCTGATTTGTCCAAAATGACCCTGGGTCACTAAGGAACTGACACGTGTACTAACGGTCGGATTTTGAACTCTCACGGCAACTTTACTTGGGCTGCAAGTAAAGCTGACTTGTCTGACTCTGGACAAGATTTTCTCTCATTGTCTTCACTCGAAGACATAGGATTTGAATTAGGCATCACTTCAGTCATCCTGACTGGTTCTCTTGGACCCCACTTAACAGTACGGTGGTTCCTATGACACAACATGAATAAAGTAAAACAACGAAGGATCTAAGTCTTCGAGTTCCAAAGGCTTCATGGGGAGTCTTCATATGTCATTGTCTTCGACATGAATGTCTTCATCAACCACCATTGTCTTCAATGTCTTCGTACATTTTGGGGGTCATCTCTGGTAGCTAAACCGAATCAATGAGGGACTTCTACCTGTGTTATCCTGCAATTCTCACAAACACATTAGTCCCTCAACTAGGTTTGTCGTCAATACTCCAAAACCAACTAGGGGTGGCACTAGATGCACTTACAATCTCCCCCTTTTTGGTGATTGATGACAAACTAGTTGAAGTTTTCAACGGGGAATATAATTTGTGAAATTGTAAAGGAATTGTCTTCATAAGCTGCAAGGGCTCCCCCTGAAGATGTGCATATAAGTGATTTGCTTCTGGAATGCAAATGCACATAGCAGGTTGTATTTGTGGGAATCCACTTCAACTTATGATGACAATCCATCATGCACGTAAAGATATATGAAGATAATGATATGCATAATGAAAAATGGACGTCTGCGAAATGATAAGAGTGTGGAAATTATCGTCGTACATGCGGAATTTATCTTCGCAAAAACACAGTGGCAAACATAGTAGCAGACGACCATCAAGTTTAAGTGTTACAACTCAAAGAACCAAATGTAGCAAAACGAGAGTTGTAAGCACGAAGCAAAATGCAAAATATAAAGCACCCGCCCATATTATTGACCCGCTTGAAGACTATAAACATCATATGCTTCTCCCCCTTTTGTCAGTGATGACCAAAAAGGTTTGAAGACATAGAGTTTTCTATGCGTTCCCAGGCGCAGCAGGGTCGGTGGAGGCGTTTGGTGGTGCAGGCGAGCTTGGTGCAGTGACGACGCGCGCTGAAGACATTGGTGGTGATGTAGCGTCGTCTTCTTCCTCAATGATTTTTCCTGTCACGGTGGCAGCAGAGGAAGAGAACTCGGATTCTTCAAGCGACGGAGTCCCACGCAACACAGCTCTTCTGGGGGGTGTGGAGTCAAACTTGAATCGCTCCTTGAAGCCATCCTCTTGCAATTCAGCTTCAGTGCACATCATTGTGAGGCCTTTCCAAGTGCGGCGACAGGTTTCATGTGCGACGAAGGCGTTCTTGGTGGCCAGATTCCTGATGCGATTGACGTCTTGCATGATACTGTGCATCTGCCTCTTGAGCCAGTCGTGATGCCTATCTTGCTTTTGATGCAGAGCCACAAGAAGTTCACGATCAGTGAGTGTACGAGCGCGTTTCTTGGGTCTCTGAGCAGCTTCGCTGTCAGTGGCTTCAGTGGATGCAGGGGCACGTGTGGTGCCAGCCATTGGATAGACTCTGGAAATGGCTTCAACACCTTCATCATGTTGAGTGAAGCTTTGGTGTTCTGCATTCTGAAGACTTAGTGGCTGTTTGGCAGGCTCAGGATAAATTGCTTCAGCAGAGGTGTCCACATCAGGTAAGAAGATTCTGTGGTTGCGGGCTAAGGGTTGATATGATATTGCAGAGTGGAGCTTGATTAGCCTCATAACCCATGGAGCATAAATTTTCAGACCAAAGAGATCTGAGCCAGACGCAGCAAGTTGACGTATGAAGAGATCCTAGGCATTGAAGCATTTGCCGTGCAGGATGCAGAAGATGAGAGTCTTCATGGCACCTTCAACCTTGGCATATCGAGAGTGCCCCTTAATGGGCCATAGAGTCCGCCTGATGATGTGATAGATAGTTCTAGGCAGGTACTCTAAGTCTTCAACAAAGAACTCCATCGGGTAAGGTGCGTCAGAAGGCAATGGCTTCATCATTGAGAGCATCTGACTCATATTTGGCTCAGGTCGCTGAAATATGCTCTCAACTGCTTCAGCATGGAGTTGGCAGCCTTCTTCGAAGAGTTCGCCTGGAGTGGGTAGGCCGGTGAGCTCAATGATATCAAATGCATTGGCTTCATGATGGACGTTGCCGGTCATCCACTCCAGGACCCAAGTCTTCGGATCTCTGTTGTAGCCCTTGATGTGCAATGTGGCATAGAACTGAAGCAGAAGCTCTTCGTTCCAGTGCTCTTCATCCATGACAAACGGCAGCAGGCCAACTTGCTTGAAGCAGTCCAGGGCTTCTTCCAGACCAGGCAGACCAGCAAAAGCTTCAACTTCAAGGCGCTGATGTGGAAAGATACAGCTCTGGTTGTAGAGGACGCAGGAGTAGTAGCTGCGCTGTGGGTAGCTCCAGAACCTATCTGACACAATCTTTTCCCTTGAGTAAGGGTTCTTGGAGCGGTTGAAGAAGGTGTTGTCTGCCCTGAAGCTATTGACATTGAAGGAGCCAGGAGCAGTGACTGGACCTGGGAACCTTGGTAGTCGTGGGATTGGCTTCTGTACCTGGGGCATGTGCGCAATATGATAATTGAACTATGGTCCGGCAGCAGACACAGGCACAGAAGGGTCAGAGGCAGTGTCTTGAGTATCTCTTGAAGCTGTTGGTTGGTCGGGCTCCACAAATGCTTCAGTATTATGTGTGGCAGCCGCAGTGGTGTCAGCCTCCTTGAGAACTTCTTCTTGCTGGTGTGGGGGAGATGGAGCTTGAGGTTCTTCATGCTCTTCTGCATGTTCTTCGGCTGATGCAGCCAGAATGTCGTCAGCAGTCTGAGCCCTTGGTCCTTTGCGAAGCTTACGGAATGCAGGCGACGCCGGTGGAGTTGCAGCGGGCTGGGGCTCATCCTCTTCCTCCTGTGGGCGATCTGCCCATGATGCATCTTGTGTGATTGGCGTCAGGGGACGACCAATGCTGAGCAATTCACTCGTTTCGAGCTGAGGAAGGACTGCATCATCTTGTACATTGTCTTGGAGACCAATGTCTTCAGCAGCGGTGGGGTCGGCTGCTGGAATGTCTTCATCATGCGGAGCCTCGGTGAGAGCAGGCTCATGGACGATCATCTGACGATCTTCATGAGGAAGGCGAACGGAAAGGGGTTCGACTATCAAGGGCTCTGTGGGAGCAGCCCGAGACTTCTTGGACTTGCGCTTCTTGATGGTGGGGTCTGAAGGAGAGGCTTCAAGGTGTTTCCTCTTCCTTGCTTTAGCTTCGGCTATCCTTGTCTTCTTAAGCTCTGAAGCGGTTGAGCGCTTTGGCTTCGAGCTAGGCTTGGCGGTGGGGAAGACAGTTGGAACAGCTTCTTGGCGTGGGGCCTCTTCTTCAGCCACGGTGGGCGTCTTCTTTTTCTTAGCGGCCATCCTGGGGTCGATGCCGGGACTCCCAAGTGCCTTTCGCTTCTCGGCCTCATTGTAGGCCTGTACACAGAGATCAGCCGAATTCTTCATGCGCTCGCGTGAACCTTGAGCCTCTGCACATTTCTGCATAAAGTTTTCCTTCAACTCATGCAGCATGACTTTGAAGTCTTTGATTTCTTGGACGCTGAGAGTGGCCATGTTCTGCTTGAACTGAGCCTTTTCAAAATCTATCTTTTGCTTCAGTTCCACGATGCGCTGGGCAATAGCGAGTTCTGAAGCAATAGCTCCTTGGAAGGCTACGCTGAGGCCAATGGGCAGCTGCAGATCATCGAAGCTGATGTTGGGTGTTTCAAACCACTCATCAATGAATTTGTGGATGATTGCTGCATCAAACAGTGGTAGGTTGTTGAAGATTTCAGCCTCCTCCTTGCTCTTGATGAGCTGCTCAAGAGCGTCATCGGCAAGATCATCGTCACTCGACAGATCAATGGCTTCGCAGCGCAGAACGGCAGCGGCAGTGAGTTCTTTGCTAGTGTGTGGCTGTGGCTTCTTGGCTTCTTGAGGCTTAGAGACTCGTGACAAGTCTTCAGACTGCACACTTGCTTCAGGAGGTGCAGTGGCCAATGGCTTCACTCTGGAGATCTTGGGAGAAGCGGTTGGCTTGGAAGCTTTTGGCTTCTTCGTCATCTGCTTCGGCTCCGGGGCAGCAGGAGCATCATCAGACTCAGTGTCTGCTGGAGGATCGTTCACGGAAGTCCCTTGGACTATAATGTGAGTGATGAGGCCTTCGAGATTGGCAAATGGTCCGATGACATTGGGATTTGTGTCGCGTGTGCCATCTGCCCTTGGTTTGGAGGGACCAGGGTTGAAGTCCAACCCAAACTCCTTCTTGTTTTGCTTCGCAGAGTTCTGGGCAAATTGGAAGTTGCGCTTGAACAGAGTGTCATCGCGACACCAGAGAAGGGATGATGGATGTGCGTCAGCTGGCTGTTGTCCCCTGACCATGCATGGAAAGAAGCCTTGAGCAATGGCTTCGTCTCTGGTTCGGGGTACGAGATTCTTGTACAAGACATCTCCCCATGGCCTCTTGATGGCGCACTTCTCTGCATATTCTTTGGTGACGAAGCGGTATTGGAACCACTGCTCTGCCCAATATCTTCGAATCCATTGGATTCGTGTCTTGCGCTGACCATAGCTCTCTTCGGGATCTGTTTGGTACATTTCTGCCAAATCTTCAGGCAGATCTTTAGATGTGTCACCACGTCTCTGTCTTCCTCCCTTCCTTGATTGTTTCTCGGATGCCATGAAGCTTAACTTGGAAGGCTTCAAAAGATTCAAAGGCTTCAAAGGATTCAAAGGCTTCAAAGGCTTCCTTTTGCTTGACCAACAGGAACTTGCTTCGGGTGAATTGATGTGACGCTGTAGGAACTCTGCAAATGAATGTAGACTATGAGAACCAAAAGATTCTCCCACGGACATGTACCTGTGACAGCATTAAGGTGCGAGGGAAGGGGAAGAGGTCATATGCATTCTCAGAAGATTTTGAAGATAAATCAGTTTAGAAGACATTGACCTCATCATGCGAAGACATTCACTTTATAGAAAAGAAGTTGGTTCCAGACTTGTACGAACCCATACATCAGTACAAGTGAGGAATCTAACTACTTCATGAAGAACAAGTGAATATGCTAGGCAAGTTATGAGATTCAGACAAGAGGAATGAAACTTGAAGGAATAGAAACCTCTTTTGGCAGAAAGTGATGGATCAATAGGATCAAAAGAGGCTGTAAAAAGGCTTGTTATTTACCAGACTTGGAACTGCTAGACAAGATGAGAGGTGAGGCCGAGCAGTTCGATCCTCCGTGCCCTAACTTGGCGACGGAAGACACCTAGGGCGACGGCGGAGAGACTGATGTCCGCTGTCGGCGTGAGAACGGCGTCGGAGAGGTTGCGGCAGTGAAGCTTCGTCGCCGGCGTCGTTGAGAGTTAGCGGTGGCGCTAGGGTTTGTGCGAGGGAGGAAGAAGAGATAATGACCGCAGTGAAACGTGTATTTATAGGGATATGGGCAGCACTGCGCTATTACTCAGGTGCCCCTGGCGATTCGCATCTGATCAGTACGTGGCCAGCATGCGGAATTGTGGGGTCAGTTTCACCCCACGCACGCCTGGTTTGTCGGGAGTCGTTCCTACTTCTCCGGAATTCTAGTTGATGGATAAACATTGAAAGCTGTTTTGAAGTTTGTCTCTGTGTCTTCTTCTGACAAGGATGCAGTGAAGACATTCGACAGTTTCAATAGAGTGCATATGACTTGGAGAGAGAGAGAGTTTGAGGTAGGAAGCATGGAGAGGTTAGGGTCCGATCACATTCACTTAGTTCAAAAGATTCAAACAAGAAGACATAGCTATAAGTGAATGCTGTAGAGGACAGAACACCAGTGCATATATAATCAACATAGTGAAGATAATCATGAAGACATGTTGAGATTGAAGCCAAACCAAATGTGAAGACATAGCAAATGTAATGCCATGAGTAAAACACTTCAAGCAGAAAATTTTTGGTGGTGGCGCTACCGACCGTATAGGAAGTATTGGACCCAGACACGGCGCACAATTATCGTGGCGCTCCGAGGTCAAATTCCACGTTAATGTATTCACACTTAGACGGTATGTCTTCATTGATTGAAGATATACGTTACTTTGTGTGTTGCACATCTAAGTCATCATCATGCATAAGTGTTAGGATGTGTGCCTGATCACAGGACATTTGAGGATTCCAAGATATTTAGCTCACACCGTAACTTGCAAAATCTCTTCTCATCCAAGGGCTTGGTGAAGATATCTGCCAATTGCTCTTCAGTGTTGACGTGTATGATATCAATGTCTTCCTTTGTAACATGATCTCTGAGAAAATGATGACGAATTTCAATGTGCTTTGTCTTCGAGTGCTGAACTGGGTTGTTGGCGATCTTGATGGTGCTTTCGTTGTCGCAGTAAAGTGGCACTTGCTTCAGATGAATGCCATAATCCTTGAGGGTTTGCTTAATCCATAGAAGCTGAGTGCAGCAGGATCCAGCAGCAATGTATTCAGATTCAGCAGTGGAGAGAGATACACAGTTCTGCTTCTTTGAAGACCAACAGACAAGAGATCGGCCCAGAAAGTGACATGTGCCTGATGTGGACTTCCGATCAACCTTGTCACCAGCGTAATCAGCGTCCGAAAATCCAACCAGATCAAACTCTGAGCCCTTTGGATACCATAACCCTAGAGTTGGTGTGTGAGCCAAATATCGAAGAATTCGCTTCACTGCTAAGTGATGCGACTCCTTTGGTGCCGCTTGAAACCGAGCACACATGCAAACACTAAGCATAATATCTGGCCTAGATGCACATAAATAAAGCAAAGAACCAATCATGGAGCGGTATACCTTTTGATCGAACTCTTTACCATTGTCGTCAGGACCCAGATGATGTTTGGCTGGCATTGGTGTTGTGAAGCCTTTGCAGTCTTGCATACCGAACTTCTTCAGGCAGTCTTTGAGATATTTCTCTTGAGATATGAAGATGCCATTGCGTTGTTGCTGTATCTGAAGACCGAGGAAGAACTTCAGCTCCCCCATCATAGACATCTGATATTGCTCTTGCATCATATATCCGAACTCCTCACTGTACTTCTGATTGGTGCAGCCGAAGATAATGTCATCCACGTATATTTGGCACACAAACAGTTCACCATCATATGTCTTTGTGAAGAGAGTGGGATCCAGGGAACCAGGTATGAAGCCTTTGCTCTTCAGGAAGTATTTGAGTGTATCATACCAGGCCCGAGGGGCTTGTTTGAGGCCATATAGTGCCTTTTTGAGCTTGTACACCATGTCAGGATGTTTTGGATCTTCAAACCCAGGTGGTTGTGCAACATACACTTCTTCTTCAATTTTGCCATTGAGGAAGGCACTTTTTACATCCATTTGATACAGGATTATGTTGTGATGATTTGCATAGGCCAGCAGTATACGGATGGCTTCAAGTCTGGAAACAGGAGCAAATGTTTCATCGAAGTCAATGCCTTCCACTTGAGTATGTCCTTGAGCAACGAGACGAGCCTTGTTTCTGACGACTTGGCCATGCTCATCTTGCTTGTTGCGGTATATCCATTTGGTGCCTATTATGTTATGCTTCCGTGGATCAGGACGCTTAACCAACTCCCATACATTGTTCAGCTCAAATTGTTGAAGCTCTTCTTGCATAGCTTGAATCCATTCAGGTTCCATAAAGGCTTCATCAATTTTCTTGGGTTCTGTGATTGAAACAAATGCGAAGTGTCCGCAAAAGTTTGCCAGTTGAGTTGCCCTTGAACGAGTCAGTGGACCAGGTGCATTGATGCTGTCAATTATCCTGTCAATCTGTACTTCATTGGCAACACGAGGATGTAGGGGTCGAAGACTTTGCTCTTGCTGATCTACGTTGTCATGGGGAGGAATGTCTTCAGGCTGAGCATTGTCTTCATGTGGATCAGGTGCTGAGATGATAAGTTCTTCTTCAGGACGGGCTTCAGTAGGTATAATCTCTCCAGTTCCCATTAGCTTGATTGATTCACTGGCTGGAACTTCATCTAGCACATCTGGTAGTTGCTATCTTTGTGACCCATTGGTCTCATCGAACCGCACATCCACTGTTTCAACCACTTTGTAGTGAAAGAGATTGAAGACTCTGTAGAAGTGCGAATCCTTTCCATATCCAAGCATGAAGCCCTCATGTGCTTTTGGAGCAAATTTTGAGGTGTGGTGAGGGTCCTTGATCCAGCATCTTGATCCAAATACTCTGAAGTAGCTTACATTTGGCTTCTTGCCAGTCAGAAGTTCATAAGATGTCTTGTTCAGCAGCTTGTGAAGATATACACGGTTGATAGTATGGCATGCAGTGTCAATGGCTTCAGTCCAGAATTTTCTTGGTGTCTTGTACTCATCTAACATTGTTCTGGCCATCTCAATGAGTGTTCTGTTCTTGCGTTCGACGATGCCATTCTGTTGTGGCGTGTATGGAGCTGAGAATTCATGAGTGATGCCCAATGTATCAAGATATGTGTCAAGGCCGGTGTTCTTGAATTATGTGCCATTGTCACTTCTGATGTGCTTTATCTTGGCGCCATAATTGTTCATTGCCCGATTTGCAAAGCGTCTGAAGACATCCTGCACTTCAGTCTTGTAAAGGATTATGTGCACCCAAGTATATCTAGAGTAATCATCAACAATGACGAAGCCATAGAGGCAAGCAGTAGTGGAGAAAGTTGAGTAGTGGGTAGGACCGAAGAGATCCATGTGAAGCAGTTCAAAGGGTTGAGTAGTGGTCATGATTGTCTTCGAAGGATGTTTTGCCCTTGTCATCTTCCCAGCTTCACAGGCACCGCATAAGTGATCTTTCTTGAACTTGACGCCCTCGATGCCTATGACATGCTTCTTCTTTGCAAGGGTGTGGAGGTTCCTCATGCCAGCATGCCCAAGTCTTCGATGCCAAAGCCAGCATTCTGAAGCCTTTGCGAGAAGACAAACTGCAAGCTGTGGCCCTGCTGAGAAATCTACCACGTACAAATCATCTTTTCGATACCCTTCAAACACTAGAGACTTGTCAGATTCCATTAGTACCAGACAGCGATATTTTCCAAAGATTACAATCATGTTTAAATCGCAAAGCATTGAGACAGACATTAAGTTGAAGCCAAGGGATTCAACAAACATGACTTTATCCATGTGTTGATCCTTTGAGATTGCAACTCTACCCAGACCCAGTACCTTGCTTTTACCAGTGTCAGCGAATGTGATGTGGCTCTTGTTAGATGGACGTAAGGTTGAGTCCATAAAGAGACTTCTTTTGCCAGTCATGTGATTTGTACACCCGCTGTCAATAATCCATTCTGAAGACTCTGAAGTCACTGGTGTCGTACCCTACAGTGCAGTTAGGGGGATAGGCTTCACCAAGAGTGTTGTGAAGCAAAAACATTTGACGAACCAGTGGATTATGAAAACTGAGATCCAGGTTAGGACAAGTAGGGAGAGTAGCATGCGATTCAGATATGAAATACATAGTGATGCCATTCGGGCATTTGATCTAGCGCCCCACAAGATTTCTGAGGTCCCCAGCAATAGCATCAGAAGATTTTGGTTTTGTGCTGGAGACCTTTCCCTGCAAAAGAGAGTTAAGCTTTCTTAACCACCCACATTTTCAGGGGTGGCTTAGAAGCAATAAGTCTAAGTGCAGCATCTGAGAATTTTGGCTTTGGAGCCCTGGCAAACAGTCTAGCAGGTGGGCAATAGTACTCATAAGAATAGGCAGAATAGTTTTTGGTCATATGAGAATGACGGTTTGAAGAACCGCTCTCATATGCCTGAGCACGGTTTCCCTGCAAAACATTTGTGTTAGTGCGACTCAGATGAGTCCTCTGCCTGTATGAAGCCGTTGGACCATATGAAGCCTTTGGTCTGAGGTTTGTCTTCTTCATGTGAGGTGTCATGAGGACATTCACAGGAAGATTCTCAAGACACGTTTTTGGAACCCAGATCTTCTTCATAGGCGGTCCATTCCTGCAGTTAGTACCAATGTACCTGGCAAATACTTCACCATTCTGATTCCTAAACAGTTTATAGTTTGCATCAAAGGATTCATCAATGATAATTGGATTAGCACAAGTGAAGCCAGATAGATTGGATGGATCTGATGAGGAGTCCTTTGCAGCAACCCATGTGGTTTTGGGGTACTGCTCAGGTTTCCAGTAAGAGCCATCTGCATTAATTTTCCTCACGAACCCAACACCCTCTTTGCTAGGGTTTCGGTTCAGAATCTGCTTCTTGAGGACATCACATAGTGTCTGATGTCTTTTGAGACTTTTGTACATCCCTGTTTCAAGCAATGTCTTCAACCTAGCATTTTCATCAGCAATAGCAGTGGTGTCCTCAGCAGAGGGGTTAGTTACCACTTCAACAGTTGAAGATATTGCAACAGCAGTAGCAGTGGAACATTCAGCAACAGAAATAGCATTATCACGCTCAATGCATTTAAGGCATGGTGGTTCAAATCCTTCCTGAGCAGAACTGATCTGTTCGGCTCGAAGTGACTCGTTTTCCTTTTGAAGATCTTCATGATCCGCTCTCAACTTCTCAAGATCTTGCTTCTTCTGAAGATAATCATAGGAAAGCTTTTCATGAGTAGTTGAGAGAGTCTCAAGACGATCTTCGAGTTCCTAATACTTAACATGAAGATTTTTTATGTCTTCAATTAAGGATTCAGAACGAGTCATTTCAGCACCCAACAGATCATCGCTTCTGTCTAACAGTTTTTGAATATGTTCCATGGCCTTTTGTTGTTCAGTTGCAATTTTAGCAAGTGTTTTGTAACTGGGTTTTGAATCACAATCAGAGTCATCGTCACTAGATGTTCAATAGTGAGTAGTGCGTGTGTTTACCTTGGCACCACGTGCCATGAAGCAGTAGGTGGGAGTAGAGTCGTCCTTGTCATTTGGATCGGTGATGGTGATGGAGTCATTGACTTCAGTGTTGAAGATGGACTTGGCGACATAGGCTGTAGCCAAACTCGCAATGCCTGAATCAGACTCCTCCTCAGACTCCACCTATGCCTCCTCAAAAGCGGACTCCTCCTCTGAATCCATTTCCTTGCCAACAAACGCACGAGCCTTGCCAGATGAACTCTTCTTGTGTGATGAAGACTTTGAGGAAGACTTGGACGAAGACTTTGAGTATTTTTTCGTCTTCTTATCGTCAGAGTCATATTCCTTGCTCTTCTTCTTCTTTCTATTCTCATTGTCCCATTGTGGACACTCAGAGATGAAGTGTCCAGTTTTCTTGCACTTGTGACAAGTTTTCCTCTTGTAGTCATGCGCAGAAGCTTCATCATTCCTTGAGCTTGATCGTGAAGACTTTCTGAAGCCTTTCTTCTTGGTGAATTTCTGGAACTTCTTCACTAGCATTGCAAGTTCCCGTCCAATGTCTTCAGGATCATCAGAACTGCTGTCAGATTCTTCTTCAGATGATGACACAGCTTTTGCCTTCAAGGCACGAGTTCGCCCATAGTTTGGACCGTAGATATCTCTTTTCTCAGAAAGCTGAAACTCATGTGTGTTGAGCCTCTCAAGTATGCCAGACGGATCGAGTGTCTTGAAGTCTGGACGTTCTTGAATCATCAGGGCTAGGATGTCAAATGAACTGTCAAGTGATCTTAGCAGCGTCTTGACGATTTCATGTTTGGTGATCTCAGTGGCGCCGAGGGCTTGAAGCTCATTCGTGATGTCAGTGAGCCGGTCAAATGTGTGCTGGACATTCTCATTGTCATTTCGCTTGAAGCGGTTGAAGAGATTGCGAAGAACACTGATTCTCTGATCTCTCTGGGTTGAGATGCCTTCATTGACCTTGGAGAGCCAGTCCCAGACCAGCTTGGATGTCTTCAAGGCACTCACACGGCCGTACTGTCCCTTGGTCAGATGACCACAGATGATATTCTTGGCAGTGAAGTCCAGTTGAGTGAACTTCTTGACATCCGCCACAGTGACACCTTCTCCAGCCTTGGGAACGTCGTTTTCGACGACATACCATAGGTCGACGTCAATGGCTTCAAGATGCATACGCATCTTATTCTTCCAGTAGGGATATTCAGTTCCATCGAAGACGGGGCACGCAGCGGAGACTTTAATTATCCCTGCAGTCGACATAGCTAAAACTCCAGGTGGTTAAACCGAATCACACAGAACAAGGGAGCACCTTGCTCTGATACCAATTGAAAGTGCGTTATATCGACTAAAGGGGGGGTGAATAGGCGATTTTTATGAAAGTCTTCAAAACGTGGAATTTATGAAGACAAACAGAGTGAACAAGCCTATCACTATGCAGTGGAAGGTAGATTACACAACGCAAGCCATAGTCAAATATACAATACAGTGAAAGCACAGAGACAAATAGCTTCAGTGTAATGAGGATCAGGTTGGAAGAAGTTATGAAGCCAAACAGATCATACAGTCAGGTTGTGAAGACAGAAGATAAAGCAAGCATGCAATAGCTTCACAATGTGTACTGGTAAGTAAAGGGAGGTGAAGATGAAACCAGTGACACGATGAAGACAATGATATGTTGGACCAGTTCCAGTTGCTGTGACAACTGTACGTCTGGTTGGAGCGGCTAGGTATTTAAACCAAATGACACACAGTCCCGGACACCCAGTCCTGAACACGCAGCTCAGGACACCCAGTCCTCACCGTTTTCTCCTTGAGCTAAGGTCACACAGACCCCGCCCAATCACTCTGGTAAGTCTTCAAGGTAGACTCCCAAACCTTCACAGACTTCATTCACCGGCAATCCACAATTCCTCTTGGATGCTCAGAACGCGACGCCTAACCGTCTGGAGGATGCACAGTCCTCAAGTGTAATAAGTCTTCAGATCACTCAGACAAGAAGACTTAAGTGATGCCCAATTACTCTGGCTCTGGGTGGTTAGGGCTTTTCTCCTCACTAAGGATTTTCTCTCAAAGGCTTCGAGGTGGGTTGCTCTCAAACGACAAAAGCCGTGCACTGAAATCTGAGCAGCCAACCGTTTATGGTTGTGGGGGTGGACTATTTATAGCCACTTGGCAACCCTGACCTGATTTGTCTGAAATGACCCTGGGTCACTAAGGAACTGACACGTGTACTAACGGTCGGATTTTGAACTCTCACGGCAACTTTACTTGGGCTGCAAGTAAAGCTGACTTGTCTGACTCTGGACAAGATTTTCTCTCATTGTCTTCACTCGAAGACATAGGATTTGAATTAGGCATCACTTCAGTCATCCTGACTGGTTCTCTTGGACCCCACTTAACAGTACGGTGGTTCCTATGACACAACATGAATAAAGTAAAACAACGAAGGATCTAAGTCTTCGAGTTCCAAAGGCTTCATGGGGAGTCTTCATATGTCATTGTCTTCGACATGAATGTCTTCATCAACCACCATTGTCTTCAATGTCTTTGTACATTTTGGGGGTCATCTCTGGTAGCTAAACCAAATAAATGAGGGACTTCTACCTGTGTTATCCTGCAATTCTCACAAACACATTAGTCCCTCAACTAGGTTTGTCGTCAATACTCCAAAACCAACTAGGGGTGGCACTAGATGCACTTACAGATCTCCAGAACTGCAAGAGGGTCGAGCAGCTTGTCCAGCAACAAAAAGCTGAGTACGAGCGGCGCGACAAGGAGAGAGCCCAAGGAGGCGGTGGAGAAGCCGGCAAGAAGCGCGCTGGCCCGGGAGGAAGCCGCGGCAAGGCCAAGCAGCGGCAAGGAGATAGACCTCCCCGCAGCCGCGACAAGGACGAGGACGAAGACGACGACGAAGACATGGATGATGTTGAGAACAGCGAGCAGGAGTTTCAGAAGGCTAGAGAAGTCTTGTGTGTTGACGGTGGCGCTTCTCTGCATGCTTCCCACCGCCAACTCAAACAGTGGCTCCGGGAAGTTAATGCGGCAGAGCCATCTGTCGAATCACGCAAGCTTCTGAAGTGGTCCAGCATGCCAATCATCTTTGACATTGAGGATCACCCTGATTGCACAACTGCGGTCGGGTGCTTGCCGTTGTTGGTTTCCCCAACAATCCGCAACCTCAAGGTCACCAAGATGCTAGTTGACGGCGGGGCCGGCCTGAATCTGATCTCCTCCGCTGTGCTCCAGAAACTCCAGATCCCGGACAGCGAGCTCGAAGAAACCGGTACATTCCAAGGAATTAACCCGGGAAGGAGCAAGCCGAAGGGAAAAGTCGCCCTGCCGGTGACATTCGGCAGCGAGATGAAATTTAGGACTGAGAGGGTCACCTTCGACGTTGCCGATTTCCCATTGCCCTACAATGGGATACTTGGCCGTCCCGCACTCGCCAAGTTCATGGCGGCCTCTCACTATGCCTACAACATGCTCAAGATGCCGGGCCCGATAAGCGTCATCTCTATCCCTGGCGACAAGAAGGACGCCCTTATCTGCACCGACAAGATCTACCGGGAAGCTGCCGCCGTGACAGACCGCGAGACACTTGCCGCCGAAGCTCCCGGGGGGAAGAAGACCAAGTCCGGCAAGAGCTCTGGTGCCCACTCCGGCAAGCGTGCCTCTTCGGAGTGCCGCGCTGCCGTCGAGGACGCACCATTGAGCTCCACCGGCAAGAAGAAGACCAAGCCCGGCGAGGGCTCTGATGCCTACTCCGGCAAGCACGCCTCTTTGGAGTGCTGCGCTACCGTCGAGGACGCACCATCGAGCTCCGCCGGCAAGAGAAAGAAGACAATGGCCGCTCCACCACTTACCAAGAAGGTGCCCGCCAAGGAGGACGGCACTGGTGGTACCTTCACCATCAGTGCTACGCTTGACCCTAAATAGGAAAGCGCGCTCGTTACTTTCCTGCGGGCGAATGTCGACGTGTTTGCATGGCAACCGTCTGACATCCCCGGAGTTCCCAGGAAGGTAATTGAGCACCACCTTGCAGTTTGTCCTCATGCGCGGCCCGTCAAGCAGAAAGTCAGGAAGCAGGCGGTGGAGCGCCAAGAATTCATAGCAGAAGAAATCAAGAAATTGGAAGCAGCAGGCCTTGTCAGAGGGGTGCTCCATCCAACGTGGTTGGCCAATCCGGTCGTAGTGCGCAAGGCAAACGGGAAGTGGAGGCTTTGTATTGACTTTACTGATGTTAATAAAGCTTGTCCCAAAGATCCATTTCCCTTGCCGCGCATTGACCAGATTGTTGACTCCACGGCCGGATGTGAGTTGCTTTCATTTCTTGATGCATACTCAGGATACCATCAGATCTTCATGGCAGAAGAGGATGAGGAGAAAACCGCATTCATTACTCCATGTGGCACGTACTGCTTTGTACGGATGCCTTTCGGATTAAAAAATGCTGGTTCGACATTTGCCAGAGTAGTCCATATCGCTTTGAAGCCACAGATACACAGAAATGTAGAAGCTTACATGGATGATATAGTGGTCAAAAGCAAAGACAGGGCGACTCTGATCCAAGACTTAGAAAAGACTTTTGCAAATCTGTGCAAGGTCAACCTCAAGCTCAACCCCGAGAAGTGTGTGTTTGGAGTCCCTTCTGGCAAACTTCTCGGGTTCTTTGTGTCTCAGCGGGGGATCGAAGCTAATCCCGACAAGATCAAGGCCATTGAGCACATTGAAGCACCAAAGCGCGTCAAGGATGTACGGAAGCTTGCCGGCTGCGTAGCTGCTCTCAGCAGGTTTATCTCTTGGTCTGCTGAGCGCGCCCTGCCCTTTTTCAAAATTTTGAAAAGGGCAGGTCCAATGAGATGGACTCCGGAAGCGGAGGCTGCGCTGCAAAACTTGAAGAGATACCTGTCCTCCACTCCAACACTTGTCGCGCCTAAACCACAAGAGAAGTTGCTGCTGTACACAGCGGCAACCAATCAAGTGGTTAGTGCTGCGTTAGTAGCGGAAAGGGAGGCCGACGACGAGCCAGCGGCCGCGGCAAGCACATCCAGTGACAAGGAGGGGGCTCCCCCGACAAGCTCTGGTCCCGACAAGCAAGGATCTGCGCAGATACAAGAGGAGATACAGAAGAAAATGCTGCAGCGCCCAGTTTACTTTGTCAGCTCCCTTTTATAGGGGGCTAGGTCAAGGTACTCTAGTGTGCAGAAGCTGCTTTTCGGCCTTCTCATGGCCTCGAGAAAGCTGCGCCATTACTTCCAAGCACATGAGATCACAGTCGTCACTCGCTTTCCGCTGAAGAGGATATTGCAAAATCCAGAAGCAACAGGCAGGATTGTCGAGTGGGCACTGGAACTGTCAAGCTTTGGCCTCAAGTTTGAAAGTACATCAACAATCCAGAGCAGAGCATTGGCAGAGTTCATAGCAGAGTGGACGCCAACTCCAGACGAAGAAATTCCGGAGACAAGCATCCCCGTCAAGGAAGCAAGCAAAGAGTGGCTCATGTACTTTGACGGTGCCTTCTCGCTGCAAGGCGCCGGTGCTGGTGTACTGCTTGTCGCACCCACCGGAGAGCACCTCAGCTTGTCGTCCGCCAAGTGAACAAAGATTACCAGAGTCCATTGATGGAAGCTTACGGTGATGAAGTGAGGAAGCTGGAAGAGCGCTTTGACGGCCTGCAAATGGAACATGTTCCAAGAGCTGAGGACGACATTGCCGATGGCCTGTCAAAGTGCGCAGCACTTAAGTTACCTGTGGAACCAGGGACCTTTGTGCTCAAGCTGACTCAGCCATCCGTAACACCATCAACTGGACAGAGCAAGAAGAGGAAGTTGGTCTCTGGTGACTATCTTCCGGCAGAGCTTCCCGAAGCCGCCGCCAAGAAGGTCCCCAAGATCGACGCCAAGAATGCTGAGGAGCAGTCTACTCCGGCAAACCCCAAGGTTTGTTCCGTTGAGGCAGATTCTCCCGGCAAGCTCTGCTCCGGCAAGCTTGTCGGGGAGCGTCAAGCTCCGGCAGAGTCGCAGGCTCTCGCCGTAGAAGCAGACGTCCCCGCAACAGCAGATGTGCCTTTAGTCCTTGTCGTCGAGCCACAGGCTCCGACATGGGCGCAGCAGATTGTACGTTTCCTTCAGACAGGAGAGCTTCCCAAGGAACCAGAAGAAGCGGAAAGAGTAGCCCGACAGTCTAGTATGTACCAGTTTGTCGACAACACACTGTGCAGAAGAAGACTCAACGGTGTGAAATTGAAGTGCATTCCTCGGGAAGATGGACAGAAGCTGTTGGCAGAGATACACGGAGGCATATGTGGTCACCACATTGGCGCGAGAGCTCTTGTCGGAAAAGCATTCCGGCAAGGCTTCTTCTGGCCGACAGCCCTCTAGGATGCAACTGCACAAGTAACCAAGTGTGAAGCGTGCCAGTTCCATTCCAAGCAGATACACCAGCCAGCTCAAGCTCTCCAGACGATCCCTTTATCCTGGCCATTTTCGGTCTGGGGGCTCGATATCCTCGGCCTCTTCCCCCGAGCAGTCGGGGGCTTTGAGTACTTGTACGTTGCAATTGACAAGTTCACAAAGTGGCCGGAAGTGGAACCAGTGAGGAAGGTGACGGCGCAGTCCGCAATCGAATTCTTCAGGTCGATTGTTTGCCGTTTCGGAATCCCTAACAGGATAATCACTGACAACAGTACACAATTTATGAGCCGCGCCTTCATGTGGTACGTCCAGGATCTCGGCGCCAAGGTCTGCTTTGCTTCTGTCGCTCACCCGAGAAGCAACGGCCAAGCTGAGAGGGCAAATGCTGAAGTGCTGCGTGGGCTCAAGACCAGAACTTTTGACAGGCTGCACAAGCACGGACGCAACTGGATCGAGGAGCTGCCGGTGGTTCTTTGGTCGATCAGGACGACGCCAAATCGAGCCACTGGACAGACACCCTTCGCTCTAGTCTATGGAGCGGAGGCAGTTATCCCCACGGAACTTGTATACGGGTCACCTCGAGTGCTCGCTTATGATGAGCTTGAGCAAGAGCGGCTGCGGCAAGATGACGCGCTGCTCCTTGAGGAAGATCGTCTCCAGGCTGCTGTGCGAGCCGCTCGCTACCAGCAAGCTTTGCGCCGCTATCATAGCCGCAAGGTTAACGCCAGGAGCCTCGAGGAAGGCGACCTTGTTATTTGGCGCGTTCAGTCCGCCAAGAATTCCAACAAGTTGACGCCGAAGTGGGAAGGCCCTTACCGGGTGAAACGAGTCACCAGGCCTGGCGCTGTCCGCCTGGAGACCGAAGATGGCGTACCAGTGAGCAACTCCTGGAATATCGAGCTTCTTTGTAAGTTTTACCCGTAAGGCGCGGTTGTCGGACCCTGTCCGGCAACCACCCTTTTGTACAAGTCTTGCCGCTGTTGCATGTAATCCTTTGTACAAAGCCAGGCGCAGACCCTGAGCACAAGATAATGAAGCACTGGCGCCCAGAGTTACAGCATGCATGCTAGGTCGAGTCGAGTCCTCGGTTAGGGTTGATAGTGCCTAACAGCAGCTAACCCCTAACTTAGAGGTCGAGTGTGCGTCCCTTTGCCTGTCTTTCGTTTCCTTTGATTCGCAGGGCTCGCATACCCTTGCCAGACCGCCTGAGGACGAAAAGGAGAGGAAGGATGTGCCGGCATCTAAACCCCAGCAAGCCAGTGTTGCCGGGGGCTGCAAGTGCCAAAGTTCACCCCACGGCAAGCCAGAGTTGCCGGGGGCTGCAGTCTCAGATAAGTCTTTCATCCCTCTTCATGCATTCTCTTTTGGACTGGGAATACGAAGCATCGTTTCTTCCCGAAAGCCACCGTGCTCCCTTAGCTCTGGTCCCTGGGGCCCCAGGGCCAAGTTTTGGTCATAGTCGCGGCAGGAAAGGGATGAAATGAGGGGCCGCACTCGCCTCGTCCCTACCTCCGTCAAGAGCGTGAGAAAGGTCGAGCGACGTGGGAAGCCGGCAGGGCCTGTTGCCGGGGAAGGAGTGTCTATCTGAAAGATACCAAGGATTTGCTCCTTGGCGTGGGTTCTACCCGCGAGACAAATAACCCGGCAAACATCCCCTTTTCATTAAAACATTCCACGCAGGTACAGTCCATAGAGAATGAAAAACACGAAAGAGAGGATTACAAGTTTTAAATGCAACTAAGGCCCGAAGGCTTACAAATTAAAAAGATAAGATGCCCGTAATCCTTTTCCTGTCCTTCTCTTCAGGAGGTAGGTCAAGGAGGTGAGAAGGGCAAAAGGAGCGCCTAGGCGAACTACGGGTGCCAGAAGACACCAAGAGAACATCCCGGGGGCCGTCAAGGCTGGACGGTGATGGCAGCGCCGGAAGCAGGGCTCGAAGACGAGGCGGCAGGACATCAGCACGCTGTCGAGGGCACCTCGCCATCGTACTCCGACCTGACGGCCTTGCCGCCCGCCCTCTTCCTCTTCTGCAGCCTCCCTATGCCAGCCGCCCATGGAGACGCCCCCGGGGAGTTCAAGGAGCCGGCGACCCGGATGATGGGGTTGCCGGTGCCGCACGGGGCGGCGCCCGACACCTAATCGGACCCGCCATCCTGCCGCCCGCTCCCCTCGTCGTCGCTGTGGCTCCCCTCCTCGTCACTCTCGCTCGAGGAGGAGCCTTCGCTGTCGGAGGAGCTTTCCACGCAGCACCGGGCCCGGACGCCGAAGCACCCGAAGACCTTGACGGAGAGGAGACCGCCCTCCACCAACTTGAAGTGGAGGGTGAGCCCCAGCGTCAAGCTGTGGATGCGGGCGAACGTCTTCCACCCTCGGCCAAGATACATCACACCGGGGGCTGGGAATACGGCACGGACCCGTGTGCCGCTGATCCCACAGCCCCTCATCTGCAGTCTCAGCGTCTCGGGCGGGTCCAACTCCACCACTTCCGCAAACGGATCTGGGAGTTGGAGGCGACGACGAGGCGCCTGGCGCAGCCTAACGAAGAACTTGCAAGGGTTGTCCCCAGCATGGGCCACCGTGGGAAGAAGAGCCGCCTGCGGAGGCGAGGCCGGCGCGCCGCCTCGTCCACCTCTTCCCCGAGCGCCGCGGCCTCGTCCCCGACTGCGTCCACGACCTCGCCCCCTCCCTCTTCCCCTTACGGCTGGCTCCGCCACCACGGGTGCGGGAGAGGGAGGGATGCGCTGTCTGGCGGCAACCCTTGCCGCCACTAACGAAGGACCAGGGTTCCCTTTCTCCATGGCGAATGGGAGGAAGGGGAGCAGAAGCTGGAGGAAGAAGGAGATGGGAGGATGCGGGCTCCTGTCCTCCCCTCCCGCTCTTTATAAAGGAGCGAGGTGGGGGCTCGGCCTCCCCGCTCAGCGAATCAAGACGCGGGGAGCTGGGGCCGACCTGCTGCCTCGACCCACGATGGCCCCGTTTCCCGCCTCCGCCGTCCGCGACCCCAAGTGCATGGGAGCCACGTGGCGGGCGTGCAGAGCCGAGGCGACGAATGGGGCGGCCTCTCCCCACCCCGTGATCGTGGGGAGTGGATGCCTCGAAAACCGCCCACGTTCTCTCCCACGATGTCGCATTTGACGCGTGCCGTTTGGGGAGGGCGCGGTGGATGCGGAACGAGTTATGGCGTGACCTAGGCCACGCGTGCCCGTGCACTGTTTTGGGCCTGGCCCAACAGCGCTCAGCACCGTGTATGGCCCAGGCCCGGGGGCTCCTGTCGGTGTACTAAAGTAGGGGTACCTTAGTATCCCGAACTTGTGCACGGGCAGTCGCAGCGACCCGCGTCAAGGCTTGCCGGACGACCGCCAAGACCCTCCGTGGTTCCTTTAGGAGCCATTCAAGGACAAAGTATTCAAGAACAAAACAAGGCCCCGGCAAGAGGAGCTTGCCGGGAAGGAGACAAGGCCCCGGCAAGAGGAGCTTGCCGGGAAGGAGACGAGACCCCGGCAAGAGGAGCTTGCCGGGAAGACCAACCAAAGCATCTCAAGAAGCTCGCTGCGGCGCACCACGCGCCCGGACAAGGCCCGGTGAGCGACAAGCTCCCGGACGTGACAAGACTACATCCGCGCCAAGGCGCTTGCCGTGGCAAGCTACTACCCCGCAGCCCGCGCTCCAGCTCACCCACCAACGTGTCGCCCTGGGACCATTCCTGGCGTACGTGGCGGGAGGCTGTGCAGCCGGGGGCATGCGGTGGCAAGCAGGCGCTGACAAGCAGCCATCGTGGCAAACGGTGGCGCTCCTAGTGGTCCCTCTCTAGGCCATCAAGGTGACACAGACGGGCATTTAATGCCCTTGTCCCCTGCCGTCAGAGTTTGGTAGGATGCGACGTATAGGCGGTGGATCCAACTACCACCCCTTTTACATTTTTACCCTCACCTCTGTTGCCACGTGTCGGCCCCTTAGACATATAAAAGGAGGCCCATGCGCAACAGAGAAGGGGGGACAGCCATTCTCACGCTCGGTCTCGCCAGCTGCTTGTGTGTACTGTAGCACTCGCCGCTCCCGAGCAAGAACTCAATACAACCACCAAAGCAGGAGTAGGGTTTTACGCATCCGTGCGGCCCGAACCTGGGTAAATCGATCGTCTCGCTCGTGTGCTTCGCCTCGATCTGCTCTTTGTGCATCCACCGCCCCCTGCCGAACCAAAAGGGGCTCGGTCCGCCGATCCCCATAGGTGTGCGAGGGATCAGACACCCCCGACATAAGGACACATCAAGAAATTTCCACCGGTAATCGTATCAAGGACGAATCTATACCAAGTGGTGATGCCAACATAAAAACAACGAAGAAGAACAATGGTAGTGTTGGAAATATGCCCTAGAGGCAATAATAAAGTGGTTATTATTATATTTCCATGTTCATGATAATTGTCTATTGTTCATGCTATAATTGTATTAACCGGAAACCGTAATACATGTGTGAATACATATATCGTGATATGTCCCTAGTAAGACTCTAGTTGACTAGCTCGTTGATCAATAGATGGTCATGGTTTCCTGACCATGGACATTGGATGTCATTGATAACGGGATCACATCATTAGGAGAATGATGTGATGGACAAGACCCAATCCTAAGCGTAGCACAAGATCATGTAGTTCGTTTGCTAAAGCTTTTCTAATGTCAAGTATCATTTCCTGACCATGAGATTGTGCAACTCCCGGATACCGTAGGAATTCTTTGGATGTACCAAACGTCACAACATAACTGGGTGCCTATAAAGGTGCACTACAGGTATCTCCGAAAGTATCTGTTGGGTTGGCATGAATTGAGACTGGGATTTGTCACTCCGTATGACGGAGAGGTATCTCTGGGCCCACTCAGTAATGCATCATCATAACAAGCTCAATGTGACTAAGGAGTTAGCCACGAGATCATGCGTTATGGAACGAGTAAAGAGACTTGCCGGTAACGAGATTGAACGAGGTATAGAGATACCGACGATCGAATCTCGGGCAAGTAACATCCCAATAGACAAAGGGAATTGTATACGGTATTGATTGAATCCTCGACATCGTGGTTCATCCGATAAGATCATCGTGGAACATGTGGGAGCCAACATGGGTATCCAGATCCCGCTGTTTGTTATTGACCGGATAGATGTCTCGGTCATGTCTACATGCCTCCCGAACCCATAGGGTCTACACACTTAAGGTTCGGTGACACTAGAGTTGTTATGGGAAATAGTATGTGGTTACCGAAGGTTGTTCGGAGTCCCGATGAGATCCTGGACGTCACGAGGAGTTCCCGAATGGTCCGGAGGTGAAGATTTATATATGGGAAGTCCTTATTCGGTCGCCGTAAGTGTTTGGGGGTTACCGTATTGTACCGGGACCACCGAAGGGGTTCCGGGGGTCTACCGGGAGGGTCCACCTTCCACGGAGGGCCCTATGGGCTGAATATAGAGGGGAACCAGCCCCTAGGTGGGCTGGGCGCCAACTTCCCCCTAGGTCCCATGTGCCTAGGGTTGGGGGAAACCCTAGAGGGGGCGCCCCACCTAGCTTGGGGGGCAAGCCACCCCTTTGGCCGCCCCCTTGTAGATGGGATCTGGGGGGCCGGCCCCCTCTCCCTTGCCCCTATAAATAGTGAGAGGGGTGGGAGGGCTACCATACCCTTCCCCTGGCGCATCCCTCCTCCTCTCCTACACCTCCTCCTCCGTAGCGCTTGGCGAAGCCCTGCCGGAGAACCACGAGCTCCATCACCACCACGCCGTCATGCTGCCGAAGTTCTCCCTCAACTTCTCCTCTCCCCTTGATGGATCAAGAAGGAGGAGACATCCTCGGGCTGTACGTGTGTTGAACGCAGAGGCGCCGTTGTTCGTCGCTTAGATTAGAATCGACCGCGATCTGAATCGCTCCGTGTATGACTCCACCAACCGCGTTCTTGTAACGCTTCTGCTTAGCGATCTTCAAGTGTATGAAGATGCACTACCTCTGTCTCGTTGATAGCATCTCCTAGATTGTTCTTTGTGACATGTAGGAAATTTTTGAATTACTAGCAAGATGCCCAGGCATTGCACGGAACGTCAAGATGCATTTTTTTATAAAACACATGTTGTGATTGACCCATGCGGGAGTAATCCCATGTGTAAAAACTAATGATATCTTGAGAAAGAGAAGAGATAGGGTGAGGAGGAGTGTAAAAACCCATGCGACCACCATGCCACATTGTTCCGGAGGTTTCCTTTTTTAATTTCTCAACAATGAGGTTGTGGGAGATAAGGATGAACAAGGGAAGGCCTTATCTACAAATGTGGAGAGAGGTGTGGGTATCTTTTTGCAAAATTGCCATAGTTTGCTTTCTATCCATCAGATATAGATCAAACGGTCTATATTGCAAGATGGCGGGCACACCATCATCACCAACTCGGTTTTTTATAAGAGTAGAGATTGCTATGTTCCCCAACAATGGCATCATGAGCTAGGTCTATGCGTAGATTCTATGCACGAGTAGAACACAAAGCAGTTGCGGGCGATGATTTGTTCAATTTGCTTAGCGTTACTAGTCTTATCTTGATTCAACGACATTGTGGGATGAAGCGGCCCGGACCAACCTTACACGTACGCTTACGTGAGACTGGTTCCACCGACTGACATGCACTTGATGCATAAGGTGGCTGGCGAGTGTCTGTCTCTCCCACTTTAGTCGGATCGGATTCGATGAAAAGGGTCCTTATGAAGGGTAAATAGAAATTGGCATATCACCTTGTGGTTTTGCGCAGGTAAGAAACGTTCTTGCTAGAAACCCATAGCGGCCACGTAAAACATGCAACAACAATTAGAGGACGTCTAACTTGTTTTTGCAGGGTATGCTATGTGATGTGATATGGCCAAAAGGATGTGATGAATTATATATGTGATGTATGAGATTGATCATGTTCTTGTAATAGGAATCATGACTTGCATGTCGATGAGTATGACAACCTGCAGGAGCCATAGGAGTTGTCTTAATTTATTTATGACCTACGTGTCAATGAAAACGCCATGTAATTACTTTACTTTATTGCTAACCGTTAGCCATAGTAGTAGAAGTAATAGTTGGCGAGACAACTTCATGAAGACACGATGATGGAGATCATGGTGTCATGCCGGTGACGATGGTGTTCATGCCGCGCCTCGAAGATGGAGATCAAAGGCGCAAGATGATAATGGCCATATCATGTCACTTTATGATTTGCATGTGATGTTTGTCATGTTTACATCTTATTTGCTTAGAACGACGATAGCATAAATAAGATGGTCCCTCACTAAAATTTCAAGAAAATTGTCCCCCCTAACTGTGCACCGTTGCGAAGGTTCATTGTTTCGAAGCACCACGTGATGATCGGGTGTGATAGATTCTAACATTCGCATACAACGGGTGTAAGCCAGATTTACACATGCAAAACACTTAGGTTGACTTGACGAGCCTAGCATGTACAGACATGGCCTCGGAACACAAGAGACCGAAAGGTCGAACATGAGTCGTATAGTAGATACGATCAACATGGAGATGTTCGCTGTTGATGACTAGTCTGCCTCACGTGATGATCGAACATGGCCTAGTCGATTCGGGTCATGTATCACTTAGATGACTAGAGGGATGTCTGTCTGAGTGGGAGTTCATTAAATAATTTGATTAGATGAACTTAATTATCATGAAATTAGTCTAAAATGTATTTACACTATGTCTTGTAGATCAAATGGCCCACGCTAATGTTGCCCTCAACTTCAACGCGTTCCTAGAGAAAACCAAGCTGAAAGACGATGGTAGCAACTATACGAATTGGGTCCGTAACTTGAGGATCATCCTCATAGCTGCCAAGAAAGCATAAGTCCTTGGAGACTGCTAGATGACGCACCCATTTTCCTAGCAACTCAAGACGTTATGAACGCCTGGCAGAGTGATGATTACTCCCTGGTTTAGTGCCGCATGCTTTACAGCTTAGAACCGGGGCTCCAAAAGCGTTTTGAGCAGCACAGAGCATATGAGATGTTCCAAGAGCTGAAAATGGTTTTCCAAGCTCATGCCCGGGTCAAGAGATATGAAGTCTCTGACAAGTTCTATAGTTGTAAGATGGAGGAAAACAGTTCTGTCAGTGAGCATATACTCAAAATGTCTGGGTTGCACAACCACTTGTCTTAGCTGGGAGTTAATCTTCCAGATGACTCGATCATTGATAGGATCCTCCAGTCGCTTCCACCTAGCTACAAGAGCTTTGTGATGAACTACAATATGCAAGGGATGGAGAAGTCCATTCCTGAGTTATATTCAATGTTGAAATTAGCGGAGGTGGAAATCAAAAAGGAACATCAAGTGTTGATGGTGAATAAAACTACTAGTTTCAAGAAAGGAAAGGGTAAGAAGAACTTCAAGAAGGACGACAAGGGGTTTGCCACGCCCGGTAAATCAGTTGCCGGGAAGAAGCCAAAGAATGGACCCAAGCCCGAGACTCAGTGCTTTTATTGTAAGGGAAATGGTCACTGGAAGCGGAACTGCCCCAAGTACTTAGCGGATAAGAAGGCCGGCAACACCAAAGGTATATGTGATATACATGTTATTGATGTGTACCTTACCAGCGCTCGTAGTAGCTCCTGGGTATTTGATACCGGTGCGGTTGCTCATATTCGTAACTCAAAACAGGAGCTGCGGAATAAGCAGAGACTGGCAAAGGACGAGGTGACGATGCACGTCGGGAATGGTTCCAAGGTCGATGTGATCGCCGTCGGCACGCTCCCTCTACATCTACCTACGGGATTAGTTTTAAACCTCAATAATTGTTATTTAGTACCAGCTTTGAGCATGAACATTGTATCTGGATCTCGTTTAATGCGAGATGGCTACTCATTTAAATCCGAGAATAATGGTTGTTCCATTTATATGAGAGATACATTTTATGGTCATGCCCGCTGGTAAATGGTTTATTTTTTGTTTAATCTCGAACATGATGTTGCACATATTCATAGTGTGAATGCCAAAAGATGTAAGGTTGATAATGATAGTCCCACATACTTATGGCACTACCGCCTTGGCCACATTGGTGTAAAACGCATGAAGAATCTCCATGTAGATGGACTTCTGGAGTCTATTGATTATGAATCATTTGACACGTGCAAACCGTGCCTCATGGGCAAAATGACCAAGACTCCGTTCTCCGGAACAATAGAGCGAGCAACCAACTTATTGGAAATCATACATACTGATGTGTGCGGTCCATTGAGCGTTGAGGCTCGCGGTGGCTATCATTATGTTCTCACCCTCACTAATGACTTAAGTAGATATGGGTATGTCTACTTAATGAAACACAAGTCCGAGACCTTTGAAAAGTTCAAGGAATTTCAGAGTGAGGTAGAGAATCAATGTGACAGGAAAATAAAGTTCTTACGATCAGATCGTGGAGGAGAATACTTGAGTCACGAGTTTGGCACACACTGAAGGAAATGTAGAATTGTTTCATAACTCATGCCGCCTGGAACACCTCAGCGAAATGGTGTGTCCGAACGTCGTAATCACACTCTATTGGATATGGTGCGATCTATGATGTCTCTTACCGATCTACCACTATAATTTTGGGGGTATGCTTTAGAGACTGCTGCATTCACTTTAAATAGGGCTCCGTCGAAATCCGTTGAGACGACACCATATGAATTATGGTTTGGAAAGAAACCTAAGTTGTCGTTTTTGAGAGTTTGGGGATGTGATGCTTATGTCAAGAAACTTCAACCTGAAAAGCTCGAACCCAAGTCGGAAAAATGCGTCTTCATAGGATACCCTAAGGAAACTATCGGGTATACCTTCTACCTCAGATCCGAAGGCAAGATCTTTGTTTCCAAGAATGGATCCTTTCTAGAGAAAGAGTTTCTCTCGAAAGAAGTAAGTGGGAGGAAAGTAGAATTTGATGAGCTACTACCTCTTGAACCGGAAAGTAACGCAGCTCAGGAAGATGTTTCTGTGGTGCCTGCACCGACTAGAGAGGAAGTTAATGATGATGATCATGAAACTTTGGATCAAGTTGCCACCGAACTTCGTAGGTCCACGAGGACACGTTCCGCACCGGAGGGGTACGACAATCCTGTCTTGGAAACCATGTTGTTAGACAACAGTGAACCTTTGAACTATGAAGAAGCGATGGCGTGCCTGGATTCCAACAAATGGCTTGAAGCCGTGAAATCCGAGATAGGATCCATGTATGAAAACGAAGTATGGACTTTGACAGACTTGCCCGATGATCGGCAAGCCATAGAAAATAAATGGATCTTTAAGAAGAAGACTGACGCGGATGGTAACGTGACCATCTATAAGGCTCAGCTTTCCACTAAGGGTTATCGACAAGTTCAAGGGGTTGACTACGATGAGACCTTCTCACCTGTAGCAAAGTTGAAGTCCGTTTGAATCATGTTAGCAATTGCTGCATTCAGATATGGCAAATGGACGTCAAAACGGCATTCCTTAATGGTTTCCTTAAGGAAGAATTGTATATGATGCATCCGGAAGGTTTTGTCGATCCTAAGAATGTTGACAAGGTATGCAAGCTCCAACGCTCAATCTATGGGCTGGTGCAAGCATCTCCGAGTTGGAACATTCGCTTTGATGAGATGATCAAAGCGTTTGGGTTTACACAGACTTATGGAGAAGCCTGTGTTTACAAGAAAGTGAGTGGGAGCTTTGTAGCATTTCTCATATTATATGTTGATGACATACTATTGATGTGAAATGATATAGAACTTTTGGAAAGCATAAGGGCCTAATTTAATAAGTGTTTTTCAATAAAGGACCTTGGAGAAGCTGCTTACATATTAGGCATCAAGATCTATAGAGATAGATCAAGACGCCTCATTGGTCTTTCACAAAGCACATGCCTTGACAAGATATTTAAGAAGTTCAATATGGATCAGTCCAAGAAGGGGTTCTTGTCTATATTGCAAGGTGTGAAATTGAGCACGGCCCAATGTTCGACCTCGGCAGAAGATAGAGAAAAGATGAGTGTCATCCCCTATGCCCCGGCCATAGGGTCTATTATGTATGCCATGTTGTGTACCAGACCTGATGTGAACCTTGCGTAAGTTTGGTAGGGAGGTACCAAAGTAATCCCGGCATGGAACACTGGACAACGGTCAAGAATATCCTAAAGTACCTGAAAAGGACCAAGGACATGTTTTTCGTTTATGGAGGTGACGAAGAGCTCATCGTAAAGGGTTACATCGATGCTAGCTTCGATACAGATCTGGATGACTCCAAGTCACAAACCGGATACGTGTACATTTTGAATGGTGGGGCAGTCAGCTGGTGCAGTTGCAAGCAAAGCGTCGTGGTGGGATCTACATGTGAAGCGGAGTACATAGCTGCCTCGGAGGCAGCACAGGAAGTAGTCTGGATGAAGGAGTTCATCACCGACCTAGGAGTTATTCCCAATGTGTCGGGCCCGATGACTCTCTTCTGTGACAATACTGGAGCTATTGCCCTTGCCAAGGAGCCCAGGTTTCACAAGAAGACCAGGCATATCAAGCGTCGCTTGAACTCCATTCATGAATATATTCAGGATGGAGACATGGATATTTGTAAAGTGCATACAAATCTGAATGAAGCAGATCCGTTGACTAAACCTCTTCCGCGGGCAAAACATGATCAACACCAGAACTCTATGGGTGTTCGATTCATCACAATGTAACTAGATTATTGACTCTAGTGCCAGTGGGAGACTGTTGGAAATATGCCCTAGAGGCAATAATAAAGTGGTTATTATTATATTTCCATGTTCATGATAATTGTCTATTGTTCATGCTATAATTGTATTAATCGGAAACCATAAAACATGTGTGAATACATAGATCATAATATGCCCCTCGTAAGCCTCTAGTTAACTAGCTCGTTGATCAATAGGTGGTCATGGTTTCCTGACCATGGACATTGGATGTCATTGATAATGCGATCACATCATTAGGAGAATGATGTGATGGACAAGACCCAATCCTAAGCGTAGCACAAGATCATGTAGTTCGTTTGCTAAAGCTTTTCTAATGTCAAGTATCATTTCCTTAGACCATGATATTGTGCAACTCCCGGATACCGTAAGAATTCTTTGGGTGTACCAAACATCACAACGTAACTGGGTGGCTATAAAGGTGCACCACAGGTATCTCCTAAAGTATCTGTTGGGTTGGCACGAATCAGGACTGGGATTTGTCACTCCGTATGACGGAGAGGTATCTCTGGTCCCAGTCGGTAATGCATCATCATAACAGGCTCTATGTGACTAAGGAGTGAGCCACGAGATCATGTGTTACGGAACGAGTAAAGAGACTTGCCAGTAACGAGATTGAACTAGGTATAGAGATACCGATGATCGAATCTCGGGCAAGTAACATGCCGATAGACAAAGGGAATTGTATACGGGATTGATTGAATCCTCGACATCGTGGTTCATCCGATAAGATCATCGTGGAACATGTGGGAGCCAACATGGGTATCCATATCCCGCTGTTGGTTATTGACCGGAGAGATGTCTCGGTCATGTCTACATGCCTCTCGAACCCGTAGGGTCTACACACTTAAGGTTCGGTGACGCTAGAGTTGTTATGGGAAATAGTATGTGGTTACCGAAGGTTGTTTGGAGTCCCGGATGAGATCCTGGACATCACGAGGAGTTCCAGAATGGTCCGGAGGTGAAGATTTATATATGTGAAGTCCTTATTCGGTCGCCGGAAGTGTTCGGGGGGTTACCGTATTGTACCGGGACCACCGAAGGGGTTCCGGGGGTCCATCGGGAGGGTCCACCTGCCCCAGAGGGCCCTATGGTCTGAATATAGAGGGTAACCAGCCCCTAGGTGGGCTGGGAGCCAACTTCCCCCTAGGGGCCATGCGCCTAGGGTTGGGGGAAACCCTAGAGGGAGCGCCCCACCTAGCTTGGGGGCAAGCCACCCCTTGGCCGCCGCCCCCTTGTAGATGGGATCTGGGGGGCCGACACCCTCTCCCTTGCCCCTATAAATAGTGGGGGGGGGGGGGTAGGGCTTCCATACCCTTCCCCTGGCGCAGCCCTCCCCCTCTCCTACACCACCTCCTCCTCCGTAGCGCTTGGCGAAGCCCTGCCGGAGAACCACGAGCTCCATCACCACCACGCCGTCGTGCTGCCGGAGTTCTCCCTCAACTTCTCCTCTCCCGTTGCTAGATCAAGAAGGAGGAGACGTCCCCGGTCTATACGTGTGTTGAACCTTAGGCGCCGTTGTTCGTCGCTTAGATCGGAATCGACCGCGATTAGAATCGCTGCATTTACGACTCCACCAACCATGTTCTTGTAACGCTTCCGCTTAGCGATCTTCAGGGGTATGACGATGCACTCCCTCTCTATCGTTGCTAGCATCTCCTAGATTGATCTTGGTGACACGTAGGAAATTTTTGAATTATTGCTACGTTCCCCAACAGGTAGATTGCTTATGGGTAGATCTATTATGAGCATTGCAAATCCTATACCTAGCATCATTTAATTTTTTTCCTCCCCTTTGTTTAAAGTTGAGAACCTTGTTATCGGGAGTGCAAGAAATAGAGGAAGAACTATCCATAATGATAATGACGGCAAACAATGTTGCACACAAAAACATATCCAGCAAGAAAATGGCGAACGAAAAAGAGAGGCGAATAAAATGGCAAATTTTTGTGAAATGGGGAAGAGGAAAACGAGAGGCAAATGGCAAATAATGTAAATTGCACGGAGAAGATTTGTGATTAGGAACCTAGTATATGTTGAAGATCCTCCCCGGCAACGGCGCTAGAAATTCCTTTTGATGTCGCTTGAAGCTACGTCGGTATTTCCCCAAAGAGGAAGGGTTGATGTAGCACATCGGCGGTAGGTATTTCCCTCGGATATGAAACTAGGGTTATCGAACCAGTAGGAGAACCAAGCAACACAAAGTAAACAACCCCTGCAAATAGATAACAAATCCTCGCAACTCAACGTGCTAAAGGGGTTGTCAATCCCTTTCAGGTAATGGTGCCAGAAATTGGTGTGTGGCAGGAAAAAGGTCATAAATATTGATAGATCGAATGCAAAATAAAATAAATTGCAGTAAGGTATTTTTGGGTTTTTAGATTAATAGATCTGAAAATAAAAGCAAATAAAAATAGATCGCAAAGGGAAATATATGAGAAAGAATACCCGGGGGCCGTAGGTTTTTAGTGGCTTCTCTCGAGAAAAATAGCAAAGCGGTGGGTGAACAAATTACTGTAGGGCAATTGATAGAAGTTCAAATAATTATGAAGATATCCAGGCAATGATCATTATATAGGCATCACATCCAAGATTAGTAGACGGACACCTGCCTGCATCTACTACTATTACTCCACACATCGACCGCTATCCAGCCTTCATCTATGTATCTATGTCGAGATAGACCCCATCGTTTTATCCTCAGTAGCAACGATACATACGTGTTGGTTCCCTTTGTCACTTGGATCAACCACCATAAGATCGAACCCACTACAAAGCACCTCTTTCAATTGCAAGATACATAGATCAAGTTGGCCAAACAAAACCCAAATATCGGAGAACAAATACGAGGCTATAAGAAATCATGCATAAAAGAGATCAGAGAAACTCAAATACTTTCATGGATATGAAAAGATAGATCTGTTCGTAAACTTGAAGTTCATCGATCCCAACAAACACACCACAAAAAAGTTACATCATATGGATCTCCAAGAGACCATTGTATTGAGAATCTAGAGAGAGAAAGAGATGAAGCTATCTAGCTACTAACTATGGACCCGAAGGTCTACAAAGAACTACTCACGCATCATCGGAGAGGCACCAATGGAGGCGGTGAACCCCATCTGAGATGGTGTCTAGATTGGATCTGGTGGTTCTGGACTCCGCGGCGGCTAGATGTATATTTTCGTCGACTCCCCTAGGATTCTGGGATTTTTGGGGTATTTATAGAGAAAAGAGGCGGTCCGGGGGGCACCCGAGGTGGGCACAACCCACCAGGGCACGCCTGGGCCTCTTGGCGCACCCGGTGGGTTGTCCCCTCCTCGGGACTCCCCCAGGTGCAACGAGGGCCCAACATGTTCGTTTTGGTCCATAAAAAATCTCCGTAAAGTTTCGTGGCATTTGGACTCCGTCTGATATTGATTTTCTGCGATGTAAAAAACAGAGAAAAAACAGGAACTGGTACTTGGCACTATGTCAATAGGTTAGTACCAAAAATGATATAAAATCTATACCTACTAATAAAGCAAAGTGCGTTTCGCCAAAATTTTCATCCGTTCACCGTCAAAATTTATTTTTCTATCCAAGGTAGTACTAAATTTATGTCTGTCCATCTGTTTTTTATATTACAATCCAGACTTTCGACTTCGGCCGCACACCCTGTGGCCCAGCCAAGCCAGCCCACTTATTTGCTCGCTCATGAAGCTGCAAAAACTCTATTTGTCGACCTAGGCGGCAGATAGTCGGAGCTTCACACAGGGACCCCAAAACTGTGCAAGTCTGTTTCAATTTTTCTTCCAAAACTATTTTTATTTTTAACTTATTTTGTAATATATTTTTTTAAATCAGCATTTTATTTTTGTCAAATTTACAAAAAACATTACAATTAAATATCGTGTTCCCGTTTTTAAAAATGTTTGCAAAAAATATAATTTTCTCTTGTTCTGATTTTCTTTCGAAATTCAGGATTTTTTTGTGTTTCCGAAAATTGTTTGGGACTCCCAAAAATACATTTTAAAAAATGTTCAAAATTAGAAAAGTATTCTTGTTTTAGGAAAATGTTCACAAATCCAATAATGTCCGTGTTTAAAAACACATTTTATAACATTGTTCCGAATGTTCAAAACATGTTCCATTTTCAAAAGTTGGTCACAACTTCAAAAAATGATTGTGTAGTCATAAAAGGTTCATGTCTTCAGAAAATTATTTTGTTTCAAATTTTGTTCATGTTTTTCTAAAATGGATGGATTATTAAAAATATTGTTTGTAATATCAAAATGTTATATTTTCCAAGAGTATTTGGCAATTCATATTAAAAAAAATGTTTTAAATCTAATGTTGCAATATGTTCTTAAATATTCGCGTCGGCCAATGGTTAGCAGTAGGCATTTGTTGCCATGGCCAACAACATCTGGTCGAGTCTTTAACGTCATGTGTTCGATTGTTCAACTAGTCGTTTTTCTGGATTATTACTCGTGCCTTGCAAACACAGGTCATATCAGGGCCTGGTAGTAGCTGGCCCAGACGCGATCGGTTGTACCTTCTACGCGCTATTTGACGCAACTAGCATCATATACTAGCTCCCACACAGCTGACCCAAGAAAAAGCAAAAATATACGTATAGATTTTGTTTCACCCATTCCACAGGTAGTTTCCCACTTCATTTATTTATCCCCAACTGGGCCTACCATGCATTTCTTTTTCTATCACACTGACAAGCAGCAAAAAATTAAGGGCGCGAGGGGATTGAACTATGAACCTTCCCTATTGTGCCGACGGACAAAGCCAACTCAGCTAGCTTGCAATTGTGATAGGAACAATCCCACCTTGGAATTTTATACTACATCACACAAGTTTTTATATGTCCCTAAGTTGTTAAATAGGAAGGTTGTGTGAGAATATGGAAGTTGTCTTGAGAATCATGTGCAGAACGCGGCACTCCACAAATTATTGCTGGAGGTAACTTGCACGTGCCAATAAAAGACAATGTGCTTGTTGGCTATAGTCTATAATTGAAAAAATTGCGGGCACGTGCTAATAAAAGAGAATATATTGGTTTTTCTCTAATTAATAAAAAATTGTGGGCACGTGAGTGCAAAAATAGCCAAAGAGAATAAACCCTGATAATGAAGGGACATTCATGCCTGATTATGCACTAATTATGCCAGTCAAACAAAATTTATGCATTGCAGAAGGTGACAATAGGTGAGGCGCTAATGGACGACACCCAACCGACGCGGCCATGCACTATTGCCGACTATCTCCTCCCATTATTGACGGCCGCCGCCCATGTCGTTCCACAGACACAAGATTGAACTACCATCGCCGATGATGAAAAGAAGGAGGATAAGTGACAATATAAATCAGGCGATGTGTTTAGATAGATGACGTGGAAGAGTGTGTGTGGGGATGCGGGGAATGCTGAGATATTATTTTTCTCTCGTTGCAACGCACGGGCATATTTCCTAGTGATTATAAAACATCCAAGATTGATAATATAACAACATGGAACAATTAAAAATTATAGATACGTTGGAGAGGTATCAACATCCCCAAGCTTAACTCCTACTTGTCCTCGAGTAGGTAAGTGATAAAAACCGAATTTTTGATGTGGAATGCTGCCTATCATGTCATATCATATTCTTTTCTTTATAGCCTGGACAATTGAACTTTTAGTTGTTCAAAGGAATAGCCTAGTTTTGACATGATAATTTAGATACTCAAGCATATCAACAAGCAACCATGTCTTTGAAAATATTAATGATAAAATAAGCTATCCCTAGCCCATCATGCTCAAACATTGATCCATTCATGAAACACACTCGAATATTAGCTACACCCAATACTTAAGTACGATCATATTGTCTCCTAGTTGGTGCTTTTATAAGAGAAGATGGCGACTCAAAAATAGAAATTGCATAAAGTAAAATAAAGGCCCTTCGTAGAGGGAAATAGGGATTTGTAGAGGTGCCAAAGCTCAAAGAGAAAAACTTAGATATAAAATCATTTTGGGAGGTGTATCCATCCCACCAACAAAAACGACTTAGAGTTCTCAATACTTTCCATGCATAGATATATCATAGGCAGTTCCCAAACAGAAAATAAAGTTTATTCCTTTTTCCACCATAACTTTCAGTTTCCATGGCTAACCGTATCCACGAGTGCCCTCCATACCAACAGTTTCCAAGGAATTTATTATTTGACAACATATAGTAAATTCAATTTTTTTGCATGTCGGTACTGGGCATCCCTAATACCTTTGCCTTACTCTCATGCAATGACAAGTGAATAAACACTCGCGTTGAGAATAACACATCTAGCATGGGAAATATTAGCCACCCTCACCGCTCCGCGAGCGAAATGAACACGAAAAAGAGAAGTTTATTTTGAAAATTAGAGTTGGCACATGCAAATTTTCTTTGAACGACAAAAAATACCGTATATAGGTAGATATAGTGGACTCATGTGGCAAAACCAGGTTAAAGTTTTTTGGATGCACAAGTAGTGATCATACTTAGTGCAAAATGAAGGCTAGCAAAAGATTGGGAAGCGACCAACTAAGAAACAGATAATCTCGTAAGCAAGTATTAAGCATAAATAACACCAAATAATGCACCACAAGTAGAATATAATTTCATTGCATGACTATTGACTTTCGTACTTGCATAGGTTATCACAAACCTTAACACCAATATTCCTACTAAAGCATAATTACTCATCAAGATGACTCACATGTCACATCATCATATCTCAGAATTATTACTAAGAATCAAGTTTATTTTGTCCAATGATCTTCATGAAAGTTTTTATTATATCCTTCTTGGATATATGTCACTTTGGGACTAATTTTCATGTATTGCTTTTGACAAGCTCCAACAAATATAAGTGAAGATCATGAGCATAATATATTTTTCTTTCTCTCAAATTAATTTAAGTGAAGGAAGAGAGAATTTCTTGATAATTTTAATAACTATCAAATCAATCTAAGTGAAGAAAGAGAGCATTTTTTCAAAAATACTAAAGCACACCGCGCTCAAAAAGATATAAGTGAAACACTAGAGCAAGTCAATTGCTCATAAAAAATTTAAGTGAAGCATAGAGAGCAATTCTAACAAGTCATGACATAATTTTGGCTCTCTCAAATAGGTGTGTCCATTAAGGATTGATGACTTAAAACAAAAAATAAAACAAGCAAAGACTAGTATCATACAAGACGCTCCAAGCAAAACACATATCATGTGACGAATAAAAATGTAGTTTCAAGTAAAATACCGATGATCACTGGAAGAAAGCGGGGATGGCACTCGGGGGCATCCCCAAGTTTAGTTGGTTGCTCATTTTCGGATAATAGCTTGGGATGTCGGGGCATCCCCAAGCTTAGGATCTTCCATCCTTCCTTCATCCATCATAAGATAACCAAAACTTGAAAACTTCAATCACACAAAACTCAACAAAACCTTCATGAGATCCGTTAGTATAAGAATAATAAATCACTACTATAAGTGCTATATCAAACCAATTCATATTTTGTTTTTGTATTATATCTACTGTATTCCAACTTTTCTATGGCAAAAAATCATCAAAGAAAACCATAGAACCATCAAAATAAGCACACAATGCAAAGAAAACAGAATCTGTCAAAACAGAACAGTCTATAGCAATCTAACTATTTCGAATACTGTTGTAACTCCAAAAATTCTAAAAAATTAGGACAACCTGAGCTATTTGTATATTGATCTACAACGAGTGGAATGTGTATTTTATCACTCTTGGGTAAAAAATGAAAATTAATTTCATGAGAGTAAAAGTTTCTGTTTTTCAGCAAGATGAAACAACTATCACCCAAGAAGATCCTAAAGTCTTTACTTGGCACAAACACTAATTAAAACATAAAAACACAATCATAACAGTAGAATAATTGTGTTAACACAAAAAAATAGGAAGCAAAAAGCAAAAATAAAATTTATTCATTGGGTTGCCTCCCAACAAGCGCTATAGTTTTATGCCCTTAGCTAGGCATAAAGCAAGGATCTAAGTTTTGTCATCTTTGTCCAACTCTTCAATAAAACACTTAGAATCCTTCAAATATTTAGCATAAAGATTTTCAATAACAACACTCCTAGGAATAAATTCAAATATCTCATTCTTGCAAAAGGGATCTCTTATCACTTCAACAAAATCCGGGTGAACACTAATCATCTTAAGATCTCCATTATTACTATTACTAGAAGTTGCACCCTTGTTCTTGGATCTACCCCTCCTTACGGTAGTTTTCTCGATAGTTTTAGTGGAAGCAAAAGTCGTGCTTAGATTACTAAAGATTTCTTCTATTCTTTCATGGCTTAAGGTACCCTTCTCTTTTAACAATTTAAGAACATCTCCCACTTTTGACCCAATATTGATAGAAAAATTATGAATCTTTTTATCTATAATTTCCATATTATCTTCGGTGAGCATTTTCTTTTCAATAGTATCTAGTCTTTCCATAACATGCTCAAGAGTCAAACACTATTGCAGGATGCTGCTAACGCGACACTATGATCAGAGACCCTTCGAGGGATCAAGTAGTCTTGAATGGGATAGAGTTGTAGCAATTACCCTTCCGGCCAGGACACGGAGGAACGCTCCAAGGAAGCCCACACACCAGCCTAAAAGTTTATATGAAGTAACCGAGATTGATTTAAAGTCCTAGGCTCCAACTAAACCAGATAAAGTAGGCATGAGGTTCAGGAGTTTGTGTGGATTTGTTGGCAGGGCAAGGCTCAACATTAATCTGACGGGGTTTCAGAAGGCTGACACAGAAACACGATGAAGGATAGTCTGGGAGATCATGGATCACTTCAACGTTCCAGAGCAGTGGAGAATGCAGGTGGAACACGCTGCACTAAAGAAGGCTAGGGATGCTTGGAGAAACTGGAAGCACGTGCTGTACAAGAAGTACTTGAGTGAAGGCAAGGACCCAATCCCCACATACCCCCAAATTACAAAGATAGACTGGGCAGAATTCAAAAGGGTCAAGGCAACTCCAAAGGTTGCTGCGAAGAGTTTCAAGCAATTGGAACTTTAGAAGAAGAACATACACCCCCACTATATGGGTGTGGCGGGATACTACGGCATGAAACTGATATGGGAACAGGAGGACAAAGAAGCAGTAGCGGCGGGTGGGAATCCGGCCTTTAGTGAAATCAAGGGTAAACGCGCCAGAGACTACTTGTGGGCACGCGCAAAGAGGCGCGAGGACGGAACTTATTACTTTGAAAACGCACGTGATGCCAAACTGTATGAAGTGATGGTAGAGGCTTCCAAGATCCCTAGAAGGTTCTACAGGAACTCAGGGCCATGTGACATTATGTCCATTGCTCTGAACACAAAAGAGGCCCCTGGCCGTGCAAGGGGTACAGGTGTTAATGTCCCGCACAAGAGGGCTTTCACACTTAGCAAAGAAGAGAGGCTCAACATGAAAAAAGCGAGGAGTGAAATGAAGCAGAATGCATTGTTTGAAAAGTTGAAGAAGGAGATTTATCCAGCTATTCGAAAGGATGTTGAGGAGTCAATAATGATGCAGAAGACTCTAACACTGACAGATAGCCAGCAGATGGGAGGGGAGGCAGGCATGGATGATGCTGCTTATTGCGCGACAACACTGCACAAGAGTAGCTATGCATCAGCTGACCCCAGCAACACTGAGACTGCAGCTGCTCGTGATGATGCTATATCTAATCTAATTGGAATGAAAGACAGACTGAAGGGCATGCTTACACATTATGAAGGTACATTAAAATGTGCAACAACCTGTGTTTGCCCACCCTTCTTGGAAGATGGCCTCTTCTTGGACAATGTGCCATTGAAGCCGGGTTGTGTGAAGTGCTACGTGACTGAAGTAAAGCATGGATTCAATGAATTTGCCCTGAAGAATGTCCTAGGAGACTTCAATGAGAGAAGGACCTTGGGACAAACACTGTTACATCACATCCAGTGGCCACGAAAGGAAATAGAGTTCATCGATGAGATTCCTGAAACCCCGCCAAGAGCAACCATTGTCGCCCCTCAACTGCTGATGCTCTCCTTGCCACAGTAGCTCTCGCAGGCTGATGCATTAACCTGTGATCTGTCGACCTGACTTTATGGCGTATAGGTCATGTCATCCTCCGCCCCAAAGCAGCCAGTGGCAAGGCCTACAACTGCTGATGACGCACCACCGGTTCAGATGTCGGCCGCTAAAGCAGGAGGGGGAGACCCAGCTGCAGCACATGCTCAGCAGACCAACCTGGCGGAACAGACTGCTAAGCAGTCTGATGCTTCGGAACCGCCTGCTAAGAAGTCTATAGGTCCAGAACCGACTGCTCATCAGCCCGTCGGTCTGGAGGCGCGTGATTAACATACCAATGCGCCAGCACTTCCTGCTCAGCAAACCAACGTGTTGGCATGACTTCCTCAGCACACCGACAAGTTAGCACCACCTGTGCAGAAACCTGACATAGCTTCAATGCATGGTCAGCAGTCTGACGCCTCTGCTCCTTCAGGCCAGCAACCCGCCACAGTAGCACCGCCAGTTCAGCGCTCTGGCATAGATAAACCGTCTGCTAAGAATTTCGTCCAAGCTTCACCGTATGCTCGGCAGTCTACCTTGCAGGCAACCAGACGTTCTGCCAGAAATGCTCCTAGTACCAAGAAGGAAGTAGCCAAAAAGGCTACAACCATGACCACGAGGAAGCGCAGTAGGAGAGTGAAGAGGAAAGAGAACGATTGCCTCTTACTTAAAGCACTCATCGCACAAAACCAAATTAATAACAGCTTGTTCGAATTGGGGAGTAATATTATTTCTAATGCCATGGATGATGAAGAAGTAGAATTGTTGCTTGCTAAAAGGAAAGCAGACGTACTTGAAGCACGCAATTACATCCATGGCTAGCCATTTCTTGTTGGCGAATACTTTGATGAGTGCAACTCCAGTTGCCGCGAGTTACATGAATATTGCATGGATCAAATGTCAGCGGGTTATCATGCTTTGCTAGTCCACTACAATAGAGATAATTTCTGACACGATGCTCGTTCCATCAATGTGAGTTTCGAGGACTTACATCTCTTCTTCAACTTCAACGTGCTCGATGCCACTCTTATTAGATGCCTGATTTTGTAAGTACTTAACAAACTCTGATAAACTTCTCCATACAATGGTGTAAATGATAAACAACTACCTGCATTTTATTCCTCTCAGGGGATTAAATGCGCGGAGAAGAATAAGGGAGAGTGTGTATTTCATAGATCCTGCATTAGCAAATGACACAACATTAGATGGTAAGGACCGACGGGACTGGGCTATTAACATGGTCCTCTGTATCTTCGAAAACACGTCCCATGCACAATAATTTCTCTGGCCATATCATGAACGGCAAGTCAAGTAAACAACCACACATACACTGATTGTCTTTCAGATCTCGACATCATTCGTAAGTTCATGTCGTTCTTAATATGTAGCAATCACTGGATATTGGTATTCATTGTTCCAAACAAGAACACATTTTACTACCTCGATTCTCTTAGAGGGTCAAGAAATGCTCAGGATCTGACGCATGTTCAGCAATTCTTGGATAGGTATTGAATTCTATGATGTTGAAATTAATTTGCAGTCATATCTGGTTCAACAATTGTTGTTGTCAAAATTCATCATCATTTGCAGTGTGCTCGCATTGTGGAAAACTTAACCAGGGAACCTGTTCAAGACGGAACAACCCATGCAGCACGAGATCATTTCTCCGGTAACACACTGAAATCCGTTATTTTCGGAAAATTTATCCAAGAGTCTACAAATACCTTTCCTTACACTAGTCAAATGTTCAAGCTTCTAAATAAACCTCTTTCTATTTTGTTCAAAGAAAAAATAATACATCTAACACGGGTTAGGTTGTTCCTAACAGGACAAATACATGACTAATTTTGTACAAAAAATTTCAGTGTCCTCAGCAAGAAGGAGGGACCAACCTTTGTGGATACTATGTTTGCAGACACACGACCTCCATCTGCAAATCTGCTAATAGTTGTGGCGATCCTTGCGAATTAGTACCAGTAAGTCTATCTTAATTAACATCTTCTACTCCACTCATATGGCACATTATGATCTTAAAAATACTGCAGCTCATCTTAAAAACCGAGGACCCCTGAACCGCTCCCGACTGGTGAATTGGTGATGGTTCAGAGATTTATCAGCGACTTCTTCCTGGATCACTACATCAATCCCACTGGTGATAATGAAGATTTCAGCATGCCTTCTCCTGAAACATTGAGTAAGAGTTAGCCGCTAAACATATAACGCATGGATCCATTGTTTTCCATCTAATGAGGTCTTTGTATTTCGTACACTATGATTAACTATGTAATGCATTTATGTGTGGAAAAATCATTGGAATTTATCTATCGTATGTTCAATTGCAATTGTTGCGAAATCTGATGAATGTTCTTCTTGTGGACACTATTTGTTCAATTGAATATTATGGCGAATTTGCTTTTTGCGTGCCGATTCAAAATGGGATATTTTTGTTTATTTCTTCAATTTAATATTGTGGCGAAATTTCTTTTTGCACGCCGATTCAAAATGGGATATTTTTGTTTTAACCTGGAAATTGCTCCGCACATGATTCAACTAAATGAGTGTGTGCGGTCCACATCGGAAAGCATACGTAATCGTAGCGGAACCGTCGGTGATACACAGTAGATCGCAAATGATTTGCAGCGCTACTACGTGTGCATAGGTTCTCCGGAACCGTTTGTGATATCGCGTTATCGCACACGAGAACTGGGAGTAAACCATGCCCAATGCAAAATACAATCCCAGTCATAATTTTTTCAGGAAACGTGTGGGATCCCAAACGAAAAGCACACGTCACTCTTGCGGCAACCGTCGGTGATACCTAACAAATCGCAAACGGTCTGCATCACTTGTTTGTGTGCGAAGGGGCTCCTAAACCGTTTGTGATAGAACATCATCGCATATGGTAATTGCTGGAAAACGTCTGCGATGGAGTCTAGCATGGCAGAAGGGTTACGCAGAAAACTCGTGTGCGATAGGGCACAAATCACACACAGTTCATATGTTGGCCCGTGTGCCTTACATACTGTTTCCCAAACGGTTCATTATGACAGACCGTATGGTTTCACTGCGTCATTAGAAACGCTTAATCACTGATACCACATGTGCGAAAGAATTTAGTGTGTGCTGCATCACACACGATTACATTTTGGAAGGCCTTTGTATCACTGTTCCATATCCCCGATGGTTTTTGGGTCATGCGGGAAGGACCCCCTATCGCACACACTCACTTGGCGACGGTTCCGAAGGCCGTCGCGGAAAGGGGTTAAAGACCGTTTGTTTAGGACCGACACGCACCAGTGAAAGTTGTTTCATTAATCATAAGTGGTGGTGAACCCACTAAATTTCACATAGCATTAAAGGCATCAAGAGAACGACACATCAAGAAATTTCCACCGGTAATCGTATCAAGGACGAATCTATACCAAGTGGTGATGCCAACATAAAAACAACAAAGAAGAACAATGGTAGATTGCTTAAGGGTAGATCTATTATGAGCATTGCAAATCCTATACCAAGCATCCTTTAAATTTTCTCCTCCCCTTTTTTTAAAGTTGAGAACCTCGTTCTCGGGAGTGCAAGAAATAGAGGAAGAACTATCCATAATGATAATGACGACAAACAAGGTTACACACAAAAACAGATCTGGCAAGAAAATGACGAATGAAAAAGAGAGGTGAATAAAACGACAAAATTTTGTGAAGTGGGGGAGAGGAAAATGATAGGCAAATGGAAAATAATGTAAATTGCAAGGAGATGAGATTTGTGATTAGGAACCTGGTATATGTTGAAGATCCTCCCCGGCAACGGCGCCAGAAATTCCTTTTGATGTCTCTTGAAGCTATGTCGGTATTTCCCCAAAGAGGAAGGGGTGATGCAGCACAGTGGCGGTAGGTATTTCCCAAAGATATGAAACCAAGGTTATCGAACCAGTAGGAGAACCAAGCAACACCACGTTATCAACCCCTACACACAGATAACAAATCCTCGCAACACGACGTGTTAAAGGGGTTGTCAATCCCTTTCGGGTAACGGTGCCAGAAATTGGTGCGTGATGGGAAAAAGGTCATAAATATTGATAGATCGAATGCCAAATAAAATAAATTGCAGCAAGGTATTTTTGTGGTTCTAGATTAATAGATCTGAAAATAAAAGCAAATGAAAATAGATCGCAAAGGCAAATATATGAGAAAGAAGACCCGGGGCCCGTAGGTTTCACTAGTGGCTTCTCTCGAGAAAAATAGCGAAGCGGTGGGTGAACAAATTACTGTTGAGAAATTGATAGAACTTCAAATAATTATGATGATATCCAGGCAATGATCATTATATAGGCATCACTTCCAAGATTAGTAGACCGACTCCTGCCTGCATCTACTACTATTACTCCACACATAGACCGCTATCCAGCATGCATCTAGTGTATTAAGTTCATGGAGAAACGAAGTAATGGAATAAGAACGATGACATGTTGTAGACAAGATCTATCTATGTAGAGATAGACCCCATCGTTTTATCCTTAGTAGCAACGATACATATGTGTCGGTTGCCCTTTTGCCACTGGGATCAAGCACTGGAAGATCGAACCCACTACAAAGCACCTCTTCCCATTGCAAGATTAATAGATGAGGTTGGCTAAACAAAACACAAATATCAGAGAAGAAATACGAGGCTATAAGCAATCATGCATAAAAGAGATCAAGGAAACTCAAATACTTTCATGGATATAAAAAGATAGATTTGATCATAAACTCGAAGTTCATCGATCCCAACAAACACACGCAAAAGAGTTACATCATATGGATCTCCAAGACACCATTGTATTGAGAATCAAGAGAGACATGAAGCCACCAAGCTACTAACTATGGACCCGAAGGTCTACAAAGAACTACTCACGCATCATCAGAGAGGCACCAATGGAGGTGGTGAACCCGATCTGAGATGGTGTCTAGATTGGATCTGGTGGTTCTGGACTCTACGGTGGATGGATGAATATTTTCGTTGACTCCCCTAGGGTTCTGGGATTTTTGGGGTATTTATAGAGCAAAGATGCGGTCCGTGGGGCACCCGAGGTGGGCACAACCCACCAGGGCACGCCTCGGCCTCCTGGCGCGCCTTGGTGGGTTGTCCCCTCCTCTGGACTCCCCCTAGGTGCAACTATAGGGCCCAACATGTTCCTTCTGGTCCATAGAAAATCTTCATAAAGTTTCGTGGCATTTGGACTCCATCTGATATTGATTTTCTGCGATGTAAAAAACATGGAAAAATAGGAACTGACACTTGGCACTATGTCAATAGGTTAGTACTGAAAAATGATATAAAATGACTATAAAATAATTATAAAACATCCAAGATTCATAATATAACATCATAGAACAATCAAAAATTATATATACGTTGGAGACGTATCAGACTGTTCCACCAATGCAATCAAAAGAGAAGTGCTAGCTAATTGAAATTCTCCGGCGATACACTAGACGACAACACAAATCCGATACAATAATCACTCAGAATAAGGGTGAATCTAGGGTTTGAGAGGAAGGAGAGGTGCACACACAAGTGCTAAGAGGTAGCTATTCTATTCTTCGCCCCCCTTCCTTTCCTGTGTGAAAGGATGGCTTCAAGTATCGTTGACGCTATCAGTTTGCATGTTCGTCGGGTTGTAGATCTGGGAAGCCGCCAGTCGTGCTTGGAGGGCTTCCCCCTGATTGGCTTGAGATGGTTCTTCCATGTCAGTCGCCATGTTCTTGTGACCAAAATATTGTAGCTTTTTCTTTGAAGGTCGAGCATTAAATTATTATGCTCACAACTTTACGAAAATTACTTTCTCACTCGATCACGCTCACCAATTGTGGCTTACTTCGCCTCATAACACAATTTGTATCCCTCTAAATGATCTTGTGGATCACCAAATATTTGACAAATCTCTCTAAAAAACTTAGTGCCACCACATTGGCCTTTAGTAAAACTTTCAATACTAGTACATGCTTTTATAGTGTAGGCATGTGAGTGTTAGCAGCAATGGTTCAACAACAGAGGAAATGCTACAGGAAGCAACGACAAGTGAGAAGCAGCCTAGGCCCAGGAGAAACAAGTAGGCCCCTGCATGCATAGCTGACCCGGAGTGGACCCAGTGATCCGCTATTCTATATATGTAACGGGTAGAATGACTGAAAGGGGTAGGAGGGAAGACTTTAGCCGGATGGATAGGCTTGTGTGTGTGTGGTTAGCTAGCTCTTTCTTCTTCTTCCTGTCTATACGTTGAATTAGAATTCCCCCATGTACTAAGAATTGGTTGGTTAATAGCTAGATCGAGAGAGCAATTCGGTGCTTACAATTAGCTAGCTCTTGCTTCTTCTTCCTCTCTATACGCTGAATTTGAATTCCCCCATGTACTGAGAATTGGTTGGTTAATAGCTAGATCAAGAGAGCAATTCGGTGCTTACAATTGGTATCAGAGCTGTAGATCCTGGAGGAGCGAGTCCCAAGCCACCATCTGCACGCGATGAGGTTCGCGGCCCGCTGCCGATGAGAAATCATGGAGAGCCTGTCGCTGGCAACGAAGTCTATGTATGAGTTCCTCAAGGCCGACCTGGCGGAGTCCCTCGACATATGTTTCAAGCGCCAAGACGAAGATGCAGCGAAATCGATGCACTCCATCATCAGCAATCTGACGACGAGGATCATTGACCTCAAGTTGTCAATCGGAGTCGACTGTTGGGAAACGTAGCATGCAATTTCAAAAATTTCCTATGCTCATGCAAGATCCATCTAGGAGATTCATAACAAATAGAGGGGGGGAGTGTGTCCACGTACCCTCATAGACCGAAAGCGGAAGCGTTTGACAACGCGGTTGATCTAGTCGAACTTCTTCTCGTTCCGACTGATCAAGCACCGAACGTACGACACCTCCGAGTTGTACACACGTTCAGCTCGATGACGTTCCTCGAACTCTTGATCCAGCAAAGTGTCGAGGGAGAGTTTTGTCAGCACGACAGCGTGGTGATGGTGATGGTGAAGTGATCCGCGCAGGGCTTCGCCTAAGCACTACGACAATATGACTGGAGGCGTAAACCATGGAGGGGGCGCCGCACACGGCTAACAATCGTTGGTGTGCGTTCTAGCGGTGCCCCCCTCATATATATAGGTTGGAGGGGAGGAGAGGCAGCCATGGGGGCTCCCCAAGTAGGAGGAATCCTACTTGGGGTCCTCCCAATTCGGCCTCCCCACTTTCCTATTCCTATTCGGAATAGGAAGGGGAGAGGGGGAAGGGGGAATCCTATTCCCCTTTTCCTTTCCTCCTTCCCCTTTTCTACTCAAATTTGTCCAGCCCATATGGGGAGGGGGGGGGGGTGAACTAGCCCCTTTGTGGCTGGTGTGTTTCCCCTCTTGGCCCATAAGGCCCATATCTTTTGTCGGGGGTGCCCGGAACCCCTTCCAGTGACCCGATAAGTACCCGATGTATCTCGAAACTCTCCTGGTGTCCGAATACCATCGTCCTATACATAAATATTTACGTCTCGACCATTTCGAGACTCCTCGTCATGTCCGTGATCTCATCTGGGACTCCGAAGAACATTCGTTCACCAAATCACATAACTCATATCATACAAAATCGTCATCGAATGTTAAGCGTGTGGACCCTATGGGTTCGAGAACTATGTAGACATGACCGAGACACGTCTCCGGTCAATAACCAATAGCGGAACCTGGATGCTCATATTGGTTCCTACATATTCTACAAAGGTCTTTATCGGTCAAATCGTTATGACAACATACGCTATTCCCTTTGTCATCGGTATGTTACTTGCCCGAGATTCGATCGTCGGTATCTTCATACCTAGTCCAATCTCATTACCAGCAAGTCTCTTTACTCATTCTATAATACATCATCCCACAACTAACTCATTAGTCACATTTCTTGCAAGGCTTATTATGATGTGCATTACTGAGAGGGCCCAGAGATACCTCTCCGATACTCGGAGTGACAAATCCTAATCTTGATCTATGCCAACCCAACAAACACCTTCGGAGATACCTATAGGGCATCTTTATAATCACCCAGTTATGTTGTGATGTTTGATAGCACCCAAGGTATTCCTCCGGTATGCCGGAGTTGCATAATCTCATAGTCGAAGGAATATGTATTTGACATGAAGAAAGCAATAGCAATAAAACTGAACGATCAATATGCTAAGCTAACGAATGGGTCTTTTCCATCACATCATTCTCCTAATGATGTGATCCCGTTCATCAAATGATAACACATGTCTATGGTTAGGAAACTTAACCATCTTTGATTAACGAGCTAGTCTAGTAGAGAGGCTTACTACGGATATTCGACCCAAATTTATTGATTCGACACAAGGGGAGCGAAAGAATATTCTCAAGTATTAGCAGCCGAGTTGTCAATTCAACCACACCTGGAAACTTAGTATCTGCAGCAAAGTGTTTAGTAGCACAGTAATATGATAGTGGTGGTAGCGGCAACAAAAGTAAAGACAGCAAAAGTAATGTTTTTGGTATTTTGTTGTGATTGTAACAGTAGCAGCAGGAAAGTAAATAAGCGAGAACCAGTATATGGAAAACTCGTAGGCACCGGATCAGTGATGGATAATTATGCCGGATGCGGTTCATCATTTAACATTCATAACATAGGGTGACACAGAACTAGCTCCAATTCATCAATGTAATGTAGGCATGTATTCCGTATATAGTCATACATGCTTATGGGAAAGAACTTGCATGACATCTTTTGTCCTACCCTCCTGTGGCAGCGGGGTCCTATTGGAAACTAAGGGATATTAAGGCCTCCTTTTAATAGAGAACCGGAACAAAACATTAGCACATAGTGAATACATGAACTCCTCAAACTATGGTCATCACCAGGAGTGGTCCCGATTATTGTCACTTCGGGGTTGCTGGATCATAACACATAGAAGGTGACTATAGACTTGCAAGATAGGATCAAGAACTCACAAATATTCATGAAAACATAATAGGTTCAGATCTGAAATCATGGCACTCGGGCCCTAGTGACAAGCATTAAGCATGGCAAAGTCAGAACATAATGGATACTAGGGATCAAACCCTAACAAAACTAACTCGATTACATGATAAATCTCATCCAACCCATCACCGTCCAGCAAGCCTATGATGGAATTACTCACGCATGGCGGTGAGCATCATGAAATTGGTGATGGAGGATGGTTGATGATGACGACGGCGATGAATCCCCCTCTCCGGAGCCCCGAACGGACTCCAGATCAGCCCTCCCGAGAGGTTTTAGGGCTTGCCAGTGGCTCCGTATCGTAAAACGTGATGATTTCTTCTCTCTAATTTCTCTCTCTCCGAAAGCAAATATATAGAGTTGAAGTTGGCGTCGGAGGGCATCCAGGGGGCCCACAAGGTAGGGGGGGGGGGCGCCCCCACCCTCATGAGAAGGGTGTGGGCCCCCTGGTCTTCATCTTTGGCGAGGATTTTTTATTATTTTTTCTAAGATGTTCCGTGGAGTTTCAGGTCATTCCGAGAATATTTGTTTTCTGCACATAAAACAACACCATGGCAATTCTGCTGAAAACATCGTCAGTCAAGGTAGTTCCATTCAAATCATACAAGTTAGAGTACAAAACAAGGGCAAAAGTGTTTGGAAAAGTAGATACGACGGAGACGTATCAACTCCCCCTAGCTTTAACCCTTGTTTGTCCTCAAGCAATTCAGTTGACAAACTGAAATAAAGAAAGAAAACTTTTACAAACTCTGTATGCTCTTGTTGTTGCAACTATGTCAAGCCAGCATTCAAGTTTTCAGCATAGATCATAACTAACCACATTTGCAATAATTCTCAGGTCTCATAATTACTCATATCAATAGCATAATCAACTAGCAAGCCATAATAATAAATCTCGGATGACAACACTTTCTCAAAACAATCATAATATGATATAACAAGATGGTATCTCACTAGCCCTTTCTGAGACCGCAAAACATAAATGCAGAGCACCTTTAAAGATCAAGGACTGACTAGACATTGTAATTCATGGTAAAAGAGATCCAATCATAGTCACACCCAATATAAATTAACAGTGATGAATGCAAATGACGGATGTGCTCTCCAGCTAGTGCTTTTTAATAAGAGGGTGATGACTCAACATAAAAGTAAATGGATAGGCCCTTTGCAGAGGGAAGCAGGGATTTGTAGAGGTGCCAGAGCTCGGTTTTGAAATAGAGATAAATTGTATTTTGAGCGGTATACTTTCATTGTCAACGTAACAACTAAGAGATGGTGATATCTTCCATGCTAAACACATTATAGGCGGTTCCCAAACAGAATGGTAAAGTTTATACTCCCCCTCCACCAACAGGCATCAATCCATGGCTTGCTCGAAACAACGAGTGCCTACAACATACATCAGGTCCCAGGGGGAGTTTTGTTTGCAATTAATTTTGATTTAGTTTGCATAAAGCATGGGACTGGGCATCCCGGTGACCAGCCATTTTCTCGTGAGTGAGGAGCGGAGTCCACTCCTCTTGAGAATAACCCGCCTAACACGGAAGATAAGGACAACCTTGGTTGATACATGAGCTATTCGAGCATACAAGACAGAATGTTTATTTGAAGGTTTAGAGTTTGGCACATACAAATTTACTTGGAACGGCAGGTAGATACCGCATATAGGAAGGTATGGTGGACTCATCTGGAATAACTTTGGGGTTTGAGGGATTGGATGCACAAGCAGTATTCCCGCTTAGTACAAGTGAAGGCTAGCAAAAGACTGGGAAGCGACCAACTAGAGAGCGACAACATCCATGTACATGCATTAGAATTAATAAACATTGGATGCAAGCATGAGTAGGATATAATCCACCATGAACATAAATATCGTGAAGGCTATGTTGATTTTGTTTCAACTACATGCGTGAACATGTGCCAAGTCAAGTCACTTAAATCATTCGAAGGAGGATACCACCCCATCATACCACATCATAATCATCTCAATAACATGTTGGCACACAAGGTAAATCATTATAACTCATAGCTAATCAAGCTTGGCAGAAGCAACTATGATCTCCAATTGTCATTGAAAACATGTTTATTCATAATAAGCTGAATCAAGAACGAGGGACTCATCATATTTACAAAAACAAAAGAGGTCGAGTTCATACCAGCTTTTCTCATCTCAGTCAGTCCATCATATATCATCATAATTGCCTTTCACTTGCATGACCGAACGGTGTGAATAATAATAAGAGTGCACGTGCATTGGACTAAGCTGGAATCTGCGAGCATTCAATAAATAGGAAAAGACAAGGCAATATGGGATCTTGGTTAATTCAACAAAGATGCATATAAGAGCCACTTCAACAATTTAATTACGGTCTTCTCCTACTGACCCCCAAAGAAAAGAAAAGAAATAAAACTATTTACACGGGAAAGCTCCCCACAAGCAAAAGAAGAACGGGAAATATTTTTTGGGTTTTCTTTTTAATTATTACTACTACAGTAGAAAAATAAACTACTACTAATTTTTTTGGTTTTTCTTAAGGTTTAACAAATAGACAAGAAGAAAGCAGGAAAAAGAAAATAAACTAGCATGGATATTACAGTGAAAAAGTATGAGCATCGAAATCTAGCAATGAGTGTGTGTGAACATAAATGTAATGTCGGTGAGAAATACGTACTCCCCCAAGCTTAGGCTTTTGGCCTAAGTTTGTCTATGGCCATGGCTGGCCTGGCGGATATCCATAATAATAGTTGTTGGGGTCGTACTGTGATGAGGAAGAATAGTTGGGATCATACTGATGTGCATCGGTTATCGCCTGCTGAGCTGTAGCGTGGAGTCGAGCTGCCTCCGCTCTCCTCTCGTACTCTTCTGCCTCCTCTCTGGTAATAACATATCTTCATTTTGTCTGTGAATCAAAGAAGGCAGGAGCAGGGAGAGTAATACAGAAAACGCGTCGTTTATAAAAAATTAAACGATATAAGAGAGGTGATTCAGGCCTCTCGACAAACTGGTGCGAAGCCATAGAGTTATAATCTAAATATGCAGGAGGCAACTCTGTATCACCCTCACGAATGTCTATCTCAAGAAAATGAGCTAAGCGGGCTGCATAAATTCCTCCAAAGAAGTCTCCATTATGTCTATTATGATGCAACCTACGAGCTACAATGGCTCCCATATGATAAGATTGGTCTCCTAACACAGCACTCCTAAGAATGCTGAGATCAGGGACACACATGTGACATGCTTCATCCTTAGCATTTATGCATCTACCGATGAAGAGAGAAAAATAATGTATAGCAGGAAAGTGAATGCTCCCTATGGTAGCCTGCATTATATCTCTAGATTCCCCCACAGTTATACTAGCAAGAAAGTTTCTAAATTCAGATTTAGGGGGATCCCTAACACTACCCCATGATGGAAGTTTGCAAGCAGAAGTGAAATCCTCTAAGTCCATGGTATAAGATTTGTCATAGAGATCAAACATGACTGAAGGAGAATTACGTGAAGATGAATACTCAAACCTCCTCACAAATGAACTTGTGAGATCATGATACTGGGGGCATTTGTTAGCCTTAAAATCCTCAAGACCGGCATTGCGCAAATATGCTTTGAATTCTTCTTTAATTCCCGCACGGTCCATAAAATTTTCCGACGGCCATTCACAAGGCCGTACTGGAGCGTCTCTTGGTGGATCCTCGTCAGCATCGCGCATGGCAATCCTAGGTCCTTGCTTCTTAGAGGAACCACCTTGGAACATCTTCCTAAGCATATTGTTTTTCTCTGAAAAAATCTGAAATTTTAGTGACTTCAAAATAAAAGTAAACCAAACTCAATAATATTGATAGCAACTACTCCTACAAGTGCCTAGAGCCTATATCAAGTATTAGAACTACTTGGAACCATATAAATTTGACATGCAAGCTCAAGAACATGGTCACCTATGCAGCACAAATTTGCAAAGAATAAAGCACTAGAACAAAAACTAATTGGACCAATGGAGGAGTCACATACCAAGGAACAATCTCCCCAAGAAGTTTTGCGAGAGGTGCTTTGAGCAAGGAGATCGAAAATCACAGCAAAAGTGGCTGGAACTCGTGCTTGAGTTGGTTTTTCTGGTTTGTGTGAGACAGAGGAAGAAGATGGGTGCTGGGATAAGTGGAGGAGGGCCACCGTGGGCCCACGAGGCAGGGGGCGCGCCCTAGAGGGGGGGGGGCACCTACCACCCTCGTGGCCAGGTGGCAACTCCTCCCGCGGTAATTTTTGCACAGTAAATCCTCAAATATTCCCGAAAAAGTCATATTAAATTGGCATGTCATTCCGAGGACTTTTATTTTTGGGATATTTTTATGTTGCACAGATAAGTCAGGAAATAGACAGAAAAATACTATTTTTAATTTATTTAATATAAATAACAGAAAGTATAGAGAGGGTACAGAAGGTTGTGCTTCTAGTTTCATCCATCTCATGCTCATAAAAAAGAATCCACTAACAAGGTTGATCAAGTCTTGTTAACAAACTAATTCCGATTAACATGAAACTGGAGAAATTTCGAATATCACTAGGTTACCTCAACGGGGATATGCACATCCCCAATAATAAGTATATCATATTTCTTCTTGACAGTAGGAAGAGGAAATTCAAAACCTCCAATTATAATCGATGGAATTTTTCCAATGGAGTTGATACTATGAACTTGAGGTTGTTTCCTCGGAAAGTGTACCGTATGCTCATTACCATTAACATGAAAAGTGACATTGCCTTTGTTGCAATCAATAACAGCCCCTACAGTATTAAGAAAAGGTCTTCCAAGAATAATAGACATACTATCATCCTCGGGAATATTAAGAATAACAAAGTCCGTTAAAATAGTAACGTTTGCAACCACAACAGGCACATCCTCACAGATACCGACAGGTATAGCAGTTGATTTATCAGCCATTTGCAAAGATATTTCAGTAGGTGTTAGCTTATTCAAGTCAAGTCTATGATATAAATAGGGAGGCATAACACTAACACCGGCTCCAAGATCACATAAAGCAGTTTTAATATAATTTCTTTTAATTGAGCGGGGTATAGTAGGTACTCCGGGATCTCCAAGTTTCTTTGGTATTCCACCCTTAAAAGTATAATTAGCAAGCATGGTGGAAATCTCAGCTTCCAGTATCTTTCTTTTATTAGTAATGTTATCCTTCATATATTTAGCATAAGGATTTGTTTTGAGCACATCAGTTAATCGCATACGCAAAAAGATAGGCCTAATCATTTCAGCAAAGCGCTCAAAATCCTCATCATCCTATTTCTTGGATGGTTTTGGAGGGAAAGGCATGGGTTTCTGAACCCAAGGTTCCCTTTCTTTACCATGTTTCCCAGCAACAAAGTCTCTTTTATCATAACGTTGATTCTTTGGTTGTGGGTTATCAAGATCAACAGCAGGTTCAATTTCTACATCATTGTCATTACTAGGTTGAGCATCATCATGAACATCATTATTAATATTTTCATTAGGTTCATGTTCATTACCAGATTGTGTTTCAGCATCAGACATAGAGATATCATTTGGATTATCAGGTGGTTCAGCAATAGCTTCACTAGAAGTTTGCACAGTTCTATTATTTTTCTTCTTCTTCTTTTTAGAAGAACTAGGAACATCAATATTATTTCTTTGAGAATCTTGCTCGATTCTCTTAGGGTGGCCTTCAGGATAGAAAGGTTCCTGAGTCATTCTACCAGTTCTAGTAGCCACTCTAACAGGATAATCATTTTTCTTACTATTCATTTCATCAAGCACTTCTTTTTGAGCCTTAAGTACTTGTTCTACTTGAGTGGTAACCATAGAAGCATGTTTGCTAACACGTTTAAGTTCACCTTTAATATTATCCATATAATCACCCAAGTGTCTAATCATATAAGCATTTTCTTTTAATTGTCTACCTAAATAAGCATTGAAGTCGTCTTGCTTAAACATAAAGTTATCAAACTCATCCAAGCACTGACTAGCAATTTTAGTAGGAGGGACTGCAGCTTTATCATATCTATAGAGAGAATTTACCTTTACTACCTGTGTCGGGATATTGGGATCAGGAGGTTCTTTAGTAAATAAAGAATTGAGATCATATGTTTCTTCAACAGGCGGTGAATTAAGACCATGTATTTCTTCAATAGGAGGTAAATTCTTAACGTCTTCAGCTTTAATACCTTTTTCTTTCATAGATTTCTTTGCCTCTTGCATATCTTCGGGACTAAGGAATAGAACACCTCTCTTCTTCAGAGTTGGTTTAGGAATAGGCTTAGTAATTGGAGCAGGAGTTGGCTCAGGAGGTGCCCAATTATTTTCATTTGTCAACATATTATTCAATAAGATTTCAGCTTCATCCGGTGTTCTTTCCCTGAAAAGAGAACCAACACAACTATCCAGGTAATCTCTGGAAGCATCGATTAGTCCATTATAAAAGATATCAAGTATTTCAGGTTTCTTAAGAGGATGATCAGGCAAAGCATTAAGTAACTTGAGAAGCCTCCCCCAAGCTTGTGGGAGACTCTCTTCTTTAATTTGCACGAAGTTGTATATTTCCCTCAAAGCAGCTTGTTTCTTATGAGCAGGGAAATATTTAGCAGAGAAGTAATAAATCATATCCTAGGGACTACGCACACAACCAGGATCAAGAGAATTAAACCATATCTTAGCATCACCCTTTAATGAGAACGGAAATATTTTGAGTATATAGAGGTAACACGATCTCTCATCATTAGTAAACAGGGCAACTATATCATTTAACTTAGTAAGATGTGCCACAACAGTTTCAGATTCATAGCCATAAAACGGATCAGATTCAACCAGAGTAATTATATCAGGATCAACAGAGAATTCATAATCCTTATCAGGAACACAAATAGGTGAAGTAGCAAAAGCAGGGTCGGGTTTCATTTTATCTCTAAGTGATTCTTTGTTCAATTTAACTAATAACCTCTTAAGCTCATATCTATCTTTGCAAGCTAAAATAGCGGCAGAAGATTCCATATCAAAAAGATAGCCCTCAGGAATAACAGGCATATTTTCATCATCACTATCATCATCATATTCAGATTCAATAATTTATTTTTCTCTAGCCCTAGCAGTTTGTTCATCAAGAAATTCACCAAGGGGCATAGTAGTATCAGGCATAGAAGTAGTTTCATCATAAGTATCATGTGTAGCAGAAGTGGCATGATCAATAACATGCGACATATCAGAACGAATGGCAGAAGCATGTGTAGGTGTCGCAAACTTAATCATAACAGAAGGTGAATCAAGTGCAGAGCTAGATGGCAGTTCCTTACCTCCCCTCGTAGTTGAGGGATAAATCTTGGTTTTCGGATCTCTCAAGTTCTTCATAGTGTCTAGCAGATATAAATCCCAAGTGACTCAAAGAATAGAGCTATGCTCCCCGGCAACGACGCCAGAAATTGGTCTTGATAATCCACAAGTATAGGGGATCGCAACAGCTTTCGAGGGTAGAGTATTCAACCCAGATTTATTGATTTGACACAAGGGGAGCCAAAGAATATTCTCAAGTATTAGCAGCTGAGTTGTCAATTCAACCACACCTGGAAACTTAGTATCTGCAGCAAAGTGTTTAGTAGCACAGCAATATGATAGTGGTGGTAGTGGCAACAAAAGTAAAGACAACAAAAGTAATGTTTTTGGTAATTTGTAGTGATTGTAACAATAGCAGTGGGAAAGTAAATAAGCGAGAACTAGTATATCGAAAACTCATAGGCACTGGATCAGTGATGGATAATTATGCCGGAAGCAGTTCATCATTTAACAGTCATAACATAGGGTGACACAGAACTAGCTCCAATTCATCAATGTAATGTAGGCATGTATTCCGTATATAGTCATACGTGCTTATGGGAAAGAACTTGCATGACATCTTTTGTCCTACCCTCCCGTGGCAGCGGGGTCCTATTGGAAACTAAGGGATATTAAGGCCTCCTTTTAACAGAGAACCGGAACAAAGCATTAGTACATAGTGAATACATGAACTCCTCAAACTATGGTCATCACAGGGAGTGGTCCAGATTATTGTCACTTCGGGGTTGCCGGATCATAACACATAGTAGGTGACTATAGACTTGCAAGATAGGATCAAGAACTCACATATATTCATGAAAACATAATAGGTTCAGATCTGAAATCATGGCACTCGGGCCCTAGTGACAAGCATTAAGCATGGCAAAGTCATAGTAACATCAATCTCAAAACATAATGGATACTAGGGATCAAACCCTAACAAAACTAACTCGATTACATGATAAATCTCATCCAACCCATCACTGCCCAGCAAGCCTACGATGGAATTACTCACACACGGCAGTGAGCATCATGAAATTGGTGATGGAGGATGGTTGATGATGACGACGGCAACAAATCCCCCTCTCCAGAGCGCCGAACAGACTCCAGATCAGCCCTCCCGACAGGTTTTAGGGCTTGGCGGCGGCTCCGTATCATAAAACGCGATGATTTCTTCTCTTTGATTTTTTTCTCTCTAAAAGCAAATATATAGAGTTGAAGTTGGTGTCAGAGGGCATCCAGGGGGCCCACGAGGTAGGGGGCACACCCTAGGGGGGGGGGGCGCACCCCCCACCCTCATGAGAAGGGCGTGGGCCCCTTGGTCTTCATCTTTGGCGAGGATTTTTTATTATTTTTTCTAAGATGTTCCGTGGAGTTTTAGGTCATTCCGAGAATATTTGTTTTCTGCACATAAAACAACACCATGGCAATTCTGCTGAAAACAGCGTCAGTCCGGGTTAGTTCCATTGAAATCATACAAGTTAGAGTCCAAAACAAGGGCAAAAGTGTTTGGAAAAGTAGATACGATGGAGACGTATCAAGGGACACTGTGTTTTGTCTATGTATGCACACATGTATCAAGTTTCCGGTTAATACAATTCTAGCATGAATAATAAACATTTATCATGATATAATGAAATATAAAATAACAACTTTATTATTGCCTCTAGGGCATATTTCCTTCAGTCTCCCACTTGCACTAGTGTCAATAATCCAGTCCACATCGCCATGTGAATAACACATATAGTTCACATCGCCATGTGATTGACACCTATAGTTCACATTGCCATGTGACCAATACCCAAAGGGTTTACTAGAGTCAATGATCTAGTTCACATTGTCATGTGATTAACACCCAAACAGTTCTGCTAGATTCATATCCGTATGTATTTTGCAAATTTCTATGTCTACAATGCTCTACATGGTGGTACTCTAGATAATTTCTCCCACTTTCAATATGTATCCAGATCGAGACTCAGAGTTATCCGGATCGATGTTAAAGCTTGCATCGATGTAACTCTTTACGACGAACTCTTTATCACCTCCATAACCGAGAAATATTTCCTTAGTCCTCTAAGGATGATTTTGACTGTTGTCCAGTGATTTACTCCTGGATCACTATTGTACCCCCTTGCCAAACTCATAGCAAGGTACACAATAGGACTGGTACAAATCATGGCATAATTTATAGAACCTATGGCTAAGGCATAGGGAATGACTTTCATTCTCTCTATATCTTATGCCGTGGTCGGGCTTTGAGTCTTACTCAACTTCACACCTTGCAACATAGGCAAGAACCCTTTCTTTGACTGATGCATTTTGAACTTCTTCAAAATCTTGTCAAAGGTATGTGCTTTGTGAAAGTCCTATTAAGCGTCTCAATCTTTCCCTATAGATCTTGATGCCCAATATATAAGTAGCTTCACCGAGGTTTTCCATTGAAAAATTCTTATTCAAGTATCCTTTTATGCTATCCAGAAATTCTATATCATTTCCAATCAACAATATGTCACCCACATATAATATCAGAAATGCTAGAGAGCTCCCACTCACTTTCTCGTAAATACAAGCTTCACCATAAGTCTGTATAAAACCATATGCTTTGATCACCTTATCAAAGCATATATTCCAACTCCGAGATGCTTGCACTAGTCCATAGATGGATAGCTGAAGTTTGCACACTTTGTTAGCACCTTTAGGATCAACAAAAACTTTGGTTGCATCATATACAACCCTTCTTTAAGAAATCCATTAAGGAATGCAGTTTTGACATCCATTTGCCAGATTTCATAAAATGCGGCAATTGCTAACATGATTCGGATAGACTTAAGCATCGCTACGAGTGAGTAAATCTCATCATAGTCAACACCTTGAACTTGTCGAAAACAGTTTGCGACAATTAAAGATTTGTAGATAGCAACACTACCATCATCGTCCGTCTTCCTCTTGAAGATCCATTTATTCTCAATGGCTTGCCGATCATCGGGCAAGTCGACCAGAGTCCACACTTTGTTCGCATACATGGATCCTATCTCAGATTTCATGGCCTCAAGCCATTTTGCGGAATCCGGGCTCATCATCGCTTCCTCATAGTACGTAGGTTCGTCATGGTCTAGTAACATGACTTCTAGGACAGGATTACCGTACCACTCTGGTACGGAACGTGCTCTGGTTGACCTACGAGGTTTGGTAGTAACTTGATCTGAAGTTTCATGATCATTATTATTAGCATCCTCTCTAGTTCGTGTAGGCATCACGGGAACAGTTTTCACTAATGGTACTTTCCAATTCGAGAGAAGGTACAATTACCTCATCAAGTTCTACTTTCCTCCCACTCACTTCTTTCGAGAGAAACTCCTTCTCTAGAAAGGATCCATTCTTAGCAACAAAGATCTTGCCTTCGGATCTGTGATAGAAGGTATACCCAACAATTTATTTTGGGTATCCTATGAAGACGCACTTCCCCAATTTGGGTTTGAGCTTATAAGGCTGAAACTTCTTCACATAACCATCGCAACCCCAAACTTTAAGAAATGACAGCTTAGGTTTCTTGCCAAACCATAGTCCATACGGTGTCGTCTCAATGGATTTAGATGGTGCCCTATTTAACGTGAGTGCAGTTGTCTCTAATGCATAACCCCAAAACGATAGTGGTAAATCGGTAAGAGACATCATAGATCGTACCATATCTAACAAAGTACGGTTACGATGTTTGGACACACCCTTACGCTGTGGTGTTCTAGGTGGCGTGAGTTGTGAAACTATTCCACATTGGTTTAAATGAAGCCAAACTCATAACTCAAATATTTGCCTCCGCGATCAGATCGTAGAAACTTTATTTTCTTATTACAATGATTCTCCACTTCACTCTAAAATTCTTTGAGCTTTTCAAATGTTTCAAACTTGTGTTTCATTAAGTAGATATACCTATATCTGCTCAAATCATCTATGAAGGTTAGAAAATAAGGATTCCCGCCGCGAGCCTCAACACTTATCGGACCGCATACATCGGCATGTATTATTTCCAATAAGTCATTAGCTCGCTCCATTGTTCCAGAGAATAGAGTTTTAGTCATCTTGCACATGAGGCATGGTTCGCAAGTATCAAGTGATTCATAATCAAGTGATTCCAAAAGCCCATCTGCATGGAGTTTCTTCATTCGTTTTACACCAATATGACCTAAATAACAGTGCCACAAATATGTTGCACTATCATTATCAACTTTGCATATTTTGGCATCAATATTATGAATATGTGTATCACTATGATCGAGATTCAATAAACCATTTACATTAGGTGTATGACCATAGAAGGTTGTATTCATGTAAACAGAACAACAATTATTCTCCGACTTAAATGAATAACCGTATCGCAATAAACATGATCCTATCATATTCATGCTCAATGTAAACACCAAATAACACTTATGTAGGTCCAACACTAATCCCGAAGGTAGAGAGAGTGTGCGATGGTGATCTTATCAACCTTGGAATCACTTGCAACACACATCATCACCTCGCCCTCAACTAGTCTATGTTCATTTTGTAACTCCTGTTTCAAATTACTAATCTTAGCAATTGAACCGGTATCAAATACCCAGGGGCTACTATGAAAGTAAAGTACACATCAAGAACATGTATATCATATATACCTTTGTTCACTTTGCCATCCTTCTTATCTGCCAAGTATTTGGGGGTAGTTCCGCTTCCAGTGACCATTTTGTTTGCAGTAGAAGCACTCAGATTCAGGCTTGGGTCAAGCTTTGGGCTTCTTCATGGGAGTGGCAACTTGCTTGCCATTCTTCTTGAAGTTCCCTTTCTTTCCCTTTTACTTGAAACTAGTGGTCTTGTCAACCATCAACACTTGATGCTATTTCTCGAATTCTACCTTCGCCGATTTCAGCATCGCGAAGAGCTTGGGAATCGTTTTTGTCATCCCTTGCATATTATAGTTCATCACGAAGTTCTAGTAACTTGGTGATAGTGACTAGAGAACTCTGTCAATCACTATCTTATCTGGAAGATTAACTCCCTCTTGATTCAAGCGATTGTAGTACCCAGATATTCTAAGCACATGCTCACTAGCTGAGCTATTCTCCTCCATCTTGTAGGCAAAGTACTTGTCAGAGGTCTCATACCTCTTAACACGGGCATGAGTCTGAAATACCATTTTCAGTTCTTGGAACATCTCATATGCTCCATGGCATTCAAAACATTTTTGAAGTCCCGGTTCTAAGCCGTAAAGCATGTTGCACTAAACTATCAAGTAGTCGTCATACCGAGCTTGTCAAACGTTCACCGATGCATGTCGGTCCTAAACAAACTATTCTTATCTCCTTTCCGCGATGACATTTGGAACCATCGTCAAGTGAGTGTGGGTGATAGGGGGGTCCTTCCCACACGACCTAGAAACCGTCGGGGATAGGGCCCCTACAGTACTCCTACTTGTTTCTGCTCGCATCGTCATCGCAGTCGGTATTCTGTGGTGCTACATTTACGATGCGCGGCCCATCACAAACAGTTCACTATTATAGAACGTGTATGATGCGCGGGCCATCACAAACGGTTCATCGTTAAGAAGATTAGCTAATCGTCGTACGAGTGTCGGACAGGATTACGAAACGTCGGACCGTCGTAACATCGTCATACACGACAACTATCGCACACGCTATCCTATGGTGCAAAGTTTACGATGCATACTTCGTCAGAAACAGTTCATGGTTGCGAATCGTGTATGATAAGGCAACTAACACAAATGTTTAGTTTGCCCGCACCGTTTGTGATATTGTCTGACATCGCACATGGTTTGCAAATGGCAACTGTGTGCATGCTTTGCACATGTTTCCTCTCTATGAACCTTCTCAGATTATGGTGCATATCACAAACGTTTGTGTTTACCAACTGTGTGTGTCGTAACAACCTGGAGAGCGTAATTTCACCCTAATTTAATTGCTGCCTTTCCAAATTGTACCGGAATTGGATTTGAATTTGAATGTATGCTACAACTTTATTCATATCCATCAGGTTCAAACAACCATTGCATTATACGATTCATAGGTACATATGTTCAAGAATTACATAAGAACCAAATAAAGAATGATGAACCACAGTTGTATAGTTGTACTATTAAAGACGGTAAAGAAAGAGGCGAAATATATTCAGGTTGCTGAACAAGGTGAAGCCGAATGCCCATATTGTGCCCTCCTCCATGCAAAAGGCACGCACGACTCTAGTCCAACCCCTTGTGATGGCCGACCGCCCATCCTTCACGGTCTTCATGAAAACATCTAGATAATCATCGTGTTCTGGTAGAAATACTTTAACCTTTGCATGCCCACCAATCATGTAGTTTGAGAGGTAATCTTGAGTAAATTCCTTTGGCAACCACTGCAAAGGAAAAAGATTCATACATTGTCATCTAGCACAACTCATTATGGGCAGTAAAAAGAAGGATGTAGAGTTCTTACTTACCATCCCGCAGTTCGCTGTTGTCTTGGATAAAGTGTAAACAAATAGTTTAATTGACATCTTTGGACCCATTTTACTAACAATCTTTATCAGCTTCCTCACTTCATGCTGGTTCATCGATATCTCATTGCCCCATACACAGAAAGGGTCGAAGCGCGGATCTTTACCAATGACATATGTACCTAAAAGCACCAAGTTAATATTAGAAGCTAAACAGCAACTGCACAATGATGTAGCACAACACTCTTTTATAATATGTCTATATACATCTGTATGTGGTAGTCCATTTGAAATCTTTAAAGATACAAATATTTAGGAATTGAGGGAGTATCTTATAACATCCAATATATTCACATATTAGATGAATTAACATCTTATATTATGGGCCGGAAGGAGTTTAGTGCATTCTTACAAATTATCAGCTGATTAACTGCTGATGTATACAGGGGTTACAGTTAGTTTGAGCTAGTTTGGGCTCAAATAGCCCTAAAGTATATCTAAACATGAGGGCTAGTTTGAGCTAGTTGCATCTATAACCCACCCAAAAAACTATCCAACCCAAGAGGTGCTAATTGGAGCTAGTTCTCCTAGTGCATTTATTGTCAATCTAACCCTGCCATCCAAACAAATCTTTGGATGGAGTTAGTTTAGGGATAGTAATGAGCTAGAAACTAACTCTAACCTCTAGCTAAGTTGAGTATCCAAACAGGGTTGTGTTGTTGTTGTTGCTAGTGCTGTGATAACCCACAAGTATAGGGGATCGCAACAGTTTTCGAGGGTAGAGTATTCAACCCAAATTTATTGATTCGACACAAGGGGAGCCATAGAATACTCTCAAGTATTAGCAGCTGAGTTGTCAATTTAACCACACCTGGAAACTTAGTATCTGCAGCAAAGTGTTTAGTAGCAAAGTAATATGATAGTAGTTGTTTTGGTAGCAAAAGGTAATGATAGCAAAAGTAATGTTTTTGGTATTTTGTAGTGATGATAGCAATAGCAATGGAAAAGTAAATAAGCGAAGAACAATATGTGGCAAGCTCGTAGGCAATGGATCAGTGATGGAGAATTATGCCGGATGTGGTTTATCATGTAACAGTCATAACCTAGGGTGACACAGAACTAGCTCCAATTCATCGATGTAATGTAGGCATGTATTTCGAATATAGTCATACACTACTAGGGAAAACCCTAGCAGTAGCGCTGGTTTTGTGCTCACTAGTAGCGCGGGTAGGCGCGCTACTAATAAGGTGCTATAGCTATTGCCTAGCAGTAACACGTGCCAGCATGCGCTACTGCTGGGACAAATAGCTGCAACATTTGTTCACTCCCACGCTACTGCTAATGTAACTACTGGCAGCGTGTTTTCTCTCCATCGCTACTAGCATTCTTTTTTTATTTTTTTATTTTTAGTGTATTTATGCGCCATCATACAAATATTGGTACAATACCAGTTATGAGGTTTACATCATTATGTCCATAACAGTGTATCAAATGAAGGTGGATTAGGTTCAAGTGGAGGCAATATGTGGTGCATGTCAAAAGTATACTACTAATCCAAACTTGATCTAGTTTGGACTAGTAGTACTTTCGATGTGCACCACATGTTGCATCCACTTGAATCTAATCCGCCAGCACAAGCTATTTAATCATCATCATAGTCATTACCACCAACAGTATTTATTTAATCACCACTAACACTAGCTAATAATAATCATCATAGTCATTACCACCAACACTAGCTATTTTATCATCATAGTAATAGTGTAGCACATCATCATCCTCAAACTTATTTCTAGCTAGCTAATCACTCCTGCTGCTCTCTCTTAGGTAAAATAACATAAAACATGTGTAGCTCTCATCCTTGATCAAGTTGGAGCATGCAGATGAACTTGTCTCCTAATCGTGGGTAGCGCATCTGTTTGCTGCCCCCTAGTACTTCTCTGCGCTCCCCCATCACATATTTGGTCCAGTCTTGCACTATTAAGCATCCGTCGCTAATCTTGAATGCACTAAAGTAATCTGTAGGATATCTTGGCCGTAAGCTAATAATACTCATGGTACCTTTAGTCTCAATCTCATAAAACATTCATCGGGAGTCCATGTTGAAGAACATCGTATGGTAACATACTTAGCAATGAAGTTTAGCTTCAAAAATAATATATAGAAAAGATGCACTAAGGACAAATAGTAAAAATCTTACCATCCTTCCTAAATAGATGTGACCGTAGTTCATTACGAACACTATTGGTCGCATGTTTTCACTAATAACATTTCTAAGTGCAGGAAGAAAATTTGTCTTGACAGTATCAAGATCCTCAAGCCATGAAACATAATGATTTAATTAGCTCCTCGCAGTTTAGTTCAGCCCCAGGACAGTAGTAGGTCCTGTCTACCAAGCGCTGGACATGCTTGCTTGCACCGAAATAAGCTGACAATACAAATTAGTTGTCAACTATTTTTGAATAAACAATATCAAAGACATAAATATGGTTGAGAAACTTACATAATGGTATAACTGGAGGCGTCTGCACATCGACCCAGATGTCGGTATTACCTTCAATATCATCATCTGGACAAATATCAAAGGTGATAACCATATCAGGCTCAAATGCATAAGTCTTGCATAGTGATCGCCATGTTTTGCATCCAAAATAGGTGTAGTCGTCTGAATTGTATAATTTTACGTTGAAAATATAACCATGCTCGGTCTTCAAGTAAAATTTCTTTTCCTCCATAGTACGACTGAAACCTATCTTATCCAATACAAAAACTCTTGCATGGCAGGGGATACACTAGTAGAATAGTAAAAAAAGACTTGTCATGCTTAAATTATAAGTTGAAGGAAATGAAGCAAATGTCATGCTTAATTACGAAAAAGGACTTGTCGTTGTGACTTACTGTATCCACTTTGAAGTTCTCGTCCCGCTTGATGCTGAAGCGCCTATCATCATCTAGGAAGATTCCGTCGCATAGGCTGCGCTCGTCTTCGCAGTATTTGCAAATACCGAAATCCTTTTTGTCGTCAGACATTTCCTATGTTCATAGTTAAAGCATTAATTGAAAATCGATCGAAGACAACTACCAGGATACTCAACACACAAATCCGGGGCACTCGATATTTCCTACATATTTTGGCACAAGTCATGCCAAAATTCACAGAAAAATCCGGCATGACCTTTGCTAAAATAGGACATATCGAGCGCCTGAAATTTGCTGGAATGGAAATGAATCAACACTCCGGCAAAACATAGGCCACTCGGAGGTGTAACCTGCAAACATGACCGGCCACTTGGGCAAGCACATATCCTATTTGAGCAACACAAGATATACATTTCAAAATATATTATAGGACTAAATTAGCATGCATTCAATAAGCAAAATTAAATCATCTCATCCGTCCGTACATCGTCAAATATTATCACTAATATATCCCGAACAGTGTCATACATATAACATCACTAATACAACTAAAACCCTAGCACACAACGGGTATCGGCGCGGGCGGTGGACACCCACAGAGAAGGAACCATCACGGGATCATAGATCCAGTGAGATCCCTGGAGAACCTGCCAGGTATTGGAGGACCTGTGCTCCAACGCAAACAAGTAGCGATGGACATGCGTGTCCTCCTCACTGACACGGTGACGCACCACCTCCGCGGGGTCCTCAAGCCTCTAGACCGTCACTGGCCCACGCGACCGCTGATACGTCTCCAACGTATCTATAATTTTTGATTGCTCCATGCTATATTATCTACTGTTTTGGACTATGTTGGGCTTTATTTTCCACTTTTATATTATTTTTGGGACTAACCTATTAACCGGAGGCCCAGCCCAGAATTGCTGTTTTTTTGCCTATTTTAGTGTTTCGGATAAACGAAATATCAAACGGAGTCCAAACGGAATAAAATCTTCGGGAACGTGATTTTCTCACCGAACATGATCCACGAGACTTGGACCCTGCTCCAAGGAACAAAAGAGGTAGTCACGAGGGTGGGGGGCGCCCCCCCCTAGGGCGCGCCCCCTGCCTCGTGGGCCCCTCGTTGCTCCTCCGGCGTACTTCTTCCTCCTATATATACACACGTACCCCCAAACGATCAGAACATGAGCCAAAAACCTAATTCCGCCGCCGCAACTTTCTGTATCCACGAGATCCCATCTTGGGGCCTGTTCCGGAGCTCCGCCGGAAGAGGGCCGTCATCACGGAGGGCTTCTACATCATCCTAGCCCCTCAGATGAAGTGTGAGTAGTTTACCTCAGACCTTCGGGTCCATAGTTAGTAGCTAGATGGCTTCTTCTCTCTTTTTGGATCTCAATACAAAGTTCTCCCCCCTTCTCGTGGAGATCTATTCGATGTAATCTTCTTTTTGCGGTGTGTTTGTTGAGACCGATTAATTGTGGGTTTATGATCTAGTCTATCTATGAATAATATTTGAATCTTCTCTGAATTCTTTTATGTATGATTGGTTATCTTTGTAAGTCTCTTCGAATTATCCGTTTGGTTTGGCCAACTAGATTGGTAGTTCTTGCCATGGGAGAAGTGCTTAGCTTTGGGTTCGATCTTGCAGTGTCCTTACTCAGTGACAGAAGGGGCAGCAAGGCACGTATTGTATCGTTGCCATCGAGGATAACAAGATGGGGTTTATTTCATATTGCATGAATTTATCTCTCTACATCATGTCATCTTGCTTAAGGCGTTACTCTGTTTTTAACTTAATACTCTAGATGCATGCTGGATAGCGGTCGATGAGTGGAGTAATAGTAGTAGATGCAAAATCGTTTCGATCTACTTGTCATGGACGTGATGCCTATATACATGATCATGCCTAGATATTCTCATAACTATGCTCAATTCTGTCAATTGCTCAACAGTAATTCGTTCACCCACCGTAGAATACTTATGCTCTTGAGAGAAGCCACTAGTGAAACCTATGGCCCCCAGGTCTATTCTCATCATATCAATCTCCATCACTTTAATCTTGCTTTGTTTTTACTTTGCTTTTACTTTTTACTTTGCATCTTTATACTAAAAATACCAAAAATATTATGTCTATCAGATCTCACTCTCGTAAGTGACCGTGAAGGGACTGACAACCCCTAATCGCGTTGGTTGTGAGTAGCTATCGCTTTGTGCAGGTACGAGGGACTTGAGCGTAGGCTCCTACTGGATTGATACCTTGGTTCTCAAAAACTGAGGGGAATACTTACGCTACTCTGCTGCATCATCCCTTCCTCTTTGGGGAAAACCAACGCAAGCTCAAGACGTAGCAAGAAGGATTTCTGGCGTCGTTGCCGGGGAGTCTATGCAAAAGGTCAACATACCAAGTATCCATCACAATCCCTATCTCTCGCATTACATTATTTGCCATTTGCCTCTCGTTTTCCTCTCCCCCCAATTCACCCTTGCCATTTTATTCGCCCTCTCTCTCCCTATCTTCCCTCTCTATTTGCCTCTTTTTTCCCGTTTGCCTCTTGTTTGCTCGTGTGCTAGTTTGTTTGCTTGTCATCATGACTAGTCTCATTTCTTCTCCGTTGTCCCCCGAGAGTGAAGTTCTAAATTTTAAACAAAGGGAGGGAGAAAATCTAAAAGATGCTTGGTATAGAATTTGCAATGCTCAAAATAGATCTACCAGAAAGCAATCTACCTTAGTTCTTCTCCGCAATTTTTATGTAGGTGTTAATCCTTGGTATAGATATATCCTCGATACCATTACCGGAGGGAACTTCTTGGGTAGCCATACTTTTGATTCTTATAATGCTATGCTAAATTTATTTGGCTCACCACCTCTTTTGGTTAATGGAACCACGTTAACTTTGGAGCATGTTATGCAAAGACTTGAAATTATTGAAAATAAAGTTGCTACTGTTGAATCAATTGAAAATCTAGATAAAAAGATCCACAATCAAATTACTCAATATGGATCTAAGGTAGGAATGACTTTGAAAAATATTAAGGAAAAAGAACCCATAGTTAATGAGAGAATGAACTTTGATTCTACTAGAATTGATAAACTTGAGGGTATCATTACAAACTTGGGAACCACTTTTTCTTCTGCAAAGAATACTCCAAGTCCTCCTACTAAAATTGCCAAGCTTATGTATGTTCGTAAAAATAAGGGTGAATCATCTAGTAAGGAAATTGCGGATCTTAAATCTATAAGTGTTCATCCCAATCTTTTTGCTATCATTAAGGAACCATTTATTACAAATGAATTTTTCGATCTTGTGCCTAAAAGTTTGATAATTAATAAAAGTAAAGAAACTCCTAAAGATGGTAGATGCCTAATTGAAGAATTGCCTACCAAGGATGGCAATACCTAGATCTATCCTCGCTTTTATGCCTAGCTAGGGGCGTTAAACGATAGCGCTTGTTGGGAGGCAACCCAATTTTATTTTTATTCCTTGCCTTTTGCTCCTGTTTAGTAATAAATAAATTATTTAGCCTCTGTTTTGGTTGTGTTTAATTAGTGTTTGTGCCAAGTAGAACCGTTGGGAAGACTTGGGGAAAGTCTTGTTGAACTTGCTGTAAAAAACAGAAACTTTAGCGCTCACGAGAACTGCTGTCATTTTTATTTTAAGAGTGATATTTAGTTAATTATTTTTGAAGATGATTAATAGATAATTTTCTGACGTCCAGAAATTTATTTTAGAATTTTTGGGGTTCCAGATCTTGCGCTAGCTACAGATTACTACAGACTGTTCTGTTTTTGACAGATTCTGTTTTTCGTGTGTTGTTTGCTTATTTTGATGAATCTATGGCTAGTAAAATAGTTTATAATCCATAGAGAAGTTGGAATACAGTAGGTTTAACACCAATATAAATAAATAATGATTTCATTACAGTACCTTGAAGTGGTCTTTTGTTTTCTTTCGCTAACAGAGCTCACGAGTTTTCTATTTTGTGTTTTGTGTTGTGAAGTTTTCAAGTTTTCGGTGAATTCTTTTGATGGATCATGGAACAAGGAGTGGAAAGAGCCTAAGATTGGGGATGCCCATGACACCCCCAAGATAATCCAAGGACACCAAAAATTCAAAGCTTGGGGATGCCCCGGAAGGCATCCCCTCTTTCGTCCACTTCCATCGGTAATTTACTTGGAGCTATATTTTTATTCACCAACATGATATGTGTTTTGCTTGGAGCGTCTTGTATTATTTGTGTCTTTGTGCTTTAGTATGCCACAATCATCCTTGCTGTACACACCTTTTGGGAGAGCCATACGTGAATTAAAATTTGATAGAATACTCTATGTGCTTCACTTATATCTTTTGAGCTAAGTAGTTTTGCTCTATGTGCTTCACTTATATCTTTTGAGCTAAGTAGTTTTGCTCTATGTGCTTCACTTATATCTTTTGAGCATTATGATTTTGCTCTATGTGCTTCACTTAGACCTTTTATAGCATCGTGGTGGATTTGTTTTAAAGAAACTATTGATCTCTCATGCTTCACTTAAACTATTTTGAGAGTCTCTTAAGAGCATGGTAATTTGCTTAATAATAATATGCTTGGTGTTCAAGATTTGTGAAACTTTCTTTTGAGTGTGTTGGATACTAAGAAAATATTGAAGCATGATAATTGTTTTGAGATATGGAGGTGATAATATTAAAGTCATGCTAGTTGAGTAGTTGTGAATTTAAAGGATACTTGTGTTAAAGTTTGTGGTTCCCGTAGCATGCACGTATGGTGAACCGTTATGTGATGAAGTCGGAGCATGATTTATTTATTGATTGTCTTCCTTATGAGTGGCGGTCGGGGACGAGCGATGGTCTTTTCCTACCAATCTATCCCCCTAGGAGAATGCGCGTAATACTTTGCTTTGATAACTTCTAGATTTTTGCAATAAGTATATGAGTTCTTTATGACTAATGTTGATTCCATGGATCATACGCACTCTCACCCTTCCACCTTTTCTAGCCTCTCTAATACCGTGCACCTTTCGCCGGTATCATACACCTACCATTATGGCATTTCCATAGCCATTCTGAGATATATTGCCATGCAACTTTCCACCATCTAGTTCATCATGACACATTCCATCATTATCATATTGCATATCCCGGTACACCGCCGGATGCATTCACATAGAGTCATATTTTGTTCTAAGTATCGAGTTGTAATTGTTGAGTTATAAGAAAAATAAAAGTGTGATGATCATCATTATTAGAGCATTGTCCCAATGAGGAAATAATGATGGAGACTATGATTCCCCCATAAGTCGGGATGAGACTCCGGACGAAAAATAAAATAAATAAAAAAAGAGGCCAAAGAAGCCCAAATAAAAAGATGCCATAAAAAAGAGAAAAGGCCCAAATAAAAAAATGAGAGAAAAAGAGAGAAGGGACAATGTTACTATCCTTTTACCACACTTGTGCTTCAAAGTAGCACCATGATCTTCATAGTAGAGAGTCTCTCATGTTATCACTTTCATATACTAGTGGGAATTTTTCATTATAGAACTTGGCTTGTATGTTCCAATGATGGGCTTCCTCAAAATTGCCCTAGGTCTTCGTGAGCAAGCAAGTTGGATGCACACCCACTTAGTTTCTTTTTGAGCTTTCATATACTTATAGCTCTAGTGCATCTGTTGCATGGCAATCCCTACTCACTCACATTGATATCTATTGATGGGCATCTCCATAGCTGTCGGTGTACTAAAGTAGGGGTACCTTAGTATCCCGAACTTGTGCACGGGCAGTCGCAGCGACCCGCGTTAAGGCTTGCCGGGCGACCGCCAAGACCCTCCGTGGTTCCTTTGGGGCCATTCAAGAACAAAGTATCCAAGAGCAAAACAAGGCCCCGGCAAGAGGAGCTTGCCGGGAAGGAGACAAGACCCCGGCAAGAGGAGCTTGCCGGGAAGGAGACGAGGCCCCGGCAAGAGGAGCTTGCCAGGAAGGAGACGAGACCCCGGCAAGAGGAGCTTGCCGGGAAGACAACCAAAGCATCTCAAGAAGCTCGCTGCGGCGCACTGCGCGTCCCGACAAGACCCGGTGAGCGACAAGCTCCCGGACGCGACAAGGCAACATCCGCGGCAAGGCGCTTGCCGCGGCAAGCTACTACTCCGCAGCCCGCGCTCCAGCTCACCCACCAACGTGTCGCTCTGGGACCGCTCCTGGCGTACGTGGCGGGAGGCTGGGCAGCCGGGGGCATGCGGTGGCAAGCAAGCGCTGACAAGATAGCCATTGTGGCAAACGGTGGTGTTCCTAGCGGTCCCTCTCTGTACCGTCTAGGTGACACAGACGGGCATTTAATGCCCTTGTCCCCTGCCGTCAGGGTTAGGTATGATACGACTGTCGTAGTGGTGGAGCCAACTACCACCTCTTTTACATTTTTACCCCCACCTCTGTTGCCACCTGTCGGTGACCCCTTAGACATATAAAAGGAGGCCCATGCGCAACAGAGAAGGGGGGGAGGACGGCCATTCTCACGCTCGGTCTCGCCAGCTGCTTGAGTGTACTGTAGCACTCATCGCTCCCGAGCAAGAACTCAATACAACCACCAAAGCAGGAGTAGGGTTTTACGCATCCATGCAGCCCAAACCTGGGTAAACCGACCGCGTCGCTCGTGCGTTCGCCTCGATCTGCTCTTTGTGCATCCACCGCCCCCTGCCGAACCGAAAGGGGCTCGGTCCGCCGATCCCCATAGGTGTACGTGGGATCAGCAACCCCCGACAATAGCCCGTTGATATGCCTAGTTGATGTGAGACCATCTTCTCCTTTTTGTCTTCTCCACAACCACCATTCTATTCCACCTATAGTGCTATATCCATGGCTCACGCTCATGTATCGCGTGAAGATTGAAAAAGTTTTGAAAAAGTTAGAGTATGAAACAATTGCTTGGCTTGTCATCGGGGTTGTGCATGATTTAAATACTTTGTGTGGTGAAGATGGAGCATAGCCAGACGATATGATTTTGTAGGGATAACTTTCTTTGGCCATGTTATTTTGAGAAGACATAATTGCTTTATTAGTATGCTTGAAGTATTATTATTTTTATGTCAATATAGAATTTTGTCTTGAATCTTTATAATCTGAATATTCATACCACAATTAAGAAGATTTGCATTGAAATTATGCCAAGTAGCACTCCGCATCAAAAATTCTTTTTTTTTCATTTACCTACTCGAGGACGAGCAGGAATTAAGCTTGGGGATGCCTGATATGTCTCCAATGTATCTATAATTTTTGATTGCTCCATGCTATATTATCTACTGTTTTGGACTATATTGGGCTTTATTTTCCACTTTTATATTATTTTTGGGGCTAACCTATTAACCGGAGGCCCAGCCCAGAATTGCTGTTTTTTGCCTATTTCAGTGTTTTGGATAAACGGAATATCAAACGGAGTCTAAATGGAATAAAATCTTCGGGAACGTGATTTTCTCACCGAACGTGATCCAGGAGACTTGGACCCTACTCCAAGGAACAAAAGAGGCGGTCACGAGGGTGGGGGGGGCGCCCATGCCTCGTGGGCCCCTCGTTGCTCCTCCGGCGTACTTCTTCCTCCTATATATACACACATACCCCCAAACGATCAGAACAGGAGCCAAAAACCTAATTCCACCACCACAACTTTCTTTATCCATGAGATCCCATCTTGGTGCCTGTTCGGAGCTCCACCGGAAGAGGGCCGTCATCACGGAGGGCTTCTACATCAACCTAGCCCCTCTGATGAAGTGTGAGTAGTTTACCTCAGACCTTCGGGTCCATAGTTAGTAGCTAGATGGCTTCTTCTCTCTTTTTGGATCTCAATACAAAGTTCTCCCCCTCTCTTGTGGAGATCTATTCGATATAATCTTCTTTTTGTGGTGTGTTTGTTGAGACCGATGAATTGTGGGTTTATGATCAAGTCTATCTATGAATAATATTTAAATCTTCTCTGAATTCTTTTATGTATGATTGGTTATCTTTGCAAGTCTCTTCAAATTATCCGTTTGGTTTGGCCAACTAGATTGGTAGTTCTTGCGATGGGAGAAGTGCTTAGCTTTGGGTTCGATCTTGCGGTGTCCTTACCCAGTGACAGAAGGGGCAGCAAGGCACGTATTGTATCGTTGCCATCGAGGATAACAAGATGGGGTTTATTTCATATTGCATGAATTTATCTCTCTACATCATGTCATCTTGCTTAAGGCGTTACTCTGTTTTTAACTTAATACTCTAGATGCATGCTGGATAGCGGTCGATGAGTGGAGTAATAGTAGTAGATGCAAAATCGTTTCGATCTACTTGTCATGGACATGATGCCTATATACATGATCATGCCTAGATATTCTCATAACTATGCTCAATTCTGTCAATTGCTCAACAGTAATTTGTTCACCCACCGTAGAATACTTATGCTCTTCAGAGAAGCCACTAGTGAAACCTATGGCCCCCGGGTCTATTCTCATCATATCAATCTCCATCACTTTAATCTTGCTTTGTTTTTACTTTTCTTTTACTTTTTTACTTTGCATCTTTATACCAAAAATATTATATCTACCAGATCTCATTGTCGTAAGTGACCGTGAAGGGATTGACAACCCCTAATCGCGTTGGTTGCGAGTAGCTATCGCTTTGTGCAGGTACTAGGGACTTGAGCGTAGGCTCCTACTGGATTGATACCTTGGTTCTCAAAAACTGAGGGAAATACCTTACGCTACTCTGCTGCATCATCCCTTCCTCTTTGGGGAAAACCAACGCAAGCTCAAGATGTAGCAACCGCCACCAAAGAAGGTTCGGGTCAACGACAGGCTGGCTCCTCACCAACCTGCGCCTCCCGGTAGGTAGCGCCTCCCAGTACCACCCTGGCGGAGCCCAGTCCTGGACATGGCCCGTCTGGTCAAGCAGGTGTCATCCTCCGCTGACTCGACGACGAGGATGCGGGATAGGCATCGTTGACGTCGATGCGGGAAAAATTGCTTTAACTAAAAAAATAGCAACAAGTTCTTACTAACGTGTTCTATTAATTCAATTACTTCTTACTAAAAATAAACTTACTGTAAATAAAAATAAACTAATAGCTAATTAGTACCTATTTCTTACTAACTAATTAGTACCTAGGAACTACTGCCCTAATTACCATATAAGTAATTAACTAACTAGCACTAAAAATAGCCTAGGGTTCATACTAACTAGCACTAAATAGCTAGGGTTCATACTAAGCAGAGAAGAGGGATCGGAAGGGGAGAGTGCTTACAGAGGGCGGGAGAGAGATGGGGTCAGGGGAGACGGCGGCACCGAGGCACGGCGAGGCGGGGTCGGGGGAGACGGCGGCGAGGCGGGTCGAGGGAGACGGCGGCGAGGTGGGGTCGGGGGAGACGGTGGCGAGGCGGGGTTGGGGGAGATGGCAGCGAGGCAGGGTCGGGGGAGACGACGGCGAGGCGGAGGCGGCGAGGAATAGTAGAGGAGAATTGGGGGAGGAAGCAGAGGAGAGGGAATCAGGCCGCGCGGGGGGTTAGTTGAAAATAGCTTTAACAGTAGCGCGGGGAGGCAAAACACGTTGCTGCTAAAATCCGTAGTAGTAGCGTTGTTCGTAGAAGGGCGCTACTACTATACCTAGCACGTCGGGAACGGTGTGGCAATTATAGGAGTAGCGCGTTCTGTTCCTGCCGCGCTACTGCTAAGCGGGTAACAGTAGCGCCGTTCTAGCAGACGCGCTACTGCTAAGTAGCAGTAGCGCCTCATTTTAACAAGCGCTACTGGTAACATTCTGTGTATAAGGTTTTCCCTAGTAGTGATACGTGCTCATGGAAAAGAACTTGCATGACATCTTTTGTCCTACCCTCCCGTGGTAGCGGGGTCCTTACGGAAACTAAGGGATATTAAGGCCTCCTTTTAATAGAGTACCGGAACAAAGCATTAACACATAGGGAATACATGAACTCCTCAAACTACGGTCATCACCGGTAAGTATCCTGATTATTGTCACTTCGGGGTTAACGAATCATAACACATAATAGGTGACTATAGACTTGCAAGATAGGATCAAGAACTCTCATATATTGATGAAAACATAATAGGTTCAGATCTGAAATCATGGCACTCGGGCCCTAGTGACAAGCATTAAGCATAGCAAAGTCATAGCAACATCAATCTCAGAACATAGTGGATACTAGGGATCAAACCCTAACAAAACTAACTCGATTACATGATAGATCCCATCCAACCCATCACCGTCTAGCAAGCCTACGATGGAATTACTCATGCACGGCGGTGAGCATCATGAAATTGGTGATGGACAATGGTTGATGATGACGATGGCGGCGGATTCCCCTCTCCGGAGCCCCGAACGGACTCCAGATCAGCCCTCCCGAGAGGTTTTAGGGCTTGGCGGCGGCTCCGTATCGTAAAACGCGATGAATCCTTCTCTCTGATTTTTTTCTCCCCGAAAGCAAATATATAGAGTTGGGGTTGAGCTCGGAGGAGCTCCAGGGAGCCCACAAGGTAGGGGGACGCGCCCTAGGGTGGCAGGCGCGCCCCCACCCTCGTGGACAGGTGGTGGGCCCCCTGGCCTTCATCTTTTGCAGGGATTTTTTATTATTTCCAAAAACATGTTCCGCGAAGTTTCAGGTCATTCCAAGAACTTTTGTTTCTGCACATAAATAACACCATAGCAATTCTGCTGAAAGCAGCATCAGTCCGTCTTAGTTCCATTCAAATCATGCAAGTTAGAGTCCAAAACAAGGGCAAAAGTGTTTGGAAAAGTAGATACGACGGAGACGTATCAACTCCCCCAAGTTTAAACCTTTGCTTGTCCTCAAGAAATTCAGTTGACAAACTGAAAGTGATAAAGAAAATTTTTTACAAACTCTGTTTGCTCTTGTTGTTGTAAATATGTAAAGCCAGCATTCAAGTTTTCAGCAAAGATTATGACTAACCACATTCACAATAATGCTTAGGTCTCAAGTTTACTCATATCAATGGCATTATCAACTAGCGAGCAATAATAATAAATCTCGGATGACAACACTTTTTCAAAACAATCATAATATGATATAACAAGATGGTATCTCGCTAGCCCTTTCTGAGACCGCAAAACATAAATGCAGAGCACCTTTAAAGATCAAGGACTAACTAGACATTGTAATTCATGGTAAAGGAGATCCACTCAAGTCATACTCAATGTAAACTAATAGTAATGAATGCAAATGACAGCAGTGCTCTCCAACTGGTTCTTTTTAATAATAGAGGTGAATAATAGATAGGCCCTTCGCAGAGGGAAGCAGGGATTTGTACAGGTGCCAGAGCTCGGTTTAGAAATAGAGGTGAATAATATTTTGAGCGGTATACTTTCATTGTCAACATAACAACCAAGAGATGGCGATATCTTCCATGCTACACACATTATAGGCGGTTCCCAAACAGAATGGTAAAGTTTATACTCCCCTTTACACCAACAAGCATCAATCCATGGCTTGCTCGAAACAACGAGTGCCTCCAACTAACAAGAGTCCCAGGGGGAGTTTTTTTTGCAATTATTTTGATTTAGTTTGCATAAAGCATGGGACTGGGCATCCCGGTGACCAGCCATTTTTCTTGTGAGTGAGGAGCAGAGTCCACTCCTCTTGAGAATAACCTGCCTAACATGGAAGATACGAACAGCCCTAGTTGATACATGAGCTATTCGAACATACAAAATAGGATATTTATTTGAAGGTTTAGAGTTTAGCACATACAAATTTACTTGGAACAGCAGGTAGATACCGCATATAGGAAGGTATAGTGGACTCATGTGGGATAACTTTGGGGTTTATGGAGTTGGATGCACAAGCAGTATTCCCTCTTAGTCAAGTCACTTAAATCATTCAGAGGAGGATACCACCCTATCATACCACATCATAACCATTTTAATAGCATGTTGGCACGCAAGGTAAACCATTATAACTCATAGCTAATCAAGCATGGCACAAGAAACTATGATCTCTAGTTGTCATTGCAAACATGTTTATTCATAATAGGCTGAATCAGGAACGATGAACTAATCACATTTATAAAAACAAAAGAGGTCAAGTTCATAACAGATTTTCTCATCTCAGTCAGTCCATCATATATCATCATAATTGCCTTTCACTTGCATGACCGAACGATGTGAATAATAATAATAATAGTGCGCGTGCATTGGACTAAGCTGGAATCTGCAAGCATTAAATAAACAGGAGAAGACAAGGCAATATGGGCTCTTTCGTCAGATCAACAATTATGTATATAAGAGCCACTTCAACAATTTAATCATGGTCTTCTCCTATCGACCCCCAAAGAAAAGAAAAGAAATAAAACTATTTACACGGGAAAGCTCCCAACAAGCAAAAGAAGAACATGAAATATTTTTGGGTTTTCTTTTTAATTACTACTACAAGCATGGAAAGTAAACTAATTAAAAGCTACAACTAATTTTTTTGGTTTTTCTTAAGGTTTATTAAACACACAAGAAGAAAGCATAAAAAGGAAATAAACTAGCAGGGATGATACAATGAAAAATTATGAGCACCGACATCTAGCAATGAGTGCGTGAACATAAATGTAATGTCGATGGGAAATATGTACTCCCCAAAGCTTAGGCTTTTGGCCTAACTTGGTCTATGGCCACGGCTGGCCTGGCGGATATCCATAATAGTAGTTGGGGTCGTACTGAGATGCAGCGGCTATCGCCTCCTGAGTTGCAGCGTGGCAGAAGCGGCCTCAGCCCTCCTCTAGTACTAATCTGCCTCCTCTCTGGTAATAACATATCTTCCTTTTGCCTGATAATCAAAGATGGCAGGAGCAGGGAGAGTAATATAGACAGCACGACGTCTGTCAAAGATTAGTCGATACTGGAGAGGTGATTCATTCCTCTCGACAAACTAGTGGTGAACCATAGCATTAAATTCTAGGTAAGCAGGAGGTAATTCAATATCATCTTCACGTATGGCTATACCAAGAAAATTAGCTATGCGGGTTGCATAAATTCCACCAAAGAAATCTCCATCAAATCTATTAAGATGCAACCTACATGCAACAATGGCTCCCAAATTATAAGATTTGTCTCCTAACATAGCACTCCTAAGAATACTGAGGTCAGGAACACACATATGACATGCTTCATCTTTACCATTATGCATCTACCTATCAAGAGAGCAAAATAATGTATAGCAGGAAAATGAATGCTCCCTATGGTAGCTTGTGTTATATCTCTAGATTCCCCCATAGTTATACTAGTAAGAAAATCTCTAAATTCAGATTTGTGTGGTTCCCTGATACTACCCCATTGTGGAAGTTTGCAAGCAGTGGTAAAATCCTCTAAGTCCATAGTGTAAGAATTTTCATAAAGATCAAACAGGATAGTTGGAGAATTACGTGAAGATGAAAATTCAAACCTCCTCACAAAGGAACTAGTGAGATAGTGATACTGGCTGCACTTCTCTTCCTCGAAGCTCACAAGATCAGCGTTACGCCAATATGCGTTAAATTCCTCCTTAATTCCCGCTCGATCCATAAAGTTCTCAGAAGGCCATTCACAAGGACGCACTGGAGCGTCTCTTGGTGGCTCTTCATCAACATCACGCATTGCAAGCCTGGTTCCTTGCTTCCTTGAAGAACCACCTTGGAACATTTTCCTAAGCATACTTCTTCCTCTGAAAAATTCTGAATTTTTTAGTAACTTCAAAATAAAAGTAAGCCAAACTCAATAATATTGTTAGCAACTACTCATACAAGTGCCTAGAGCCTATATCATGCATCAAAACTACTTGGAACCATACAAATTTGACATGCAAGCTCAAGAACATGGTCACCTAGGCATCACAAATTTGCTATGAATAAAGCACTAGAACAAAAACTAATTGGACCAATGGAGGAGTCACATACCAAGGAACAATCTCCCCAAGCAGTTTTGTGAGAGGTGCTTTGAGCAAGGAGATCAAAAATGGCAGCAAGATGAGCTTGAACTCGTGCTTGAGCTGGTTATTCGTGTTTGTGGGAGGAAGAAGGAGTGTGTGGGTGAAAGGATAAGTGGAGGAGGGCCACCGTGGGCCCACGAGGCAGGGGCGCGCCCAGGGGGTAGGGCGCGCCCCTGACCCTCGTGGCCAGGTGCCAGCTCCTCCTACTGTGTTCTCAGTGCTAAATATTCTCAAATATTACAGAAAAAAATCATATTTAAGTTTCAGGGCATTTGGAGAACTTTTATTTTTGGGGTATTTTTATATTGCATGGATAATTCAGATAACAGATAGAAAATACTATTTTTATTTTATTTAGAATAAATAATAGAAAGTAAAAGTGGGATACAGAAGGTTATGCTTTCTAGTTTCATCCATCTCATGCTCATCAAAAGGAATCCACTAACAAGGTTGATCAGGTCTTGTTAACGAACTCATTCCGAATAACATGGAACCGGAAAATTTCGAATAACACTATGTTACCTCAACGGGGATATACACATCCCCAATAATAAGAATATCATATATCTTCTTGACAGTAGGAAGAGGAAATTCAAAACTTCCAAATATAATCGATGGAATTTTTCCAATATAGTTGATACTATGAAGTTGAGGTTGTTTCCTCGGAAAGTGTACCGTAAGCTCATTACCATTTACATGAAAAGTGACATTGCCTTTGGTGCAATCAATAACAGCCCCTGCAGTATTCAAAAAAGGTCTTCCAAGAATAATAGACATACTATCGTCCTCGGGAATATCAAGAATAACAAAGTTCGTTAAAATAGTAACGTTTGCAACTACAACAGGCACATCCTCACAAATACCGACAGGTATAGCAGTTGATTTATCAACCATTTGCAAAGATATTTCAGTAGGTGTCAACTTATTGGAATCAAGTCTACGATATAAAGAGAGAGGCATAACACTAACACCAGCTCCAAGATCACATAAAGCAGTTTTAAAATAGTTTCTTTGAATAGAGCATGGTATAGTGGGTACTCCTGGATCTCCAAGTTTCTTTGGTATTCCACCCTTAAAAGTATAATTAGCAAGCATGGTGGAAATTTCAGCTTCCGGTATCTTTCTTTTATTAGTAACAATATCTTTCATATACTTAGCATAAGGATTCATTTTGAGCATATCAGTTAATCGCATACACAAAAAGATAGGTCTAATCATTTCAGCAAAGCGCCCAAAATCCTCATCATCCTTTTTCTTGGATGGTTTGGGAGGAAAAGGCATGGGTTTCTGAACCCATGGTTCTCTTTCTTTACCATGTTTCCTAGCAACAAAGTCTTTCTTATCATAACGCTGATTCTTTGATTGTGGGTTATCAAGATCAACAGCAGGTTCAATTTCTATATCATTATCATTACTAGGTTGGGCATCAGAGATAGAAATATCATTCGGATCCTCAGGTGTTTCAGTGATAGGTTTACTAGAAGCATGCAAAGTCCTATCATTTTTCTTTTTCTTCATATTAGAAGGACTAGGTGCATCTACATTATTTCTCTGAGAATCTTGCTCAATTCTCTTAGGGTGGCCTTCAGGATACAAAGGTTCCTGGGTCATTCTACCAGTTCTAGTAGCCACTCTAACATCATTATCATTATTCTTACTATTCAATTCATTGAGCAAATCATTTTGAGCTTTAAGTACTTGTTCTAATTGAGTGGTAACCATAGAAGCATGTTTGCTAATAAGTTTAAGTTCACCTTTGACATTAGCCATATAATCACCCAAGTGTTCAAGCATATTTGAATTGTATTTCAATTGTCTACCAAAATATGCATTAAAATCTTCTTGCTTAGCTATAAATTTATCAAACTCATCTAAGCATGGGATAGCAAATTTAGTAAATGGGATTTCAGTTTTATCATATCTATAGAGAGAATTTACCTTTACTACCTGTGTCGGGTTATCAAGACCATGGGTTTCTTCAATAGGTAATGGATTAAGATCATATGTTTCTTCAACAGGCGGTAAATTAAGACCATGTATTTCTTCAATAGGAGGTAAATTCTTAACATCTTCAGCTTTAATACCTTTTTCTTTCATAGATTTCTTTGCCTCTTGCATATCTTCAAGACTGAGAAATAAAATACCCCTTTTTTCGGAGTTGGTTTAGGAATAGGCTCAGGAACTGGCTCAAGAGGTGTCCAATTATTTTCATTTGTTAGCATATTATTCAATAGAATTTCAGCTTCATCCGGCGTTCAATTTGCACAAAATTATATATATCCCTTAAAGCAGCTTGTTTCTTATGAGCAGGGAAATATTTAGCAGAGAAGTAATAAATCATATCCTGGGGACTACGCACACAACCAGTATCAAGAGAATTAAACCATATCTTAGCATCACCCTTAAATGAGAACGGAAATATTTGAAGGATATAAAAGTAACGAGTTCTCTCATCATTAGTGAACAGGGTAGTTATATCATTTAATTTAGGAAGATGTGCCACAACAGTTTCAGATTCATAGCCATGAAGAGGATCAGATTCAACCAAAGTAATTATATTAGGATCGACTGAGAATTCATAATCCCTATCGGTAACACAGATAGGTGAAGTAGCAAAAACAGGGTCAGGTTTCATTCTAGCATTTAGAGATTGCTGATTCCATTTAGCTAATAACCTCTTGAGTTCGTATCTATCTTTGCAAGCTAAAATAGCTAAAGAATCTTCTTTATCAAAAACATAACCCTTAGGAATAACATGCAAATCTTCATCATCACTTTCATCAGTATTATCAGATTCAATATTTTCATTCTCTCTAGCCCTAGCAAGTTGTTCATCAAGAAATTCACTAAGTGGCACAGTAGTATCAAGCATAGAAGTAGTTTCATCATAAGTATCATGCATAGCAGAAGTGGCATCATCAATAACATGCAACATATCAGAACGAATCACTATAGGAATCAGCTACTTTGCCATCTGCCACGGCAGACTGCAAAGGCAGGAACGGCGGACGGCAAAGGTCTTTGCCGTCTGCCGCGGACGGCAAAAGGCTCTGGCAAAGTAAGGATCGGGAAAGAGCTACTTTGCCGTCTACTTTCGGCGGCTGACGGCAAAGGGGCCTTTGCCATCAGCAGCTGACGGCAAAGAAAGCAGACAATAATAATTACGCTGTTAGTCCATTAGGTGCCTAACGGCAGCCTTTGGCGTCCGCCGCTGACGGCAAAATTTGTCTGGCCTTTGTCGTCCGCCGAATGATGTCAGCTGGACGTCACTACACGGCAGGCCTTTGCCGTCCGCGGCTGTAGGCAAAGTTGTTTACTCTTTGCCGTCAGCCACTGTAGGCAAAACCTTTGCTGTCCGCCACTGTAGGCAAACTGGCCAAATGGGTCAATTCCCAGGAGGCACAGGTGGACGCCGCGTGGCTGCTTTGCCGTCCGCGGCTGTTGGCAAAGGTGCCTTTGCCGTCTGCGGTGATACGTCCATTTTGCATCATGCTTTTATATGGATATTTATTGCATTATGGGCTGTTATTTCACATTATGTCACAATACTTATGGCTATTCTCTCTTATTTTACAAGGTTTACATAAGGAGGGAGAATGCCGGCAGCTGGAATTCTGGGCTGGAAAAGGAGCAAATATTAGAGACCTATTCTACGCAAGTCCAAAAGTCCTGAAACTCCACAGAATACCTTATAATAAATAATGAAAAATCCTCGCCAAAGATGAAGACCAGGGGGCCCACACCCTTCTCACGAGGGTGGGGGGCGGGCCCCCTCTAGGGCGGGCCCCTACCTCATGGGCCCCCTGGTGGCTCTCCGATGACCATCTTCTCCTATATGAAGTCTTTTATCGAGAAAAAAAATAAGAAGCAACCTTTTGGGACGAAACTCCGCCACCACGAGGCGGAACCTTGGCGGATCCAATCTAGAGCTCCGCCAGAGCTGTTCTGCCGGGGAAACTTCCCTCCTGGAGGGGGAAATCATCGCCATTGTCATCACCAATGCTCCTCTCATCGGGAGAGGGCAATCTCCATCAACATCTTCATCAGCACCATCTCATCAAAACCCTAGTTCATCTCTTGTACCCAATTCTTGTCTCCAAGTCCGGGATTGGTGCTAGTAGGTTGCTAGTAGTGTTAATTACTCCTTGTAGTTGATGCTAGTTGGTTTAATTGGTGGAAGATCATATGTTCAGATCCTCATGCATGTTATTACCCCTCTAATTATGAACATGAATATGCTTTGTGAGTAGTTACGTTTGTTCCTGAGGACGAGGGAGAAGTCTTGCTATTAGTAGTCATGTGAATTTGGTATTCGTTCGATATTTTGATGAGATGTATGTTGTCTAGACTCTAGTGGTGTTATGTGAACATCGACTACATAAAACTTCACCATTATTTGGGCCTAGAGGAAGGAATTGGGAAGTAATAAGTAGATGATGGGTTGCTAGAATGACAGAAGCTTAAACCCTAGTTTATGCGTTGCTTCGTAAGGGGCTGATTTGCATCCATATGTTTCATGATATGGTTAGGTTTACCTTAATACTTTTGTTGTAGTTGCGGATGCTTGCAATAGAGGTTAATCATAAGTGGGATGCTTGATCAAGTAAGAATAGCACCCAAGCACCGGTCCACCCACATTTCAAATTATCAAAGTTCCGAACGCGAATCATATGAACGTGATGAAAACTAGCTTGACGATATTCCCATGTGTCCTCAGGAGCGCTTTTCCTTATATAAGAGTTTGTCCAGGCTTGTCCTTTGCTACAAAAAGGATTGGGCCACCTTGCTGCACTTTATTTACTTTTGTTACTTGTTGCTGGTTACAAATTATCTTATCACAAAACTATCTGTTACCACTTATTTCAGTACTTGCAGAGAATACCTTGCTGAAAACCGTTTATCATTTCCTTCTGCTCCTCGTTGGGTTCGACACTCTTACTTATCGAAAGGACTACGATAGATCCCCTATACTGGTGGGTCATCACGCGACTGTCGGCAAAGGTGGCTTTGCCATCAGTGGCTGACGGCAAAGATCCTGCTTTGCCTCATTTTTCTGTTTTTTTAAATGCAACAATTTTGACAGCAAATATATATTTCACAGGGCTATTTAACAGCAAACATATGACATATCCAGCACATAAGTTTCATCGTACATACATATATAGTTCCATCCGTTCATACATAGCAAGTTCCATCAAGTTGCACATACACATTGGTCCATCCATACATATTACAATGCAAAGTTTCATCAAGATAGCAAGTTCCATCATAGCAAGCTAGAAGAATATTTGAGGAGAATGATAGAAAAAACAAGCACTCCATCATAGCAAGCTAGCTTTCCGTGAAGTGAATGAAATCAGCAAAATGGAAAATAAGAATGTTAGAAAAAGGTGACTAGAAGAAGAAGACTAGAACAAGAAGAAGACTAGAACAAGAAGACTAGAACAAGAAGTATATGTCATTTATTAGCTAACTTAGGTGAAATGGATCATATATGAGCTAACTAAGTTGAAATGGGTCGTTTATGAGCTAACTAAGGTGAAATGGATCATTTATGAGCTAACTTAGGTGAAATGGATCGTTTATGAGCTAACTTAGTTGAAATGGATCATTTATGAGCTAACATAGTTGAAATGGATCGTTTATGAGCTAACTAAGGTGAAATGGATCGTTTATGAGCTAACTTAGGTGAAATGGATCGTTTATGAGCTAACTAAGGTGAAATGGATCCTTTATGAGCTAACTTAGGTGAAATGGATCGTTTATGAGCTAACTTAGTTGAAATGGATCGTTTATGAGCTAACTAAGGTGAAATGGATTGTTTATGAGCTAACTAAGGTGAACTGGATCGTTTTTGAGCTAACTAAGGTGAAATGAATCATTTATGAGCTAACCTAGTTGAAATGGATCGTTTATGAGCTAACTTAGGTGAAATGGATCATCTAAGAGCTAATTTAGGTGAAATTGATCGTTTTTGAGCTAACTTAGTTGAAATGGATCGTTTATGAGCTAACTTAGTTGAAATGGATCGTTATGAGCTAACTTAGTAAAAAGCATCATTTCAGTGCTAACCTAGGTGTGATGGGTCATTTTGGAGCTAACCTAGGTAAGATGGGTCATTTTGGAGCTAACCTAGGTGAAATGGGTCATTTTAAAGCTAACCTAGGTAAAATAGATCATTTAGGAGCAAATCTAGGTAAAATGGGTCATTTTAGAGCTAACTTGGATAAAATGGATCATTTATAAGCTAACTAAGGTAAAATGGGCCATTTTAGAGCTAACTTTAGGTAAAATGGATCGTTTATGAGCTAACTAAGCTAATTATGCAATTTTTGACATAAGTAAGCTAAGTACAGATCGTGTTAGAGCTAACTTAGGTAATATGAAATTTACTGTCACTTGTTACTATGTGTAACACCCCGGATGTAACCTACCTTATTTGTACTCCAACTCTTGCTGTTTCCGGCACTAAGTTATTTTATTTCGTTGTTGTCGGGTTTTTGCCTCCATGTGTTTTTGTCTTTGTCATGCATATCATATCATGTCATCATGTGCATTGCATTTGCATACGTGTTTGTCTCATGCATCCGAGCATTTTCCCCATTGTCCGTTTTGCATTTCGGCGCTCCTATGTCCTCCGGTGTCCCTTTCTACCTCTTTTCGTGTGCGGGTGTTAAACATTTTCGGATTGGACCAAGACTTGTCATGCGGCCTTGGTTTACTACCGGTAGACCGCCTGTCATGTTTCGTACCATTTGGACTTCGTTTGATACTCCAATGGTTAACCGAGGGACCGAAAAGGCCTCTTGTGTGTTGCAGCCCAACACCCTTCCAAAGTGCCCCCAAACCCACCTAAACCTCCTCCATCATCTAGATCATTCGATCACGATCGCGTGGCCGCAAACCGCACCTCATTTGGAGCCTCCTAGCTCCTCCTACCTATAAAACTAGACCTCCCCCGAAATTTTCGGGTCATTCTTCCCCTAACCTAGCTCCCCACCTCTTCAGCGCGCCGGACACATCGCCGCGCCGTACCGCAGCGCGCCACGTGGCAGGCACGCCGACATCACCGTCGTCGGCCCACCTGGGCCCGAGAGAAGCCCTCCCGGCCCGGCTCCTCCCTCGCGCCGCCCGCGACTCCACCCTGCCCGCGCGCCGCCTAGGAGCCACGCCGCCTTCGCCGCCCCATCCCGTTGCCGGCGAGCTCCACCGCGGCGAGCCTCCTCGTCGACTGCGCCGCCCGAGCCGGCCTCGTCGCCTACGAACACCGCCGACGCAGCCCCGTCCTACTCCAGCTTGGATCCAGCGCCCTCGGCCTCTCTTGCCTCGGATCCGCTCAACTCCGGCGGTACTCCGGCAGCTACAGCGATCTTCGGCCGTCCTCGGGCCTTGTGCACACCGGATCCAGATCTAGACTCGTTTGGGTTGAATTTTTCGTCCCTAAACCCTAGCTTTTTTGCATTCTTCTACATGCCATAACTCCGCATCCGTAACTCCAATTTGTGCGTGTAGCATATCAAAATATTCGTCTCGACGAGTACATCATTTCATCTCATTTCATCATTTTAATTTGATCACATCTTGATGCCCGAAATGCTGTTGGAAGAGGGCTATGTGATGATAGTTTCTGATCTGTTTCAGCAAATACACTTTTGTCATTTTTGCCATGATAAATGTGTGCATGCTATGATCCTGAGCTCTACATGTGTTTTGTAGAATGACATGCCATCTTTACAGGGGTGTATGCCATGTATTTTTGTGATCTATGTGGTGACTAGCACAAGCATGCAAAGTACCTTACTCAATGATGCTGATTTCAGGGACATAGAATTTCACTAAGTCCTTGCCCTGTCATTATTTTTATGTCATATGTTCATGTTGTTTCCTAGTGATCCGTGCCTCTTTTGAGCATGATTAGTAAGGATGTTTTGTAGATATTATGGTGCTCTATCCATCCATGTCTTTGTTTGCAATTATGGAGCACCCTAGCTTGACTCAATCAAGCTCTACTTTTGCTATAAAATGTTCCTGGCAGATTGTTAACATGTTTAGCACTTTTGCCGAGCTTGTTGTTGTTGATCCACGCCTGCTATGTTGTTGTTCTTGCCATGTCTAGCTTCTATGACATGTCTATTTGCTGGGTGTATGCTTAGTTTGTCATGCAATGCCTCGTAGTGACAGCATCGAGCTCGTAAACATGCCTACTCGTTATCTGTTTTGCCATGCTCCAGTTTTTCACTAAGTCTGAATCTGTTTATGTTTTGCTATGTTCACATGCTTGCAATTGTATTTCCTAATCTCTTTTGGCTCATGGTCACTAAGGGACTTTTGTTATATGCTTTGAGTAGCTTCATGCCATGCCTTGCTTTGCCATGATATGTTCCTGTAGCATGTAGTTATCGTGCTCTAAACATTGCTTCCTGATGATAAATTCCTGACATGCTGTTAATTTCACTAAGTCTGAAACCTGTTATCTTTTGCACTTTTGCCATGCGTGTTTGAACCTGTTATTGAGTAAATTAGCCGTAGCTCAGTGTTCATCTTTTGTAAAGCATCATCAGGGGATCCCTTCCATGTATTCTTTTGTCATGTTGGAGTGATGTAGCATGTTGTTCTTGATGCATTTAGAAGGCTACTTGCTGTTAATCGCAGACCGGTGCCATATTTGTTTTGCTTGCCATTTCCAAACCGTGCATCCGATTCCGGTGATCTTTATATCGATTTCAACCGAAATCAACTCCTCTTTCTAGTGGAACTCTTGGATTTCCAAATTGATGCCAGGTTCTATCATTCCTTTCCAAATCATGCATATGCATCGCATATCGCATCCCACATATCATACCATGTTTTGCATCATGTTGCTTGAGCATTGCACATGGTTGATTGTGTTCCTTTTTGCTTGTTGTTCTTGCTTGGATAGAGCCAGGAGACGAATACGTGAACAAGGAGCCCGTTGAGTATGCTTACGAGGATCAAGAAAAATCTGAGAACTTTGCAGGCAAGATGACCATACCCTCGAAATCACTTCTATCTTTGCTTGCTAGATGCCCGCTCTTTTGCTATGCCTATGCTACGATACCTACCAATTTCTTATCATGCCTCCCATATTGCCATGGCAAACCTCTAACCCACCATGTCATAGCGAACCGTTGTTTGGCTATGTTACCGCTTTGCTTAGCCCCTCTTATAGCATTGCTAGTTGCAGGTGAAGATTGGAGATCGTTCCTTGTTGGAACATGTTTATTATTGGGATATCACCATATTATCTTGTTTATCTTAGTGCACCTATATACTTGGTAAAAGGTGGAAGGCTCAGCCTTATGCCTAGTGTTTTATTCCACTCTTGCTGCCCTAGTTTCTGTCATATCGGTGTTATGTTCCCGGATTTTGCGTTCCTTACACGGTTGGGTTATAATTGGAACCCCTTGACAGTTTTCCTTGAATAAAAGTCCTCCAGCAATGCCCAACCTTAGTTTTACCATTCGCCACCTAGCCTCTTTTTTCCTTGGGTTTCCGGAGCCCGAGGGTCATCTTTCTGAAACCCCCCTGGGCCAGTGCTCCTCTGAGTGTTGGTTCGAACTGGGCAGCCTGCGGGGCCACCTCGGGGCACCTCAAGGGTTGGTTTTACTCGTAGCTTCACCTATCTGAGTGTGCCCTGAGAACGAGATATGTGCAGCTCCTATCAGGATTTGTCGGCACATTCGGGCGGTGTTGTTGGACTTGTTTTACCATTTTCGAGGAAGTCTTGTAACCGGGATGCCGAGTCTGATCGGATTGTCTTGGGAGAAGGAATATCCTTCGTTGACCATGAGAGCTTGTGATGGGCTAAGTTGGGACTCCCCTGCAGGGTTTTGGACTTTCGAAAGCCGTGCCCGTGGTTATGGGCAGATGGGAATTTGTTAATGTCCGGTTGTAGATAACCTGAAACTTAACTTAATTAAAATGCATCAACCGTGTGTGTAACCGTGATGGTCTCTTCTCAGCGGAGTCCGAGAAGTGAACACGGTGTTGGAGTAATGCTTGACGTAGGTTGTTCTAGGATCACTTCTTGATCATAGTTCATCGACCATGCCTTTGCCTTCTCTTCTCGCTCTCTTTTGCGTATGTTAGCCATAATATATGCTTGTCGCTTGCTGCTGCTCCACATCATACCTTTACCCTTCCTTTAAGCTTAAATAGTCTTGATCACGAGGGTGTGAGATTGCTGAGTCCCCGTGACTCATAGATTAGTTCCAAAACCAGATGCACGGACCGATGATACCGTTCCAGGTGATTCAACTGAGCTCAAGTGGCTGTTCGATGAGGACTCAGGGCGATACTACGTATCTTTCCCAGATGATCAGTAGTGGTGCCTAGTTGGGGCGATCGGGGACTATGTTGCATTTTGGGGTTTATCTTCATTTTGGTTCAGTAGTCGGACCTTGAGTGTATTTGGATGAATGTAATGTTATTTATGCTATTTGTGTGACGTGGCGAGTGTAAACCAAATATGTATCCTTTCCCTTTATTGTATTACATGGGTTGTTTGCGAAGATTACCTCACTTGTGACATTGCTTTTAATGCGGTTATGCCTCTAAGTCGTGCTTCGACAGGTGGGAGATATAGCCGCATCGAGGGCATTACAAGTTGGTAATCAGAGCCTCCCCCGACCTTAGGAGCCCCCTGCTTGATCGAATCGTTGGCGTTGTTGAGTCTAGAAAAATGTTTTGAGTCATTTAGGATTATATATATCAAAGAGTAGGAGTTCTTTTTACTCCTCAGTCCCTTCATCGCTCTGGTGAGGCATCCTGACGTAGAGTTTTGACTCTTCTCTTCTCAAATTTCACAAAAAAATTTAGGATCACGCGGGTATCTTGGAATCGTCCCGATGGTTTTGTGACGAGGACATTGTTCTTGGTGCCTCCTGACATTTAGGGGTTGTGGCAGTGTCCCGGGGAGTTGAGCTCCGAGGTGTTGTTGTCACAATTTTATCGTTGCAATTCTGGAATAGCTGAGTTTCACCGACATCGAAAATCTCTTTTATGCAGTTGTTGGTGAGATAACCTCGACGCCACCCAGTACTGGGGCGGGAGTTCGGGAGTATTGCCATAACTCATATAACGGATGCTTTTCGAAACTTGAGGTAAATGATTTCCGAAGGTTTCTTGGTTATGTGTTGAAGGATGGATACAGCTGGATGTAGGATTTGCTAGCTTTGGGTGAGATATTATGCTTCCCCTGTATCCCCAACACCTGATTGCATAACCGGAAAGGTTCGGGAGTTTCATAGGTGGGAATTCTTGTAGCTCTAGTTCTTCTTCCGTGGATATTTGGTTTGGGATTGGGTAATCCTTACCAAGTATTTGTTCTTGTCCGTACCTTGTTGTTTTATTCTTCTACCTCTATCTAAGTGGCTTCTCAATTTATGGAAGTGTGACCATTTCAATTGGGATGCATTCGTTCATTTTGTTTGGATGTTAAGACTTTATTTTGCAATTTCTATCCATTGGATTCAGCTTCAATATTTTTCTGTCAAGATGCTAATGGATGTCACCCTCTTCAGGATGGCTCCTGCTAAGGGTCAGAATCAGAATCAGGATCCGCCACCACCACCTCCACCTCCGGAGGCATGGCAAGCTGTGATGGCCGCTACCAATGCAAACACGCAGTTGATCATGCAAATTCCGCAAGAGCGCAACCAAGGGAACCAAGGCCATGGCAACAATTAGAATCAGGTTGCTACACTCAACCAGTTCCTCGCTAACCAGCCAAAGACCTTCAGCAACTGTGTCGAGGCCTCAGACGCTGATGATTGGCTCGTGGATATCTGCAAGCATTTCGAGTGCAGTAACGTCAGGCCTGAGGACTTTGTCAAGTTTTCCTCCTTCCAACTCAAAGACCAAGCTGCAGAATGGTTTCAGCAAAACAAAGATTCCAGAGGAGGCCGTGTGATTACCTGGGATGAATTCCGTCAAGACTTCAAAGCTCATCACATTCCTCAGAGTGTTGTTGTGAGCAAGCGTGAGGAATTCCACAACCTGAAGCAAGGCAGCTTGTCTGTTTACCAGTATAACATTCTGTTCCAGAGGCTCACTCATTTCGCCAAGCAAGACGTCCCTGACGAGAAGATCATGATTTATCAAGTCAGGGGTGGCCTCAGAGAAGATCTCCAACTGGCTCTCGTCCTTTTTGAGCCGAAGAAGTACGATGAGTTCTACAATATGGCAATGAAGCAAGAGACTGCTCAACTCAAGTGTGATGCTTCCAAAAAGCGAGTCAGATATGCAACTCCTTCTTCCTCAACTCAAGTGGCTTCTAAGCAAAAGTATTGGCTGCCTCCTCCTCCGTTCCATCAGCCTTATCAGCAGAAGAGAAAAGGTGGCAATGGATCTTCCCACCCACCCAACCCTGGCTTTCAGAACAAGACTTCGTCTCAAGCTCCAAGATCAAGTGCTCCGTATCACCATCCGCTTTTGGAGGTCACGTGCAACAAGTATCAGTAGAAGTGTCACTATGCCAACAATTGTTTCAATCAGAGGCGTCTTCCTCCTCCTCCTCCTGTGAGATCTGCTAGCAATGCGGTGGTCAAGCATAATCCCAAGCACGCCAAGGTCAACTTGTTGAACGCAGCTCAGGCAGAGGACTCGTCAGATGTCATCATGGGTAACCTTCCTGTTAACGATGTTCCTGCAAAAGTACTTTTTGATACTGGTGCATCACATTGTTTCATGTCAAAGCCATTTTTTGCCAAGAATGAATTCGTTTCTTCTCATTTGGGCAAATCAATGGATATCGTTTCTCCCGGCAAACGTTTGAGTGCCAGTTTGGAGGTTCCAGATGTTACTATCACGTTGGGCGACTATAAGTTTCTTTCTTCCCCAATGGTCCTTGGTAACTCGGATATCGATCTTATTCTTGGAATGGACTGCCTTTCTAAGCACAAGTCTCAGCTTGATTGTGCTGCCAGGCAGATTCAATTGACTCAATCGTCTGAGGATGTAATTGTCTTTGCCGCAAGGGATGACACCATTCGATTGTTTTCTCTCAATGAGAAGGGCGAGCTGGATGCCATCTCTCAAATCCCAGTCGTTTGCGAATATCAAGATGTCTTTCCAGAAGAGCTTCCAGGAATGCCTCCGCACCGGCTAGTTGAATCCGTCATCGATCTTGAGCCTGGCACGGAACCTGTTTGCAAACGTCCTTACAAGCTTGGACTGAAGAGTTGAAGGAGCTGAAGAAGCAACTCGATATTCAAGAGCATATGGGTCTCATCCGACCTAGTTCTTCTCCGTGGGGTTGTGGAGTTCTTTTTCTGAAGAAGAAGGATGGAACAGACAGACTTTGTGTCGACTACCGTTCATTGAACAAGAAGACCATAAAGAACAAGTACCCACTTCCCAACATCAACGAGCTGTTTGAACAACTCAAAGGTGCTCAAGTATTCTCCAAGTTTGATCTCCGTATGGGATATCATCAGATTCGCATTCGTGAACAAGATATCCCCAAGACAGCGTTCAGAACAATCTATGGTTCATATGAATACACTGTCATGTCTTTCGGCCACGTCAATGCTCCACCAACATTCTCTCGCATGATGAATTTCATCTTCAACGCCTACACAAATGACTTCGTCTTGGTCTACCTCGATGACATTTTGGTCTTTTCCAAGAACAAGGAAGATCATGCCAAGCACTTGCATTTGGTGCTGGATAAGCTCAAAGAACATCAGTTCTATGCGAAGTTTTCAAAGTGCGAGTTTTGGCTCGATGAGGTTCTCTACCTTGGGCATATCATCTCTGCCAAGGGCATAGCGGTTAATCCTGAGAAGGTGTCTTCAATTGTGAATTGGGAACCACCTCAGAATGTGAAGCAACTCCGCAGCTTCCTTGGGCTCACAAGCTATTGTCGAAGGTTCGTTGAGAACTTCTCAAAGATCGCGAAGCCTCTTTCCAACCTTCTCCAGAAACATGTGAAGTACGTCTGGTCTCCTGAATGTGACATCGCTTTCAACACCCTGAAAGAGAAATTAGTCACTGCTCCAGTTCTGACTCCTCCTGATGAATCCAAACCGTTTGAGGTCTTTTGTGATGCTTCCCTTCAAGGTCTTGGTGCAGTGTCGATGCAAGAGAAGAAAGTTGTGGCTTATACCTCTCGCCAGTTGAAGCCCAACGAAAAGAACTATCCCACTCATGACCTCGAGTTGGCGGGAGTTGTCCATGCTCTTTTAACTTGGAGACATCTCTTATTGGGAAGAAAAGTGGACATCTTCACTGATCATAAGAGTCTCAAGTACATCTTCACTCAGCCAAACCTCAACCTCAGGCAGACTCGTTGGGTCGAGATGATTCAAGAGTATAATCCGAGTATCGAGTATACTCCAGGAAAGGCCAATGTAATTGCTGACGCATTGAGCAGGAAGGCTTACTGCAATAGTTTGATTATCAAGCCTTACCAACCTGAGCTTTGTGAAGCTTTCCGCAAACTCAGTCTGCAAGTTTTTGCTCAAGGTTTCCTCGCCAACCTCCAAGTCTCTCCTACTTTGGAAGAGCAGATTCGCAAGGCTCAACTTCTTGATGCTATGGTGAAGAAGGTGAAGATTGGGATTGCCAAGAGTCAACCGAAGTAAAAGTGTTATCGCCTTGATGACAAGGATACTCTATTCTTCGAGGATCACATTGTTGTGCCTAAAGGTGACCTTCGTAAAGTCATTATGAATGAGGATCACAATTCACTCCTCTCTATTCACCCTGGAAGTACAAAGATGTACCATGACCTCAAGCAGTCGTATTGGTGGACTCGAATGAAGCGCGAGATTGCTCAGTTCGTGAATGAATGTGATGTCTGCAGAAGAGTGAAGGCAGAACACCAACGACCAACTGGTCTCCTCCAACCTCTTGCCATTCCAGAATGGAAGTTTGACCACATTGAGATGGACTTCATGACTAGATTTCCAAAGTCCAAGCGTGGCAATGATGCTATCTTCGTTGTCATCGACAAACTCACTAAAGTGGCTCACTTTCTTCCTATCAACGAATCTATCACAACAGCTCAATTGGCAGAGCTATATACCTCCCGGATTGTCTCTCTGCACGGCATTCCGCAGTTGATTTCTTTAGATCGTGGCAGCATCTTCACCTCCATGTTTTGGGATTCTTTTCAGAAGGCCATGGGCACCAACATTCGCTTCAGCACAGCTTTTCATCCTCAAACTAGTGGCCAAGTCGAGCGAGATAATCAATTCTTGAAGATATGCTCAGGGCTTGCGTCATCTCTTTCGGTATGAAGTGAGAGGATTGTCTTCCATATGCCGAGTTCTCCTACGACAACAGCTTCCAAGCTATTTCGGGCAAGGCCCCATTCGAAATCCTCTATGGCAGGAAGTGTCGTACTCCTCTTAACTGGTCAGAGACTGGTGAACATCAACTTCTTGTCAATGACTTGATCACAGAGGCAAAAGAGATGTGCAAAGTCATTCATGATAATCTCAAAGCCACGCAATTGTGCCAGAAGAGTTACTATGATAGAAAGCATCGTGACTTGGCTTTCGAGATCGGAGACCATGTCTACCTCCGCGTCTCTCCAATGAAAGGTACTCGTTGCTTCGGTATCAAAGGGAAGCTTGCCCCGAGATACGTGGGTCCTTTCAAGATCGTCAGCAAGAGAGGCGATCTCGCCTATCAACTTGAGCTTCCCTCCAACTTTGCAAATGTGCAGGACATGTTTCATGTCTCTCAGCTCCGCAAGTGTTTCAAGACTCCTGACCGCACCATCAACTTCGAAGACATTGATCTCCAAGAAGACATGTCTTATCGTGAGCACCCCGTTGCTATTCTTGAAAAACTGAGTGCAAGACTCTCAACAAGTCTATCAAATTCCTAAAAGTCAAGTGGTCACATCATTCCGACCATGAAGCCACCTGGGAAGGCGAGGATCACCTCCGTTCTGAGTACCCGGAGTTTTTCCAGTCCTAGATCTCGGGACGAGATCCTTTCGTAGTGGTGGAGTGTTGTAACACTCCGGATGTAACCTACCTTATTTGTACTCCAACTCTTGCCGTTTCCGGCACTAAGTTATTTCATATCGTTGTTGTCGGGTTTTTGTCTTTGTCATGCATCTCATATCATGTCATCATGCGCATTGCATTTGCATACGTGTTCGTCTCATGCATCCAAGCATTTTCCCCGTTGTCCGTTTTGCATCCCGGCGCTCCTATGTCCGCCGGTGTCCATTTCTACCTCTTTTCGTGTGCGGGTGTTAAATGTTTTCGAATTGGACCGAGACTTGTCATGCGGCCTTGGTTTACTACCGGTAGATAGCCTGTCAAGTTTCATACCATTTGGACTTCGTTTGATACTCCAATGGTTAATCGAGGGACCGAAAAGGCCTCATGTGTGTTGCAGCCCAACACCCTTCCAAAGTGGCCCAAAACCCATCTAAACCTCCTCCATCATCTAGATCGTTTGATCACGATTGCGTGGCCGCAAACTGCACCTCATTTGGAGCCTCCTAGCTCCTCCTACCTATAAAACTAGACCTCCCCCGAAATTTTCGGGTCATTCTACCCCTAACCTAGCTCCCCACCTCTTCAGCGCGCCGGACACATCGCCGCGCCCTACCGCAGCGCGCCACGTGGCGGCCGCGCCTACATCACCGTCGTCGGCCCACCTGGGCCCGAGAGAAGCCCTCCCGGCCCGGCTCCTCCCTCGCTCCACCCGCGCCTCCATCCTGCCCGCGCGCCGCCCGGGAGCCTCCGCGCCTTCGCCGCCCCATCCCGTCGCCGGCGAGCTCCGCCGCGGCGAGCCTCCTTGTCGACTGCGCCGCCCGAGCCGGCCTCGTCGCCTACGAACGCCACCGACGCAGCCCCATCCTACTCCGGCTAGGATCCGGCGCCCCCGGCCTCTCTTGCCTCGGATCCGCTCAACTCCGGCGGTACTCCAGCAGCTACAGCGATCTCCGGCCGTCCTCGGGCCGCGTGCACACCGGATCCAGATCCGGACTCGTTTGGGTTGAATTTTTCGTCCCTAAACCCTAGCTTTTTTTCATTCTTCCACATACCATAACTCCGCATCCGTAGCTCCGATTCATGTGTGTAGCATATGAAAATATTCTTCTCGATGAGTACATCATTTCATCTCATTGCATCATTTTAATTTGAGCTCATCTTGATGCCTGAAATGCTGTTGGAAGAGGGCTATGTGATGATAGTTTCTGATCTGTTTCAGCAAATGCACTTTTGTCATTTTTGCCATGATTAATGTGTGCATGCTATGATCCTGAGCTCTACATGTGTTTTGTAGAATGCCATGCCATCTTTACAGGGGTGTATGCCATGTATTTTTGTGATCTATGTGGTGACTATCACAAGCATGCAAAGTAGCTTAATGATGCTGATTTTAGGGACTTCGAATTTCACCAAGTCCTTGCCCTGTCATTATTTTTATGCCATATGTTCATGTTGTTTCCTAGTGATCCGTGCCTCTTTTGAGCATGATCAGTAAGGATGTTTTGTACATATTGTGGTGCTCTATCCATCCATGTCTTTGTTTGCAATTATGGAGCACCCTAACTTGAGTCAATCAAGATCTACTTTTGCTATAAAATGTTCCTGGCAGATTGTTAACATGTTTAGCACTTTTACCGAGCTTGTTGTTGTTGATCCGCGCATGCTATGTTGTTGTTCTTGCCATGTCTAGCTTCTATGACATGTCTATTTGCTGGGTGTATGCTTAGTTTGTCATGCAATGCCTCGTAGTGAGTGCATCGAGGTCGTAAACATGCCTACTCGTTATCTGTTTTGCCATGCTCCAGTTTTTCACCAAGTCTGAATCTGTTTATGTTTTGCTATGTTCACATGCTTGCAATTGTATTTCCTGATCTCTTTTGGCTCATGGTCACTAAGGGACTTTTGTTATATGCTTTGAGTAGCTTCATGCCATGCCTTGCTTTGCCATGATATGTTCCTGTAGCATGTAGTTATCGTGCTCTAAACATTGCTTCCTGATGATAAATTCCTGACATGCTATTAATTTCACTAAGTCTGGAACGTGTTATCTTTTGCACTTTTGCCATGCTTGTTTGAACCTGTTATTTAGTAAATTAGCCGTAACTCAATGTTCATCTTTTGTAAAGCATCATGAGGGGATCCCTGCCATATATTTTTTTGTCATGTTGGAGTGATGTAGCATGTTGTTCTTGATGCATTTAGAAGGCTACTTGCTGTTAATCGCAGACCGGTGCCATATTTGTTTTGCTTGCCATTTCCAAACGGTGCATCCGATTCCGATGATCTTTATATCGATTTCAACCGAAATCAACTCCTCTTTCCAGTGGCACTCTTGGATTTCCAAATTGAGGCCAGGTTCTATCATTCCTTTCCAAATCATGCATATGCATCACATATCGCATCCCGCATATCATACCATGTTTTGCATCATGTTGCTTGTGCATTGCACGCGGTTGATTGTGTTCCTTTGTGCTTGTTGTTCTTGCTTGGATAGAGCCAGGAGACGAGTACGTGAACAAGGAGCCCGTTGAGTACGCTTACGAGGATCAAGACAACTCTAAGAACTTTGCAGGCAAGATGACCATACCCTCGAAATCACTTCTATCTTTGCTTGCTAGATGCCCGCTCTTTTGCTATGCCTATGCTACGATACCTACCACTTGCTTATCATGCCTCCCATATTGCCATGTCAAACCTCTAGCCCACCATGTCCTAGCGAACCGTTGTTTGGCTATGTTACCGCTTTGCTCAGCCCCTCTTATAGCATTGCTAGTTGCAGGTGAAGATTGGAGATCGTTCCTTGTTGGAACATGTTTATTGTTGGGATATCACCATATTATCTTGTTTATCTTAGTGCACCTATATACTTGGTAAAAGGGTGGAAGGCTCGGCCTTATGCCTAGTGTTTTGTTCCACTCTTGCCGCCCTAGTTTCCGTCATATCGGTGTTATTTTCCCGGATTTTGTGTTCCTTAGACGGTTGGGTTATAATGGGAACCCCTTGACACTTCGCCTTGAATAAAATTCCTCCAGCAATGCCCAACCTTGGTTTTACCATTCGCCACCTAGCCTCTTTTTCCCTTGGGTTTCCGGAGCCCGAGGGTCATCTTTATTAAACCCCCCTGGGCCAGTGCTCCTCTGAGTGTTGGTCCGAACTGGGCAGACTGCGGGGCCACCTCGGGGCACCTCGAGGGTTGGTTTTACTCGTAGCTTGACCTATCTGAGTGTGCCCTGAGAACGAGATATGTGCAGCTCCTATCGGGATTTTTCTGCACATTCGGGCGGTGTTGCTGGACTTGTTTTACCATTGTCGAGGAAGTCTTGTAACCGGGATGCCGAGTCTGATCGGATTGTCTTCGGAGAAGGAATATCCTTCGTTGACCATGAGAGCTTGTGATGGGCTAAGTTGGGACTCCCCTGTAGGGTTTTGGACTTTTGAAAGCCGTGCCCGCGGTTATGGGCAGATGGGAATTTGTTAATGTCCGGTTGTAGATAACCTGAAACTTAACTTAATTAAAATGCATCAACCGTGTGTGTAACCGTGATGGTCTCTTCTCAGCGGAGTCTGGGAAGTGAACACGGTGTTGGAGTAATGCTTGACGTAGGTTGTTCTAGGATCACTTCTTGATCATAGTTCATTGACCGTGGTTTGCCTTCTCTTCTCGCTCTCATTTGCGTATGTTAGCCACCATATATTCTAGTCGCTTGCTGCTGCTCCACATCATACCTTTACCCTTCCTTTAAGCTTAAATAGTCTTGATCACGAGGGTGTGAGATTGCTGAGTCCCCGTGACTCACAGATTACTTCCAAAACTAGATGCAGGGACTGATGATACCGTTCCAGGTGATTCAACTTAGCTCATGTGGCTGTTCGATGAGGACTCAGGGTGATACTACGTGTATTTCCCAGATGATCAGTAGTGGTGCCCAGTTGGGGCGATCGGGGACTATGTTGCATTTTGGGGTTTATCTTCATTTTGGTTCAGTAGTCGGACCTTGAGTGTATTTGGATGAATGTAATGTTATTTATGCTATTTGTGTGACGTGGCGAGTGTAAGCCAACTATGTATTCTTTCCCTTTATTATATTACATGGGTTGTTTGCGAAGATTACCTCACTTGCGACATTGCTTTTAATGCGGTTATGACTCTAAGTCGTGCTTCGACAGGTGGGAGATATAGCCGCATTGAGGGCGTTACACTATGGAAAGTAATCCTCTGAGGGGCTCGTTCGGGGTATCTTCACCCCAACCAGTAGAGCAAAGAGTTGCTCCTCAACCTACTGAACCTATTGAAAATGAATATGAAAATTAAATTCCTTATGAGTATCCTTCGGGTATGATAGAAAAACTGCTAGCTAATCCTTTTACAGGAGATGGAACAAAGCATCCTGATGAACACCTAATATTTGTGGATGAAGTTTGTGGATTATTTAAGCTTGCAGGTATACCCGATGATGTTGCTAAGAAGAAGGTCTTCCCTTTATCTTTGAAGGGAGACACATTGATATGGTATAGGCTATGTGATGATACGAGATCATGGAACAATAGAAGATTGAAATTGGAATTTCATCAAAAGTATTACCCTATGCATCTTGTTCATCGTAATCGCAATTATATATACATATATATATATATGTATATATATATATAATTTTTGGCCTCGCAAAGGAGAAAGCATCACTCAAGCTTGGGGTAGGCTTAAATCAATGTTATATTCATGCCCCAATCATGAGCTCTCAAGAGAAATGATTATTCAAAATTTTTATGATCGGCTTTCTGATAACAATCGCACCATGCTTGATACTTCTTGTGTTGGCTCTTTTATGATGAAGACTATTGAATTCAAATGGGATTTATTGGATAGAATTAAACGCAACTCTGAAGATTGGGACCTCGACAATGGTAAGGAGTCAGGTATGACACCTAAGTTTGATTGTGTTAAATCTTTTATGGATACCGATATTTTCCGTAAGTTTAGCACTAAATATGGACTTGATTCTGAGATAGTAGCTTCTTTCTGTGAATCTTTTGCTACTTATGTTGATCTCCCTAAGGATAAGTGGTTTAAATATCATCCTCCCATAGAAGTAAAAGTAGCTGCACCTATTAAAGTTGAAGAAAAGACTATCACTTATAATGATCCTATTGTTCCTACTTCTTATGTTGAGAAACCACCTTTCCTTGTTAGAATAAAGGATCATGCTAAAGCTTCAACTATGGTTCGTAAAAGCAATATTAAAACATATACACCTCTTGAGCAAGTTAAGGTTGAACCTAATATTGCTATTGTTAAATAGCTCTTGTTTGATAATATTGATGGGCATGCTATTCAGTTCTGCGGTGAAACTGCTAGAATTGCTAAACCTTGTGCTAAAGATAAACATAGACCTATGGTAGGTGTGCCTGTTATTTCTGTTAAAATAGGAGATCATTGTTATCATGGCTTATGTGATATGGGTGCTAGTGCTAGTGTTATACCTTATGACTTGTATAAATAAACCAAGCATGAAATTGCACCTGCTGAGTTAGAAGATATTGATGTCACAATTAAACTTGCTAATAGAGATACTATTTCAGCAATGGGAATTGTTAGAGATGTTAAAGTCTTGTGCGGGAAAACTAAATATCCTGCTGATTTTCTTGTTCTTAGTTCCCCACAAGATAGCTTTTGTCCCATTATATTTGGTAGACCCTTCTTGAATACAGTTAATGCTAGGATAGACTGCGAAAAGAATGTTGTTACTATTGGCTTGGATGATATGACTCATGAGTTTAATTTCTCTAAATTTAGTAAACAACACCGTGAAGAAGAATTGCCTAGTAAGGATGAAATTATTGGTCTTGCTTCTATTGCTGTACCTCCTAGTGATCCTTTAGAACAATATTTGCTAGACCATGAGAATGATATGTTTATGAATGAAAGAAGGGAAATAGATGAAGTATTCTTTAAACAAGAACCTATACTGAAACACAATTTGCCCGTTGAAATCCTAGGGACCCTCCTCCACCTAAGGGTGATCCCGTGTTTGAGCTTAAACCGTTGCCTGATAATATTAAATATGATTATCTTGATGAAAAGAAGATATACCCTGTTATTATTAGTGCTAACCTTTCAGAGCATGAAGAAGAAAGATTATTGAAAACTCTGAAGAAGCACCATGCTGCTATTGGATATACTCTTGATGATCTTAAGGGCATTAGTCCCACTCTATGTCAACATAAAATAAATTTGGAAGCAGATGCCAAACCAGTTCGTGATCCTCAACAATGTCTGAATCCTAAAATGAAAGAAGTGGTAAGAAAAGAAATACTAAAGCTTCTGGAGGCAGGTATAATTTATCCCGTTGCTGATAGTCAGTGGGTAAGTCATGTTCATTGTGTCCCTAAGAAGGGAGGTATTACTGTTGTTCCTAATGATAAAGATGAATCGATTCCACAAAGAATTATTACAGGTTATAGGATGGTAATTGATTTCCGCAAATTAAATAAGGCTACTAAGAAAGATCATTACCTCCCTCGCAAAAAAAGAAAGATCATTACCCCTTACCTTTTATCGACCAAATGCTAGAAAGATTATGCAAACATACACATTACTCCTTTCTAGATGGTTATTCTGGTTTCTCTCAAATACCTGTGTCGGCTAAAGATCAATCAAAGACTACTTTTACATGCCCTTTTGGTACTTTTGCTTATAGACGTATGCCTTTTGGCTTATGTAATGCACCTGCTACCTTTCAAAGATGCATGATGGCTATATTTTCTGACTTTTGTGAAAAGATTTGTGAGGTTTTCATGGACGACTTTTCCGTCTATGGATTTTCTTTTGATGATTGCTTGAGCAATCTTGATCGAGTTTTGCAGAGATGTGAAGAAACTAATCTTGTCTTGAATTGGGAAAAGTGCCACTTTATGGTTAATGAAGGTATTGTCTTGGGGCATAAAGTTTCTGAAAGAGGTATTGAAGTTGATAAAGCCAAGGTTGATGCTATTGAAAAGATGCCATGTCCCAAGGACATCAAAGGTATAAGAAGTTTCCTTGGTCATGCCGGATTTTATAGGAGGTTCATTAAGGACTTCTCAAAAATTTCTCGGCCTCTGACTAATTTATTACAAAAAGATATACCATTTGTCTTTGATGATGATTGTGTAGAGGCATTTGAAATACTTAAGAAAGCATTAGTCTCTGCACCTACTGTTCAGCCACCTGATTGGAATTTACCCTTTGAAATTAGGTGTGATGCTAGCGATTATGCAGTAGGTGTTGTTCTAGGGCAAAGAGTTGATAAGAAATTAAATGTTATCCATTATGCTAGTAAGACCCTAGACAATGCTCAAAGAAATTATGCTACTACTGAAAAAGAACTTTTAGAAGTTGTATTTACTTGTGATAAGTTCAGACCTTATATTGTTGATTCTAAAGTAACTATCCACGCTGTTGATGCTGCTATGAAATATCTTATGGAGAAGAAAGGTGCTAAACCTAGACTTATTAGATGGGTTCTCTTGCTATAAGAATATGATTTGCATATTGTTGATAGAAAAGGAGCTGAGAACCCCGTTGCAGACAACTTATCTAGGTTAGAGAATGTTCTTGATGGCCCATTGCCTATTGATGATAGCTTTCCTGATGAACAATTAAATGTCAGAAGTACTTCTCGTAGTACCCCTTGGTATGCTGATTATGCTAATTACATAGTTGCTAAATTTATACCACCTAGCTTCACATACCAATAAAAGAAAAAGTTCTTCTATGATTTGAGACCTTACTTTTGGCATGACCCACATCTTTATAAAGGAGTAGATGGTGTTATTAGACGTTGTGTACTTGAGAATGAACAAGAACATATCCTACGCAAGTGCCACTCTGAAACTTATGGAGGACACCACGCGCGAGATAGAACTGCACATAAGGTATTGCAATCCGGTTTTTATTGGCCTACTCTCTTCAAGGATGCCCGTAAGTTTGTCCTATCTTGTGATGAATGTCAAAGAATTGGTAATATTAGTCGACGTCAAGAAATGCCTATGAATTATTCACTTGTTATTGAACCATTTGATGTTTGGGGCTTTGATTATATGGGACCTTTTCCTTCCTCTAATGGATATACACATATTTTACTTGCTATTGATAACATTACTAAGTGGGTAGAAGCTATTCCAACTAGTAGTGTTGATCATAACACTTCTAAGAAGTTATTTTTCCGAGGTATGGGGTCCCTAGATATTTAATGACTGATGGTGGTTCACATTTTATTCATGGTGCTTTCCGTAAAATGCTTGCTAAATATGACGTCAATCATAGAATTGCATCTCCGTACGACCCACAGTCTAGTGGTCAAGTAGAATTGAGTAATAGAGAACTTAAATTAATTTTGCAAAATACTATCAATAGGTATAGAAAGAATTGGTCCAAGAAACTTGATGATGCATTATGGGCCTATAGAACTGCATATAAAAATCCTATGGGTATGTTTCCGTATAAAATGGTTTATGGAAAAGCATGTCACTAACTTCTCGAACTAGAACATAAGGCATATTGGGCTATTAAAGAGCTCAATTATGATTTCAAACTTGTCGGTGAAAAGAGGTTATTTGATATTAGCTCACTTGATGAATGGAGAACCCAAGCTTATGAAAATGCCAAGTTGTTTCAAGAAAAGGTTAAAAGATGGCATGACAAAAGGATACAAAAACATGAGTTTAATGTAGGTGATTATGTATTGCTATACAACTCTCATTTAAGATTTTTTGCAGGGAACCTTCTCTCTAAATGGGAAGGCCCCTATGTTATCGAGGAGGTCTATCGTTCCAGTGCCATAAAAATCAACAACTTCGAAGGCACAAATCCGAAGGTGGTAAACGATCAAAGAATCAAACATTATATCTCAGGTAATCCCATAAATGTTGAAACCAATATTATAGAAACTGTAACCCCAGAGGAATACATAAGGGACACTTTCCAGAACGTTTCAGACTCCAAAAAGGAATAGGTATGTGGTACGGTATGTAAACCGACACCAAAACAATTTTTAAGGCAATATTTCTCCGTTTTGGAATATTTAGAAAAATAGAAAATTAAGTAGAAGTCTGGGAAGGACACGAGGGCCCCACGAGGGTGGAGGGCGTGCCCTACCCCCCTGGGTGCGCCCCCTACCTCGTGAGCTCCTCGTGTGCCTTCCAGACTCCGTTTTCTTGCACGATACGTATTTTGGTCGGTAAAAATTCATTATATAATCTCCTGGGGGTTTTGACTCCCGTATCACGCAAAAATCTCCTGTTTTTGTTTCGAGCTGTTTTTCTGACAGATCTAGATTATCATGACGTCCCCAAGTGCTTCCAAGGACAAGTTCTTCGAGAAGGTCCTCAACCCTTACCTCGCGGAGGTGCTGCGACACCCTCAAACCATTGAGATGCGTGATGGGTTGCTGCACATCCGTGATGCTGAGGGACAAAAGGGAACCGGAAGCATGGAGACGAGGCTCGAAGCAATGGAGCAAAAAAATTTCAAGTGCCAGGGGATGGTGGAGTGTGGAATCAATGCTAGCCACACGATGCTCGCGGAGTTCACTAACAACTCCAAGCCGTATGCCAAGAACACCGAGGAGGCCATCTTCAAGCTATATGAGAAGGTCGAGCACCTCCAAGCCCAAATCTATGACGTGCAAAACCAAAACTGTGAGTATGAATATAGATTCAAAAGAATGAGTTTGGCTGTAGATTCGAGGATTCCAGAGACTCGATCATCCTTCTATGATGGTGAACCTATGCCTGGGAAGATGGATGACAAGCCTGCATCATCAACAACACCTCCACCTTCTGCACCAACCAAGGAGATATAATAACATGGGTATGGGCACTCCCCTTGGCAAGTGCTAAGCTTGGGGGAGGTGTCCCGGTATCGTATCACAATCACAACTCCTATCTTTACCATTTTCCTTATTCGATCCTATTAGTAGTATTTTGATTTAGTAGAATAATGTTTATGGCATGATCTAGTTGTGAGTTTTGCTTTATTATCCTTCTATGTAATCGAGTTCGTGAGCTATATAATAAAGATTAGTGTTGAGTCAAGGGCTTGATTTTCTTGCTATGATGTTGGGTGAATAAAAGAAAAGAGAAAAAGAATAAAAAACAACAAAAGTTCATATTGATCTTATTGATAGTAATGACTTCACATAGAAAGAGTGTGATGATTAAAAGTTGTTGGAAGTTGGCAGACATAGCTTTGGTCATCGTTGCAATTAATAGGAAGTAATAAGGAAAGAGAGGTTTCACATATAAATATACTATCATTGACATCTTTTATGATTGGGAACACTCATCAAAATATGACATGCTAAAGAGTTGATGTTGGACAAGGAAGACAACGTAATGGGTTATGTTTTCTTATATCTGAGATAAAGTATGTTGTCATGGATCATCCAACATGTTGAGCTTTCCTTTCCCCCTCATGCTAGCCAAATTCTCAGCACCAAGTAGAGATACACACTACTAGGGAAAAGCTTATAGGCAGACGCTTACTAGTAGCGAGGGTTTATAACCCTCGCTACTGCTACTTACTAGTAGTGCGGGTTTTTAACCCTCGCTACTACTAAGTTGATACTAGTAGCGCGGGTTTTTAACCCTCGCTACTACTAAGCGGTCTCTACCGTGCCCTCCCGGGACATGCCATAGTAGTAGCGAGGGGTACAAACCCGCGCTACTACTAAGTTGATAGTAGTAGCGCGGTTTTACACCCTTCGCTACTACTAAGTACGAGGTAGGTGAAATCCCCGTATCCTCAGCCAAATCCCTCCTCTCTTCCTCACTTTCCCCCTCTCTCACTTTCCTCGTCTCTCCCTCATACTCCAGCGGTGGCCGCCGTTGGTACACTCTGCTTTCTCCGCCCCTCCCTCTCCGAGATCCCTTCGGTGGGCGGTCGCCGGAGCTCCTCGTCGCTGCCAAGATGCGGAAGCGCGACCACGGCATCCTCCTCCTTGCCGCCTTCACCGTCTTCTTTTTGCTCCAGGTCAGCCCTCCTCCCCCCCTCTCCGATTCAATCCGGAACGCTAGCTGACCAATCTCACTCCTCCTCCGGCAGCATGAGGGCAACTTCTCGTTCTAGAAGACGTGAACCGCCTCCTGCCGCCGCTCATCGCCGACCTCAACGGCGACGGCCGCTGCGAGGTGTTGCTCCCCACACACGATGCCAAGATGCAAGTACTCCAGCTCCTGGCCCACGCCAGGATGGCCTCCGCGGCCGCCCTCGACGGCTTCCACGAGGCACGCGTCATGGACAAGATATCCCTGCTCCCGGCCAACGTGCGCGCGTCATGGGATCGAGATTTTTTTTGGGGTTTTCAAATTAATAGTAGTAGCGCGGGTCACAGACACGCGCTACTACTAACACACGTACTAGTAGCACGGGATGCACCACGCTACTACTACTAGTTAGCTGTAGCGACGTAGTAGTAGCGCAGGCACCCGCGCTACGACTAGCTTTTAACCCGCGCTACTACTAGGCTTTTTCCTAGTAGTGACTACTTGTGCTTCCAAATACCCTTAAACCAGTTTTGCCATGAGAGTCCACCATATCTACCTATGGATTGTGTAAGATCCTTCAAGTAAGTTGTCATCGGTACAAGCAATAAAAATTGCTCTAAATATGTATGATTAGTGTGGGAGAAATAAGCTTTATACGATCTTGCGATGTGGAAGTAATAAAAGAGACGGACTGCATAATAAAGGTTCGTATCACAAGGGGCAATATAAAGTGACGTTCTTTTGCATTAAGATTTTGTACATCCAACCATAAAAGCGCATGGCAACATCTGCTTCCCTCTATGAAGGGCCTATCTTTTATTATTATCCTCTACCTTATGCAAGAGTCATGGTGATCTTCACCTTTCCTTTTTACATTTTATCCTTTGGCAAGCATAGTGTGTTGGAAAGATCCTAATAGATATATCTAATTGGATGTAGGGGGGCATGCGTTATTATTGTTGACATTACCCTTGAGGTAAAAGGTTGTGGGGCGAAACTATAAGCCCCTATCTTTCTCTGTGTCGTATTAAAACACCGTAACCACAAGTGTTGCGCGAGTGACAGCAATTATGAAGTACTAGGTGATAGTTGAGTATGTGGACTTGCTTTTTAGCTCTAACATAGACTCTTTCTGATGTTATGATAAATTGCAATTGCTTCAATGACTGAGGTTATAGTTTGTTGGTTCTCAATAAGGTTTTTGATTCATATTTTTGCATTGTGAATAGATCATCACTTGAACTTAAGTAATCATATGACAATATCTATATATGTTGCTGTTATGAGAATAATGATGATGCCTTCATGCCCGTATTTTATTTTTATCGACGCCTCTACCTCTAAACATTGGGACATATTTATTGTTATCGGCTTTCGCTTGAGGACAAGCAAGGTCTAAGCTTGGGGGAGTTGATACGTCCATTTTCCATCATGCTTTTATATCAATATTTATTGCATTATGGGCTGTTATTTCACATTATGTCACAATACTTATGGCTATTCTCTCTTATTTTACAAGGTTTACATAAGGAGGGAGAATGCCGGCAGCTGGAATTCTGTGGACTGCCGCCTGGCCTTCTGCTTCACAGGGCGCACGTTGGGGCACATGTTGAGGTGGTGCTCGATTACACTTCTGGGGATCCATGCCAACTGGTCCGGCTCCCAAGCGAACACCTTCTTGTTTGCGCGCAGTAACCTGACCAGGGCCTCCTCCTGCTCGGGTTTGAGGTGGGCGCGTATGGTGAAAGTGGCGTTGGTGGACCCGTCCTCATCGACGGGTATCTTCTTGGTTTCCGCCTTGTCTTGGGTGAACAACTGCTTCTTCTTGGCGGGTGCAGCCCCCTTGGCCTCGGGGGTCTCCAAGTCGGCGTGCTGTGCCGACGCCGCCATCTTGAAGGCGAGCTTGAGCGCCCGCAGCGCGTCCCCGGTGTCCCCGTGCATAGTGAGGACACCGTTCTCTCGGGCATCTTCATGAGGTTGTACGCCGGGTGCGTCGCGGCCATAAATTGGGCCAGCGCTAGGTAGCTGAGGATGGCGTTGTAGGGGAGGCCGATGGGGGCGATGTCGAAGTCGACCAGCTCCGTGCGGAAGTTGTCGTAGGTGCCGAAGGTCACTGGGAGCCGGATCTATCCCGAGGAACTGGACAACTTGCCCCCGACGCCTAAGAAGGGTCGGCTGGGTTGCAGCCGTTCCAGAGGTATGCGGAGGAGGTTGAAGGCCTCGACCGAGAGCACGCTGAGGCCCGCGCCGCCATCAACGAGGGTCCTGGTGATGGCCACCTGGCAGATGGTGGGGGTGCACAACATGGGGAGTGCGCCTGAGCTGGCCGAGTTGGAGGGGTGGTCCTCCGAACTGAAGGTCAGGCCGGTCTCGGGCGCCGTCCGATCCGGGGGAGCCCCCTGCCGCGTGGAAGCGGCACTGACCCGACGGATGAACGGCTTTACGTGATGACTTGTGGGCGGCGCCTGCTAGCCGCCCAGGAGGGCCGTGACGACCGGGGGTGTTGGTGTAGCGCGATGGGACGGCGCAGGAGAGCCCCCCGCGGCGCAGACGAGCTTGGCGATGCGGTCAAGCCACTCTTCGTAGACGTCGTCGATGGGGCAGTAGCGCAGGAGCTCGTTTGCCGCGAGGAGCGCAACTCGAGCCTCCAAGGGTGCGCGGGGCGCGCGGGACGAAGAACCAACCGGTGCGAGCGATGGAGTAGCGGTGTGGCCGTCTTGCCGCATGGACGGATGTTGGGACGACGCTTGCAGCTCGCCCCCCGCAGGGCCGGGGGCGGCATTGATGGCGGGCGACGGGGAACGACGAGGACGTCCGCCGACGGGCGTCGTCCGGGCGACGCGGGAAGCGATGGCGGCCCGGCGCTCGGCGCTGGCCCGGCGAGCGTCGGACATGGACGCGATGGTCGGAGGAGAACGTGGCAGTGGAAGACGAATTCCGGCGCACCCCTACCTGGCGCGCCAAATGTCGGATTTCGGGTTCCGGCAGACCCTTAAGGTTCGAACACTGGGGTGCACGCGGAGATTATGCCTTCTACCCCCTGCCTCACAAAGATCAAAACTACTAACAGAACTGCCCAAGGGACACAAGATTTATACTGGTTCGGGCCACCGTAGTGGTGTAATACCCTACTCTAGTGTGTGGTTGGTGGATTTCCTCCTGGGGCTGATGATGATGAACAATACAAGGAAGAACAGCCTCGCGAGGGTCTGTTCTTGGCTGGGGCGATGAACTGCTAGGAGGAGTTCAGTCGCCCTTCTCTCTCTCACTCACTCTCTCTGCTTGCGAACCGAATGAATGAACCCAACCGAACCGAACCCCCTTGCTATGCGGGTGCCTGGTCCTATTTATAGAGGCCCTGGTCCTGTTCCCAAATATCGAGCGGGAAGGGAGCCAACAACGGCGGGCTAATTTGAAGGGGGACAGCAAGTATCAACTACCTTGACAAAAGCAGTCTTCGCCTGCGCAAAGCTCCGGTGATGACGCCGTCCTGGGCTCCATGGTGACCTCCGTCTCGTAGTCCTCCTGGTCTTGGTCTCGTTGCACCGAAATGGCAACCTCTGCCTGATGCCTCGGTACTCCACGGCTGTGCTTGCCCCCCTTTGCACCAAAGAGGAAAGAAGGACGCGGCGCACGCTGGCACCCGCCTGGCGCCCTGAGTCGTCATGGCTTGTGTCACGGGCACCTCGCGAGGTACCCCGCCTTGATCTCTCCGCCTCCTCGCGAGCCAGCCTGACGAGGCCGTGCCTGAGGAAGCTCCGTATCATCCGCCTCGCGAGGCTTGGCCCCTCGAGAGGGTCTTGAGTCTTGTGTTGATGAAGATGGGCCATGCTGGGCCTCCTTTGAGCCACACCGCAGGCCGCAGGCAGGCAAGTCTGGGGACCCCTGTTCCTAGAACGCTGACAGCCCCCCCTAGGGCGCGCCCCCCTACCTCGTGGGCCCCCTGGTGGCTCTCCGATGACCATCTTTTCCTATGTGAAGTCTTTCATTGAGAAAAAAATAAGAAGCAACCTTTTGGGATGAAACTCCGCCGCCATGAGGCGGAACCTTGGCGGATCCAATCTAGAGCTCCGGCAGAGCTGTTCTGCCAGGGAAACTTCCCTCCCGGAGGGGGAAATCATCGCCATCGTCATCACCAACGCTCCTCTCATCGGGAGAGGGCAATCTCCATCAACATCTTCATCAGCACCATCTTATCTCAAAACCCTAGTTCATCTCTTGTACCCAATTCTTGTCTCCAAGTCCGGCATTGGTGCTAGTAGGTTGCTAGTAGTGTTAATTACTCCATGTAGTTGATGCTAGTTGGTTTAATTGGTGGAAGATCATATGTTCAGATCCTTTATGCATGTTATTACCCCTCTGATTATGAACATGAATATGCTTTGTGAGTAGTTACGTTTGTTCCTGAGGACAAGGGAGAAGTCTTGCTGTTAGTACTCATGTGAATTTGGTATTTGTTCGATATTTTGATGAGATGTATGTTGTCTAGCCTCTAGTGGTGTTATGTGAACGTCGACTACGTAACACTTCACCATTATTTGGGGAGAGAATTCCTTATTTGGCCCTTTCTTAAAATCTGGTTCCCTATTTGGCCCTAGAAATTTTATTTTTCCCTTTTTGTTACCAAAAATTCATTTTATTCCTTCCATGACACTTCCGTCACCTTTTGCAGTTAACACCGTCAAATACAACTTGAAAAGTCTTATTTACCCTTGCTTTAGCATGCTGAAAAAAATATTTTGACCGAACCGTACACATCCTCTGCCGATTCATTGCTCCCGATTCCCCTTCCTTCTATCCGATCTCTAACCCTACCGCACGACGCGAGGCACACAGCAACGGCGCGAGGCATGGAGGAGGGCATGGCGGACGCTGCTACGGATGGCGCGGTGGAGGGCGGCCATGGTGGGGAGGCGGAGGGCGCCAAGCAGTGAAGGACGGGCGAGGCGGCGCTGTGCAGGGAAAGTCGCAGCGCCCAAGGTCCTTTGGTGGCAGGGGCATAGCGGTGACCAGGAGCGGCTGTTGCTGGCCTTCTCCCGCTACCGGCTGGATGACCACGTCGTGCGCGCCCGCCTTTCCCAATCAGCTTCCCCCGGACGTGGTGCCCTGCCCAAGTGGTGCTTGACCAGCTTCCCACATGACGTGCGTTGTGTGCAAAGAGAGAAATTGAGTTGGATCTCTTCTGTGGGTGCGTGCTTTCCATGGTTGAGTGTGCTTGTTGTGTGTGCGTGATTTGGTGTGGGCGTTGTGTGCAAAGAGAGAAATTGGATGAATCTTTTCTATGTGCTGTGCATGAAGAGGGTAACCGTCAGATTGTTGTGCCTGTGTACTGCTCATACATGTTTGTGCACTTGTTCTTAGTAATACGAGTTTCTCTATACTGTTGCAACTGCAATGCGCTGACGCATTCTGTCCACACGCTACTGTCACCATTGCTTCTGTCCACACGCTACTGTCAGCATTGCTTTTGACTTCCGGTTCATAATTTTGGTCACTAAATAGATCAGGGGTAAAGCGGACTTTTGATGTTGTATTTAACGGTGTCAGTTGTCAAAACTGACGGAAATGTCATAGAGAGAACAAAGTAAAGTTTGAGTGTCAAAATAGGAAGAATTTTTTTACTAGGGCCAAAAAGGGAACCAAATTTTAAGAAAGGGCCAAATAAGGAATTCTCTCTTATTTGGGCCTAGAGGAAGGCATTGGGAAGTAATAAGTAGATGATGGGTTGCTAGATTGACAGAAGCTTAAACCCTAGTTTTGTGTTGCTTCGTAAGGGGCTGATTTGGATCCATATGTTTCATGATATGGTTAGTGAGGGAGTCCTGGATTAGGGGGTCTCTGGACAGCCGGACTATATCCTTTGGCCGGACTATTGGACTATGAAGATACAAGATTGAGGACTTCGTCTTGTATCCGGATGGGACTCTACTTGGCGTAGAAGGCAAGCTAGGCAATATGGATATGTATATCTCCTCCTTTGTAACCGACCTTGTGTAACCCTAGCCCTCTCCGGCGATCCAAGGCCTACAAGGTCCATGAGGGAGAATTGTACAAGAAAAGCACTATCAGAGTCCTTCAAAGGTGCATCTCCGAAGAGGAAGGGCAGAATCTTTTGGCAGAAATTCACGCCGGACTCGGCGGTCATCACGCCGCGCCCCAGGCTCTTGTAAGCAAGGCCTTCCGTACAGGATTCTACTAGCCAACGGCCCGGGCAGATGCAAAGGACTTGGTCCAACGTTGCGTCGGTTGCCAGCTCTTTGCAAATCAAAGCCACATGCCACCCACCGCCCTCCAAGCAATCCCCATTACATGGCCCTTCGTGGTCTGGGGGCTTGACACGGTTGGACCCCTTAAAGGGGGAACCCACAAGAAAAAATACTTATTGGTCATGGTGGATAAATTCACCAAATGGATAGAGGCTAAACCGGTTAAAACAGTCGAATCCAGACCGGTGATAGATTTCATATCCGGGGTTGTACACCGTTACGGCATCCCCCACAACATCATCATTGATAACGGCACGAACTTCACAGCCGACGAGGTAAAACTCTGGTGCAGCAAAATGGGCATCAAGCTCGATTATGCTTCAGTCTATCACCCACAAACCAACAGTCAAGTCGAACGAGCAAACGGTCTTATAATGAGCGGCATTAAAACCAGATTAGTGTGTTCCTTAACGGAGTCTGACACGCACTGGGTAGGGGAGCTTGACTCCATACTCTGGGGGCTGCGGACCACGCCGAATCGTAGTACGAGATATACAACATTTTTATGGTGTACGGCGCAGAGGCAGTCTTGCCCTGTGACATAATTCATGACTCACCTCGAGTGCGCATGTACGAAGAAAGAGAAGCCGAGCTCGATCAGCAGGACAGTCTGGACACCTTGGAGGAAGAGCGCGACGTAGCCAAAGCCCGTTCTGCATTTTACCAGCAGCAGTCTCGCAGATACCAACGCAGAGAAGTACAGGCCAAAACTTATAACGTTGGCGAACTAGTTCTACGCCTGCCGGATAATAAAAAGAACAAGCTCGAGCCCAAATGGGAACCCTTCATTATTAACCAAGTTTTGACTGGTGGAGCATACTGACTGTGGGATGCATCGACTAGTCGACTCGAGCCGAACCCATGGAACGCGGCCAGGCTCCGAAGATTCTACGCCTAGCACCGGACTCTATGTTAGTCACCTCCCTTTGTCCATTTTCCGCATATGCATCATCTGTCTTGTTTCCCTTTCTTTCTTTCTCTTATCATTTCACTAGGCCTTCCAGGGTCATCTTGCGCCTCACTTGTACATTACAGATGCGCTAGCCGCACAATCCATACCTGGGGGCTTCATTCACAGAAGCTTAAATTATTTACCTGGGCCTCACGCCCAACACATGTGTTACACTTCCGCATGTACCTTTTTTCACCATTATATGCATCGATATGACTTAAGTTTTGGCCAAGCTGGGTTGCCTGGCTCTTGTATTTATGCCCTACGTTCCCGTTAATTCAGCTAGGGCATAAGGGGAGCACCTCTGCTGTTGTTACTGTCGGGTCAGCCGGATGTGTACCTCAGACTGGGTGAAGCCGAAAGCTAGCGTTCTTAAGGGAATATTCGTTCGATGAACAAAACATGACTTTTATTTATTATCCATATCTTCCCCCAGATGTTTTTTCTGCATTTCTTATCGCAGTCCGGACATGCACTTTAGGGCATGCTTACCCAGGGAAAGGAACCCTTAACGGAACTATTCTCCCTGGAAGATGTTTCTTACTACCCATGTAATATAACATAACTAGTTGGGCACTTGTCTGATAAAGCACTAATGACCCCTATGCCTGGTCTCCACGCATACCCTAGTTCTTATATAACTTAGCGGGTATTCGGATTCACTCCGTACTATCGGGCCCGGAGGTTGAAGCGAAAAGGTCTGCAACGACAAATGATCTACAATCCGGCTAGAAGGCATTATACATGTCACTTTAATTACATAGTCAAGCAGACTAACTAAACTCCTCTGCTATACCATCCAACATGTGGTCTAGCTTACAATCCTGTTGGGAATACTTTGCGGCTAATTCTACTTGCCCATAAACTAAGCTAACGGGGATCTCTTTTCCGTCGGGCCCCACAGGTCCGACCTCGGCCATGTGATTTGGGTCTGCCATGGTATACCGAGTCTTCACCATGGCCCAGGCCTCTTTGGCTCCCTGTCGGCAGGCCGATATCTTCCATAATCGGAGGCGCCGCCGTGCTCCCTTGAGCTTCTCCGTAAGCTCTGCAACGCCCTCTGTCAAGGAGACAGATGGCCACAAAGCCTGGGCAACACCTTGCATCACCTGTCGAACTTGTTCGTGCAGATGTGACAGCTCGGACAGAAGATCACCCATAGACCCGGGCATTTCCTCCGCGGGACGACCCGTCAGCATACCTACAGACATAACGTTGTTAGTCGACTTCTTCACCGAACTCCTTTAGTAGGATTCGTTCAAGCACTTACTAAAAATGTCGCGCCGAAGCCGCTTATTCTCCTTCTCGGAGTCCGCAAGCTGGCACCGAACGTCTTTTAGTTCAACGTTCAACTTAACATTGGCATCTTGGAAAATGTTTTTCTCCAGCACAACCTTACTCAGCACGCGTTTGCCAGCCTCTAGCTATAGCATAACATGCTGGTCCCCCGGACTTTCTCCGGACTCATCTGCAAAATCAATTGTTAGATCTGCAGACACCCTGCACACTATATGGTAACCACCATTCTTTAAAGTAAATGTTACCAGCGGGAGGCTTTTTCTGTTCCTACAATGCGGCAAGAGCGGGCCCCAGTTGGGTCTTGCATTCCTCCCGCTCCTGGGACAACCTAGTATTCTTCTATGTAAGAACCTGCACATTATAGATGACCCTTAAATCAGGTCTGCTAACTGTTTCAAGTCTCAGGGGTTACTGATACATATAAATCGTCAGATTTACTCACCCATACATCCTTTACATACTGATCCGTAGCTCTGGCTAGACCATCGTGAGCAGCACGGAGGTACGCCTCTCCAGAATTGAAGGCGTCGAACGCCTCTGGTGAGAAACAAGCATCGCGGAGTACGGCCCAGCGGCGCCTATGATTCATGGCTCTTTCCACTTCTGAGTTTGTGGCGAACAATCTATACGCATCCTCTGTCGGGGGATTATCCGGCGCCTGCCCCATATCGCCTTCCGCCTCTATGTCCGGTCCTGGCACCCGACTGGTGGAAGCTTGATTGGCAGCATCGCCGGACATATTTCGGCGAGCGTTCTTTCTGTTAAAGAAATGCGGGCGTCATTACATTTTGAGAAAGACGACAACCACGGAGCAGGGTTTTTCCTATACCTTTGCGCCGGCGTCTCCGTCCTGACAGCCTTCCTTTTTGGCCTACCCGACCTCGGCACCTCTTGTTGACGAGTTGCCGTGGGTTTGGCAGGGTGTCCCGAATGCCTTCCCTGTAAAAGATGCCATGTATATATGGTGGGTGAAGAGCCTAAAAGGGGATCCTAGTTTTGGAGTTGGGACGTTTTGATTTTTCTTACCTGCGATGCAGGGAGCAGTCCGGGATAGTCCGGAGTCGATGGCCCAGTCTGGGTCCTCTGGTTGTGGAGAAGGGCTGCTGACCTCCTTTATGGCTTTTCGCAGTTCATGCCGCAAGGTGGCAAGGTGAATACTTATGACTAAGAATGTGGGAAAAATGGGAGCAGGGAAATATAACTTACCCAGCTTGGAGGATTGTACATAGAGAATCCATCCCGTGGCTTAATACGGGTGAACTCCTCTTCCTCGCCCTTGAACAGTTCGGACATAATCTTCGCTAGAGCGGCAGCATTGTCCGGACCCTTACGCCCGTATCCGGTGGCGTCATCCGCCCCGTTATAACACCACAAGGGGTGCCCACGATATTGGAGTGGCTGCACTCCCCACATTATGCAAATCGACATAACTTCGGTTAGTGTCAATCTGGGTCGAGCTAGTGCTTTGATCCGGTTCATCAGATAGAGGACTTCTCCGTTGTCTTCCGCCTGGGGGCTCCGTGGGCACCAACTTCGGCGCTTCTTCAGAGGAGCATTCTTGAACTCGGGTAGACCCCGCCGAACAGGGTCCAAAGAGGGACGTCCTCCATATAAAACCATTACGAAGGCCAGTCTTCGGACGGCCTCTTCGGGGTACCGGACAGGTATCCGGTATCGGCGATGCGCCATATTTCGGCTCCACCCACTTGATAAAGTGATTCCCTCTGTGTGCGAGGGACAAGGCAGAATAGCCTTTTCCACAGCTCGAAGTGAGCGTCGCAGCCTAGGAACAACTCGCAGAGAGCAACATAGCCGGCGATGTGGAGGATGGAGGCAGGGGTGAGATTGTGTAGTTGGAGGCCGTAGAACTCCGGGAGCCCGCGGAGGAACGGATGGATTGGAAATCCGAGTCCCCTTAGTAAGTAAGGAACAAGGCAAACCCGTTCCCCCATGGAGGGACTGGGAAAGTTCTCCGCTTGCTCCCCGCCATTGTAGATGGCGAGCCTAGCTCGAACGGGCACCATGTACGCCGGACTCATCATCATTGAAGCCTGGTCCGGGGGCTACTGAGGGAGTCCTGGATTAGGGGGTCTCTGGACAGCCGGACTATATCCTTTGGCCGGACTGTTGGACTATGAAGATACAAGATTGAAGACTTTGTCTCGTGTCTGGATGGGACTCTACTTGGCGTAGAAGGCAAGCTAGGCAATATGGATATGTATATCTCCTCCTTTGTAACCGACCTTGTGTAACCCTAGCCCTCTCCGGTGTCTATATAAACCGGAGGGTTTTAGTCCATAGGACAACATACAATCATACCATAGGCTAGCTTCTAGGGTTTAGCCTCTCTGATCTCGTGGTAGATCTACTCTTGTACTACCCATATCATCAATATTAATCAAGTAGGACGTAGGGTTTTACCTCCATCAAGAGGGCTCGAACCTGGCTAAAACATCGTGTTCCCTGCCTCCTGTTACCATCCGGCCTAGACGCACAGTTCGGGACCCCTACCCGAGATCCGCCGCTTTTGAGACCGACAGTTAGGCTTACCTTAATACTTTTGTTGTAGTTGTGGATGCTTGCAATAGAGGTTAATCATAAGTGGGATGCTTGTTCAAGTAATAACAGAACCCCAGCACCGGTACATCCACATGTCAAGTTATCAAAGTAGCGAACGCGAATCATATGAACGTGATGAAAACTAGCTTGACGATATTCCCATGTGTCCTCGGGAGCACTTTTCCTTATATAAGAGTTTGTCCAGTCTTGTCGTTTGCTACAAAAAGGATTGGTCCACCTTGTTGCACTTTATTTACTTTTGTTACTTGTTGCTCGTTACAAATTATCTTATCACAAAACTATCTGTTACCACTTATTTCAGTACTTGCAGAGAATACCTTGCTGAAAACTGTTTATCATTTCCTTCTGCTCCTCATTGGGTTCGACACTCTTACTTATCGAAAGGACTACGATAGATCCCCTATACTTGTGAGTCATCACGCGGCTGTCGGCAAAGGTGGCTTTGCCATCAGTGGCTGACGGCAATGATCCTACTTTGCCTCATTTTTTCTGTTTTTTTAAAATGCAACAATTTTGACAGCAAATATATATGACATATATATATATATATTTCACAAGGCTATTTAAGAGCAAACATATGACATATCCAGCACATAAGTTTCATCGTACATACATATATAGTTCCATCTGTTCATACATAGCAAGTTCCATCAAGTTGCACATACACATAGTTCCATCCATACATATTACAATGCAAAGTTTCATCAAGATAGCAAGTTCCACCATAGCAAGCTAGAAGAATACTTGAAGAGAATGAAAGAAAAAGCAAGCACTCCATCATAGCAAGCTAGCTTCCGTGAAGTGAATGAAATCTGCAAAATGGCAAATAAGAATGTTAGAAAAAGGTGACTAGAAGAAGAAGACTGGAACAAGAAGACTAGAACAAGAAGAAGACTAGAACAAGAAGTATATGTCATTTATGAGCTAACTTAGGTGAAATGGATCATATATGAGCTAATTAAGTTGAAATGGGTCGTTTATGAGCTAACTAAGGTGAAATGGATCATTTATGAGCTAACTTAGGTGAAATGGATCATTTATGAGCTAACTTAGTTGAAATGGATCATTTATGAGCTAAGTAAGGTGAAATGGATCGTTTATGAGCTCACTTAGGTGAAATGGATCGTTTATGAGCTAACTAAGGTGAAATGGATCCTTTATGAGCTAACTTAGGTGAAATGGATCGTTTATGAGCCAACTTAGTTGAAATGGATTATTTATGAGCTAACTTAGTTGAAATGGATCGTTTCTGAGCTCACTAAGGTGAAAGGGATCGTTTATGAGCTAACTAAGGTGAAATGGATCGTTTATGAGCTAACTAAGGTGAAATGGATCATTTTTGAGCTAACTTAGGTGAAATGGATCATTTATGAGCTAACTTAGTTGAAATGGATCGTTTATGAGCTAACTTAGGTGAAATGGATCATTTAAGAGCTAATTTAGGTGAATGGATCATTTTTGAGCTAACTTAGTTGAAATGGATCGTTTATGAGCTAACTTAGTTGAAATGGATTGTTTATGAGCAGACTTAGTAAAAAGCATCATTTCAGAGCTAACCTAGGTGTGATGGGTCATTTTGGAGCTAACCTAGGTAAGATGGGTCATTTTGGAGCTAACCTAGGTGAAATGGGTCATTTTAAAGCTAACGTAGGTAAAATGGATCATTTAGGAGCTAATCTAGGTAAAATGGGTCATTTTAGAGCTAACTTGTATAAAATGGATCATTTATAAGCTAACTGAGGTAAAATGGGTCATTCTAGAGCTAACTTAGGTAAAATGGATCGTTTATGAGCTAACTAAGCTAATTATACAATTTTTGACATAAGTAAGCTAAGTACATATCGTTTTAGAGCGAACTTAGGTAAAATGGATGGTTTTGGAGGTCAGTAAGCTTATTAATTCATTTTGGAGGAAAAGAAGCTAACTCTAGGTCATTATGGTAAGCATATTGGAGGAAATAAAGCTAAGTCCAGGTCTTTATGCATTTGTTAAGCAAAACACTAGAGAAACTTACCGTGATCATGGAGGTGTAAGAGCGGGCTGGCTCGTGCCGGTACATGGAGAAGGATCGTGCGATACTTGTCTGGAGTTATGCTGCACCAAAGATCATTTCCAATGTCTCGTTAGCATGATGACACTCAAATGTTTAGACTAGCAAGTAATGTACGTTCAAATTAAACTCACCGTGGTCCCAGGAGCAATCACTGCCATCGGCGGAGTGGTCTGACCGGACTTCTCGCACACAGACAACACATTTGGTTTTGACAACTCAGTCATACTAGTTAGTAATGAGACAAACACTACATGAATGTTTTGGCTAATCTGCAGAAGAAACTTACCACAAGGAGCTCGTACATGGCCCTTGCATGCATGTCATTCCGTGCCCTCTCCTCCTCCAACATGTTTGTCTTCCTCTCCTCCAACTCCCACTGCCTCCGCTAGAAGTTTCTCCGTTCTATCTCTCTCACTTTGTATAGCAGCCTGCAACACCACTTACATGACCATTTGTAATCATTGATGGAAGCGCACACAATGTAATGGAGAAAGATAGCTGAGTACGTATAACTAACCTTGAAGGCGAGTTGGACTGGCCGTTCACGAGGCCTTATGTCAGGAGCGGAGCTCGACTGGCGCACCTTGATCTCCGGGATAGTGCTAGGACAACGGATAAGTCCATCTCCCATGCCTATGGAGCCATGGGACCTCCCGCCACCAGATATCATCAGCGGCTCTGTATCAATGGGACCCTAGCTCAGGTTAAAGTCCTCCCCTTTCCTCGCCTTCCCCTAACCTCTATATTTCACGAGCTTGTTGTGGGAGGAGATGTTGGTGAAGTTCTTTGGATCATCGAGGTCGGACGGAGAGAATGCCTTGACTTTCTTGTAAGAGGCAGTGTGGGCCATGGCATACAGGTCGTACACCTTTGGCACCTTGCCGCCTTATTGTAGCGTGCCTGGAAGAGAGAAACAAAGTAAATTAGTAATTAAAGGGCTAAAGGTAGCATGATGAATGAATTGCATGAATCATGAAGCAAACCACATACTCAGTTCCGCCCGAACTGATATAAGTTGGAGCTGCCTTGATGGTGTGCCACACCTTCCATTTGGGCATGTTTGTCCTTGGCCTCGTTGTGGAGGGCTAGCCATTCTTTTGAGCACCACTCATAGACCTACACCTCCCAACAATCCATCCGATCCGCACACCATCTCGGAGGGGCCTAAGTTAGCAAATAGAAACTTGAGCGCTACGGCTATGAATTACTAAATGAAGGAAGTAAGTACAAGGCCTTAAGAATTACCTTCATGTACTCCTCCTTACTCAAGAACTTCTCACGGCACACCGGCTTGGTCTTCTTGATAACACGCGAGGCATAGTAGTCTCGAGCAGCCTGCACCCGAGCCTCGTGTCGTAAGTTCTGTAGTAGGCGCTTGCAGATGTTATCGATAACATTTGCCGCTTCCTCCTCGTATCCCCCCTCACACATGTAGAATGTCTGCAATCAAATGAGACTATATTGATTAGTACAATTAATAACTAGCTAGTTGAAGATTTTTAATTGTGTAAAGGAGAAATTACCCAGAACTTTGTGATCACCATGTCTGTCCTCGTCTTGCACAAGACACCGTCGATAATCTCACCCGGCGGGGCCGAGGCAGCCAAGTAGTGCTCCCAGCTCAATCCAAGCTCTGGAAGCCGACCCTCACCAGGCAACGTGACAAACCCCAGGAAGTTTTGCCGACAAAGAACTCCAAGGATGGAGTTGGGCCGGCAGACACTATGATGGTGGTCCCAACCCCTGCAGCATGACAAGGCCAACACATTAGTTATTTGAAGAAACATGAATGCAGAAGGTACAAAAAGATTAAATGCACTTACCTCTCCCCGTCAGGGAAAATCAACCACTTCTGCTCATGGGTCGCCGGCACGGACGGGAGCCGTGTACAACCATGCTGGTAGACGGTGCCCCCTCCTCCTCAATATCAGTCGGCTTCCCGCCATCATCAGCATGGCCACTCGGCTCCTCGGGCTGATCCGGCCAGGTACCCCATCCAGACGTGTGCTCCTCCGGGGTCTCGTGGGCCGAAGGCTCGTCGACCTGAGGCTCGTGGGCCGAAGGCCCGTGGACCGGAGGCTCGTGGCCTGGAGTCCATGTAGCCTCCTCCTCGGACGAGTCCACCCTAGCAGTCACGTGCTCGGGTGAAACAGCTGGGGGTGGTGGTGAGGAAGGCGCCCTAGCAGGTACCGTACGTCCTCTACCCCGACCACGTGCTCCAGCTCCTCTCTTCTTCTTACCTCATCCCTTGCTGGGCACCGCGGGCGACGAAGAAGGGCCCGGCGGTGTCGCCATACAGTCCAGCAACGCTCGGCGGAGAGGTGTGTGTGGAATGGAAGACCTCACACCACGCGCCGACGAAGAAGGGGCCTCAGAGCGCTCCCGACCAGCGCCCACCATCTTTCAACACCTGCCATGACAAAGAGTAAACGAAATTAGTACAACATAAAAAAAATACCGACATGAATAATAATATGTATATCACTTAAGTGTATCATCATCAAGTACAACATAAAAAAAATTGAATACCTGACACTACTAATAATCTCGATCAGTATCATCAATAAATGCATAATCATCATCATCACTATAATCAATGACGGGCTCATAGGGTTCAGTGGCATCAACATGTGGAAGGCCACCTTGACGTAATCGGTCAAGCATTGACAGGTCATCCGCAGCAGTAACCTCTTCTTGTTCTGGCTCTTCTTGTTCCTCCTCTGGGGTGATGTCGGATTCACTGTCGCTGTCTACTTCAATGTTTTGGGGTGAAGTATAGCAGTTCTTGAAACGCTTTTTGGAAAGACATGTCTCTTGGAAGAATTCTTCTTCATACGTGTCGGGGTTAATGTGAGGTTCATAATCCTCTTCCTTTGGGGGAGATAGTCTAGCACGTGGCGGCACTTCATAAACAACATCCCAACCTTTCAGATTTGGATTAGTTTGGCAGGCCCACGGTAGATAGAATACTTGGGCCGCCTGTTGAGCTGTAATATAGACATTAGGAACATCTAAATGTGTGCTTTGGTTGATTTCAACTAGCCCTATATGTTCATGAGTCCTTCTAGTCTCCTTTGGCTGAAACCAATAACATTTGAAGACTATGACATTCGGTGGGTTTTAACCATAGAATAGAAGTTCATAAATTGCTTCAACTCTCCCATAATAGTCGGTACCTCCTTCGTCGATAGCAGATACACAAAAATTTGTAGACTTTTGGTCGGCCATAGATAGCTCTTTGCCATAGGTACGAAAGCGATACCCGTTGATGTCGTATTTGTCAAATGAACAGACCTTATAGTCAAAACCATTAGCGACTTGTCTCAATTCGGCATCCATAGACTCCGAATTAGCCTACAAGTTTAATACGAAAGGATTGTTGCATTACGCACAAATTAGTGAATGAAATGAAATTGTCTAATATAAATTACCGTTTGTTTGAACGAAGAGATGAAACCGGGATAGCCGCCTCCTTGCTTTGCGAGAAGCTCATACTCTTCGACGGAATCCTTTTGGATCACCGTTCCATACGAGAATATGGCGACGTATCGACTATATGAAATATCCAGGAATAAGAGCAGTTTAAAGGAAATAGAAGTTGCGAAACAATGTACCGAGAACTTACTTGATGTACGGCCGCACTTCTATCAGGTTGTTGAAGATATACAACGAAATGGTCCGCCATTCTTCGTTATCCAAAGATACTGGATTTGAAACACTGGCTGGTGTGAGATTCCCTTTGAATAGGCTGAGGTTGGATCCACCGTTTTTAGGGTCGTCAGCATTGTACCGAGGCTTCGGATTATGCAAATGACGATTTTTGGCTTCGTAGTGTGCTGTCACGAAGTTTGCCGCCTCCTCAGTGATGAATGCCTCAGCCATCGATGCTTCGATTCTACGTTTATTTTTAAATTTTTCTCGAAGCGTCTTTTGCATCCTCTCAGTTGGGTAGCACCAACGAACTTGCACCCCCCCAATCTTGCCTCGGTCGGGAGATGCAAAATCAAATGCTGCATTGGATTAAAGAAGCCCGGTGGAAAGATCTTCTCTAACTTGCAGATCAACTCCGGCGCCAACTCTTCCATTTCTTCTAGCACGCCAGGTGATAGTTCTTTCGCACAAAGAACATGGAAGAAATAGCTGAGTTCTGCCAGCACTAGCCATTCATCCTCGGGGATGAAGCCATGCAACATCACCGGCATTACCCGCTCAATCCATATGTGCCAATCAAGACTCTTGAAACCAAATATCTTCAATTTATCAAGACTCGCTCCCCTCTTTAGATTCGCTGCATACCCATCGGGGAACAGCAACTGCATTTTCGCCCACAAGATAATTTCCCTCATAGATGGCCTTCCAAGATTGAACCATGCCTTTGGCTTCGTCCAGTTCTGCTTTCCTTTCGGTTCTTTCATGTTTTGTAACGTCCTATCACATAGCGCCTCCAGATTGACTATAGCCTTAGTATTATCCTTTGACTTCCCAACTACGCCGAACAATGTACGAAAAAGTGCCTCGGCGATATTCTTCTCAGTGTGCATCACGTCGATGTTGTGTGGGCAAAGGAGGTCTTTGAAGTAAGGCAGATCCCATAAGCATGTCTTGTGAGTCCAGGCGTGCTTAGAATTATACCCCTTGAAGTACCCTGGACGCTCTGGATCTGGCTCGAGAGCATTTAACTGATCCAGGGTCTATTGGCCTTTCAACGCAGGTGGTGTAGAGTTTTTGACAACTCTACCTCTGATGAAGTTCTTCTTGTCTTTCCTGAACTTATGGCGAGGATCCAGGAACTGTCTATGCATGTCGAAGCAAGAAAACTTGCGACCGACCTGAAGCCAACGAAACTCAAGAGCTCCCTTGCATGTGGGGCACGGGAACCTTCCATGCACACACCAGCCAACGAATAGCGCATACGTCGGCAAGTCATGCGTCGAGTACATGTACCAGACACACATTATGAAGTTCCGTTTGCTATAGGCGTCGTATGTCTTGAACCCATTATCCCAGGCTTCTTGCAATTCGTCCTTAAGCGGTTGCATGTACACATTCATAATTTTCCCCGGATAGTTGGGCCCTAGAATTATCAACGTCAGGAAAATGTTCTTTCTTTGCATAATCTGTCCGGGGAGAGATTGAGTGGAAAGACAAATATGGGCCAACAACTGTATTGGGCTGCCGTCATACCAAACACACTGAACCCATCCGTGCTAATGCCAACTCGAGGATGCCTCAGATCTGCCCCTTTGTCAGCATGTAATTCATCAAACTTTTTCCATGCAACACCATCCGATGTGTGTACCATCATCAGATTCCCATCTGCATCTAGTTCAGTTCTTTTGCCTGTTTTGTGCCACGTCATTTGTCTGGCCGTCTCTTAGAGCATGAAAAGACATTGAAGTCTTGGTACGATTGGCATATACCGAAGAACACTAACGGGGATTTTGGTCTGTGTCTGCTCACCCATACCGTTGTCTACCACAACATACCTGGAAGACTTGCAAATGGGACAATAGTTCAAGTCCGCATAGTCAAGCCTAAATAAGGCACATCCTTTCTCACAGGCATGTATCTTCTCATAGGGAATCTTCGGTGCACGGAGGATTTTGTCCAACTGGTATAGGTTTGCAGGCATTACATGGCCTTTGGGTAGAAAGCGTCCCAATACGGTCATCATTGCGTCGTAGCATTCTCTGTCCAAGTTGAACTGAGCCTTCAGAGCCATTACTTGTAAGATGGCATCCAACTGACAAAGCTCAGTGTGCCTGTGGAGCGGACGTTTTGAAGACTCCAACATTTCATTGATGGCCTTTGCAGATTCCTCCATCTCCTCGTCCGAATCCCGAGCATCATCATAGTCCTGCACCATGTTTTCCATCCCGGTACCATGCTCGTCGGTGCGACAATGATCCACCTCAGCTCGGTCACATTGGGAAGACTCACCATGATATGCCCACACCATATAATCGGGCGTAAAACCACTCTTCTATAGGTCTTTACCCATTTCAGCCTCTGTCCTCTTTTCCCACTTGCCGCAACAGAAACAGGGGCACCAGGTTTTCCTCTGGCCATTTGAAAACGCGGCTTGCACAAGCCCCTTGGTTTTTGTGAACCATTCAGCGCTCCATTTGTTCTGACCAGTGTGACCAGTATACTGATAACCCACTAGTATACGGGATCACAAAAGCTTTCGAGGGTAGAGTATTCAACCCAAATTTATTGATTCGACACAAGGGGAGCCAAAGAATATTCTCAAGTATTAGCAGCTGAGTTGTCAATTCAACCACACCTGGAAACTTAGTATCTGCAGCAAAGTGTTTACTAGCAAAGTAATATGATAGTGACGGTAACGGTAACAAAAGAGTAATGAAAGCAAAGTAATGTTTTTGGTATTTTGTAGTGATTGTAACAATAGCAACGGGAAAGTAAATAAGCGTAAAACAGTATATGGAAAGCTCGTAGGCATTGGATCAATGATGGATAATTATTCTGGATGCGGTTCATCATGTAACAATCATAACATAGGGTGACACAGAACTAGCTCCAGTTCGTCAATGTAATGTAGGCATGTATTCCGAATATAGTCATACGTGCTTATGGAAAAGAACTTGCATGCCATCTTTTGTCCTACCCTCCCGTGGCAGCGGGCTCCTAATGGAAACTAAGGGATATTAAGGCCTCCTTTTAATAGAGAACCGGAACAAAGCATTAGCACATAGTGAATACATGAACTCCTCAAACTACGGTCATCACCGGTAAGTATCCTGATTATTGTCACTTTGGGGTTAATGGATCATAACACATAATAGGTGACTATAGACTTGCAAGATAGGATCTAGAACTCTCATATATTGATCAAAACATAATAGGTTCTGATCTGAAATCATGGCACTCGGGCCCTAGTGACAAGCATTAAGCATAGCAAAGTCATAGCAACATCAATCTCACAACATAGTGGATACTAGGGATCAAACCCTAACAAAAATAACCTGATTACATGGTGAATCTCATCCAACCCATAACCGTCCAACAAGCCTACGATGGAATTACTGATGCACGGCGATGAGCATCATGAAATTGCAGAAGCAGGCGGGGGATCTGGCGATCCTACTGATGACCTTGAGGCCGTAGGAGCGCCAGGCGCTGCACCGACCGCTGATCCCTCCACCGCTGCCACAACGCCGGGCTCCGACGAGCCCTAGCCTGGCGTTTACTTAAAGGCCGGCGACGATATCTTCATCAACCTCCCCTGGGCGTCAAGCTCCAGGGCACCTGTCGAGGGAGAAAACTTCGATGGAGAAGTGCGCGCCTCCGCCGGGCTGGCGCTGGTCGACGCGCCAAGCAGCAGCAGCGGCGAGCCTGAGGAGGAGCGGCTACTGCGGAAGCTCGTGTCACTCTACCACGCCCGGCAAGCCAAGCTGGAATCCCGTGAGGCGCTTGTCGCGAAGGTGGGAGTCGACATTGAGAAGCGGGCGGAGCAGCTCCAGGGTGCCAATCAGGAAGCTCTCCGATCTTTGGCAGTGGAGCGGGCGCGACATGCCGAGGAGCGGGAGGCTTTCCTCCTCGAGAAGGCCGAAGCCGAAGAGCAACAGCGGCTTGCCGCTGAGAAGTTGGCGGTGCAGGAAGGCGAGCTGGTGCAGCGGAAGGTCAACCTCGACAGCCACGAGGAGGAGCTTGCCGCGCGCGAGCGAACGGTTGGCGGAGCCCTCAAACAAGCGGAAGACGCTGCTGCAGCTGCCGAGGCCGCCAAGAAGGAGCTGGAGACGAAGGTGGTGCAGCTGGAGGCGAATCTCAAGGCGAGCGGTGACGAGCTTGCCGCGCTCAAGCTTGAGCGGGAGAAGGACGCCCACAGCTATTCGGAGCTGCAGGCCTGCCTCGCCGAGAAGGGCCAAGAGCTTAGCGCCGCCAAGGACTCCAACGCCGATCTTGAGTTGAAGTTGACCACTTTGACCAAGACACTGGACAGCGCCAAGGAGCAGGAGACGGCCTTGAAGGAAGAGGTCAAGGCCGGCATGGCGCTGCTGGCGAGTGCCGCTGCCGCCCAGAGCACTTTCCGGGAAAATGTGGAGCACTGGACGGAGGGCCTCGTGGATGTTGCCGCAGATATCGACAAGGAGCTGGCGCAGCTGGGGATGGAGGATCTCGGGTATCCCTCCGACGAGAACCTCCAACCCAGCGCCAAGCTCACTTCGTTCTTCAAGGGCGTGGCGACGGCACTCCGGCGACTCCGGTAGAGGATCCCGAAGCAGCTGGCCGACGAGTCGCGCAAGATCTGTGCGGGAGCTCTTCAGAAGGTGCTGATGAAGGTGGCCTTCCGCAACCTGGGCCTCAACCTCACCGACGTCCTCAGGTCCTTGCCGCCGGATGCTGATCTGGAGACGCTCAAGGCCCTTGTCGCACCCATTGTGGACAAGGTGAGCGGAATCAAGAGGGTCGAGGGCGACCGCGTAGATTAGGCCGCCCGTTTTCTTCTTTTCTTGTCGCTGCTAGTCATGTTATGCAAACAATCTGTTAGAGCCGCGACAAGCTATCTTGTAATATAACTTTATTTCGGGTAATGATTGCAATGTTATTTCCTCTACTTGATTCCTTCCTTTGTATGTTTTTGCCCTACGCTTTTAGGGAACTTGCCGGCGCAGGCACCCTTGCCGCGAGCGCTGAGTGCGGAACGTCAGCAGCCTGCTGGCGGTGCTGCTACCGACAAGAAACCTTGTCGTAGCTAGTCGCAGCTCACTTAAGTTGTTGAGCGGACTCGAAACAATAGTAAGGGCGCAGCTAGCTACGAGTTGGTTCCTCCGCGCATAGGTTTTCCATACAAAGTACGGTCATTCAAGGAAGATAACTTAAAAATTTAAAAATCTGATTGCTCAAACTTTGGCAACTTATCTTTTCTGTTGTTTGCTTCCCGGCAAGGCGTAACTTTCTTGAACGACGCCTGGTCCATACCGTATCTTCTCCTCCCCCCCCCCCCCCGGCAAACTTGTGCGCGAGGGAAACTTCCTTTCCTTGAGAAAAAAGAAGAAGGAGAAAGAGATATGGAGCCTTATGGCTCATTGTTGCTTACCGGGGTAAGTGCTGCACAAGGTGTCAGATAACACGTGCAAAATTATAAAAAGCAGGAAATCAACAAAGTGTGCGGAGCACATGGTCTTTATGCACGGGATCTGCGCCCGGCTTTGTACAAAGGATTACATGCAACAGCGGCAAGACTTGTACAAAAGGTGGTTGCCGGAACGGGTTCCGGCAACCGCACCCTACGGGTAAAACTTACGAAGATGCTCAATGTTCCAGGAGTTGCTCACTGGGATGCCATCTTCAGTCTCAAGGCGGACAGCGCCAGGCCTAGTGACTCGTTTCACCCGGTAAGGGCCTTCCCACTTTGGCGTCAACTTGTTGGAATTCTTGGAGGACTGAACGCGCCGAAGAACAAGGTCGCCTTCCTCGAGACTTCTGGCGTTAACTTTGCGGCTATGGTAGCGGCGCAAAGCTTGCTGTTAGCGAGCGGCTCGCATAGCAGCCTGAAGACGGTCTTCCTCAAGGAGCAACGCGTCATCTTGTCGCAGCTGCTCTTGCTCAAGCTCATCGTAAGCGAGCACTCGAGGCGACCCGTATATGAGTTCCGTGGGGAGAACTGCCTCTGCTCCATAGACTAGAGCGAAAGGTGTCTGGCCGGTGGCTCGATTTGGCGTCGTGCTGATCGACCAAAGAACCACCGGCAGCTCCTCGATCCAGTTTCTTCCGCACTTGTGCAGCCTGTCGAAAGTTCTGGTCTTGAGCCCGCGCAGCACTTCAGCATTTGCCCTCTCCGCTTGACCGTTGCTTCTTGGGTGAGCAATAGAAGCGAAGCAGACCTTGGCGCCAAGATCTTGGACGTACTGCATGAAGGTGCGGATCGTAAATTGCGTACCGTTGTCGGTGATTATCCTGTTAGGGATCCCGAAATGGTAAACAATCGACCTGAAGAACTTGACTACTGACTGTGCTGTCACCTTCCTCACTGCTTCCACTTCCGGCCACTTTGTGAACTTGTCGATTGCAATGTACAAGTACTCAAAGCCCCCGACTGCTCGGGGAAAGGGGCCGAGGATATCGAGCCCCCAGACCGAAAATGGCCAGGATAAAGGGATCGTCTGGAGAGCTTGAGCTGGCTGGTATATCTGCTTGGAATGGAACTGGCACGCTTCACACCTGGTTACTTGTGCAGTTGCATCCTGGAGGGCTGTCGGCCAGCAGAAGCCTTGCCGGAATGCTTTGCCGACAAGTGCTCTTGCGCCAATGTGGTGACCATATATGCCTCCATGTATCTCTGCCAACAGCTTTTGTCCATCTTCCCGGTGAATACACTTCAATTTCACACCGTTGAGTCTTCTTCTGTACAGTGTGCTGTCGACAAACTGGTACATACTTGACTGCCGGGCTACTCTTTCTGCTTCTTCTTGCTCTTCGGGAAGTTCTCCTGTCTGAAGGAAATGGACAATCTGCTGCGCCCATGCTGGAGCTTGTGGCTCGACAACAAGGACTAAAGGCACATCTGCTACTGCGGGAACATCCGCTTCTACGGCGAGAACCTGCGGCTCAGCCGGAGCTTGACGTTCCCCGGCAAGCTTGCTGGAGCAAAACTTGTCGGGAGCGTCTGCTTCAACAGAACAAACCGTAGGGCTTGCCGGAGCAGACTGCTCCTCAGCACTCTTGGTGTTGATCTTGGAGACCTTCTTGGCGGCGGCTTCGGGAAGCTCTGCCGGAAAATAGTCACCAGAAACCAACTTCCTCTTCTTGCTCTGTACAGTTGATGGTGTTACGGATGGTCAAGTCAACTTGAGCACAAAGATCCCTGGTTCCACAGGTAAGTTAAGTGCAGCGCACTTTGACAGGCCATCGGCAATGTCGTTCTGAGCTCTTGGGACATGCTCCATCTGTAGGCCGTCAAAGTGCTCTTCTAGCTTTCTCACTTCGTCGACGTAGGCTTCCATCAACGGACTCTGATAATTCTTGTTCACTTGGCGGACGACAAGCTGCGAGTCACCCCTGACAATGAGCTTCTTGATCCCAAGGTCTGCCGCGATCTTGAGACCGGCAAGCAAGCCTTCATACTCTGCAGTATTGTTTGTTGCTTGCTCCTTGGGAAAGTGCATCTGGACTACGTACTTGAGGTGCTCTCCGGTGGGTGCGATAAGCAGCACGCCAGCGCCAGCGCCTTGCAGCGAGAAGGCACCGTCAAAGTACATGGGCCACACTTTGCTCGCCTCCTTGACGGGGATGCTCGTCTCTGGAATTTCTTCATCTGGTGTTGGCGTCTACTCTGCTATGAATTCTGCCAATGCTCTGATTTCGATAGTTGAAGTGCTCTCAAACTTGAGGCCAAAGTTTGACAGTTCCAGTGCCCACTCAACAATCCTGCCTGTTGCTTCTGGATTCCGCAGTATCCTCTTCAGCGGAAAGCGAGTGACAACTGTGATTTCATGTGCTTGGAAGTAATGGTGCAGCTTTCTCAAGGTCATGAGAAGGCCGAAAAGCAACTTCTTCACACCAGAGTACCTTGACCTAGCCCCCTGCAGAAGGGAACTGACAAAGTAAACTGGGCGCTGCACCTTTCTTTTCTGCATCTCTTCACACACCTGCGCAGATCCATCCTTGTCGGGACTAGAGCTTGTCGGGGAAGCCCCCTGCTTGTCGCTGGATGCGCTTGCCGTGGTTGCTGGCTTGTCATCTGCCTCTCTCTCCGCCACTAACGCAGCACTAACCACTTGATTAGTTGTCGCTATATACAGCAGCAACTTCTCTTGCGGCTTAGGTGCGACAAGTGTTGGAGTGGAGGACAGGTATCTCTTCAAGTCCTGCAGCGCAGCCTCCGCTTCTGAAGTCCATTTCATTGAACCTGCCTTTTTCAAAATTTTGAAAAACGGCAGGGCGCGCTCAGCAGACCGAGAGATAAACCTGCTGAGAGCAGCCACGCAACCGGCAAGTTTTCGTACATCCTTGACGCGCTTCGGTGCTTCGATCTGCTCAATGGCCTTGATCTTGTCGGGATTGGCTTCAATTCCCCGCCGAGACACGAAGAACCCGAGAAGCTTGCCAGAGGGGACTCCAAACACACACTTCTCAGGGTTGAGCTTGAGGTTGATCTTGCGCAGATTTGCAAAGGTCTCATCTAAATCTTGAATTAGAGTTTCCCTGTTCTTGCTCTTGACCACTATGTCATCCATGTAGGCTTCCACATTTCTGTGTATTTGTGGTTCTAGAGCAACGTGGACTACTCTTGCAAATGTTGAACCAGCATTCTTTAAACCAAAAGGCATCCGTATGAAACAATACGTGCCACACGGAGTAATGAATGCGGTTTTCTCCTTGTCTTCTTCTGCCATGAAGATTTGATGGTATGCTGAGTATGCGTCAAGAAATGAAAGCAAATCACATCCGGCTGTGGAGTCAACAATCTGGTCAATGCGCGGCAAGGGAAATGGGTCTTTGGGACAAGCTTTATTAACATCAGTAAAGTCGATACAAAGCATCCATTTCCCGTTTGCCTTGCGCACGACTACAGGATTGGCCAACCACGTAGGATGGAGCACTCCTTTGACAAGGCCTGCTGCTTCCAATTTCTTGATCTCTTCTGCTATGAATTCTTGGCGCTCCACTGCTTGCTTCCTGACCTTCTGCTTGACGGGCCGCGCATGAGGACAAACGGCAAGATGGTGCTCAATTACTTTCCTGGGAACACCGGGGATGTCAGACGGTTGCCACGCAAACACGTCAACATTCGCCTGCAGGAAAGCAATGAGCGCGCTTTCCTATTTAGGGTCAAGAGTGGCACTAATGGTGAAGGTACCACCAGTGCCGTCCTCCTTGGCGGACACTTTCTTGGTCTCTGGCGGAGCTGCCATTGCCTTCTTACACTTGCCGGTGGAGCTCCATGGTGCGTCCTCGATGGTAGCGCAGCACTCCGAAGAGGTGCGCTTGCCAGAGTGGGCATCAGAACTCTTGCCGGACTTGATCTTCTTCTTCCCCCCGGGAGCTTCAGCGGCAAGTGACTTGCGATCTGTTGCGGCAGCTGCTTCCCGGTAGATCTTGTCGGCGCAGATAAGAGCATCCTTCTTGTCGCCAGGGACAGAGATGACGCTTATCGGGCCTGGCATCTTCAGCATGTTGTATGCGTAGTGAGAGGCTGCCATGAACTTGGCGAGTGCTGGACGGCCGAGTATCCCATTGTAAGGCAATGGAAAATCGGCAACGTCAAAAGTGACCCTCTCAGTCCTGAAGATCATCTCGCTGCCAAATGTTACCGGCAGCGTGACCTTCCCCTTCGGCTTGCTCCTTCCCGGGTTAATTCCTTGGAATGTGCCGGTCTCTTTGAGCTCGCTGTACGGGATCCGGAGTTTCTGGAGTACAGCAGAGGAGATCAGGTTCAAGCCGGCCCCGCCGTCAACTAGCATCTTAGTGACCTTGAGGTTTCGGATAGTTGTTGAAACCAACAACGGCAAGCACCCGACCGTAGTTGTGCGATCAGGGTGGTCCTCAATATCAAAGATGATAGGCGTGCTGGACCATTTCAGAAGCTTGCGCGATTCGACAGGTGGTTCCGCCGCATTGACTTCCCGCGCCCACTGCTTGAGTTGGCGGTGGGAAGTATGCAGAGAAGCACCGCCGTCAACGCACAAGACCTCTGTGGCTTTCTGGAACTCCTGCTCACTGGTCTCGACATCATCCATGTCTTCATCATCGTCGTCGTCTTCATCCTTGTCGCGGCCGCGGGGAGGTCTGTCTCCTTGCCGCTGCTTGGCCTTGCCGCGGCATCCTCCCCGGCTGGCGCGCTTCTTGCCGGCTTCCCCAGCGCCTCCTTGGGCCCTCTCCTTGTCGCGCCGCTCGTACTCAGCTTTTTGCTGCTGGACAAGCTGCTCGACCTTCTTGCAGCTCTGGAGATCATGGCCCTTGGTGCAGTGGATCTTGCAGTACTGCTTGTCGGTGCCGTCCTGCTTGTCAGCAACCGCCACAGCCTGGCAGTTGGTGCATGCAGCAATCTCCTTGCCGGAGTTACCAACTTTGGCTTTCTTGGCGGCGCCGTCGTTGCCGGACTGCTCAACGACTAGCACCTCTTTGCTTTTCTTCTTCCTGTTGTTGCGCCGCCGGTTTTTCTTTGCCGGGGCAGCATCCTCGCTGTCAGATCCTCCTGCTCCTATACTCTCTCCGGGGAATTTCCTCCCTTCCTCAGCACATGCACACTTGTCGGCTAGGGCATATAGCTCACTGACGTTTCTGATCCTGCACATCACCATCTCCTCCCGCATCCTGCGGTTACGCACATTCTGATGGAACGCGCTGATGACTGCGGCAGGGTGGATATCTGGGATGTTGCACTGTACATGGCTGAATCTCTGAATATACGTGCGCAGGGGATCTCCTTCCTTCTGGGCGAGCAGGTGAAGGTCACTCTCTTGGCCATGAGGTTTGTGGCCGCCTGTAAAGGCGCCGACAAACTGATGGCATAGGTCTGCCCAAGAGGATATGGAGTTGTCCGGCAAGTGCATGAGCCAGGACCTGACATCGGGCTTAAGCACCAGCGGGAAGTAGTTGGCAAGGACCTTGTCGTCGCGCCCCCCGGCAGCTTGCACCGCGATGGTGTAGATGCTGAGGAACTCCGATGGGTGCGACTTGCCATCGTACTTCTCTGGTACGTCTGGCTTGAAATGCTTCTAACTGGGCCACTGGACTTGCCGCAGCTCACGGGTAAACGCAGGGCAACCTACCGCGTACGGCAAGTCGCCTGGTTCCCCTGGCGCATGCATGTCGACAGAGGGCCCAGCGCGCTGGTCTGATTGACGCCGCGCTTTTCTTCGGCGCTCGATGCGAGTATGAGCGTCTTCTTGTTGTTGTTCGTGAGGAACTTGGCGCTGATCGCGACGAGTTCGTGGATCTGATGACGCGGTCGAGTCTCTGTCGTGGTGGATCCGACGAGTCGGTGATCTTGGCCTTCGGGGCGGAGAGTGCACAGTGGTTGCACCCCCACCGGTCTTGTCGCCACCGGCTCGTGCCTGGCTGACTTGCCGCGGCAATGAAGTACTCGGCTGCCGTGGATTGTCGCCGTTGGCGAAGCCGATGAGACTCTGGATGGTGGACCTCCAGTCATCGATCTTGTCTGCCGCTGGAGGGTAGTCTAGGAGCAGTTGAGCTCGCGCCAAAGCTTCTGCTAGAGTGGCAGGCGGCGGCGGCGAACGGTGCGAGGAGCGAGATATGCTCGGACTTCTAACCATGTTAGAAGGAGCAGTATCTCGTCCAGGCGACCGTGCCCCGCTCGCGCCAGCACGTTGGCGTGCATGCTGGTCTTGAGCGCTCCGAGATCCACCAGCTCGATCTTGATCCAGCAAGCGTATGGTACCGTAAGTATCATGACGCTGCCGGTCCCGCGCCTCCTGGGATGGGCGCGGTGCGTGTACGGACGCCGAGGTCTTGGAGTGTGCCCGGTCGTTGTGGGAGCCGACTGCGCCGCCGATGTGCAGCGCCGCCTTGTCCTTGGACCTGGCAGCACCGTGAGCTCGATCGTCGACGCCCGTTCCCCCGCCGGCGTCCACCCCACCAGCCGTTTGCTCCGGCGATGGTGGGCTCGGCGCGGACGGAGCAGCCGCCTCCGAAGTCTTCTTCTTCGGCGGCATGTCGATGAAGTCGATGGAGATTTAGCTTGTGCGAACGCCGGATCAGGTTCACACAACCTCGACGCACCCCTACCTGGCGCGCCAAAGATGTCGGGGGTGCTGATCCCACGGACACCTATGGGGACCGGCGGACCGAGCCCCTTTTGGTTCGGCAGGGGGCGGAGAGAGCACGAAGAGCAGATCGAGGTGAAGTGCATGAGCGACACGATCAGTTTACCCAGGTTCGGGCCGCACGGATGCGCAAAACCCTACTCCTGCTTTGTGTTTTTATTGATTTCTTGCTCGGGAGCGCGGTGTGCTACAGTACACTCCAGCAGCTAGCGAGACCGAGCGTGAGTGCGTTCTGTTGGCCGACCGCCCCTACGTTGCTCATGGGCCTCCTTTTATATGCTCAAGGGGTCACCGACAGGTGGCAACGTAGATGTGGGTAAAAATGGGAAAGGCGTGGCGGTTGGCACCGCCGCCTACTACAGTTGTATCATACCTAACTCTGACGGTAGGGGACAAGGGCATTAAATGTCTGTCTGCGTCGCCTAGACGGTGCAGAAAGGGACCGCCAGGGACGCCACTGCTTGCCACGATGGCAATCTTGTCAGCGTCGCTTGCCACCGTGTACCGCTGGCTGCACAGCTTCCCGCCACGTACGCCTGGAAGGGTCCCAGAGCGACACGTTGGTGGATATGCTGGAGCGCAGGTACAGAGCGGGGGCTTGCCGCGGCGAGCGCCTTGCCGTGGTTGTTGTCTTGTTGCGCCCGGGAGCTTGTCGCTCACCGGGCCTTGCCGGGACGCGTGGTGTGTTGCGGCAAGTTCCTTGAGATGCTTTGGTTGGCCTTCCCGGCAAGCTCCTCTTGCCGGGGTCTTGTCTCCTTCCCGGCAAGCTCCTCTTGCCGGGGTCTTGGATACTTTGTTCTTGAATGGCTCCAAAGGAACCACGGAGGACCTTGGCGGTCACCCGGAAAGCCTTGCCGCGGGACGCTGCGACTGCCCGTGCACAAGTACACCGACACTCTGGAGCCCCGAACGGACTCCAGATCAGCCCTCCCGAGAGGTTTTAGGGCTTGGCGGCAGCTCGGTATCGTAAAATGCGATGATTTCTTCTCTCCTATTTTTTCTCCCCGAAAGCAGTTATATAGAGTTGGAGTTGGAGTCGGGAGGTCTCCAGGGGGCCCACGAGGTAGGGGGCGCGCCCTAGGGGGGGCACCCTCGTGAGAAGAGTGTGGGCCCCCTGGTCTTCATCTTTGGCGAGGATTTTTCATTATTTATTGTAAGATATTCCGTGGAGTTTCAGGTCATTCCGAGAACTTTTGTTTTCTGCACATAAAAAAACATCATGGCAATTCTGCTGAAAACAGCGTTAGTCCGGGTTAGTTCCATTCAAATCATACAAGTTAGAGTCCAAAACAAGGGCGAAAGTGTTTGGAAAAGTAGATACGACGGAGACTTATCAACTCCCCCAAGCTTAAACCCTTGCTTGTCCTCAAGCAATTCAGTTGACAAACTGAAAGAAATAAAGAAAACCTTTTACAAACTTTGTTTGCACTTGTTGTTGTAAATATGTCAAGCTAGCGTTCAAGTTTTCAGCAAAGATTATAACTAACCACATTTGCAATAATTCTCAGGTCTCATGTTTACTCATATCAATAGCATAATCAACTAGCAAGCAATAATAATAAATCTCGGCTGACAACACTTTCTCAAAACAATCATAATATGGTATAACAAGATGGTATCTCGCTAGCTCTTTCTGAGACCGCAAAACATAAATGCAGAGCACCTTTAAAGATCAAGGACTGACTAGACATTGTAATTCATGGTAAAAGAGATCCAATCATAGTCACACCCAACATAAATTAATAGTAATGAATGCAAATGACAACGGTGCTCTCCAACTAGTGCTTTTTAATAAGAGGGTGCTGACTCAACATAAAAGTAAATAGATAGGCCCTTTGTAGAGGGAAGCAGGGATTTGTAGAGGTGCCAGAGCTCCATTTTGAAATAGAGGTAAATAACATTTTGAGAGGTATACTTTCATTGTCAACATAACAACCAAGAGATGGCGATATCTTCCATGCTACACACATTATAGGCGGTTCCCAAACAGAATGGTAAAGTTTATACTCCCCCTCCACCAACAAACATGAATCCATGGCTTGCTCGGAACAACGAGTGCCTCCAACATACATCAGGTCCCGGGGGGAGTTTTGTTTGCAATTATTTTGATGTAGTTTGCATAAAGCATCGGACTGGGCATCCCGGTGACCAGCCATTTATCTCGTGAGTGAGGAGCGGAGTCCACTCCTCTTGAGAATAACCCGCCTAACATGGAAGATACAGACAGCCCTAGTTGATACATGAGCTATTCGAGCATACAAAACAAGATATTAATTCAAAGGTTTAGAGTTTGGCACATACAAATTTACTTGGAATGGCCGGTAGATACCGCATATAGGAAGGTATAGTGGACTCATCTAGAATAACTTTGGGGTTTTAAGGGATTGGATGCACAAGCAGTATTCCCGCTTAGTACAGGTGAAGGCTAGCAAAAGACTGGGAGGCGACCAGCTAGAGAGCGACAACAGTCACGTACATGCATTAAAATTAATAAACATTGGATGCAAGCATGAGTAGGATATAATCCACCATGAACATAAATATCATGAAGGCTATGTTGATTTGTTTCAACTACATGTGTGAACATGTGCCAAGTCAAGTCACTTAAATCATTCAGAGGAGGATACCACCCTATCATACCACATCATAACCATTTTAATAGCATGTTCACGCAAGGTAAACCATCATAACTCATAGCTAATCAAGCATGGCATAAGCAACTATGATCTTTAATTGTCATTGCAAACATGTTTATTCATAACAAGCTGAATCAAGAACGATGAACTAATCATATTTACAAAAACAAAAGAGGTCGAGTTTGTACCAGCTTTTCTCATCTCAGTCAGTCCATCATATATCATCATAATTTCCTTTCACTTGCACGACCGAACGATGTGAATAATAATAAGAGTGCATGTGCATTGGACTAAGCTGGAATCTGCGAGCATTCAATAAACAGGAGAAGACAAAGCAATATGGGCTCTTGGTTAAATCAACAATAAAGCATATAAGAGCCATTTCAACATTTTAATCATGGTCTTCTCCTACTGACCCCCAAAGAAAGAAAAGAAATAAAACTATTTACACAGGAAAGCTCCTAACAAGCATAAGAAGAACAGGAAATACTTTTGGGTTTTATTTTTAATTACTACTACAAGCATGGAAAGTAAATTAATTAAAAGCTACGACTAATTTTTTTGGTTTTTCTTAAGGTTTATTAAACACACAAGAAGAAAGCACAAAAGGAAAATAAACTAGCATGGATGATACAATGAAAAAGTATGAGCACCGACATCTAGCAATGTAATGTCGGTGAGAAATACGTACTCCCCCAAGCTTAGGCTTTTGGCCTAAGTTGGTTTATGGCCACGGCTGGCCTGGCTGATATCCATAATAATAGTTGTTGGGGTCGTACTGTGATGCAGCAGCTATCGCCTCCTGAGCTATAGTGTGGCGACGAGCGGCCTCCGCTCTCCTCTCGTACGCATCTGCCTCCTCTCTGGTAATAGTATATCCTCCTCTTGCCTGATAATCAAAGAAAGCAGCAGGGAGAGTAATGTGGACAGCACGACGTCTGTCAAAGATTAGTCGATACTGGAGAGGTGATTCATTCCTCTCGGCAAAATGGTAGGAAACCATAAAATCAAGATCTAAATAAGCAGGAGGCAACTCCATGTCTCCTTCATGAACGTCTATCTTGAGAAATTTAGCTAAGAAGGTTGCATAAACTCCTCCAAAGAAATCTCCATTATGTCTATTATGATGCAACATACGAGCTACAATGGCTCCCATATGATAAGATTGGTCTCCTGACACAGCACTCTTAAGAATGCTAAGGTCAGGGACACACATGTGACATGCTTCATCCTTAGCATTTATGCACCTACCTATAAAAAGAGCAAAATAATGTATAGCAGGAAAGTGAATGCTCCCTATGGTAGCTTGCGTTATATCTCTAGATTCCCCTACAGTTATACTAGCAAGAAAGTTTCTAAATTCAGATTTAGGGGGATCCCTAACACTACCCCATTATGGAAGTTTGCAAGCAAAAGTGAAATCCTCTAAGTCCATGGTATAAGATTTGTCATAAAGATCAAACATGACTGAAGGAGAATTACACGAAGATGAATACTCAAACCTCCTCACAAAAGAGCTTGTGAGCTCATGATACTGGGGCATTTGTCTGCCTCAAAGTCCACAAGACCAGCATTACGCAAATATGTGTCAAATTCTTCTTTAATTCCTGCTCGATCCATAAAATTTTCAGAAGGCCACTCACAAGGACGCACTAGAGCGTCTCTTGGTGGCTCTTCGTCAGCATCACGCATTGCAAGCCTGGGTCCTTGCTTCCTTGAAGAACCACCTTGGAAAATTTTCCTAAGCATATTTCTTCCTCTGAAAAATTCTTAAAATTTTTAGTAACTTCAAAATAAAAGTAAATTAAACTCAATAATATTGATAGCAACTACTCCTACAAGTGCCTAGGGCCTATATCATGCATCAAAACTACTTTTGACCATATAAATTTGACATGAAAGCTCAAGAACAGGGTCACCTAAGCAGCAAAACTTTGCAATGAATAAAGCACTAGAACAAAAACTAATTGGGCCAATGGAGGAGTCACATACCAAGGAACAATCTCCCCAAGCAGTTTTGTGAGAGGTGCTTTGAGCAAGGAGATCGAAAATGGCAGCAAAACGAGCTTGGACTCGGGTTTGAGTTGGTTTTTCGTGTTTGGGGGAGGAAGATGAAGTGTGTGGCTGAAAGAATAAGTGGAGGAGGGCCACCGTGGGCCCACGGGGCAGGGGGTGCGCCCTAGGGGGTGGGCGCGCCCTCCACTCTCGTGGCAAGGTGGTTGGCCCCCTGGTGCGTAGTTTGTTCCATAAATCCTCAAATATTCTATAAAAAATCATATTTAATTTTCAGGGCATTTGGAGAACTTTTATTTCCAAGGTATTTTTATATTGCGCGGATAATCACATAACAGACAGAAAATTATTTATTTTCACTTTATTTCAACTAAATAACAGAAAGTATAGAGAGGGTACAGAAGGTTGTGCTTCTAGTTTCATCCATCTCATGCTCGTCAAAAGGAATCCACTAACAAGGTTGATCATGTCTTGTTAACAAACTCATTTCGATTAACATGAAACCGGAGAAACTTCGAATAACACTAGGTTACCTCAACGGGGATATGCACATCCCCAATAATAAGTATAACATATTTCTTCTTGACAGTAGGAAGAGGAAATTCAAAAGCTCCAAATATAATCGATGGAATTTTTCCGATAGAATTGATACTATGAACTTGAGGTTGTTTCCTCGGAAAATGTACCATATGCTCATTACCATTAACATGAAAAGTGACATTGCCTTTGTTGCAATCAATAACAGCCCCTGCAGTATTAAGAAAAGGTCTTCCAAGAATAATAGACATACTATCGTCCTCGGGAATATCAAGACTAACAAAGTCCATTAAAATAGTAACATTTGCAACCACAACAGGCACATCCTCACAAATACCGACAGGTATAGCAGTTGATTTATCAGCCATTTGTAAAGATATTTCAGTAGGTGTCAACTTATTCAAATCAAGTCTACGATATAAAGAGAGAGGCATAACACTAACACCGGCTCCAAGATCACATAAAGCAATTTTAACATAGTTTGTTTTAATGGAGCATGGTATAGTAGGTACTCCTGGATCTCCAAGTTTCTTTGGTATTCCACCCTTAAAAGTATAATTAGCAAGCATGGTGGAAATTTCAGCTTTCGGTATCTTTCTTTTATTTGTAATAATATCTTTCATGTACTTAGCATAAGGATTTGTTTTGAGTATATTAGTTAATCGCATACGCAAAAGATAGGTCTAATCATTTCAGCAAAGCGCTCAAAATCCTCATCATCTTTTTTCTTGGATGGTTTGGGAGGAAAAGGCATGGGTTTCTGAACCCAAGGCTCTCTTTCTTTACCATGTTTCCTAGCAACAAATTCTTTCTTATCATAATGTTGATTCTTTGATTGTGGGTTATCAAGATCAACAGCAGGTTCAATTTCTACATCATTATCATTACTAGGTTGAGCATCATTATGAACATCATCATTAAGATTTTCATTAGGTTCATGTTCATTACCAGATTGTGTTTCAACATCAGAAATAGAAATATCATTTGGATTATTAGGTGGTTCAGCAATAGGTTCACTAGAAGTTTGCACAGTTCTATCATTTTTCTATTTCTTCTTTTTACAAGAACTAGGTGCATCAATTTTATTTCTCTGAGAATCTTGCTCAGTTCTCTTAGGGTGTCCTTATACAAAGGTTCCCGAGTCATTCTACCAGTTCTAGTAGCCACTTGAACAGCATAATCATTTTTCTTACTATTCATCTCATTGAGCAATTCTTTTTGAGCTTTAATTACTTGTTGTACTTGAGTGGTAACCATAGAAGCATGTTTGCTAACAAGTTTAAGTTCACCTCTAATATTAGCCATATAATCACCCAAGTATTTAATCATATCAGCATCTTGTTTTAATTGTCTACCAAAATAAGCATTGAAGTCTTCTTGCTTAAACATAAAATTATCAAACTCATCCAAGCATTGGCTAGCAATTTTAGTAGGAGGGATTTCAGCTTTATCATATCTATAGAGAGAATTTACCTTTACTACCTGTGTCGGGTTATCGAGGTCTGGAGGTTCTTCAATAAATAAAGGATTAAGATCATATGTTTCTTTAACAGGCGGTAAATTAAGACCATGTATTTCTTCAATAGGAGGTAAATTCTTAACATCTTCAGCTTTAATACCTTTTTCTTTCATAGATTTCTTTGCCTCTTGCATATCTTCAAGACTGAGAAATAGAATACCCCTCTTCTTTGGAGTTGGTTTAGGAATAGGATCATTAATTGGAGCAGGAGCTGGCTCAGGAGGTGCCCGATTATTTTCATTTGTCAACATATTATTCAATAAGATTTCAGCTTCATCCGGTGTTCTTTCCCGGAAAAGAGAACCAGCACAACTATCCAGGTAATCCCTAGAAGCATCGGTTAGTCCATTGTAAAAGATATCAAGTATTTCATTTTTCTTAAGAGGATGGTCAGGCAAAGCATTAAGTAACTTGAGAAGCCTCCCCCAAGCTTGTGGGAGACTCTCTTCTTTAATTTGCACAAAGTTGTATATTTCCTTTAAAGCAGCTTGTTTCTTATGAGCAGGGAAATATTTAGCAGAGAAGAAATAGATCATATCTTGGGGACTACGCACACAACCAGGATCAAGAGAATTAAACCATATCTTAGCATCACCCTTTAATGTGAACGGAAATATTTTAAGGATATAAAAGTAGCGAGATCTCTCATCATTAGTGAACAGGCTAGCTATATCATTTAATTTAGTAATATGTGCTACAACAGTTTCAGATTCATAGCCATGAAAAGGATCAGATTCAACCAAAGTAGTTATATCAGGATCAACAGAGAATTCATAATCCTTATCAGTAACACATATAGGTGAAGTAGCAAAAGCAGGGTCAGGTCTCATCCTAGCATTTAGAGATTGCTTATTCCATTTAGCTAATAACCTTTTGAGTTCATATCTATCTTTGCAAGCTAAAATAGCTAAAGAAGCATCTTGATCAAATAAATAACCCTCAGGAATAACAAGTGATTCTTCATCATCACTTTCATCCTCATAATCAGATTCATTGTTTTCAATCTCTCTAGCCCTAGCAAGTCGTTCCTCGAGAAAATCACTAAGTAGCATAGTAATATCAGGCATAGAGGTAGTTTCATCATAAGTATCATGTATAACATGCGACATATCCGAACGAATAGCAGAAGCAGGTTTAGGTGTCGCAAGCTTACTCATAACAGAAGGTGAATCAAGTGCAGAGCTAGATGGCAGTTCCTTACCTCCCCTCGTAGTTGAGGGATACTTGGTTTTTGGATCTCTCAAGTTCCTCATAGTGTCCAGCAGATATAAATCCCAAGTGACTCAAAGAATAGAGCTATGCTCCCCGGCAACGGTGCCAGAAATTAGTCTTGATAACCCACAAGTATAGGGGATCGCAACAGCTTTCGAGGGTAGAGTATTCAACCCAAATTTATTGATTCGACACAAGGGGAGCCAAAGAATATTCTCAAGTATTAGCAGCTGAGTTGTCAATTCAACCACACATGGAAACTTAGTATCTGCAGCAAAGTGTTTAGTAGCAAAGTAATATGATAGTGATGGTAACGGTAACAAAAGAGTAATGAAAGAAAAGTAATATTTTTGGTATTTTGTAGTGATTGTAACAATAGCAATGGGAAAGTAAATAAGCGTAAACCGATATATGGAAAGCTCGTAGGCATTGGATCAATGATGGATAATTATGCCGGATGCGGTTCATCATGTAATAGTCATAACATAGGGTGACACAGAACTAGCTCCAGTTCGTCAATGTAATGTAGGCATGTATTCCGAATATAGTCATACGTGCTTATGGAAAAGAACTTGCATGACATCTTTTGTCCTACCCTCGCGTGGCAGCGGGGTCCTAATGGAAACTAAGGGATATTAAGGCCTCCTTTTAATAGAGAACCGGAACAAAGCATTAGCACATAGTGAATACATGAACTCCTCAAACTACTGTCATCACCGGTAAGTATCCCGATTATTGTCACTTCAGGGTTAACGGATCATAACACATAATAGGTGACTATAGACTTTCAAGATAGGATCTAGAACTCTCATATATTGATGAAAACATAATAGGTTCATATCTGAAATCATGGCACTCGGGCCCTAGAGACAAGCATTAAGCATAGCAAAGTCATAACAACATCAATCTCAGAACATAGTGGATACTAGGGATCAAACCCTAACAAAACTAACTCGATTACATGGTGAATCTCATCCAACCCATCACCGTCCAGCAAGCCTACGATGGAATTACTCACGCACGGCGGTGAGCATCATGAAATTGGTGATGGAGGATGGTTGATGATGACAACGGCAACGAATCCCCCTCTCCGGAGCCCCGAACGGACTCCAGATCAGCCCTCCCGAGAGGTTTTAGGGCTTGGCGGCGGCTCCGTATCGTAAAACGCGATGATTTCTTCTCTCCTATTTTTCTCCCCGAAAGCAGTTATACAGAGTTGGAGTTGGAGTCGGGAGGTCTCCAGGGAGCCCACGAGATAGGGGGCGCGCCCTAGGGGGGCACCCCCACCCTCATGAGAAGGGTGTGGGCCCCCTGGTCTTCATCTTTGGCGAGGATTTTTTATTATCTATTGTAAGATATTCCGTGGAGTTTCAGGTCATTCCGAGAACTTTTGTTTTCTGCACATAAAACAACATCATTGCAATTCTGCTGAAAACAGCGTCAGTCCGGGTTAGTTCCATTCAAATCATACAAGTTAGAGTCCAAAACAAGGGCAAAAGTGTTTGGAAAAGTACATACGACGGAGACGTATCATATACATCCACGCACGATCACTCATCTTGACTTTCAGAGCTACTGGACACACAACAAATATATATATATATATATATATATATATATATATAATTCACCATGTATATATTCATCAGTTGATCTTCTTTGTCAATTCTATTACGTCCATGCAAACTACACTCTAATAGGTAACGATAGGTCCTAATCCCACCCGAGTATGTGTAGATTGGGTTCATTTTCCCATGCTATGCTCCGGATCCGACACAAAATTTCGGTAGCACCTCCCCGATGTTCTCCTGATACACGTCTCTGCAATAAATAGAGAGGATGTGTACCCAAAGAACAACAGGGGAGGCACTGATGAAATTTGTGCGTCGGATCCGGAGCAAAGCATATGGGGAAACGAACCCAATCTACACATACTCGGGCAGTCCATGGATAGCGTTGGACAATTCAAAAGAATCAAGGTTATAAATATGCAAATGCATGCATATTTATAACTATAACGCTTTCGAATGGGAGACACATATTGGTTATGCATACTGATGATTCAAGACACATATATAGCTAGCTATCAAGTTTCATCGGCCCGAACACCAGAACAGAGCTATAAATCCCAAGTTGAGGGATAGATCTTGGTTTTAGGATCTCTCAAGTTCTTCATAATGATAAGCAGATATAAATCCCAAGTGACTCAAAGAATAGCTATGCTCCCCAGCAATGGTGCCAGAAAATAGTCTTGATAACCCACAAGTATAGGGGATCACAACAGTTTTCAAGGGTAGAGTATTCAACCAAAATTTATTGATTCTATACAAGGGGAGCCAAAGAATACTCTCAAGTATTAGCAGCTGAGTTGTCAATTCAACCACACCTGGAAACTTAGTATCTACAGCAAAGTGTTTAGTAGAAAAGTAATATGATAGTAGTGGTAACGGTAGCAAAAGGTAATGATAGCAAAAGTAATGTTTTTTGTATTTTGTAGTGATGGTAGCAATAGCAACGAAAAAGTAAATAAGCGAAGAACAATATGTGGAAAGCTCATAGGCAATGGATCAGTGGTGGATAATTATGCCAGATGCGGTTCAGCATGTAACAGTCATAACCTAGGGTGACACAGAATTAGCTCCAATTCATCGATGTAATGTAGGCATGTATTCCGAATATAGTCATACGTGCTTATGGAAAAGAACTTCATGCCATCTTTTGTCCTACCCTCCCGTGGCAGCGGGGTCCTTACGGAAAGTAAGGGATATTAAGGCCTCCTTTTAATAGAGTAGTACCGGAACAAAGCATTAACACATAGTGAATACATGAACTCCTCAAACTATGGTCATCACCGGTAAGTATCCCGATTATTGTCACATCGGGGTTAATAGATCATAACACATAATAGGTGACTATAGACTTGCAAGATAGGATCAAGAACTCTCATATATTGATGAAAACATAATAGGCTCAGATCTGAAATCATGGCACTCGGGCCCTAGTGACAAGCATTAAGCATAGCAAAGTCATAGCAACATCAATCTCAGAACATAGTGGATACTAGGGATCAAACCCTAACAAAACTAACTCGATTACATGATAGATCCCATCCAACCCATCACCGTCCAGCAAGCCTATGATGGAATTACTCACGCACGGAGGTGAGCATCATGAAATTGGTAATGGAGGATGGTTGATGATGACGATGGCGACAGATTCCCCTCTCCGGAGCCCCGCACGGAATCCAGATCAGCCCTCTCGAGAGGTTTTAGGGCTTGGCGGAGGCTCTGTATCGTAAAACACAAAGAATCCTTCTCTCTGATTTTTTTTCTTCCCGAAAGCAAATATATAGAGTTGGGGTTGAGGTCAGAGTAGCTCCAGGGGGCCCATGAGGTAGGGGGCGCGCCCTAGGGGGGAGGCGCGCCCCCACCCTCGTGGACAGGTGGTGGGCCCCCTGGGCTTCATCTTTTGCAGGGATTTTTTATTATTTCCGAAAAGATGTTCCGTGAAGTTTCAGGTCATTCCGAGAACTTTGGTTTCTGCACATAAATAACACCATAGCAATTCTGCTAAAAACAGCGTCAGTCCGGGTTAGTTCCATTCAAATCATGCAAGTTAGAGACCAAAACAAGTGCAAAAGTGTTTGGAAAAGTAGATACGATGGAGACATATCATGCTGCTCTTCTACGTATATCTAGACATTATTAGAACATTAATGTAACACTCTTCCTTGTTGCTATGTAGCCTAGGATTGCATATTTAGACATTAAGTATAGTGCATGTTCTTATGTAGCCTCAGATATATTACATATGGCCCTAGTTAACCTAACGATAAATGGGTTGCGGATATATTCAGTTAAAAGTCCGACTCACCGATTAGTCCCTTATCAGCCGTCGGCCTATATGGTACTAGCTACCGATATCCTGAACAATGAGAAGATATAAGCCATGGGATGAAACTAACCTCGATGGAAAATAGCAGTCGTTCCCAAAATTGTCCTGTGTAGCTACATCGAGAAGCATGTTAGGCACAATAGTTCATACTTGCACATATAGAACATCACGTTGTGAATAACTGGAATAAACAAGGCATACTACGGACAAGCAAAGATAGCATTTGAAACTGGACATATGCTAACTACAAACAACCGAACAATCAAAAAAAATAAAAGAGGCATATGCTAGCGATAACAGGCTTAACAGCAAGCAAATATATGCATTCCTATCGGTATGTTTAAACTGGATTGATGAAATGTACTGCACAGTAAATAATTGCATATATATAGAGCATCGCATTGTGAACAACTAAAATAAACAAGGCATAATGCAAACAACCAGATATAGCAATTAAAACTGGACATATTCTCACTACACTACAAAAGGGACTCGACAAAACAAATCATGGGTTTCCCCTGTGAAGAGGCACGGCAAAACAAATCATGGGTTTCCTCACTTGTCAAGGATGGGCTCGTTCCCGTGGGAAGAGCACGGACCGTGGATGCGCTCCATGTTGTCGTAGATGGGCTCCTTCCCCTTGGAAGAGCATGGCTGTAGGGTGCCCTCCCTGATGTCGCAGACGTGCGCTTTCCCCTTGGAAGAGCAAATGGCCTCTTTCCCCTTGGAAGAGCCGGAGAGGGTGCCCTCCTCGTGGTCATCGTTGATGAGGTCTGACTTGGAAGCTGTGGATCCCAAGCCAGCATCGCAGAACATGTCTTTCAGAAATGACAAAAGGGGCTCGATGGCGATGTAGAATGGCAAATTGTTGACAGCGAGCGAGAGGAGATCAGCGGTGGGGCCATGGATGAGATCGACGGCGGTTGAACCCAAGGGGTTGGGGGTGGGCTGATACGTCTCCAACATATCTATACTTTTTGATTGTTCCATGCTATTATATTATCCATCTAGGATGTTTTATATGCATTTATATGCTATTTTATATGATTTTTGGGACTAACCTATTAACCTAGAGCCCAGTGCCAATTTTTGTTTTTCCTTGTTTTTGAGTTTTACAGAAAAGGAATACAAAATGGAGTCCAATTGACGTGCCAATTTTTGATGATTTTTATGGACCAAAAAAAGCCCCTGGAGTAAAAGAGTTGGGCCAGAAGAGTTCCGGGCTGTCCACGAGGGTGGGGGGGCGCGCCCAACCCCCTGGGCATGGGCCCCTATCTCGTGGACAATCCGGAGACCCCCCTGATGTGAGACCTACGCCAAAATTCCTATAAATACAGAAACCCCCAGAAATAAACCTAGATTGGGAGTTCCACTGCCGCAAGCCTTTGTAGCCACCGAAAACTAATCTAGACCCGTTTCAGCACCCTGTCGGAGGGGGGAATCCCTCTCTGGTGGCCATCTTCATCATCCCGGTGCTCTCCATGACGAGGAGGGAGTAGTTCACCCTCGGGGCTGAGGGTATGTACCAGTCACTATGTGTTTGATATCTCTCTCTCTCTCTCTCGTGTTCTTGATTTGGCATGATCTTGAGGTATCGCGAGCTTTGCTATTATAGTTGGATCTTATGATGTTTCTCCCCTCCAGTCTCTTGTGATGAATTGAGTTTTCCCTTTGAAGTTATCTTATCGGATTGATTCTTTAAATATTTGAGAACACTTGATGTATGTCTTGCATGTACTTATCTGTGGTGACAATGGGATATCACGTGATCCACCTGATGTATGTTTTGGTGATCAACTTGCGAGTTCTGTGACCTCGTGAACTTATGCATAGGGGTTGGCACACGTTTTCATCTTGTCTCTCTGGTAGAAAGTTTGGGGCACTCTTTGACGTTCTTTGTGTTGGTTGAATAGATGAATCTGAGATTGTGTGACGCATATCGTATAATCATACCCACTGATACTTGAGGTGACATTGGAGTATCTAGGTGACATTAGGGTTTTGGTTGATTTGTGTCTTAAGGTGTTATTCTAGTACGAACTCTAGGATAAATTGAACGGAAAGAATAGCTTCATGTTATTTTACTACGGACTCTTGAATAGATCGATCAGAAAGAATAACTTTGAGGTGGTTTCATACCCTACAATAATCTCTTCGTTTGTTCTCCGCTATTAGTGACTTTGGAGTGACTCTTTGTTGCATGTTGAGGGATAGTTATATGATCTAATTATGTTATTATTGTTGAGAGAACTTGCACTAGTGAAAATATGAACCCTAGGCCTTGTTTCAACGCATTGCAATACCGTTTGTGCTCACTTTTATCATTAGTTACCTTACTGTTTTTATATTTTCATATTACAAAAACCTTTATCTACCATCCATATTGCACTTGTATCACCATCTCTTCGCCGAATTAGTGCACCTATACAATTTACCATTGTATTGGGTGTGTTGGGGACACAAGAGACTCTTTGTTATTTGGTTGCAGGGTTGTTTGAGAGAGACCACCCTCATCCTATGCCTCCCGCGGATTGATAAACCTTAGGTCATCCACTTGAGGGAAATTTGCTACTGTCCTACAAACCTCTGCACTTGGAGGCCCAACAACATCTACAAGAAGAAGGTTGTGTAGTAGACATCAAGCTCTTTTCTGGCGCCATTGCCGGGGAGGTTAGCGCTTGAAGGTATATCTTTACATCTTGCGATCGAATCTTTTAGTTTCTTGTTTTATCAATAGTTTAGTCTATAAAAGAAAACTACAAAAAATGGAATTAAGGTTTCCTCATATGCTTCATCTTTTTAATGTCTTTCGTGAAAATAAGGATTCTGATAGTTGTGCCAAAGTGTTAGAAGAAGAATGTATTAAAATGTTTGGCACTAGATCTTTGGATGATTAGCATGATTGCAATGTTTTTAGTATGAATTCTTTGAATATCCATGATGCTAATGATATACAAAGCCACAAGCTTGGGGATGCTATGTTTGATGAAGATGATATTTTTTGTCCCCCAAGTTTTGATGAGACAATTTATTATGATGAAAGCATCCCTCCTATCTATGATGATTATTGTGATGACACGTATGCTATAAAAGAATATTGATATCCATGAAACTTGTCATCATGATTTTAACTTTCAATTGGATTATGCCTCACATGATAGTTATTTTGTTGAGTCTGCTCCCACTACTATTCATGAGAAGAAATTTGCTTGTGTGGAGAGTAATAAAAATTCTATGCTTGTAGATCATGAAAAGAATGCTTTATGTGATGGTTATATTGTTGAATTCATTCATGATGCTACTGAAAATTATTATGAGGGAGGAATATATACTGGTAGAAATTGCAATAATATCAAGTTTCCTCTCTATGTGCTTAAAATCTTGAAGTTATCCTTGTTTTACCTTCCTATGCAAGTTGATTCTTGTTTCCACAAGTTGTTTGCTCACAAAATCCCTATGAATAGGAAGTGGGTTAGGCTTAAATGTGCTAGTCGTATTCTTCATGATGCTCTCTTTATGTTTCAATTCTTATCTTTTATGTGAGCGTCATTGAAATCATCATGCCTAGCTAGGGGCGTTAAACGATAGCGCTTGTTGGGAGGCAACCCAATTTTGTTTTTGTTCTTTGATTTTTGTAGGATCAAAAGTATGTCTAGAGGGGGGGTGATTAGACTACTTGACCAAATAAAAATCTAGCCTTTTCCCAATTTTAGTTCTAGGTAGATTTTAGCAACTTAGTACAAGTCAAGCGATCAACCTACACATGAAATTCTAAGAATATAGCAGCGAAATATAAAACAATTGCATATGAAGGTAAAGGGAGGAGTTTGGAGTGTGCAAACACAATTGGAGACACGGAGATTTTTAGCGTGGTTCTGATAGGTGGTGCTATCGTACATCCACGTTGATGGAGACTTCAACCCACGAAGGGTAACAGTTGCGCGAGTCCACGGAGGGCTCCACCCATGAAGAAGCAACCTTGTCTATCCCACCATGGCTGTCACCCACGAAGGACTTGCCTCACTTGGATAGATCTTCACGAAGTAGGCGATCTCCTTACCCTTACACACTCCTTGGTTCAACTCCACAATCTTGATGGAGGCTCCCAAGTGACACCTAAACAATCAAGCAGACACCACTCTCCAAGAGGTAACAAATGGTGTGTTGATGATGAACTCCTTGCTCTTGTGCTTGAAATGATAGTCTCCCCAACACTCAACTCTCTCTCATAGGATTTGAATTTGGTGGAAAGATGATTTGACTGGAAAGCAACTTGGGAAAGGCTAGAGATCAAGATTTATGTGGTTGGAGTGGAATATCTTGACCTCAACACAAGTGTAGGTGGTTCTCTCTCAGAAAAGATATGTTGGAAGTGTAGGCATGTTCTGATGGCTCTCTCCATAAATGAAGAGTGGGTGGAGGGGTATAAATAGCCTCCACACAAAATCTAACCGTTACACACAAATCACCAAACTCGGTGGGACCGAATCACACAACACGGTCAGACCGATTTAGTTCATAATGTGACCATTAGGGTTTTCGGCGGGACCGACTTGTCAACTCGGTGGGACCGATATCATTAGGGTTAGGGCATAACGTAATCTCAGTGAGACCGATAACACAAACTCGGTGAGACCGATTTTGGAAATGGACTAACAGAGAGTTGGTCAGGCAAACTCGGTGGGACCGATTCGCTCATCTTGGTTTGACCGAAGTGTTATGAAAGGGAAACAGAGAGTTTGCGTTGCAATCTCGGTGGGACCGATCGCTCATCTCGGTTGGACCAAAATGTTACGAAGGGAAACAGAGATATTACAATCCCATCTTGATGAGATCGAGATCCCTATCGGTGAGACCGAAAAGACTAGGGTTTCTGGCAGTGGCTATGTCAACTGAACTCGGTGGTGCCGGATAGGAAATTTCGGTGGGGCCGAGTTTGACTTTGGTTTGAGACATATGTGGATGTGAGAAAGTAGTTGAGGGTTTTGGAGCATATCACTAAGCACTTTGAACAAGCAAGCCATTAGGCAACACCTCATCCCCTCTTAATAGTATTGGCTTTTCCTATGGACTCAATGTGATCTTGGATCACTTAAATGAAAAGATGTAGAGTCCTGAGCTTTGAACTTGAGCCAATCATTTGTCCTTAGAATTTTGAGGGATCCACTTTTCTCATCCATGCCATGCCAATCATTGAGCTTTCCTGAAATGTTTATCTTGAAATAGCATTAACTCAATGAACTATATGTGGTTAGGAATTACCAAAACCACCCAGGGTGCACTTTCAATCCCCCCTTTTTGGTAATTGATGACAACATATAGATCAAAGCTTTGACAAATGATTATGAGATTAAAAAAATATCGTCGCTCTGAGAAGTATGTGATAAGCAAGAGCTCCCCCTAAATTTGTGCATTATTCAAAATTTTCTTTTGAATGCAAATGCACAATCGATTAGGATCATGGGTTACTCTTCCATGTCACATACATCTTGGTGGTGCGCTCAAAATGATAGAGATTAAAAGCATGCACTCATCACGAAGCAAGTGAATGATCATATAAGAAATATAAAGGATAGCATCATTCAACCAAACATTAAGGGTAGCATATAATCAAACACATGATCAACAAGTATCTCACAAGGACATAAAGTATCTCACACAAGCACACAATAAAGAAGTTCAACCGAAATAGCAAGAGAGATAAAAAGAACCACACACTCTCTCGAAGCCTATCACTAGTAGAAAAAGGGTCAAACGTGAAGCACATTAGTGCCGGTTTGAATTTGAGCCGGCACTAATGTGTACATTAGTGCCGGTTCCAACGGCTAGCCAGGCCGCTCTCATTAGTACCGGTTCGTAGCGACCCTTTAGCACTGGTTCGTGCCACGAACCGGTACTAAAGTGAGTGGTGGCAGGATGTTCTCAGTCCGGGGCCCCGCCAGCACCTTTAGTACCGGGTTGTATCACGAACCGGTACTAAAGGTCGTCCTACATAGACCCTTCATCCACCCGAGCTCGCTCTGTTCTTCCCCTTTCCCCTCTCCTCTCTATTCTTTTCCCTCTTCCTCTCAAGCTCATCACACATTTTGCCCAAGATTTGAAGGCCCCCATCCATTCAAATGATCACAAAGGTTAGCAACTTTTTCCTTTCATCTCTCATTGCTAGATTAGCTCGTGCAATGCTTTATATAGTGATTGATTTTTGAGTTTAGTAATTTGGGAGGAATTATATATATGTGCTAGTATTTGATTTATATGCAATTTGAGGTAAAAAAAATAACACTTAGTTTTGCATATGTAGGTGTGGTTTACTTAGTACCTTCTAAATCTCCATCATAACCACCGTCGATCGCTCGCAACGTCCCGTCGCTGGCACCACCTTTTGGTGAGCCTCTTGTTCATGAACTTTTATATAAAAAATGATGTTTGTGTGATTTGGATACATAGTTACTCGTATAATTATCTTACCCATACGTTGTTTGTTATGCATAGTGCCATGGTTTTGATATCCGTTCCCATCGGCCCTCGTCCGAGTTATGATTGGATGTGGTATATTCTCTTTTAAAACTATTCATTGCATTTCGTGTTTATGACAAATTATGCCCATCAAGTTGACATAGATATTTGTCTGTAGGAGGTAGTTGAACCGGAAATTCCAACCGACCCTATTGTCGAGAGGTTAAATTTAGTTGAAAGAGAAAACGAGGATTTGAAGGAAAAATTGAAAAGAATTGAGGGGGAGAAGATGGAATTGGAGTTGCATGTTGCCGATGTCATCGATGATCACAAGATTAAGATGGAGAAAATGCGCTTGAAGATTAGAAAGATTAGAAAATATGCCATTCAAAGTGAGGCTTGGTATCATTATGTTGTTGGATCAATTGTTACCTTAGTTGCGATCTTGATCGCATTTGTTGTTGCATTTAAATTCTTTAGCTAGAGAGTTATTTGTTTGTTGCATTTTAGTGTTGTATGATCTTTATGTATGAACTTTATGTATTGTATTAATTTCATGTTTTCGGTGTTGTGTATTGAAGATGAGCCGGCAATGGATGTACGATGACCGATGCTCTCCCGAGTTCATTAATGGCGTGCGTACTTTTCTGCTTGCGGCTGAGGCAAACAAGCGAGCGGATGGTTTTATGCATTGTCCATGTGCTGGCTGTAAGAATGGTCGCAATTACTCTACGTCAAGAACCATTCACGTCCACATGTTTGAGTCCGGTTTCATGCCCCACTATAATGTTTGGACCAAGCATGGACAAAGAGGGGTTATGATGGAAGACAATGAAGAAGAAGAGGACGACGACATCTATCCTGGCCATGGGTTCCCTGAATATGATGATACAACAATGAGGGAAGAAGCTAAGCCGGTAATGCGGGAAGAAGCTGAGCCGGCAATGCGCGAAGAAGCTGAAGAAGAGGCATCGGATGAGCCCGTTGATGATCTAGGTCGGGCCATTGCCGATGCAAAGAGAAACTGCGCAAGTGATTTGGAGAAGAAGAAGTTGCAGCGCATGTTAGAGGATCACAAAAAATTGTTGTACCCGAATTGCGTAGGTGAAAAGAAAAAGCTGGGCACCACACTAGAATTGCTGCAATGGAAGGCAGAGAATGGTGTATCTGACAAGGGATTTGGAAAGTTGTTGGTAATGATAAAGGATGCTTCCAAAGGACAACGAATTACCCGAGAGTACGTACGAAGCAAAGAAGGCTGTCTGCCCTCTAGGGTTAGTGGTGCAGAAGATACATGCATGCCCTAATGATTGCATCCTCTACCGCGGTGAGTACGAGGATTTGAACGCTTTCCCAGTATGCGGTGCATTGCACTATAAGATCAGCCGCGATGACCCTGGTGATGTCGAGGGTGAGCGCCCAAGGAAGAATATTCCTGCCAAGGTGATGTGGTATGCTCCTATAATACCATGGTTGAAACATTTGTTCCAAAACAAAGAGCATGACAAGGCGATGCGATGGCACAGAGAAGACCGTAAGAAAGACGAAAAGTTGAGAGTACCCGCTGACGGGTCGCAGTGGAGAAAAATCAAAAGAAAGTACGGGAAGGGGTTTGTAGATGACGCAAGGAACGTATGGTTGGGTCTAAGCGCAGATGGCATTAATCCTTTTGGGGAGCAGAGCAGCAACCATAGCACCTGGCCTGTGACTTTATGTTTGTATAACCTTCCTCCTGGGTTGTGCATGAAGCGGAAGTTCATTATGATGCCAGTGCTCATCCAAGGCCCTAAGCAACCCGGCAACGACATTGATGTGTACCTAAGGCCATTAGTTGAAGAACTCTTACAACTATGGAATGGAATAGGTGTACATGCATGGGATGAGCACATGGGGGAGGAATTTGACCTAAAGGCGTTGCTGTTCGTGACCATCAATGATTGGCCTGCTCTCAGTAACCTTTCAGGATAGACAAACAAGGGATACCGCGCATGCACGCACTGTTTGGATGATACCGACAGTATATATTTGGCTAATTGTAAGAAGAATGTGTACCTGGGACATCGTCGATTTCTTCCGAGCAGGCATCCCGTAACAAAGAAATGCAAGCATTTCAAAGGTGAGGCGGATCACCGGATGAAGCCTCGCCACCATACTGGTGCTGATGTACATGATATGGTCAAGGATTTGAAGGTGGTCTTTGGAAAGGGTCCTGGTGGACAACCTGTTCCGAATGACGCTGGCGGACGCGCACCCATCTGGAAGAAGAAATCTATGTTTTGGGACTTGCCCTATTGGAAAGACCTAGAGGTCCGCTCCGCAATCGACGTGATGCATGTGATGAAGAATCTTTCTGTGACCCTGCTTGGCTTCTTGGGCGTGTATGGGAAGACAAAAGATACACCTGAGGCACGGGAGGACCAGCAACGTATGCACGGAAAAGACGGCATACATCAGGGTCATGCAAGCTATGCTCTTACCAAGGAAGAGAAGGAAATCTTCTTTGAATGCCTGCTTAGTATTAAGGTACCGTCTGGCTTCTCGTCGAATATAAAGGGAATAATAAACATGGCAGAGAAAAAGTTCCAAAACCTAAAGTCTCATGACTGTCACGTGATTATGATGCAACTGCTTCCGGTTGCATTGAGGGGGCTTCTACCGAAAAACGTTCGATTAGCCATTGTGAAGCTATGTGCATTTCTCAATGCAATCTCTCAGAAGGTAATCGATCCAGAAATCATACCAAGGTTAGAGAATGATTTGGTGCAATGTCTTGTCAGTTTCGAGTTGGTGTTCCCACCATCCTTCTTCAACATCCTGACGCACGTCCTAGTTCACCTATGCGAAGAGATTAACGTTTTGGGTCCTGTATTTCTACACAATATGTTCCCCTTTGAGAGGTTCATGGGAGTCTTAAAGAAATATGTTCATAACTGGGCTAGGCCAGAAGGAAGCATCTCCAAGGGCCACGAAAATGAGGAGGTCACTGAGTTTTGTATTGACTTTATTCCTGACCTTAAGCCGATTGGTGTTCCTGAATCGCGGCATCAGGGCATACTAGATGGAAAAGGCACGCTAGGAGGGGAACAAATAATATGTATGGACGGACATTCTCTCACTGAAGCACACTACACAGTTCTACAGAATTCCGCCTTGGTGGCTCTGTATATGGATGAACACAAGAATTTGCTATGCTCCAAACACCCGGAGTGGTCTGATGACTGGATTACACGTGAACAAACCAGGAGTTTCGCCAGCTGGTTGCAGACACGTACCATGCATGACACCTCTATTGAAGATGACCTGTACTTGCTGTCCCAGTTACCATATTCGAATATAATGACTTTCAAAGGGTACGAGATAAATGGTAATACATTTTACACGATCGCCCAAGATAAGAAGAGCACCAACCAAAACAGTGGTGTCCGCTTTGATGCAGAAACTAAGACAGGAAAGGAAACATATTATGGTTATATACAGGACATATGGGAACTTGACTAACGACATGGTTTGAAGGTCCCTTTGTTTCGGTGCAAATGGGTCAATATGACACGAGGCGGGGTAACGGAAGACCCGCAGTACGGAATGACAACAGTGGATCTCAACAATCTTGCGTATGCAGACGAACCATTCGTCCTAGCCAATGATGTGGCACAGGTTTTCTATGTGAAGGACATGTCTACCAAGCCAAGAAAAAGAAAAGATAAGGAAGCAAATGCATCGTACGATGAGCCAAAGCGGCACATAGTTCTTTCTGGGAAGAGAAACATCGTGGGAGTGGATGACAAGACAGACATGTTAGAAGATTATGAAAAGTTTGATGAAATTGCTCCATTCACAGTGAATATTGACCCGAGCATCCCGTTAAATGATGAAGATTTTCCATGGTTACGGCGCAAAGGGACACACGCGAAGAAAAAGTTTCACACCCAAAGATGTGGGATGTGATCGGCTTCACTATCATCACTTTCTTCTGTGTTTCACACCCAGGAGGGAATCTCTGTAATAGTTAGGGTAGTTATGTGTTTTGGCATTTGAAACGTGAAGAAATTTTATGTGCAAAAAAATTCTTTCATGCCTTTACTGATTTTTAAAGTTAAGTTATTCACAAACTAGTGATTCACACTAATTTCAAATAATTCAAAATTTAAACTATTCAAATTTGAAAACTACGGGCACTAACAGAAAGTTTGTAATTTTTTGTACCTAAAGCAAAAATATTCACAAAGAAACTCTAAATACACAAAAAAACAACTCAAAAATAAATAAAGAAAAAAAATAAAAAAAGCCTGCCTACTGGGCCAGAGCGGCCTACATACGACTAGAAACCCAACCTGTTGTTGGGCCAGGATGCAGGCCCGCAAAGGCCCAGTAGGCCCACAGGGCAGCACAGAACATGTAGGCCCAGTAGGCCTGCTTCGGAGAGGAGCTCGAGAGAGCTACCGCACGGGGGGGGGGGGGGGGGGTTATAAACCAGTGTGGACGCCCCTCGGCTAGCGAGGTGGGACTAAACTTGCCGCACAACACCTTGCCAGCGCACCCCCTTTAGTATCGGGTGGTGGCTCCAACCGGTACTAAAGGCCCCCTTTAGTACCAGTTGGAGCCACCACCCGGTACTAAAGGGTGTGCGGTTCCCGCCGCTTGGCTTGGCCAAAACAGGCCTTTAGTACCGGTTGGTGGCTCCAACCGGTACTAAAGGTCCATCCTATATAACTAAACACTTCAAAAATTTCAGTTTCTCATCTGCTTCTTCTCCTTTGCCCCGTCGCCCGCCGCCCCTGTCTCCATATCCCTCGTCGCCGCCCCGTCCCCGTCCCCGTCGTCCCCGTCGTCACCGCCGCGCCGTCCCATCCCGTCCCACGTCGTCCCCGTCCCCGTCATCGCCGCCCCGTCCCCTTCGTCGCCGCCCCGTCCCCGTCGTCGCCGCCCCGGCCCGTCCCCGTCGTCGCCGCCCTGTCCCTGTCCCCGTCGTCGCCATCCCCGTCGTCGCCGCGCCCGTCGCCGTCCCCGTCGCCGCCCCCCGTCGCCTCTCGCCTCACCGGTGAGCACACACACACACATACATTTTTTTAGTTTTTTAGTTATAGAAATAGTTATAAAAATGTTAGAAATTTTTCTTTTTTTAGTTATAGAAATAGTTAGTTATATAGCATTGTTAGAAATGTTATAGAAAAGTTAGAATTGTTAGAAATTTTTCTGTTTTTTAGTTATAGAAATAGTTATAAAAAAGTTCGAATTTTTTTAGTTATAGAAATATTAGAAATGTTATACAAATGTTAGTTATATATATATAAATGTTATAATTTTTTTTTCTGTTTTTTAGTTATAGAAATATTAGAAATGTTAATTATATAGCATTCTTAGAAATGTTATAGGAATGTTAGTTATATAGAAATGTTAGAAATTTTAGTTATCAAAATCCAATCATTAAAAAATGTTACTTTTTGCGGGCATATAGCTAGTATTTGTTCTCGACGATGCCCGGCCCGCATCCTCGCCGTCGACCCGTCCGCGACGACTTCAGGCTGACCCATGTCCGGGACTGGGCTCCGCCGGGCTGGCACTGGGAGGTGCTGCCTTGAGGGGCGCGCCGGTTGATGAGGAACACGGCCCCGGTCGTCGACCCTGATCTCGTTTGGTGGCGTTCGCGTGGGCCAGTTTCGGTGCGGAGGGAGCCGGCCCCGCCGGAGGTGGTACATCGCCGTGTCAGGGAGGAGGATGAGCATGTCCATCGCTACATTGTTGTGTTAGAGGGCGGCAGGTTCTCCAATACCTGGCAGTTTCTTCAGGGATCTCATTTCAGCTAAGATCCTGTGAGGGTTCCTTCTCTTTGGGTGTCCACCGCCCGCGCCGCATGATCCGATGATGTATTCGAGATTATATATTATTCGAGACGATGTATTCGAGATTATATCTATTATTCGAGATGATCTATTCGAGATTATATCTATTATTCGAGACGACGTATTCGAGATTATATTCGATGATGCTTATTATGTACTATGATTGATTCAGTTTTTCCTTATTAATTGATTGCATCCATGCATTGTAATTTGAATATATTTCTTTTGGATTAGTTAAACAAAACCTATAGCGGACAATACCGGCAGAGAGGGAGAACCATTTGGTGAACCATTAGCACCTAAGAGAGAGAGCAAATCTTCAGGCAATAGGACGAAACGAGGCCCGAACAAAAAGTTGAAGGAGGGCGTAAAGTACAATATCGAGGCAATCGGACCTAATGGTGAACCATTAGCACCTAAGAAGATTGCGGACAAGTTCATTCGTCAGTGCGGAGTTCTTGTGAAGGACCAACTCCCGATCTCCCTTCAAGAATGGAGAGAGCCAGCAAAGCCACGTCCAGGAGTTACTTTTGTCGACGACAGACAAAAACATTTCCTTTGGGAAACGCTCATGGAACATTTCACCCTACCAGATCATTTCACAAATGCAGATGTGGAGAAAGTCAAGGACGCTGCTCTTAGGAAGATGGCGGTTGCATTCAAGAACCACAAGATTCGTGAATGGGCCAAGTATGTCAAGGGAGGAAGGAAGACTCCAGTATTCGAGGGAACACTAGAGAAGCAAAGTGCTCATTGGGACGATCTCGTGAAATTCAAGGATTCGGAATAATCTAAGGAACGGTCCAGAATAAACAAGGCCAATGCAGCAAAAAAGGATAAGTTCCATAAGCTGGGGCCAGGTGGTTATGTGGTGGGAATGCCTAAGTGGGATAAGTCTGAGAAAGAGATGCTGGATGCATGTGTCACTCCAGAAACATTGAGCTGGGCCCCCAGGTGCAGGACTTGGTTCTATGCGCATGGAGGGGAGTTGGACCCGAAGACAGGCAAAGTTTCGAAGAAGGCATGTCTTGACGGAGCCGAAGATAAGCTACTTGTTGCAATAGAAGAGGCTCGATCGGGGTTGTTCGAGCCCAATAGAGAGAACAACGAGCTTACGCCTGCCCTGGGAATCCTGAACACCCAGGAAGAACACGAGGCATGGGCGTTATTCCGTGGTATGAGGGGTTTTTGGACTGGAACACCGACTACAGAACCCTTGCGAGAAAGAAGATTGCGGAGGAGAAGAAGAGGAAGATGTAGGAGGAGCAGAGGAAGCTAGACTATGAACGCCTTCAAGGCCTAGAATCAGCACACGCGGACTTGGCAATCAAATTCCAGTGGCAGCAGGAGCAGATCGACTCACTTAGCCAGCAAAGGGGGTCTCAGCAGCTAGCGGATGATCCACCAATGGATAGCACCGTCCCATCCATGCCGAGAAGCAGTGTGGGTTCCGCCCCGGGTGACGCATTGTTGGATAGCTACCCAGTGGATGACATCATGGAGAACACTAATTGCGAGCTACACTTCAAAATGAAGAACATATCCATGAAGGTGGCAGACGCCCTTGCTTTTACAAATCCCCCCGAGGCAACCTTCCATTGCAACCCGATTCCAGCGGGCTATGCTCGTGTCTTGGTTGATGGGGTGGTGGACCAATATTCGGGGCTAGAGCTTGACATTCCTGGAGGTGACGATGAGCACACACTAGGAGAGGCCAACCATCGTATCATCCTATGGAGAAAGGATTGCATCATCTTTCGAAGGCCACCGACACCGCATCATCCGACTCCTCGTCGCAGTCTGCCACTAAGTCAGCAGACTCCCGCTCCTCCAAGTCCACCAACGCGTCAGGCCGCTCCTCCTCGAAGTCCGGCACAGCTTCAGGCCACTCCTCCTCCAAGTCTGGAACATCTTCAGGCCACTCCTCCTCCAACTCAGCCACGTCAGCCGTCTTCGCCGCCTCAGCAATCGGAAGAGAGCCGCCTCAGCTATGGTGCGTAGCGGTACAAGTCGAGGTAGTACTGCAGGTACAGGCGGAGGCAAGCAATTTCAATATGGTCCAAGCCTCGCGCCTCTTCCGCAGAGGCCTTACGACAAGTCCGAGGTGGAAGCCCATTTTGCACCGAAACCGCCACCGCCGCCAAGGGAGAAAGTGCCTGTGGAAAAGATTGACCACTTCATTCGTATGGCTAGACCACCAGCTCCCAAGCCTGTTGACACAGACTATGAGCGCCACCTTAGGAAGTTAAATCGAGCACGTCTACAGAAAGAGGCGAGCTCGAGCTCGAGCAAATCAGCTGGCAAAAGGAGCGGTAAAACCATTCCCCAGCTGGGAGAACAGGTGGCGCAATCAATCCCCCCACTTGTTGTGCCAACAACACATGAGAGTAGGCGTGCCCAATATTATTGTGGGCAAACCGTTAACGTTCCCGGGGTGGGCGATGTGGTAATAACCGAGGAGCATATTGCGCAGGCTGAATCGATCGGGATCACTATTGGACAACTCCTCGATATCGAGCCCATGTCTCCGACTAGAGAGGAGGAAATAAAACGGAAATATGCCTGGGGCCAACCTTTGGTCGAGCCAGAGGAGGTCAATAAGCTCCCAACGAGAATGTATGAATTGCATCAATGGTACATGGACATTACCAAGATTTCCAATCGAGAGTCCCTCATGGTGAATGTCAACAAGGAGCATTACTACCATGAGAAAGCTGTGACCGTTGAGTATTCAGAACTATTTCAGCTATACAATAAAGACGCACTCGACAAATCTATCGTCAGTTGCTATTGTCTGTAAGTGATTTCTTTCTATAATTTAAGTCTCAAGCTAGCTGTAGTGATCATTTTGATCAATCATTACCTGTAATTATCCTCACTATATTCTTTTCTATGGTATTATGCAGGATGAAGATTTATGAAATGAAAAAAGGTGGACGCTATGGCATAGGGTTCGTTGACCCAAATACCATTAATGAATACACATGGAAAATAGATCCATATCACGAAAAAAGTGTAGAGGAAAGCATGCTACAGTTCTTCAAGGAACTCAAATACAATGAAGATATACTACTTCCTTACAACTTCCAGTGAGTCACACTGTCTTGTACTACAAATTCTATTTTTCCCTACTAGCTACAGCTACATGTTTTTGCTTACATATGCCCGCTGAATTAAGACATGCAAACGTGTGTGCATGCAGATTTCACTGGATCTCGTTAATCATTAAAGTTGATGAAGGAACAGTTGAAGTACTAGACTCACTACTTAAGAAAGCAAGTGACTACACCATCGTGAAGGGGATAGTCAACAGGTAATTTCAATCATTATTAACTATATCTCGGCCTATTTAATTAGTTCGTCATTTCCTGATAACAACTATTTAATAACCCATTTATTCATTTTCTTTGTCGGCAGGCAAGGCTTGGGCAAAGTTCATCAGGGTCACTCCAGGCCCATGGAAACAAAGTCTGAAATGGTATCAACCCAAGGTAAGTAATTAAGTAGTACTAGCTAGCTGCCATCTCTTTAATTATCATGCTTGATTAATTATTATCTGATCAAATTCCATTCTTGTAAAGGCCCTGAAGCAGGCACCGGGCAATGATCTATGTGCATACTATGTTTGCGAGAACATTCGCATGATGGTGTCCGAAAGGAGCAAATCTCAAAGACAGGAGTGGGTACGATATCGATTGTAAGAACACTATTCACAATTTTTACACCATTATCGATATCTAGTCACACAACTAATACACATGCATATTGATCTCCTTCTTAACAGTTCAAAGAGGTGCGGGACAAGCTCCTTGCACAGGACCGCATAGAAGCAATTCAAGAGGAAATAGCGGGATTTTTGCTCGACCAGGTCATAGATCCCAAAGGAGAATACTATTACCCGCTACCGCCCCCATGAACCACTTCCAATTGTTGTCGTGCTCCGAAGGTACCAATTAGCTTCGCTAATGCCACTGGCTCCGAAGGCACCAATTAGGAGAAATTGTATATATATATATACATATATATATATACATGTGTGTGTGTATGTGTGAATTAATTAATGGTGGTTGTGAGACATTCGATGATATATATATATATATTATGATCGGTTCTACTAGAAATTCTATTTATATATATGCATAACGTGTACAATATGTAGTATCGTAAAATACCAGCAAACGAAAAATAATTAAATGGAAAACACAAAATTAAATGAAAAAGAAATCATAAACTCAAAACCCCCCCAACATTTTAATATCGGTTGGTGACACCAACCGGTACTAAAGGGCTCCCTGCCCTCGAAGTTGGCTCGTGCCACGTGGTTGCCCTTTAGCACCGGTTCGTGCTGAACCGGTACTAAAGGGGGGGCCTTTAGTGCCTACATTTTAGCGCCGGTTACCAAACCAACACTAAAGGGCCTTATGAACCGGTGCTATTGCTCGGTTCTGCACTAGTGTATGATCTATACATTTTTCTCCCCCTTTGGCAACAAGTTACCAAAAAGTTCAAAAATGCATAGTGCTAAACGACTCTCAGGCTTGATCTTCGGGAGGTGGTGTAGAGAGAACTCCAAGGACGAAAGCTTCCAATGATGTAGTTGGAGGTGATGGAGTGGGTGCTGGAGGTGGCACTAGAGCTGCGGCTGCTGGTGCTGACACTGAAGCTCGAGTATCTGTCACAGGCACTTGTGCAGACCTTGGACCTTGTGGCACTCGCTTGAAAGCATCAGTAGTGGACTTTCCCTTCTTCTCTTCTGCTTCCTCCTGTAGCTGCTCAACTGCAGTTCGGATCTCAGTTACCTTGACATCTAGATCATAGAACTTCTGCTCAACAATCCTCTCCAAACTCTCCTAGTTTCGGGTCAGGGTGGCCAAGCCCTTCTCAATCCTCAGTGTAGCTTGAATCAGATATCTAAGCTGATCTTGCTTGGTCTTCAAAAAGGCCTGAGATGCCTCTTCAGCAGTTGGCTTCCTTGCAGCTTTCTCTGCCCTTGCCTTCTCTCTCTTCTCATGTGCTTGAGCTGAAGATGGTTCATTTTCATCCATCACCATAGTGTTGTATTCAAATTCAGGGTATATGGGCAGGTGCTCCTTATCCAAAAGATATGTGCATGTGCCCATCTTTGAGTTGATGAGCTCTTGAATTTGTGGGGCATACTCACAACTTCTCTTCTGGTCAGCAGCAATCCTCTCGATAGTCTCAACAATCAAACTCATGACATTGAACTTCTGTGGGACATCAAATATGTGCAGCAAGTTTATAGCATGTCCTTTGATCATCTTGTGATCACCTGACTTGGGTAGTAGTGTGTGCCTTAGAATCTAGTTTATGGTAGGCAGACCAGACAACAAGTAGTGGACATATCCAAACTTGTGAGTATCCAAAGCAGCATCTGGGAACTTTTTCACTACAAAAAAAGACACATCCGTGACATTTTGGGCTGAATGGATTATTTCTGTCATACATATGACACTTCTATGACGATAATTGTGACAAAACCTGGTATCATCATAGATGTGGTGGGCTCCTACTTCTATGACAAAAAATCATGACAGAAAATGGGCTTTTCGTCCTGCAAAAGTTACATTTTTAGAAAAGTTTTATATATAGCTAGGAAAGGAAGAAGAAGAAAAAGAATGAGAGAAAAAAGGAAAATAAGAAGAGGAAGAAAGGAGAAGAAGAGGAGAGGAAGAAGAGGAGAAATAAATAAGAAGAAGAAAAAGGAAGAAAAAGAAGAGGATAAGAAGAAAGGAATAGAGGAGAATAAGAGAAAATAGAATATTCTATTTTCTCTTCTTCTCCCCTATTTCTTTCTCTTTCTCCTCTTTTTTCTTCTTCTTTTTTTTCTTCGATCTTCTCCTCTATTAATATCTTCTTCTCCTCTTTTTATTTCTTCTTCGTCTTCTTATTTTTTATCGGATATGTCGTTGTCGATATACCCCGTGTCCCGATAACTTCAACACGAGGGGGGTTGGTTCGACCTACCCCCTCCCCGATAATATTATTTTCCCATGTATGTATGCAAAAGTTACATTTTTTAGAGAACTTTTATATATCTAGCTAGGAAAGGAAGAAGAAGAAGAAAAAGAATGAGGGGAAAAAGGAAAATAAGAAGAGGAAGAAAGGAGAAGAAGAGGAGAGGAAGAAGAGGAGAAATAAATAAGAAGAAGAAAAAAGAAGAAAAAGAAGAGGAGAAGAAGAAAGGAATAGAGGAGAAGAAGAGAAAATAGAATATTCTATTGTGTCTTCTTCTCCTCTATTTCTTTCTTCTTCTCCTCTTTTTTTTCTTCTTTTTTTTCTTTGATCTTCTCCTCTATTAATATCTTCTTCTCCTCTTTTTATTTCTTCTTCGTCTTCTTATTTTTTATCGGATATGTCATTGTCGATATACCCCGTGTCTCGATAACTTCAACACAAGGGGGGTGGGTTCGACCTACCCCCTCCCTGATAATATTTTTTCCCATGTAAGCATGCAAAAGTTACATTTTTAGAAAAGTTTTATATATCTAGCTAGGAAAGGAAGAAGAAGAAAAAGAATGAGAGGGAAAAGGAAAATAAGAAGAGGAAGAAAGGAGAATAAGAGGAGAGGAAGAAGAGGAGAAATAAATAAGAAGAAGAAAAAGAAGAGGAGAAGAAGAAAGGAATAGAGGAGAAGAAGAAAGAAATAGAGGATCCTCTATTTCTTTCTTCTTCTCCTCTTTTTTTCTTTTTTTTCTTCAATCTTCTCCTCTATTAATATCTTCTTCTCCTCTTTTTATTTCTTCTTCGTCTTCTTATTTTTTATCAGATATGTCGTTGTCGATATACTCTGTGTCCCGATAACTTAAACACGAGGGGGGGTTCGACCTACCCCCTCCCTGATAACTTATACCACGGGAGCACCCCCCGGCCCTCTCGCTCGACCAAAACTCTCGAGGACACCCAAACCCTAGAAAAAAACGATGTCGGTCTCCTACCCCCTCCCGTTGCGCCCCTACCCTTGAAGCGTTGCCGAGGCCACCCCAAACCCGGAATAAGCTAGGTCTACGTTTGCCACTAATATATCCACATGCTGTCATGTTTGTGTAATAATTGCCATGTTGTAATATTTGCAGAAACAATGGAGTTCGGACGAGACGAGGAACAAGAACAGGTGTTGGGGGACATAATCTTAGCCGGAGGTGATGTCATGTCGTATCTTAACGACAATGATGGTCTGGAAGCAGAACAGGGTGAAGAAGAAGCAGGCTACGGTGATCGAAGAATGGAGGAGGAAACACATGACTATGATGGCTCCGATGACCCAATGCTGGTGCAAGAAGGAGCCCATGGTGACGGCTCCGGTGACCAAACAGAGTCCGGCCAGGTAAATATATTAGTTAAGCCTGTGATGACTGGCTAATTGATGCATTCATTGTTTTGGTTAGTACACATATTAATTAACTCTCGTCTAATTCTTCTTGTTTCTAACCCTCCGGATCGAGCACAACTTCGGTAAAGAGACGAGGCCCGAAGAAAAAGTTGCGCTCGGATGAAAGGTTTGACATCACAGAAATCACGCGCGATGGCATGCCGATTGAACCCATCCGGACAAAGGAAGCATTTTCTGCTCAGCGCGGGGTTCTTGTTAGGGACAAGATCCCGATCAGCATCCAGCAATGGTATAAGCCTAAGAACGAAGACCCTGAGGTGTCTTATGTTAAGGATATGCAGAAAGATGATTTTTTGGACTGAGCGGAAGGCAAATTTCACCCTACCGCCAGAGGAGGATCCGGAGAAGCCAGTTAAAGAGCAATTAATCAAGTCTCATGCTCTTAAGAAGATGGCAGAGCTATTCAGGAGGTGGAAGAATGAGCTGAAAACGTTTGTCGACAATGAAGAGACACCAGAATTCATCGGCAGATATGAGAAGATCAGAGATCACTGGCCCGCATTTGTGGCCTACAAGACATCGGAAAAGAGTAAGAAGATGTCGGCGACAAACAAGAAAAATGCTACAAAGAAGAAGCTTCACCATCGCACGGGGTCAGGTGGCTACCTCAAAGCCCGGCCTAAGTGGGTCAAGGCTAAGAATGATCTGCTTGATAAAGGGATCCAACCAGAGACAATGAACTGGCTAGACTGTTGCCGGAATTGGTTCTTCGGGGCTGGCGGAACCGTGGACCCTGTATCAGGGAAATGCATTTGGACAGACGAGCAAATGAACATACTAGTCAAGAAGCTAAAGCACTATATCGATGCAGCGTAGCAAGGGACGTTCGTTCCAGATAGAGAGAATGACGAGCTCACAATGGCCCTCGGGAATCTTGAGCACCCTCGACGGACACGAGGCACGCCAGGCTCCGTTCCGTGGAAGGCTAGTTTTCCGGACGCAGGCGGTTACAAATGCCAAGAGAGGGGAAAAAGTGCAGCAGACCCAAATGCAGGCGCTGCACGCAAGGGTACAAGCGATAGAGGAACGAGAAGCAAATCGCAGCAAACGAACTTTCGAAGCTTCCCCTAAAGCTACCCTGCCATCTCAGCGGAGAAGCAGCATGGCTTCCACCGAGCTGCTTCAGCCGGAGCATGTCTTGACGGCTCCTGCCAGCTATCTCGTGGATGCTATCACGAAGTCTCAAAATTGCCACCTTATGACGCAATGGATGAATTTGAAGCTCAAGGCGGATGTTGGCTCTTTTTTTCCTACTGAACCCGGCGCAACTTTTCACTATCGGCCGATTCCAGAAGGATATGCTAGGGTGATGGTGGATGAAATAACGGAGGTATTTGAGGACCTCTAGCTTGACCACCCTACCGGTGAAGGGGAGACTCGGCTGGGTTCTACTCTGAAGACTCCATGCCTATGGCGGAAGGAGCTCATCAACCTTCAGAACTGGATGCCTCCGCCTCCTCCTCCTCCGGAGAGTCAGGGCACTCCGCCTCCTCCACCGCCTCCTCCTCCAACGAGTGACGATTAGGGCACTCGGCCTCCTTCTCTGGCGCGTGGCGGCACTCCGCCTTCTTCTTCGCCTGCGCCGGCGTGCCCGGGCAGCCAGCCTCCTCCTTCTCTGCCTCATCGGCAAGGGCGGAAGAGACCCGCTGATGAAGCTACGAACCTAGGGTAGGGGCACGGACCTGTCCTAAAGAGCCCTACCCGAGGACATCCCTAGAAGAAGTCACCTTTCAATCGACTTGAAGGTGTCCCACTCGACGGGTTCAAGACACTCGACCAAGAAGCTATCACTCGACCATGAAGCCAACCACTCGACTGACAGAAGACCTAAAGTCACTCCGCAGGCAAACGGTCGGCTATTAAGTAGTCTTTATGGTCATTATAGCACTTGATTAGGGGCGTTACCAGTAACGCCCAACCTTAAATGTACCTAAAACCGTGCATTACTGAGGGCAGGAGGGGACCGGCGAACTCTATATAAGCCACCCCCTCCTCAGTATGAAGGGTTCGCACCCCTGTTATTCACACACACATAATCCAGTCGACCGCCTCCGGGCACCGAGACGTAGGGATGTTACTTCCTCCATGAAGGGCCTGAACTCGTACATCTTTGTGTGCTTACAACTTCCCAATAGCTGAGATCTAGCCTCTCCATACACACCCCCGTACTTCACTGTCAGAGTTAGAACCACGACAGTTGGCGCCCACTGTGGGGCAGGAGTCTTAGCGCCTAATTGGAGAAGTTGCGATTTTTCCGATCCATTTGATCATGGTTTCCTGCGGAGTTTTGGTATAGGGCCGCGAGATCCGTCTCGGCGCGCTCACCTTCATCGCCGACGACTCCGCCTGGCTTCAGGAGGCGCCGCTCGACATCGACGCGCTCCCCGTCCGCGGTGCGACGCACTTCCGCGCATGCATTCGTGGCGTCCTCCTGCGGCAGCCGTCGACCCAGTATCAGTCGGCCCCCGTGTCGTCTCCCCGCCCCGTCTCCCACCAGCACAAGCGCTCAGGTCGGTCGAGACTCCAGCGGTGGGTGAGGCATGCCGTGGCCCGCTAGTCGGCGGCCCCACAAGTCGCGGCAATCGAGCCCGACGAATCCCTCTACGGCCTGTTCGACCTGTCGACTGGCTCCGCGGAGACCGCATCCGAGTGCGATAGCAGCGACCCTTTGGCTGAGGTTCTGGCGGTCGAGGGGACACACAGTCCTCCCGGATTCCCTCGCGCTGATGGGGGCGCGGGTGGGGGCGACCCATCGCATCCCCACGACGGGTACCTCCCCAAACCTCTCACATCATTGCAGCGAGAGGAGCTTCGCCGCCGGAACATGGACGCGCTCCACACTCCTATTGTTGGAGAAACCCCTGAGGCCCGGGCCTTGGAGGACGCGCGCTTGGCTAACCTGGCCGAGCGCACTCGACTGGAGAATCTACAGCGAATACTCGACGAGCAAGCGCGTCAGCGAGCTCCCGAGTCCAGTCGACGACAGCAAGCTCCCGAGTCCAGTCGACGTCAGCTCTTCCCACCGCCGCAGGTATATCGAACCCCAGTTCAGAATTTGGCCGCTGCGGCCCGTATAGCGGAATCAATTCAGCCCTCCCAGTCAGAGGCTGGCAGAGGCTTGTTGCAGATCAGGGCGTTGCTCCGAGCAGCGGGAAACCAGAATTCCGCCGTTTCTCAGTCGCGGAACAAGATCCACAGTCGATCCGTTGCAACAGAAACAGTCTAGTCAGCTCACAGCCTGAGATCGCCCTCGAGGCGTGAGGGACGTGGAGACCGGCACGATCAGTACAGAAGAAATGAGCAGTATGATCACCAACCCGACCGTGATGATCGACCTCGAGTGCCAACCCCTCCCCCGAGGAGTGGGTCATATGCGCCTCGACATAGAGATGACAGGCGCCCCATAATGTTGGGCAGAGGATTCCAGTCGACCCCAGGGACCCAGGCTTTGACGCGAGATCCATCCTCATTCAAGGTTTGGTTGACAAGAACAGAGCTCATCGAGAGGGCCACAACAGAGATGCGCCCGCCGGCAGCAGGGTACATGCTTCGGGGCCAGAATGTTTCAGTCGAGCCATCAGGGCCGCAGTGATTCCTCCCAACTTCAGGCTGGCGACTGGAGTCAGCAAGTTCACCGGTGAATCCAAGCCTGACACTTGGCTCGAAGATTACCGAGTGGCTGTACAGATTGGCGGCGGCAATGATGAGGTGGCCATGAAGCATTTGCCTCTCATGTTAGAGGGCTCAGCCAGAGCGTGGTTAAATCAGTTGGGGCCCAGCAGCATCTACACTTGGGAGGACCTCTCCCGAGTGTTCGTCACAACCTTTGAGGGAACATGCAAGCGACCTGCAGGCCTTACAGAGTTGCGGTCTTGCGTGCAGAAACCGAATGAAACTCTGAGGGATTACATCCAGAGGTGGATCACATTGCATCACACAGTTGAGAATGTGCCAGACCACCTAGCAGTTTGTGCCTTCAAGGAAGGCGTTAAGTACAGGGAATTAAATCTGAAGTTCGGTCGAACTGGGAGATGTCTCTGAATCGGATGATGGAGATCGCCACCAAGTACGCTAATGGTGAAGACGAAGATCGACTCCGGAGTGGCAAGCACAAGGCAGTCGCCCAAGAAACCGGAGGAAACTCCAGTCGGAAACAAAAGCGGAAGGCCGAGCCAGCCGCCCCTGGGGAAGCCCTGGCCATAGCCCAGGGAAACTTCAAGGGAAAACCCAAGGGCACCTGGAAGCCCAAGAAAGTCAAGGATCAAGATGGGAATGATGTTTTGGATCTGCCATGTCACATCCACACCAAGAAAGATGAAGAGGGTAATTTTATTTACCCCAAGCATACCACTCGACAATGCCGGCTCCTGATCCAGCAGTTTTAGGGCAAGCAGCCCAAGGATAAAGAAAAAGAGCCAGACAGGGTTGAGGACAAGGATGATAGTGATGATGGATACCCCCAGGTCAATTCCACCCTGATGATTTTTGCCGATGTCGAAAGCAAAAGTCGACTGAAAGTCATTAACCGTGAGGTGAACATGGTTGCTCCGGCAACACCCAGTTACCTGAAGTGGTCTCAGATTGCCATCACATTTGACCAGTCTGATCACCCGACGCACATTGCCACCCCTGGGAGGCAAGCTTTGGTGGTCGACCCAGTTGTCGAAGGCACTCGACTGACCAAAGTCCTGATGGATGGAGGCAGTGGCCTGAACATACTGTATGCTGAGACATTGAAAGGGATGGGCATTTTGATGTCCAGGCTCAGCACCAGTAACATGAGCTTCCACGGAGTCATTCCCGGGAAGAAAGCCAAATCACTCGGCCAGATTGCTCTTGATGTGGTTTTTGTTGATTCAAAGAATTACCGCAAGGAAAAGTTGACATTCAAGGTTGTGGACTTCCAGAGTGCTTATCATGCCATTTTGGGCAGGCCAGCTTATGCATGCTTCATGGCCCGACCATGTTATGTGTATCTCAAATTGAAGATGCCTGGTCCCAAAGGTGTGATCACTGTTATAGGCAATCGGAAGAAAAGCAGAAGAGTGCTTTCAGAAAGGCTCAAAGATTGCTGACGCTCAGATGGCAGTAGTTGAGCTACAAGAGTATCAGAAGACTGCAGATCCGAGTGAGTTGCTACGAGCTAAAAAGCCCACTTTGGAGTCAGCTTTTCAGTCGACCGGTGAAACAAAGGCAGTTCACATCCACCCGACCGACCCCGAGGCTGCCCTGACTCACATCTCAAAGACGCTCGACTCCAAATAGGAAGAAGCACTCATTCGGTTCCTCCGTGAGAACTGGGACATCTTCGCATGGAATCCTTCTGACATGCCTGGAATTCCCAGGGGGCTGGCTGAGCACCGTCTACGAGTCGACCCAAAGTTCAAGCCTGTGAAGGAGCATCTTCGACGGTCCGCCGTCCAGAAGAGGAAAGCCATTGGCGAGGAGGTAGCCCGGCTCTTAGCAGCAGAGTTCATTCAAGAGATTTACCACTCCGAGTGGCTCGCCAATGTTGTCATGGTCCCCAAGAAGGACAAGTCGCTTCGCATGTGCATCGACTTTAAACATATCAATCGGGCCTGCCTGAAAGATCATTTTCCTCTCCCTCGCATCGACCAAATAGTCGACTCGACCGCAGGGTGTGAGCGATTGTCTTTTCTAGACGCCTATTCCGGGTACCATCATATCCGTCTGTACGGACCTGATGAGGTCAAAACAGCTTTCATCACTCCATTCGGGTGCTTCTGTTATGTCACCATGCCCTTTGGCCTCAAGAACGCTGGAGCCACGTTCATGAGGATGATCCAGAAGTGCTTGCTCACTCAGATCAATCGGAACGTGGAAGCATACATGGATGATATTATGGTCAAGTCACGAAAAGGTTCCGACCTTCTGACTGACCTTGCTGAAACCTTTGCCGACCTCAGGAGGTATGATATCAAGCTTAATCCATCAAAGTGCACATTCGGAGTTCCGGGTGGAAAGTTACTCGGTTTTCTCGTTTCCGAACAAGGAATCGACGCCAATCCCAAGAAAATTGGCACCATACTCTGGATGAAGCGCCCTGTGCGTGTGCACGATGTCCAGAAGCTTACAGGTTGCTTGGCCGCTCTAAGTTGATTCATTTCTCGTCTCGGTGAAAAGGCATTGCCTCTTTACCGACTGATGAAAAAGTCTGACAAATTCGAGTGGACTCCAGAAGCTGATGCAGCGTTCGCAGACCTCAAAGCTCTGCTCTCCACCCAGCCGGTGCTTGCTGCCCCAATCAGCAAAGAGCCTCTACTGCTTTACATTGCAGCCACAGGACAAGTTGTCGGTACAGTGCTTATGGTCGAGCGGGAAGAGGAAGGAAAGGCCTTCAAAGTTCAACACCCAATATATTATGTGTCTGAAGTTTTGACCCCTTGAAAACAAAGATACCCTCACTACCAGAAGCTTGTATATGGGATTTATATGACCACGAAGAAAGTTGCACATTACTTCTCTGACCACTCCATTATAGTCGTCAGCGACGCCCCACTATCAGAGATTCTGCATAACAGAGACGCAACTGGTCGAGTGGCCAAGTGGGCGATTGAACTCCTTCCCTTAGATATCAAGTTTGAAGCAAAGAAGGCTATCAAGTCCCAAGCAATCGCAGATTTCATCGCCGAGTGGATTGAATAGCAACTTTTGACTCAAGTTCACTCGGAGCACTGGACCATGTTCTTCGACGGATCTAAGATGCTGAATGGTTCCGGTGCTGGGGTAGTATTGGTCTCCCCCCGAGGAGATCTCAGATATGTTCTCCAGATTCACTTCGATTCCTCCAAAAAATGAAGCAGAATATGAAGCACTTTTGTATGGGTTGCGCATGGCCATTTCACTCGGCGTCCATCGCCTCATGGTCTATGGCGACTCAGATTTGGTGGTTAATCAGGTGATGAAGGAGTGGGACGTCAGAAGTCCGGCAATGACTGGTTATTGCAACGCAGTGAGAAATTTAGAAAAGAAATTCGAGGGGTTAGAGCTTCATCACATCCCCCGACTGAAAAATTAAGCAGCTGATGATTTGGCAAAGATAGGCTCCAAGAGGGAAGCCATTCCCAGCAATGTGTTTTTGGAGCACATCCGCTCGCCGTCAGTCCAGGAGGATCCTTTTACAAAAGAAGCCCCGCAACCGAAAAGTGCCACAGATCTGACTGAAGTCGCAATCCCTGCTGTGGTCGACCTAATCATGGAAGTCTTGGTGATCACTCCCGACTGGACGATACCATACATCTCTTATATCCTAAGGAAAGAACTCCCGGAGGACGAGGAAGAGGCTCGACAGATCGTCCGCTGATCCAAGACCTTCACAGTCATAAAGGGACAGCTGTATAGAGAGAGCGCGACTGGAATCAGTCAGAAATGCATAACACCAGAAGAGGGTCAGATAATCCTTAATGATATCCACTCGGGGACCTGTGGTCACCATGCGTCCTCTCGGACCATTGTGGCTAAAGCATACCGAGCGGGATTTTACTGGCCAAGAGCAAATGAGATGGCAAAAGAGATAGTCGACAAGTGTGGAGGGTGCCAGTTCTACTCCAACATGTCACACAAGCCTGCATCAGCCTTGAAGACCATTCCACTCGCCTGGCCTTTTGCTGTCTGGGGACTGGACATGGTTGGTCCACTGAGAACGGGCAGGAGTGGATTCACTCATGTGCTTGTGGCAGTCGACAAGTTTACCAAATGGATCGAAGCTAAGCCCATCAAGAATCTCGATGCTTGCACTACTATCAGTTTCGTCAGAGGGTTAACATTCAGATATGGAGTCCCGCATAGCATCATCACTGACAATGGGTCAAACTTTGATTCGGACAAGTTCAGAGCTTTTTGCGCCTCTCAAGGCACACGGGTCGACTACGCATCGGTCGCCCATCCCCAGTCGAATGGACAAGCTGAGAGAGCAAATGGTCTGATTCTCAAAGGACTAAAGCCTCGACTGATGCATGATCTCAAGCACGCGGCAGGTGCTTGGGTCGACGAACTCCCATCAATTCTGTGGGGATTAAGGACCACCCCTAACCAGTCAACTAGAAGAACTCCATTCTTTCTGGTTTACGGAGCCGAAGCAGTTCTGCCGAGTGACCTTCTTCACAACGCACCCCGAGTCGAACTTTACACCGAAGATGAAGCAGAACAGGCCCGGCAAGACGCAATCGACCTCTTAGAAGAAGAGAGGGAGATGGCCATGATCAGATCAACCATTTATCAGCAAGACTTGCGCCGATTTCACGCCCGGAATGTGAAGAGTTGAGCCTTCCAAGAAGGAGATCTGGTCCTCCGGGTGGATCAACAGAAACCACACAAGCTTGCTCCTACTTGGGAAGGCCCCTTCATCGTCACTAGAGTCCTCCACAATGGAGCATATCACCTCTACAATGTTGATCGCCAGATCGACGAGCCGCGAGCTTGGAACGCGGAACTGCTCCGCCCCTTTTACACTTGAGTTCTCCCTTAGACGGGATGTAATAAGAAAAAATTCTCTGCAGTTCATTTTTATCAAAGACAAGAGTGTTCCAATAATTGCTGTCACTTTTATTTGCATACAAAATCCCCCAGTGGGTGACTTGGCTGCGAATCCGTTTCACCTAAGTTTGAAAAAACCTACCGAGTGGAGAGCAATCCTCCCACTCGGGGGCTTAGCTGCAGTCCAGTACTCGCCTAAGTTCTCCCACTTTGAGACTTAGCTCCAGTCAGGCACTCGCCTAAGTTAGAAAAATCCTACCGAGTGGAGAGTAATCCTCCCACTCGGGGGCTTAGCTGCAGTCCAGTACTCGCCTAAGTTCTCCCACTTTGAGACTTAGCTGCAGTCTGGCACTCGCCTAAGTTTGAAAAATCCTACCGAGTGGAGAGCAATCCTCCCACTCGGGGGCTTAGTTGCAGTCCAGTACTCGCCTAAGTTCTCCCACTTTGAGACTTAGCTGCAGTCAGGCACTCGCCTAAGTTTGAAAAATCCTACCGAGTGGAGAGCAATCCTCCCACTCGGGGGCTTAGCTCCAGTCCAGTACTCGCCTAAGTTCTCCCACTTTGAGACTTAGCTGCAGTCAGGCACTCGCCTAAGTTTGAAAAATCCTACCGAGTGGAGAGCAATCCTCCCACTCAGGGGCTTAGCTGCAGTCCAGTACTCGCCTAAGTTCTCCCACTTTGAGACTTAGCTGCAGTCAGGCACTCGCCTAAGTTTGAAAATCCTACCGAGTGGAGAGCAGCCCTCCCACTCGGGGGCTTAGCTGCAGTCCAGTACTCGCCTAAGCTCTCCCACTAAGAGACTTAGCTGCGGTCAGGCACTCGCCTAAGTTTGAAAAATCCTACCGAGTGGAGAGCAGCCCTCCCACTCGGGGGCTTAGCTGCAGTCCAGTACTCGCCTAAGCTCTCCCACTAAGAGACTTAGCTGCAGTCAGACACTCGCCTAAGTTTGAAAAATCCTACCGAGTCGAGAGCAATCCTCCCACTCGGGGGCTTAGCTGCAGTCCAGTACTCGCCTAAGCTCTCCCACTAAGAGACTTAGGTGCAGTCAGAGACTCGCCTAAGTTTGAAAAATCCTACCGAGTGAAGAGCAAACCTCTCACTCAGAGGCTTAGCAGCAGCCCAGTGCTCGCCTAAGTACAGGACTCGACCCAATCCGCAAGGAGTTATGCCACAAATACAAAGGGTATTCCGAGTGAAGATCAAGTTCCACTCAATAGATCAAACCGCGAAGATATTCAACAAGAAATCCAGTTCGGATAAAGCCCAAAAGGTCCCAGACCTCAGATCAAAGTACTTGAGCCCTCGGCTCGGCAGAGTTTAACGGTTACAAATCCACTCGGCATTCCGAGGCAAATTTAAGGAGAAGCATAAAAGTTTTTCATTCCTCAGGCGGAAGACTGGTAGGGGCGACGAACTCATCCAAGTCAATCTCATCTGCAATACAGGTGGCAGCAGCAATAAAGGTCTCCATGAAATCTTGAAAGCTGTGCCTCTTGGTATTGGCGACTTGGACGGCGGCCAGCTTCTCTTCTCGCGCCTCCTTGCAATGGACGCGGACTAGAGACAGAGCCACATCAGTGCCGCATCGAGCAGAAGACTTCTTCCACTCCTGCACTCGGTCAGGGATTCCGTTAAGTCGAGTCATCAGAGACTCGAGATCGTTCTGGAGCATAGACTCTGGCCAAAGTGTCGGGTCGATCCGCGACATGGAAACCTTCAGCCGAGCCAAGTAATCCACGACGCCGTCAATACGAGATTCCAGTCGGAGCAGATTCATGGCAGCTTCATCCTTCACTGGAGAGTTGATTGGATCCAAACCTGTTTCAATCCGCCCAGTCTCCTCCTAAAAGTTCTGGCAAAGCTCTGCATACACGATCCAAGGATAAGTCAATTTTCATAGACTGAGTCGACACAAAAAGAAAACCAGTCGGAATTGAATGTGCACCTTCAAGCTTGATGTACAACTTCTTGGCGAGGCTCCTCAAGTAGCTCTCCAGGTCGTCCCTCCTGCGAACGACGCCTTCCATCTTCTCGTTCAGGGCGAGGTTCTCCTTCTTCCAACGTGTGCACTCCCTGTTGGCTTCATTCAGAGCGGTCTTCAGCTTGGTATTCTCTTCTTCTAATTGGCCGGCCGAAGCCAACTTCTGTTCAGCCAGAGCGATCTTGTCGTCAGCCTCCTTGCGGGCAGCAGCCAAGTCCTGATCCTTCTTCGCTAGAGCCTCGCTCAGTTCTCCTGCAAAAGAAATGATGATTGGTTCGGAAACAGCAGAAGGGTACTCAAGCCTAAAAACAAAACCAGTCGACAAAGTCGTCTTACCAGAGGCGCCGTCTCTGACCTTCTGCAGCTCTGTTCTGGCCAGCTCCAGATCAAGGTTCAGTTGAATCCGCTGCTTCTCCAACTCAGTCTAGCGAGATGCAAGTTTGCAGGATTTCTATAAAAAGAAAAGTCAGTCGACAGACGTCCAAAACAATGGCGACGTTTCTAAGACCACGACCGAATCAAAAACATTCGACAGTTGTCTCGGGGACTACACCCAGTGGGTGCACTCAGCGTGCCCCCACTAGTTCGACCAAAAAAAGAAGAGAGAAAGTCGACTACCCGCAGTCGACCGGATACAGTTCCATTCGACGTGGCCTGACCAGACCGAGTGAAGAAATACAGATACAGTAACACAATGTAAAGACTATAGTCGACTGCCAGTAGTCCACCGTAGTCTCGGGGACTACACCCAGTGGGTGCACTCAGCGTGCCCCCACTCGTCCAAGAATTGGTAAACACACCCAGTGGGTGTACAGATACAAAAGATCTTCAAAAAAAAAGAGACTCTTCAAACGATCAAGTGTTGAGTCGACTGACCTGGACGTTGCTCTGAAGAGCCGAACTCGCGTCATAGGATGCTTGGCTGGCCTCCCGAGCCATCTTCACTTGCTCCATCATGACCCCCGCCTGGCGTATAGCCTCCTTTGCAGCAGCCGCTTGGTCCTTAGGGACGGGGTATGTAGCAAAAAGCGAAGATGGATCCGCAGTCGACGCCGAAGGCCGCACACTCGACAGAGGGTTGGCGAAAGTCACAGAAGCCTGAGTGGTGTCGCCACCATCCCGAGCCATGGTCTCAGACACCGGAGTAGGTTGGGGAGCCTTGTCAGCCGACGACCTCTTGTTCCTCCTCATCCTCAGCGGTTCGTTGTCATCGTCATCCGGGAGGTCAATAACATGAGGAGGGGCTGCAAGGGAAACATTCAATCGACCAGAATTGCAAGAAATGACCAGTCGACTCAAAAACAGAACGTCAGTAATCGTACCAGGGTTGGAGGTAACAGCATCCCCCATCTCTTGGTCGTCGTCCTTGGCGGAGACCTCAGAAGTAGCAACGCTGCAAATCTCAAAAAGTCAGTCGGTTGGCTCAATGAATCGACCAAGGATCCGTCCACGGTCGAAGAAGGAAAACAAGCTTTATTACCCGGAAATGGTAGGGACAGCTATCTTCATCTTGGCCAGAGCCTTGGGCGGCTTGGATAGTGTCGTGTGTGGGTGCTTGGGAACCTTCCCAGTCAGCGTTGGAGAAGAGGTCCGAGGGCGTTTTGACGACGGCCCAACGGAGGCAGTCGCCTTACCGCGTTCTTGCGCCGGGTCGTGTGCGAGCTTGGATCGCCTCTCCAGGCGGGGGGGAGGGGGGCTCAATCTCCTCCTCTTCCTCTTCGCTGGAGTCGACATCGTCACCTCCCTCTCCTCCTCCGTCAGACTCCCACTCGGCTTGGTCATCTCCGCTCTCGCCCCCGCTCGCCTCCCCTTCCTCAGTCGCCTCCTGAGCCCCGTTGGGCGTCGAGTACATCTCGGTAGTCGCCTAGGAAACAACAAACAAGACGAAAGTCAATCGACCAACTCAAAGAAGACCAATGCAGAAAACAAGATTTCCGTCAGGAGCATAAAGACATACCTGATCCACTTCATACGAGTTGTCGAGTGGAATAACCCTTCTGGCTCCTCGGGGGTTGTCTTTGTTCCCCGTGATGCTCGACAGCCACCCCTCCAGCATCTTGTCGGTGACCTCCTCCGGGTAGATCCGAGTGGTGTCGTCGAGGCCTGAATACAGCCACATCGGGTGGTCTCGCCCCTGGAGCGGTTGGATGCGCCTCTGGAGAAAGACCTCTAACAGGTCCATCCCAGTCACACCCTCATGGACAAGCTCAACCACTCGACCGGCCAACACTTTGACTTGGGCCTTTTCCTCCAGCGTCACTTTCAGAGAAGCAGGTTTTTTGGCTCAGTCGAGAGAGAAAGGCGGAAGACCAGTCGACTGTCCTGGAGTCGCCTGATCCTTACAGTAGAACCAGGTCGCCTGCCAACCATGGACCGACTCTGGGAAAGTGATGGATGGAAAGCAGCTCTTTCCCCTCGTCTGGATCGCCAAGCCCCCGCATAACTGGATCACCTGCGTCCTCTCGTCACTCGATTTGGCCTTCTTGACCGATTGAGAACGGCAGGTAAAAATGTGCTTGAAGAGTCCCCAATGGGGGCGGCAACCCAAGAAAGCCTCACACATGGAAATGAAAGCAGCAAGGTATACGATGGAGTTGGGAGTGAAGTGATGGAGCTGCGCTCTGAAGAAGTTCAGGAAACTCCGGAAAAAAGGATGGGGCGGCAGAGAAAATCCTCGGTCGATGTGGGTGGCTAAGAGCACGCACTCACCGTTGCGGGGTTGAGGTTCGATCTCCTTCCCCGGGAGACGCGCAGCTTCGTGGAGGATGACTCCCCCTTCAACCATGTCATCGAGATCCTCTTGCCTGATCACCGACGGCATCCAATCGCCCTGGATCCAACCACGGGGTAGAGCGGACCTTGAGGAGGATCCACCCCGAGCAGACCTTTTCCCTTTCCCCTGCGCTGCCGCCTTCTTCGCGCGCTCCAGAGCGGATGGCTTGTCCTTCGCCATCGTCACCGACAAATCTCACGCAGATCTGCAGCACTGAGGTGAGAGCAGAGGTGGTGGAAGGGCCTGCGGAGGGAGAGAAGAAGAAGAAGGGAGAAGTACGCGCACTGATGGGAAACTCCGAGCCGGCAACTTATAAGGGGCCGCTCCCGAGTGGCTGACTGGTGGGCCCAGGCTATCCAGTCAAATCCCGCAGCAGGCGCGCGCAGTACGTGGCGAAAAAGGCGATGCGGGGATCGAGGAGCCTCTGCTTTATCCCTTCCGATTACTGTGGCCGCCCCCGTCCCGCGCGCTGCTTCCCAAAATCCGAATCCCGTGACATCCGCTGGCTGCAGGACAACTTGTCAAAACAGAAGACCCCGCGCGCACCGGCGCTCGGTATGTCACAGGTAAAGAAATCCACTCGACGAAAGGCCTGGAATGGATCAAGGCGACTGAAAGAGGTTGGTGACGTCATCCATGACGGTCGACCCAGAACGAGGCACTCATGTAGTCCAAAAAACCAGTCGGAAAGATCACCAACTCTATCCCACTCTAACCTCGATCCATTCGAGGGCTAATGATGAAGCTACGTACCTAGGGTAGGGGCACGGACCTGTCCTAAAGAGCCCTACCCGAGGACATCCCTAGAAGAAGTCACCTTTCAATCGACTTGAAGGTGTCCCACTTGACGGGTTCAAGACACTCGACCAAGAAGCTATCACTCGACCATGAAGCCAACCACTCAACTGACAGAAGACCTAAAGTCACTCCGCGGGCAAACGGTCGGCTATTAAGTAGTCTTTATGGTCATTATAGCACTTGATTAGGGGCGTTACCAGTAACTCCCAACCGTAAATGTACCTAAAACCCTGCATTACTGAGGGCAGGAGGGGGCCGGCGAACTCTATATAAGCCACCCCCCCTCCTCAGTATGAAGGGTTCGCACCCCTGTTATTCACACACACATAATCCAGTCGACCGCCTCCGGGCACCAAGACGTAGGGCTGTTACTTCCTCCGCGAAGGTCCTGAACTCGTACATCTTTGTGTGCTTACAACTTCCCAATAGCTGAGATCTAGCCTCTCCATACACACCCCCCTACTTCACTGTCAGAGTTAGAACCACGACACCCGCCGTTGCTCCAGCTGCTCCAGCGCATCGTAGTCCTTCTCCTTCGCCTTGTAAGCAAGGAAAGAAGTGAAGGAAATATGCCCTAGAGGCAATAATAAAGTTATTATTTATTTCCTTATATCATGATAAATGTTTATTATGCATGCTAGAATTGTATTAACCGGAAACATAATACATGTGTGAATACATAGACAAACAGAGTGTCACTAGTATGCCTCTACTTGACTAGCTCGTTAATCGAAGATGGTTATGTTTCCTAACCATGAACAAAAGAGTTGCTATTTGATTAACGGGATCACATCATTAGAAGAATGATGTGATTGACATGACCCATTCCATTAGCTTAGCACCCGATCATTTAGTATGTTGCTATTGCTTTCTTCATGACTTATACATGTTCCTATGACTATGAGATTATGCAACTCCCGTTTGCTGGAGGAACACTTTGTGTGCTACCAAACGTCACAACGTAACTGGGTGATTATAAAGGAGCTCTACAGGTGTCTTCAAAGGTAAATGTTGGGTTGGCGTATTTCGAGATTAGGATTTGTCACTCCGAATGTCGAAGTGGTATCTCTGGGCCCTCTCAGTAATGCACATCACTTAAGCCTTGCAAGCATTGCAACTAATGAGTTAGTTGCGGGATGATGTATTACGGAACGAGTAAAGAGACTTGCCGGTAACTAGATTGAACTAGGTATTGGATACCGACGATCAAATCTCAGGCAAGTAACATACCGATGACAAAGGGAACAACGTATTTTGTTATGCGGTCTGACCGATAAAGATCTTCGTAGAATATGTAGGAGACAATATGGGCATCCAGGTCCCGCTATTGGTTATTGACCAGAGACGTGTCTCGGTCATGTCTACATTGTTCTCGAACCGTAGGGTCCGCACGCTTAAGGTTTCGATGACAGTTATATTATGAGTTTATGAGTTTTGATGTACCGAAGGAGTTCGGAGTCCCGGATGAGATCGGGGACATGACGAGGAGTCTCGAAATGGTCGAGACATAAAGATCGATATATTGGACGACTATATTCGGACATCAAAAAGGTTCCGAGTGGTTCGGGTATTTTTCGGAGTACCGGGGAGTTACGGGAATACGGGAGAAGAAGTATATGGGCCTTATTGGGCTTTAGGGGAGAGGGAGAGGAAGGTCCCCCCCCCCAAGGCCTAGTCCGAATTGGACTAGGGGGAGGGGCTGCGCCCCCTCCTTCCTTCTCTTCCCTCTTCACCTTCCTTGTCTCCTACTCCTACTACATGGAAGGACTCCTAGTTGGACTAGGAAAGGGGGAATCCTACTCCTGGTGGGAGTAGGACTCCCTGGGCGTGCCATAGAGAGGGCCGGCCCTCCCCTCCTCCACTCCTTTGTATACGGGGGCAGGGGGCACCCCATAGACACACAAGTTGATCTTCGTGATCGTTCCTTAGCCGTGTGCGGTGCCCCCCTCCACCATATTCCACCTCGGTCATATTGTAGCAGTGCTTAGGCGAAGCCCTGCGACGGTTGAACATCAAGATCGTCACCACGCCGTCGTGCTGACGGAACTCCTCCCCAAAGCTTTGCTGGATCGGAGCCTGGGGAGCGTCATTGAGCTGAACGTGTGCCAAGAACTCGGAGGTACCGGAGTAACAGTGCTTGGATCGGTTGGACCGGGAAGACGTACGACTACTTCCTCTACGTTGCATCAACGCTTCCGCTTCAGTCTACGAGGGTACGTAGACAGCACTCTCCCATCTCGTTGCTATGCATCACCATGATCTTGTGTGTGCGTAGGAAATTTTTTGAAATTACTACGTTCCCCAACAAGAAGACATCTGCAGCCGCTCCGTCTACTCTATCGGCGTCTAGCAGTACAGCCAGAGGCGGGAGGCAATACAGATTCGGTCCTTCTCTGAAGACTCCAGAGAAGTTACCATACGAGAGGACCTCGGAGGAGAATGCCGACATCGCGCGAGCCGAAGTGAGGAACTTCTTTGAAGGGGTGAAAGCAAAGAAACATCCACCTCCGGAGGAGAAGGTAGATCCGGTGAAAGCGAAGCGCACTCTGGCTGCCCTGAAAAAACCAGCAAAGTCTCCACCGAAAGGCAACTATGAGCGCATTATTGAAAAGTCATTTGTCGAAGAGGAGCGGTCGGGAAGTACTGTCAGTGATCAAAGGTTAAAAGAACGACGAGCTGGGAAAAAAATTGCCCAGCTCGGCAAACAAGCGAACCATTCGTGCCCCCCGCTCAAGGTACCTACTAATGATCCGAGGATGGTGCCTGGTTATAGCAATCTTGGAGATTGCCTGCCCGACGATGTACATTATGAGTTCTTGGAGGTGGAGGAACACAAATACGAGTACGGGAAGCCTCTCATCAAAGATGAAAGATCTCTAACAACGATGATGCGAAGATTCCATGATTGGTACATGAAAACCTGCAGAGAGTCTGGGGGGAGGAATACTTTGACGCTGAGAGTTAGAGAGGAGCATGTCCTCGTTGGAATTGAACTGTTGAATGTTCCATTTGAGGAGTTCTTCCATTTTTTCAATCAAAAGGCCCTCAATAAAGCAACGGTCACTTGCTACTGTCTGTAAGTAGTACTACTTCTGTCATTAAGTCTCTCTATATAGGTCAGCTCTTTCATTGCATGTATTTATAATTATCCTCACTATATTATGCAGATTGAAGATCGCCGAATTGAATAAAAGACAAATCGGTGATATTGGGTTCATTAACACAAATCTCATAGATGCAACTAAGGTTAAATATCGTGCCGAAGATACCGAGGCCAACTTGCTACGATCGTTGGTAATAAATGAAAACAAAGATATAATACTCTTTCCTTACAACTTCAAGTGAGTGTTACTGTCTTGTGCATATTTGGTTTCCCTTATTAGTCCATGTTATAGTAATGTAATTGATGAGTTATACATGCGTGCACAAGTTCCACTATATTCTCCTAGAGATTAAGCTTGAGTAGGGACTAGTAACCGTCTTAGACTCGAGACGAAAAGATCCCTAGGATTATGCGGACATGACTCAAATGCTCGAGAAGTAAGTTAAATCGATCATTATCCACCATATCAGCAACTTTGTTCATTTCCTGATATCAAGTAATTGTTTTCTTTGTCTGCCAAGGTTTGGAAAAAATTCACCAAAAAAGCTCCGGGACTGCCGAAGAAGCTGCAATTTAGACACCCGAAAGTAAGTACTATAGTAACATGGTCCGCGCATCTCCTAGTGATTCAAGCGCTAGTTTCATCAATACCATTTGGCATGCTTGCTTATCAGTTTGATTGACCTCTATTTCTTGTAAAGTGCTTGTGCCAGGAACAAGGGAATGATTTCTGTGGATACTACGTTTGCGAATCCATCCGCCACATGACCTGTGAACGAGGGTACTCTAACGAACAATATGAAGTGCGTAAGCAATAATATTCACAATTTTATTTTATTGCCATCATTTGTGTTGAGTTTCATTTATTCATATATATATATATATATATATATATATTGACCCCCTTCTTCAAATTAGATCTTTCGGATGCGGGATGAACTCCAGGCACCACATCGTATGCGAGCAATTAAAAGGAATTGGCGGCATTCTTCCTTGACCACGTGATCGCTGAAGACGGAGAATACTATGTGGATCCTGTGTTCGTATATAATTAGGAGATTATATTGTAAGAGATAATTATTGTATATATGTAGCCGGTAGTGTCGGATAGATATAGGAGAACTTGTTGTTCAACCAATCTCTTGGAGAAGGAGAGGTGGTCGATATCACTTCTCTCTTTATGCATATATGTTCATGACGGTCTTCTGTTTCCTTCGTCTGCTTACTAGCTAGCTAGCGTGTCTAGTCCTCTCTATACTTATATAGTACGTTGCGTCGACCAAGCACGGACATAAGAGAGGACACTTCTCTCTATTAATTAGCTAGCTAACACAATATATGAAACACCTAAATTAACCTCCCAAAACCCCCAACCCCCCCCCCCCTTTCAAAAAAACAAAAACCTCAGCCCCTGAAATGCTAACGCATGGATGCCTATTGGTCCCGGTTGGTGCCACCAACCGGGACCAAAGGCGAAAAAACAAAAACCTCAGCCCCTGAAATGCTGACGCGTGGATGCCTATTGGTCCCGGTTGGTGCCACCAACCGGGACCAAAAGCCCTCCTGCCTGGGCTCGGCGCACCGGCCACATGGAGGCCCATCTGTCCCGGTTCCTATTTGAACCGGGACTAAAGGGCCAGGGCATTAGTAACGACCCTTTAGTCCCGGTTCAAAAATCGGGACAAAAGGCCCTTACCAACCGGGACAGAACACCCTTTTTCTACTAGTGGAAGAAGTTAGGTCTGTGAGAAAGATGGAGACATGTAATATACGTGAGATGCGTGTACATCGGGATTCTGTACACGTGGAAGGAGAAGAGACAACATGTTTGATGAGAGAGCTGGAAAAACATGGACGAGAGGGGAAGGATCTCGTGGGTTGAGGGATTGACCATTTTGTGCGGGGGGAGAGAGGGATTGGTAATTTTGTGCGGGAGAGAGAGAGGGGGAGGAATCAGTCAGCCATCGTCACATCATCCTGCTTCCAAATGGCCCCGCATTCTCTAGTGCAGTGTGGTCGCCATCTTCAATCTCCTCGATGCCCTCTTTTAAGATTGAGGTGTTGTGCATGCTGGGGTGCAGAGAAGCACAAGTCAGAGTGGCCGCCATATAACCTTGGACGGAGATGAATTGTGTGCTCGGGGGAGGGGGTGTGTGCGGCGTGTGTGTGTGTGTGTGTGTGTGTGTGTGTGTGTGTGTGTGTGTGTCAGATATTGAGAGAAATCAAACCTATGGAGAGAAATGTGTGTGTATGTGACGGAAAGCTACATGCTAAATAGGATTTTCACGAAGAGATTGTGCGTGCGAGATAGGGAGCGATGTGCGGGCCTTGAGGTGGGCAGGGGCCGGGTGAGGGTGTCAAAATGTGTGCGTTGATGCATGTGTTACATGCGATCGTGCGAGGGATGGACTAATCAAGAGAGATGGTTGTTGTGTTACGGATGCTCCTCTCTCTCACACATACACACAAGTAAAATAGAAGACCGTTCTCTCATGTATACACAACGTATTGGCATCTGTCTATGTCTCACTCATGCATGATCATTTGCACATTCACACCTCTCTATGTCTCTATCACACGCACACCGTCTCCACATTGCCGTTCCGCCACAACACACATATGGACACATACACACGTTCTCTCTTAGTCACACACACAAAATCAGTATTAAAAAAACTAGGGCGCACCTAAAACATCCAAATCCAAATAAACATGAACTAGAGCTAAATTCAAAAATATGGAAATATTGTAGCGTCAAGAACTTTTCCAGGAAAAAAAGTTGAGTGATATTCGGGGATTGTTTTCACACACACACAAAAAGGTTTGGTGGATGTCCTTCGAGCGCAGCACGGTGACGCGCCGTTCGGTCGACCGCGCGGCCGCGGTTCACGTGCTTGGACAGGATTCCGTATCATGGTTGTGGTAACTAATATAAGCGCTGCCTCGGTCTAATATTTACGTGTACTAGTATGGTTTTCTTTTAAGTTTGAACAACCCTATATAAAACTAAACTAAGCTTCCATACGTGCACTCATCAATATGCCACCACCGCTGTTGCGCATGCCGGTGCCCACCTGCTCCGGCCAACAATTTCTCGCCCATCACTGCCGTGTCGCCGCCATCCCTGTGCCATGAAGTCAAAGGCTCGCCCGCTCACATCATCTGCAGTCCCTCCTCACGATGCCGCCGCACTGCCAAGCATAGGAGCAGCTAGTGGAGCCGCGTCTATGCACGCAGCGTACGAGGAGGAGGTGGAGCGCGTGCTCTAGCACGCCGACGAGGAGGAACTAGCGTGTCATTGTCGTCTCCGCCCACACGGAGGAGGCACACATGGTGGCTGTCACGATGGAAGCCAGTTGCGGTGGAAGCCGGTCGCGCCCGCGCCGAGCCCGCAAACCAGGTGTGGACGCAGAATCTACCTTTGAAACCTTGAATGTCACGTGGATCCTGCAATCTGAAGGAGCAATTTGGGTCAGTCGACTCTTCTGAGCCATTGGATGCAACATGGATGGCTAGAAGAGCTTCTTCAACCTCCGAAACTAATGCATTGTTCATCTTCTCAGCCCGCCACACGCCTAACCGCCTGCCGCCGCCGCCCCTCCCTCCCCTGGACCGCCAGCCACCGCCATGCTCCCCCCACCCCTGCCATCCGTTTAACCCCGGGCATGATCCATTTTTCGGCAAACTGCATTCCACACCCAACACTCATAAGATAGATCATGTGTACCCTGCCACCCTAATATAGATATTGGGGTAGCTTCTCTGTCATCTTCTTCCTTTGCTCCATCGAACTTCTTTCACAAATCGACTGACCCAAGTTATACTACAAGTACGAACATATTAAGTAAAGTATGAACACGAAGATACGAGCAGTAGTACGAACTGCAAGAAGAACAGTAGTAAGACGTAGTACTAGTACTATTGTACGTACTAAAGATTTCAAATAACGAGAAAGAACATAAAGTTCAATAACGAGAAAGAACATAAACATAGTTCTGCTAGGGGCTCAGCACAACACACTCCTGGAATAAAACTAAGCAACTAGTCCGCTTGACACTGCTGTAGAACCATCATGAGCGACGGCACTGCCACCTTACTCGGAGTCCGAGTCCACGTCCTCGACTTCATCCTCGTCCCTCTTCGTTGATGCTTCTTTGCTTGAACTGGACACTGGGCTCTGCTTCTTCATCTAACCCTTGTAGATATTTAAACAAAGGTAGGCATCCATTGCTGCGTACAGGATGTGATCTTCATCTAATGTCTTCGACTCCCATGCATGATGAAACTTGTGGTGAGGTTTCTTCAGTTTAGCGTACGAGGGATCAATCATGGATGCTGCCAGGGTCAGCATTGAAGGCTGAAAGGAGGACACCATGCTTGCCTTCTGGAGATCAAAGGGCTGGCCTACAACGAGGCCTATCCGACCCAGGACATCCCTGTCATTCCTAGGGTCTACAGTAACGAATTTCACTCTTTCGTCCTTGAGGAAGTTCTTAAAATCTTGGCACTCAATGTTGGCATGGCATATGTGGTAGACCAAGCACACGTTATGTACGCAAACCTGGATCACGACGGGCTTCTTCTTCTCTGCCTCCTTTAGAATCTTCTCTCTTTCCAGGACTATGGTGTGCTCAACATCTAGCCCAGCGACCCACTCATCCTTTGAACTGTTGAACATGTGTAGGAAGCGAGCAAGACATGCTTTCACTGTTGTGGATCCATGTGTGTAGATGACGATGAACTGGTCACCGGTGATGGATCTAACCTGGTACTCAGCGGCGACCATTGAGATTTGGGAGGCCATCGATTTTGGAGGAGGGTTAGGAGAAGTTGAACTGGTGTAATGTGAAAGAACGGGACGACTGGGAGCAAACTGTTGTAAGGTAGTAGTAGAAGACGGGGATGAGTAGGGCGTGCAAATGGCGTGGGGTTGTTGGCTTGCCCGGTGGATAAACGGCTGCAAGCCCCCAAAGAGTTCTCGAGTACTATGCAGCACCCACTAGATGTCATGTCTACTAGACCCATATCGTAGGCCTGATGGTATAGCTTCTACCTGTTCGCACGCCATGCCAGCATGTGGATGTAACTTCACTTAATTCCGTCAATCGTCGCGCCTCCCACGACCTTCGCCTCCCTCGCGCGGGCGCGCCCTTTGAGACTTCGACCGGCTATAAATGGGCAATTTGTTTTGCCTAATCCGCATGCATCATACTCCCTCTGGTCCTTTTTACTTCCGTCAACCGTTTGCAAAGTGTTTGACCAAATTTATACTAAGAATATAAATATCTACAATACTAATTATAATGAGTATAAGAGCTATGTTTCATAATGAGTATAAAAATATTGATTTGACATTGTGAATGTTGATACATTTTTCTATAAGTTTGGTCAAAGTAGAGGTACATTGACTTCGGACAAAACTTAAATGCACAATGATGTAGTTCCTCTGTCTAGGTGCGTGCCATGTCCTATCTAGTCATCACAACAAGGTTAGCTATTAGAGTACTACTACCTCCCTTCTACTTTAAAGGGCTCGATTCAAAATTTTCACTTACTCTTACCAAGATAGAGGCGGTGGAATAGTTTTTGTAGTATGCAAAACTACTCAACTAATGTTGTCGTTCTTTACAAAAAATATGTGTTTACCAATGCATTATCGCATTGCATGCATGCATGAACACTAGTTTTACTCTAACCCCCCTCTCTTCTTTAATTCTTTGCCACATCAGCATGTTTGCTATTCCCGTGTGCATGATACCAGCTAAGATACCACCATTATGGCCAGCCTTAATCATCGCATGCAATAATTTAGTGCACCTTGAAATATGAACATGTATGGGGCGTGTATGTTTTTAATGACTTGAGACTATACCTAGCCCGGCATGCAAGATGACTTATTATGCACCGTTCCCCATACCTGCAGGAAGCCCGTTCGTCTCCAAATCGTTTCCTCTCCATGTGTGAAAACAATATGCCTGCTTGACTCTCCTTCTCCCTCCGGTGGTCCCACCACTCCACCCCGTGTGGAAAAAATCTGCATGCATGAGTCTCCTCCCCCCGCGCTCGTCCAATCCGTTGTGACCAGCAATATTTCCACCCCTTCCCTCCCCCGTAATTTACTTCAACAAATATGCCCACGTAGCTGTTACGTTAATCACACAACATATCTTACGGGATGCTGCTTCAGTTACTTAACTGCAGGTGCATTGGGTCACTGACATATGGGCCCAACAGGTGTCTGGCCCACATGTCAGTGATGCAACTGGACTTGTAGTTAAGTCAGTGCAGCTCAGTCCATATCTTACGTAGGTGTGCCATTGCTCGCTATAAATACTGCGCCTCCCATGGCATTCAGAAGAACGCTCACATTCATCGCTATCTCCTCCCCCTCCCTCTCATGTCGACCACCATGGCATCGCCCCTCCCAAGACCTAGGTGCCCCTCGCTGCACCGCGCGTATGGTCACGCGTCGTTGTTCTATTCCTCGCCACCACTAGTTGAGGAGGACGCATTGGCGTTCCGCTCCTTGCCGTGAAGCATCGAGGTGGATGCGTCGGCATTCCCAATCTCGCCAGCACATGTGTCGGAGGATGTGTCGGCTCCCCGCTACAAGGAGAACACCGCGCCGCCCGCCAAGCCCCCCAGCCTTGAGGAGCTTTGGAAAGAAATGGATGTCGCCTTGTGGGAGGCTTTGCCTCCGCAGAGCGCACCAAAATAGAGGCGGAGAAGAAGGTCGAGGAAGAGAAGCGCGCCGCGGGACAAGCTGCCTGGCAGGCCTATGTCGCGTCCGAGAGAGTCAGGCAATTGGCTCTTTGGCAGAAGGCTCGTGCGAGGGTCGTGAGGGTGGCGGAGGACGCCCGTGCCAAAGCCCTGAGTGCAATCGGGCCCAAGCACCTCATCTACGCTTGGCGGTACATGGACTGGATGCATGCTTCCAGCGAGGAGGAGTACCTGTTGGTGCCGGATCAGAACACTGGTGAGATCGCGCTCGCTGGCCGGCAAGCCACCAATCAGCACCTCGCGAGTTGCGAGGCTGAGGAAGAGGCGTTGTGTCAGTGCGCTAGGAAACGGCCACGCACCAGGGCACTTGTGGTGCGTCGCAAGCACTCCTGCAAGCGCCGTGGCTTTTAGAAGGAGTATAATTTAGTTTCATAAGGCAATCTCATTAGTTTTGGGACGCAAATGATAAATCCCGAACATTCAGGAATTATTAGCATCCTTAATTAAGTATGTAAAAGGGAAAGTTTGGAAACCTTGTGTATCCGTACGCATTTTGTAAGTACGTGCATAAACACAAACTTTACTACTCTTATATACTATCGCACTACATGTCTCTCTCTATATATGCTTGCAGACTGTGCTACTCCCTCCGTCCAGGTGAATAAGTCATCTTTGGTTGTGCACCATGACCAAGAAGGAGGGAACACTTATACACCTAGGCGGAGGGAGTACTACTATTACTTATGTACATGCAAATGCACGTTTTAACATTACGATGCAGTTTTTGTAAAGGAAAACTCTTCTTTTCAGCCGGTTGATTTCTCGTCTCCTTAAGTCGCCTTCGTCATGTGCCACGGGTCCAAGCGGGACCGCCAAACTGCTTCTCTCTTCCTTATCTTCTCGGCCGCACCGCTCTAGGCGCTCGATCCCCTCTGCTTGCTCCCGTTCTCTCTCCCTTTTATATTCCATCAATTCCGCCACCGGTGAACTAGTGCTCCCACGCCTGTCCAGCCACCACGCATCGTAGGCGCTTTCTTGTTGCATGAACTCCATGGGCTGCAACCTGTAGATGGGATGTGACGTCGTCGGGGTCATCGGTGTTGCAATGCCGGCGGGGATGCAGTGGTCGGCATCTCGCAGTTCAGGCATTGTCGGCCAGCGCGCGCGATAGAGTGTCAACGGTGCCGTAGAGCGGGCGCCTAGCCCGCTACGTTGCAGCATCCACCGTAATGTATGATGGATGGGGTGTGACATCATCAGGTCACCGGTGTTGCGATGCGGGCGCGGATGCAGCAGCCGGTGAAGCAAAGGGAGCATGCGCGGCGTCGTGATGAAGCGTCATCGTGGCCGCCGGAGCTACAGTGAAGCGTGCGGGGTTTGTTGAAGCTCCTCCCAGGCTGCAATGAAGCGCCATCGGAGCTGTAGTGAAGCACCGGCGGAGTTGCAATGAAGCACCGGGGAGGCCATTGCAGCTCGTCGGCGTTGCAATGAAGCTCTTGCCGGAGTTGCAATGAAGCTTCGTGTGGCGGCGGCGATCCCTGTGTTGCCATGGAGCATCCCCGGTGGCTCGTGGTGCTGCGATGCAGCAGTCATCAACAGGGAGCTGCGTGAGCTCGCCGGCGTAGTTGTGATGGTAGGTGCATCGGTGCTGTAGTCACTGGTTTTCTTTCCCATAGTTGTCGTTGCTGAAGAGGCGAGTGTCGCAGTAGCTGATGGCCCTGTGGATGCAAAGATGATAGGAATAGGACGTGGGGTCCGAGTTGGTCTGATCGTACGGGCCAGATGCGTCTAATCGAGCGGCTGGCAAGGTGGATGATTTCCTAGAGAAATCATCCGGCTGATCCCTCGTAGCCGCCTTCTGTAAAATTAGAAAAACAGCACTAGTCAAGCTTGTGAAACGATTCAATGCAAAACAAATGCAAAAATGCTTGTTTGATTGTTTACTTTTAGCTTCCTTCTCTGTGGTTATTTCTCTGTCGTACTTTGTACGGAGTATCTCACTGGTCGGAAAGGCATGCAAATTCCCAAACCGCCCACTCCAACCACCAGTCACCACCACGCCCCACTCCTCCTCACCTTATCTACCATCTTTCTCGAGATATTATTTTTTCGATGAAATGGTCGACATACCATTTTCCGATAAAATTCTCAATATATTATTAGTTTTTACACATGGGATTACTCATGCATGGGTCAATGACAACAGGTGTTTTGAAAAAAATGCCACATAGACACGGTCTTTGACCATTTTACAACTATCTTAGTATCATTGTTAGTGGTTAGCCAGTGCAAGTTATAGCCCCGGGTGTTTTAACATTTTTTTAGTAATGATATCTAGCGATTGTTCGCCACAAGCTCATTCCTGGCAAATCCCACGTAACCGTCAGATTTCCATCCGACGGTGGCCTGTTTTTAAGCCAAAGTATTTGACAAAACCGCCACCCTTACACACATACTGTAACTGCATCGTGGGCATTTGCAACTGCCATGTCTCCCAACGAACATTTGCTGGGGATTGGAGTTAGCACCGATGGCGGCTCGTAGTCGTTCCACGCTCGGGCATTGAACTTTGTAACTATTTTAGATTAGAATTTATTACTCCTCCAGTCCTACTCCACTACTACTCTACTCAAGCAAGTTAGGGCATAGTAGTAGGTACTGTAGGGAGCACCAGTACTGTGATCATTCAAGCAAGTTGTCTGGCATCGACATGACCCTACGCTGCCAGTATGTGTATTGTAAGTCAAGCGGCATGCTATAGTCATCATCACATGTCCACTTCCCGCAACACATATTCGCTTCTCCATCTTTGTCCGCACATAATCTCGTCCAATCTTCCATCCCCGCTAAGGCGCGTCCCCCCCTCGTCCGAAACCCAAGCACTAACAATGGCAGAACCGAGCAGCGTCCGCCGACAGAGTGGCTGGAATTCGCTCCCCACAGAGGTAATCAAGCTCATTGTTTCTCGTGTGGACGATCTCAGTACCATGCTGCTCGTCGCGTGCTAGTCGGGGATGTACCGTTTACTCAAAGCCCTCACTCCGGAGCTTTTTAAGCCAGCTCCTTGCTTGCTGATGCTGCCTGATCTTTAGAAACATCATGTCACACAACATAACGATCGTAGGGTGGCGAGCATCAACCCCCTTGACTGCGATCTGATCCCTGTCACGCTCAACTACATTAACGGTATGTACTGGGTTGGCATCAACACGTCTTGGATGGTGCTCATCGACGGTCGCGGCAGCTGGATGCTCATGGAGGTCTACACCCGGCGATTGATCCCCTTCCTTCGATTAACACTGCACTGCTTTGGCACCATGGCCCAGAATACTCGGAATCTTACAGTAGCCAACATGATACCAGGTTTGATTTACTCAAGGTTGTAATCTGTCAAGTGCCCACAAGATCTGCGAATTATAAAGACTTCAGGCTAATTGCGTACTTCAACCGCGGTCTCGCCTATCTGACAGGTCACTGCAGTAAGTGGATAAATCTGCACGTCCATCGCAGGATCATACATCCTCCATGGTTCTCTGATGCCATTGAACACAAGGGCTTCATTTACGTTGTCGACTCCTTCTATGGCTGGTTGTATTGCTGGCCTACTCCACTCATCGCTACAAATGGTTGTTACAGCAGTATGTTACTTTCCTATGATATCATGATGGCTTGCTTATATTACTGTCAACATTTACTGAAAAATATTCATGCTCATAACATGTTGTTCTTAAGATTGACTACATTAAGAGCCCTTTTTTATTTGACTCCAACTTGATATGATGTTGTAGGCCGCCTGGTGTCCCTACCCTTCCTAATCCCAGAACCTTTCAAAGAAAAGCGGCATGGCAGTTGTAGGTGGTTCCAGGCTCAATCAGACGATGGCGAACGATTGATGATCATTCGCACGTACCGGACATGTTGTTTTGAGGAATACAATAACAGTCACTGCAAGGTCTTTGAGCAGGATCCCAGCTTCTCTGGGCCTTCAGGAATTTTTGACAGGAGGCTGGTAAGTAGCCTTGGTACACGCTCTCTGTTTCTCGGACTGAATTATCCGATTAACCAGGAGGCACGACTATATCTCCCTTGTGTCGAGGCACGACTTAGAGGCATAACCGCATGGTGGTTTTCTCGCAAGAGGGGTAATCTTCACACAATCCCATGACCTGAATAAGAAAGGGATAAAGAGTTGGCTTACAATCACCACTTCACACAAATAACATGTTAAACATTACATCATCCAGAGTACAATCAAGGTTCGACTACGGAACCAAAATAAAAGAAGACAACCCCAAATGCTAGATCCCTGATCGTCCCAACTGGGCTCCACTACTGATCATCAGGAAATGAAGCATAGTAACGACCAAGTGAAGGAAATATGCCCTAGAGGCAATAATAAAGTTATTATTTATTTCCTTATATCATGATAAATGTTTATTATTCATGCTAGAATTGTATTAACCAGAAACATAATACATGTGTGAATACATAGACAAACAGAGTGTCACTAGTATGCCTCTACTTGACTAGCTCGTTAATCAAAGATGGTTATGTTTCCTAACCATAGACAAAGAGTTGTTATTTGATTAACGGGATCACATCATTAGGTGAATGATCTAATTGACATGACCCATTTCATTAGCTTAGCACCCGATCGTTTAGTATGTTGCTATTGCTTTCTTCATGACTTATACATGTTCCTATGACTATGAGATTATGTAACTCCCGTGTGCCGGAGGAACACTTTGTGTGCTACCAAACGTCACAACGTAACTGGGTGATTATAAAGGTGCTCTACAGGTGTCTCCAAAGGTACATGTTGGGTTGACGTATTTCGAGATTAGGATTTGTCACTCCGATCGTCGGAGAGGTATCTCTGGGCCCTCTCGATAATGCACATCACTTAAGCCTTGCAAGCAATGCAACTAATGAGTTAGTTGCGAGATGATGTATTACAAAACGAGTAAAGAGACTTGCCGGTAATGAGATTGAACTAGGTATTGGATACCGACGATCGAATCTCGGGCAAGTAACATACCGATGACAAAGGGAACAACGTATGTTGTTATGCGGTCTGACCGATAAAGATCTTCGTAGAATATGTAGGAGCCAATATGGGCATCCAGGTCCCGCTATTGGTTATTGACCGGAGACATGTCTCGGTCATGTCTACATTGTTCTCGAACCCGTAGGGTCCGCACGCTTAAGGTTTCGATGACAGTTATATTATGAGTTTATACGTTTTGATGTACCGAAGGTTGTTCGGAGTCCCGGATGTGATCATGGACATGATGAGGAGTCTCGAAATGGTCGAGAGATAAAGATTGATATATTGGAAGCCTATGTTTGGATATCGGAAGTGTTCCGGGTGAAATCGGGATTTTACCGGAGTACCGGGAGGTTACCGGAACCCCCCGGGAGCTATATGGGCCTTAGTGGGCCTTGGTGGAAAAGAGAAGGGGCAGCCCAAGATGGGCCGCGCGCCCCTCCCCTCTCTTGGTCCGAATAGGACAAGGAGAGGGGGCCGGCCCCCCTCTCTCTTTTCCCCCCTCCGCGAATCCTATTCCAACTAGGATTGGGGGGGGGGGGGAATCCTACTCCCAGAGGGAGTAGGACTCCTCCTGGCACGCCTCTCCTAGGCCGGCCGCACCCCCCCTTTGAACCTTTATATACGGAGGCAGGGGCACCCCATAGACACACAAGTTGATCCACGTGATCTTATTCTTAGCCGTGTGCGGCGCCCCCTTCCACCATAGCCCTCGATAATATTGTAGCGGTGCTTAGGCGAAGCCCTGCGACAGTAGTACATCAAGATCGTCACCACGCCATCGTGCTGACGGAACTCTTCCCCGACACTTTGCTAGATCGGAGTCCGGGGATCGTCATCGAGCTGAACGTGTGCTAAAACTCGGAGGTGCCATAGTTTCGGTGCTTGATCGGTCGGGCCGTGGAGACGTACGACTACATCAACCAAACGCTTCTGTTGTTGATCTACAAGGGTACGTAGATCACACTCTCCCCTCTCATTGCTATGCATCACCATGATCTTGCGTGTGCGTAGGAAATTTTTTGAAATTACTACGTTCCCCAGCAGTGGTATCAGAGCCGAGGTTTTATGGTTTGATGTTATATGCACGAGTAGAACACAAGTGAGTTGTGGGTGATATAAGTCATACTGCTTACCAGCATGTCATACTTTGGTTCGGCGGTATTGTTGGATGAAGCGGCCCGGACCGACATTACACGTACGCTTACGCGAGACCGGTTCTCCCGACGTGCTTTGCACACAGGTGGCTGGCGGGTGTCAGTTTCTCCAACTTTAGTTGAACCAAGTGTGGCTACGCCCGGTCCTTGCGAAGGTTAAAACAGCACCAACTTGACAAACTATCGTTGTGGTTTTGATGTGTAGGTAAGATTGGTTCTTGCTTAAGCCCGTAGCAGCCACGTAAAACTTGCAACAACAAAGTAGAGGACGTCTAACTTGTTTTTGCAGGGGTATGTTGTGATGTGATATGGTCAAGACGTGATAAGATATAAGTTGTTGTATGAGATGATCATGTTTTGTTGAAGCTATTAGCAACTGGCAAAAGCCTTATGGTTATCTCTCAATTGCATAAGATGCAAGCGCCAAATAATTGCTTTACTTTATCGCTATGTGATAGCAATAGTTGCAAGAGCAATTGTTGGTGAGACAACCATGTGACGACACATTGATATAGATCAAGATGATGAAGATCATGGTGTCATGCCGGTGACGATAGAGATCATGACAGTACTTTGGAGATGGAGATCAAAGGCCCAAGATGATGATGGCCATATCATGTCACATATTTTTGATTGCATATGATGTTTATCTTTTTATACATCTTATTTTGCTTAGTTTGACGGTAGCATTTTAAGATGATCTCTCACTAATTATCAAGAAGTGTTGTCCCTGAGTATGCACCGTTGCGAAAGTTCTTCGTGCTGAGGCACCACGTGATGATCGGGTGTGATAGGCTCTACGTTCAAATACAACGGGTGCAAAACAGTTGCACACGCGGAATACTCAGGTTATACTTGACGAGCCAAGCATATACAGATATGGCCTCGGAACACGGAGACCGAAAGGTTGAGCGTGAATCATATAGTAGATATGATCAACATAGTGATGTTCACCATTGAAACTACTCCATCTCATGTGATGATCGGACATGGTTTAGTTGATTTGGATCACGTGATCACTTAGAGGATTATAGGGATGTCTATCTAAGTGGGAGTTCTTAAGTAATATGATTAATTGAACTTAAATTTATCATGAACTTAGTCCTGTTAGTATTTTGTAAATCATGTTGTAGATCAATAGCTCGCGTTGTTGCTTCCCTGTGTTTATTTTGATATGTTCCTAGAGAAAATTGTATTGAAAGATGTTAGTAGCAATGATGCGGATTGGATCCATGATCTGAGGTTTATCCTCATTGTTGCACAGAAGAATTATTTCCTTGATGCACCGCTAGGTGACAGACCTATTGCAGGAGCAGATGCAGATGTTATGAACGTTTGGCTAGCTCAATATGATGACTACTAGATAGTTTAGTGCACCATGCTTAATGGCTTAGAATCGGGACGTCAAAGACGTTTTGAACGTCATGGACCATATGAGATGTTCCAGGAGTTGAAGATAATATTTCAAGCAAATACCCGAGTTGAGAGATATGAAGTCTCCAACAAGTTCTATAGCTAAAAGATGGAGGAGAATTGCTCAACTAGTGAGCATGTGCTCAGATTGTCTTGGTACTACAATCGCTTGAATCAAGTGGGGGTTAATCTTCCAGATAAGATAGTGATTGACAGAATTCTCTAGTCACCATGACCAAGTTAGTAGAACTTCATGATGAACTATAGTATGCAAGGGATGACGAAAACGACTCCCGAGCTTTTCATGATGATGAAATCGATGAAGGTAGAAATCAAGAAAAACATCAAGTGTTGATGGTAGACAAGACCACTAGTTTCAAGAAAAGGGCAGAGGGAAGAAGGGGAATGTCAAAAAGAACAGAAAGCAAGTTTCTGCTCAAGTGAAGAAGCCCAAGTCTGGACCTAAGCCTGAGACTGAGTGCTTCTACTGCAAAGGGACTGGTCACTGGAAGCGGAACTACCCCAAGTGATTGGCAGATAATAAGGATGGCAAAGTGAACATAAGTATATTTGATATACATGTTATTGATGTGTACTTTACTAGTGTTTATAGCAACCCCTCAGTATTTGATACTAGTTCAGTTGCTAAGATTAGTAACTCAAAACGGGAGTTGCAGAATAAATAGAGACTAGTTAAGGGTGAAGTGACGATGTGTGTTGGAAGTGGTTCCAAGATTGATATGATCATCATCGCACACTCCCTATAAATTCGGGATTAGTGTTGAACCTAAATAATTGTTATGTGGTGTTTACGTTGAGCAAGAATATGATTCGATCATGTTTATTGTAATACGGTTATTCATTTAAGTAAGAGAATAAATTGTTGTTCTGTTTACATGAATAAAACCTTATATGGTTACACACCCAATTAAAATAGTTCATTGGATCTCGATCGTAGTGATACACATAATCATAATATTGAAACCAAAAGATGCAAAGTTAATAATGATAGTGCAACTTATTTAGTAGCACTGCCGTTTAGGTCATATTGGTGTAAAGCGCATGAAGAAACTCCATGCTGATGGGCTTTCGGAATCACTTGATTATGAATCAGTTGATGCTTGCGAACCATGCCTCATGGGCAAGATGACTAAGACTCTGTTCTTCGGAACAATGGAGCGAGCAACAGATTTGTTGGAAATCATACATACTGATGTATGTGGTCCGATGAATATTGAGGCTCGCGATAGGTATCATTATTTTCTGATCTTCACAGATGATTTGAGCAGATATGAGTATATCTACTTGATGAAACATAAGTCTGAAACATTTGAAAAGTTCAAAAAAATTCAGAGTGAAGTGGAGAATCATCGTAACAAGAAAATAAGGTTTCTACAATCTGATCGCGGAGACAAATATTTGAGTTACGAGTTTGGTCTTCAATTAAAACAATGTGGAATAGTTTCACAAATTCTTGCCACCCGGAACACCACAGCATAATGGTGTGTCCGAATGTCATAGCCGTACTTTATTAGATATAGTGCAAATCTATGATGTTTCTTACCGATTTACCACTATCGTTTTTGAGGTTATGCATTAAAGATACCTGCATTCACAAAAAAGGGCACCATCTAAGTCCGTTGAGACGACACAATCTGAACTGTGGTTTAGCAAGAAACCAAAGTTGCCGTTTCTTAAAGTTTGGGGTTGTGATGCTTATGTGAAAAAGTTTCATCCTGATAAGCTCAAAACCAAATCGGAGAAATATGTCTTCATAGGATACCCAAAAGGAGACTGTTGGGTACACCTTCTATCACAGATCCTAAGGCAAGACATTCGTTGCTTATAATGGATCCTTTCTAGAGAAGGAGTTTCTCTTGAAAGAAGTGAGTGGGAGGAAAGTAGAACTTGATAAGGTAATTGTACCTTCTCCCTTATTGTAAAGTAGTTCATCACAGAAATCTGTTCCTGTGACTACTACACCAATTAGTGAGGAAGCTAATGATAATGATCATGTAACTTCAGATCAAGTTACTACCGAATCTCGTAGGTTAACCAGACTGAGATCCGCACCAGAGTGGTACGGTAATCCTGTTCTGGAAGTCATGTTACAAGACCATGACGAACTTGCGAACTATGAGGAAGCGATGATGAGCCCAGATTCCGCGAAATGGTTTGAGGCCATGAAATCTGAGATGGGATTCATGTATGAGAACAAAGTGTGGATTTTGGTTGACTTTCCCGATGATCGGCAAGCCATAGAAAATAAATGGATCTTCAAGAGGAAGCCGGACATTGATAGTAGTGTTACTATCTACAAAGCTAGAATTGTCGCAAAAGGTTTTCGACAAGTTTAAAGTGTTGACTACGATGAGAGTTTCTCACTCGTATCTATGCTTAAGTCTGTCCGAATCATGTTAGCAATTGCCGCATTTTATGAAATCTGGCAAATGGATAAACAAAACTGTATTCCTTAATGGATTTATTAAAGAAGAATTGTATATGATGCAACCAGTATGTTTTTTCAATCCTAAAGGTGCTAACAAAATATGCAAGCTCCAGCGATTCATCTATGGACTGGTGCAAGCATCTCGGAGTTGGAATACACGCTTTGATAAGTTGACCAAAGCATATAGTTTTATACAGACTTGCGGTGAAGCCTGTATTTACAAGAAAGTGAGTGGGAGCACTACAGCATTTCTGATAAGTATATGTGAATGACATATTGTTGATCAGAAATAATGTAGAATTATTCTGCAAAGCACAAAGGAGTTTTTGAAAGGAGTTTTTCAAAGAAAGACCTCGGTGAAGCTACTTACATATTGAGCATCAAGATCTATAGAGATAGATCAAAACGCTTGATAAGTTTTTTCAATGAGTACATACCTTGACAAGATTTTGAAGTAGTTCAAAATGGAACAGTCAAAGAAAGAGTTCTTGCCTGTGTTACAAGGTGTGAAATTGAGTAAGACTCAAAACACGACCACGACAGAAGATAGAAAGAGAATGAAAGTCATTCCCTATGCCTTGTCCATAGGTTCTATAAAGTATGCCATGCTGTGTACCAGATCTATTGTATACCCTACACTGTGTTAAGCGAGGGAGTACAATAGTGATCTAGGAGTAGATCAATAGGCAGCGGTCAAAATTATCCTTACTGGAATAAGGATATGTTTCTCGATTACGGAAGTGAAAAAAGGTTCGTCGTAAAGGGTTACGTCGATGCAAGTTTTGACACTGATCCAGATGACTCTAAGTCTCAATCTGGATACATATTGAAAGTGGGAGCAATTAGCTAGAGTAGCTCCATGCAGAGCATTGTTGACATAGAAATTTGCAAAATACATGCGGATCTGAATGTGGCAGAACCATTGACTAAACTTCTCTCACAAACAAAACATGATCACTTTTTGGGTCTTAATCACATAGCGATGTGAACTAGATTATTGAATCTAGTAAACCCTTTGGGTGTTAGTCACACGGAGATGTGAACCAATCACATAAAGATGCGAACTATTGATGTTAAATCACATGGCGATGTGATCTAGATTATTGACTCTAGTGCAAGTGGGAGACTGAAGGAAATAAGCCCTAGAGGCAATAATAAAGTTATTATTTATTTCCTTATATCATGATAAATGTTTATTATTCATGCTAGAATTGTATTAACTGGAAACATAATACATGTGTCAATACATAGACAAACAGAGTGTCACTAGTATGCCTCTACTTGACTAGCTCGTTAATCAAAGATGGTTATGTTTCCTAACCATAGACAAAGAGTTCTTATTTGATTAATGGGATCACATCATTAGGTTAATGATCTGATTGACATGACCCATTTCATTAGCTTAGCACCCGATCGTTTAGTATGTTGCTATTGCTTTCTTCATGACTTATACATGTTCCTATGACTATGAGATTATGTAACTCCCGTGTGCCGGAGGAACACTTTGTGTGCTACCAAACGTCACAACGTAACTGGGTGATTATAAAGGTGCTCTACAGGTGTCTCCAAAGGTACATGTTGGGTTGACGTATTTCGAGATTAGGATTTGTCACTCCGATCGTCGGAGAGGTATCTCTGGGCCCTCTCGATAATGCACATCACTTAAGCCTTGCAAGCAATGCAACTAATGAGTTAGTTGCGAGATGATGTATTACAAAACGAGTAAAGAGACTTGCCGGTAATGAGATTGAACTAGGTATTGGATACCGACGATCGAATCTCGGGCAAGTAACATACCGATGACAAAGGGAACAACGTATGTTGTTATGCGGTCTGACCGATAAAGATCTTCGTAGAATATGTAGGAGCCAATATGGGCATCCAGGTCCCGCTATTGGTTATTGACCGGAGACATGTCTCGGTCATGTCTACATTGTTCTCGAACCCGTAGGGTCCGCACGCTTAAGGTTTCGATGACAGTTATATTATGAGTTTATACGTTTTGATGTACCGAAGGTTGTTCGGAGTCCCGGATGTGATCATGGACATGATGAGGAGTCTCGAAATGGTCGAGAGATAAAGATTGATATATTGGAAGCCTATGTTTGGATATCGGAAGTGTTCCGGGTGAAATCGGGATTTTACCGGAGTACCGGGAGGTTACCGGAACCCCCCGGGAGCTATATGGGCCTTAGTGGGCCTTGGTGGAAAAGAGAAGGGGCAGCCCAAGATGGGCCGCGCGCCCCTCCCCTCTCTTGGTCCGAATAGGACAAGGAGAGGGGGCCGGCCCCCCTCTCTCTTTTCCCCCCTCCGCGAATCCTATTCCAACTAGGATTGGGGGGGGGGGGGATCCTACTCCCAGAGGGAGTAGGACTCCTCCTGGCACGCCTCTCCTAGGCCGGCCGCACCCCCCCTTTGAACCTTTATATACGGAGGCAGGGGCACCCCATAGACACACAAGTTGATCCACGTGATCTTATTCTTAGCCGTGTGCGGCGCCCCCTGCCACCATAGCCCTCGATAATATTGTAGCGGTGCTTAGGCGAAGCCCTGCGACAGTAGTACATCAAGATCGTCACCACGCCATCGTGCTGACGGAACTCTTCCCCGACACTTTGCTAGATCGGAGTCCGGGGATCGTCATCGAGCTGAACGTGTGCTAAAACTCGGAGGTGCCATAGTTTCGGTGCTTGATCGGTCGGGCCGTGGAGACGTACGACTACATCAACCAAACGCTTCTGTTGTTGATCTACAAGGGTACGTAGATCACACTCTCCCCTCTCATTGCTATGCATCACCATGATCTTGCGTGTGCGTAGGAAATTTTTTGAAATTACTACGTTCCCCAGCAGTGGTATCAGAGCCGAGGTTTTATGGTTTGATGTTATATGCACGAGTAGAACACAAGTGAGTTGTGGGTGATATAAGTCATACTGCTTACCAGCATGTCATACTTTGGTTCGGCGGTATTGTTGGATGAAGCGGCCCGGACCGACATTACACGTACGCTTACGCGAGACCGGTTCTCCCGACGTGCTTTGCACACAGGTGGCTGGCGGGTGTCAGTTTCTCCAACTTTAGTTGAACCAAGTGTGGCTACGCCCGGTCCTTGCGAAGGTTAAAACAGCACCAACTTGACAAACTATCGTTGTGGTTTTGATGTGTAGGTAAGATTGGTTCTTGCTTAAGCCCGTAGCAGCCACGTAAAACTTGCAACAACAAAGTAGAGGACGTCTAACTTGTTTTTGCAGGGGTATGTTGTGATGTGATATGGTCAAGACGTGATAAGATATAAGTTGTTGTATGAGATGATCATGTTTTGTTGAAGCTATTAGCAACTGGCAAAAGCCTTATGGTTATCTCTCAATTGCATAAGATGCAAGCGCCAAATAATTGCTTTACTTTATCGCTATGTGATAGCAATAGTTGCAAGAGCAATTGTTGGTGAGACAACCATGTGACGACACATTGATATAGATCAAGATGATGAAGATCATGGTGTCATGCCGGTGACGATAGAGATCATGACAGTACTTTGGAGATGGAGATCAAAGGCCCAAGATGATGATGGCCATATCATGTCACATATTTTTGATTGCATATGATGTTTATCTTTTTATACATCTTATTTTGCTTAGTTTGACGGTAGCATTTTAAGATGATCTCTCACTAATTATCAAGAAGTGTTGTCCCTGAGTATGCACCGTTGTGAAAGTTCTTCGTGCTGAGGCACCACGTGATGATCGGGTGTGATAGGCTCTACGTTCAAATACAACGGGTGCAAAACAGTTGCACACGCGGAATACTCAGGTTATACTTGACGAGCCAAGCATATACAGATATGGCCTCGGAACACGGAGACCGAAAGGTTGAGCGTGAATCATATAGTAGATATGATCAACATAGTGATGTTCACCATTGAAACTACTCCATCTCATGTGATGATCGGACATGGTTTAGTTGATTTGGATCACGTGATCACTTAGAGGATTATAGGGATGTCTATCTAAGTGGGAGTTCTTAAGTAATATGATTAATTGAACTTAAATTTATCATGAACTTAGTCCTGTTAGTATTTTGTAAATCATGTTGTAGATCAATAGCTCGCGTTGTTGCTTCCCTGTGTTTATTTTGATATGTTCCTAGAGAAAATTGTATTGAAAGATGTTAGTAGCAATGATGCGGATTGGATCCATGATCTGAGGTTTATCCTCATTGTTGCACAGAAGAATTATTTCCTTGATGCACCGCTAGGTGACAGACCTATTGCAGGAGCAGATGCAGATGTTATGAACGTTTGGCTAGCTCAATATGATGACTACTAGATAGTTTAGTGCACCATGCTTAATGGCTTAGAATCGGGACGTCAAAGACGTTTTGAACGTCATGGACCATATGAGATGTTCCAGGAGTTGAAGATAATATTTCAAGCAAATACCCGAGTTGAGAGATATGAAGTCTCCAACAAGTTCTATAGCTAAAAGATGGAGGAGAATTGCTCAACTAGTGAGCATGTGCTCAGATTGTCTTGGTACTACAATCGCTTGAATCAAGTGGGGGTTAATCTTCCAGATAAGATAGTGATTGACAGAATTCTCTAGTCACCATGACCAAGTTAGTAGAACTTCATGATGAACTATAGTATGCAAGGGATGACGAAAACGACTCCCGAGCTTTTCATGATGATGAAATCGATGAAGGTAGAAATCAAGAAAAACATCAAGTGTTGATGGTAGACAAGACCACTAGTTTCAAGAAAAGGGCAGAGGGAAGAAGGGGAATGTCAAAAAGAACAGAAAGCAAGTTTCTGCTCAAGTGAAGAAGCCCAAGTCTGGACCTAAGCCTGAGACTGAGTGCTTCTACTGCAAAGGGACTGGTCACTGGAAGCGGAACTACCCCAAGTGATTGGCAGATAATAAGGATGGCAAAGTGAACATAAGTATATTTGATATACATGTTATTGATGTGTACTTTACTAGTGTTTATAGCAACCCCTCAGTATTTGATACTAGTTCAGTTGCTAAGATTAGTAACTCAAAACGGGAGTTGCAGAATAAATAGAGACTAGTTAAGGGTGAAGTGACGATGTGTGTTGGAAGTGGTTCCAAGATTGATATGATCATCATCGCACACTCCCTATAAATTCGGGATTAGTGTTGAACCTAAATAATTGTTATGTGGTGTTTACGTTGAGCAAGAATATGATTCGATCATGTTTATTGTAATACGGTTATTCATTTAAGTAAGAGAATAAATTGTTGTTCTGTTTACATGAATAAAACCTTATATGGTTACACACCCAATTAAAATAGTTCATTGGATCTCGATCGTAGTGATACACATAATCATAATATTGAAACCAAAAGATGCAAAGTTAATAATGATAGTGCAACTTATTTAGTAGCACTGCCGTTTAGGTCATATTGGTGTAAAGCGCATGAAGAAACTCCATGCTGATGGGCTTTCGGAATCACTTGATTATGAATCAGTTGATGCTTGCGAACCATGCCTCATGGGCAAGATGACTAAGACTCTGTTCTTCGGAACAATGGAGCGAGCAACAGATTTGTTGGAAATCATACATACTGATGTATGTGGTCCGATGAATATTGAGGCTCGCGATAGGTATCATTATTTTCTGATCTTCACAGATGATTTGAGCAGATATGAGTATATCTACTTGATGAAACATAAGTCTGAAACATTTGAAAAGTTCAAAAAAATTCAGAGTGAAGTGGAGAATCATCGTAACAAGAAAATAAGGTTTCTACAATCTGATCGCGGAGACAAATATTTGAGTTACGAGTTTGGTCTTCAATTAAAACAATGTGGAATAGTTTCACAAATTCTTGCCACCCGGAACACCACAGCATAATGGTGTGTCCGAATGTCATAGCCGTACTTTATTAGATATAGTGCAAATCTATGATGTTTCTTACCGATTTACCACTATCGTTTTTGAGGTTATGCATTAAAGATACCTGCATTCACAAAAAAGGGCACCATCTAAGTCCGTTGAGACGACACAATCTGAACTGTGGTTTAGCAAGAAACCAAAGTTGCCGTTTCTTAAAGTTTGGGGTTGTGATGCTTATGTGAAAAAGTTTCATCCTGATAAGCTCAAAACCAAATCGGAGAAATATGTCTTCATAGGATACCCAAAAGGAGACTGTTGGGTACACCTTCTATCACAGATCCTAAGGCAAGACATTCGTTGCTTATAATGGATCCTTTCTAGAGAAGGAGTTTCTCTTGAAAGAAGTGAGTGGGAGGAAAGTAGAACTTGATAAGGTAATTGTACCTTCTCCCTTATTGTAAAGTAGTTCATCACAGAAATCTGTTCCTGTGACTACTACACCAATTAGTGAGGAAGCTAATGATAATGATCATGTAACTTCAGATCAAGTTACTACCGAATCTCGTAGGTTAACCAGACTGAGATCCGCACCAGAGTGGTACGGTAATCCTGTTCTGGAAGTCATGTTACAAGACCATGACGAACTTGCGAACTATGAGGAAGCGATGATGAGCCCAGATTCCGCGAAATGGTTTGAGGCCATGAAATCTGAGATGGGATTCATGTATGAGAACAAAGTGTGGATTTTGGTTGACTTTCCCGATGATCGGCAAGCCATAGAAAATAAATGGATCTTCAAGAGGAAGCCGGACATTGATAGTAGTGTTACTATCTACAAAGCTAGAATTGTCGCAAAAGGTTTTCGACAAGTTTAAAGTGTTGACTACGATGAGAGTTTCTCACTCGTATCTATGCTTAAGTCTGTCCGAATCATGTTAGCAATTGCCGCATTTTATGAAATCTGGCAAATGGATAAACAAAACTGTATTCCTTAATGGATTTATTAAAGAAGAATTGTATATGATGCAACCAGTATGTTTTTTCAATCCTAAAGGTGCTAACAAAATATGCAAGCTCCAGCGATTCATCTATGGACTGGTGCAAGCATCTCGGAGTTGGAATACACGCTTTGATAAGTTGACCAAAGCATATAGTTTTATACAGACTTGCGGTGAAGCCTGTATTTACAAGAAAGTGAGTGGGAGCACTACAGCATTTCTGATAAGTATATGTGAATGACATATTGTTGATCAGAAATAATGTAGAATTATTCTGCAAAGCACAAAGGAGTTTTTGAAAGGAGTTTTTCAAAGAAAGACCTCGGTGAAGCTACTTACATATTGAGCATCAAGATCTATAGAGATAGATCAAAACGCTTGATAAGTTTTTTCAATGAGTACATACCTTGACAAGATTTTGAAGTAGTTCAAAATGGAACAGTCAAAGAAAGAGTTCTTGCCTGTGTTACAAGGTGTGAAATTGAGTAAGACTCAAAACACGACCACGACAGAAGATAGAAAGAGAATGAAAGTCATTCCCTATGCCTTGTCCATAGGTTCTATAAAGTATGCCATGCTGTGTACCAGATCTATTGTATACCCTACACTGTGTTAAGCGAGGGAGTACAATAGTGATCTAGGAGTAGATCAATAGGCAGCGGTCAAAATTATCCTTACTGGAATAAGGATATGTTTCTCGATTACGGAAGTGAAAAAAGGTTCGTCGTAAAGGGTTACGTCGATGCAAGTTTTGACACTGATCCAGATGACTCTAAGTCTCAATCTGGATACATATTGAAAGTGGGAGCAATTAGCTAGAGTAGCTCCATGCAGAGCATTGTTGACATAGAAATTTGCAAAATACATGCGGATCTGAATGTGGCAGAACCATTGACTAAACTTCTCTCACAAACAAAACATGATCACTTTTTGGGTCTTAATCACATAGCGATGTGAACTAGATTATTGAATCTAGTAAACCCTTTGGGTGTTAGTCACACGGAGATGTGAACCAATCACATAAAGATGCGAACTATTGATGTTAAATCACATGGCGATGTGATCTAGATTATTGACTCTAGTGCAAGTGGGAGACTGAAGGAAATAAGCCCTAGAGGCAATAATAAAGTTATTATTTATTTCCTTATATCATGATAAATGTTTATTATTCATGCTAGAATTGTATTAACTGGAAACATAATACATGTGTCAATACATAGACAAACAGAGTGTCACTAGTATGCCTCTACTTGACTAGCTCGTTAATCAAAGATGGTTATGTTTCCTAACCATAGACAAAGAGTTCTTATTTGATTAATGGGATCACATCATTAGGTTAATGATCTGATTGACATGACCCATTTCATTAGCTTAGCACCCGATCGTTTAGTATGTTGCTATTGCTTTCTTCATGACTTATACATGTTCCTATGACTATGAGATTATGTAACTCCCGTGTGCCGGAGGAACACTTTGTGTGCTACCAAACGTCACAACGTAACTGGGTGATTATAAAGGTGCTCTACAGGTGTATCCAAAGGTACATGTTGGGTTGACGTATTTCGAGATTACGATTTGTCACTCCGATCGTCGGAGAGGTATCTCTGGGCCCTCTCGGTAATGCACATCACTTAAGCCTTGCAAGCAATGCAACTAATGAGTTAGTTGCGAGATGATGTATTACAAAACGAGTAAAGAGACTTGCCAGTAATGAGATTGAACTAGGTATTGGATACCGATGATCGAATCTCGGGCAACTAACATACCGATGACAAAGGGAACAACGTATGTTGTTATGCGGTCTGACCGATAAAGATCTTCGTAGAATATGTAGGAGCCAATATGGGCATCCAGGTCCCGCTATTGGTTATTGACCAGAGACATGTCTCGGTCATGTCTACATTGTTCTCGAACCCGTAGGGTCCGCACGCTTAAGGTTTCGATGACAGTTATATTATGAGTTTATATGTTTTGATGTACCGAAGGTTGTTCGGAGTCCCGGATGTGATCATGGACATGACGAGGAGTCTCGAAATGGTCGAGACATAAAGATTGATATATTGGAAGCCTATGTTTGGATATCGGAAGTGTTCCGGGTGAAATCGGGATTTTACCGGAGTACCGGGAGGTTACCGGAACCCCCCTGGAGCTATATGGGCCTTAGTGGGCCTTAGTGGAAAAGAGAAGGGGCAGCCCAAGATGGGCCGCACGCCCCTCCCCTCCCTTGGTCCGAATAGGACAAGGAGAGGGGGCCGGCCCCCTCTCTCTTTTCCCCCCTCCGCGAATCCTATTCCAACTAGGATTGGGGGGGGGGGGAATCCTACTCCCAGAGGGAGTAGGACTCCTCCTGGCGCGCCTCTCCTAGGCCGGCCGCACCCCCCCTTTGAACCTTTATATACGGAGGCAGGGGCACCCCATAGACACACAAGTTGATCCATGTGATCTTATTCTTAGCCGTGTGCGGCGCCCCCTGCCACCATAGCCCTCGATAATATTGTAGCGGTGCTTAGGCGAAGCCCTGCGACAGTAGTACATCAAGATCGTCACCACGCCGTCGTGCTGACGGAACTCTTCCCCGGCACTTTGCTGGATTGGAGTCCGGGGATCGTCATCGAGCTGAACGTGTGCTAAAACTCGGAGGTGCCGTAGTTTCGGTGCTTGATCGGTCGGGCCGTGGAGACGTACGACTACATCAACCAAACGCTTCCGTTGTCGATCTACAAGGGTACGTAGATCACACTCTCCCCTCTCGTTGCTATGCATCACCATGATCTTGCGCGTGCGTAGGAAATTTTTTGAAATTACTACGTTCCACAACACCAAGGTCCTCGTCGAACTCCACCTTGAGTTCGGTAGCATCACCTGCACTGGTATCATCGGCACCTGCAACTGTTTGGAAGTATCTGTGAGTCACGAGGACTCAGCAATCCCACACCCGTGAGATCAAGACTATTTAAGCTTATGGGTAGGATAAGGTAATGTGGTGGAGATGCAGCAAGCGCTAAGCAAAATATGGTGGCTAACATACGCAAATAAGAGCAAGATGAGAAGCTACGCAACGGTCGAAAAGCTATAAGTGATCAAGAAGTGATCCTGAAACTACCTACGTTCAAACATAACCCAAATAGTGTTCACTTCTCGGACTCCGCTAAAAAGAGACCATCACGGCTACACACGCGGTTAATGCATTTTAGTTAAGTCAAGTGTCAAGTTCTCTACAACCAGACATTAACAAATTCCCATCTATCACATAGCCACGGGCACGGCTCTCGAAAGTTTATACCCTGCAGGGGTGTCCCAACTTGGCCCATCACAAGCTCTCACGATCAACGAAGGATATTCGTTCTCCCAGAACAACCCGATCAGACTCGGAGTCCCGGTTACAAGATATTTCGACAATGGTAAAACAAGACCAGCAAGACCGCCCGAATGTGCCGACAAATCTTGATAGGAGCTGCACATATCCCGTTCTCAGGACACACTGGATGAGACATACTACGAGTAAAACCAGCCCTCAAGTTTCCCCGAGGTGGCCCCGCAGTCTACTCAGTTCGGACCAACACTTAGAGAAGCACTGGCCTAGGGGGGGTTAAAATAAAGATGACCCTCTGGTTAATTACTCCAAAGGGAAAGGTATAGGTTGTTAGGAAAATGTAAAACCAAGGTTGGGTCTTGCTGGAGGAGTTTTATTCAAAGCAAACTGCTAAGGGGGCCCCATAACCCCAACCGCGTTATGAACGCAAAATCAAGAAACATAACGCTGGTATGACAGAAACTAGGGTGGCAATAGTGGAACAAAACGCCAGGCAAAAGGCCGAGCCTTCCACCCTTTACCAAGTATATAGATACATTAATTAAATAAGAGATATAGTGATATCCCAACATAAACATGTTCCAACATGGAACAACCTTCAACTTCACCTGCAACTAACAACGCTATAAGAGGGGCTGAGCAAAAGTAGTAACATAGCCAAACAATGGTTTGCTAGGAAGGTGGGTTAGAGGCTCGCGGTCGACGGCTGAAGCAAGCGCTCTCACTCGGGAAGAGCTCCTGCTCGATCCAAACAAGAGGAGGGCAAGCGGGGAGGCCGGGCATGGTCGGGGTGGCCGGCGTGCTGGAGAGGAGCTCCAGAGAGGTGGTCGGGATCGAGCTGCTCCGGTGAGCTGGCTCGGTGCGGCTGTTGCGGGGCTGAGGGGAGAGGGCGCCTGGGAGGAATCTTGGCCATCTGATCTAGATCGAATGGTCGAGGTCGACCGAATAGTGGCAGGTGGGGGGGTGTTGGCTGATGGTTTGGATCGGGAGGGATGCATGGATTGGTTCGGTGTGGAACCCGAGGAAGAGAGAGACGGCAGCGAGATGGATCCCTAGAAATTAGGGATTTGGTCTAGGGTTAGGCCAATATATATAGCGAGTGGGTTAGGTTAGGGGCTATCTCGTCTCTCCATTCGCAATCGGACGGTCGAGAAAAAATAGGTAGGGAGTCCAAATAAGAAAACGGAGATGTTTTAGGGATGTTTGGGGATGATCTGGACCCATTGGTGACGACAGAGCGGGTCGGGTTCAGGACAACTTTCAGACGCGTACGAAGGGTCGATGCATTTTGCAAGGAGGAGTGATGTGGACTGGCGGTTGGTAGTGGACTGTGTAGATGGTCTAGGGGGGAAGAGAGGGAAAGCTCAGCAACAGTTTTCGAAGACCGAAAACATCCGACATTTAACCGGCTATAATGCCGCTATAGTTATCCGCTGGAGCATCAAACCAACTCCAAATGCGATGAAACTTGGCAGGCGGCCTACCTACAACATAACAAGACCGCATGCCAACTTTCATCCCACTCCGAGAACATTTCCCGGCCACTTATAAAATAATATTTCGAAGGTGCCGCGGGCGTGTGCAAGTATGTCTGGGCTCGGAACGGACAATAGAAAGAACTGGGAGACCCGGACGGATGCAAGTTTTGAAAACAAGATGATGCAATGCACATGATGACATGGCAAGATGCAACACGCAAGCGAATGGCAAGGCAACAACAGCGAATAACTGGAAGACACCTGGCGCATCGGTCTCGGGGTGTTACAGCACTCCACCACTACAAAAGGATCTAGTCCCGAGATCTAGGATGGCACCGGGGGAAACGGAAGAGGAAGGGGTAAAACAAAGTTGCTTCTTTGACAAACGAGTGAAACCAAATAACCTTGCGAGGTTGAACAAATTTAAAGAAAGAATACAACAAAGATGAACAAAGTTGAAAACACTCCGTTAGAAAAGAGGAACAAGGAACATTACTAGAACCTAGTAGGTTGAAAGACATAAGAAAAGGGTTGCAATGGACAAGAAGTACATGCAAGCACTCCGGTTGAAACGAGATGTACAAGGAACGATAAAGATCAATTGTGACAACACTCCGGTTGGAAATGGAAGGCATAGCATATGAACTTGACAAGATGCGTGGATACTTGATGAAATCAACAACACACTGCCTCCGGAACTATTGAAAGAATGGCACAAGGGGTAAGAAAGATTTCAGATAGCACTCCGGTTGAGAAGGGAGGCAAAACTTGACAGAATGGGAAGAACTTGAATGAAGGACACGACACTTCGGTTGAATGGATAAGCAAAAGTAAAGAACATGATCTTTGACAAAAAAAACAAAGCGATGGTTGAAGAGTGCAACATCACAATGCTTCTGGAACGAAGGAATAGAAGCTAAATCGTTGGGAAGAAGAAAATAGAAGAAAATGATAACTTCTACCACCAATGAATTTGAAGGCATCCTTAGAAAGAAGGTTTGAATGGAGATGTTGAAAATTCAACAACGAAAAGAATAAGCTTGTAGTGGCCTTATGAAAAATATCTCACATTTATGAGGTGACAATCTGCCACTCACGGGGAAAAAGATTTGATTGAGAGCATCAAAGAGATGAAAAACTTATTCCACAAAGATGATAAAGAGATAACTTGGATCATTGTTAAGCACCCCAATAACAACATTCCTTAGGGAAGGCTGTAGGTGAAATATAACCCAAGATACTCCAACATAGAGATTGATGGGTTGCAAAGGGTCTCCTGAAGGAAGAGAAAAAGATGGGTTTAAATATCTCATTCTTGACAACTTATGAATCATGAAACATGAAGCAAAATTGTCAAGAATGACATAACACCACCTCGAAGGATAAGATAGAAAGAATTGCACTTGAATGCAAGATGAAGAATGATTGGAACTCCTCAAAACAAAACATGTGTTGAACACCATGTTTATTTTAGAGTATAGCTTTGCGGATCTTAACTCTGAGAGAAATCTTGAAGAACAATTGAAGAAAGGAAGGAATCCTTGATGAACCCCCATGTAGAGCCTCCATGAAGAACTCTGGTAAAAAAGGAAAGAGAAGTTGAGAACGCCAGGTGAAACCTTGCGATGATTTAGATGGAGCTTCGCGATGTTATAACCGAGAAAACTTGGAACTCCAAAAAATAAAAGATGAAACACTAGAAACCAAGAATTTTGATGAACCTCCGGAATAAGGAATTAATCACTAAGGTGAAACAATAATAAGAATTACGTTATGCGTATCCTTCACCAATTTAATTGATGACAAGCAACGGATTGCATACAACTTATTCTCGTAGAAAGGATTAAGAGAGATATAGCGTAAACTTGAGAAGGTCTTGATGGAACCACCGGTGGGATTTGGAAACAACGAATGAATTGATAGGATAAAGAAAGAAGAGAAATCTTGAATGAACCATCGTAAGAATTGAAAATGGAAGTAGCAAAGGCACAATTCACCGGGAAGAATTTGGAAAATGAATGAAGATACTTGAGGGGATTTAGATACATGAGAGCGAAGAGATCATGAACTAATTAGAGGATATTTGAATGATTCACCGGTAAGATTTGGAGAACGATAGCTACACGCTTAGAATGAATAATTCTAAGATGATGGGATCCAGAGAATCAAACTAAAAAGACTCCTGAATTGCTCCGGATGGGTGAAAAGAATTCTCACAATCGAAAACAATTATGAGAGGATGGCATCAAGCTTGAACTACAAATCTTTGGAAGAACGGATCAGATTTAGAGGAAAAACTCTTCTTCGGTCTTCAAATGTTGAGAATTATGACGAGAACCACCACCATGAATTGTTGAGGCACTCCGGAATGACAATTAGAAAGGTTGAACCAATGATGAAAAGAATTTTAAAGATCTTGGAGAAAGGCATTTGACTGATGATAACTCATTATTACGTCAAACTTTGAGAGAATTTGAGAATAACTCCGGGAAAATTAGAAGAGTCAGGTAAGATCCTGGGAGAAGACCTATGGGTTAGGGCCCACTCAAAAGAAACACCGTTGAAATGATTACTTGAAAGAGAGATTGCATCGGTTGAATTAAATGGCATGAATGAGATAACATCCTCGAAATAGCTAGAAAGGATTAAGATAGAAACTTGAATCTTCTGAGATAATCTTAAGCACTCCAGAACAAATGAATAACAAGAAGTGAAAGATTACTAGGTGCACCGGTATGGGAAAACATTTGAAATGAGGAAAAAGGATATGATCAACAAAGCTTGAAATGAATCCACCGGAGAAGAAAAGAGAATGGAGAATGTTGAACTTGTAGCTCCCTTATCATCTTCATAAGAAACACCGGGTAAACACTGAAAGAAAAGACTGAAGCGACTTCCCACAAATAAAAGGATACATGATTAAGAAATCTGAATCCTTGAACAAAAAAGGGTGGGAGGGCGGGAAAACAAAGACAACTTGGGCAGATGGAATAGATACCGTTGAGAAAACTGAGAGGTGATCTTGCGAATGGGAAAAATGATGGGATCATCTCGAAGAGAAACGCACCGGTTGGAAATAGAATTGAGGTGACAATCTCGATAAATAAGAAGGGTTAGTATTCACATAGGAATATGAGAACACCACTTAGAGAAGGTATGGATTCAATACTTGACATTGAAGCAACTCGAATACCACAAACCAAAACAAAACAAAGGATTGGCTTGTAGAATAAGCCGGAACAAATAAATGTGATAGAAATTTACCCAATCCCATATCATGCATCTGTTGAAAATATAATCTAGGAGCTACTTGAATTCCAACCTATAAACTCGGAAACTTTCTGGTTATGCAATCTGGTGTTGGGGATACAGGGGAAGCATAATATCTCACCCAAACTAACAATCCCTACATCCAGCTGTATCCATCCATCAACACATAACCAAGAAACCTTCGGAAATCATGTACCTCAACCTTTGAAAAGCATCCATTATACGAGTTATGGAAATACTCCCAAACTCCCGCCCCAGTACTGGGTGGCGTCGAGGTTATCTCACCAACAACTGCATAAAAGAGATTTTCGATGTCAGCGAGCTCAGGTATTCCAGAACTGCAACGATAAAATTGTGACGACAACACCTCGGAGCTCAACTCCCTGGGACACTGCCACAACCCCTAAATGTCAGGAGGCACCAAGAACAATGTTCTCGTCACAAGAATATTGGAACAATTCCAAGATACCCGCGTGATCCTAAAATAAATATTCATGAAATTTGAGGAGAGGAAAGTCAAAATATCTATGTTAGGAGACCTCACTAGAGCGACGAAGGGACTAAGGAGTAAAAAGAATCCTACTCTCCGATATATATAATCCTGAGACTCAAAACATTTTGTTCTAGACTCAACAACGTCAGCGATTCGATCAAGCAGGGGGCTCCTAAGTCAGGGATGGCTCTGATTACCAACTTGTAACACCCACGATGCGGCTATATCTCCCCCGTGTCGAGGCATGACTTACAGGCATAACCGCATGGTGTTTTTGTCGCAAGAGGGGTAATCTTCACACAATCCCATGTACTGAATAAGAAAGGGATAAAGATTTGGCTTACAACCGCCACTTCACACAAATAACAAGTTAAACATACATCATCCAGAGTATAATCAAGGTCCGACTACGGAACCGAAATAACAGAAGACAACCCCAAATGATTCCCGATCGTCCCAACTGGGCTCCACTACTGATCGTCAGGAAATGAAACATAGTAACGACCAAGGTCCTCGTCGAACTCCCACTTGAGTTCGGTAGCATCACCTGCACTAGTATCATCGGCACCTGCAACTGTTTGGAAGTATCTGTGTGTCACGAGGACTCGGCAATCCCACACCCGCGAGATCAAGACTATTTAAGCTTATGGGTAGGATAAGGAATGTGGTGGAGCTGCAGCAAGCGCTAAGAAATATATGCTGGCTAACATACGCAAATAAGAGTAAGATGAGAAGCTACGCAACAGTCGAAAAGCTATAAGTGATCAAGAAGTGATCCTGAAACTACCTACGTTCAAACATAACCCAAAATGTGTTCACTTCTCGGACTCTGCCGAAAAGAGACCATCGCGGCTACACACGCGGTTGATGCATTTTAGCAAAGTCAAGTGTCAAGTTCTCTACAACCGGACATTAACAAATTCCCATTTGCCACATAACCGCGGGCACGGCTCTCTAAAGTTTATACCCTACAGGGGTGTCCCAACTTAGCCCATCACAAGCTCTCACGATCAACGAAGGATATTCCTTCTCCCGGAACAACCCGATCAGACTCGGAGTCCCGGTTACAAGACATTTTGACAATGGTAAAACAAGACCAGCAAGACCGCCTGAATGTGCCGACAAATCCCGATAGGAGTTGCACATATCTCGTTCTTAGGGCACACTAGATGAGACATCCTACGAGTAAAACCAGCCCTCAAGTTTCCCCGAGGCGGCCCCGCATTCTACTCAGTTCGGACCAACACTTAGAGAAGCACTGGCCCAGAGGGGTTAAAATAAAGATGACCCTCAGGTTAATTACTCCCAATGGAAAGGTATAGGTTGTTAGGCAAATGTAAAACCATGGTTGGGCCTTGCTGGAGGAGTTTTATTCAAAGCGAACTGTCAAGGGGGCCTGTCGGTGTCAAAACCGGCGGATCTCGGGTAGGGGGTCCCGAACTGTGCGTCTAAGGCGGATGGTAACAGGAGGCAGGGGACACGATGTTTTACCCAGGTTCGGGCCCTCTTGATGGAGGTAAAACCTTACGTCCTGCTTGATTTATTCTTGATGATATGAGCATTACAAGAGTTGATCTACCACGAGATCGGAGAGGCTAAACCCTAGAAGCTAACCTATGGTATGATTGTATGTTGTCCTACGGACTAAAACCCTCCGGTTTATATAGACACCGGAGGGGGCTAGGGTTACACAAGGTCGGTTACAAAGGAGGATATATACATATCTGTACTGCCTAGCTTGCCTTCCACGCCAAGTAGAGTCCCATCCGGACACGAGACGAAGTCTTCAATCTTGTATCTTCATAGTCCAACAGTCCGGCCAAAGGATATAGTCCGGCTGTCCGAAGACCCCCTAATCTAGGACTCCCTCAGGGCCCATAACCCCAACCACGTTAGGAACGCAAAATCAAGGAACATAACACTGGTATGATGGAAACTAGGGTGGCAAGATTGGAACAAAACACTAGGCAAAAGGCCGAGCCTTCCACCCTTTACCAAGTATATAGATGCATTAATTAAATAAGAGATATAGTGATATCCCAACATAAACATGGAACAACCTTCAACTTCACGTGCAACTAACAACGCTATAAGAGGGGCTGAGCAAAAGCGGTAACATAGCAAAACAACAGTTTGCTAGGAAGGTGGATTAGAGCCTTGAAATGGCAATGTGGGAGGCATGATAAACAAGTGGTAGGTAGCGCGACATAGCGATAGAGCGAATAACTAGCAAGCAAAGATAGAAGTGATTTCGAGGGTATGGTCATCTTGCCTGAAATCCCGCAAGGAAGAAGAACGAGTCCATGAAGAAGACAAACGGACGTAGTCGAGCGGATCCTCACAAACGCGACATTACGGGAACTAACAAGAAGAAGCAACACCGGACAGGAGCAAACAACATGGTAAACACACAAGCATACCATGGCATGATGCACAATCAAGTATGATGCATGTCCGGTTTAAAGAGGCATGGCATGGCAAAGTGCACAAACAATACTACAAATTAAGTGGAGCTCAATATGCAACGAGTTGCATATTGACGAAACACCACATCAATTATTTAGTTCTCTCTTGTTTATGTACCCAACAATATTAAATGTTATTAAACATGGCAAGGGGTGAAGCATAAGAAAACTACACATCTAAGAAAGTTTAAATGAGGCCGGAAACAACAACAACAATTCTGGAAAATCCTCATATGCATATTTTGAATTAGCTACTGTTCTGCCCTAAATATAATTTTAGAGTTGTTAAACATGCAAAGTAAGTACATCATGTTAATATATGCATTTTTCTGCCCCATTTACATTTAAAGTTTATTAAATTCGAAGCTACGATTAATTAGTTATGAAATAAAGCATTTTAGCATGGCATATGAGCAAATTTAAACAAACAGCATTTTAAACATTTTGAACATGAACGAAAACAGCATATTATGAAAGTAGACGAAATTCTAAACATTTTACATATTAAGTTTGTTCAATTTGGATGTACGGTTGGTGAGATATTAAATGCATGATGACGAAGGACTTTTCTGTAAAACTGGCGCTCTCTAGAAAAAAAGCTAAAATCACAAAACCTAAAAAACCTATACAGGCTGAATCTGAATAGTGCACTAGGCGGCTTGGCTGCTCACCTAGCTGGGCTCGGCCCAGATCGATGGAGGTGGGAGCTGGGCCGCAGTCAACAGCGAAGGGGAGGTGGCCCAGGTGTGTGCGGTCGGTCTGGAGTCGGTCAACGCGAGCGGTCGAGGCACCAACTCCTATCGTTCGATGCAGGGTGAAGCAGAGGGTGGCGCCTAAAGATGCAGAGGAAGCAGGGACTTGGCGCGGGGTAGAGGTGGACTCGGGGCTCCGGCGGGAGGAACTTGAGGCGCAGGGGGCGGCGAGAGTTCGCGGGCGATGGTGGTTGTTGCTCCCTAGTGCAGCAGAAGAGAGAGAGAGGGAGGGAGATGAGCACGGGCCGCAGGTGAAGGAAGGAAGAAGGAATGGGAGGGAGGAGGCGTGAGGTGGCTCCGGTGTTGCTGCTGGAAACGACGAGGAGGAGCTCGGGGAAGGAGCACGGCGCGACAGAGGGGGTCCACAGCACGCTGGGTTGCTGCCTGGAGCTGCTCCGGCGAGCTACGGCTCTCGGTCGAAGGCTGAAGCGAGCGCGCTCGCTCGGGAAGAGCTCCTGCTCGATCCAAACGAGAGGAGGGCGAGCGGGGAGGCCGGGCATGGTCGGGGTGGCCGGCGTGGTGGAGAGGAGTTCCGGCGAGGTGGTCGGGATCGAGCTGCTCCGGCGAGCTGGATCGGTGTGGCTGCTACTGGGCTGAGGGGAGAGGGCGCCTGGGAGGACTCCTGGCCATCTGATCTAGATCGAATGGTCGAGGTCGACCAAATCGTGGCAGGTGGTGGGGGTTGGCTGATGGTTTGGATCGGGAGGGATGCAGGGATTGGTTCGATGTGGAATCCGAGGAAGAGAGAGACAGCGGCGGGATGGATCCCTAGAAATTAGGGATTTGGTCTAGGGTTAGGCCAATATATATAGCGAGTGGGTTAGGTTAGGGGCTATCTCGGCCATCTGATCGCAATCGGACGGTCGAGAGATAATAGGTAGGGAGTCCAAATAAGAAAACTGAGATGTTTTAGGGATGTTTCGGGATGATCCAGACCCATTGGTGACGACGGAGCGGGTCGGGTTCGGGACAACTTTCGGACGCGCGTGAAGGGTCGATGCATGTGCAAGGAGGAGTCGGGTGGCCTGGCGGTTGGTATTGGACTGTGTAGATGGTCTAGGGGGGAAGGAGAGGGAAATCCCGGTAACAGTTTTCGGAGACCGAAAACATCCGACATTTAACCGGCTATAATGCATCAAACGAACTCCGAATACGATGAAACTTGGCAGGCGGCCTACCTACAACATAACAAGACCGCATGACAACTTTCATCCCACTCAACATTTCCCGTCCACTTATAAAATAATATTTTGAAGGTGCCACGGGCGCGTGCAAGTGTGTCTGGGCTTGGAACGGACAATGGAAAGAACTGCGAGACCCGGACGGATGCAAGTTTTGAAAACATGATGATGCAATGCACAAGATGACATGGCAAGATGCAACACGCAAGCGAATGGCAAGGCAACAATAGCAAATAACTAGAAGACACCTTGCGCATTGGTCTAGGGGCGTTACATGTCCCTACCCTTCCTAATCCCAGAACCTTTCAAAGAAAACCGGCATGGCAGTTGTAGGTGGTTCCTGGCTCGATCAGACGATGGCGAACAATTGATGATCATTCCCACATACCGGACATGTCGTTTCGCAGAATACAATCACAGTCGTTGCAAGGTCTTTGAGCAGGATCCCAGCTTCTCTGGGCCTTCAGGAATTTTTGACTAGAGGCTTGTAAGTAGCCTTGGTACACGCTCTCTATTTCTCGGACTGAAATATCCGATTAACCAGGAGATAACCGACGGCAAGGATCTTGATGGCAGCGCGGTGTCGTTCATCAGGAAAAACTATATGTACACAGCGTGCCATGCGTCTCTGCATGCACCATACCCTGATATGTACTGCCACGCTCTGCAGCCCAAAGTAGGAGAGAGGGTCGCAAGTTTCACACTTCGACCTGCTGGCTAGAGTTTACCCCGTCAGGCACCCATCTGGTTCAAGCCATCAACCTACAGCTTAATAAATAGTAACGTCTAACTGAGCCAGTTAGTTAGATGCGTACACTTGGTGTAGTAGGATCTTTATTTAGTTTGACACATACACTTGTTCTTTTTTGGTAGCCCTTTTGTAATGATGGCTGGTGTTTGGTTTGGAAGAGAGAGCTGCGTCTTTACTCTTCTGGCCTGCTTACTGCTTCTGTTGCACCCCCAGCCCAGGTTGCTGCTGCTGCTATTTTCAATGTACAATCAGTAGTATATTTTGTCTGTTGGTTGAATAGATGTGTTGTTAGAACGACAAACACAATGTTTTGGAAGTCGTTGCACGGTCCGATCCTTTAGTGCCCCGTACCGTATGTAGCGCATACTATTTTTGGTACGAAACACATTTTCCACTTGTTGATAACATGCGGTCAACTGATGAAGGCCCAATAGAGGAGCCCATAATTAACTGGAAGGGAGGCTCTCACATGAATCCAGCCCAGGTACATGCTCATGTTCCCCTAAACATAAATAAATAAATAAAGCTAAATGCTCATGCACCAGTTCTTTAAATTCACGATTTAACAGGAGGATATTATTTCCTATGATAGTGTCGTTACATTCAGTCGATATTATTCTTAGGCAAAGATAGAGACCAGTCTTCTTTCTCCCACCATTTTCTTCCTGCAACCAGCGGACCCATGCAAATCGTAGTCAACGTCATAAATAGTTCTGGTCCATTTTTACTTTTCAATAAGAATGTCCAACCATCCCAGCACATTGGCGACAGCACTTTATCCTCTGCCTTGGTGCGCTCGCCGCGGCGCCGCCGCCCGGCCTTGTCAACATAGTGAATCGGGAGAGGACTGTAGTTGTGAGTATGATAGTACGGACCCAACAGGTCCACTCCCGAACACAAGCAAGCGCCTCTTTTACTACTCAGATGCACTCCTCATTTTTTTACTCTAATCCACCCTGCTGATATCTGGGACCCACATCATTTTCAACGTATAGTCAATTAATGACAGAATTGCACAACTTTTTTGAGTAGTAATTCGGAGGAGCAGGCTATAAACTGGGTTGTGCGGTCTCTACGGCCCGTCTAACAACATGACCAGCCCAACAGTTTTTTCTTTGGAAAATAGGTAGCCCAGTATTTCTTTTTGAAGAATACCCAAGCTAGGCCTATTTGTTTTCTCCGGCTTACTGGGCTGCAAATCTTTCAAGACGAGGAGGGATGCATTCCGACCTGGCCAAAGAGTATGGTCGGTGTCTGCTAAAATTAATATCAAAGGGGTTGAAAATTCCAAAAACATTATAGCAAATGGGAAATCAATTTCCTTTCTTGTTTTTGTTCTTCACTGATATTTTATATTTCATTGGATTTAACATGACATAGTACTAATTTATTTTACATTTGTTTTAGTTTGGCTACTAATTTTTGGATTAAGAATATTTTGTTCACCAGCAAAAAATTGCGAATTTTCAAAATTTCGCACATATTTAGTTCAATTTTTTAACCCTGGTACTGACCAGAAAATGGGCCACAATTCTAAAAATGAAAAATGGGCTGCAATAAATTCCATACGAATTAGAAAAGGAGTAAAAATTATAAAACTAATAGCAAATGGGTTGTACACGCCAGAGATTTCGACGCTGACTTGTTTACGCAAGGCTTTGTCAGTCAACACATGATTCTAGCAACAGTGGTTGTTGGATGTCCATCCAACGACCGACGTGCTTCTTCAATCTCTGATCTTCCTGCTCCAGCCGCCTAAACTAGCGCCAGCAGGACTGCTTGTTCTCACCTCTTGTGGCCCACTGTGATGCCGCACAGGCTTCACCGGCCCACCCTACTCCCTCCGTTGGCCTGGCCGCACGCAATCAACTGCAACCTTATTACACGAAAAAATGATTCCTCCCACTGACATCTGGGGCGCACCAGTTGGGAGCCTGACATGTGGGTCTACTAAGTTGACGCATATGCAGGGCTTGTCAACTTAGTCAAAAAATGATTCTAGCAGCAGTGACCGTTGGATTTGAATCGAATGGTCCTACTGCCTCTTCAATCGCTGCTCTTCTTGCACTAGCCGCCCAAACCAGCGCCGGCGAGACCACCTGCTCCTACCTCCCTTGGCCGGCTGTGCTGCCGTGGAAGCCTCACCGCCCCCTACTACTCCCACCGCTGGCCAGGCCCTGCGGCGACGGTAGCCTCACACCGCAGCTGAACCAGTGAACCCTCGTACTCCTCTCCGCATGGGCATCCACTGTCGCATCGTCCCCTTCCTAGGCCTCGTCGTCGTCCACCGCCCTGGTGCTCTCGGCGCGGTGTGGTCAATGTGGTCAAGGAATAACTTCCATCGGAATAGTAATGTACGTGGAGAGGCTGACAGCTGGGTCCACGGCCGCAGCAAGGAAGTGCCTCCTTATTACATGCAAAATAATTATTCCTCCACCTGATAGCAGGGACCCACCATATGGGCCACCGTATTTCGCGAAAAAAACATTTCCCCCCTGACTGCTGGGACCCACCAACTACATCTTCGCACACAAGGAAGTGCCTGACAGTCAGGACCCACTTGGTCGAAGTGTACTTGTAGCGACCCGACCTCAAATGGTCAAGTCTCTGTGCTTTAGTGTCATCCCTGGATCAGTAATGCTGACACACACAGTACTCAAGGATTTATAATAGAGTAGCAATCACACACTTATTACATCGAATGTCACCAAAGAGAACTTATTACAATAAATATGACTTAAGGCCATCTAATACGATAACATCGGAAGGCTTGGAAGATAAAGTGAGTCCATCAACTTCAACGGCATAGCTGAGCTACACGGCAATGACCTAACGAACCTTACTCCTCGTCTGAAAAGTCTGTGTCGGTGTTCTGGGAACAGGGGTCCCCAGACTTTCCTGCCTGTGGCCTGCAGCGTGGCTCAAAGGAGGCCCAGCACGGCCCATCTTCATCAACGCAAGACTCAAGACCCTCGCGAGGGGCCAAGCCTCGCGAGGCGGATGACACGGAGCTTCCTCAGGCACGGCCTCGTCAGGCTGGCTCGCGAGGAGGCGGAGAGATCAAGGCGGGGTACCTCGCGAGGTGCCCGTGACGCAAGCCATGACGACTCAGGGCGCCAGGCGGGTGCCAGCGTGCGCAGTGTCCTTCTTTCCTCTTTGGTGCAAAGGGGGCAAGCGCAGCCGCGGAGTACCGAGGCGTCAGGCAAAGGTTGCCATTTCGGTGCAACGAGACCAAGACCAGGAGGACTACGAGATGGAGGTCACCGTGGAGCCCAAGACGGCGTCATCACCAGAGCTTTGCGCAGGCGAAGACTGCTTTTGTCAGGATAGTTGATACTTGCTGTCCCCCTTCAAATTAGCCCGCCATTGTTGGCTCCCTTCCCGCTTGATATTTGGGAAGAGGACCAGGGCCTCTATAAATAGGACCAGCCACCTGCATAGCAAGGGGGGTTCGGTTCGGTTGGGTTCATTCGTTCGGTTCGCAAGCAGAGAGAGTGAGTGAGAGAGAGAGAAGGGTGACTGAACTCCTCCTAGCAGTTCATCGCCCCAGCCAAGAACAGACCCTCGCGAGGCTGTTCTTCCTTGTATTGTTCATCATCATCAGCCCCAGGAGGCAATCCACCAACCACACACTGGAGTATGGTATTACACCACTACGGTGGCCCAAACCAGTATAAATATCGTGTCCCTTGTGCAGTTCTGTTAGTAGTTTAGATCTTTGCGAGGCGGGGGGTAGAAGGCGTAATCTCCGCGCGCACCCCAGTGTTCGAACCTTAAGGGTCTGCCGGAACCCGAAATCCGACATTTGGCGCGCCAGGTAGGGGTGCGCCGGAATTCGTCGTCCACCGCCCCGTTCTCCTCCAACCGCCGCATCCATGCCCGACGCTCATCAGGCCCGCGCCGAGCGCCGGGCCGCCATCGCTTCTCGCGTCGCCCAGACGGTGCCCGTCGGTGGACGTCCTCGTCGTTCCCCGGCGCCCGCCGTCAACGCCGCCACCGGCCCGGCGGGGGGCGAGCAGCAAGCATCGTCTCAGCATCCATCCGTGCGGCAAGACGGCCACACCGCTACTCCATTGCTCGCGCCCGCTGGTTCTTCGTCCCGCGCGCTCCGCGCACCCATGGAGGCTCGAGCTGCGCTCCTCGCGGCAAACGAGCTTCTGCGCTACTGTCCCGTCGATGACGTCTACGAGGAGTGGCTCGACCGCGTCGCCGAGCTTGCCCGCGCCGCAGGGGGCTCTCCCGCGCCGTCCGTTCCTCTACGCCACACCCCGCCCCGCGCGGGCAACGAAGCCCTGGAGGCGTACCGGCCGCCTCCTCTCCAAGAAGACGCCATGGCTCCAAGGCGTGTGGCCCTTGGGCGGAACCCGCTCCGTCAGGTGCCAGCGCAGCAAGAACGGAGCTGCCAAGAGATCCCACGCCCACAAGGGGCTGCCCGGGCGCTCCCTGCTCCGGCACGCCGCGACCCTGCTCCAGTTCCGGCACGCCAAGACCCCGCACTGCTCCTAGCTGCAGCGCATGGGGGCCCTCAAGACCAAGCTCTCCACCAGCCGAGGCCTGTCGTGGCCACCACAGGCTGCCGTGCCTACACCACCGAGCTGCGTAGCGTCGCGTGGCCCGGCAAATTCAAGCTAGACCTGCCTCCTCGTTACGATGGCACGACTGACCCTGCGGAGTTCCTCCACCTCTACGAGCTGGGCATCGAAGTTGCCAGCGGGGACGAAAAGGTCATGGCGAACTGGTTCCCCATGGCACTCAAGGAAGGAGCTCGCACCTGGCTCCTGAATTTGGCTCCGGGCACGATCTCTTCCTGGGACCAGATGCGCACCCGCTTCATCGCCAACTTCCAAGGTACTCGCGACCGGCCACCCGCCGTGAGCGACATGCACCGCATCAAGAAACAACCAGAGAGACCCTGCAGAAGTACATCCAGCGCTTCAACAGCGTGCGCCTCAAGATCCCCAAGGTGTCCGAGGAGGCCATCATCTCGGCCTTCTCCGATGGTGTGCGCGATGTCAAGATGAAGGAGGAGCTGGCGATGCATGAAGACCTGTGCACCTCCCTGGAGCTGTTCAACTTGGTGACCAAGTGCGCCAGGGCTGAGGAGGGACGCCTCTCCCTCCTTGAGCTGCCTGCTGCAGACCCAGAAGAGAAGAAGCCCAAGGCCACGAACGTGAAGCGCAAGGGAGCTGCCGTGCTCGCAGCAGAACCAGACACCAAGCGGGGCAAAGATCTGCCTGAGTCCACCAGGGGCAGCCGGTACTGTGTGTACCACGACCTCCACACCCACAACACCAACGAATGCCAAGAACTCTGCGCCGTGCGAGAAGGAAGGATCGGTCGTCATCCCGATCGCGCCGATCGGGGCTACGGCCGAGGAGGAGGAAGAAACGCAGGACGCTGGGAAGACCATGGCCCGCGCCAAGGGTGGCGCGATCAGCCTCGCGAGGATCGTTGGTGAGACCTGCCTCGCGAGGGGGACTGGAGGGATCAGCCTCGTGAGGATCGCCCGCAGGGCAACGCAGGTCTCCCTCCATTGCCGCCTCAACCAAGGAGGAACGAGGACCGCCACCAAGACAAAGGGGCTGGGGGCTTCCAGGAGCCACGCGCAATCGCCTGCATCCTGGGCGGAGCTCAAGCCCCAGCCTCCCAACGCATCTTCAAGCAGTTTGCCCGCGAGGTGAACGCAGCCCTCCCCAGGCTCGAAACAACGTGCCCTCTCAGGTGGTCGGCGTGCGCCATCACATTTAGCTCAGCGGATCAACTCAAGTGTGCAGCCATAGCTGGCGTCCTCCCGATGCTCTGCTCCCCAGTCATCAGCAATGTACTGGTCACCAAGACCCTCATCAATGGTGGGGCAGGACTCAACGTCCTGTCCGTGGAAACATTCAACAATCTCCAAGTGCCCTATGACCAGCTTCAGCCAACCAAGCCCTTCTCCGGAATCACCGACGGCTCGACGGTCCCGATTGGGCAGGTCCGCCTCCCTGTCACCTTCAGGGCACGCGACAACTACCGCACCGAGCTCATCGACTTCGACGTCGCCCACATCCGCCTGCCGTACAACGCCATCCTCGGGTACCCAGCGCTGGCCAAGTTCATGGTCGTAACTCACCATGGCTACAACGTCCTCAAGATGCCAGGGAGTGGCGGAGTCATCACGGTACCCTGTGAAGAGAGGGATGCAGTGTGTTCCCTGGAGCGAGCCTTTCAGGCTGCGTCACTGGAAGACCCGGATCACGGAAGCAGGAGGCTTCCTGAGGCCACCCCCAAGAAGAAGAAGACATCATCTGGACCGGCCCCTCAGGGCCCGCGTCTGTCCAGGGGGAGCCTCCTTCCATCGCATAGGAAAGCGCGCCCGACGCCCTCCTCAGGCAGGGCTCGGGGGCTCTCCCCTGGAGGGCCACCGACCTGGCCAGGGTCACGAGGGAGGCGCTTGGGCACCACGTGGAGGCGTGTTTCGAAGCACGTTTCCCTCAAGAAGGAGCAAGGCAAGGAAGGTCAGACCCGCAGGAGTTCGTCGACAGAGCCATTCAAGAACTACAGGAATCAAGGATCATGAGAGGTTGCCGCCGTCTGCCGGCTGCGGCTCCCCATCCAGGCGAGGATGGTGGGCTACGTCTTCGTCGATGTACCAGGGCTCAACCAAGCCGCTACGATTGAGCGCTTCTGGCCCTCGCGAGTGGGGCGCTGCCGGGGTCCGGCCCACAGCTACGTTCGCATGCCTTACGACCGGCCGAGCGCGGTTGCTATGCGCCAGCACCTCATGAGGGGCATCATGGAGGCTCAAGAAGACAGGCGTTCCGCAGCCCTGGCGGAGATGGAGATGATTCATGAAGAGCTACCAGTGCCTCCGGAGCCTCCCGAGGCCCCTGGGCCTGGGGGCTCGTGAGGATCGGCTTCCGCAGCCTACCGAGTCTGCTGCACCGACACCCCTGAAGGAAATATGCCCTAGAGGCAATAATAAAGTTATTATTTATTTCCTTATATCATGATAAAAGTTTATTATTCATGCTCGAATTGTATTAACCAGAAACATAATACATGTGTGAATACATAGACAAACAGAGTGTCACTAGTATGCCTCTACTTGACTAGCTCGTTAATCAAAGATGGTTAAAGTTTCCTAACCATAAACAAAGAGTTGTTATTTGATTAACGAGGTCACATCATTAGTTGAATGATCTGATTGACATGACCCATTCCATTAGCTTAGCACCCGATCGTTTAGTATGTTGCTATTGCTTTCTTCATGACTTATACATGTTCCTATGACTATGAGATTATGCAACTCCCGTTTGCCGGAGGAACACTTTGTGTGCTACCAAACGTCACAACGTAACTGGGTGATTATAAAGGAGCTCTACAGGTGTCTCCAATGGTAGATGTTGGGTTGGCGTATTTCGAGAATAGGATTTGTCACTCCGATTGTCGGAGAGGTATCTCTGGGCCCTCTCGGTAATGCACATCACTTAAAGCCTTGCAAGCATTGCAACTAATGAGTTAGTTGCGGGATGTTGTATTACGGAACGAGTAAAGAGACTTGCCGGTAACGAGATTGAACTAGGTATTGGATACCGACGATCGAATCTCGGGCAAGTAACATACCGATGACAAAGGGAACAACGTATGTTGTTATGCGGTCTGACCGATAAAGATCTTTGTAGAATATGTAGGAGCCAATATGGGCATCCAGGTCCCGCTATTGGTTACTGACCGGAGACGTGTCTCGGTCATGTCTACATTGTTCTCGAACCGTAGGGTCCGCACGCTTAAGGTTTCGATGACAGTTATATTATGAGTTTATGAGTTTTGATGTACCGAAGGATTTTGGAGTCCCGGATGAGATCGGGGGCATGACGAGGAGTCTCGAAATGGTCGAGACGTAAAGATCGATATATTGGACGACTATATTCGGACATCGGAAAGGTTCCGAGTGATTCGGGTATTTTCGGAGGTACCGGGGAGTTACGGGAATACGGGGAAGAGTATTGGGCCTTAATGGGCTTTAGTGGGAAGGAGCCAGGAGGTGGCGCGCGCCCCTCCCAAGTCCAGTCCGAATTGGACAAGGGATTTGGGGCGCGGCCCACCTCTCCCTTCCTTCTCCACTTCCCTCCTTTCCCCCCTTCTCCTAGTTGGACTAGGAAAGAAGGAGTCCTCCCGGTGGGAGTAGGACTCCCCTTGGCGCGCCAACTCCTTGGCCGGCCGCCTCTCCTCCCCTGCTCTTTTATATACGGGGGCAGGGGGCACCCCATAGACACACAAGTTGATCCTTGGTGATCGTTCCTTAGCCGTGTGCGGTGCCCCCTGCCACCAATTCCACCTCGATCATATGGTTGCAGTGCTTAGGCGAAGCCCTGCGTCAGTAGTACATCAAGATTGTCACCACGCCGTCGTGCTGACGGAACTCTTCCTCGACGCTTTGTTGGATCGGAGCCCGAGGATCGTCATCGAGCTGTACGTGTGCTAAGAACTCGGAGGTGCCGGAGTAACGGTACTTGGATCGGTCGGATCGGGAAGAAGACGTACGACTACTTCCTCTATGTTGTGTGATCGCTTCCGCAGTCGGTCTGCATTGGTACGTAGACAGCACTCTCCCCTCTCGTTGCTATGCATCACCATGATCTTGCATGTGCGTAGGAAATTTTTGAAATTACCACGTTACCCAACAGTGGTATCAGAGCCTAGGTTTTATGGTTTGATGTTATTTGCACGAGTAGAACACAAGTGAGTTGTGGGCGATACAAGTCATACTGCCTACCAGCATGTCATACTTTGGTTCGGCGGTATTGTTGGACGAGACGACCCGGACCAACCTTACGCGTACGCTTACGCGAGACCGGTTCCCTCGACGTGCTTTGCACATAGATGGCTTGCGGGCGACTGTCTCTCCAACTTTAGTTGAACCAAGTGTGGCTACGCCCGGTCCTTGAGAAGGTTAAAATGGAGTCTATTTGACAAACTATCGTTGTGGTTTTGATGCGTAGGTGAGATGAGTTCTTGCTTAAGCCCGTAGCAGCCACGTAAAACTTGCAACAACAAAGTAGAGGACGTCTAACTTGTTTTTGCAGGGCATGTTGTGATGTGATATGGTCAAGGCATGATGCTAAATTTTATTGTATGAGATGATCATGTTTTGTAACCAAGTTATCGGCAACTGGCAGGAGCCATATGGTTGTCACTTTATTGTATGCAATGCAATCGCGATGTAATGCTTTACTTTATTACTAAGCGGTAGTGATAGTCGTGGAAGCATAAGATTGGTGAGACGACAACGATGCTACGATGGAGATCAAGGTGTCGCGCCGGTGACGATGGTGATCATGACGGTGCTTCGGAGATGGAGATCACAAAGCACAAGATGATGATGGCCATATCATATCACTTATATTGATTGCATGTGATGTTTATCTTTTATGCATCTTATCTTGCTTTGATTGACGGTAGCATTATAAGATGATCTCTCACTAAATTATCAAGAACTGTTCTCCCTGAGTATGCACCGTTGCCAAAGTTCGTCGTGCCCAGACACCACGTGATGATCGGGTGTGATAAGCTCTACGTCCATCTACAACGGGTGCAAGCCAGTTTTGCACACGCAGAATACTCAGGTTAAACTTGACAAGCCTAGCATATGCAGATATGGCCTCGGAACACGGAGACCGAAAGGTCGAGCGTGAATCATATAGTAGATATGATCAACATAATGATGTTCACCATTGAAAACTACTCCATCTCGCGTGACGATCGGTTATGGTTTAGTTGATTTGGATCACGTGATCACTTAGAGGATTAGAGGGATGTCTATCTAAGTGGGAGTTCTTAAGTAATATGATTAATTGAACTTAAATTTATCATGAACTTAGTCCTGGTAGTATTTTGCAAATTATGTTGTAGATCAATAGCTCGCGTTGTTGCTTCCCTATGTTTTTTTTTTGATATGTTCCTAGAGAAAATTGTGTTGAAAGATGTTAGTAGCAATGATGCGGATTGGATCGGTGATCTGAGGTTTATCCTCATTGCTGCACAGAAGAATTATGTCCTTGATGCACCGCTAGGTGACAGACCTATTGCAGGACCAGATGCAGACGTTATGAACGTTTGGCTAGCTCAATATGATGACTACTTGATAGTTTAGTGCACCATGCTTAATGGCTTAGAATCGGGACTTCAAAGACGTTTTGAACGTCATGGACCATATGAGATGTTCCAGGAGTTGAAGTTAATATTTCAAGCAAATACCCGAGTTGAGAGATATGAAGTCTCCAGCAAGTTCTATGGCTAAAAGATGGAGGAGAATCGCTCAACTAGTGAGCATGTGCTCAGATTGTCTGGGTACTACAATCGCTTGAATCAAGTGGGAGTTAATCTTCCAGATAAGATAGTGATTGACAGAATTCTCTAGTCACCATCACTAAGTTAGTATAACTTCGTGATGAACTATAATATGCAAGGGATAACGGAAACAAACCCCAAGCTCTTCGTGATGCTGAAATCAATGAAGGTAGAAATCAAGAAAAACATCAAGTGTTTATGGTTGACAAGATCACTAGTTTCAAGAAAAGGGCAAAGGGAAGAAGGGGAACTTCAAGAAGAACGGCAAGCAAGTTGCTGCTCAAGTGAAGAAGCCCAAGTCTGATCCTAAGCCTGAGACAAAGTGCTTCTACTGCAAAGGGACTGGTCACTGGAAGCGGAACTACCCCAAGTGATTGGCGGATAAGAAGGATGGCAAAGTGAACATAAGTATATTTGATATACATGTTATTGATGTGTACTTTACTAGTGTTTATAGCAACCCCTCAGTATTTGATGCTAGTTCAGTTGCTAAGAGTAGCAACTCGAAACGGGAGTTGCAGAATGAACAGAGACTAGTTAAGGGTGAAGTGACGGTGTGTGTTGGAAGTGGTTCCAAGATTGATATGATCATCATCGCACACTCCCCTATACTTTCGGGATTAGTGTTGAACCTAAATAAGTGTTATTTGGTGTTTGCGTTGAGCATTAATATGATTTGATCATGTTTATTGTAATACGGTTATTCATTTAAGTAAAAGAATAAATTGTTGTTCTGTTTACATGAATAAAACCTTATATGGTTACACACCCAATGAAAATAGTTCGTTGGATCTCGATCGTAGTGATACACATAATCATAATGTTGAAACCAAAAGGTGTAAAGTTAATAATGATAGTGCAACTTATTTGTAGCACTGCCGTTTATGTCATATTGGTGTAAAGCGCATGAAGAAACTCCATGCTGATGGGCTTTTGGAATCACTTGATTATGAATCAGTTGATGCTTGCGAACCATGCCTCATGGGCAAGATGACTAAGACTCTGTTCTTTGGAACAATGGAGCGAGCAAAAGATTTGTTGGAAATCATACATACTGATGTATGTGGTCCGATGAATATTGAGACTCGCGACAGGTATCATTATTTTCTGATCTTCACAGATGATTTGAGCAGATATGAGTATATCTACTTGATGAAACATAAGTCTGAAACATTTGAAAAGTTCAAAGAATTTCAGAGTGAAGTGAAAAATCATCGTGACAAGAAAGTAAAAGTTTCTACGATCTGATCGCGGAGACAAATATTTGAGTTACGAGTTTGGTCTTCAGTTAAAACAATATGAAATAGTTTCACTACGCACGCCACCTGGAACACCACAGCATAATGGTGTGTCCGAACGTCATAACCATACTTTATTGGACATAGTACAATCTATGATGTATCTTACCGATCTACCACTATCGTTTTGGGGTTATGCATTAGAGACAGTTGCATTCACGTTAAATAGGGCACCATCTAAATCCGTTGAGACAACACCGTGTGAACTATGGTTTGGCAAGAAACCTAAGCTGTCGTTTCTTAAAGTTTGGAGTTGCGATGCTTATGTGAAAAAGTTTCATCTCGATAAGCTCAAACTCAAATCGGAGAAATATGTCTTCATAGGATACCCAAAAGTTGTTGTTGGGTACACCTCCTATCACAGATCCGAAGGCAAGACTTTTGTTGCTAAATTCGGAAACTTTCTGTAGAAGGAGTTTCTCTCGAAAGAAGTGAGTGGGAGGAAAGTAGAACTTGATGAGGTAACTGTACCTCCTCCCTTATTGGAAAGTAGTACATCACAGAAACCGGTTTCTGTGACACCTACACCAATTAGTGAGGAAGCTAATGATGATGATCATGAAACTTCAGATCAAGTTACTACCGAATCTCATAGGTAAACCAGAGTGAGATCCGCATCAGAGTGGTACGGTAATCCTGTTCTGGAAGTCATGTTACTAGACCATGACGAACTTGCGAACTATGAGGAAGCGATGATGAGCCCAGATTCCGCGAAATGGTTTGAGGCCATGAAATCTGAGATATGATCCATGTATGAGAACAAAGTTTGGACTTTGGTTGGCTTGCCCGATGATCGGCAAGCAATTGAGAATAAATGGATCTTCAAGAAAAAGACTGACGCTGGCGGTAATATTACTGTCCATAAAGCTCGACTTGTCGCAAAAGGTTTTCGACAAGTTCAAGGGGTTGACTACGATGAGACCTTCTCACCCGTAGCGATGCTTAAGTCTGTCAGAATCATGTTAGCAATTGCCGCATTTTATGATTATGAAATTTGGCAGATGGATATCAAAACAGCATTCCTGAATGGATTTCTGGAAGAAGAGTTGTATATGATGCAACCAGTAGGTTTTGTCAATCCTAAAGGTGCTAACAAAATATGCAAGCTCCAGCGATTCATCTATGGACTGGTGCAAGCATCTCAGAGTTCGAATATACGCTTTGATAAGTTGATCAAAGCATATAGTTTTATACAGACTTGCGGTGAAGCCTGTATTTACAAGAAAGTGAGTGGGAGCACTACAGCATTTCTGATAAAGTATATGTGAATGACATATTGTTGATCGGAAATAATGTAGAATTATTCTGTAAAGCATAAAGGAGTGTTTGAAAAGAGTTTTTCAAAGAAAGACTTCGGTGAAGCTGCTTGCATATTGAGCTTCAAGATCTATAGAGATAGATCAAGACGCTTGATAAGTTTTTTTCAATGAGTACATACCTTGACAAGATTTTGAAGTAGTTCAAAATGGAGCAGTCAAAGAAAGAGTTCTTGCCTGTATTACAAGGTGTGAAGTTGAGTAAGACTCAAAGCCCGACCACGGCAGAAGATAGAAAGAGAATGAAAGTCATTCCCTATGCCTTGGCCATAGGTTCTATAAAGTATGTCATGCTGTGTACCAGATCTATTGTATACCCTGCACTGATTTGGCAAGGGAGTACAATAGTGATTTAGGAATAGATCACTAGACAACGGTCAGAATTATCCTTAGTGAAATAAGGATATGTTTCTCGATTATGGACGTGACAAAAAGGTTCGTCGTAAAGGGTTACGTCGATACAAGTTTTTGACACTGATCTAGATGATTCTAAATCTGGATACATATTGAAAGTGGGAGCAATTAGCTAGAGTAGCTCCGTACAGAGCATTGTAGACATAGAATTTTGCAAAATACATACGGATCTGAATATGGTAGGCCCTTTGACTAAATTTCTCTCACAAGCATAACATGATCACTCTTTGGGTGTTAATCACATAGCGATGTGAACTAGATTATTGAATCTAGTAAACCCTTTGGGTGTTAGTCACATAGAGATGTGAACCAATCACATAAAGATGTGAACTATTGGTGTTAATCACATAGCGATGTGAACTAGATTATTGACTCTAGTGCAAGTGGGAGACTGAAGGAAATATGCCCTAGAGGCAATAATAAAGTTATTATTTATTTCCTTATATCATGATAAAACTTTATTATTCATGCTAGAATTGTATTAACCGGAAACATAATACATGTGTGAATACATAGACAAACAGAGTGTCACTAGTATACCTCTACTTGACTAGCTCGTTAATCAAAGATGGTTAAAGTTTCCTAACCATAAACAAAGAGTTGTTATTTGATTAACGAGGTCACATCATTAGTTGAATGATCTGATTGACATGACCCATTCCATTAGCTTAGCACCCGATCGTTTAGTATGTTGCTATTGCTTTCTTCATGACTTATACATGTTCCTATGACTATGAGATTATGCAACTCCCGTTTGCAGGAGGAACACTTTGTGTGCTACCAAACGTCACAACGTAACTGGGTGATTATAAAGGAGCTCTACAGGTGTCTCCAATGGTAGATGTTGGGTTGGCGTATTTCGAGAATAGGATTTGTCACTCCGATTGTCGGAGAGGTATCTCTGGGCCCTCTCGGTAATGCACATCACTTAAAGCCTTGCAAGCATTGCAACTAATGATTTAGTTGCGGGATGTTGTATTACGGAACGAGTAAAGAGACTTGCCGGTAACGAGATTGAACTAGGTATTGGATACCGACGATCGAATCTCGGGCAAGTAACATACCGATGACAAAGGGAACAATGTATGTTGTTATGCGGTCTGACCGATAAAGATCTTCGTAGAATATGTAGGAGCCAATATGGGCATCCAGGTCCCGCTATTGTTTATTGACCGGAGACGTGTCTCGGTCATGTCTACATTGTTCTCGAACCGTAGGGTCCGCATGCTTAAGGTTTCGATGACAGTTATATTATGAGTTTATGAGTTTTGATGTACCGAAGGAGTTCGGAGTCCCGGATGAGATCGGGGACATGACGAGGAGTCTTGAAATGGTCGAGACGTAAAGATCGATATATTGGACGACTATATTCGGACATCGGAAAGGTTCCGAGTGATTCGGGTATTTTCGGAGGTACTAGGGAGTTACGGGAATACGGGGAAGAGTATTGGGCCTTAATGGGCTTTAGTGGGAAGGAGCCAGGAGGTGGCGCGCGCCCCTCCCAAGTCCAGTCCGAATTGGACAAGGGATTTGGGGCGCGGCCCACCTCTCCCTTCCTTCTCCACTTCCCTCCTTTCCCCCCTTCTCCTAGTTGGACTAGGAAAGAAGGAGTCCTACTCCCGGTGGGAGTAGGACTCCCCTTGGCGCGCCAACTCCTTGGCCGGCCACCTCTCCTCCCCTGCTCCTTTATATACGGGGGCAGGGGGCACCCCATAGACACACAATTTGATCCTTGGTGATCGTTCCTTAGCCGTGTGCGGTGCCCCCTGCCACCAATTCCACCTCGATCATATTGTTGTAGTGCTTAGGCGAAGCCCTGCGTCAGTAGTACATCAAGATCGTCACCACGCCGTCGTGCTGACGGAACTCTTCCTCGACGCTTTGCTGGATCGGAGCCCGAGGATCGTCATCGAGCTGTACGTGTGCTAAGAACTCGGAGGTGCCGGAGTAACGGTACTTGGATCGGTCGGATCGGGAAGAAGACGTACGACTACTTCATCTACGTTGTGTGATCGCTTCCGCAGTCGGTCTGTGTTGGTACGTAGACAGCACTCTCCCCTCTCGTTGCTATGCATCACCATGATCTTGCGTGTGCGTAGGAAATTTTTGAAATTACCACGTTACCCAACAACCCCTTCACCCTCGACACCCTCAGGTGACATCTTACAAGTTTCATTTCCAGCTGGGAGCGCCCTCCCAGGGCTGCATCGTTCCCAGGCCGCGTGGGTCCGTCCCTGCGGTATGTATCCCTTGTTATTTTCATGTCGTTAGCTTGCTTTGTTGGGGGCGCCCCTCGGGCTGCATCATCCCCAAGTCACTCGGGCCAGGCCTAGCGGCATGTATCTCCCTTGCGTTTATTTCCGGTTATGCATTCGCCCATCATGCATGATTACTTGATGCCTGTCTACGGCACCTTTTCTTCTCCATGTCGACCACTTGCACGTTAAAGGGGGGGGTACCTGAGCATCGCGACTTAGGGCTCTTACTGGCTCTCCAGCCCTCACCCTCTGGTTATGTCCACGGCATCGCGACCTGGCATACCAGCGATAGCAGAGACAAGCTCGAGGGCTGGGACCCGAGGACGTAGAGTGCCGGCATCTAACCAGATTTGCAGGAACACAGCACAAGATAAGGCCCAGTGCCAGGCGCAACCCGCCTAGAGGTAGGGCCTCGTGAGTCCCGCGCTGGCTCACGGGTGCCCAGATACACCTCACCTAGCCCTACCGTGCCGGCCACATGTCAGGGCGGGGCTGTACACGCCCCGGGGGCTCCTCCCGGAGGGGAGCCCCCTCCCACGTACCAGTGGAAGCACCATGCTCTGCGCTGGCTGACGACACTGCCGAGGAGCGGCTATGCCCGTACACATGCGGAAGCGCTATGCTTCGCGCTGGTGATAAACAACTGAGGGTGGCCCCCGGGCCGCATCAACCTCAGGGAGCCCAGAGCTCAGTGTCTAGCCTCATTGCAACGCCTCCCGTCGGGAGCGCCGCGCGAGGGGGCTGGGCACAGGGGCTGCGCCTGGGTCACGCCCGGACGTACGCCACCCAGCCAGGCCCCTCGGGCCTGGTTCATCGCGCGCCTCTCCCCGAGCGAAGCCAAGGTATGAAGGCCATTTGAGCGTCAAGGGGGCCCCTGAACATCGCGACTCAGGGGCCTAACTGGTCCCGTAGCCCCTCACTCCTTAGTTCTGAAAGGCTATGCTGGGTGGGGCATGCGCGGGGCCGGGCTCTGTAGACGTAAAACGGAAGATCCACCTACATCACACCTCCCTACTTGTTGTTCGTGCGCTAAGGGGGACTCCTGAGCATCGCTACTCAGGAGCCTAACTGGCTCCGTAGCCCCTCACTCCTTTGGTCCTGTCCTGGTTTCTTGTCGGGGCTAATGCTGGGTGAGGTACGCGCGGGGCCGGGCTCTGCCGGCGTAGAACACAAGCAAGTGGGGAGGGAAAGCATAAAATTCAAGGAACTTAAAAACAAATATTACAGTCCATACTGTTGTCTCAACACCAAACGCAAGTTTAAACACCTCCCCGAGGCATGATGCATGATGCAGGAATTAAAAGCAGGGCAGGAGCAGTACCGGAGTGACTTGGCGGCGGTGGAGCAGCGCGGGTGGCCCCGCCTCACGGAGCAGCAGAACCGGAAGCACCCTGCTTCGGCTTGGTACTGAAGGCCTGGAACTTCCCCAGCAGAGCTTCCGCGCGACCCTTCACGGCCTCGGCAGCGGTAGCAGCACCCTTGCCGCTTACTGGCTCCAGCAGGCTGTCGAGGTCGGCGCTGGGGTCGCGAAGGTAGATGTGGGTGAAGACCCGCGTCAGCGCAGCAGAAGACAAGACACGCGCCTCGGCCGTGGGGCCAAGGCCAAGGGTGACATCCTCAAGGGCACGAACCAGGAAGGGAAGCAGCTTGGCGGGGCCGTCCTCGGCACCGGCCAGCGGGCTCTCCAGGCCACTGGCGTAGAGCATCTTCAGCGAAGCACGAGCCTTCTTCTCCATGTCTGCGAAGGCCACGCGATCCTCAGCAAGAACCTTGGCCTTGCTGTCCAGCTCGACCTTCGTCGCCTCCAGCTCCTCCCCCAGCGCACTTAGGCGGTCGCGGCGCTTCTTGAGCTTGGCCTCCCGGCCCTCGATGGCCGCCTCGCGAGCCTTCATGCCTTCTTCTTGCTCTTGGCGAAGACGAACCTCCTTCGCGAGCTGGTCCCGCAGGCCTTGCAGCTCGTCCTCTAGCGCCTTGCAACGACCACGGACTTCAACCACCTCCCCCAGGGCTGCGTCATGAGCAGCCTTCGTCTCAAGGATGGCCTGCCTATCCGAGTCGCAGGTCGTCAAGGCTTTAACCAGCGCCGCCCGGATCGAGGCGTCAGAGCGAATCCATCCCGAAGCCAGCTCCAAGCGCCCGGCCACCAGGCGAGGGTCGGCACCAAGAAGATCCTGCCACAGCCGGTCCAGTCCAGCAACAGCATGCTCCAGGACGGCAGGAGGAGTTGGAGAAGCAACAGCCGTCGGCACGGAGGAAGAAGGCGGCGACGGCAAGACCAAAGCGTCCTGAGGTGGAGCCTGCTGCACCCCAGCGGCTGTGGTGGCGGCAGTGGGCAAAGGCACCACAGGAGTCACTTGGGCCACGGGGGCTCAGCTCGCCCCCGCCAGCTCGACCAGGCCTCGCGAGGCCGGCTGGGCAGGAGAAGCCTGCGCACCGTGGTCACCCTCCTCCGCAGGCGGAGGCGCTACCGCGGATGGAGCCTCAGGAGCCCCCTTCAGCTTCTTCGCCACGGGCTCCAGCCTATTCAAGAGATGTGAACGTCAAGCCTCGGCAGCGGAACAAGAAATAAAGACAAGGGTCGGGCACTTACGGGTCATCGCCGGTGAGCTCGGGCAGCCTCCGGCCAAACTTGAAGCCTGACAGCCGGCTGGAAGGGTCGACCTCGGAAGCAGAAGGCGCGTCTGTAGACTGCCTCGGGGCAGGGGCAGGCCCGCGGGAGATCAGCCCGGTCCTGTCCTTCTTCGGGATCGGGGGCAAGCTCCCGCTAACATGCTCGTCTCCATCCTCGTCATCGTCGCTCAAAGAAAGGCGGAGACTGCGGGGCCTGCGCCGGGGGAGGGGAGCCCTCAACTCTCCATCGGTCGCCTCAGAGTCGGGCCCCTTTTCCCGCTCCTCTTCGTCCCCCTCCTTGCTGGAGTCGCTGGAGGGCACATCCACCGGTCCCTCGGAAGCCACCACGGGCATGAGCCCGTCCCCGTTAAAAACGGGCATGGACTTCACCACCTGCTCCCAGTCGTCGCGCAGGAACAAGGGCTTGGGAGCGCCCTCCAACCTTGCCACCTCGCCCCCGACCAGAGATTGGAGGACCGCGGCCAAATCTGCACCGCTCAAGGCCGTGGGGCTCGGATGAGGCCTCCACATCGGAGGTGAGTACCGCCGGAGTGGAGCCAGCTGGTGCTCCAGGAACTCCTTTAGCAGCGACGCACCGGTCAACTTCGCCGCCGCCATGCTGGCCGGCCTCAAGTCCGCGTCCATCTTCTCCAACACCAATTTGGCGCGGGGGTCCGTGAGCTCCGCTCGGCCCCAGTCGCCGGAGCTCGCGGGCGGCTCTGCAGGCAAGATCAGCCTAGGATGGACGCGCCCGGCATCTACCAAGACCCACTTGCTCCGGAAGCCCTCAATCCTCTTCCCGGGATTCGAGATGGCAATGGTGCCGCCGTACGCGACAAAGCCTGCGCACGCGAAAGGAGAACCGCGAGTGACCCGGAGGGAGAAGTAGTGGTGCAGCAAGGCCACTGAAGGTTGTGCCCCTACATGAGCCTCGCAGTAGTAAGCGAAGATCGCCAAAAGAAGAACGGAGTTGGGGTGGAGATGCAGAGCCTGCAAGTTGTAATGGCGGAGGACAGAGAAGAAGAACTCGAAGAAGGGAGGCACCAGGCCCGCAGCAATGGAGCTTACAAAGAGAGGATAAAAGGTGCTCCCTCGGCCCTCAGGTGTGGCGGAGCCGGCCTTGAACACCTTCATCCCGTTGATGCCCTGCGCCGCCGCCATCTAGCACAGCCGGGCAAGGCCAGCCTTGGACACATTGGCAAGTCCAGAGCCGGAGAGTACCAAGCTTCGGCCGGAGGCTGGCGAGGCGCCATGGCTTCGTGGGTCACGCAGCCGGAGTAGATCTGGAAGTTTCGAGGAAGAAAGGGGAGGCGCAAGAAAGGGGATCTGAGCAGCAACCGGAGAAAGCAAAAGGCAAAGTCTGGGCAGATGCCGCTCCTTTATCGACCTACGCGGTTGCTGAGGCATCGGTGTCTAATCAACCGCCATGCGGCGCCCAAGGCCGCAGGCTGTTAGGGCCCGCGGCGCTTCGCCCTTCCCCTTTCGCCTCTCGGCACGGCCAAGTCCGGGCGCGCCTTGGGCCCGGGGGCTACTGTCGGCGTTCTGGGAACGGGGGTCCCCAGACTTGCCTGCCTGCGGCCTGCAGCATGGCTCAAAGGAGGCCCAGCACGGCCCATCTTCATCAACGCAAGACTCAAGACCCTCGTGAGGGGCCAAGCCTCGCGACGTGGACGACACGGAGCTTCCTCAGGCATGGCCTCGTTAGGCTGGCTCGCGAGGAGGCGGAGAGATCAAGGAGGGGTACCTCGCGAGGTGCCCGTGACGCAAGCCATGACGACTCAGGGCGCCAGGCGGGTGCCAGCGCGCGCAGCGTCCTTCTTTCCTCTTTGGTGCAAAGGGGGCAAGCGCAGCCGCGGAGTACCGAGGTGTCAGGCAAAGGTTTCCATTTCGGTGCAACGAGACCAAGACCAGGAGGACTACGAGACGGAGGTCACCATGGAGCCCAAGACGGCGTCATCACCAAAGCTTTGCGCAGGCGAAGACTGCTTTTGTCAGGATAGTTGATACTTGTTGTCCCCCTTCAAATTAGCCCGCCATTGTTGGCTCCCTTCCCGCTCGATATTTGGGAAGAGGACCAGGGCCTCTATAAATAGGACCAGCCACCCACATAGCAAGGGGGGTTCGGTTCGGTTGGGTTCATTCATTCGGTTCGCAAGTAGAGAGAGTGAGTGAGAGAGAGAGAGAAGGGTGACCGAAATCCTCCTAGCAATTCATCGCCCCAGCCAAGAACAGACCCTTGCGAGGCTGTTCTTCCTTGTATTGTTCATCATCATCAGCCCCAGGAGGCAATCCACCAACCACACACTGGAGTAGGGTATTACACCACTACGGTGGCCCGAACCAGTATAAATCTCGTGTCCCTTGTGCAGTTCTGTTAGTAGTTTAGATCTTTGTGAGGCGGGGGGTAGAAGGCGTAATCTCCGCGCGCACCCCAGTGTTCGAACCTTAAGGGTCTGCCAGAACCCGAAATCCGACAGTCTGCAACATAATACGTTGCAGCCCGAAAACGTGTCAGCACATGGAATATGCTGGCAAAGTAACACAGTAGAGCAAGAACAGAATAATGCTATCACTACATGCATATTTGGCTGGTGGAAAGCTCTATGGTTACACTTTTTGTGAAAAGCCAATTTTTTCCTACAACAAAGGAATAGATTTTAATTTAACTATCATGGTAGTTGAAACATCATTGAGAAGGTTCCTCCAACTCAATCCCAATTAAGGTAATTAACAACCCAACAATATTAATTTAGACTGATAAGATACTTAAGATACTCCAAGTACTAGATACTCAAGATTGTCCATAACCGGGGACACGGCTAACCATGATTAGTTTGTACACTCTACAGAGGTTTGCGCACTTTTCCCCACAAGACTCGATCGCCTCCGTTGGATTTCTCGCACTACACGGTGTTTGAGAAACGGATGACTGAGACACAGTCTTTTAGAAACATTAACTCTCTACTCCGGGCAGACCATACCAAACCTACAATCCCACTACCTGCTGATCCACCTCTTCAAGAGCTTCACGTAACTTACTCAACTATGCTAGAGCCCATATTAGCTTGTGGCTGCACACGGAAGTTTCTAGCATGAATAACCTCAGTTCCCTTTGAGCCTGGGTGGCGGTCCATAGGAAGATCACACGGGTACTCTGGGATTTCCAAAAAAATACAGGCCACACTGGGTACTCCAGGTGCCTCAATCCACCCAGATGTGTATTTAAGTTGCCACCTTAAGTTGAACCATTAATTAACAATCTCACATCTGTCATGGATTTCACTCTCCCAAACCTCGTCTACGAGCATAGCACAGCACTATAAGCAATTCGTAAGAGTAACTCCCAATGGTTTGAATGTAATAGGGTAATAGGTTCTACCTCATCAACTACTTCCCAACCCACATGTTAATGACATCCTAACCATGCAAAGTTTGAGTATTGGAACTAATGCATAAAAACTGGGTGATAAAGGGGTATGATCAAAGAGTTACTTGCCTTGCTGACGATCCGCGTAACCTAGAGACTCCAAATAACACGCTTCGCACTCGGGAATTCTGTCGCAAACAAACAATAGCATACATAAGCAATCAAGATAAGAAGCACGGGTAAAACTCAACTAAGAAGATCTAACCAGAAAATTCAACTTAAGAACTCCGGTTTGCAAAAAGAATCAAATCAAACGAAGCAACAAAACTCAAACGGCGAAAGAAACAAGATATGTTTACTAATCTGGACCTAGGTCGAATTTTACAGTAGCATAAACTTGTGCAAGTTGGTTAAGCGGAAAGAGGGTCTCGAGACGAAGATCTAGCCGCTTGAATCGCCTGATTCCGACTAACGAGTGAAGGGATAAACTAGAACGAAAATCGGTGGTGGCGGAGGTGGTGGCGGATCTTGATTCTGGTTCTGACTGGTGCTCTTAGCGGGAGCCATCCTGAAGAGGTTGACCACCGTTAGCACATAGGCAGATAAATGAAGCTGAAACCAACGGAATGAAAATTGCAACATAAAGTCTTCACATCCGAACAAAATGAACGAATGCACTTCTCTTGAAGTGGTCACATATTCCTAAATTGCGAAGCCACGAAGAATCAGGTAGAAGAGGTAAATCAACGAGGGATGGAAGCAACGTATGACGTCGAAGCAACTCGAATACCACAACTCAAAATAAAAAACAAGGATTGGCTTGTGAAATAAGCCGGAACAAACATATGATAGAAATTTCGTCCGAAGTTTTCGTGGTGGGACCTACACGGGCTCGATCGTACAGCACCATCATGTACAAGGCAGTGCACATGACATACGAAGCGTCCCCGAGTCAGCATAGCCAAGGACTCTTTAAGACACAACGAGACCACTGTAAAATCGACCGTGAATAGGCGAACCACTAGACGTCGAACCCCAATTTCATATCATACATCCGTCGAAAGGATATCCTAAGAGCTACTTGAATTCCCACCTATGAAACTCCCGAAACTTTCCGGTTATGCAATCAGGTGTTGGGGATATAGGGGAAGCATAATATCTCACCCAAACTAGCAATACCTACATCCAGCTGTATCCATCCTTCAACACATAACCAAGAAACCTTCGGAAACCATCTACCTCAACCTTCGAAAAGCATCCGTTATACAAGTTATGGCGATACTCTCGAACTCCCGCCCCAGTACTGGGTGGCGTCGAGGTTATCTCACCAACGAACTGCATAAAGGAGATTTTCGATGTCGCGAACATATCTCAAGTATAGCAGAATTGCAACGATAAAATTATGATGACAACACCTCAGAGATCAACTCCCCGGGACACTTCCACTAAACCCCTGACAAGAGGCACCAAGACAGTATTCTCATCATAAGCCATCGGAACAAATCGAAGATACTCGTGTGATCCTAAAAAAAATTAGTGAAATTTGAGAAGAGAAGAGTCAAAACTCTACGTCAGGATGCCTTACCAGAGCGATGAGGAGACTGGGAAGTAAAAAAGAATTCCTAAGCTCTCCGATATATAATTCCTAAAGGACTCAAAACATTTTTCTAGACACAACTCGGCTGCTAAAAACGATCAAGCAATGGGGGCTCCTAGGGTCGGGGAAGGCTCTGATACCAACTTGTAACGCCCTCGATGCGGCTATATCTCCCACGTGTCGAGGCAAGACTTAGAGGCATAGCCGCATTGAAAGCAATGTCGCAAGTCGGGAAATCATCACACATCCCATGTACATAAATAATATAAAGGGGGAAGAACATAGTTGGCTTACACTCGCCACGTCACATCAAAGTACATAAATAACATCCAACATTCAAATCACTCATGGCCAGATTACGGCGCCAAAATAGAAAAGACCCCCAACATGCGACAAGGCCCTGAATCTAACCCCGATAGGGCACCACTACTGATCATCAGGAAAAGACACATAATAACGCTGAGAGTCCTCGTCGTACTCCCCGAGCGCGCCATCTGGAGCTGTATCATCTGTCCCTGCATCTGGTGTAATAGTAATCTGTGAGCCACAGGGACTCAGCAATCTCGCACCCTCGCGATCAAGACTATTTAAGCTTAATAGGTAGGAAAGGGGTAATGTATAAGTGGAGCTGCAGCAAGCGACTAGCATATATGGTGGCTAACTTATTCGCAAAAGAGAGCGAGAAGAGGAGGCAAAGCACGAGCAAGAAACTAGAGAGCAACCTGCGCAAGCATAACTCCAACACCGTGTCCGCTTCCCGGACTTCGCCGAGAAGAGGCCATCACGGCAACACACTCAGATGATTCATTTTAATTAATTAAGGTTCAAGTCATCTACAATCGGACATTAACAAATTCCCATCTGCCCATAACCGCGACCACGGCTTTCGAAAGATCAATCCCTGCAGGGGGGTCCCAACTTAGCCCATAACAAGCTCTCACGGTCAACGAAGGAATAGACCTCCACCCAAGACACACCGATCAGACTCGGTATCTCGGTACAACAAGACGATTCGACGAGTTAAAACAAGTCCAGCAACACCGCCCGAATGTGCCGACAAATCCCGATAGGAGCTGCACATATCTCCTTCTCAGGGCACACTCAGATTGTCCTAGGTACGGGTAGGCCAGCCCAGAGTTGCCCTTGGTGGCCACCGGCAGCTGACAGTTGGACCAACACTCAGAGGAGCACTGGCCCGGGGGGGTTAAAATAAGATGACCCTCGGGCTCCGGAAACCCAAGGGAAAAAGGGGTAGGTGGAAAATGGTAAAACCAATGTTGGGCATTGCTGGAAAAGCTTTAATCAAGGCGAAATATCAAGCGGTTCCCATTATAGCCCAACCGCGTAAGGGACGCAACAATCCGGGAACATAACACCGATATGACGGAAACTAGGGCGGCATGAGTGGAACAAAACACTAGGCGAGAGGCCGGGCCTTCCACCCTTTACCAAGTATATAGATGTATTAAGATAACATAGCAATATAATGATATCCCAACAAGTAAATAAATGTTCCAACAAGGAACGGCTCCAATCTTCACCTGCAACTAGCAACGCTATAAGAAGGGGCTGAGCAAAGCGGTAACATAGCCAATCAACAGTTTGCTAGGACAATGGTGGGTTAGAGGCTCAATCATGGCAATTGGGAGGCTGGCAAGCATGTGGTAAGCATCGGAGCATTGGCAAAGCAAAAGAGCGAGCAAACTAGCATAGCAAATATAGTAGTGATTTCGAGGGTATGATCATCTTCCCTTCACAGTTGTCAGAGTTGACTGGATCCTCAAGAGCAAACTCAACGGGCTCCTCATTAGCAAACTCGTCTCCCGGCTCTACCCAACAACACAAACAAGCAACAAGGATACAATCAACCACGTGCAAGGGCAACCAATAATATGCAAAGATGGTATGTTATGCGGGATGCGATGCGGGATACAAAATGCAAGACGTGACAGGAAATTCATGAACCTGGCCTCAACTTGGAATACCAAGTGTGCCACTAGATAGAGGGGATGAAATCACCTGAAAACAATATAAAGATCATAGGAATCGGAGCTACGGTTTGGAAATGGCAAGCGTTTAACGAAACGAACCGATCTGCGATTTACAGCAAGTAGGCTCCTAAATGCAACGAAATGAACATGCTACAGCCACGAAACATGAAAACAAAATACATGGCAGGGATGTACACGAGATGCTTAACAAATCACTAGGACTGAGCCATAGGCAAATTCATCCATTATGAGGTTCTAACAAGCATTGCAAAAATGAATAAGCAAAACAGATTTCAGACTTAGTGAAATTAACACTAGTCTGAAATTTCAGACCACGATGCTCTCTTCGGAGCAGCAAAACAACATGATACATAACCTGAACATGACAAGTAAGAACATGGCATGGAGCTACTCAACAAGCTTAACAAAACACCCAAAGTGACCTGGGGCCAAAAGGGTTCACAAAATACTCTAACGAGCACCCGAACATAGATCAAACACAGTCAGTTTTCAGACTTAGTGAAAACTGAGACATGCTGAAATCATAACTCACGAAGGCATGTAAACGAGCTCGATGCACTCACTATGGTGCAAGTCATGGCAAGGAAAGCATATATCCATAAAGAAGGCACAAAATGCTAGCTAGACATGGCAAGAACAATGGCATAGCATGCATGGATCACTAACAATAGCACCGGCAAAATCGCAAAAGAGTTGACGATCTGCCGAAATACACAACTATGCAAAAGTTGAGCTCGATTGACTCAACCTAGGTTGCTCCAACATAACAAGTAAAGACATGGCTGGATAGAGCATAACAAGATTAACAAATGTCCCTTACTGATCATGCTCAAAAGAGGCACGGATCACTAGGAAACAAGCTGAACATATGGCATCATGAACTAAAATATCCCAGACTTAGTGAAAATCACTAAGTCCCTGAAAACAGAATTCTCAGGTACCCCTCTTTGCAAGCTTGCACAAGTCACCACACACATCCTAAAAATGCATGGTTGGCACCTCTGGAAAGAAGACAAAACGCTTAACAATTCATCCCAAAGACTCGCAGGCATATCATGCACACAATAATCATGGCAAAAATGACAAAAGTCTATGATGAGCTAACGGATCTGCAATTTAACTCACGATGCCTCCTTCTAACAGCATTTTGGGCATCAATATGACCTCAAATGCAAATGATGCCATGGAATGAAATGATGTACTCGTTGAGACGAAGATTTTGATATATAATATGTCCAAAACGGAGCTACGGATGCGGAGATATGTGCAGTCAAAGTATGCATAAAAGATTAAGGGGGAGAGGGAGAAGTCAACCGGATCTAGGGTTTTCCAGATCTGACGGTACTGTAGCAGTTACTGTAGCACCGGATCGGCACTGTTCACCGACGCGGAAGCCGAGGTCTCCGGCGAGGTGGCCGGCTCCGGCGACCTTGAATCGGCGGCTTGGAGGCGGATCCGCCCGGATCCGGCCCGGGGCGGCGCGGCGGCGAGGTTCGGGCGGCGGGGCGAGGCCGCGGCGGGCGGTGGTGGCCGGCGACGGAGCTCGGGCAGGCGACGGCGCGGTGCGGCGGCCCGGCGAGGTCGGCCGCCGGCGTCGAGGAAGGAGGCGGCGGGGTCGCGGGCGTTCGGGCGGCGGAGGAACGGGCCAGAGGGGCTCCTCGCGGGCCTCGGCGGGCCTCGGGTGGCGCGGCGAACTGGGGACCCGCCCGGGACACGTGGCGCGCCCTGGTTCGTCGCGGGCGGCGGCGGCGACTTGTCCGGCCGACACGGACGCGTCCGGCGCGGCGCGGTGGAAGAGGAGCTAGGTTAGGGTTGTTTTGGATCCGGGATTTTTGAGGGAGATGCTATTTTATAGGTAGAGGGAGCTAGGAAGCTCCAAATGAGGTGCGGTTTTCGGCCACGCGATCGTGATCGAACGCTCTAGGACATGGAGCAGAGTTTCGTGGGTTTTGGGCCAAATTGGAGGGGTGATGGGCTGCAACACACACGAGGCCTTTTCGGTCCCTCGGTTAACCGTTGGAGTATCAAACGAAGTCCAAATGGTACGAAACTTGACAGGCGGTCTACCGATAGTAAACCAAGGCCGCATGACAAGTCTCGGTCCGATCCGGAAATGTTTAATCCCCACACACGAAAGAAAGCTAGAAATGGCCACCGGAGGAGAACGAAGCACCGGAATGCAAAACGGACAACGGGGAAAATGCTCGAATGCATGAGATGAACATGTATGCAAATGCAATGCACGTGATGACATGATATGAGATGCATGAAAAAGAAAACAACACACGGAGACAAAGACCCGAACCCGAGAAATAAATATAACTTAATGCCGAAAACGGCAAGAGTTGGAGTACAAATTGGGAAAGTAATATCTGGGGCGTTACAACACTCCACCACTACGAAAAGATCTCGTCCCGAGATCTAGGACTGAAAGAACTCCGGGTACTCAGAATGGAGGTGATCCTCGCGTTCCCAGGTAGCTTCACGGTCGGAATGGTGTGACCACTTGACTTTGAGAAATTTGATTGACTTGTTGCAAGTCCTGCGTTCAGTCTCTTCAAGGATTGCAACTGGGTGCTCACGATAGGAGAGATCTTCTTGGAGCTCAATGTCCTCGAAGTTGACGGTGCGTTCAGGCGTCTTGAAGCACTTTCGGAGTTTGGGAGACATGGAACACATTATGAACATTTGCAAAGTTTGAAGGAAGCTCGAGTTGATAGGCGAGGTTGCCTCTCTTGCTGACAATCTTGAAAGGTCCGACGTATCTGGGGGCAAGCTTCCCTTTGATACTGAAGCGACGAGTCCCTTTCATAGGAGAGACGTGGAGGTAGACATGATCTCCGATCTCGAAAGCCAAATCACGGTGCTTACTATCATAGTAGCTCTTCTGGCGGGATTGGGCTGCTTTGAGGTTATCACGAATGACCTTGCACATTTCTTCTGCCTCTGTGATTAGGTCATTACCTAGCAGCTGACGTTCACCGGTTTCAGACCAGTTGAGAGGTGTACGGCACTTCCTACCATACAGAATTTCAAATGGGGCCTTGCCCGAACTTGCTTGAAAACTATTGTTGTATGAGAATTCAGCATAAGGAAGACAATCCTCCCACTTAATGCCGAAGGAGATAACACAAGCCCTGAGCATATCTTCAAGAATCTGGTTGACACGCTCGACTTGACCGCTTGTTTGAGGATGAAAAGCAGTGCTGAAGCGGATGTTGGTGCCCATGGCCTTCTGAAAAGAATCCCAAAACCTGGAGGTAAAGATGCTGCCATGGTCTGAAGATATCACTTGAGGAATACCGTGCAAAGAGACAATTCGAGAGGTATAGAGTTCCGCCAATTGAGCTGCAGTGATTGACTCTTTGATAGGCAGAAAATGAGCCACTTTGGTGAGCTTGTCGATGACAACGAATATAGCATCATTGCCACGCTTGGACTTTGGAAACCCAGTCACGAAGTCCATTTCAATGTGGTCAAACTTCCATTCTGGAATGGCAAGAGGTTGGAGGAGACCTGCTGGCCTTTGGTGTTCTACCTTCACTCTTCTACAGACATCACATTCATTCACGAATTGAGCGATCTCGCGCTTCATTCGAGTCCACCAATAAGTTTGCTTGAGATCCTGATACATCTTCGTGCTACCAGGGTGGATGGAGAGGAGAGAGTTGTGAGCCTCGTTCATGATCACTTTACGAAGTTCACCTTTGGGCACAACAATTAGATCCTCGAAGAAGAGAGTGTCCTTGTCGTCAAGACGGTAGCACTTGTACTTGGACTGACTCTTTGCGATGCCAATCTTCACCTTTTTCACCATAGCATCAAGAAGCTGGGCTTGGCGAATCTGGTCTTCCAAGGTGGGAGAAACTTGAAGGTTGGTGAGGAAACCTTGAGGAACAATTTGCAAATTAAGTTTGCGGAAGGCTTCACAAAGCTCGGGTTGATAAGGCTTGAGAATTAGACTGTTGCAATATGCTTTTCTGCTCAAAGCGTCAGCAATCACATTGGCCTTGCCTGGAGTATACTGTCACACCCTAGCTAGGTTATGCATTAGAGTGTGCATCATGCTTACCTTCATCAGAAATTGAAATGGGGAAAGCAGAACCCCCAGCACCCCCCCCCCCTGAAATCAACTAGGGTTTACTAAAAATAAATTCAATGAACCTGAAATGCCCTTCAGATATGTTCACCCTCTTTGCCTTGGGTTAGAACCCTTGGGAAAAATGGTGCATATAATTTTAGGTCAACAAAAGGGGCATTGATTTAATTCATAAATATTTGAATTTGGGCATTTAAATACTATTAAATAATTCAAATGCTCAAATAATGTTGGAATTATTTTTGGGCCACTGAAATATTTCAGAAAGTGTCCATAAATATTTTCAGGATTTTATAAAATGATTTAGTATTTAAACTAAATCAAAACAGAATAGCAAAAATAGAAAACAGAATAAATTCGAGAGAAGAACAGAGGCTCACCTGGACTTACCTGCCGGCCCAGCACTGTAGCTGGACGGCCCAGCCCACCAGGCCGACGCCAGTTGTCCCCTAGCTGCTGCCAGGAGGACGCCGGGTGTGTGCCCGCGGTGCGCCGGCACGCGCGCGGCCACCGACGGCCACCTCCTGCTTGCCGCCCCCCCCCCCTCGACGCCTGGACGTCGCTGTGGACGCCACGCACCCCCTGGCCCCCTCATATCCCTCTCCCTCGCTCTCCCTCCTCCCCTGTTTCTCTCCCGCGCGACCACCCGAACGCGCCGTCGCCGCCGTTCGCTGCCACCGCGCTCCCCGACCCCCTCTCGCCTTCCCGTGTTGCGTGGAAGCTCCGCCACTGTCGCCTACGCCTTCTCCACCGAGCCAAGCGAGCCGAGAAGCCTTGCTTCGTCCTCGGCGTCGTCTTCTTCAACCTCGGGACCGCCGGCCATCTCCGTCAAATTTGTCGGCTCCGGACCGTCCCCGAGCCCACCGAGCTGCTCTATGCGACCCCAGTGAGCTCCTGCTCCGAATCCCCCTCTTCCCCGCTTCAATTGATCGCCGTAGCCGTCACCCCCATGATGACCGAAGTGCGCCGCCGCCCGAGCTCGCTGTCGACGATGCTCCGGTGACCAAATGGTCACCCTGGAGTGTCGAACCTACTCCCCGCGATGCGTAGCACCCTCCTAGCCCCCTTGCCCCGCTCTTCTATGCACAGAAACACGATCCCGCGCGCAACCGAACTCCGGCGGCCGCCAAAGAGCTCGCCGCCGTCAGCTCCGGCCACCCCAGCTGCTACCGCTTGTCTCTCTGGATGCGCCTCACTCCCAGGAACCCGTAGGAGGAAACCGCGCATCAAATGGTGGCCTGTAGGCGAAACCCGAGCCGTTCCGCCGTGTCTGGCCTCGCCGGCGTCAAGTCGCCGGCAGGTTTGACCCTGCTGGCCAGGGGTTTGACCCCCCCTGACTGACTGACGTGTGGGCCAGGCCCCTTTCTAATTAGTGTTGGATTTAGTTAGTCCTAATTAACTTAATTACGTTAAATAGACACTGACATGTGGGCCCAGGCTCTAATTAACTTTAGTTAGTTAATTAGTCACTGACCAGTGGGACCCACTGGTCAGGTTTGACCTGGAGGCAACCCTGTTGACCAGCTGACGTCACCCTGACGTCAAGCTGACGCAGTAAATCATTTTCTAGTTTAAAAATAATTCAGGAAATTCCAGAAAATACCCAAAACTTTGAAAAATCATAGAAATTCAACCATAACTCCAAATGAGATAAATTATATATGTAAAATTATCAGAAAAATTCAAGGAATCCATCTGTACCATTTTCATGCATGTTTGAACAATGTTTGTCCCCTATTTTGGACAAAACAAATAAAGGGCATTTAAATAATCATATATGGGGTTGGAATTTGAATCTTGTACTCAAACCAACTTCATTTAAATTATAGCTAGTTGCATTAGCTCAAGACACATCCATATTGCCATGTCATAGCATGCATCATATTGTTGCATATCGTCATGTGTTGATTGTGCTCGGTTGTGTTCTTCGTGGTAGGTTCTGCCTCCGAGGATATTCACGAGTATCCAACTGAAGGGCAGTATCCCGTTACCACTCCATCAGGCAAGCAACCATTGATCATTCCGATACAACCCATGTTCTCGCTCCTGCTCTTGTTTACTGCATTAAGACAACACGATTCAAACTGCTGTGTGCTACGGTAGTTGAACCCTTATCCTCTGCATGACCTGTCGTTGCCACAGTAACTAGATGAAACCCACTAGCATGTGTAGGAGTTGATTGAGCCATGTTTTGTGATTCCTACCTTGCTATGCCTGCTAAGCTTAGAGTTGTGTCAGGTCTGGTTCATCTGGGGGATGGGCTAGAGTGAAATGCTTGTGCCAGTAATATGTGGGATGTGTTGAACATGTTTTGGTAAAGGTATCGATGAGAGGCCATGTAGGAGTACATGGTGGGTTGTTTCATTGAAGCCGTCCCTAAGAACTGAGTTCTGTATGCGTGAATTAAGATTCAGCTACTACCACACATTGGGCCCTGAAATATGACCCCGCTCGACTTACCGACCCCCCTCGCCTCAGTCCAGGAGTTGCAACTAGTTTCTGGTGTTTATAGGATATGTGTTGGCGGCCGTGCGTAGCGCTAACCCTAGGGGTGGGCTATGTTGCGGTAGATACACCGTGGCACGGTGTACCGAGTCACCCGTTTGGTGTCTCGGGAACCCTGTTCACATCGTTCGGGGCCGTTGAGGACACCCCGGCCGGATTTCCTTGCGGATGGAACCTGAATAGGCGATGACCCTGGACTAGAGACTTGTGAGGTTAGTCAGGTCGTGGTCTACACCCACGTCGGTTTTCGCTTGAAGTCTGCCGAGCACATTTCGTGTGCAGACGCTAAGTGGTGGAAACATGTGTGACGAAGTACACCCCTGCAGGGTATAAAACTATTCGAATAGCCGCGTCCGCGGTAAAGGACTACTTGGTTGCATATACAGTTCATAGACAAGTTAATGGATACTACTAAAAGACTCAAGATAAGTGTGAGTACCGAGGATGGCCCCCTCGCAGGATACGAGGGAGGATCCACGGTGGAGTATTGTGATGGTGAGTAGTGGACTCATGTGCGAAAACTATTTTGCTAAAAGATTCCGTAGGATAGCTTAGCCAAGAGTCAAAGCTGGCTTGCTGCATAAACCCCACCACCTTCTTGAGAATGAGCATGTACAGTAGGTTCTGATGTAAGACTTGCTGAGTACCTTTGTACTCATGTTTGCTTATTTATTGTTTTCAGACGACAACACTGCCCCCTCCGATGGGTTTTACGTAGATCTTGACATCGACGAGTGACTAGCCACCCAGGTGGTGATCCAGGCCATGGAGGGCCCTATGTAGATAGACCGGCTTCGAGAAGCCTTCTTTCTTTCTAGAGTCTGTACTCAAACTAGTTGCTTCCGCATGTGCTTGTATGACTGTATGACTTGAGTGTCGGGTCATGTGACCCCTACCTGTATGGATATGTTATGTATGGCTCCCTGGAGCCTTTAAATAAAGTACTTGAGTTGTAGAGTTTTGTTGTGATGCCATGTTGTATGTACTCATATCGAGCATATTGTATGTATGATTGAAATGCTTGGTATGAGTGGGATCCGACAATCTAGTTGTTTGTCCTTCGCAGCCTTTCTTATGGGGAAATGTAGTCTAGTGCTCCTTGAGCCATAGTAGTCCGCTACAGCCCGGTTCACCGGAGTCCTGCTAGCCCAGCACTACTGTTCAGGACACTTGACTGGCCGGCATGTGTTTCACTTTGTCCCTATGTCTGTCCCTTCGGGAAAATGTCACGCGGTGATCTCCGGAGTCCTGTCTAGCCTGCTACAGCCCGGGATTTCTCGGAGTCCTGTTAGCCCAGTGCTACAGCCCGGAATCACTCGTTGATGACCGACATGTTCGTTGTGATTCATGTATGCCTGTCTCCATAGGTCTGTGCCGCTTTGGGTTCACGACTAGCCATGTCGGCCCGGGTTCTCGGTCATATGGATGCTAGCGACATTGTCATATACGCGAGCCAAAAGGCGCAAACGGTCCCGGGCCATGGTAAGGCAACACCCATGGGATACCGTGCGTGAGGCCGCAAGGTGATATGAGGTGTTACCGGCTAGATCGATGTGGCTTAGAATCGGGGTCCTGATAGCGTTGGCATCAGAGCCGGACTGCTTGTAGGTTCATTCAGCCAAACTGGTCGATGTCGAGTCTAGAAATGCTTTAGTTATATGTAAGGGAATTTATTGTGGGAGGGAACGTAAGGTTCTTTTTACTCCTTTACCCTATGCTTCTGATCTGAGTCATTCTCTTCTCATTCAACGCGGGTTAAGGAATAGGCTCTCTTCTTCTATCAGGTTCACGCGTTACTAATCCGTAGTAGTTCATAGGATTATTGCTACGAGTTCCAGTCCAGCTTCTACTATTTTAGTATGTTGCTATTTGAATCAGAACCTTGATATGATGCTGTTGAGCGGTATTGTCAACTGTTGTGGATGTCTCAAATCTTTTTCTGAGCATTTACAGCCGTTATGCTGCCCAATTTTCCCTAGGAATTCTGATGTCTTGTCTTGTGGTTGTGCTTTCAGATGGCCAACCAGTCTCAAAATCAAGTGGTTCGCCTGACTAGGTGCCTCGACGTGCCCGATCATACTGCTATGTTGGTCCGGGTCATGATCGAGACAGGATACCGTTGGTATCCCGAATACACTGTTGAAGAGCAGTTCTGCGACTTTAATCAAAGCCAGTATTTATGCACCGTCAGGATATTTCCTTCCTATCCTGGATCTACCGAGCCCCTTCACTGTTCCTATGGACTCGGAGTTACCATTGAGATGGCTGTGCAGGATGCTGCCTATTCCATGATGACCATCTTGCGAGTCCGGACTGGCCTGCTTCGGAACACTGACTTCCGTTACATGCCAGCTTCACTTCCGGGAGCGCAGGGGTATCTCCAGGCTATCTATGCTGACTCCACTCAGGAGGACTCATTAACTCGTACACCGCTGAGATGCTCGAAGATAAGGACCGAGAGAATCGGGCCTTGAGGCTGGAGCTCTTTAATACCCGTGCTGATCATTGGGCCACATTGACTCGGTTTGCACCCGCGGTGCAAGCTGGATGTATGGATACCAGGGATCTGTATCCTATGAGAGCAGCTCTGCCAGACATGGTGGATTGGCGTGATGTGGGAGGCATCACCCCACCCCTTGGTCCCCGCAGGCCACCGTTTGTTGGTCCAAGACCTTATCCTAGCCCCTATGGTCCACAGGCTCCTCAGGACCGTCTGTTTCCGGATGATCACGTTGAACTTCCAGGCTATGGAGGTGACTTCTATGAGGACTACTACGGAGCTATCTGAGTTAGTAGTAGTACCACTAGTATTGTAGTAGTTGTATCTCCACTGTCCTGTGTGACTTGTGGAATACGACTTGGTGTGTAATCGGTTTCGGAGGTGTAGACAAATAATGTATAGGGACTCGGAATGCCTCTGATGAGATGTAACGTCTACCTTCATAGTTTTACTGTAGCATGGGCTTGTACTAAACTATGTATGACGAGTATGACCGTTGGTGTATATATGGCAGTTTTATATTACCATGGCATACGAATGAGCATCTCTGCATTCCGCATTATCCTTTACATTCTGCACTTCCCTGTTAAGTTTGAGCCATCCTTGTCTAAACTGTTGTCTTGTTTCCTTCTAGGATGGTCAACACCCGCGGAAACCCTGCTGCCCCGGAGCAGGGGGAAGCCAATGCAGCTAGAGGTGAAAATTTGCCTCACCCACCTTCCCTGGCCGAAGTAATGCTGGAGGCGGAAAGGAACAAGCGTGAGACCAACCGCCTGCTGGAGCGGATTGAGCAGAACACTGCACGCCACCCACGAAATGACCTGGTGTCAATCAACGACTTTATCAAGCTGTACCCACCAAAGTTTAACCATTCCGTCGAGCCCCTCGATGCGGATGATTGGCTTCGCAGCATCACCCACAAGCTACGTTCTGCCAACGTAGCTGAAGCCGACAAGGTTACCTATGCTGCTTATCATCTTGAGGGCCCCGCTAGCCATTGGTGGGAAAACTACGAAGCTATGCGCCCGGTCGGCCAAATCACTACCTGGGCTGAGTTCAGCGAGGCTTCCGTGAGCATCACATTCCAGAAGGTCTCATGGATCGCAAGAGGGAGGAGTTCTGCAACTTCACCCAAGGAAGGCTGACTGTGGATGCATATAGCCGAGAATTTGGGAACCTGGCACGCTATGCTCCTGAAGAGGTTTCTACTGACGCCAAGAAGCAGGCAAGGTTCCGTAAGGGACTTAGCCCTGAGCTTCGCCGCGATCTCCGTCTGCACGAGTGCACATCCTTCCAGAAGCTGGTCAATAAAGCTATCAGTGCTGAGACAGGCCAGACTGATTATGACGCTTCACGCAAGCACTCTCGTGATTTTGGGTCTTCATCCGGCTCTGGAGCTCAGAAGCGCCGGGTATGGATTCCAAGCACCGCACTGCCACCCAGATTCACCCGAGGCCATCCTTTGAGGCGCCTCGTCCCAACCAGCAAATTGCACCGTCCAAGCCCTATGGTGGCCCCGCTGCTAATGTTGCTCCACGCCCCACTATGGTAACATGCTTCAAGTGTGGAGAACCGGGTCACTATAGTCGACAGTGTCCCCAGAACAACCCCAATCAAGCTGGAAAGTCCGTTGGCCGTGGTAAGCCCGCGAGAAAGACTTTCTATGCCAAGCCGGCCACTACTGCACGTGGCCATGTCAACTATGTTTCAGCCGAAGAGGCTCATGAGGATCCCAACGTCGTCCTTGGTACGCTCCTTGTTAACTGCCATCCGGCATCTGTTCTTTCGATACTGGAGCATCTCATTCATTCATATCCGAGAATTATGCTCGGTTGCATAACACGACATTCTGTGACATGCCCACTTCCATGGTAATTCAAACTCCGGGTTCCAAATGGCAAACTTCTAGGGTAAGCCATGGGAACGAAATTCTTGTCGATAGGCTTGTTTTCCTTGCATCTTTAATAGCTCTCAAGTCCTCCGACATAAACATCATCTTGGGTATGGACTGGATGTCGGCTCATTATGCCAAGATCGATTGTGCCACTAGAACCGTTCAACTTACTCATCCCTCGGGCAAGACAGTTAATGTCTTAACTCGAGTGGCCAAGCGCCAACTTTACTCTCTCAATGCCAACCCTCTTCCAGACCTTGAGGACGTTCGGGTAGTCCGAGACTTCCCGGATGTGTTTCCGGAAGAACTGCCAGGTGTTCCACCTGACCGGGATGTCGAGTTTGTGATAGACCTTGTTCCAGGAACCGTTCCAATTGCTAGAAGACCCTACAAGATGGCACCCTTAGAACTAGCCGAGCTTAAGAACCAACTCGATGAGTCCTTGAACAAAGGGTTCATCCGTCCTAGCTCCTCTCCTTGGGCTTGCCCCGTCCTCTTCGTCAAGAAGAAGGATGGAACGGATCGAATGGTTGTGGATTACCGACCTGTCAATCTGGTCACCATCAAGAACAAATACCCGCTTCCCAGGATCAACGACCTGTATGATCAGCTCACTGGATCCTCAGTCTTCTCCAAGATGGATTTGAGGTTGGGCTACCATCAAATCAAAATCAGAAACGGGGACATTCCCAAAACGGCCTTTGTTACTCGTTATGGCCAATATGAGTACACCGTCATGTCCTTCGGTTTAACCAATGCCCCGGCCACTTTCTCCCGGTTAATGAACTCGGTTTTCATGGAGTACTTGGACAAATTCGTCGTAGTATACCTCGATGACATACTCATCTACTCCAAGAATGAAGAGGAACATGCCGAACATCTAAGGCTGGTATTGATGAAACTTCGAGAGCATCGCCTTTATTCCAAATTCTCCAAGTGTGAATTTTGGTTGTCAGAAGTGACCTATCTAGGCCATGTAATCTCTGGTAAGGGTATTGCTGTCAATCCCGAGCGAGTTCAAGCCATCCTTTATTGGACTCCACCTGTTACGGTCAAGCAAGTTCGGAGTTTCCTTGGCCTAGCGAGCTATTGCCGCCGCTTCATCGAGAATTTCCCCAAGGTTGCTAAACCTCTAACTGAACTCCTCAAGAAAGATAAAAAGTTCAAGTGGACTCCACAGTGCGAGTTCAGTTTTCAGGAACTGAAAAGACGCCTGACATCTGCTCCCGTACTGGTACCACCAGATTTCTCCAAGGACTTTATTATCTATTGCGACGCCTCGCGACAAGGACTAGGTTGCATACTCATGCAAGATCATCAGGTAATTGCCTATGCTTCACGGCAATTACATCCACATGAAGAAAATTATCCCACACATGATCTAGAGCTTGCAGCTGTAGTCCATGCACTCAAAACCTGGTGACATTACCTCCTCGGTAATCGTTGCGAGATCTTCACCGATCACCAAAGCTTGAAATATATCTTCACCCAACCAGATTTGAATCTCAGGCAAAGACGTTGGGTCGAGTTGATCTCGGATTATGACTTAGGAATAACTTACACCCCTAGCAAGGCCAATGTCATGGCCGATGCATTAAGTCGTAAGTCCTACTGTAACAACCTGATGTTACAACAAAGTCAACCACTTCTCCATGAGGAATTTCGCAAGCTTAATCTTCACATTGTTCCTCAAGGATTCTTGTCTACCCTGGTGGCGAAACCTACCCTTATGGATCAAATCATAGCTTCCCAAAAGCGTGATAAGGGCATATCCCGGATTAAGGAAAACATTGCTAGCGGAGTAGCTAAATGTTTTTCCATAGATGAGCAAGGTGCTGTCTTCTTTGAGAACCGCCTGGTGGTTCCCAAGAACCAACATCTACGCCAGATGATCCTTAAGGAAGCTCATGAATCCCCTCTCACCATTCATCCCGGTAGTACTAAGATGTATCAAGACCTACGCCAGAGGTTTTGGTGGACTAGGATGAAGAGAGAAATTGCTCAATACATTGCTAATTGCGACGTTTGTCGTTGTGTTAAAGCAGAGCACCAACGGCCTGCTGGCACCCTTCAACCTTTGGCTATTCCTGAATGGAAATGGGACAAAATCAGTATGGATTTCATCACTGGGTTTCCCAGGACCAAGAGGGGGAATAATGCCATCTTCGTCGTGATCGACCGTCTTTCCAAAGTAGCCCATTTTCTACCTGTTCGTGAGAGTATCACCGCTAGCCAGCTAGCTGACTTATACATCTCCCGAATAGTGTCTCTTCATGGTGTCCCATTGGAAATTAACTCAGACCGTGGAAGTCTCTTCACCTCTCGATTTTGGGAAAGTTTCCAAAATGCTATGGGAACTCATCTCTCCTTTAGCACCGCCTTCCATCCTCAATCAAGTGGTCAAGTAGAGCGAGTAAATCAAATTCTGGAAGATATGCTCCGAGCTTCTGTTATCTCATTCGGAATGAGTTGGGAGAAATGCCTTCCCTTCGCGGAGTTTGCCTATAACAATAGCTATCAAGCTAGTTTGGGCAAGGCTCCCTTCGAAGTTCTCTATGGACGAAAATGTCGAATGCCTCTTAACTGGTCAGAAACCGGGGAAAGACAACTCTTTGGCCCGGATATGATTCAGGAAGCAGAAGAGCAGGTTCGCGTTATTCGTGAGAAATTGAAAACAGCCCAATCTCGCCAAAAGAGTCAATATGATCGTAAGCATAAGCCTATGACATTTGAAATTGACGAGAAAGCTTACCTTCGGGTTACCCCGTTAAAGGGAACCCATCGCTTCGGTATCAAAGGCAAATTGGCTCCTCGTTACATTGGACCCTTTCGCATTCTTGCCAAACGAGGAGAAGTTGCCTACCAATTGGAACTACCTCCGCATCTTTCCAGAGTTCACGATGTCTTCCACGTTTCGCAACTCAGGCGTTGCTTCGCGGATCCTATCCGTGGAGTGGACCACGAAACGCTTGATTTACAAGATAACCTTTCTTATCGGGAATACCCCGTTCGTATCCTTGATCAAGCCGAGCGTACCACTCGACGTCATAATATCAAGTTTCTCAAGGTTCAATGGTCACACCATTCCGAGGAAGAAGCCACTTGGGAAAGGGAGGATCGTCTTCGACTCGAGTACCCCGCCTTCTTCCCAGATGATCCTAAATCTCGGGACAAGATTCTGTTGAGTGGGGGTGAGTTGTCACACCCTAGCTAGGTTATGCATTAGAGTGTGCATCATGCTTACCTTCATCAGAAATTGAAATGGGGAAAGCAGAACCCCCAGCACCCCCCCCCCTGAAATCAACTAGGGTTTACTAAAAATAAATTCAATGAACCTGAAATGCCCTTCAGATATGTTCACCCTCTTTGCCTTGGGTTAGAACCCTTGGGAAAAATGGTGCATATAATTTTAGGTCAACAAAAGGGGCATTGATTTAATTCATAAATATTTGAATTTGGGCATTTAAATACTATTAAATAATTCAAATGCTCAAATAATGTTGGAATTATTTTTGGGCCACTGAAATATTTCAGAAAGTGTCCATAAATATTTTCAGGATTTTATAAAATGATTTAGTATTTAAACTAAATCAAAACAGAATAGCAAAAATAGAAAACAGAATAAATTAGAGAGAAGAACAGAGGCTCACCTGGACTTACCTGCCGGCCCAGCACTGTAGCTGGACGGCCCGGCCCACCAGGCCGACGCCAGTTGTCCCCTAGCTGCTGCCAGGAGGACGCCGGGCGTGTGCCCGCGGTGCGCCGGCACGCGCGCGGCCACCGATGGCCACCTCCTGCTTGCCGCCCCCCCCCCCCCCCCTCGACGCCTGGACGTCGCTGTGGACGCCACGCACCCCCTGGCCCCCTCATATCCCTCTCCCTCGCTCTCCCTCCTCCCCTGTTTCTCTCCTGCGCGACCACCCGAACGCGCCGTCGCCGCCGTTCGCTGCCACCGCGCTCCCCGACCCCCTCTCGCCTTCCCGTGTTGCGTGGAAGCTCCGCCACTGTCGCCTACGCCTTCTGCACCGAGCCAAGCGAGCCGAGAAGCCTTGCTTCATCCTCGGCGTTGTCTTCTTCAACCTCGGGACCGCCGGCCATCTCCGTCAAATTTGTCGGCTCCGGACCGTCCCCGAGCCCACCGAGCTGCTCTACGCGACCCCAGTGAGCTCCTGCTCCGAATCCCCCTCTTCCCCGCTTCAATTGATCGCCGTAGCCGTCACCCCCATGATGACCGAAGTGCGCCGCCGCCCGAGCTCGCTGTCGACGATGCTCCGGTGACCAAAAGGTCACCCTGGAGTGTCGAACCTACTCCCCGCGATGCGTAGCACCCTCCTAGCCCCCTTGCCCCGCTCTTCTACGCACAGAAACACGATCCCGCGCGCAACCGAACTCCGGCGGCCGCCAAAGAGCTCGCCGCCGTCAGCTCCGGCCACCCCAGCTGCTGTCGCTTGTCTCTCTGGATGCGCCTCACTCCCAGGAACCCGTAGGAGGAAACCGCGCATCAAATGGTGGCCTATAGGCGAAACCCGAGCCGTTCCGCCGTGTCTGGCCTCGCCGGCGTCAAGTCGCCGGCAGGTTTGACCCTGCTGGCCAGGGGTTTGACCCCCCCTGACTGACTGACATGTCGGCCAGGCCCCTTTCTAATTAGTGTTGGATTTAGTTAGTCCTAATTAACTTAATTACGTTAAATAGACACTGACATGTGGGCCCAGGCTCTAATTAACTTTAGTTAGTTAATTAGTCACTCACCAGTGGGACCCACTGGTCAGGTTTGACCTGGAGGCAACCCTGTTGACCAGCTGACGTCACCCTGACGTCAAGCTGATGCAGTAAATCATTTTCTAGTTTAAAAATAATTCAGGAAATTCCAGAAAATACCCAAAACTTTGAAAAATCATAGAAATTCAACCATAACTCCAAATGAGATAAATTATATATGTAAAATTATCAGAAAAATTCAAGGAATCCATCTGTACCATTTTCATGCATGTTTGAACAATGTTTGTCCCCTATTTTGGACAAAACAAATAAAGGGCATTTAAATAATCATATATGGGGTTGGAATTTGAATCTTGTACTCAAACCAACTTCATTTAAATTATAGCTAGTTGCATTAGCTCAAGACACATCCATATTGCCATGTCATAGCATGCATCATATTGTTGCATATCGTCATGTGTTGATTGTGCTCGGTTGTGTTCTTCGTGGTAGGTTCTGCCTCCGAGGATATTCACGAGTATCCAACTGAAGGGCAGTATCCCGTTACCACTCCATCAGGCAAGCAACCATTGATCATTCCGATACAACCCATGTTCTCGCTCCTGCTCTTGTTTACTGCATTAAGACAACACGATTCAAACTGCTGTGTGCTACGGTAGTTGAACCCTTATCCTCTGCATGACCTGTCGTTGCCACAGTAACTAGATGAAACCCACTAGCATGTGTAGGAGTTGATTGAGCCATGTTTTGTGATTCCTACCTTGCTATGCCTGCTAAGCTTAGAGTTGTGTCAGGTCTGGTTCATCTGGGGGATGGGCTAGAGTGAAATGCTTGTGCCAGTAATATGTGGGATGTGTTGAACATGTTTTGGTAAAGGTATCGATGAGAGGCCATGTAGGAGTACATGGTGGGTTGTTTCATTGAAGCCGTCCCTAAGAACTGAGTTCTGTATGCGTGAATTAAGATTCAGCTACTACCACACATTGGGCCCTGAAATATGACCCCGCTCGACTTACCGACCCCCCTCGCCTCAGTCCAGGAGTTGCAACTAGTTTCTGGTGTTTATAGGATATGTGTTGGCGGCCGTGCGTAGCGCTAACCCTAGGGGTGGGCTATGTTGCGGTAGATACACCGTGGCACGGTGTACCGAGTCACCCGTTTGGTGTCTCGGGAACCCTGTTCACATCGTTCGGGGCCGTTGAGGACACCCCGGCCGGATTTCCTTGCGGATGGAACCTGAATAGGCGATGACCCTGGACTAGAGACTTGTGAGGTTAGTCAGGTCGTGGTCTACACCCACGTCGGTTTTCGCTTGAAGTCTGCCGAGCACATTTCGTGTGCAGACGCTAAGTGGTGGAAACATGTGTGACGAAGTACACCCCTGCAGGGTATAAAACTATTCGAATAGCCGCGTCCGCGGTAAAGGACTACTTGGTTGCATATACAGTCCATAGACAAGTTAATGGATACTACTAAAAGACTCAAGATAAGTGTGAGTACCGAGGATGGCCCCCTCGCAGGATACGAGGGAGGATCCACGGTGGAGTATTGTGATGGTGAGTAGTGGACTCGTGTGCGAAAACTATTTTGCTAAAAGATTCCGTAGGATAGCTTAGCCAAGAGTCAAAGCTGGCTTGCTGCATAAACCCCACCACCTTCTTGAGAATGAGCATGTACAGTAGGTTCTGATGTAAGACTTGCTGAGTACCTTTGTACTCATGTTTGCTTATTTATTGTTTTCAGATGACAACACTGCCCCCTCCGATGGGTTTTACGTAGATCTTGACGTTGACGAGTGACTAGCCACCCAGGTGGTGATCCAGGCCATGGAGGGCCCTATGTAGATAGACAGGCTTCGAGAAGCCTTCTTTCTTTCTAGAGTCTGTACTCAGACTAGTTGCTTCCGCATGTGCTTGTATGACTATATGACTTGACTGTCGGGTCATGTGACCCCTACCTGTATGGATATGTTATGTATGGCTCCCTGGAGCCTTTAAATAAAGTACTTGAGTTGTAGAGTTTTATTGTGATGCCATGTTGTATGTACTCATATCGAGCATATTGTATGTATGATTGAAATGCTTGGTATGAGTGGGATCCGACAATCTAGTTGTTTGTCCTTCGCAGCCTTTCTTATGGGGAAATGTAGTCTAGTGCTCCTCGAGCCATAGTAGTCCGCTACAGCCCGGTTCACCGGAGTCCTGCTAGCCCAGCACTACTGTTCAGGACACTTGACTGGCCGGCATGTGTTTCACTTCGTCCCTATGTCTGTCCCTTCGGGGAAATGTCACGCGGTGATCTCCGGAGTCCTGTCTAGCCTGCTACAGCCCGGGATTTCCTGGAGTCCTGTTAGCCCAGTGCTACAGCCCGGAATCACTCGTTGATGACCGACATATTCGTTGTGATTCATGTATGCCTGTCTCCATAGGTCTGTGCCGCTTTGGGTTCACGACTAGCCATGTCGGCCCGGGTTCTCGGTCATATGGATGCTAGCGACATTGTCATATACGCGAGCCAAAAGGCGCAAACGGTCCCGGGCCATGGTAAGGCAACACCCATGGGATACCGTGCGTGAGGCCGCAAGGTGATATGAGGTGTTACCGGCTAGATCGATGTGGCTTAGAATCGGGGTCCTGACATATACTCAATACTCAGATTGTACTCTTGAATCATTTCGACCCAACGAGTTTGCCTGAGGTTGAGATTAGGTTGAGTGAAGATGTACTTGAGACTCTTGTGATTAGTGAAAATATCCACTTTTCTTCCCAATAGAAGATGTCTCCAAGTCAACAAGGCATGCACAACTGCTGCCAACTCGAGATCATGAGTGGGGTAGTTCTTCTCATTAGGCTTCAACTGGCGAGAGGTATAAGCAACAACTTTCTTCTCTTGCATCAGTACAGCACCGAGACCTTGGAGAGAGGCATCACAAAAGACCTCGTACGGATTGGTTTCATCAGGCGGAGTTAGAACTGGAGCAGTGATCAACTTCTCTTTCAAAGTGTTGAAAGCAATATCACACTCCGGAGACCAAACGTACTTGACATGCTTCTGAATAAGATTTGAGAGAGGCTTCGCGATCGTGGAAAAGTTTTCAACGAATCTTCGGCAGTAGCTCGCGAGACCGAGGAAGCTACGGAGTTGCTTCACGTTCTGAGGAGGTTCCCAATTAACAATTGCAGACACCTTCTTAGGATCCACAGAAATGCCCTTGGCAGAGATGATATGACCAAGATAAAGAACCTCATCGAGCCAAAATTCACACTTGGAGAACTTGGCGTAGAACTGATGTTCTCTGAGCTTGTCAAGAACCAAACGCAAGTGCTTGGCATGATCTTCCTTGTTCTTCGAGAAAACCAGAATGTCGTCAAGATAGACCAAAACAAAGTCATTGGTGTAGGGGTTGAAGATGAAGTTCATCATGCGAGAGAACGTCGGAGGAGTGTTGGCGAGGCCAAAAGACATGACAGTGTATTCATATGACCCATAGCTTGTCCTGAAGGCCGTCTTGGGAATATCTTGCTCACGAATGCGAATCTGATGATAACCCATACGGAGATCAAGCTTGGAGAATACTTGGGCACCCTTGAGTTGTTCGAACAGCTCATTGATGTTGGGAAGTGGGTATTTGTTCTTGATGGTCTTCTTGTTCAATGGACGATAATCAACACAAAGTCGATCCGTTCCATCCTTCTTCTTCACAAAAAGAACACCACAACCCCACGGAGAAGTACTAGGCCGAATGAGACCCATTCTTTCTTGAACATCGAGTTGTTTCTTCAACTCCTTCAACTCTTCGGGGCCGAGCTTGTAGGGACGTTTGCACACAGGTTCCGTACCAGGCTCAAGTTCAATAACAAATTCAACCGGCCGGTGCGGAGGCATTCCTGGGAGTTCTTCTGGGAAGACGTCTTGATACTCACAAACAACCGGAATCTGTGAAATAGCATCCAATTCACCCTTCTCATTGAGAGAAAACAACCGATTGTATCATCACGAGCGGCAAAGACAATGACATCCTCAAACGAATGAGTCAGCTGAATCTGCCTGGCCGCACAATCGAGGTGAGCCTTGTGTTTAGAGAGCCAGTCCATCCCAAGAATAAGATCAATATCAGAATCACCAAGAATCGTTGGAGAAGCCAAGAACTTATAATCGCCCAAAGTGATAGTGACATCCGGAACGATGGAGTTAGCCTGCATGCGCTTACCAGGAGAAACAACTGCTAATGGGCTAGGCAGAACTTGTGAAACCAATTCATGCCTAGATGTAAATGGCCTCGAGATGAAACAATGCGAAGCACCCGTATCAAAAAGAACTTTTGCAGGAATATCGTTAACAGGAAGGTTACCCATGATCACATCTGACGAATCCTCTGCCTGAGCTGCGTTCATCAAGTTGACCTTGGCGGACTTGGGGTTATGCTTGACCACAGTTGTACTTGCCGATCTGATAGGAGGAGGAGGAGGAAGACGCCTCTGGTTGAAACACTTGTTGGCGTAGTGACCCTTCTGTTGGCACTTGTTGCATGTGACCTCTGAAAGCGGACGGTGGTACGGAGCACTCGATCTTGGAGCTTGAGACGAAGTCTTGTTCTGAAAGCCTGGGTTGGGTGGGTGGGAAGAACCACTGCCGCCTTTGCTCTTCTGCTGATACGGCTGACGGGATGGAGGAGGAGGAAGCCAATACTTCTGCTGCTTGGCCACTTGAGTAGAGGAAGAAGGTGTAGTGTCTCTGACTCGCTTCCTAGAAGCATCACACCTCAACTGAGCAGCCTCTTGCTTCAGTGCCATGTTGTAGAACTCATTGTATCTCAACGGCTCAAAAAGGACAAGAGCGAGCTGAATTTCTTCACGGAGACCACCCCTGAACTGATAGATCATGCTCTTCTCATCAGGAACATCCTGCTTGGCAAAACGGGCGAGCTTCTGGAACAACTTGTTGTAGTCATAGACAGACAAAGAGCCTTGCTTCAGATTGCGGAATTCTTCACGTTTGCTTTCAGTCACACTCTGCGGGATGTGATGAGCTCGGAAATCACGACGGAAATCGTCCCAAGTGATCAAACGTCCACCTCTAGAATCCTCGTACTGCTGGAACCACTCTGCAGCCTGATCTTTGAGCTGGAAAGAAGTGAACTTGACGAAATCTTCAGGCCTGCCGTTGCAGCATTCAAAATGCTTGCCCAGATCCACTAGCCAATCGTCAGCATCGGTAGCCTCAACACAATTGCTGAACATCTTTGGACCATTAGCGAGGAACTGGTTCAGAGTAGCAAAATGGTTCTGATGTTGCCTTGATTCCCTTGACTGCCCTGATTCCGCTCTTGGAGGATTTGCATGATCAACTGTGTATTTGCATTAGTTGCGGCCATCACAGCTTGCCATGCTTCCGGAGGAGGCGGAGGTGGTGGCGGATCTTGATTCTGGTTCTGACTGGTGCTCTTAGCGGGAGCCATCGTGAAGAGGTTGACCACCATTAGCACATAGGCAGATAAATGAAGCTGAAACCAACGGAATGAAAATTGCAACATAAAGTCTTCACATCCGAACAAAATGAACGAATGCACTTCTCTTGAAGTGGTCACATATTCCTAAATTGCGAAGCCACAAAGAATCAGGTAGAAGAGGTAAATCAACGAGGGATGAAATCAACGTATGACGTCGAAGTAACTCGAATACCACAACTCAAAATAAAAACCAAGGATTGGCTTGTGAAATAAGCCGGAACAAACATATGATAGAAATTTCGTCCGAAGTTTTCGTGGTGGGACCTACACGGGCTCGATCATACAGCACCATCATGTACAAGGCAGTGCACATGACATACGAAGCGTCCCTGAGTCAGCATAGCCAAGGACTCTTTAAGACACAACGAGACCACTGTAAAATCGACCGTGAATAGGCGAACCACTAGATGTCGAACCCCAATTTCATATCATACATCCGTCGAAAGGATATCCTAAGAGCTACTTGAATTCCCACCTATGAAACTCCCGAAACTTTCCAGTTATGCAATCAGGTGTTGGGGATATAGGGGAAGCATAATATCTCACCCAAACTAGAAATACCTACATCCAGCTGTATCCATCCTTCAACACATAACCAAGAAACCTTCGGAAACCATCTACCTCAACCTTCGAAAAGCATCCGTTATACAAGTTATGGCGATACTCCCGAACTCCCGCCCCGGTACTGGGTGGCGTCGAGGTTATCTCACCAACGAACTGCATAAAGGAGATTTTCGATGTCGCGAACATATCTCAAGTATACCAGAATTGCAACGATAAAATTATGATGACAACACCTCAGAGCTCAACTCCCCGGGACACTTCCACTAAACCCCTGACAGGAGGCACCAAGACAGTATTCTCATCATAAGCCATCGGAACAAATCAAAGATACTCGCGTGATCCTAAAAAAAATTTAGTGAAATTTGAGAAGAGAAGAGTCAAAACTCTACGTCAGGATGCCTTACCAGAGCGATGAGGAGACTGGGAAGTAAAAAAGAATTCCTAAGCTCTCCGATATATAATTCCTAAAGGACTCAAAACATTTTTCTAGACACAACTCGGCTGCTAAAAACGATCAAGCAATGGGGGCTCCTAGGGTCGGGGAAGGCTCTGATACCAACTTGTAACGCCCTCGATGCAGCTATATCTCCCACGTGTCGAGGCATGACTTAGAGGCATAGCCGCATTGAAAGCAATGTCGCAAGTCGGGAAATCATCACACATCCCATGTACATAAATAATATAAAGGGGGAAGAACATAGTTGGCTTACACTCGCCACATCACATCAAAGTACATAAATAACATCCAACATTCAAATCACTCATGGCCCGATTACAGCGCCAAAATAGAAAAGACCCCCAACATGCGACAAGGCCCTGAATCTAACCCCGATTGGGCACCACTACTGATCATCAGGAAAAGACACATAATAACGCTGAGAGTCCTCGTCGTACTCCCACTTGAGCTCGAGCGCGCCATCTGGAGCTGTATCATCTGTCCCTGCATCTGGTGTAATAGTAATCTGTGAGCCACAGGGACTCAGCAATCTCGCACCCTCGCGATCAAGACTATTTAAGCTTAATAGGTAGGAAAGGGGTAATGTATAAGTGGAGCTGCAGCAAGCGACTAGCATATATGGTGGCTAACTTATTCACAAAAGAGAGCGAGAAGAGGAGGCGAAGCACGAGCGAGAAACTAGAGAGCAACCTGCGCAAACATAACTCCAACACCGTGTCCGCTTCCCGGACTCCGCCGAGAAGAGGCCATCACGGCAACACACTCAGTTGATTCATTTTAATTAATTAAGGTTCAAGTCATCTACAACCGGACATTAACAAATTCCCATCTGCCCATAACCGCGGCCACGGCTTTCGAAAGATCAATCCCTGCAGGGGGGTCCCAACTTAGCCCATAACAAGCTCTCACGGTCAACGAAGGAATAGACCTCCACCTAAGACACACCGATCAGACTCGGTATCTCGGTACAACAAGACGATTCGACAGGTTAAAACAAGTCCAGCAACACCGCCCGAATGTGCCGACAAATCCTGATAGGAGCTGCACATATCTCTTTCTCAGGGCACACTCAGATTGTCCTAGGTACGGGTAGGCCAGCCCAGAGTTGCCCCTGGTGGCCACCGGCAGCTGACAGTTGGACCAACACTCAGAGGAGCACTGGCCCGGGGGGGTTAAAATAAGATGACCCTCGGGCTCCGGAAACCCAAGGGAAAAAGGGGTAGGTGGCAAATGGTAAAACCAATGTTGGGCATTGCTGGAAAAGCTTTAATCAAGGCGAACTATCAAGGGGTTCCCATTATAGCCCAACCGCTTAAGGGACGCAATAATCCGGGAACATAACACCGATATGACGGAAACTAGGGCGGCAAGAGTGGAACAAAACACTAGGCGAGAAGCCGAGCCTTCCACCCTTTACCAAGTATATAGATGTATTAAGATAACATAGCAATATAATGATATCCCAACAAGTAAATAAATGTTCCAACAAGGAACGGCTCCAATCTTCACCTGCAACTAGCAACGCTATAAGAAGGGGTTGAGCAAAGCGGTAACATAGCCAATCAACGGTTTGCTAGGACAATGGTGGGTTAGAGGCTCAATCATGTCAATTGGGAGGCTGACAAGCAAGTGGTAGGCATCGGAGCATTGGCAAAGCAAAAGAGCGGGCAAACTAGCATAGCCAAGATAGTAGTGATTTCGAGGGTATGATCATCTTGCCTGCACAGTTGTCAGAGTTGACTGGATCCTCGAGAGCAAACTCAACGGGCTCCTCGTTAGCGAACTCGTCTCCCGGCTCTACCCAACAACACAAACAAGCAACAAGGATACAATCAACCACGTGCAAGGGCAACCAATAATATGCAAAGATGGTATGCTATGCGGGATGCGATGCGGGATGCAAAATGCAAGACGTGACAGGAAATGCATGAACCTGGCCTCAAATTGGAATACCAAGTGTTCCACTGGATAGAGGGGATGAAATCACCTGAAAACGATATAAAGATCATAGGAATCGGAGCTACGGTTTGGAAATGGCAAGCATTTAACGAAACGAACCGATCTGCGATTTACAGCAAGTAGGCTCCTAAATGCAACGAAATGAACATGCTACAGCCACCAAACATGAAAACAAAATACATGGCAGGGATTTACACACGATGCTTAACAAATCACTAGGACTGAGCCATAGGCAAATTCATCCATTATGAGGTTCAAACAAGCATGGCAAAAATGAATAAGCAAAACAGATTTCAGACTTAGTGAAATTAGCACTAGTCTGAAATTTCAGACCACGATGCTCTCTTCGGAGCAGCAAAACAACATGATACGTAACCTGAACATGACAAGTAAGAACATGTCATGGAGCTACTCAACAAGCTTAACAAAACACCCAAAGTGACCTGGGGCCAAAAGGGTTCACAAAATACTCTAACGAGCACCCGAACATAGATGAAACACAATCAGTTTTCAGACTTGGTGAAAACTGAGACATGCTGAAATCATAACTCACGAAGGCATGTAAACGAGCTCGATGCACTCACTACGGTGCAAGTCATGGCAAGGAAAGCATATATCCATAAAGAAGGCACAAAATGCTAGCTAGACATGGCAAGAACAATGGCATAGCATGCATGGATCACTAACAATAGCACCGGCAAAATCGCAAAAGAGTTGGCGATCTACCGAAATACACAACTATGCAAAAGTTGAGCTCGATTGACTCAACCTAGGGTGCTCCAACATAACAAGTAAAGACATGGCTGGATAGAGGATAACAAGATTAACAAATGTCCCTTACTGATCATGCTCAAAAGAGGCACGGATCACTAGGAAACAAGCTGAACATATGGCATCATGAACTAAAATATCCCAGACTTAGTGAAAATCACTAAGTCCCTGAAAACAGAATTCTCAGGTACCCCTCTTTGCAAGCTTGCACAAGTCACCACACACATCCTAAAAATGCATGGTTGGCACCTCTGGAAAGAAGACAAAAAGCTTAACAATTCATCCCAAAGACTCACAGGCATATCATGCACACAATAATCATGGCAAAAATGACAAAAGTCTATGATGAGCTAACGGATCTGCAATTTAACTCACGATGCCTCCTTCTAACAGCATTTTGGGCATCAAGATGAACTCAAATGCAAATGATGCAATGGAATGAAATGATGTACTCGTCGAGACGAAGATTTTGATATATCATATGTCCAAAACGGAGCTACGGATGCAGAGACATGAGCAGACAAAGAATGCATAAAAGATTAAGGGGGAGAGGGAGAAGTCAACCGGATCTAGGGTTTTCTAGATCTGGCGGTTACTGTAGCAGTTACTGTAGCACCGGATCGGCACTGTTCACCGACGCGGAAGCCGAGGTCTCCAGCGAGGTGGCCGGCTCCGGCGACCTTGAATCAGCGGCGTGGAGGCGGATCCGCCCGGATCCGGCCCGGGGCGGCGCGGCGGCGAGGTTCGGGCGGCGGGGCGAGGCCGCAGCGGGCGGTGGTGGCCGGCGACGGAGCTCGGGCGGGCGACGGCGCGGTGCGGCAGCCCGGCGAGGTCGGACGCCGGCGTCGAGGAAGGAGGCGGCGGGGTCGCGGACGTTCGGGCGGCGGAGGAACGGGCCATGGGGGCTCCCCGCGGGCCTCGGCAGGCCTCGGGTGGCGCGGTGAACAGGGGACCCGCCCGGGACACGTGGCGCGCCCTGGTTCGTCGCGAGCGGCGGCGGCGACTTGTCCGGCCGACACGGACGTGTCCGGCGCGGCGCGGTGGAAGAGGAGCTAGGTTAGGGTTGTTTTGGATCCGGGATTTTTGAGGGAAATGCTATTTTATAGGTAGAGGGAGCTAGGAAGCTCCAAATGAGGTGCGGTTTTCGGCCACGCGATAATGATCGAACGCTCTAGGACATGCAGTAGAGTTTGGTGGGTTTTGGGCCAAATTGGAGGGGTGATGGGCTGCAACACACACGAGGCCTTTTCGGTCCCTCGGTTAACCGTTGGAGTATCAAACGAAGTCCAAATGGTACGAAACTTGACAGGCGGTCTACCGGTAGTAAACCAAGGCCGCATGACAAGTCTCGGTCCAATCCGGAAATGTTTAATCCCCACACACGAAAGAAAGCTAGAAATGGCCACCGGAGGAGAAGGAAGCGCCGGAATGCAAAACGGACAACGGGGAAAATGCTCGAATGCATGAGATGAACATGTATGCAAATGCAATGCACGTGATGACATGATATGAGATGCATGAAAAAGAAAACAACACACGGAGACAAAGACCCGAACCCAAGAAATAAATATAACTTAATGCCGGAAACGGCAAGAGTTGGAGTACAAATTGGGAAAGTAATATCTGGGGCGTTACAATTATATCCTACTTTTGGTGCATTATTCAGTGTTAATTATGCTTAATGCTTGCTTATGAAATTATTCGTTTCTTGGTTGGTCGCTTCTCATTCTTTTTGCTAGCCTTCATTTTGCACTAAGTATGACCTCCACTTGTGCATCCAATATCCTTTAAACCAGTTTTGCCACATGAGTCCACTATATCTACCTATATGCGGTATTCTTTTGCCGTTCTAAGCAAATTTGCATGTGCCATCTCTAATTTTCAAAATAAACTTCTCTTTTGTGTGTTTGTTTCGCTCGCGGAGCGGTGAGGGGTGGCTAATATTTTCTATGCTAGATGTGTTATTCTCAAGATGAGTGTTTATTCACTTGTCATTGAACGAGAGAGTAAGGCAAAGGTATTAAGGATGCCCAGTCCCGAAATGCAAAAAAATAAATGAATTTACTTTATGTTGTCAAATAATAAATTCCTTGGAAAGTGTTGGTATGGAGGGCACCCGTGGATACGGTTAGCCATGGAAAGTGAATGTTATGGTGGAAAAAGGAATAAACTTTATTTTCTGTTTGGGAACCGCCTATGATATATCTATGCATGGAAAGTATTGGGAACTCTAAGTCATTTTCGTGGTGGGATGGATACACCTCCCAAAATGTTTTGTCTCTAATTTTTCGCTTTGAGCTCTGGCACCTCTACAAATCCCTACTTCCCTCTACGAAGGGACTTTCTTTTACTTTATGCAATTTCCATTTTGGAATTTGAGTCTCCATCTTCTCTCATAAAAGCACCAAATAGGAGGCAATATGATCGTGCTCAAGTATTGGGTGTAGTTAATATTTGAGTGTGTTTCATGAATGGATCAATGTTTGAGCATGATGGGCTCGGGATAACTTGTTTTAGCATTGATATTTTGAAAGACATGGTTGCTTGTTGATATGCTTGAGTATATAAATTATTATGTCAAAACTAGACTATTGCTTTGAATCACATAAAAGTCCAAATGTCCATGTTATAAAGAAAAGAATATGATATGACTTGATGAACAGCACTCCACATCAAAAATTCTGTTTTTATCACTTACCTACTCGAGGACGAGTAGGAGTTAAGCTTGGGGATGCTGATACGTCTCCAATGTATCTATAATTTTTTATTGTTCCATGTTGTTTTATTATCAATCTTGGATGTTTTATAATCATTTTATAGTCATTTTATATATCATTTTTTGGTACTAACCTATTGACATAGTGCCAAATCCCAGTTGCTATTTTTTCCATGTTTTTTACATCACAGAAAACCAATATCAACCAGAGTCCAAATGCCAATACCGATATAGTTCCAGCTACCATCAGGAGTCCCTCACAGCATTATCACAGATAACGTCTCCAACTTTGATTCTAATGATTTCAGAGCATTTTGCGCTTCCCAATGCACTCGGGATGATTACGCATCTGTTGCGCACCCGCAGTCGAATGGGTAGGCAGAGAGAGCGAATGGCTTGATCCTTCAAGGGCTAAAACCCCAACTGAAGCGGGATCTCAAGCATGTTGCTGGAGCATGGGTGACTGAGTTGCCGTCTGTCCTATGGGGACTGAGAACAACTCCCTACCGGTTGACTGATCGTGCCCCCTTCTTCATGGTGTACGGTGCCGAAGCCGTGCTTCCGAGTGATTTGTTGCACAATGCTCCCCGAGTGGAACTCTTCTCTGAAGCTGAAGCAGAACAAGCACAGCAGACGCGGTTGATCTCCTAGAGGAAGAACAAGAGATGGCCCTGATCCGGTCGACCATCTATCAACAAGACATGCGTCGATTCCATGCCCAAAATGTCAGAGGTCGAGCATTCCAAGAAGGAGACCTTGTGCTCCGAGTACACCAGAAACGGCCTCACAAGCTCGCTCCGGCCTGGGAAGGCCCCTTTATCATCACCAAGGTGCTCCACAACAGGGCGTATCACCTCTACAATGTAGCCAAGAAATAATACGAGCCGCGCTCGTGGAATGCGGATCTGCTCCTCCATTTTTATACTTAAACACTAGGATCGAAGAGTTGTAATAAAGAGTCCTTTAGTTTGCTTATCAAAGACATGATTTTCGCAATATCTTGATGATTGTTGTCGCATAAGCATATGTGTTCAAATCCCCTAGTGGGTGGCTTAGCCGCAAATCCGATCCGCCTAAGTTTCAAAAAACGCTCCGAGTGGAGAGCAACCCTCCCACTCGGAGGCTTAGCCGTGAATCCGATTCTCCTAAGTTTGAAAAAACCATCCGAGTGGAGAGCAACCCTCCCACTCGGAGGCTTAGCCGCGAGCCCGATTCGCCTAAGTTTCAAAAAACACTTCGAGTGGAGTGCGATCCTCCCACTTGGGGGCTTAGCCGTGATCCCGTACTCGCCTAAGTTACAAAACTACTCTGAGTAGAGAGTAATCCTCCCACTCAGGGGCTTAGCCGTGATCCCGTACTCTCCTAAGTTATAAAAACACTCCGAGTGGAGAGCAATCCTCCCACTCGGGGGCTTAGCCGGGAATCCGATTCGCCTAAGTTTCAAAAAACACTCCGAGTGGAGAGCAACCCTCCCACTCGGTGGCTTAGCCGCGAGCCCGATTCGCCTAAGTTTCAAAAAAACACTTTGAGTGGAGAGCAATCCTCCCACTCGGGGGCTTAGCCACGATCCCGTACTCGCCTAAGTTACAAAACCACTCCGAGTGGAGAGCAATCCTCCCACTCGGGGGCTTAGCCGTGAATCCGATTCGCCTAAGTTTCAAAAAACACTCCGAGTGGAGAGCAACCCTCCCACTCGGAGGCTTAGCCGCGAGCCTGATTCGCCTAAGTTTCAAAAAACACTCCGAGTGGAATGCAAATCCTCCCACTCGGAGGCTTAGCCGTGAACCCGACTCGCCTAAGTTTCAAAAAACACTCCGAGTGGAGAGCAATTCTCCCACTCGGTGGCTTAGCCGTGATCCCGTACTCGCCTAAGTTACAAAACTACTCTGAGTGGAGAGCAATCCTCCCACTCGGTGGCTTAGCCGTGATCCCATACTCGCCTAAGTTACAAAACTACTCTGAGTGAAGAGCAATCCTCCCACTCGGGGGCTTAGCCGCGATCCCGTACTCGCCTAAGTTATAAAAACACTCTGAGTGGAGAGCAATCCTCCCACTCGGTGACTTAGCCGCGATCCCGTACTCGCCTAAGTTACAAAACTACTCCGAGTGGGGAGCAATCCTCCCATTCGGGGGCTTAGCCACGATCCCGTACTCGCCTAAGTTACAAAAGTACTCCGAGTGAAGAGCAATCCTCCCGCTCGGGGGCTTAGTCACGATCCCGTACTCGCCTAAGTTATAAAAACACTTTGAGTGGAGGCAACCCTCCCACTCGGGGACTTAGTCGTGATCCCGCACTCGCCTAAGTTACAAAATATACTTTGGGTGGTGAAATACCTTCTCACTCAGAGGCTCGACCATGCACTTTGAGTCGCGCCACAAATACAATGTCCGGATGCACTCAGAGCTACACCACAAATACAACGACTGGCTGCTCTCGGAGCTGCGCCACAAGTACAATGTCTGGTTGCGCTCAGAGCTAGGCCACAAATACAACGTCAACTCCGAGTGGAGAACGACCCTTCCACTCAGAGTTTCAGTTATTATTCCCAACTCTCTCGAGTCAAGAAATTAAAAGGTGATAAAGACAAAGAAACTGCATTCAGAAGAAGAAAAACCAAGTTCGGATAAAATCCATGAAGGTTCAGAACCACCGACAGAATTACTCGGGCGTCAAGCCCGAAAGATTTTTAATGATTACAAAATCACTCGACATCCTGAGGCAAATTAAATCAAGTTATCAAGTTTTTCACTCGGCCGGAGAAGGGCTAGCTGGCTCGATGAACCCGTCTAGGTCAATTCCATCTGCGATGCGAGTGGCAGCCTCGATGAAGATCTCCATAGAGGACTGGAATTGAAGCTTCTTGGTGTTGGCGACCTTGAGAGCCGCCAGGTTCTCTTCTCTAACTTCCTTGCAATGAACACGGACCAGAGACAGAGCCACGTCAGCACCGCAGCGAGCAGATGACTTCTTCCACGCCTGCACTCGACCAGGGATTTCATTGAGTCGAGTCATCAGAGACTCGAGGTCATTTTGGAACGTCACACCTGGCGAGAGCTCTGTGTCGATCCGCGACACCTCCACTTTCAGTCGAGAAAGGTAGTCCATAACACTAGCGAGGCGAGATTTTAGTCGCAGCACGTTCATCGCGGCTCGTCCTTGACGAGGGAGTTGATGGGGTCCAGATTCGTCTCAATCCGCCTAGTCTCTTCCTCAAAATTTTGACAAAATTCTGCATGCACAGAAAAATAATGAGTCGACAGTCGTATGATGAGTCGGCAGTTGCAAAACAGTTAGACAAGGGAAAGTACCTTCGAGCATGAGGAACATCTTCTTGGCAAGGCTCCTATATAAGTCTCTAGTTCGTCTCTCCTTCGAGTGAGATCCTCGACTCTGTCGTTCAAGGCCACCTTTTCCTTCTTCAACTTCACGACTTCTTTGTTTGCTTCATCAACGGCAGTCTTCAACTTGGCATCTTCTTCCAACTTGCCGACTAAAGCCAGCTTCTTATCAACAAGTTCGGTTTTCTCTTGCGCCGTCTTCTGTGCTGCTGCAAGGTCGAGGTCCTTCTGCTCCAGTGCCTGCTTCATTTTGTCTAGAGAAATAACATTCTTCAGACGAGCTTGGAGTTGACGATTTTCACTACGCACATCTGTTTGAGTGGAGTCACTCGGTTTAAAGGTTGAAAGGAAAAGATGGCAAGACTAACAGTCGACATAATTGTTACCTCCCCTAATGGATGCTTCGTCGTGGGCCTTATTCAAATTCTCCTTGGCCAGCTCCAGATCGAGGTTGAGTTGAATTTGTTTCCTCTCCAATTCAGCAAACTGGGCCCCAAGCTCACAAGATTTCTGCAGCCAACGAACAAGACACGTCAGTTGACGATTGCTTCCGAGCGATAAGATACAAGTTCAAATTATTACAACGAAAAGAGTTCTAAGACTAATGCCGAATCAAACATTCAACAGTAGTCTCGGGGACTACACCCAGTGGGTGCACTTGGCGTGCCCCCACTGGTTCGACTTCCCACTCGACATGGCCCGTCCAGCCCGAGCGGAAGGAGTAAAATGACAACAAAATTTGTGCTCAGACCACCGCCGACTTCTCACAGTCGACCACGGTCTCGGGGACTACACCTAGTGGGTGCACTTAGCGTGCCCCCATGGCTCAGAGTTCACTCGACAAGATCCATCCAAAGCCGACTGAATATACTACAAACAAACAAGTTCTAAGGCTCCCGTGGTGAAACAACACGTTGGAAAGACCCCCGCCGAATCAAACATTCGACGGCGGTCTTGGGGACTACACCCAGTGGGTGCACTCGGCGTGCCCCCACTGGTTCAAGAGTTCACTCAACAAAAGCTGGTCGATTCAACTGAAAAGGCTACAAAGCTAAAGAAGACACCCACTGGGTGAACAGGTGCAAATTCATGACATATGCACATAAGGTTTGAAAACGCTCATCCACGGACATCTTACGAATAGTAAAGCGGCAGCTTTCAAGTACCATATCCTAATAGAACAAAGATCAAGCTAAAGACCAGTCAGAAATCAACTCACCTGGACGTTGGTTTGAAGGGCGGAGCTTGCATCGTAGGCAGCCTTGCTGGCCTCGTGCACCACCTTCATTCACTCCATCATAAGGCCTGCTTGGCGTATGGCTTCCTTAGCAGCGCTTGCTTGGTCCTCTGGAACATGATGGGTAACAAAGAGCGGAGTTGGTGGAACAGACGAGGCGGCCAAGGGATCTGAAGCATGGAGTTGCACAGACGAAGCAAGGACTTGAGCAGTCGACGTCGAAGGACGGTCAGTTGACACAGGATCGGCAAAAGAAACAGAAGCCTGAATTGGATCTCCAGATTATTGGACGACTGGTTCTGGCGCTGGAGTCGACTGGGACATTTTGCTGCCAGGCACACTCCTGCTCGAAGTCCTGCCCTTTCTTCTTGTGTTCTTCCATGGCATGTCTTCATGGTCGCCGTCATCTGGAAGTTCAAGAACATCCGGTGGCACTACAAAACACTCGACCGTAAGAGTTTAGTCGACCGACAAAACATTTGACAAAGTGAGGGCAAGGCTGTGGAGTTGTACCTGCTCAAGAAGTGGCCGCATCTGCAGTCTCCTCATCATCTTGCTCCTTGTCAACATTCATAGACGTCCCAGAAGTAGCCGCACTGAAAGTTCCAAAAACCCACTCGGTCAAGCAAGTAGATGAGTCGACAATAACAGAAAAGACAAAGAGGAGGAGTAACCACTTACGCAGAAGCAACATGAACATCCACCTTGATCTTGGGTAGGGCCTTCCGAGTCTTTGGTGGGACAACCTTAGGCTTCTTAGCGGCCTTCTCCAATAGTTCTGGAGACAAAGTCCGAGCGCGCTTTTGCACTGGCATGCTGGGAGGAGCTGCCTTGCCGCATCCACCTGCAGGGTCTTAGGACTGTTTGGATCGATGTTCTGAGCGGGGCGGCGAGTCGACCTCTTCGCTGCCGCCCGAGTCGTCACTATCACCGTCACTGCCATCTCTGGATTGCCAGATGCCACTTTCATCTGTGCTCTCTTCTCCCTCCTGGAGTTGTTCCCCATTTGGCATCGAATACATCTTGGTATAAATCTACAAAGCACAAGCCAACAAAGGCCAATCAGATTCAAGAGTAACTACGGATCAAAATAAGAAAGCACTCGGAATTTTGGGCCCGACCTCTTTTGGCTCGTGGTTGGTGTCGAATGGCTGGACTCTCCTGGACCCCCTGGGGTTGTCCTCGTTCCCGGTGATGCCTCACAGTCACTGAGCCACCGTCTCCTTGGTGACCTCCTCTGGGTGGACCCGAGCGGTATCTCCAGGGGCCTGAGTACATCCACATCGGGTGGTCTCGAGCTTGAAGGGGTTGAATGCGTCGACTGAGGAACACCTCCAACAGATTCATGCCAGTCACACCCTCCTAGACTAAGTTAACAACCTGGTCGACTAAAAGAGACACCTCGCCCTTATCCTCTGGGGTCACAGTCAATGAAGAGGGTTGGCGAAGTCGCTCCATAGTGAAAGGGGGGGAGACCGGTCGACTGACCAGGAGTCGGGACATCCTTGCAATAGAACCAGGTCGAATGCCATCCCCGAACTGACTCGGGAAGGGTCATAGAAGGAAAAGTGCTCCTACCCCTAGTTTGAATTCCCAAACCCCCACACATCTGGATCACATGGGTCTTTTCGTCACTCGGATTTGCCTTCTTCACCGACTGGGAGCAACAAGTAAATATGTGTTTGAACGTGCCCTGGTGTGGTTGACAACCCAGGAAGTTTTCGCACATCGAGATAAACGCAGCGAGATACGTGATGGTGTTTGGTGGGAAATGGTGGATCTGGGCACCAAAAAAGTTCAAGAAGCCCCTAAAGAACGGGTGCGAAGGAAGAAAGAAACCTCGGTCGACATGGGTGGTGAGGAGGACACGCTCACCCTCGCGCAGCTGGGGCTCAGATTCCCCCTCCAGCAATCTCCAAGACTTGTCAGCAATCAGGCCGTCCTCAACGAGCTTGTCCAGGTCATCCCCCTCGATGGTGGAGCGGATCCAGTCTCCTTGGATCCAGCCCGGCGGCAAATCGGATCGTGATGACGTCCCTCGGGTTGTCTTCTTGCCCTTCGCCGTCGTCGTCGCCTTCTCCGCGAGCTCCAAGGCCACCGTCTTGTCCTTCCCCATTGCGGTGGAGAGTGCATGGGCGAAGCGGCAGCGTCGGGAGTGGAGGAGGACGCGGTGGAGAAGCAGAGGAAGAAGAGAGAGAATGAGGCGCACTATGCAAACGCATCGGCCTCGACGCCTTTTATGGGCCTACTTCCGAGTGGATGACCCGTCGGCCCGAGCAATTCTATCAAATCCCGCAACATTCGCTTGCCCGATGCATGGCGAAAAAGGCGGCGTGAAAATTGAGGCTCCCCTATCTACCCACTCCGATTACTACGGCATGCTCCGTCCCGTGCGCTTCTCAAAAATTTCGAATCCCGTAAGATCCGAAAGTTGCAGAGCAACCAATCGCGCCGAAGATCTCGCACCATAACAACACTCAAAGATTGGCAGTATAGTTAATTCGACGACCTCTGAATCGATCAAGGCGACTGAAATAAGGTGGAAGCCTCAGCATGATTTCCAGACTCCAGTGAAATGCCTCCGCATCACAGAATCGAGTCGGAACCAACTTCAACCCTTTTTCACTTGGACCTCAATCCATTTGGGGGCTAATAACGATGACACGTACCTAGAGTAGGGTCATAGGCCTGACCTAGACACCTTACCCAAGGATACTTCCCTAAAGTCAAGTACATTCAAGAGACAACAGAAGATACCGACTGAAATCTCATTGGAGTGCAATCCACTCGACCAGATATACCACTCACATATCTCAATTCCACTCAACCAAGATATAGTCATTCGACCACACAAAGAATCACTCGGAAGAACAGAAGATCTAAAGCCACCCCAGGATGGCAACGGTCCGGCGTTCACTTTGTAGTCTTAAAGATCATTTATAGTCCTTTATAGCTAGCGTTACTAGTAACACCCTGTCTTGATGTACATTGAACCATGTGTAACTGAGGGCTGGAGAGGTCTGGCACACTCTATATAATCCACCCCCTTCCTCAAGCACAAGGGTTCGCACCCCCTATAACTTTCATGCATATCCAGTCGACCAAGCCTCCAGGCACCGAGACGTAGGGCTATTACTTCCTCCGAGAAGGGCCTGAACTTGTAAACCTTGCGTGCACAACCTCGCCGTAGCTAGGACCTTGCCTCCTCCTACGTACCCCCTGTTCTTAGGGGGGAGACCAGTCGACTGACAAGGAGTCAGGACATCCTTGCAGTAGAACCAGGTCGACTGCCATCCCTGAACTGACTCGGGAAGGGTTATAGAAGGAAAAGTGCTCCTACCCCTACTTTGAATTCCCAAACCCCCACACATCTTGATCACATGGGTCTTCTCATCACTCAGATTTTCCTTCTTCACCGACTGGGAGCGACAAGTAAATATGTGTTTGAACAGGCCCCAGTGTTGTTGACAACCCAGGAAGTTTTCGCACATCGAGATAAACGCAGCGAGATACGTGATGGTGTTTGGAGGGAAATGGTGGATCTGGGCACCAAAAAAGTTCAAGAAGCCCCTACAGAACGGGTGCGGAGGAAGAGAGAAACCTCGGTCGACATGGGTGGTGAGGAGGACACGCTCACCCTCGCGCGGCTGGGGCTTAGATTCCCCCTCCGGCAATCTTCAAGACTTGTCAGCAATCAGGCCGTCCTCAACGATCTTCTCCAGGTCATCCCGCTCGACAGTGGAGCGGATCCAGTCTCCCTGGATCCAGTCCGGCGGCAAACCGAATCGCGATGACGTCCCCCGGGCCGTCTTCTTGCCCTTCGCCGTCACCGTCGCCTTCTTCGCGCACTCCAAGGCCACTGTCTTGTCCTTCCCCATTGTGGCGAGAGTGCACGGGCGAAGCGGCAGCGTCGAGAGTGGAGGAGGACGCGGTGGAGAAGCAGAGGAAGAAGAAAGAGAATGAGGTGCACTATGCAAATGCATCGGCCTCGACGCCTTTTATGTGCCTACTTCCGAGTGGTTGACCTGTGGGCCCGAGCAATTCTATCAAATCCCGCAACAGTCGCTTGCCCAATACGTGGCGAAAAAGGTGGCACGAAAATCGAGGCGCCCCTATCTACCCACTCCGATTACTGCGGCATGATCCGTCTTGTGCGCTTCTCAAAATTTTTGAATCCCGTGAGATCTGGAAACCGCAGAGAAACCAATCGTGCTGAAGATCTCGCACCATAACAACACTCGAAGATTGTCAGTATAGTTCACTCGACGACCTCTGAATCGATCAAGGCGACTGAAATAAGGTTGAAGCCTCAGCATGATTTCCAAACTCCAGCGAAATGCCTCCGTGGCACAGAATCAAGTCGGAACCAACTTCAACCATTTTCACTCGGACCTCAATCCATTAGGGGGCTAACGACGATGACACGTACCTAGAGTAGGGTCATAGGCCTAACCTAGACACCTTACCCAAGGATACTGCCCTAAAGTCAAGTACATTCAAGAGACAACAGAAGATACCGACTGAAATCTCATTGGAGTGCAATCCACTCGACCAGATATACCACTCGGTTATCTCAATTCCACTCGACCAAGATACATTCATTCGACCACACGAAGAATCACTCGGAAGAACAGAAGATCGAAAGCCATCCCAGGATGGCAACGGCCAGGCGTTCACTCCGTAGTCTTAAAGATCATTTATAATCCTTTATAGCTAGCGTTACCAGTAACACCCTATCTTAATGTACATTGAACCATGTGTAACTGAGGGCTGGAGAGGTCTAGCACACTCTATATAAGCCACCCCCACCTCAGGCACGAGGGTTCGCACCCCTATAACTTTCAGGCATATCCAGTCAACCAAGCCTCCGGGCACCGAGACGTAGGGCTATTACTTCCTCCGAGAAGGGCCTGAACTCGTAAACCTTGCGTGCACAACCTCGCCGTAGCTAGGACCTTGCCTCCTCCTACGTACCCCCTATTCTTACTGTCAAACTTGCTCCCGCGACACGTGGTAGCTGATTCTACATGTGAAGCGGGCAGCGAAGGAAGGTGTCTGGATGAAGCAGTTCATGACAGATCTTGGAATTGTGCCCAGTGCATTGGACCCAATGACTCTGTTATGTGACAACACCGGTGCCATTGCTCTAGCCAAGGAACCAATGTTTCACAAGAGGACCAGACACATAAAGCGATGCTCCAATTCCATCCATGATTATGTCAACGAGGAAGACATAAACATTTGCAAGATACATACGGATTTGAATGTTGTAGATCCGTTGACTAAACCTCTTCCACGGGCAAATCATGATCAACACCAGAACTCTATGGGTGTTAGATTCATTACCATGTAATGCTAGATTATTGACTCTAGTGCAAGTGGGAGACTGTTGGAAATATGCCCTATAGGTAATAATAAAGTGGTTATTATTATACTTCCTTATTCATGATAATCGTTTATTATCCATGCTATAATTGTATTGATTGGAAACTCAAATACATGTGTGGGTACATAGACAACTACATGTCCCTAGTGAGCCTCTACCGGACTAGCTCGTTGATCAAAGATGGCTTCATAGACATTAGTTTTCATTTGATAACGGGATCACATCATTAGGAAAATGATGTGATGGACAAGACCCAAACTATGAACGTAGCATATGATCGTGTCAAGTTTATTGCTATCATTTTCTGCATGTCAAGTATATGTTCCTATGACCATAGATCATGCAACTCACTGACACCGAAGGAATACCTTGTGTGTACCAGGCGTTGCAATGTAACTGGGTGACTATAAAGGTGCTCTACAGGTATCTTTGAGGGTGTCTGTTGAGTTGGCACGGATCAAGACTGGGATTTTTCACTCCGTATGACGGAGAGGTATCTCAGGGCCCACTCGGTAATACAATATCACAATGATCTTACAAGCAATGTGACTAATGAGTTAGTCACGGGATCTTGTATTAAGGAACGAGTAAAGAGACTTGCCGGTAATGAGATTGAACAGGTATGGAGATGCCGACGATCGAATCTCGGGCAAGTAAAATACCAATAGACAAAGGGAAATGCATACGGGATTAGCTGAATCCTTGACATCGATGTTCGACCGATAAGATCTTCGTAGAATATGTAGGAACCAATATGGGCATCCAGGTCCCGCTGTTGGTTATTGATCGTAGAGGCGTCTCGGTCATGTCTGTATAGTTCTTGAACCCGCAGGGTCTACACACTTAACATTTGGTGACGATATAAGTATAGTTGAGTTGTTATGGTGGTTACCGAAGGGTGTTTGGAGTCCCGGATGAGATCCCAGACATGACAAGGAACTCCGGAAGCGTCCGGAGGTGAAGATTGATATATTGGACGAAGGGTATTGGAGTCTGGAATTGTTCTGGGGGTACCGGGTGATGACCAGCATGACCGAAAGGGGTTTTGTGCGGCCCCGACAAGTGTTGGGGGGGCCATGGGCCAAGGGGAGGGGGAAAACCAGCCCACTAAGGGGTTGTGCACCCCCTCACCCTTTCCCATGTGACCAAGAGAGGTGGGGCGCCCCCCTCTAGGGTTCCCTCCATCCGGCTTGGGGGGCAAGTCACCCTAGGGGAGATCCCATCTGCCCTGGCCGCCGCCCCCTAGGGGAAACCCTAAGTGCGCCACCCCCTCCTCCCATCCCCTATATAGAGAGAGGAAGAGAGAGGGCAGCCGCACCCCTTGAACACATCTCCACACCACGGCGCTGCCCCTCCTCTCCCTTGTAGCCATCTTCCTCTCTGTAGTGCTTAGCGAGATTCTGCTGAGATTCCACCACCACCACCGCTGCCGTGCTGCCGGAGGACTCGAGCTAATACTTCACTATCGCTCGCTAGATCGAGGAGTTGAAGGCGTCATCAAGTCGTACGTGTGTTGAACGTGGAGGTGCCGTCCGTTCGGCACTTGGATCGAAGTTCGCGGGACGGATTGTGATTGGATCGCGAAGACGTTCGACTACATCAACCGTGTTTCTTAATGCTTCCGCTTAGCGATCTACAAGGGTATGTAGATGCAGCCTCTCCTCTCGTAGATGTTCATCTCCTAGATTGATCTTGGTGAGCGTAGGAAATTTTTTGTTTCCCATGCAACGTTCCCAAACATGCGGTCCTCTTCCAAGTCGATGGTCCTGGAAAAGGTCACAGTGAAATGTATGTATGACTAATGCTAAAGACGTGTACTCCCTCCGTCCCAAAATAAGTGGAGTATGTTTCTAAGTATGCCAGAGAGGTTTCGCGCGTCAACCGTGCAAGAACCATGATAACCATTGTCCCTTAGAGGAATTTAGACAGAACCATGATATAGCAGAGCGGATCAATTCAGTCGTTCGGTAGATAGTGATGTTTTTTGTAACAAAACCCAACAACTTTTCTTCAAAAATTAATTCTCGAAATAGGCTTTCGCCCACCTTTATGAATAAAGCCATCATCCCATCCATACACAAGTTTTAAATACAGCAAAGTAACATAGACCATTAGGGCAACAACACAAACACGTCCAAGGAAATCGTAAGAGAGAGAGAGAGAGAGAGAGAGAAAGAGAGAGAAAGACCATCAAATGGTTGTAATCTCAGAGGGCCTACTGTGAGGTGACTCGTCACGCAGTAGCAGTCCTGGCATCCCTCATAAGTCCTAGCCGATCGCAATTCCGCTGTCTAAATAGCACATGTCAGTGCTGCAAAAACGCAAGGAATTTGAAAATTAAATCAGAGTCCCGCCGAAGAATGGCCTGCTCAATCACCCTCTTATTGCGCGTCGTTCACATAATTCATGCTAACGCCGCAAATACCATCCAAAAGAGGCGTCTCCTCCCCTGATTTGGTTGGCACGAGCTTGAAGAAACTCGTCCAGGTCCAGGGCCTCCCAGTCGGGCTCAAGAACCTCACGGACAAAACACAACAAAACTCGTGTCGCCGAGTAGAAGAAGAGGATGTGGGTCCCCATCTTCGGGTGTCCGGAGCGACATGAATGGGCGGCAGGGTGATGGTTAGGCCGGTGGTGGATGACGGACTCACGACAATGGTGAGATCTAGTTGGAATCGACATGTGGTGGCGGAGAAACTTCAAGAGGCGGTTCACGTTCGTGTGGCTGAGTCTTGGCTTTGCGGCAGTCGGCAGTGGTGTTGCAAATTTGCAACACTTGGAGCTAAAATTCAAAGTTGCTACTAATATATTTTTTGGTACCAAATAAAGATGCATCATCTCGAGCAGTATTTTTGGCCCCAAATGCCTCAAACGACAATTTTTGGGCACAACCGTTGTTTTATATCGTCTGTTCGAGTTGCTCTAATGGCGTGATAGCATATCAATACAAAATGTACCTACCCACGTAAAAAAGGAAATGCAATGCACCTACAGAAGATGATCCAGACTTAAAGCAACTCCAATAGTCCCCTTAAAAATCTTTCCGTAAAACTGACTGTAAATTTTAGTTGGAGTTGGGAGCAACTTTTTCAGTTCCCGTAGATTCTTCACCTAAATATGTTTTTAATTTAATTTTTATTAACAAAACTAGATAATTGTTTAGGGCCCGCAGTCAATGACACACGTATCGGCCTCCAGCAAGGGGCGGCGTGAGGTAGTGCGGTGGCCGCCGGCGAGAGGTGATATGGTGAAGCGGGGCGGCACGGCTGCGATGGCCTGGCATGGGCGCCGGTGGCCCCGCGGTGCGTCGATGAGGGGGGAGGCGGCGGCGGCGTTCCAATGAGGCATAGGCAGAGCGCCACGAAGTTTTAGGCGGTTACTAACCCGCCAAAACTTTACAAAAAGATCATAGGCCAATTTTACAGGGGTCTGGTCACTTTACGGAAACTATTGGACACTTTTGCTCCAAGTTCCAATAAACGATGATTAGGGAAACTGTCGGAGATGCTCTTAGACATGGTGATATGGAAGCTTATGAATGAAAATAGGGGGAGGGAGGGGGTCACCCCGATGAAATTCAAGTGGGGGGAGGGGGCAGAGTTGGAAGTTTCCATTGAACATTTGTAGCCTGCTCATAGATGTAGGATTATTTTATCAATACTGTCCGCTGATGTTTCAGAATTAGCGTATGAGTTGTGATTAGGAGTGAAATGACACTCGAACAGCCAATGCACTAAAACTGAAGCAAATCATAAAAGATATGGCCGGATGCATATGCCCATATCAGGTTTTAGTTAGGAAAGCCGAATGATACACGCACCAGGCATTCAAACAGGGAAAACTGATGCCAAACGTGTCATCTCTACAAAATTGTTACGGTTACACAATATCACTCTCAATCTTCGTCGGTTAAAAAGGAGATGCGGTCCCTGTCCACCCTGTGCTTCCTGCTCTTGAGCTTGGGCAACGCCACCATCCACGAAGGGACCTCGCAGCCCGAAGATACCAGCACGTTGGCGATGTTCCGCAGGAAAGGCTTGTCCTCCTCCGTGAAGAACGTGATCGCCTCCCCTGATCTGCCTGCTCTTCCAGACCGTCCTAGAATATAACAATGGAAGGGATTTAGAAACTTATTGCAACGACAGTGTCCAGGCGGAAGAGAGCACAATATCTTTCTTACCTATTCTGTGAATGTAGGCAGACGCGGACTCAGGGAAATCATAGTTGATTACACAGTTGACACCTTTGAAATCCATTCCCCGCGCAAGAACCTCTGTTGCTATTAGCACCCAGCTTTTTCCAGCTCTCAAGTTGTCAACAGCATCTTGACGCTAAAAGCAAGGAAATACAGAATTCAGTCAGCGAGCCTGATGTCAACAGTATTAAACCAGTGATAACAGAAAGCTACAGGAACAGTAATCAAAATAAGTATCGGTAAATTATGCAAAAGTAATACCTGCTCTTCAGTAAGGTCTCCATGAATTACATCAACTCTAATGTCGTCATATACCAGCTCCCTGTAGAGCTCTTTTGCCCTCTCTTTGCTTTGAACAAAGACCAATACCGGAGGATTCAGAGACTGCAATTGAAGACAATACAACAACAGTAAGTTTCAAAACACACACACAGACTCCTTTTTAATAAGGACAATGTGCAGTTCAAGTGTTCGACATTTTAAGTACTTTGCACGTAGTGAGTTTACAGCTACGAGCAACACAATAGGGCTTGGTTTTGCTACTTATATGTGGGTATGCATTAGGCTGCAGTCTGCTGGTTTGGCATGGCCAGTACATACCAGTTCTAAAACAACACAATGCATGGAAACCAGGAGAAAGAAACTGCGAGTGAAAGATCACACATACTTCTGCAAAGCTTTGGCGAAGAGCTATCAACTTCCCCCTCTCCGTTCCAGCAAAAATCAACCTTTGCTTGATCATTGAGGAAGCTGAATTCCTGCAAGTTGAAAATTACATTATGAAAATATCTCATGCAAAATAGATCTGCTAGTTCACAAGAATAGGATACTCACTTTCGTCCCACAATGATCCGAACAGCATCATGCATTATTGTACGTGCAAGAGCCTCTATTGTTTCAGGCAATGTGGCACTAAACAAAGAACGAATTATTGAAGGGTTTGAGCATGCTTTGACAATTGAATCAATTACTTCGACGAATCCAAGCTCAAAAAGTTTATCAGATTCATCCAACACAAGGTACTCCACCCTGCATGAGGCAGTTATGTGTTATTGCTGAAGTTTGCGCAGATCTGAAAGAAAATGCTTAAGCAAAATGCAAATTCATGGCTCCTCGGTAAATCACATGACAACACAAATGACCAAGATGGTATGGAACAGAGAATAAATCAATAAAGGTAGCTGATTTGGTCTTGTTATGTTTTGATTCTGAAACAAATTCACTAGAAATGAATGTAATGCAGGTTATTCAGTATTTCTTGACAAATGAAAACACTTAACAGCCACAGTTTTTCTGATCAACTTAATTTCTTTTCATTTCGGTAAAATTTGCCATTTTGTAATGTAAGTACTATCTGTGTACCCATACAATCATTTAGTGTCGATGAAAATGTTATTAATTGGAACCCCAAGTAACAATTATGATCATTAAACATAAAGAGGATCACAATATATCAGGAGTGCAATTAAAAATTTATTTATGTCAAAATAATTGTAATATGCTAAATGGCTAAACAGAAAAAATCATAACATGATCACAGACCTACTTAAGTCAAGGTCTCTCTTTCGTATAGCATGGTCCAAACGAAGTGGGGTGGATACAAGGATGTCGCAGTGCATATCCTTGAAATTACCATCTTGTGACAGATCTTTGGTCATTAGTTTGACACCAAACTTCCTCCCTTTTGCCAACTTCTTGCACTCTCTCGTAGTCTGTGCTGCCAATTCCCTTGTCGGGCAAAGAAGAACAGCCTTAAGACATCCTTTAGACCCTGGCTATTAGAACAATATATACTCATCATAAATCAAGTCCAACAATTCTAAACAACATTACACAATACCATGAAGATTAATACTTTGATTTTCATAAGCATGGGGAGCAGGAATGCCAGTGTCTTGCCAGAGCCTGTAGGTGCACAAGCAAAGCACTCCCTGCCCTGAAGCAAGCAATACAAAATAATTAATGTAAACAACTACGTATATTTTTCCATGCCAAGGGGACTAAGTCCAAAAGAGAGCAAACAATCACTCACTGAAAGAAGAATAGAAATGGCCTGCCTCTGGATAGGTGTAGGTTCTTGAAACCCAAGTTTTGACAAGTTCCCAACCAAATATGAATCACAGTCATACCTAGTGCACAAGTAAAAGAGGCTCAGCTTAACAGCTTCAAATGATTACTTAAAGAACTGATTTTGATGTTGCTGCAGTGCAGCATGTCAATAATCCACAGTGACAAAAATGCTAACCTTGAAACCAGTTCTTCAAAGCTCTCCAGTGGTGCTGGAACATTATGTCCCGAAATGTGGATGTCATACCTCTTCCGAAGAATGGCAGCTCTCTAGAAACAAACACAAAATATTAAAATACAACAGTTCAGTGGTTACAGTTTGCAAACAAACCAATCATAAGTCAAACTCTACCACTATTTTCAATTCAATCAAGACCGTGCTGGAATCATAACAAAACCACTTTGCTCACCAGATATTTACATATACAGAGCTTTGTGTTGCAAAATAACCTATAATGATTACTAATTCAGCTCAACAGAATTTTCTTACCAAAATAAAAACATATACTCCCTCCGTTTTTATTTACTCTGCATATTAGAGTTGACTGAAGTCAAACTTCGTAAAGTTTGACCAAGTTTATAGAAAATAATATAGACATTTATCATAATAAATCTATACGATGTGAAAGTACATTTAATAATAAATCTAATGTTGTTGATTTGTTATTGCATATCTTAATATTTTTGTATATAAACTTGGTCAAAGTTTGTAAAGCTTGACTTTGACCAAAGCTAATATGCGAACTAAATAAAAACGGAGGGAGTACTACTGAACCATGATTACGAACATTGGTGCATTGCAGAACACCATTACCTCGATTTCCCTCTCGGCTTCCTTCCGCCGCCTCACGACGGCCGAGTCCTCGTCCTCCCTAACCACCACCTCCGGAGACTCCTCCCCCGCCTCCTTCGCCTCGGCCCCCTTGAACACGCTGAACCCCTCCACAACATCTGCAGAAACAAACCCAACCGGACTCAAACCACGAGCGCAGCCACTCCAAGCACCAAACAGGCAGGAATCGAAGCCTCACCGGACGCGGAGGCGGCCCCGTCGGCGCGCTTCTTCTTCTTCTTGCTGTTCTTCTTCGCGTTGGCCTTGCTCTTGCGCTTCCGCTTCTTCTCCGGGCCCGGCGGCGCCGTGTCGGGGGTCGCGGGGGCGGGGGCAGCAGGCTGCGCGCCCGTCCGGAACCGTGCGATGTCCCCCGCGAAGCGCTTGCGGTCGAAGCGGGTGCCGGCGAACAGCGCCGACGAGAGGCTCGGCTTCTCCTCCATGGTTGGGTTTGGATTTCGCCGCCGCCGCCGGGGAAACCTCCTTCTCCTCCTCGTCTTAAACCCTAGCACGGCCCCACGAGCAGCGAAATGAGCATGGCTTCCTCGCCTGGCCCCACATGTAAGCCACGGAGCTCGGGCTGTTCCCGCGATCAAAATTCGACGGCTGCGATCTGACCACGGACGCCATCCGGCGCGTCGGTCGCCGTGGGCTCCACGCTGGCGTGCTTATCCGACCGTCTGCCCCACGTCTCAGCAAAGCAGTGAATGACAGGTGGGTCCCACGGACCATGACCATGACCATTGCCGTCTGCTTCCGCTTCTGGTATGGTATCCAGTGCCTTGCCCGCCTCGCCGTAATCCTGCCCTAAAATCAAAATCCGTAGCTCCAGCCTCGCCGGAATCCCGCCCGCCGGTCCGCCGTCCGTTCCCGCGCGCCGGATCTGCCGCTCGCCGGACGATTTCTCCGCGCGAGATGTTGGTCCCGTGGGGCGGGGTCGGGTGCTGCCTCAGTGCCGCGGCGCTGTATCTCCTCGGGAGGAGCAGCGGGAGGTGAGGAATTTTATTTTTTTATATAGAGAGAAATCGTTTCCTGCTTGGCGATTTCTGGGGTGCTGATTGGTGGTGGTTTTGCTGCTGACTCAGGGACGCGGAGGTGCTGCGATCGGTGGCGAGGACCGGCAGCCTGAAGGATTTGGGTGGGTGAGCTAGGGTTTGGTCTGTCACTCTGTTGTAGGTTGTTTGATTGGCTTCAGGAGTGGCAATTACTTGAGCTCTAGTTTTCGGCGGGTGCTGCTGCTCTGAGCTAATCTGATCCTAGCCTCCCATGTCGGTGATTTGGTTTGCAGCTCGTGGTGATATTTTGTGCATCTGTTGGTAAAATGGTACTTCCTCCCATCCAAAAAAGTGCTGTGGCTTTAGTTCAGCTTTAGTTCAAACTTGAACTAAAGCCACGACACTTTTTTTTTTTTGCATCGGAGGGAGTACCTGGTTTGGATCATTGGTGGTTTCTTTGGGTTTGTAGGTAGATAAGTACTACCTCTGTCCCGAAATGTAAGACATTTTTGCAGTTCAAATTGACCACTGTCGCCAGTGGTGGAGCCAGGGAATTTTCATTGGGCGTTTACACTTAACAACTTCTTCTTTTAATATCAACGGCAATATTTGTCCAGAGGCACTATATATGCTTAAGAAAGCCTCATGTTATCATAAGTTCAGTAGATAAGTTGAAATTGGCAATTTTCAAAATTAAATTGATTGCCTAAATTTGTTGGGGGTGCACAACAGTGAAGACAACCCAAATTAGCAACTATCAGCTAGCAAGGGAGCTAGTAATTAAACTTTTATCCTTACCCTTGCATGAACTCACTGAGATATACTAACGTAGGCATTGGTTGCTAGTGCTTACTACCTGCCACCGTCCTGTCGCCCTCAGCGGCTGGCACCATGGCCCTGCCCATTGCTGCAGTGTTGCTGCCCAGCTGTCGTGCGGCCGACTGACCAGCCGCTGGAAACCGCGAATGTGCACTGCGCTTCGCCCCCGAATTGCTCGCCCAGCCGCCGTGTCACCTGCTCAGCTTGCTTCCTGCTTGCCTGCTGTGACTGCCTCCCTTTGCCCGTTGCCACGTCCGCTGGCCGCCGTGGCTCCGTTTTCAGGTTCGGAGCAGGCATCAGGTGAGAATGTGAGGCTGTTTGAGCAAGAGAAACATGGGAAGGTCCCAATAGTTTTTTCCATTGATGGCTTGATCACCTCTGTGCTGCTCGGAAGAAGCAGGACATAGACACATGTAGCAGGTCCTGGGTCTAGCCGGTGCAGGCCTGCGTTTTTAGACTGAGTTTTGCTTTCTGTAGGCTTTTGCTAATTTTCATTTGGGCCGCCGAACTGCTCTGGATGTTTTTGGCAAATGAGCTGGCTGGTCATGACTCGTGAGACCAACATGAATACCTGCTGGCTCCGCCCATGTTTGTCACCACTGTCTCCACGGCAGCATAATTTGTTCTTCTGCAAAATCCAAGAGTGCTGGATTTATCTTGTTGGCTTTAAACAAAGTTCAAAAAAGCGATTGGCGCAATTCCTAGTTTTGCCTCTGTCTAGTGCCTATATCGCCTAAGTGCATGCTTAGCATGAATACGAGCTAGGTGTTCTGCTGACGCACAAGCGCATAGGCATGCCTAGTGTGATTAAGCGCTAAGCGTACTGCTTTTGCCCAGCGCCTAGGCATTCAAAAGCGCACATCTAGGCTTGCCTTTTTTAACTATTGCTTTAATATGGTCAAAGTCCAGCATTTACTTCAGATATGGTCAAGAGCTAGACCTTTCTTATCAGCATGCTTTACATGTGATATATACTTTCTACGGAGATTATCATTTGGTATACTTGGTTAAATACGCAAAAAGGGGATATGTTTTAACATTTCTTCTCTCTCTTGAACAGCTGCTATCTTGGACACTGCAAGTAAAGTCCTGCCACTTGTAGTGGCAGTTTCTGGGCGAGTTAGTTCAGATACACCACTTATATGCCAACAAAGTGGTATGAGAGGTGTAATAGTCGAGGAAACGGTAGCTACTGATTTGTTGTTTCTGTTATTAGTAGATGGGTTTGTTGTTGGTAATTGTGGCACTATGCTAACTTTTTGTTCTTTGTAGGCAGAGCAACACTTCCTGAAGCACAATGATGCTGGATCCTGGATTCAAGATTCTGCTGTGATGCTTTCTGTTAGCAAAGAGGTTCCATGGTACCTGGTAATGTGTTCTAGTTTTTTTTTGTTGCTCTGTCAATACATGCAGTTTAATTTAGCCTTAGTTTGATTATTCCTATTATGTGTCCAAACTTGGAATTATCTAGAAGTTTATTTCTGCAAAGCTTGGGTTATAACCTCCCTCTGTCTGTACTCTGGAGTCTAGACTACCTTCTCTGTTTGTAGACCAGATTTATAGCAAAGAAGAGCATATGCATCCCTACCTGCTAAGATAGTGCTATAGGTGAGAAAATGTGTTAGAATTAATGGCCAAAACTGTGGGCATGGTTGCTAAGTCTAGTATATATAGCACAAAACTAAGCTTGGCTGGTGATGTTAAATCATCTATTCTTCACGGATAAAACGAAACTGTAAAATATTTGGTATCAATTAGCACCTATATGCGGTCCTATGTGCTTGGATGGCTCATGGCGAGAGCAGCTAACCGTATTATTTCGAAAAAAACATGCACTCAGTACCCACTTTAGCCGTTAAATCCTTAGCTTAGGCATTGTTAATGTATTGATGATATGCCTATACTTGTTTAACAGAAGAATATGCATAAGCTTAAACCACACGAAGTTGTTATATAAACGTAAACGAAGTGACTGCTCATAAAAGAAAAGATAAATTGTAGTTCTAAATTCACTATTTGTTTTTTTAGTTTGATAATATCTTGTGATTTTGTGATACCTTGCAAGTTCAGTTCTTCTCTAACATATAATTCATCGCCAGGATGATGGCACTGGGCGTGTCTATATTGTTGGCGCTCGTTCTGCGGCAGGGTTAATTTTAACTGTTGCCAGTGAGGTTTTTGAGGAGTCAGGGCGAACTCTTGTACGTGGAACTCTGGATTATTTACAAGGACTGAAGGTTTGTCTAATCACGTTTTGAGCAAGACCAATGCTTATAGGATTGCTATTCATAATTTAGCATTAATCATTGTAGATGCTCGGAGTAAAGCGAACTGAAAGGGTTCTTCCAACTGGAACTTCATTGACTGTTGTTGGTGAGGTAATAACCGTAGATTTCATTGAGTTTCAAGGTACTGTGAATTTTTGTTGACATAGCTAAATTTTTAGTCCCTTACTTTTGTTCTGCATTCTTATGCTGTATGACCAGGCCATTAAAGATGATGTTGGAACTATTCGGATTCAGCGGCCACACAAAGGACCATTTTATGCATCTCCAAAAAGCATCGATCAACTTATCTTGAATCTCGGGAAATGGGCCAAGTAGGGAGATTATGTACAACATTCTGTGTCTTTGTTTAGGGATCTTGCTGCTAATTGCATGTCTTTGTACAACAGGTTATACCAACTTGCTTCCATGGGCTTTGCAGCTTTTGGTGTATTTCTTCTTGCTAAGCGTGCACTTGATCATTTTCTACAAAGAAAGCGCCAGCGTGAATTTCACAAGAAGTATGGACAAACATCAGTTTCTTTTATTTAGAATGATTAACAGGGGAGGTTCCTTGCAAAGCAATCTCGTTCTTTTTCTGTTCAATTGTTCAGGGGGTTCATTCATCTGTGCTTGACATCATTAGAATTATGCCCCTTTTTATCTTGATCACCGAGTAGTATTTTGATGTCTTGCAAAAACTGCATTGTTCACCTGCAGCTAATATATTTCTCTAAAGATCACATGCAGTTGAAAAAAATGACTGAAGACGCTGTATGTGAAATGTTTTACTCATGGAACTATTTTTATTTTCAGTCAGTACCACAAATTAGCAATCATGCATGGGACTGAATACCAAGATACTTTGGAAGCACCAAACATTTTCTTAATTTGGAATTTCAGAACATTGGTGTTATGTAAACTTATGTATTCATTTTGTACATACAGGGCTCGTGCTGCTGCAGCACAAAGGCAGGCTAGGGACGCTGAAGGTGATTTTCTTATAGATTGATTAGTCTCTCTTGTAAATACTAGTTCCTGTCTTATGATATCTTTTACTATTATTATATGAAGGAGGCAATGGCACATCAGACGGAGAGCCTAAGAAGGATCAATTGGTATTAGAAATATGTGTCATATGCCTTGAACAGGAGTATAATGCAGTTTTTGTGCCGTAAGTACCTTATTTTATACTCACATTTCATCATATGATTTTACATGTTAATAATGAAGCTGTTTCTTGTTTGACATTTTCATTGTGGATAATCCTGAGCATATATGTAGTAAACATCTGTACTGTTTACTGTTTCATTTTGGTCAAGAACTGGACCTTGACCAGTTGGCTAGAGGCACCTGGGTGTGAGTGCAGCCTGCTCGTTTGAGCTTCTGTGCTCCACACAGGGTGCCTCATGGTTGTCTCCCCCTATTTAAAAAGCCACAGGGATTGCATGTGGGTCTATTTTTTTGGTGGAATGTTTTTTTTTGTGTTTAATACCTTGCATTTAACTTGCCTACCACTCTAAATGATTAAGCATGTTAGTAAACATGATATTAAGTTATGCATTTAATTTTATCTGGAATTTAATAAACCATGGGTTGTTTTGCCTTTGACATTCCAGGCTTCATTTAGCATTTTTTTTAGCTCTGTTCATTACGAAGATGTTTTTCTCCTGAATCATCTCCACCTATGCTTGTTGATAAGCATCTTTCCCTGTTACCTATGCCCGTATTATATTGTTGCCACCAAAATGTTCATGAGCGAGTCATAACCGACCATTATGCAGGTGCGGCCACATGTGTTGCTGTATGAACTGCTCTTCTCACGTAACAAACTGTCCACTCTGCCGACGAAGAATAGACCAAGCTGTCAGAACATTCCGTCACTGATGGCACTACATGATGCAAGATCCTGCGTCTGATAACACCAGGTGAACCACATCTTTCAAAACCACCTGATACTTCAACTTCTGCTCGCCGTGGCTGCCAGTGTGTGCCAATATCTGGAACGCGGAACTGAGCTGGAGCTTGTGAATTGGAGTTTTGCTTCACTGTCGAAACTTCAAGCAATGGAGGCTCATAGTTCGCGGTTGACGCGGTGCCAATTGCTGATCTTCCTTGTACTTTACAGTTGTGTACAGAGTGTTCTTGTGTAGCGCCTTGTTTCTAACAGCGCTCTGATTGACAGCATGGATGCTTAGTAGTAGTATTTACTGGTGGATCGATTGATTCTATCCAAAGGGAATGCTATGTTGTTTGACATTGTAAAGGATAATCATTTCTTCTGATATATATTGGACACCGTCTGTTTTGATGTTCTTGTGTGCTCGCTGCTCGTTTGATTTTGTCTAGCCACATAAGAAGAAAATATGTAAAAATGTCGGTGCTTTCTCAAGCTTGCTTTCTTGTATGCATAAACTCGGTACTGTTATCAACGGTCAAGATTCTTGACAACTTTTTTCTTTTTGATGAGAAGGATTAGGGCAAATCCAACGGTGCCTCTCGAGTATCTCTCCTGTATCGTATATGGAGACGCTTGTAAAAGGATTTTCCCTTGAATTTTCTTCACCTCCAGCAGCTCTCCTTCAACATTGTGCCATGGTTAAGATCGAATTAGATTGAGCGTTCAAAAGAGTTCGCTGTGGCTACAGGCTTACAGGCTTTGGTGCATCAGGGATTGGGATTACCACCATTGCCAAACAACCTCACGGGCAAATCCTAATCCAAAGCCCATACCCTCACACACCGCGTGGCGACGTGGATGAGGACATGAGGTACATCGGGAATAGCCGGTCTGTAGAGTGAAGACTCCCAGTCCCAGCTGCGCGTGTAACCCTAGTCCGGTACTCCTCCCCCCTCCCCTGCCCCGGATTCCCAATCCCAATCCCATCTGCCCCCGCCGTCTCTCCGAGCCACCGCCTGCTCCGCCGCCCGTCAGGTATCACCCCCGTCCCCTCCCTCACTCCTCAGACAGACGACGGCGTCTGAAACACTATAACACTTTCTTCCGCCGCGGGTTCGTACCGATCTCTTCCGCGTCCTGCTTCAGATTACCTCTCCGGTCTCCGCTCGCACCCTAGAGCTCGCCGTCACATCTCATCTCATTGCGGCGCGCAATCCGTCCTCCACCTACGGGTCTGCATCCACTTCGCAGCACTCAGTGATTCCACATTGCTCTGCTCTGCTGTGTGACTAGCGATCCACGTTTGTTTCCACAAGTTCATCACTCTGCTGCACATCAACCAGTCAAATTAAGTTTCTCGTCTTTCATGTATGTTGTAGTGATGGATCAGGGCGAGGGCTCCGCTAGGATCGTGCGAGGCAGAGGCAGGAACAAGAGGAAGTGGACAATGGACGAGGACGAGGAGCTGGTCAGGGCCCTCTGCGAGGTGTCCACCGACCCCAGGTTCAGGGCCGAAGGAGGGGGCTTCAAGAACTGCTACACCCAGGGGATAGAGAGCCTGCTCGCGCAGCGGCTGCCCGGCCGCGGCATAAAAGCCAGCCCTCACATCGACTCCCGGCTCAAGGTGCTCAAGCGCAAGTTCCACGCGATCAAGGAGATGCTCGCGTCGCCGGGGTTCTCCTGGGACGGCTCCAGGAAGGTCTTCCGGTGCGAGAAGCAGCGATACGACGAGTACTGCAAAGTGAGCCGGTTTTAGTTGGTGTTGTTGGCATTGTGAGTCTTTCTTTTGTGATGTGTCTTTGTAGTTTGCACTGACTTGTTTCGCCTCTGCAGGATAATCCTAGAGCCAGGGGGATGTACGGTGTTCCATTTCCGCATTTCGATGTATTTGATGCGGTGTATGGCAAGGATAGAGCCGCTAGGGAAGTGGTGGAAGTGTCCGAGGAAGTAACCGCCGACATGGAGAATGGGAATACGAGTGAAGCGGAGGAAGATCGGACGTCCAATGGACCGTCCGGCCGATCCTTGGATGCTACATCAACCTATAAAAAACAGGAGAGATGTAAGAATGGCGGTAAAAGGAAGAGGACTGAATCGAATTGCCTGTCTCCAGACACGTTGAAGGATGTGCGTGGTCACTATCAACGCGCCAGCCAGCATGTCGACACGATGGCAGAAGCGATGGAGCTGTTCAAGGATGTGCACCGTCACTTCCAGAGTGTTGTTCAGCATGCCGGTGCAATGGCAGCGGCAATGGAGGCGTTCAAGGATGCACACGATCAGTTTCAGAGTGTTGTTCAGAATGTGAGCACCGCCGCAACAGCCATGGAGCAGTTCAAGGATGCGCATGATCAGTTTCGAAGTATCACTCAGAATGGCAGCGCGACTGAAGCAGTGATTGAGCCTCATGCTGATCTGCGAGAAAGGTTGTCGCCTGAGGTGCCCCAACAGGATGCCAGGGTAAGAGCCATTGCCGAGATGCAAAAGCTTGGGTTTACCGGAAGCGAAGTGGTCAGCGCTGCGAGTGTTTTCGCAAAGGAACCGGACCAAATGGGCATGTTTTTAGCACTCCCCGAAATCTACAGGAGGGAGTACATACTCAAGATGCTCAATGGTATGTTTACTGATCCTCGAATCTTGTATGGGCGCATTGCACTTCATTATAAGAAATGTTTAAGGCTTGGTTATTCTGAATGTCCGTGTCCAACATTGGCATTTTGGATACAACAAAGCAGAACCTGTAGCCTACATTCCTATGAATTAGACAATCAGTATATCGATTTTGGAAATTGATGAGCTATTAGCTTTTGTTCTAGGCCTGCATGTTTGTTCATGTTTGTCTATGAACATTCCTTGTACTAGTATTTAAGGACAATTATCAATCTCTATACAAGCTCATGCCTTGGAACTGCTGAACTACCATAAGCAACATTCGTGCTAGTTTCTACTATGAGGGTATCTGTGTATGTGTATGCTATCAGCAAGAACACACTCTGTCTTGCTTGTTCTTAAGCGTAGATAGCATCTGTCACCCGCTTGCACGGATTTAAAACGCGCCATCTGATAACTCTGTGCTTGTCTAGAAGGGGTTAAATGGCATGTGTCTGTTTGTCAAGACTCTCATTCTGTGCATAGGGTTTTTCCTCGTTTTGTTTATATTTTCTGCCAATCTTATTGTTCAGACATAACATAATCAAATGATCTGAAATGTTATGCTTTGTCCAGTGAAGCTGATTCATGTCTCATCCCCTTCTTCAGGTGGTCAATCTCTCCATTTTTAGCTTAAAGCGACATGGGAGGAGAGAAGCTCTAGAAGTTATAATTCAGCCTAATTGCAGCAATGGCAGTTGAAATTTTGGTACTAGTACATTTGTAAATGGTTATATATCTAGCGTCTCTCTGAAGTGTTATAATGCGCTGTGTTAGTGAGAGTAGCCTTGGCATTCCTTTCCTTGCACCGGACTCGGTGGAAAATTGTACGGGCCAAAGGGTAATGGGCAACCTGTCCGATTCCAACAGCATTCCGAACGACTCTGACGTCACATTCTGAGCAAAACAACAGCCACCTAAAACTGTGGTTCGTCAGACACGTAGCGAGGAAATGAAATGGTTTACAATGGAGCCCAAGAAAATTACTCTCTTTCTAAAAAGAACTGTTCAGTATCCTGATGTTTTTCTTTTAGGAAGTCATACTGGTAGCTTGAGCTAATTGTGTCACTTGCTTTGTCAAGAAAGTTCACACAATGCCGCTAGAAAACAACAAAGCCTTGCAATATATAAGCTCGATGATCTCAAGTTACTAAATATATTTTGAGATGCAACTAATCAGGATTTCAACCTCAAACTGTGTAGGAACTTGCTAAATACCATACAAACAAACTGGTGAATTCACACAGGCAAGAAATTATGTCATGAATGCGCGCATGGAGAGCACAAAAGGCATCAGTTGAAAGGAAACCGTAGAAGAAAAAAAACATCGCAATTAACTGAAAGGATAATGATGCCGATGTTATAGAATCATCATTGCCAGTTTAACATCAATTTGCTGACATCAAATATCCACAAATACCAACAAAAGGGAACTGGAAATGAACTGAGTCTTTCTCTGACAATATTATTTGCATACGAAGAAGACGTCATAGCTTGGACGGTATCCCTGCCATGCCGCGTACTGAGATACTAGCAAAACCCACAGAATTTCACTCCTTTTTCCCAATCCCGTTAGACATGTTGTAGATCCCACGACCCTGTTTGTTAGCCATGATACATGTCAATGACTGAGCGGACGCAATATCAAAGAGCACAAGTAACCAAGGCATCAGATGAGATTTTCAACTTACAATCATGAACAAGCTGGTGCCAGCAAGCGCAAGGGGGATGGCAACGGAGGTGACCACATCATAGCGGCCTTTAAGGTGGATATGCTTGCTCAGCTTCTGGAAATACTGCTGCTTCTGAACGAGCTTCTCGCGTGGGTAAAATGGTGCTTCTTCTAGCGTCATCCTGCATACAAAAACTACTCTTTCAATCCTAGCCCTTAGATGGAAAAAGCAATTGCCATAGATAGTTCTAGTATAATAATTGCATTACACTGTGAACATCTCAAGATTCAGAAACAACGACCTTTGAATTCATGAAACGTTTTAACTCCTATGCAGGTTTCTAACAGTTAATCAGTCACTCTCACAACCAGCTACCAAAATGGGGAATGATTACTTAATGTACAATCCACTACGTTACTTCATCAGTTCATCTACCAGGCATTTTTAAATCCAACGATTCTTTCTGAGCAACTCAACGTATTTGAATTTAGCACATTAACACAAGTACACAACATTTCAGTGATCAGAAAATTCAAATATTGTGTATCTTCTACCAGTAACATGGCACTTTCTAGGCTATCATTGATCGTGACCAGTACCTCCCGCATACCAGCGAATCAGGAACCCAAAAAATTCATGTGCGTTCACCACGTTACAGCAGATCTAATAATAAACCAAAGAGATATCGATGAACTCGCACAGCATTACTAACCTAGCAACAACATAATGCTTCCAAAGAAAGGAATTTCAAACAGATAACCCAATCTCAACCTAGGCTAAACAAACGCCAGTAGACCACATCGGACCGAGACCCAGGCCCGAGGAGACAACCACCCATCCTAAAGCGCAAGAGCATACTCATCGAAATGTCCGCGCCGCCAGGCGAATCTCCCGGGCCAGTAAAACGCATCGATGGGGTCACCGGCGCGTCGCGGACCAGCGACTAGATCCCCCACGCATACTCGTGAATCTAAGAAATAGCACGAACGCGTACGACGGCTCGTTCGCCTCACGTCGCGTCGAGGACGCGGGGCCCCTCGTGCTGGGTTACGAGAGATCGTGGGGAGATCGGGGTAGGACGGGATAAGGGAGATCGCCGCGTACCTGGCTGGCTGGGGCGCGCGGGGGCCGGGAAGCGACGGGGTGGCCGGCGGCGGCGGGCGGATCTGGAGGCTGGGGATTGTGGGTAGCGTTGTGACCTGGAAGGGACGAGGAAAGGAAGGGAAGGGATCAAGGGAAGAAGGGGTCGAGCTGTGCCGGGGTTGGTTGTTGGGTCAGTTGGGCCTCTTCGTCGGCCCATCAAGGATCTGGGAATTTATGGTGGGTCGTAAAGAATGCAGGGAATTTTTTTTTTCCTTTTAAAGAATGCAGGGAATTTTTGCTTTCTTTTCTTTCCTTTTTCAAGAGAAATATCTTTCAATGCTTAACCTTGGGGATTACAATCATTTTGGTACAGAAAATAAATCGCATGAGGTCCTGGTCTCA